>OZ025293.1:306989165-309389165 GCA_964019185.1 Maratus speculifer | reverse complement strand
GAAGACGAAAAACGCAATTGTAAAAATCTCGTGGAGATAGAAATTTCGAACGGAAAAACAACACCATCTGCGTCTCAACAACAAATTGTGGAACTAAGGCGCTCAGATAGAATAAATAAAGGCGTACCTCCTGATAGGCTTATATATATTGTCAAAGACGACAAAATTAATGAACCAAAGGATTATAAGGAAGTTAAATTAATGGAAAACTCTCCGGTAAAACAGAATTGGATAGAAGCCATGGAGAGCGAAATGAATTCTTTAAGAAAAAATAAAACATGGTCAATTGTAGATCCTCCACCGAATAAGAGAATAATAGGTTGTAAATGGACTTACAAATTAAAGCGTGACAATACTGGAAAAATCCAAAAATATAAGGCACGTTTAGTAGCTAAAGGATATACGCAAAAGTTCGGAGAGGATTACGACGAAACCTACGCACCGGTCGTATCGTATACTACGATAAGAGCATTATTAATAGCGGCATTGCACCAAAACTTAAATGTTAAGCATATAGATATTAACACCGCGTTCTTACATGGGGAACTTGATGAGGAGATATACATGTCACAGCCGGAAGGATTCGTTGAACCAAACCAGGAAACCAAAGTTTGTAAATTAAATAAGGCAATCTACGGACTTAAGCAAGCCGCGAGAGCGTGGCATAATAAAATAACAGAAACACTAAAAAACATGAATTTCATTCAAAGTAAAATTGACACATGTCTTTTTACACAGAAAAGGAATAATGAAACAACCTATATAATAACATACGTCGATGACCTCTTAATTGCAGGGAAAGACGAAACCATTGAGGAAATAATCGCGAACTTAAATAAAGAGTATGATTTAAAGAATTTAGGGGACGTAAGCAATTATTTATCCATGAATATTCGAAAGTTAAACAAAAGCTACTTAATTAACCAAACTTCAAAAATTGAAGAGTTAATTAATAAATTCAATTTACAAGAAGCAAAACCATGTAGTACACCCATGGAAACAAATTACACTCACTTTAAAGATGATGACAATATTTTACCAAACAACACACAGTACAGACAAGCCATAGGTGCACTCTTATATCTTGCCACAGTGAGCAGACCTGACATTTGTGCAGCTGTCAACATCTTAAGCCGAAGGAACGAAAAGCCAAGAATGAAAGATTGGAACTGTGTAAAGCGGGTCATGAGGTATCTTAACACAACAAAAACCTTTAATCTAGTTATAGATGGAAATTCAAAACCAACGCTAGAAGTCTACGCGGACGCTGATTGGGGTGGAGACACAGAATCAAGAAAATCGACAAGTGGTAATGTATATTTGCTAGGTAAAAATCCCATACTTTGGTCAACTAAAAAACAATCCTGCATAGCTTTATCTTCTGCCGAAGCTGAGTACATCTCAGCAGCTAATGCAGCTAATCAAGTCAAATGGCTGGTGAATTTACTTGAAGAACTCAATATCTCACAAACATATCCTATAGAACTCTTCGAGGATAATCAGTCGGCTATCAAAATGATAGAGCTTGAAAAACATTCAAGTAAAACAAAGCACATAGAACTTAGATATCATCTCATAAAACAACTGAAACAAGATGGCATAATAAAACTCGTATATTGCCCAACCAAAATAATGATAGCTGACTTATTCACAAAACCCCTGCCAAAACCTCTTTTTGAAATTCACAGGAAGAACTTGCATCTGAGTGACAACACAACTTCAGAAATTAAGGAGGAGTTGATAGAAACATTGCGCAATTCGTAAATAATTTCCTCCGTTGTGCAACAAATGACAATTATCATGGCATCATAAATAAAGTTAAGTGCTCGTTAGAGTGACCTTGGAAACAGTGATTACGAGTGAACAATTACAGGTTTACAAAAACTGTCAAAACTTTCAAAATGACTCTTTTTTTATTAATAATTGTCTCTATATTATGATTTATGTATGTATCGATTTAAATTCATTCTGTTCTCTGTTTTGTAGCTTGATGTGAGCACTATCCTTTTTGCTGTGTTTGTTTTTCTCGCGTGTGAAAATTAAAGTAGAAAATGAAGAAGTGTGTATACAATAATTTGTGTGTGTGTTTTACACTTACCATATAATAATATTATACGTCTTTATCAAGATGAATTAGTGCAGTGTATAGATCAAAATGTGAATATGCCCGGTTCCCTTCTCCTATGGTGGATTTAATTGTTGGATACTTCAATGAAAAAGAATTCATCGGGTGAGTACCATTTACTCTCCTATTTAATTCTGATTAATGATAAGAAATGAAGAAAAACTATTGTATTGAGGATATAGTGACAACTCACGCCATTATTAAGACAAACGTCTTTCATTTTTACGATCTTATGACATAATTTGCGTTTTTTTCTCTATCTTTTGACGAAATTTATCGTTTTTCCACAATTTTTTAACAAAACTTACCATTTTTTGTGACTTTTAAACATAATCTGTCCCCATGATTTTTTTATGAAATTTATAGTTTTTTCCTGATTTTTTGACAAAATCTCCCGTGTTATTCTGATTTTTTTGGCAAAATCTATCATTTTTTCGCGATCCTTTGGCGAAACCTGTCGTTTCTCTGCAATAATTTTGACAAAATTAGTAGTTTTTCGTGATTTTTTGTCGAAATTAATCGTTTATTTACGATCTTATGATGTAATTTGCATTTTTCACGATTTTTTGTTGAAATTTATCGTTTATTTCGATTTTGTGACATAATTTGCATTTCTTTATGATCTTTTGACAAAACTTAGTTATTTCACAATTGTTTTTAACGAAATTTACTGGGTTTTTTGGTGATTCTTGGACATAACCTGTTGTTTTTCTGCGATTTTTTGACAAAATTTATCGTTTTTTTCAAGATTTTTTGGCGAAATCTGTCTTTTTTTACGATTTTTTTTAACGAAATTAGTTGGATTTTTTTGTGATCTTTTAACATAATTTACCGAAATCTGCACTTTTTTCGCAATATTTTGAGGAAATCTATCTTTTTTTGGGGATTTTTTAACGAAATGTAACGCTTTTTCTCAACATATTGGCGAAATCTACCATTTTTCGTGACTTAGTGTCAAAATCTGCCTTTTTTCAGAGATCTTTTGGCAAAATCTGTCGTTTTTTTCACGATCTTTTGGTGAAATTAAATTTTTTTCACAATCTTTTGGCAAAATCTATCTTATTTTGTGATTTTTTGATGAAAGATTCCGTTTTTTGCGATCTTATAACAAAATTTACATTTTTTTCACGATCTTTTGACAAAATCTGCTGGTTTTTTTTGCGATCTTTTGATGAAATCTGCCATCTTTTCTCGCGATCTTTGAATAAAATTTGCCGTTTTTCTGTTTCTTGTTCGCATGGTTTTTTTTTTTGTTTTTTTACAAATAAGGAAATATTTTTTTCTTTTCCAAGTTGTCAAATTTATCTGCAAGGGCAAAAATTAATCTGCGAAGCACGTCGCACACTTTCTGCTATTGGATGTATCATATAATGTTCAAGTGGATTAAATAAGGCCAATTTCAGTACAGTAAAGGCACAATTTTAGTACATCGAGTAGACTTTTATAATATGTCCATAAAATTGAAAGTTCATAAATGAGAAGTAAGATCTGTCTCAAAAGTTTCAGCCCAAGCATAAATTGTCGATTTTCAAAGAATTGTAAAAAGTTAGAATGAATAACATTTTTTTATTTGCAGATTTTGCAACATTATTTAAATAAATGATATCAAAAGTAGAAAAAATAAATTACATAATTGTAAAATATATAATTTAAAAAAAGCTGTCTCAAAAGTTTATGCATAGAAAGTTTTATAACCACTCAATTTAAAGAGGAGTTTATAAGGCTTAATTTGATATGCAAGTTGACAATGCATAGTTAAAATAAATAAATTTTAATTTTTTTTTAATTTAAAATTTTAAAATTTTGTAGATAGTCATTTTTAAAAATTTTGAAAAAAATTGTATGTTTGTTGTAATATTATAAGTTTAAAATTCTGAAATTTTTAGAGTGGGATCAGGAGTTATGAAATAATAACTAAAAATTACCATTAAAATAACAATTTAATTCTATCTATTTTGTTATTTAGTTATAATTTGTAGGGTAATTTTGTGCTTTTATTTCATAACTCCTGATCCCATTGAGATCCCACTCAAAATTTCATCCCAAAATTGCAAAATAACTGCAAATTTCATCAAAAAAATTGCGAAAGAACTGCAAATTTTGTCAAAAAATCTCAAGTTTCTTCGAAATATCATAAAAAGAACACACATTTTAACAAAAGATTGCAAAAAGACCGCACATAATGCCAAATGACAGCAAAAGAACTGAAAGTTTCGCCAAAAGATCATTAAATTAACACAAATTTTGACAAAAAATTGCAAAAAACAGCAAAATTTGTCAAAAGATTACGAAACAACTAAAACTTTCATTAAAAGATTGCAAAATGAATGCAAATTTTGTCAACAGATTGCAGAAAAACTGCAAAATTAAAGCAGATTTTGTCAACAGATCGCAGAAAAATTGTAAAATGAACACAAATTTCTTGAAAAGAACACTAAATGGACACAGTATATTTTCATAAAAGATCATGGAAAAAACGCAGATTTCATCAAAATATTGCGAAGTGAACAAAAAATTTGTGAAAAAATCACGAAACAAACGCAAGTCTTGTCAAAAAACACGAAAAAAAATCACAAATTTCGTGAAAAGATCCCGAAACAAACACGCATTTCATCAAAAGTGGATTAAATAACCACACACTTATTTAGAAACTCACAAAAGACTGCAAATTTTGCCAAAATATCATGAAAGAACCACAAATTTTGAGAAACGATCGCATAACAATCGCAAATTCCCATCAAAAGAGGTTTTCAGATGTTTTATCAGGGGGAGGAAAAAAAAATAAGGCAAAATATATTGAACATAATAGAAGGTACAAAGAAGACATTGGAAAATGGGACAGGGTGCCTTTTCCATGTCTAAAAAGAGCAGGTTGTATTGGCACTCATAACAAAAACGGTTGGGCACAGTATATGGCACCCTTTGAAAAGCTTCAAACAGGAACAGCACTATAAAGATATTCAGAGACAGAGGGTATCCCATATTAATTTTATTTTCTATTTGTGGATGTAGACATAACATTTAATTTTAAATCAATTTTGAAGCATTCTCACTGAATTAAAAATGGTTATAAACTTTACGTACACTCCATTTTGATTTAAAAGCGAAGCATAATTTAATGTAAAAGTTTTTTTTAAATTAATGTATGTAAAGCATTTTGAAGGTATTTATTTCAAGCTTCATATCCTATACTAAATCAGCCTGGGATTGTGAAACAAGACATTGGTATAATTTATAATTGTAACAATTGTTACATTTACTAATGAAATTATCCCCTAGTATAAATTAAGCACCAAAAAAAAAATAATAATAATAATGGAAATATATATGAGTATCTACATTAAGTCGTAAAAGAGTTAAATTTATTTATTAAAAATTTTACACTCAAAAATAAGGTTCTCTACAGAATACTCAGTGTACCAGGGCTCGAGAAATGTACCGGAGCAAACCGGAACGATGTTCCTGTTTGTGAAATTATAAAAAATATCACTCCGGTTCATGAAATTATGCTAAATATCGTTCCAGTTTGTGAGGTTATTAAAATATACTGTTACTAGGGATGCACAACCTGTGGCCCGCGGGCCAAAAGTGGCCCGCGATGGGTTAATTTGTGGCCCGCGAACTTCGTCAATTTACAACTGGAAAAAACTACAATTTTTGTGCATAAATCGCAGAAAAAAATCCTAAATTTCGTTAAATTACCGCAGTAAAATATAAAATTTCGTCAGTCACTTAAGAATCGCAAATTTCGTAGATTGAGCACGGAAAAATCGCAAATTTCATTGATCAATTCCGGAAAAATAGCAAATTTCGTCAGTGAGGCTCGGAAAAAAATAGCAAATTTTGCCGATCAAGCACGAAAAAAAATCACATGTTTTGTCGATCAGGCACTGAAAAATCTTGAATTTTGCCGATTGGCCGCGAAAAATCGCACATTTCGTTGATCGGGTAAGAAAAAATCGCCAGCATAGGTGATGATGTGCCAAAAAATGCAAATTAAATTCATCGGCTGCGGAAAACTCGCATGTTTTCTCGATTTATCGCCTGAGAAATGCGCGAATTTCGTTGATTCGGCACGAAAAAATCGCGAATTTTGTCGATCGGGGACGAAAACATTGCAAATTTTGCTTAATTCAGATTAAATTAAGCAAAATTGAAAGCGCAGAAAAATTGAAAATTTCTATAATGGTTGCGAAACAATTGTGAGTTTTGTTAATTTATCAAGAGAAAAAAATTCATGAATTCCATCTTGTTGCGTAGAAAACTGCAGAATTCGTCAAAATTACTTCAAAGTTGCGAATTTAGTTGTTTATACTCAGAAAAATGCGTATTTCGTCAATTAAGCCGAAAAACGAAAATTTCAAGGATCGGACACGAAAAAATTACGAGTTTTAGTGATCGGGTCCCGAAAAATAGCAAATATCGTCAGACGGAGGAATATCGCAAATTTTGTCAATCAGGCTCAAATAAAACCGCGAATTTCGCCAATCGACTTCGTAAAAATCAAGAATTTTATCGATGAGTTTCGTGAAAGACACAAATTTCATCAATCGGATTCATAATCACAAATTTAATCGATAAGGTTCGTAAAAATAACGATTTTTGTCGATAAGCTGCAGAAAAATCATGAATTTCGTCAATCTGGACCTGAAAAAACGCGAATTTTATCGATCAATAGAAGAAGAATCATGAATTTTGTTGATCAGTTTTAGAAAATCGCAGATTTCGGCGATCGGCTTCGTAAAAAGTCGCAAATTTTGTTGATTGGGAGAGGAAAGATCGTCAATTTTTTCAATTATCTTAAAAAAATAATGAATTTTCTGGATTAGCTTCGTAAAAATCGCAAATTTTTTCGATCAGATTCAGAAAAATCACTACTTTTGTCCGTACGTGACGAAAAAATTGCGAATTTCGTCCATCAGAGTCGAAAAAATCGCGATTTTCGTCAACCAGTCTCGGAAAAATCGCAAATTTTTTCGATCAGACTCAGAAAAATTGCGAATTTTGTCAACAAGGCTCAGAAAAATCGAGAAATTTGTCGTTCAGGCTCGTTAAAATAGTGAATTTCGATGATCAAGCTCGGGAAAATCGTGATTTTCGTCGATCAGACGTAGAAAAATCGCGATTTTCGTCGATCATACGATTATAAATCGCGAATTTTGTTGATCATGCGATTATAAATTGCGAATTTCGTCAATCGGATTTGTAAAATTCGCGAATTTTGTCGATTGGCTTTGTAAAAATCGCGAATTTTGTTGATTAGGCATGAAAAAAATTTCAAATTCTGTCGATCAGGAGCTGAAAAATTGAACATTTTATCAAGTATGTGAGGAAAATTTGCAAAATTCATGGATCGGCTTTGTAAAAATCGTGATTTTCGTCGATCTGCTTTGTAAAAATCGCGAATTTCGTTGATCAGTTTCGTAAAAGTTAAGAATTATCTTGATTGATTTCTTAAAAAGTGCAAATTTCGTTGATCAGTTTCGTAAAAGTTAAGAATTATCTTGATTGATTTCTTAAAAAGTGCAAATTTGGTTGATCAAGCATGGAAAAATTGTAAATTTCGTTTATCAGGTGCAGAAAAATCGGGAACCTTATTGATTAGGCATGCAAGAATCATGTTCATCAGCTGCTTCCCTCTCCTTCATTCATAAAGTTCATATTTTTTTCGGCACCAACCACGTATGTTTGTTTTTTAGCAATTTTAATAAAACAAAATTTATTCTCCTGAATAAAGCCGAGAAATATTATTACATCTTGAAAATAATCCTTGATATATCTATTATATAAACAACGATAACACTTTTTGATATGTCCTTACCAATTGAAT
This sequence comes from Maratus speculifer, assembly GCA_964019185.1. Classification (NCBI taxonomy): domain Eukaryota; kingdom Metazoa; phylum Arthropoda; class Arachnida; order Araneae; family Salticidae; genus Maratus; species Maratus speculifer. The sequence continues at coordinate 309,381,210 of OZ025293.1, read as the reverse complement.
TGGATATTTTGATTGGGTAAGTGAAATTAAAGAATAACTCCCCCACTCCCCTCTGAAACCATATTTTTTATCCGATTATAGGCCACAGATCACTTGAAATAGAATTATCTCTGTGTTATTGATGTGGCCCTCGACCACCCAGACATATTTGTAAGTGGTCCTTCCCTTAAAAAGGTTGTGCACCCCTACTGTTACAGTTCCCGAAAAACATTATTTACTTTCCGTTTCAGCTTCATCCGAAAAAAAGGATAGTTAAAACGTTTTGCTACGCACTTGACAACTCTGTGGCAAGCCACATCCTACACCCCCCTAAGCATCCGCAGCGGCGTAATGTTATTTTTCTTTTGATCTGATATGCTTTTGATATTCTTTTTGAGGTTAATAATCAGATTTAATGGATTTACATCCAATTTAATGGAAATTACATCCAAACTTAAACTTTAGTTACTAACTAAATATGACAGCCCACACACACATTTAAAGTTTTTTATTTTAATCTTTTGTTAATAACAAGGATGGAATTGTTTACATACCGCATGTTGTTACCGGCAAAGTAAAAAAACCAACCTTTTTAAACTTAAAATGCTGAATAAATGTGAGTCTTCACATCCAGACTTTTGAAATTTAATTTTTTGATATAATGGAGATGGAAGCAGACGAAATTTTGGCCTTACTGAAGACACGGACCGTTTACATTCCGCATGTTGCTTACCGGCAAAAGGAAAAAAAAAATCGCCGTTTTTTGTCTCGCAAACATATTATTTTACATGTATATAGCTTATTCTGTTCATTGTAACTTTTAAAAATTGTTTTTGTCAGGTTAAAAATAAATTTAGCTATACTTTGAAAAAGAAAAAAAAAAGTCAAAAATAATTTTGAAAAATAGCATTCCGATTCGTGAAATTTACCATTAAAATTTTGAAATAGCGTTCCGGTTCGTGAAATTTTCCATTACGAGCCCTGCAGTGTACCAAGTGAAAATTCAAACCAACTGTAAGGTTAAAAACAATCTGATACCAGAAAATATGCTAAAACAAGCCAATATTGAGGAAGTCATTTACAAAAATGTGTAATTTGATTTTATTAATCTTTTCTCAGTATCTTTCAGCATTAGGTTAAGGTACTTAGAAATATTAAAGAGAAAGCAATTAAAATATTCTCAGATAATTTACCTTATTGTTGAGTTATTTTTAAACAAGTAAATAAAAAACATTGAATTTTAATAAATAATTATACGATGCAACATCTTTACAATTTATCGCTCACCCATAAATGCTATTATCTTTTTTTATATCAAGGTTCACACACTCCTCATATTTTTTAAGGACTCTGTCACCACTATTAAAAATGAGAAAATTTATTCTTAATTTTTAAAACACAGAATTCGCAATCATCACCTTCATTCACAGATTTTACAATGTTTTTTTTAAATGAAGTACTTTGAAAATATTCCTAAAATTTAGTGATAGAACTGTGCGAAGCCTGTATGACAAAAAATAAATAAATTATAGCACAATCATATGCCCCCCCCCCAAAAAAAAAGTTTATGCCTCAGTTTTCACAAAAATTCATATATGTCACTTTTCCTTCCATATAAATACATCCGCCAAACATCTTAAGTGAACTGCTGATACAGCAATGAAAAATAATAAAAATAAAGTATTCTAAAAGTGCAATAAAATATTAATAAATTACAATACTGTAAAGTAGTGTGTAAATATATAATGCACGCTGATCGTTCAACATACACAAATTTACGAAAACACATAAAAATAAAATATGGAACATTCTTAATTAGCTTTAAAATTTCACAAGGAAATACATTTTAATGGGTAGATTTCCCTAAGCATATTATACTTCCAGTTTTTTTTTTTTTTTTTTTAAATAATAAACTCATTTCGAATTACATTTCATACAGCTGATTATTTATAACTATAAATGATGTAAACAATCATTAATAGTTTACTTACAATAACAAAGTTGTACGACATAAGCATAATATGACCAAGCAACGATTGTGGCGATAAACAGAACTGGAAACCATTTGAAAAAACGAACACATAGGGAACACTTTGCTCCCACAGTTTTCATGATACTTGGAGGCATTTTGTAGCCTAGGAATTTCTCACTAACATAGTAAATAAGGAGTCAGCTGACTCGTTAACAACATTATTATTGTTGAGCTTGACAACTCGCTTCCATAACTATTAGCCATTATCATCATGGTTTGTTGCGTCTCCGAGCAGATGCGCCTGATACTATATTTTCCCTAAACATTTCCCTCTTGTTTCATCTCACGTTCAAAATTCTTTCGGTTCGAGGCTTAAAAAGTCAACTGTTGGGGAAAATTGAGCACTTATTTTTATTCTTCTACTGAAAGGATGTCAGATTAATTTTGTGAAAAATGTTAAAATAAATTGATTAATGGCCTGAATCCAGACAGATTTTTCGTTGTTGAGAGAAACGAGAACGAGACTGACTCAAGCCTGCCTTTTTACAAACTTTTCACTGTTTGCAAAAATGGAAGCTCCTGAATCTCGTTTAACTAAGCACGAAAAATCTAAATACCCCACCAGTGGTCGCGAGGTTATGACCTCCAAACTGGTAGACGGTAGGAGCTGGGTTCGAACCCAATCGCGACCGTCGGCCTAACCGTTCGGAGTTTTCCGTGGTTTTCTTCGAACCTTGCGCAAATACGGGTTAGGTTCCCTTAGAAAGACCCCCACGGAGGGTATCCCACCCCTTAGGGCCTACATCCTACAGTGTAGATAATTGGCCGACATTAATACAAAACAAAAACAAAAATCTAAATGGATCTCGGCTCAGATTTCTCATATAAGTAGATGCTACATTCCATTGTTCTTTCGGACAGTTTCTAATCTAACATCTTTCGCTTTCATCGCCAAAAGGGTGCTGTTGTTTGGCGGTGATCCCTTTATTGGCAACATTCAGATATCATTCTCGCAGTAAATCAAATGCAAACATAGAAGCGGAGAAAAATTCCGAGGAGATTTTGGAGGGAGAAAAACCAGTTAGGTGCGCTAAATCTGCCCTCCATCACGTGACGGAAGGCAAGTATTCCGGCGTCAAGAAAAGGTTACCAATGTGGAGTCTACTTATGAAAAGTCTGTGTCTATATCCAATATCTGAAAAATGAGTGAAATTGTGTTTTTTTATTATTATTATAAATTATGTAAATTAAACTTATTTTCCTTAAATAGGCTTTTACTTCAATGTTTCTATTTTTTAATGTTAATTTGTTCCATTTAAATTTTGAAAACCACATTTTTTTTCATTACATCGAAGCTCATAAGTGTGACAATAAAATAATAACCCATTGATTTGAATAAATCGCAAACAAGCGATTGTGCAGCCATTTTGCATGAACAGTATTATTTTTACTTTGTGTTCCAGGTTAGAAAAGGCTCTAAATCAACAAACGAAACCGTATCCAAAAATTATAGACTGGGAGGCGGCAGCACAGACAATTACATTATCGAGTTCACGTTTGAAAATCTAGGATTAGTTAAATCGTGATTCGCATATCAAAACTCATTGGTGAAAAACACTTAAAAATCCAATTTTAGTGGTTGACGCATAGGTTTACCATTATGTTTTCCTACTTCCAATCCCCTATGTTTTCATACTTTTGGGTGTATGAAAGTACAATGCAGTGATGCAAGCGCTGCGCCAGAAATGATCGATTGGTACCACTAAATTTGTAGAATATTGCTTGCTTTACTTAATGACGAGATTTCTAAGATTTAATAAAATAAAAAATACTAATAAATTTTAGTGGTTAAAATCAGCTATTTGTGGCGAAGTGCTTGTGCTTGCATCCTTGACAATGGTAAAGTTATGAGTTAACTTCCAAAATCGGGTTTTTAGGTGGTTTCCACTAAGATATGACTTGTCGGATCGATTGCGTTTTAATATGCAGGTCGAAATTTAACTAATCCTAGATTTTCATCCTTGAACTTAACCCTTTCCGGCACGGGCAAAATCTGAAATAAAATGAGAAATTATCGACCGACACCGGAATTCGCAAAAGAATTTTTTAGATATTTTGAAATCCTTAATTTAAGCTTTTATAGTACAAGCAAAATTTTATTAAAGTATTACTGGTGCGGTGTGCAAGTTTGGAATTAAAATTAGGTATCCTAGACCGGGCAAAGTGTGCCGGAAAGGGTTAAAGAAGTGATTGTCTATGCTGCCGTCTCTCGGTCTCTCTATGATCTGTTTTTAAATATTTATGATGCAATTCAAAATAAGAAAAATTTATTTTTCAAAGATGAATTTCGCAAACAACAGAATTCAAACGATTTATGTTGTTATAGCAATGAATTTGGAATAAACGAAAAAACAGGCATCTATTATTACGGGACATAGAATATGAAAGAGTCAATTTCAAAGAGGTTTTTTAATTTAGAAATTCTGAATTGACACAAGAAAACTTCGAACAGTAGTTTTATTTGATTGGTGGAATATCAATGACCTTTTAAACTAAAACTAACGATTAAAACTTTCTGATGAGAATTCGGAAATTTCTGAATAATAAAACCGCTTTCAAAGCGGATTTTAATACTTAATGACCTAATAATATTTTCAATACAATCTGCGTCATGCATTTTTAGAGCGTTTAGTTTACACATTCAAGCAAATAGAGTTCATCAGTGGTGACGTCACAACTCCAGAAATTGGGTCAAAACAAACCACAGAGTTCAGAAAAGATAGAGATGAAGTGTGTTGTTTTATCGTGAAGCTAAAAATTCAACCCTGAAAAATGGCCCTTATTAACCCACCTCCTTTGACCAAATTTATTTGAAAAAAGTTTAATGCATTTTTTCGTGTTTATCGTTAACTGGTTTTTTTCTTTGCAAAATGCCGGTGTTAATGTGAGATTTGGTATTTTGAAGAAATTTACACACCAGAGCTCAAAGGGTTAAAATGGAATTGCAGTTTTCCCAAAATTCTGGACAAAATTCAATCATTTCAATATAAAGACTTAGAGAGTTGAGCGCTAGACAAAAATAAGAATTTTTCAAACCACACACAGCAAGTTGTCCTTGAACTAGTGTGTAATAATTATGTTCTTTTTTTAACTGAAATTTTTCACTTTCTTTTTTTAAACAAAAGTTAGATCTTTTTTCGCACAGGTCATTCAAGGCTAGTTTTTCTGTGTTATAAACACATTTTATTTCAATTAATAAAGTTCCATCACTGTTGTGGAGCACCCATCGGGTGATGCTCCAAGATGTGGATATTTGGGATTAATCACTAATCCAACATTTCTGAAAGTGTGATTTTTAAAATGCTTCCTGACCAATCCTTTAACATTGTCCTCCATCTTTAATCCATAATTTATAGCTGGTACTTTACTCAGATCAGCAGGATTCACTATAGATTTACTTAATTCCTGGAAGTTATCTTTTCTTTTTATAATTCGGTGAAAATTTGAAGCTGTTAATCTGACACGCCTGTGCTTGTGCCATAAATCACTCTTATGTTGATTGATAGTGAGTTTTTCAATGTTATACGCATCATCAATATTCACCATAACTTCTTTAAAAAAGATAATTTCATCAAAGGATAGTTCAATTCCTTTTAATTCACTTTTATAATCAAATGAATTCACACTTGTTATAGGGAGTTTTATTGTTGTATCAATCATGTGAGCGTTGTAATCAAAATCTTTTTCTCTTAATAAACAAAAGATTGGCGTTTTTGCTAGTAACTTTTTTAAAGCATTGAAATTAACAGGATTTCGGCAACCCTTTTTTACACGTACTCTTGAAGATTTCACTTGTCTTCTTTGGAGAAAACTTCCTTTTTTTTTTTAGCAGGCTGATGCCACTCCTGCAGCTTTTCGGTTTGCGCATCGTGCAACTCCTTGGTGCAGTATTCTTGTATGAAAGCTAAAACTGCAAATGTATGCTTGCAGCAAGAAAGTGGGGCACCTCCAGGACACTTACACGAGGCATGACGTACCTACAAGAGGATAAATCAAATTATCAAACAATACAAAACAGTTTACATATTTATACTTTGAAATTACATGTATCTTCATATTAATTTTTTTTTAATAACACAAGAAAACAGTTTTCTATTTAGTTTATAAACTTTTATTTGTGAAAAGACAAGAAATGGATAATTTATTAACCAAAATGTAGGAAATAGAATTTATTGTATCATTAATTCCTTTGAAAATTCTAATTAATCATTTTAATCCTCCTTGTGGTTAACACTAGAACGCCCGGACTTTTTACTCAATTTTGACAATAATATTTCACACCAGAATTTTTATTGAAAATGAATTAATTGATTTATTTAAAATAAATCTGAGTGGTTTAAATTTAACTTATTTCAAGAAAAAATTTCTGGCTCGAATTGAAATTTAATCACAGGGTCGGAGTCGATTCGACTCCTTCCGGGCGTTCTAGTGTTAATATTCTAAAGATATATTTTACAAAATCTAAAAACATTCCCCAAGTTCTTCTCTAAAACTTAGTTTAGAAAATTCTATTTTATTTAAATAGAATTTTTCTCTAATTATTATAAATATATTCAGCACTGTACGAAAGGGGGGGGGGCAAAGGTGACCGTCACCCTGGACGCGGAAGTCTATGGGGCGACAAATTTATATTACCAATGTTGTTTTTGGCCTGTTACAAAAAAAAAAAAAAAAAAAAAAATTCGGGAAGTAGGGGTACCAAAATGAAACTTGCCACAGGCGCAATTTCTCTTTTCACACCCCTGAATGCATTTATAATTTGACAGTGAAAAGTTTACAAAAATGTGTTTTAAAAGGTTTTTAGACATATTCGATTTGACTGGACACTGGCATTTGGCTTAACCGAATATTCAGTAACACAGCCAAAAAACGAATAGATACCCATAGATAGCAAGTGTTTCTGTTCGGAAACCATATAACTGAAGGACGTAATCCATTAAAATAGCAAATAAAATAAAATTGCTTTTTCAAATCTTAAGCACCCCATTGATCGCTTAGATAACTGGGGTATTTACCAAATTTCTTGCCAATGTGGTCTTTCTTATATTGGTCAGACTAAACGTGCTCTCAGATTTCGTTTAATGGAAATAAAAGGTACGTCAAAAATCAAGAGCTTAAACGTTCCTCTATTGCTCAACATTGTTGGTCTTCACAACATAAGTTTAACTTTTCTTCAGCCACCATCATCCATAAATGTCCTTCCATTCTTGATCTTGATTTTTGGGAAGCTTACCACATCATAAAAAATTCTCACTCCTTAGTCAATGACTTATCTAGTACTCCTTATTTTCCAAGTATTTGGAAATCTTTAATTTAATACTTTTTTTTCACTCGCTTTTTAGTTTTTGTTTTGCTTGTTCTCCGATAGATGCCGCTACTTGTTCACCCAGTTAGTTTGGCTGCTTTCTTCTCATTGGTTGCTTTTCTTTAGGCGGGATTGTTCCCATAGCGAGTATATGAGCTTGCGTTTCTCTGTCTCTTTGCTCAGTTTTGCTATTTTTTAGCTCGCTGAGTTTTGCACTGATGAAGAATCTCGATAGTAGATTCGAAATAGCTATTTGCTACCCTCTCATACTTTATTTGTGCAATTATAATCGTTGGTTTTCTATCTTTAGACGTAATCCATTTTTTTGATAAAAGCAATATATTTTTAAGAAAATCATTCAATCTGTCATTATTAACTGGCGAATACTCTCATAATTTTGAATTAAATTTCTGGAAGTGATAGCTTGTGAAGGGAGAAAAATCTGCAGCCACGTGCCAAGTCTCTTACATCTTGACAAAATAATGTATTTTCTAAAAATGAAAAACGTTATTCGATTCTAAATCTCTTCCATAGTCAGAGGCTTGTTAATTTTATACACCTTTACAGCTACAAATTAGACAGAAAATGTGTCAAAGTTTAGTATTGATGAGTAATTTAAGAACTACCTTAACCTACAACTACGGGCATAGCCGTGTAAGATGATCGGGCCCAACATAAATATTAAGGCATAGTCCGCAGTACGATGATCTGACCAAACGTAAATATTACGGACATAGCCCGTCGTACGATGATCGGGTCACACTCAATCAGCGTATTACACAAGTCGTGCTGATGGCTCAAAGGCTATGCGAACTTATTTACAGTTCTGACCAGTGGTGTAGTCGAGGGGGGACGCAGGGGGACGGCGTCCCCCCACTTTTTTAATTTTTCTGTAGCGTCCCCCCACCTTTGAATAAGCGCCCCTCCTTTTTTACTAAGCGTCCCTCCACCTTTTTAATTATCGTCCCCCCACTTCTTTTTTTGCGACTACACCACTGGTTCTGACCCTAAATTCTCAGAAGTAAATTGTAGGTTAAGGTATAGAGTAGACGACTCCCTCAAATCCGCACGACTTGGGACCGAGGTTTTGCAAATTTTAGAATTTTGCAGATTCTTGGTCATTGCTTTGTTTACATTTTTTATTTGGCTATTTGTATATAAAATTCAAAGTTTTCTACTGCTACCAAAACAAAAATTGCAAATTTTGCAAGAACATAAAGAATATATAAATTAATTGCAGCCAGCTTTTAATATGCTCATTAAGATTCTCACTGAAAAAAAGTGGAACTTCGAAACATTTTCTGCTTCATGATAGATTTGATTAAGAGTGTAAACAATAGTGCAAAATTATAAAATATTCAAGGGTAAGTCATGAAAAAAAGTATAAAAGCTAAAAATTTTTACTGGTTATTTTTTTGTAAACCAAAAACAATGATAGATGTCCATTACTGACACATCTACCATATTTAATGCACAATATAATGCATGTATAAGTACTTGTAACAAATTTTTAAAGATTCAAACTACACAAGTTTATGATAAGAATAATTGATAATGATGCACTAAATTAACCTGTATGAGTAACAAACAGAGTAAAAGCTATAATTAAAAAAAGGGGGTTTTCTTTGAATATGTAAAGTATAAAATTTTAGCCTATGTCTACATCTACTTTATAAACGTTAAAATTTACAACAAAAAGGTATAAGCATGTAATTTTTTTTGAAAATATATAGAGAATAAATTAAAGAATGAACATAGTTTTTAATGAATATAAAATTTTAAAACACATTAATCTTATTTTAACAGTCACTAGAATGGAATTCGACGAGTCAAACTCATATTTAAAAACAAAGTATTGCTGTCAGTTCATTATCGAAATTTCATGTAGCACTATTTTCCAAATGTTATACACCTATGTTATGCCTTTGAAACCACATAAGAACATCTATAGTGAACAAAATGAAATGGAGAAGGAAGTAAACAGATATTTTTATTATTTTTCTTAAAAAATGAACTAATAATAATATGATATACTATTTATGTCAGAATATCAATAATCATATCAGGTTTCAAAGTTTCATACACTTTGGTATTTTAGTAAAAAAAAAAAAAAAAAAAAAAAAAAAAAAAAAACATCTTTTTCCGTTACATATAAAACAGCAACAAAAACATTTGTAAAACGTCAACATTAGGACACAAAGACTTATTCATAAAAGAAAAAATAAATTGCTGCATTTACCTCATTTTCTGATGTTATAGATACACATATATTATATGACTTGTTTTTCATCTATATTTATGATTGAACCATAAAATCTAAAATCATTAGATTTATTTCCCATTAAAGGTGTTATGCATTAAAATATCCTAGTGAAAATTTTTAGACTTTTAAATTTGGCCTTTATATCAGGCTTATTTTTTTTTTTTTTTTTTTTTTTTTTTTTATTTATTTAAATTGACACTTTAAATTAGAGTTTTAAACTCATTCTTTAGTGAACAAAATGAAATGGGGAAGGAAGTAAACAGATATTTTTATTATTTTTCTTAAAAAATGAATGCCAGAATATCAATAATCATGTCAGGTTTCATTTTAAGTTTCATAAACCTTGGTATTTTAGTAAAAAGTGAAAAACAAAAACATCTTTCTCTCTTACATATATAAATATTTAAAACTGTAACAAGAACATCTGTAAAACTTCAACATTAGAACACACAGACTCATTTATATAAAATAAAAAATAAATCAGTGCTCTTACCTCATTTTCTGACGTTATAGTCATACATATGTCATATGATTTATTGTTTTTTCAAATAAATTTGGTTGAATATTCCAGTGCCATTGTGACATTTTAGATTTAAAATTAAGTAGTAGAAAATTCAACCATCAGAGCTCAAAGGGTTAACCTTTTCAAAGGCAAGGTACTTGTATTCGCAAAATGTTGAAACAATTGATTGACATTAGTATTTTCAAGAAAATTTTATTATCAAAAAGGGAAAGCATATTTTCGCGTACTTAATAAAAGGGACATTTTCATAAAAATAAAAAAAATTGGTGCCAGTGTGACAATGAGGAAGTAAAATTACGTGATGTCATAGCGACATTACCGCCCTTCAAGGGGTTAACTTATTTGTTACACAACTTTAACATTATACGTATAACTTAACTGAATGACAAATATTAATAAATATTCCTACTGAAGATTTTTAAAATTGTGGGAAATAAGCTGAATTGTTTTTAATTTGTTCTGAAAATTACGTTTTTGTATGTATATTTTTTCATTTTTTTTAATTTAATATAATAAATAATTAATTAAACAATTTTCTACACCAACCCTCCATTATAAAAATTTAAACATCGTCTCCCCCCCCAGCAAATAATCGTTACATCGTAGCCTTTTCGAGATTATCGCCTACACAAATTTTACTTGGTATGCACCAAGTTTTTTAAACAGTCCCCTTTACTTGTAAAATACCAAAAATTACTTTAATTTAAAAAAGTAAAATATTATCTTTATTTATTAATGGTGCCCATGACAAATTCTAAATGCACCTTTTGACGACATACGTGCATAATAAAACCCGAAAGTGTTAAAGAGTTAAATTATTTTGTAAATTAAAAAGTTTAAAATATCAAAATTTTGCTATTGTTTACGATTATGAAAAAAATGTGAAATTGAAAAAAAAACATTAATTTAAAAAAAAATTTAAATTTATTAGAATTCTTAAAAAAAATTCTGCCCTACTTTTTTTTTTTTTTTTTTTTTTTTTTTTTGTAGTTCTAGTTAATCATCAAAATCCATAATCCCACCCCCACACGAAATTTATGCTACTTCCCCATTATTTGCTCAGCCAGCGCAAAAAAATAATATGTTTGTTTGATTATTTTTTAATATTTTGTCCTCTCGCAATAATTAAAAAAAAAAAGAAAAAAAAACATACATCCGCATCAACCAGCGCCCCCTCCCCCTTCCGAATCAGATGATTAAAAAACAATAAAAGCCATCGAAACGCAGAATATCGGTACACCCAGCCCCCAAATAATGAAGGTTATCCTTTTTTTGTTCGAGAGGTGGTGGAGGTGTACGTTTACGCGTTAATAGATCAAATACGCAGTTTATTATTTAGAAATGATCGACTTGATACAAAAATATGCAAATAGAAAATTAATTTAACATATTTCTATTAACTTTTATAGAAGAAGCACATAAAGCGTCACTGAATCAACCACCACCAGTGTTGCCAGTGCGCTACTTTTTTTAAATTCAGATTTCTTGATTGGCACCACTTTTTTGAAACGGTAAATTACCTTTTGTTTTCACCTTAATTGATATGTCATTGAATAAAGCACGTTTTACCATTTCTAAAAAGTGGTGTGAATCAAGAATCTGAATTTAAAAAAAGTAGCCCATCTGGCAACACTGACCGCCACTGTTGATTTTCGAGGAACACTATTCCCTCAAAAGACAGCAACTTTGACGTCAAAAGTTCTGGCCAAACAGATTTCGAAATGTCAAAATCTGGTCGGAAAAACCAAAATATGTATCTGTCGAATACGTTGGATCATCAGCTTGTATCAGGGACTTTAGGAGACTTATATTAGGGAATTTATATCAGAAACTAACGGAATATAAATTTTTATTAAATTCCGTGTTCTTGAGATAGAGTGCTCACAAAATTTGTGCCCCTTACAGACAGATAGACATTTTGTAAAAACACGTTTTTCGGATTTTCTGACCCGTTAAAACGTGTAAATTCGTCGAAAACCGGAATTAAAAAAATTTCCTGAATCCAATACTTGTCAATTCTTGTAAAGATAGAAGAAAATAAAAAGTAAATATATTAGTTTAATCAATAAAAATAAAGCTGTTTCTACGGAAGAATAATTTCATTTTGAATTTAAGTAGAACCATGTTTATTAAATAGGGAAAGTTTTATTGTTTTTACGAGAACCCTTAATCAGTAATCTCCATGAAGATTTCATTTAACATATGCTATAGAAACTTATGATGAAGATATTATTTTCAAAATAGTGGTAGGAACAATAAAATTTTACCTATATAATGCGATTCCTGCGCTTTGTAAGGTTTATTTTAATGTTATAGCACAGCTTTTATTTATTTTTAATAGAATTTTAATGCTGAAGATAAACACCCAAAAGGAAAAAAAAGTATGTATTTGTGTGTCTGGGGGGGGGGGGGGGGTTATGTCGTTGGACAAACGAATAAAGACGACATGTAGAAAGACAAAATAGACGAATAAAACGCTATACTAGCGTATCTTAAAAAAATCAGCATATTTTTTTCCTTTTGTGAAAATCTTATGTAATACCATCGGTTTTACAGTAATTCGGTATAAGGCAATCACCGCCCCCTGAATACTAGACCTGAGTGCTGACACAAAAATGGCAGGCTGAAAAGGCGGAATTTTTTTTTTTATGTATGTAAGATCCTTTAACCTCTTCACGAGGAGAGCCTATTGCTTCTATTTACCATTTTGCTTCTGGTTTTCAAAATAGAAAAATTTATGTAACTGAATCGCGGAAATGCCTCTGACTAAATAAGGTAATCTTTACACTAAAAAAATAACTGCTGACAATAATGAAGGATTCTGAGTGCCTTAAATGGCACGTATACCGGTCGCTCATCCCCAGGAGATTAAATTTGGACACCAGTATTTTATAAAATATGTCTTTAAGTTGTTAAATTTGGGGGGAGGGGGGACGAAGAGGGAAAAGCTTTTAAAAATTATTGGTACCAAAATTCAAGGGACCGTATATACGGGTAAGAAATTTCATTTTTATGTCATCGTTTAGACCAGGGGCATAGTTCAGGGGTAGTGGGGCAGTTTCAAATAACATCGCAAATCGACAACTGGAGGTCAAACATCCGTTGGTTTCGTAGTTGTGATTGGTAGCTCAGAGGATTGTGACGGTTGGGGGTTAACTGGGCAGTTCTGAATGGTTGATAAAGCTCATCAGCTGATATGGACTGCCAGTTTTGCCTCCATTTTTATTAAAAAAATTCGAGTTCATACCAGAAATAAAAAAATAATATTTCATGCTTTATTTAACGAGACACATTTATCTATCACATAAAGTAAAAATTCTTCTATCGAAATTTCTAATAAGAATTGGAAACCAAATTGGCAAAACCTGCAGCTGAATTGCAACTTCCCTATAATAATCGGTATTTGAGTTCTTATAATCCAAAACACAGTTTGTGCATAATACAAGGTTCGCACACTCCTTGGAATTTCCAAGGACTCTGGCACCACTATTAATAATAAGAAAATTTACATTTTATTTTTAAAACACAACATTCGCAATCCCCACCTTCATTCACAGCTTTTTCGATATTTTTCTGCAGTGAAACACTTCGAAAATACTAAAATTTAGTGGTAGAACTATGCGAACCCTGATAATAAAATAACTTGCATAAAATAAAATAACAACAATAATTAAAGAAAAAACTCTGTAGTCTGTAACTGTATCCTTATAACGCACGTACAAACGTTTGTGCACACAAACATCAAATTACGATAATGAAATAATGCAACTTCGACAAGCATCCAGGCATGCGCGTTGCAGTCTTTTCAGGTTCATTTTGTCTTTTTAGCACCTATAGTCATCGTTCAGTCCGTTCGTTCGCAAATAACAGAGCAAAAACTACCCAACCGAATCATTTGAAATAAAACATATATAAATGTTGCATAATTTTGTCGAGTCATTTCAAATTTTATGAAAATCTGATGTATCGTTCAATTACTGGGACAATCAAAAGTATTCCGTTACATTACGGTCAATGGGAAAAAATGTTTCAAGTGCATTTTAATGCAGCTACACTCTTTCGGACTTAATAAAATTGATATACATCTATGAAGTTTATACTAAAATATACATTCTGTGGTGCAAAGAATATTTGTTATTAATTTGCAGGACCACACTAAAGTATTCCATTACATAATTGTATAGGGAAAAAAATGTTTAGGGTGCGTTTTAATTATACTAAACTATTTCACATTTTATAAAATTGATTACGGTGCTGAGGTTTGCTACAAGTTACTTCCTGTATAATAGAAAACAGATAGTATTTGCAGGGACACACAAAAGATTTCGGCTACTATACTATATCCAAAATACTGTACACTATTACAACAAGATCTGAATAAGTTAAAAACTTCGTTATAGAACGAACGCACCTCATTTGCTTACTCTTCACGTGCAATTTCAGACTTGTTTCGCCCCACTAGTGGCCAAGAGGTTCTGACCTCCAAACTGGTTGACGGTAGGTGCTGGGTTCGATCCCAATCGCGACCGTTGGCCTAACCATTCGGAGTTTTCCATGGTTTTCTTTGAACCTTGGATTTCCTTCCGTAAATACGGGTTAGGTTCCCTTGGAAATATCCCCAAGGAGGGCATCTCTCCTCTTAAGGACCTATATCCCTCGTGCAGATAATTGGCCGTCATAATAAACCAAACCGACTTGTTTCATTTGGCTACACAGGTTCTCTTCAAGCGTGTTGGACGTTGAAGTCTGTGAATAAGCACCAGGGGAAAACCCGGTGGGTCAGCTAGTTTTTTGTATTTTAACTTATTTAAAATAATATATATATATAATACATAAAACATGTATACAGGGCAATTAAAAAATAGCCAATTTCACACGGTCTTCACTGTCTCCCTTTCCCACATTGCTAACTCATAATATATGAATGCCCAACTTATTTTGAACCTGGAGGATTGTGAACAAGAAACGCCATGAGGAGTCATTTTGACGTATGCCAAATTGATAATACTCAATTCAAACCAGAAATTTCTTATTAAGATTTCTTAAATGTATGCACCGAAAAAATAGCCTAATTAAATAAGTTAAATAATTTCAAATAATTTTTTTTTGTGTGGAGTATTTTTTTTTAATAAAACTTGAGTAAAATTGCCGACGATTTTAGTGTTAATAAAGGTTAATGCGTGTTTATTGATATTTAAAATGCACCATTCTTAACTATTTCGCGACGAGAGCCTTTTGCACATTTTTTAATTTTTTTTTTTTTTTTTTTTTTTTTTAACCACCGTTTTTTCTTAAAATTATTTTTACAATTGAATCGAGAAAATGCGCTTAGTTAAATAAGGTAAACTTTACAATAAAAAATAACTGGTGAGAATAATGATGGATTCTGAGCGCCTTAACCCTTTAACGTTCATTGGTTTCTCTACGAAACCACAAAATTTTAATTCCGATATCCTTCATCGACACCGAAATTTTAATTTAGAAAAATCCTTTTTATTATGTATGCGAAAAATTACTTTTTCTTATTTACAAACATATTTGTTCGCAATTACCGGTGTCAATCATTTATTTCAATATCTTAGCAATGAAAATGCTTTGATCGTTAAAGGGTTAATGGCACGTATATCGGCCACTCATCTTCAAGGGGTTAAACAATGAGTTACAGGCAATACGATAATAAGATATTGAAAAAAATATTTTGAATAACTCTTTATCTATACTAATATTATAAAGAGGAAAGATTTGATTGTTTGTTTGTTTGTTTGAATTGAATAGGCTCCGCAACTACTTGACGGATTTGGAAAATTCTTTCACCATTGGGAAGCTACACTATATCCGGTGAACATAGTGTTATAAAGTAAGAAATATCAATTGTATTAAGTAAGACTATCATAACTTAAACCTAAACTAGGCTTTAATCAGCTAGAATACCAGACTAACAACAATCACACAAGCGTTGCCAAAGATGGTTACAAAATACAAGTGTTGCCACAAAAAGAGTAATACATTATAATACTACATTCACCCCCCACCAAAGTTAATTTAGTAAGTAACATAGTCATTAAGGTACGTTGGTGATCGTCTCAATCTACCAGGTAGAGAACGGTTGAAGGTAGGCGATTTTTCAGAATCTGCATTCAGGAGGTCAGAATTGTTTAACTTAGGTACGACAGTATCTTGGTCTTCATCTTTTGTAACCCCTACACCTTCTACAGGATCTGAGGAATATTTTGTTGACTCTGTTTCAGAATCTACATGGGATTGCATGTCAGGCCTGACTACGGAGTGTCCTTTGGGTGCTAAATGTCTAATAGAGACACTTGACTCACGTCCATCAGGAAGTTTTACATATGCATAATCTGGATTTGCCTCGATTAATTCTACCTCTTGTACAAGTGGATCATATTTGGTGTGCCTAGAATGATTTTTCATTAAGACAGGACCTGGTTGGGTTAACCAGGTAGGCAAAGAACGGCCATTAAATGATCTCCTAGGGTGAGAGAACATGCGCTCATGAGGAGTTGCATTTGTAGCAGTACATAGTAATGATCTGATAGAGTGAAGTGCTGGCTGAAGCACCTCTTCCCAATGCTCTGTTCCAACACCTTTTGATTTCAGGGCTAAAAGTACAGTATTCCATATAATGCCATTATATCGTTCGACTTGGCCATTTCCTTGCGGATTATATGCAGTGGTTCTACTAGTAGCAACACCTAAAGAGGTGAGGAATGATTTCAGTTCGTGTGACATAAATGAAGCACCTCTATCTGAATGGATATATGCAGGAGTACCAAAGAGAGAAAACACATTGGTTAATATATTTACTATGGTAGAAGCAGAAACATCTGTACAAGGAAATGCAAATGGGAATCTTGAAAATTCATCAACTATTGTCAAAAGGAAACGATTTTTCGATGAAGTAGGTAGAGGCCCTTTGAAGTCTAAGTTTAATCTCTCAAATGGAGAAGTTGCTTTTATTAACTTTCCTTCATTCTTGTGGAAACGGGGTTTTAGCTCATTACAACAAGAACAAGAATTTGTCACTTTTTTAATATCATCCAAAGTGAATGGCAGATTTTTAGCTCTGACCCAGTGGTGCATCCGGGTTATGCCAGGATGACATAAGGAATTGTGCAATTCTTTGAGATTTGTTTCTGTTTCCGGATATATACTTGCTGTAATCCTCGACATCGTATCTGCAGAAGTGTTTCTGTTACCAGGGCGGTAAATTATGTCAAATTTGAAGTTAGCTAATTCAAGCCGCCATCTCATAATCTTTTCATTTTTTATTTTGCTGGAATGATGCTGGTCAAACATAAAAGCCACAGATCTCTGATCAGTGAGGACCTCAAAATGTCTTCCGATTAAATAGTGTCTCCAATTTCTCAGTGACTCCACAATTGCATAAGCTTCTTTCTCGACAGAGGAATGTCTCTGCTCAGCTGCATTGAGTGTTTTTGAAAAGAAGGCAATAGGACGCTCTGCTTGGCTGAGAGTTGCCCCAATGGCAAACTCTGATGCATCCGTTTCCACTCTGAAGGGGATATCATCTTCAATCGCGGAGAAAGAGGCATGTGCCACATCATCTTTGATTGCATTGAATGTTTTAGCAGCATCTTCTGAGAGAGGGAATGATTCTTTATTCAGAAGAGGGCGAATCTTTTCTGAAAATTTGGGAATCCAGCGGCAATAGTGAGCAAACATCCCCAGAGCTCTCTGTAGGGCTGCCTTGTCCTTAGGAACAGGTAAGCTCATTAGAGGTGCAAGTCTGTCAGGATCCGGTTTGATAATCTTGTTTTCAATAAGATAGCCTAAAATTTTTACACTTCTTGTAGAGTATTGACATTTATCTGGATTTAGTGTCAGATTATATTTGCTCACAGCCTTCAGAAATTTGGTGGGGGGTGAATGTAGTATTATAATGTATTACTCTTTTTGTGGCAACACTTGTATTTTGTAACCATCTTTGGCAACGCTTGTGTGATTGTTGTTAGTCTGGTATTCTAGCTGATTAAATTGTTATAAAGTAAGAAATATCAATTGTATTAAGTAAGACTATCATAACTTAAACCTAAACTAGGCTTTAATCAGCTAGAATACCAGATTAACAACAATCACACAAGCGTTGCCAAAGATGGTTACAAAATACAAGTGTTGCCACAAAAAGCGTAATACATTATAATACTACATTTAGGCTAATTTTTAATTGATTTATTTAAATATTTTCCTTAATAATTCAAAATTTCATTATTTTTCATACATAATCAATTAAAATTTTTCCGATAAAAAAAAAAAAAAAAAAATTCTTTCCCGTTGCCAATAAAATCAAAAGCTTTAATAACAATTTCTCCTCGGCAATTAATTTTCAGTTGAACACTATCCACGTGAAAAATTAAAATAAAAAGAATTCAAAGGAAAATCAATATGATGTCATACTTGGGAGGAAAAAGTATTTTATTATATAAGGCGCACGAATATCACTTACGTTAATAGATGTTCTCTGCCAAAAATGGCGACATAATTAGAAGTAAAGTGAACGAGAAAGAATTCAATTATTAATAAAATATTTGAGTTGGAAAAATATGACGTCATCATTTAAATGACATAGGAATTTTGAAGTATTTGTTAAAAGGACAAGAGGCATGGATATATGCAACTAATAAAAATCGGTAAATAATGACGTCCCATTTATACCAATATTATAAAAGTGCTATTACACGTGTCGTGCTGCAGGCGTCTCCATGTTATCCTATGGGACCAGAAGAGTCGCTTAGTTAGCGTGCGATTCCCTTGTGTCGGAGCTTCTTTGACGCCTGGAACGAAGCGAGTCGCCAATAAGAGCCAATAAAATGCTTGGAAATCCAAATGATGGTAAAGACTCTTCTCTAACAGCCAATGAAATTCTAAGAAAACGAAACAACGCAGGCGATTTTTGTCGCTTGCAATTTTTACGTATAATAGCACTTTAAAGAAGAAAGATTGAGCGTAAAGGATTGAGAGTAAATCTTGAGCAACAATCGATATGTTTTATTCGCTAAAATGGGCTTTTTGGTAAACTATTACAAGAAGCCTCATTGGTTATGTGGGATGAATGCACCATGAACCATAGAGCACATATAGAGGCCGTGGACAGAACCTTAAAAGATCTTAAACTCCTCTGCTCTCATGGGCGAGATTACTTTTGTATTTGCTGGAGATTTCCGACTGACTCTTACTGTTATTAACAGAAGTACGCGAGCAGATATCGTCAAAGCATGCTTAAAATCGTCGCCCTTATGGACTTCGAATGAAAATATAAAATAACGGAGAAATATGAGAGCTCATCTTCATGGAATCACAGATAGTGATTTTCCACAGCAACTGATTAAACTTTGGGAAGGAATTTTCCCCACTCCAAATTTAAGCAGAAATTGTAACATCCTTTTGGATGAGCCTCTAGGCCAAAGAGTCCATAGTTTACAATTTTTAATGGATGCAGTATACCCTGACATCGAAAATTTACACGAAAAAGACTTTCATTGGTTGTGTTCTAGGGCAATAGTGTCACCTAGGAATGATAGTGTCAACGATATAAACAATATGATTATTCAAAAAGTTCCCGGCCAAGTAAAAAATTGGAAATCAATCGACACCGTGACTAATATAGAAGACACAGTCCATTATCCACAGGAATTTAAAATTCACCAAACCCTTCTGGACTGCCACGACATGAACTAACAATAAAAATTGAAATTCCAATCATTCTTTTGAGAAATTTAAGCCCTCCGAACATGTGCAACGGAACGAAGTAAGGTCAAACCTTCGAATTAGTAGGGATTGACCTGCGGAAAGATTGTTTTACTCATGGCCAAATATATGTTGGCCTATCGCGGGTAGGATTTCCTGAAAATCAATTTATTTTGCTGCCACAAAATAAAACATCTAATATCGTTTACAGGGAAACTCTGACCGAATAAATTTAACGGCTTTTGTTTTGCAGATGTAAAACTTTTTACAAACATTATTACAAATAAATAAAAAATAATACTAATATCCAAATTTTCTTTTATTATTTTACACTTTTTTAGTAACCCCACGCACAAAGAAGAGAGTATGAGTATGTTTGTAAAAATTTATAACTTGAAATTTTTCTTTAATAACCTGGCGAAGCCGGGGCGCTAATTTCCGTTTACTCAAGGATACAGCGCTTGGCGAAATTCAAGGTGTGCCAAATGTTTTGACTAGCATCTACGCATTTTCTCGCGCATCATGGCTGCTTCAGACATTTTACTTACAATTTTTGTCGTATATGAGGCACTTGGAAGCTGTTGTAGAGTATCAGAGGCATAGCGAGGTGGTTAAAGCAGAAAGCTTGTAATTATAAGATTGCGAGTTGTGTCCTTGCTCTTGTAGATTTTTGTTTTGATTTTTATTTAAGTAATCAATAAAGAATGTTATAAAACTCAGTTACTTTGTATTAGTTTTATTGTCAATTAGCCAATTAAATTTTAATTACAATTAAGTTATAAAAATTTATTTAAAATTTTATTACATAAAGTTTAATTTGAAATAAATGTAAATAATTAATATAAGTTTTTAAATTCTGCTTTTTAATAATTAAATAAATATAATTTAAAATACAATAATTATTAAAATAAAATAAAAAAATATTTTTATTTTAGTTATGCTACCACCGTGTTGTAAGAGATGAATATCAAATTAGTAAAACCAATTTATTAAAGTTCTTATGTTTTAAAATGAGGCATCATTCATACACACACACACAATATATATATATATATATATATATATATATATATATATAATATTTATTAGTATTTATTTTAATAATTACTGTTTCATTTACAATTATAAAGTAGTGAAACATAAAAATATTAATTATAAATATTCAAATTTTAATATTTCTATGTACTTAATTATTGATAATAATTTAAGAAAAAAAGAAAAATCTTTAATCTTCCACAAACATAATTTAAGTTTTTCTTTTAAAAAATTATCAATATTTAAATATATATAACTAATATTAACTATTTATTAATTAATATTAATATATATACATATATATATATATATAATTATAAAATTATATTAATTAACATTATTAATTATTACATATATAACTAATATTAATAAGTATTATTATTTAAACAGATAATTAATGTTTTTAATGTTTTCGTTTAGTGATTTGTTATTAGTTCTCTTCAATTTTCAGTGTCTAGTAAAATATTAAATATTAAAAAAAAAAAAAAAAAAAAAAAAAAAAAAAAAAAAAATCTCCATTAGATAAAAACTTTTAAGGTGGTTTTTTTTATATAAAACGTGATCTTTGTTTTGTATTTGTACTTTGTACAAATTCAATCATTATATACATGTATATTTAGTTTAGACTTATCAATTTATGAATAGGAAGGGTGCATTAAATCAGTGTCACAAAAGTTGGTGTAAATTCCTAAACATATTTTATTTCAAATGAAAAATTTCCAAGTATAAAAAATATTTTAATTTTAACACAATTTATTATTAATTGAAATATATACTTTTTTGATGATTCTTAGAATCTGGAAACTATACTTTTTTTTTTTTTTTTTTAATATGTTATCAACGTTAATGATATATTTGTACAACATCAAAATCTGAATAGATCGGAACAGATGATATCGAAATTATGTACATTTTCTAACTATATAATTAAATGACCTAACTATATAACAACTATATAATATACACATACATAATATTTAAGCAGACATGTATGAATGTATAAGTTCATACATACTATGTACATATGTTGATATTTATGAATATATTCATATATATTTCCAACATTAAGAAGTTTTAATTTATCAATCTTAGTGCATTGCTATACTTGGTGATTTATATCACATTAGTAAAATAAATAAATACATAAAAATTTGATATAACAGATCTCAGTATTTTCTTATAAAGTTCTTGAATTGATACTTAACAAGGAAATAAATTAAACAAAATAAAATTTATTTTTAGCTATTATCATGTAACTTATCCGAATACAATAACAGCTCTCTTTCGTTCTTTTTATTTTTTTTCATTATTATATTATTCATTATAAACTGAAATACTATAAGAAATGTAAAGAAATATACATTAAAATTCACAAATTAACACAACAAGTTACTCGTATATATTTCATTAATATTTGGTCGTATATAAAAAGAAAATTCCATTAAATTTATTATTATTTTTCTTTTCAAATAAATTATTTGTATAATACATTTTTTCAGTAGATGGCGACACTGTACGATGTTATCAAGGAATCTCGGAAGAGGAGTGAATGATGGGTGGAATAGCATTTGGCACACCTTGAATTTCGCCAAGCGCTGTATCCTTGAATAAACGGAAATTAGCAGCCGGGGCTGGCTGCCATAATCTATATCCATAAAACAAAGTCGTGTTAGTTATACCCTTTATAACTCAAGAGCAGATAGATCGATTTTTATGAAATTTTGTATGGAGGTATCTGACACCTTAGATTAACATATAGGCTACTTTTTACCCGACTACCTAAAAGGAGGGTAATGCTTTTAGTAGTTGAATTCAATGGGATGAAGTGGTAGTAACAATTTGCGGTGTCAGTAGTGACACGGGACTGGGCGACTTGCTCTACCCGAAGCAAAAGCGAGGGCGGGCCGCTAGTACATATATATTTTTAATTTTTACCTTTAACAGATATGAAGTTGTATAAGTTTAAAAACATGACTAGAAATTCAATTTTAACGTTAATGTAGCATAGAAAATATAATTGTAACTACAAAATTCTTAGTTTTTGTGGCATAATTTTGTTCTCTATGTTTTTAAAATTTTAAGAAATAATAGCTTCCAACTAAGAAAATAATATAAGCTTCTAATTACTGAAATAAAAAAAAAAACTTTTTTCCGTAAATTTAATCACATTTTCTTCTTTCACATTTTATTTGAAAGTTAATCTTAAGCACTAAAAAC
Source organism: Maratus speculifer (assembly GCA_964019185.1). Taxonomy (NCBI): domain Eukaryota; kingdom Metazoa; phylum Arthropoda; class Arachnida; order Araneae; family Salticidae; genus Maratus; species Maratus speculifer. The sequence goes on along the minus strand of OZ025293.1, from coordinate 309,358,130 downwards.
TTATCTTTTGTATTACGCATGTACATAGCTGGGGGAAAATGAAAGTCCTTTGTGTCACTACTATGAATGGCATGGCATATAATATCAAAACTACTTAACCGTATTTGGTTGCACTTCCCGATGAATTCCACTAGGCATGTCTAATGTGGGTCACAGCAGAGTATCACTGAAGAGCTGCCAATAATTTAAATCAGGTACACATATTTCTCTTTAAGAAATTTATAAACTGAGCATTTATTTTTTAACTTTTCAGAAATAACAGTCACACTTTTATTTTATTTATTTTTTGTTCTTTGGTCGATACCGTAATTTCGCGCGTATACGCTGCGGATCAGTTAAGTCTTTTTCAGTCAGAAAATTTTATTGTAAAAAAAGTGAAATAAGTGCTAAACTAAAGTAAGTCATATTATATTTAAAATAAATTCTGGGATGAAGTCGACTTGTCTGAGATACGGCGGATACGTGCGAAATTATGGTAACAAAAAATGAACCGCTTTTTCTGCAGTTAAAAAAAATGCAGCTAAACTAGCAAATCTTCAAATCAAAGGCCTCAGCGTCAATTTTGAAAAACATTTTTTATGTACAACTCACTTTACACAATATGTAGCTTTCTGGAATGAGCAATTTGATAATGTTAGATTACATGTATATTTCTAAGCATGTAAGCATGCTTAGAAGCGTGTTAGTATGCTTAGACCCCTGTAGATGTCGGAGCCTATAGGAAAATTTTTATTGTTCTTACCGGTGCCTTTTTTTCAATAATCTTGATAAGGGGTGCAAAACTCTAGGCGTCAGTAGAAAGTCTATCACCACTAAATTTATTTCCTTATTTTTCGTCTAATATTTAGAGTAAAACTCTTGTAAGAATGCTATTAAATTTTAAGCGAAGAAAACTTTCAAATTTTAATGATGAGAAACTGTCTGCTATTAAAAAAATATATTAAAAAAATTAGAATGAAAAAAAAAAGATTATTGACTGAAAGGTACGTTTTATCACATCTACGAAAAAAAATCTACATTTTTCATAAATATTGTCAGTTTTCTAATATAAAATTGCAAAGTAGACGAATTACAAAGTAGTGGAATATTTTTGCATGTCACTAATCTTATAACTTTTACAAAACATACGATGTTCATTTTTGCAATAAAAAATGCAAAACTGCTCAAATGATAAATAAAACTTGTTAACACTAGAACGATCACAGCGGTCTTTTTTGACCGCTACCAAATAAGACTATTTCGATTCGAACAGGAAATTTCTTTATAAAATAAATTAAACATATTACGCAAAGAAATAACTTAAAAAAGTTAAATAGTTTTAAATAAAAATAGTTGTGGAAAATATTTTTATAACACTTGAGCATAATTTCCGATCGTTCTAGTGTATTGCTCTGTTGAGAGATAACAGCAAGAACAAAAATAGCTCTTTTAACCCTTTCCGGCACGCGCAAAATCTGTAATAAAATGAGAAATTATCGCCTGACACCGGAATTCACAAACGAAATTTTTAGATACTTTGGGATCCTTAATTTAAGCTTTTATTCTAAAAGCAAAATTTTAGTAAAATATTACTGGTGCCGTTTACAAGTCTGGAATTAAAATTAGGTATCCCAGACCGGGTACAGTGTGCCGGAAAGAGTTACAGCACATTGCAATAACGTTGACTTTTGGGTAAGTTGTAGATATGAAATGCATTGATACATAGGCTTAAGGGTGCTAGTCACTCAGCGGCGGAATTTCCCGCTGTAATATTAAGTCTATGGGCGTTTGATGCATTTATTTATTCAAAATATTTCCTCTGGAAATTAATATTTTAAATTTCTTTTTCCTGTGTTCTCTTCATAACCCTTTCCGGCACAATGTGCCCAGTCCGGGATACCTAATTTTAATTCCAAATTTGCAATCAGCACCAATAATATTTTAATAACATTTTGCTTTTACAATGACAGCTTAAATTAGGGAATTCTTAATTTCTAAAAAAGTCGTTTGTGAATTCCGGTGACAGTCGATAATTTCTCATTTTAGTAACAGAATTGGCCCGTGCCGGAAAGGGTTAAAGAATATCACTTTTGTTATTAGCTGTCAAAATATTTCTAAAATTTAATATTTTATGTTTTAAAAACTGACGAATTGGAAATAAAATTTTAACACGTTATATAAAAACTGTGCCTAGATTTTAGAAATATTTTTCAAACTAATTAAAAAAGAGACACCCTTTAACACTAGAACGCCCGGAAATTTTACTGAAGTTTCATAATAATATTTCACACCAGAATTGTTATTCAAAATTATTTAATTGATTTATTTAAAGTAATGCATGTTTGAAATTTAACTTATTTAAAAAAAAATTTCTGGCTCGAATTGAAATTTAATTACATGGTTGGAGTCGAATCGACTCCTTTCGGGCGTTCTAGTGTTAAGAAGAGAACACTGAAAAAAGAACTTAAAAAAAAAAATTCCTCGATATTTCGAGATATTTTGAATACAAGAATGCATCAAACACCCATAGATCTAACATTACCGAGGGAAATTCGGCCGCTGAGTGATTAGTACCTTAAACGCAAATCTTTGAAATTTTATTCTTCAACTACTTATGGTTCGAATTCTTTAGAAAAAAAATGCTAACTCCTTAGGCGTAGCTATTTTATATTTTATTATATATTTTTTTCTGAATATTTCCTAATCGGGAAAGTCACAATGAAGGAACTTAAAAAAATCTTCTTCTGAATGGTTATGAAATAAAGATGCTAGAAAACTAGTAAATTAAAAAAGAAAAAATACTCAATTCCGACAGCAAAAATATGAAATCGAAAAGTTGAAATGTTTTATGTGTTTCGAACAAATGCACAAACTGCTATGAAAAATGCATAGATAATTCAGAATGTTCTATTGATACAATTTCAAAACAATCGAAGTAATTTAAGATCCTATTTGGGAAATTTTAACCCATTTGGAAACATGGGTGCATATATAGTATGTGTCCCAAAAGTAAGTTAATGTAATAGTAAGTTAATGTAATGTTTGTTTGTTTTATGTAATAAAACGAACAAAGGTAAAGTATATATTTCGAAAATGGGAACTCATGAAGCATTTAAAAAGTGTTTTAAAAACATTGATACTTCACCCATTTCTCAATTTTCAGTGCTTTTTTCTAAACTATATAACTGACTTCATGCTAAAAACATTTCATCGGAGAATTTCTTGTTAGAATAACATTAAATAATGAAAAATATTTTATAAAACAACTGCCCCCTTAAAATAACCACTTGTTCAGTGAAAAAGCTACAAAAAGAGACACCAGTGTCATTTAGTTATCTGGATAAACAAGACAAGAAAGATAAGTACTGAATTTGAATCACTCTTAATACTTTCCAGTTCCAGATTTAGATAACACAGTTTTATCTTGAGAAAATTTCTTCCCCTAAAACATAAGATTCAACGTATTTTACTTTTCAAGTGTGTGCTTTAGTGAAGTAACTAGTTAAAAATGATGAGATTTTTTAATAAGAGACTTCAAAATTGTTTTAAACGTGCTATTTTAATCAACATCGAAAGGCAAAGTTCATCAAATGCAGTAAGTTCTGTTTAAGATCTAAAATAGAAATTTTAAAATGCATGTCTTAATCTGTTCGGGTCTGGCGTGCTGGTAATAGTACATGTATTTTCATTGAGTATTATTTTGTCTTAACAGTTGCTTTTGTTACTATTTACATGTAAGTAATGGTAGTGTTTCTGTGCGCATTTCTTATTATCACTTCTTTTATGTTTCATCATTTAGTAATAATAATAATAATAATAATAATAATAATAATAATAATAATAACATCGAAAGGCAAAGTTCATCAAAAGGAGTAAGTTTTATTTAAGATCTAAAACAGAAATTTAAAAATGTATATCCTAATCCGTTCGGGTATGGCGTACTATTAACAGTATATGTCTTCTCACTGAGAATTATTTTGTCTTAACAAATGCTTTTGTTACTATTTAAATGTAGTAATGATGGCGTTTTCTGCACATTTCTTACTATGACTACTTTTACATGACTGCCAACTTCTACGCCTATTTAAAATCAAATAAACATATTGAAACCAGAAAATATACTTAACAGTAGACAATGTGTAGTACAATACATAATATAAAATAAATTTTGCCGACAATTTACGAATAAAAAACTTGTGGTTCAAAACCTATTTACATAATTTAAATAGGCGTAGAAGTTGGCAGCTCTGCTTTATGCTTTAGCATTTAATAATAATAATAATAATAATAATAATAATAATAATAACATCATCGAAAGGCAAAGTTCATCAAATGGGGTAAGTTCTGTTTAACCCCTTGAGGGGCGGTGGGATAAAATATATCCCACTAAATTTTGATTCCAAAATGCCACATTGACACCGGAATTTTGAAAAGAAGTTTTTTATTTTATCAAGTATGCGAAGAAATGCTTTCATCTATTTAAAATAAATTTGTTTTTAAATTCTGGTATCAATCCATTATTTCAGCATTTTAAGAATAGATGTGTTTTGCCCCTCAAAGGATTAGGATCAGAAATGGACATTTTAAAATGCATATCTTAATCTATTCGGGTCTGTCTTACTATTAATAGTACATGTACAATTAATAGTACATCTCATTGAGTATTATTTTCTCTTAACAATTTATTTTGTTACTATTTACATGTGGTAATGGTGGTGTTTCTTTGCCCATTTCTTATTATGACTTCTTTTATATTTTAAGATTTAGTAATAATAATAATAATAATAATAATAATAATAATAACAACAACAACAACAACATCGAAATGCAAATTTTATCAAACGGGGTAAGTTCTGTTTAAGATCTAAAATAGAAATTTTAAAATGCATATCTTAATCCGTTTGGATCTGGCCTACTTTTACATGTCTTCTCATTGAGTATTATTTTGTCTTAACAATTTCTTTTGTTACTGTTTACATGTAGTAATTTCTCTGCGCATTTCTTATTGCATGATTCGTACGATCCTGGAATTTCAAGACTGGGAAATTCTTTGGTACCAGCATTTTCTTACAGAAAATCTCTTATTAAATAAGACGAAATTTCACGCTTTTGAACTATATTTATTTTACTTTAAAGAAATGCTGGTATGTCATCTGGAAAATAACGGTATCTTTAAGAACCATGTATTATGATTTCTTGTATGCTTTAATATTTAATAATAATAATAATAGTTTACTTAATTCTCTTCGCAGTGTTGATGATTCTTTTATTTTAAACATATATTTCGCTCTTTCAATGAAGATATAGATTACTTTACTGACGAATCATGTGTGATAAAACACAAAAAATATAAGAAAGTTATAATAATCCTGTTAAATCCTGTTGTAATAGTATATTTTTAAAAGGTCTCCAAAATCTCTTCCTTAGCCAATTATATGAATCTGAATTGAAAAGTATGCAAATTAATTACATTCGTTAGATTTCGAACAATAACATATTCGTTAAATTACAATAATTATCTTTGGATAGTTACCATTAACATTATTTACAAATTTTTTTTTTTTTATTATTAATTGAAATCAATTTGGACCCGAAAGGGTTAAGTGAGAAAAATGGGGATATTTAACTGAAATTATCATTATTTTTTCATTTTAACTGAGCAAATATAGAAGTACGTGCAATATTGTGTATGTTATATTGATACTAATTAATGGCTATATGGATACAGCTCCTCATCTTTTTGCTTCATTTTAGGAACAACAGATTTTGAGCTTATTCTATCAACGATAATTTTCAGAATTTTCAAGTTATGTTTTTTGAGACTATAAGACTCTCACAAAAGTTGCTTTACACATTTAATTAACGCATTATGCACATTATACTTTGATTGCATGTGCGCATGGGCAGTGAAACATTATTTAGTAATCCTGCTCATTTTTCATACAGTTTTTAGCTCACAGGCTATCAAAGCCTGAGAGGTTATGTGCCCGTCCGTTCTGTATGGATGTGCGTGCATACGTGCGTAACGCGATAACTGTAGATAAAAATATACTATTCACTTGAAATTTTGGATATATGTATATTCTGATAAGGCGCTTCCCTGATTAGTTTTTGGAGTTCATTCGATATGTATAAGGGGGGACGGGGTCTCATGCCCCTCCCCTTAATTGATATAAATGGGTTTTTCATGCAGAATTACCAGTTTTTGTTCAAATTTTACATATAGCATCATTCTGATGAGGCGCCTCCGTAACTAGTATTGGGTTTCATCGGATAAGTATAAAGAAAGGGAACGGGAGGCTAATGCCCCTCCTCTTGATTTATATAAATGGCTTTTCCATGCAGAATTTATAGGTTTCATTCAAATTTTAGACATTGGATCATTTTGATGAGGGCACCGCCATGATTAGTTTTAGGATTTCGTTGGATAAGTATAAAGAGGGGGACAAGATGCTAATCCCTCACCCTTTATTCCGATAATTGGGTTTTTCATGCAGATTTATCAGATTTCATTGAAATTTTAGACACAGGATCATTCTGAGGAGGTCACCTCCAGGATTTGCTTTGCGAGTTCATTGGATAAGTCTAAGAGGGGGGAAATGGAGGTAACCCCCCTTAATTTAAGTTAAGGGGTTTTTCACACAGAATTTACCAATTTGCTTCAAATTTTGGATATAGGTTCATTCTGATAAGGTGCTTCCCTGATTGGTTTTGGAAATTCATTGGATAAGTATAAATGGGGGATCGCCGGGATTACCCCTCTTAATTTAGGTAAATGTTTTTTTTTTACAGAATTAACGGATTTGTTTCAGTTTTTGGATACAGGTTCATAGTGATAAGATGCTTCCCTAATTAGCTTTGGAGATTTTTTGTTAAGTATAAAAGATTATTGCGGTTACCCCCCCCCCCCTTAAATTTGATGAATTGGTTTTCCAGCAGAATTATCCGACTTGCTTTTAATTTTAGATGTAGGTTCTTTCTGATAAGGTGAATCTCTTAATAGTTTTGGAAATTTAATGGTTAAGTATAAATGAGGGGATAACTCCTCTTAAATTATATAAATGGGTTTTTATTAAGAATTTTCCGATTTGCTCTGAATTTTGGATATAGATTTTTTGTATGGTAAAGCATATCTCTGACTAGTTTAAAGGGTTCAATGATTAAGTATAAAACGGGGAAATAGAGGGAGCTGTTTTCCCCCCTTAATTTGCTTTTCGAACGGAATTAACCCTTGAAAATATAAGGCCGTAATGTACAATTATTATGCATAGCCTGTGAGCTCAATGCCATCAGTTTAACTGGGCAATATTCTTTTCATTTTTATTTTTTAATTCAGATTTTAAGGTATTGTGTACGGTGTTTGTCATATTTCCTGAAAAGAACACTTTTTTAATATTAAAAACTCTGTAAATTATAAGCAAAAAACTTGGCAAAATTTGGGATTGTTTTTATGAAAACCTTAATTTTTCTACGAGTATACATACTATCCGCATAAAAATGAACACAATCATAATATATAGTTTGAACGCTTTTGCTATTTTAGTTTTGGTTGGGATATCCAAAAATAATTTATTTTTCAATTTGTCAACGGTCCCCTATAGGGTTTCGGAAAAAATTCTTTATGCAAATATATGACCTGCACTATAAAGTTTACACACCTGGACTTTCCAGTAAATGACTCAAATATTTTTCTAGATATTTAACAAAACATCTAAAGTCGTATGTGACTGGTCACCTTTGGCCATAAAATAGCGTATTTAATGCATTATATTTATACTTACATGAATCCTTTGATTTCTTATATGCAGACATCTTACATATTTCATAAATAAATACTTACTTGGAATTTCCAATCCATACATTTAATATAGCAATCACTTTCTCAAGGTGTGAAAATAATTGTGACTTATGAAGTGTCTTGTATCAGGGTAACCACAATATCATTGTAGTCCGAAACCAACATCTTTAGCCCTTTCAAGGGCGATGATCAACCGAAGTGACCACTTGTTTTTAATTCCAAAACTGAAAATTAGAATTCAACCAAATTGGCTTTTTAGGAAGAGGCAATCATTTTAGTTGCAGATATTTTTTATAAAGCTGCTTTTAGTATCAGAACTGGTTTCGAAAGTGAAAGTAGGTTCATTAAAAAGAAAAACGAAGCCAAAATAAACGAATAAAAACTTATCAGCTAGAGATCAACATCAGATATCCTATGCGAAAAATAATCATTAAAAAAATTAAAATGCGAGCGAGAAAATTAAAAAGAACGCACCTACAGGTTTCACTTTATGTTGCGAGTGTCTTCACGAGACTAGAGAAGGATAATCTTGAAGTAGCGAAAGCGACAAGCGTTGTCAAATCTCATTCGACAAGTTTATGGAAAGGATTATCGTAATTTCCGGCGTATAATACGCGGATCAAACAATCATTTATCAACCCAGAAAAAGTTTTAAATAAAATGTAAATTTTTTTGGATCGTAAATATTTGACTTCAATTACTAAATAAATCTTCTGGGTCGAAAAAGAATTGTTTGATTCGCGGATTGTACCGCCAGAAATTACGGTAAATCATGGAACTATGAATACAGAGGAATTGACATCTCCATAAAAAGGTGAAGCTGAAATTGTTACTGGCTTTGGAGAATCTTATTACCGCCGGGTAAACTTTCAAAAGTAAATTTGAACAGAAATCTCCTCCTTATTTAAGTGTCTTATTTATTAAAAATTTGTGGTCTAACCACCGTAAAAATATTTAATCATTTTTACTGGTGGAAGTTTGATTATGACAACCTAGAAAATGCCTTGAGATTGTGAGTAAACTTGATTAACGACGAAAGAAACATCTATCAGTAAAATTTAATGACAATTTTAGCGTTACTTAAGTCTTTGCGGCGCAGGGCAAATTCATTGCTTAAGTATTGAAATTAATGAGTGACACCGGAATTTGAAAGCAACTTTTTTTTAAAAATAAGAAAACGCTACATATCACGCATTCAATAAACCGTAATTTTCTTAAACAAAATTCTGGTGCCAAGGTGGCTTTTGGGAATTAAAATTAAGTGGTATATCTATGAAACCAGCGCCCTTCAAGGGGTTAACACTAGAACTACCGAAAGGAGTCGATTCGACTCCAACCATGTAATTAAATTTCAATTCGAGCCAGAAATTTTTTCTTGAAATAAGTTAAAAATTTCAAACATCAGATTTACTTTAAATAAATCAATTAAATAATTTTGAATAACAATTCTGGTGTGAAATATTATTATGAAACTTCAGTAAAATTTCCGGGCGTTCTAGTGTTAAATGCCTAATTCATGCAGAACATCTATCACACATAAAGGAATATATTTTATTTTTTTAGTGATGGAAAGTTGCCTCGGCTTTAATCTGGCCGTAATCGGATATAAACAAATCGTCACCTGAGAATAAGGTTCTATCGGTGTTTTTGAAAAAATTGGCTTACCGATATAGACAGGTTCTATTTGTATCTATGAAGGCATTTTTATATCAAAATGATGTTATATATAATTTACTATGGTATAACGGTTATGTTATGACATTATTTTATTCCAGAAATGCCTTCATAGATACAAATAGAACATTTCTATATCAATAAGTAATTTTTTTTTTCAAAAACACTGATAGAACCTTATTATTCTATGGTGACAAAATAACAGCCGCCATATTTTAACAACCATCTAAGTTAGTTTACTCACATACCTTAGACACTCGGAATTCACATGGCTCCTGTTATTTTTCTGGTAAAATATCAGTACTTTTTAATAAAAAAAAGAATAAATCTGGATGAAATGCACGAAATTACGGCTTATTTAAGGAGAGATTTTCAATAAGAAAATACAATTATCGAAGAATTTCCTGGTCTGGGAATTTCAGGAACCGTACGAACCCTGACACTACACTATCTGTTTTCTCCTTCTTATTTATAGCTCCATTGGTTAAATAAGGCAAATTATTCTATCTAAAAAATTGTGTTATCTTGGCTGACAACAGGCCGGCGATTGTGCGTCTCTACTATTATTTTTATGCAAGTATTGGCAGTGTTCAATCCCATGAAGGTTTGTAGGATATTTTATAATATTTAATTCCAACTAGATTTTAATTCCAAAATGCACCATTGATACCAGAATTTAAAAATAAAATTTTGCGTTTATAAAATATGTGAAGAAAAGCGTTTACTTGTTTTCAAAGAAATTTGTTTGTAAATCTTGGTGTTAATAAATCATTTTAAGATTTTAGTAACAAAACCACTTTCCTCCTGAAAGGGTTAAAGGGCATAGCCGGATAAGCATTGAAAACATGCTTTTCAATCAAATTTCGTGAATTTTTTCCCAGTTGTGTCTACCTATCTGACAATGTATTTCCCCTAGTATCACCTTATAAATAGTGATATTTTATGAGATAAAAATGTTTTTTTCAATTTTTTAAAAACCTCAATTTTTCATAAACTACTATACCGAATAGCATGCCATTAATTGAGTTGATATAGACATCAAAGATGTATAACTGGGAATTTTTGCATAATTTTCGAATTATAAAATGTGTGTGAAAAAGCGTTTTAAAAATTTACAAAAATAAAAAGCATATCTTACAGTTCTCCGAAAATTACCATTTTCTTATAAAAAATTCCTCATATGTGCCCGCATATTATATATAAATACCGAAGTTTTTATTTGGGTACTACATATAAATATTTACAAAAATGTGTAAAAAAATTATTAAAATTCATTCAAAGGCGTTATTTGGGGCGGAGCTAATCAACTTCCACATTCGAAAATTTTTTGGAATATACACTTACAGAATTCGTGTGTTTTAAATTTTAATGAAGACATATACATCATTCCCAGCGCTGAGGATACTGTTTCGTTATCAAAATTTGTTGTTAGCTTCTCATACAACATCAGGGAAGAATATTTTTGACATAGAATCTAACTACATTCTTTGATATCGAAATGTAGCGATAGCGATCACAATCATTTTAAATGAAAAAGTTTTTCACCAGTTTTTATAAAGAGAAATTATAATTATTATTTTCAAGCTTTTTGTATAACGTTTATACTTAAATAATAGTTAGGAACTACTGTTAATTATACTAAGGAATAGTCACTATATGTTATAGTTTATTCTAAAGATTTATTCATTTGGCAGCAGCTGTCTTAAGGGAGGTATTTGTCAAAAATTCTAAGACCGTCAGAAATACTATCCAATCTATTCAGAAATGAATGCATAACTGTTGTGATTGAAGGTAATAGTGATAATGATTAATTTCTTTCTTCAATCTTTGTTTTTCTATATTTACTGTTTTTATTGTTTAAATTTTAATTTTTACACATAAAATAATGTAAGACATTATGAAGTGCCAGTGGTTTTTTTAAAGTGACAGTTCGTGAAAGTTGGGTCTAAAACACTGAAACTGACTATATCTTTGATGTATACGTATTTGCGTATAAGTTTATAATATTTTCGCAGAAAATTAGCTGTTTTACAATATTTAATCTCCTGGTAATTTTCCCATTGTTTTTGGACGAATATTTATTATTATTTTTTAAAAAGTTTTTATCTCATCAAACATTAAACGGTTCAAAAATATTACAAATATATTTTTCCATACAAAATATCATGCAATGTTGTCACCTTTCTTTTATTTCTTTTCACTCAAATTATGTGCCTTTCTCTAACATTTATTTTTGAACTATACATCACGGGAATTTGCCACTACAGAAATAAAAAATTGCGAATAGCACTTACTTTGAATAAAATATTGCCTATTAGCACCCAGTCCAAGTAATATCCCAGTATTAAAACAACATATCAGGTTCTAATTCTAGTTACATAACATCCATACTTGTTTGTCTTATTCTATTCTAATTGCGCACTAAATTTTAACGGAACTACTTACTCGTATTACCCTTTGTTAAAAGTGGTGAAAATGTTTGAATAAAAATCATTCTATTAACTGTCGTGACATTTCGATATCGAATAATGTTGTTCCCTTAGCAAAAAATGGCATAGGATTTTTTACGGAAACACATGGTTTTATATGGAAAATGATAAAAAAATTATGTCATTATATGTAAACATATTGTATTCATATGGTAAACATTCATCGCTCTATGGTATTGCAGATCAGTGTCTATGGTAAAGTTACAGGATAATGATATATACCATACATTTTATGGTATCCAGAGAAATGTGTATGGTAAAGTTATAGGATAATGATATACACCATACATGATATGGTATTCCATAACCCGGTGTATGGTAAAACTATAGGGAAATGAAATTTACCATACATTCAATGGTGTTCCATAGCGTGATGTATAGTAAAATAATACATAATTGTTTGAACCATAAATTGTATAGTATTTCAAAGCATGGTGTATGGTAAAATCTTAATGCCTTTTGAAAGTTTATAATATATTAGATTTTGTGTAACTATAATGTAAAATTACTCGGTTGTGGTCATCTCAAAACTCTCTACTATCTTTATGTATGTCTTATGCACTTCTAAAAAATAGAATCATAGGAACGCCACTGGTTAGATAGTTTAAACCAAAATCTATTTAGGAGCAACTTATGTTAACTTATAACCAGTCTAATGAAAATCCCTTGATCTCAAATTAATATAACATAAAATAACATATTATTTTATTCTTATATAATTCATATATATGAGTGTGTAAATGCGTTAAAAATAAAAAAAAATCTTGAGAAAAATAAATTATTCATTAAAAATATATAATTGACATATTTCCAATAAATTCTAACAGCGATTAAAGAAGTCAGGGACACACATAAAAAATACTGGATTAAAAATTTATCTGATTTTTTATGCTTATAATGACATTTTTTTAAAATCATATTTAGAAAAGAAAATATTATGGTTTTTTTTTCGTTTTCAGCATCTAGCTTTTAAGCATTGATTGTCATGGATAGGACTTCTTGTATGCGTTTTTCTTCATGATGGATTTTCACAATTTCTCACATTTAAATTGTTATAACTCAAGAACCGTTAAACATAAAGGCTTTAAAATTAGAACAAGCCTTTTTTTGATTGCTTTATTTTAATTTTGATTCAGCAAATTTGAAAAAAATATTTATTTTTGAAAGTATTATTTTTTTTCAAACTTTTACTTTAAATAAATTTTTTATTAATATTTTTAAAAAGGCTGAATCAAAATTAAAATGTAAGTGTTTCTGTTTATTTAATTGCTAAAAAAACTAAAATTCTACAATTATTACATTGAGTTACAATAATTTTTAATTTCCCTCCACTTTTTTAATAAATTTTAAATTAAAAAAAATATAGAGAAGTTTTATCATGTGATTTTGTTTTAAAATGGTATGTTTAAGGGTGTATTCGAAAAAACGCTTTTCCACCTTGAACAGCTCGAAATTTTCCGATACAATTTCAGACACATTTTAAAAAGTAGAAACATGAAACTTGCTGAGGGGATTTTTGAAGAGACATATAAGGTGCCGTGTAATGTCATTTTACGCTCAATTCTTTAGAATTTGATTTATAAATAATTATCTTCTCAGTATGACTCTTTTTTTCGTTACCAGATCTCTCTCTTCGGGAAAAATCAGTTCAAAATGCAGTTTTCGATTGCATTTTTCGCAATATTTTCTACATTTATCAAAGAATTGACAATTACGGCACCTTGAGTACTTTTTGAATAAGACAATTTTCCAGTTTGATGCATTTCAGAGCAAAAATGAATCTAAAAATAAATAGGAAAATAAGCAATTTGAATCGAAGTACATCTTTAATATCACAAAAAAATGCGAAACTTTAATTCAAAAAAAGATTTTTTAATGTGTCCCGGATTCCCTCAAAATAAACAAATTGTCAAAAATAGCCTATAATTATTTAAAGAAAAACTTTTTGAATTTATTTTAAAAAGGACCTACAAATATTTGAATCACCAAAAGAATTTTTGAAATATCTTTTAAAAATATTAACAACAAATTATTAATACATATATATTAATATAATATATTATAATATGCTAATTAAATATTAATAAACTTAATAGTACAAAAAAAAGATTAATAATTAATTCACGTTATTTGATAATTTTAAAGTCATTTTATATGGAACAACAAGGATTTTTATTTTATTTAAAAGTTAAAAATTATTAAAAAAAATTAAAAATTATTTTACGATCTATAAAAATATCAAAAAATCTACCAATATTTTTATCGACCTCAAATTATGATAATATATAAAATAATAGTGTTATTATTTTGTTCTTATGTATTTCATATATGTGAGCAGAGTCTATGCGTTATAAATAAAAAATCCTATGGAAGAAATAAAATGATTTAACAAAAATATATATTTGATGACATATTTCCTATAAAATTCTAACAGCGATTAAAGAAGTTTGTAATAACAAACTTCAAAATTACAAACTTCTGTAAATACAAACACATTCTTAAAACTGCATTAAAAATTTCTTTATTTTTTCTTATGCTTATAATGATGTTTAAATCATGTTTTCTATTATAATTCGAAGAGACAATAGTCAGATAATAGTAGTATTTTTTAGTTTTGGTTTTTATATTCATTTATATTCATTTTATATGCAACAACAAAGTTTTTATTTTATTTTATTTAAACTTTAATAATTATTGAAAAGAATAAAAATCATTTTACAATGTATAAAAATATTGAATATATCTATTAATCTTTTTGGTATTAAAATTTAAAAGAAAGATTCAAAATTTCCGTAAAAATTATCTAAAAAATAGTAATATATTTTTTTTTACTTTAAATTAAAAAATGCTTGTAAGTAAGGAATTAATATAATACATTAATATAATCATTAAAAATATATTATATACTAAGTTATCAAATGATTTCTTATTCTTATTAAATATTATTTCTTATCGACTTTCTATTTTTTTTAGTTGATTTTAATAAACAGAAAATAGTTTTTCCTTTAATTAATTGGATTTTATAACTAAATAATATTTGGTCTCCATTCATTAAAATAATAAATTAACTTATAAATACATGTCTATAAAACAATTTATAAAAAAAACCCTTTTAAACTACCTTCTTTTGTCAACTATTAACTTAGAACGACAAATAATGATGATTTACCGAAACACTTTATTCATATAACGTTTTATAAGCACAGCTCACCACCCCCGCATGGCCGAATGGTTAGGACGCTCGTCTCCCATCCCTACCGTCCGTGGATCAAATCCCACTGCTTCCCAATGTCGAAGTGCATTATTAAGCTTAGTTCCCAGTATTCCTAAAAGATGGCGCCACCAAAGTTGATATCGTTATTATTTTTTAATGTATAGTACCATAAAGAATTACCATACACTTAACGTTTATATGGTTTTTCATAAGAATT
Source organism: Maratus speculifer (assembly GCA_964019185.1). NCBI lineage: Eukaryota > Metazoa > Arthropoda > Arachnida > Araneae > Salticidae > Maratus > Maratus speculifer. The sequence continues at coordinate 309,342,759 of OZ025293.1, read as the reverse complement.
ACCATACACTTAACGATTATATGGTTTTCCATAGAATCACTTTTACCATAGGCAAAAATCCATATGATTGCACTTATGGTGTTTTTTTTTATGGTAATTCTATGCCTTTTTTTGCTAAGGGTTTTCCAATCAAAAATATTTTTCTCTATTGCCTCCGATACAAAACATCAATTTTCGATATCGAAATACTATCGACAGTTTTGAAAATTAAGGCCTATCTGCTTAATGAAATCTAATGTACAGCAGTCAACTCATTGTCTGCTGACATTGTTCCAAAAGTTCTTCAAATGTAGAAGTTCGTAAGCTCCACCCCAATTAACGCCTTTAAATGAATTTTAATATTTTTATACATATTTCTGTAAATATTTATAGCTAGTACCAAACGCAAAACTTTGAAATTTATATATAATATGCGGACTCATATGAGGAATTTTTTACAAGAAAATGGTAATTTTCGGAGAACTGTAAGATATGATTTTTATTTTAGTAAATTTTTTAAACGCGTTTTCACACACTTTTTATAATCCGAAAATTATACAAAAATTCCCAGATATGCATCTTTGATGTCTACATACACTCAATAAATGACGTGCAATTCGGTACAATAGTTTTTTAGAAAACGAGGTTTTTAAAAAATTGAAAAAACATTTTTAATCTCATAAAATAACAATATTTATAAGGTGATACTTAGGGAAATACATTGTTAGATAGGTAGACACACGTGGAAAAAATATCAAGAAATTTGGTTGAAAGGCATGTTTCGAATGCTTACCCGGCTATGCCCTTTTAATTGAAATAAATAGGTCTATAAAAGGGAATCAGTAATAGATTCCAATCTATCGCGACAGTGTTGCTTGCAGCGACGTTTTCTTTCCTAATTGTATGCATTCATCTTCAGTGACACGACATTTTATTGATGGTTTAGGAACGTCTTTGTCACTTAATAATGTTTTATTAATGATTAAAGGTGTAAATGAAGATAACGGTAATAAAATCAAATGTTTTTATCTTTCTTTACATTTTCTTCATATTTTCTTTTCTTAGGTGAAAAAGAAAGTTTTTCTCCATGATTTTCATTTGGAAAAGAAAGCAAAAATAGTAGATTTTGCCGGATATTTGATGCCAATTCAATATACAGATCTGAATATTTCTGCTTCTCATCGACATACAAGAGAGCATGTTAGTATATTCGATGTATCGCACATGTTGCAGACAAAAATATCTGGAAAAGACCGGATAAAATTTATTGAAAGTCTAGTAGTATCAGACATTGAAGGTAAGCAAACATCATCTTACGCAATTAAAATTTCTTCCCAAGAAAAATCATTACCTTCATAAACGCCGCGACAAACTGCCACAGTAGAAACGAATGGAAATTGTTGCCCCTTTATAACAGAAACTGCTGGAGTAACGCGTTTACGCAAACATAAGGTAAACATTTCTATTCATATTTATTGTGGAAGTTTGCTCCAGCGGAAATCAGGTGCTGGCCATAACGGAATTTTGAAGATTCTGGTAGAACAATTTTAACAGTAGAGCTTTTTCTTACAACGTAGGCACAATATGACGGATAACTGATAAATGTTCGTGCTTAACCCCATAAGGGATGGTGAGATATATTATATCCTACCTACGATTAATGAAGATTTACACTAGAAAATTTTTATTAACCCATTAGTGCCTAGCGTCCCTTTTTAGGGACGTTTCAAAAGGTGCATGTAGCACCGTTTTTGACACCGGTAAAAAAGAACAGCAATCTTTATTTTATTTAATTGAAACATTTTCGTAATTAATGAACTAAACTTAATTCTTTTAAAAATAGTGTTGCCAACCGAATAAAATTTGCGCAAAAGGTGGTGGGCACGAATGGGTTAAATTTTACTTTTTTGACTTTGTTGGAAAAAAAAGGGGGTCATGAAATTACTTTTCCTCATTTTAAAATAATTTTTTCCAAATTTCTGGTGGGAATTTAGAATTAATCAAGCGCAATTGCTTCCCCTCAAAGGCTTAACTACTGTTCCGCTTATCCAAGAAATACGTAAATGGGCAGGCGTTATAAAAAGACTGCTGTTTCTCTTGTACAACACATAAAAACAAAACAAAGGCAAAAAGAAAAAAAAAACCCATTCGTGCTACAGTGGCAACTATTAATGAATTTATATGTTTATTTTTTTTTTATAAATCTCAAATTCATCATTTGAATTACAAGAACTTAAAATTTTATATCATTTGGATAAATACTGGGTTCGTACAACTGCCGTTAGATTCCAAGCAAAATATCAGTATATATATATATATACACACACACACACACACACATATATATATATACCAGGTGTCCAGTAAATGACTGAGCCATTTTAAATGTAAATAACAAAAAAAAAAAAAAAAAAAAAAAAAACTGTTTGAGATAAAAATGCGCGGCTTGCTGTATTGCTATTAGAATATAAATAAATTTTAAAATATGCACTTTGTTAATGTAATATAATAATATTTAAAATAATATCTCAGTCTCAAGACTGAGGAGTTGAAGTATAATACAGATGGTTCAATCATAAATATTATTTTAAATCACTTTCCAACCAACGTACCCTATTTCTGAAGCTGATTCGAGAGTCGATTCAACATATAGATTCAGATTCAGCCGAAAATCTCATATTTATGAAAATTAGAGTCATGTCTCTATTCAAACAGCCTGTTACCGCCAGCGCGATATTTTTTCCCGAAATTTGAAGTATATTAACAAAGTACATGTTTAAAAATTTATTGATTTTCTAATAACAATACCGCAAACCGCGCATTATTATCTCAAACCGTTTATTTGTTATTTAAGTTCAAAATGGGTCAGTTATTTACTGGACACCCGGTATATATATATATATATATATATATATATATATATATATATATATATATATCGAAATTTCACTACATAAAAGGAGATTTTCAATAAATAAAATACTGATACAGAAGAATTTCCAAGTTCGGAAATTCCAGGACCCCGCACGAAGCCTGAAGTAGAAGGTACTCCGGAGTGAAGAAATGCCCTGAAGTGTAGAAATTTATTTCTAGTTGACACAACGCCCAACTGGTGTCAATTTGACACCGAGAAATGTGTATGAAATGAACGACGGACACCAGAACATTCAGACGAATTTCTTTGAAAGTAAAAACCCGTTAATTTGAACTTTTATTAGAAAAACAAAATTTTATTAAAATATTCTTGGTGCAAATTGCCAGTTCTGGAATTAAAATTAGATAACTAGACCCTTAGCCTTGAAATGGTTAAAAAGTATTGCCAAGTATTCTCGAATGCTGAAATGGTCTGCATTTCTATTCATTCACTACATTTCCGCGAATAATCAAAACGCGTAAATGTTAAAATATTACTAAACATTTTACTTATTTTTAAATATACCCAGTTTGAACTTTTACATGATGCATTTCATTGTATTTTTTATGAAAGCTATTATTTTCTTTCTTCATGCAGTAATTTAAGAAGAAATGTCATTTTATTTTAGGATTAGACAGCAACCAGGGTACTTTAACTTTGTTCACTAATGAATCAGGAGGAATAATAGATGATTTAATTGTGACCAAGACAGATGAAGATTATCTTTACATAGTTTCTAACGCTGGCTGCTCCGATAAAGATCTAGCACATATGCAAGTAGGTAAGCTCCTTATGTTTCGCGTGATACATTGAAAATGTTGACTGTAAAATGCTTGATTATTGTAGCAGAGGTAGAGTACCATATCTATAATCTGTTTTATACGATTCGCACCAGAATTTTTTTCATAAAAAAGTTAAATAACAGATTCAGAGAAATAAGCCAATTTAATATATTATAATGTTTTAAATAGCAATCCTGGTGTGGAATGTTTTTATCAAGATTGAGTAAAATTTGAACAGGGTAGGAAGGCTAAAAAGGCTTTACTAAGCTGCGGCGTATATAATTAACCCTTTGAGCTCTGGTAGGTAAATGTCTTCAAAATTACAAATGTCACATTGGCAACAGTAATTTGCAAAGAAAAAAAATGGTTAACGATATACACGAAAAAATGCATTAAACCTTTTTCGAATAAATTTGGTCGAATTTTCTGGTGCCGTTGTGACATTTCGGAATTAAAATTATGTGGTAGAAAATTCTACCATCAGAGCTCAAAGGGTTAACCCTTAAATGCATATTGTATCATTTTTGATACCATAAGTGTTCCCGATTCATTGGGGGTTGTATTCACATATTCCGTATTCTCACCAGAAGTTTAAAAGAGCAATTTTTACTTTACTTAATGACAGACCATTCGTAATTAAATGAAGAAAAATTTACTATTTAGATTTTTCTGCTATGAATTCTGATTCTTTGAATTGAGCATTTTTTGGGACGCGTTCTATCCTATGCATTTAAGTGTTAAGGTAACATAGAAAAAAGATGCAAAAAGGTTGATTTTCTGTAATTTTCTGAAGCAAATTGTGTATGGTCGTTCAATCATATTTATAAATGACGTTTACTTAACGATATCATGAAACATTCACATTGATTATAATGATAAAATTATGGTTACCAAATTCAGGAAAAAATGCTGACCGTTGATTTTTACAAGCTGTTTTCGCTCTCTTGGAAAAGAGACTGGCAACTGACGAAACGCGCATCAAACTTGTGACACATTTTCAGTAGTACGTAGCATGAACTTTTCTTTTTATAATTTTCTATTTTTTCGTAAGTGCCATCTGTTGTACAATGTTATTTTCATCAATTTTTATAAATAGTAATATTACTATTGTATCATTTTTAAAACTATTTTGTATTTTATAAAGATATTTCGCAAAATTTTGGTATAGGTTTAGTAATGTGTCCATCACATTAAAGGAGAATTTTTCTCCTTTAATGTTATATAATTTCCTCTGAAGATGACTCATTGGATTGAGTACGAAACTTTGGTTGTTATCATGTTTTAGATGTGTTTAATGTCTGTTTTTAATCCTTTGAGGGGCGGTGGTATATATTATATACCACCTACGATTGATGAAGATTTACACCAGAAAAATGTTATTAAATTTCCCTTTTCTAACTTTGGTTGAAAACAGTCGTGAAATTGCTTTTCCTCTTTTTGATATAACTTTTTTACAAATTTCCGGTGGGAGTTCAGAATTACTCGAACGCAATTGCTTGCCCCTCAAAGGGTTAATTATATTGTACGCTGATAAGTATCAAAGTTTGTTTTAAATCAATATTCATAAGAGGCATTTTATTGATGTGTGTCCCTTTTATTACTTACAATGGAGTTAAAAGAGACATTTCACGCACTTTTTATAAATGCGTAAAGATTTTAAATTATCGGTCTTGGGGATAAGAGATTTTATTAGTATCAAAACGAAGGTTTTAGACGAGAATTAGGCGCAAAAATGGGAATGTTACCTTTTAATGTCATTATTTTGTAAGCTTATAAAGACAAAATGTCACTTTCATTCTCACTCTCCCTTAATCTTTAAAAATATAATATTGTACAGCTATAGGAAACACCACCTGTGCACATAGTTTTTATATTTCCAGAATAACAGGAAATAAATGAAAAGCCTATTACAAGATTTCATTTTTACATCCATGAAATAGTGTAAATAAAACAGGGTAGAAAGAAAGGACAGAGGTTATGCTTTAAGTTGCTTATGTTAAAGATTTTTGAAATGGATTTAATTTTGAACGCTGAATCAATGTTTGCCTTTAAACGATTTTGTTTCACTTTCGATAGAGATTTTATTAAGAGTGTGAAGATTAAATATGTAATAAGAAAAATTCTTATAACTATTTCAATAAGATTTTATTACAGATCACGGCTTTGAAGTAATTTTTCTAGCTTGAAATTCCTAATGTATTGATTTTAAAATATATTTTTAGAGTAAAATAAATGAATTTGTTACGAAAGGAGCTGATGTGAAACTGGAAATAATCACAGACAAAGTTCTTCTTGCCATACAAGGTAAGTTGCTGGGTAATTCTTCTTTAACATACTGGTATCGAAATAGATGTAACCTGTTTATTATTGCCAATATCGTTAATTATAATACAGCAGAACAGAAACATATACAATCGAAGCGTTTCTGAAATCAAAACGTTAGTAAAGTTAAATATTCTAAAAAAAACTCATCTTATATATCAGGCTTGTCAATATATGGCAGAATGTCAGTATTTAAAGAAGATGAAGGTTACTGTTAAAAAATAGTGGTATTCCATGGTACACAGTTATGCCTATCTGTTATCAACATAAAAATAAACTTATATTATAGCTTTTGCAGTTTTATATTTATGAACATGGGGAAATATTTTTTATGAGACATGAAATGTATTTCAAATTCTATTTATTTTTATCGCTGGGAAACTGTGTGTAATGCATTTGAATATAAATAAATGTAGTTTAAAAAAAGGTATAAAATTCAAATAATACTTTTATGGTGCCTTTGAAATAACTGATGTGATGAGTGTAATTGACAAATCTTTAACCGATAATCATAGAGACAGGTACGTCTACAGATATATAATCATGCAGTTAATCACATAGATATAAAAAATATTCATCATTACATATCATCTAGATAATGTAAAAATGTAATTTTAACAACATATTTTTCACGATCTGGGAAAATAATGCTGTGATGTCAGATAAGTCAAAAGCAATATAGAAACCTTTGTTATCGTTAATTTTAAATTTTGCTGTCAAGAATTGTTGCTCAGGAATTTTACACTTCTGAAAAAATGCCACTCTTGGCATAGATGGTGTATGTATGGCTGTTGTTCCCACGTGGAATTTTAAGGGTCGTTTTTATAGAAAATATTAAGTGAATTTGCGAAATATCCAGTGGCAGTAGATATTATTTTTTTCATTATTTCATAGGCGTCATCTCAACTACATCATAAGCAGATATTAAAATTTAATTAAAAATTAAGATATTGCATTAAAATGTGAAAACAATAGTGTGGCATCCAGGGTTATATCCTTACTTTAAATTGTAAATAAAGATGCTTTACAGAATGTTTTATTTTGGGGGGGGGGAGGGGGCATAGCTCTCAAACCTTCCAATTTTTTAATATTCCTATTTCCGAATACTAAACTTTTTATTTAATCATAGAGATTTTAAGCTAAATAAAGTAAATATATCTATATATTTTTTTAAATAGTGGTTCTCAAAAATTGGAAGATTTGTACCCCTGTTTTATTAAACCTGATAAAAATTCGTAGGTAAATTTAATAAAGGATTTTGATTTACTTTACGCATGAAGATCTTACTTATTATCAGTGGCGTGAACAGAGAGTATATATGGATACCACTCTTTTCGAATATAAATTCTCGTCTTACTTAATCTCAGAATTCTGTGATTAAATAAGGCGATAATTACTGTACCGAAGAAGTATTATGCATTATCCTCCTTTTTGAAAATTACACTGCAATTTGCTGTCTAAATATAAGATAATCCTGAAGATATTGGCGTGCATGCTATGTTAACTAGTTTTATGCCATTCTTATTTCTATTGTACATCCTTTTAAGAGCGATGGAGAAATTTTTAGAAAGAAAAAAAAATGTAATCTTCACAGCAATGTAAATCATTTTTTATCTGCTCATTTTCCCCCTAAACTACATTTTTATATTCTGTATTTCTAGGTATCAGTCTTTTAGGACTGAATGGCATGTCAGAATATAAAAAAAATCTATAAATTCCAACCTGCACGAACATTAGTAATGGGTCTTAATCCTTTGCGGCATGGTAGGTCAATTTCTGTCCCACTTAATTTTAATCATGAATTCCCACATCGGCACCATAATTTTGAAACAAATTTTCGCTACTTCTAATGTAAGTGAAGAAAAGCTTTCAACTATTTTCATAAAATTACTTTGGCAAATCCTGGTGTAAACCAATTATTTAAACATTTTAGTATTATAAGTTCTTTGTGCCGGAAAGGGTTAAAGAGTGTTCAAAATAATTATCTTACGGAAACCGAAAAACGGATATCGGGCAATGCGAAAATGTATCAGTCGTTAATCCAATTTGATTTTCTTTGACAGGAAAAGATCCTGTTTAGAGCCCGATCAGGGAAAAGAATTCCAACAGAAATTAGGTTTCGGAAAAAAATATAATAAACACCGTAACCCTTGGAGCAGCGTAATAAATTTTCAGCAATGCATTTTCAAAAAATCTAAGCCACTTAAAAACAAAAAATCTAAGCCACAGTAGAGCCACTTTAAAGTGGCTCTACTGAATCCAAAATGCTCATTTTTAAAAATACAGAGATGTGTTAAACTTCTGAATGATCCAACTGTCTTTTTGATAATTCTGGAATGACAGTAGCCTTATTTTTTTTTATAATAATAATAATTAACTTACATCATGGTTTGTACGAGTACGTTATTTTCTGAGTTTAACCCATTAGTGCCTAGGGTCCCATTTTTGGGACAGTTTTAAAACATTCAAATAAGCGCATTTCACACCAGTAAAAAAGGAGGATTAATGAATACTTTTTTCTCGAGACAAAGTCCTCGATGAATTAAGATAAAAGTTATTCTTGCTTTAAAAGTTGTGGGAAAATGCAAAATTTGAATTTTAATGAAGAAAATAATTCAGGCATTAATGGGTTAATAGAAGCATTATTTTATAGAAAAATAAGTATAGATAAAGGGTGCGAAATATTGTCTTATTTAGTTAGAGATTTTCTAAAAAAAAAATACTGGTACAGAAGAATTTCCTGGTTATAAAATTTCAGGAGCCATACGAACCACGTACATAAAATGCTGCCATTTATGTACAAGGTCGATCGAATTTAAATTTTATCCTGATTTGTCTGTATTTTTGGGACGTCATAAAACTAAGGCGTTTAAAATTCCTCTTATATTTTACTAAAAATTCTTGTTTATCTTTTATCAATACGTTCTTCTTACAGGCTGATCAAACTACTGACAAGGAAGGTCCCCATACTGGGCGTACTCAGAATTTTATGAAAAAAAAATACTAATTAAAGTACGTATGTATGTAATAAAGGATTAGTCAAAATTAGCGGCTGAATCACATTAGAAATTATGTAAAAAAATAAAATAGTTTCGAATATTTGGCGTGAAAAGACGAAAGAGTCACTCGATTTGGCGAACAACTCTTTTTTTCGCCAAAAGCAAACGATTATTATGCATTTCAAAACTGTTAGATATTTAGAATGCGTGTAAATCGTATTTAATAAATTTAAACATAAACAATGAGAGACTTTAATATATTATATACATATATATACATATTATATTGCATATATATATTACTTGTTGAAGTAGCTATTTAATTAATCACTAGAAAAAACGTTTTAATAGATAAAAAAATCATAGTGAGAAAAATTATCTTCATAAATTTAAGCGTATTCAAAAATAAAAGCCACATGTTTCCATAGCAACAAAATCTAATCGACAATTCTCAATTGGATTTTGAGCAGGAAAAAAATGTAATTAATTTAATTTATGGATTTCGTTTTAAATCTCAAATTTTGATGATTAAATTTGAATATAAATACATATAAATATCGATATGACAAAATTATACTTAAAACAAAACTAAATTTATTTAAATTAAATTTATCAAAACAAGTTCAACATGAAATTTTTTTTTCTTGAAGTGTATTTGACATAAAGTATTTTTTGAAATTACATTTCTTCGCCAACCGGCGAACGAAATTTTCATTATTTTTTTACGGATACGGAATGGAGGTTCCTCCGAATTTTTTTTATAAACGTATATATCCACACGAGAAGAACATTCTGTATTTTTTTCAGATTTTTCGGGGTGAGCCCGTATGGAGACCTTTCTTGTGAGTATTACATACCTTTTTCAGATAATCCTTAGCCGGAAATGTGCCATCTGTGAGACGTTTGTTTCTGCACTGCTGGCCACACAAAATGCAACACCAAGAAGGACCAGAGATATCACAGCGAAATTTATTTGGCAGATAATATGCTATACAAAAATCAAACGATTAAAATTACCACGTCTTGTGACGTGTGGACGATGACAAAATCAGTAGTTAGTGTAACCGCCATTGTTGACTATAACCGCTGCCACACACCTCGACATAGAATCAAAGAGATTCTGAATGTCTCCTTGGGGTACAGCAGTCCATGCGGCTTCCACATATTGTTAAAGTTGATCTGGTGTAGTACGGGAAGGTGTATCCCGGGCCAGTCGTTGTGCAAGCATGGACCACACGTTTTTGAATGGCAATAAATCAGGATATCAAGATAGCAATTAAATCTGTTGGGTAAAGAGGAGCTCTTGAACATTGAGTGCCACATGTGCTCACGCATTATCTTGTTTTGATATGGGTGGCGAAAAGCGTTGAATGTATGGGAGGACCACGGGCTCCAACACCTCAGAGATGTAGCGTAGACTGTTCAGTGTACCAGCAATGTGTACTAGAGAGGTGCGGCAGTGAAATCCAATATTACCCCAAACCATGATACCGAGTGCAGGACCAGTTTGGCGATGCATAACGCAATAGTTTAACCGCTTCTCACCAAAGTGTCTCCAAACTTGAATCCGACCATCGTGATGTTGCAGGCAAAAGTGAGATTCTTCAGTAAACACAATGTCGTTGCATTCCGTTGTCCATGTCAGCCGTTCCTAGCACCATTGAAGGCGCAAACACCTGTGGTTTCCAGTAAAGAGTAAACGAAGCAATGAACACCTTACGGACATTCTATTCTGCTGCAAACGGCGTCGATTGGTATGAGTAGGCAAGCAGACCGAATCTGTTGTGCTATGTTCGAGATATGGCTACGCGATCCATCAGGGCCATGCGCACAAACCGCCTGTCATTACGGCCAGAGGAGCAACGATATTGGTCTGATCGGTTCTGTCGGTCCGTCGTTCCCTGCTGCGTTCAGCGATACAGATCAGCATCATAGTTGCTTGGTTTCGTAGAACATGTTGACTGATTTTTATGAAGGATAATCCGCAATCCTTATAGGCTACTATTCTTCCTCGGCTGAATTCAAAATATTGGTCAAAACACGCTCGATGTCTTCCCCAAGGCATAGGTAAACAGCTTACCCAAAAACATGCACAAAAAAAAAACAATTGCTGTACTTCAAATAGTCAATCTGTTCTCCCCTTATATAAAGCAATTGCAAATGGTGCTACTGTTGTCCATGATGTGCACCTGCGCTGCAATGCGAATGACTTGCATATTTCCTCGCCGCAAACGCATGACGTAAATTTCACATGATTTGCATATTTCCTTTAGGGTGTTGCAATTTGTGTGGCTAGCCGTGTACATCAGTGGCGTAGCCACGGGCAAATTCCAAATGCTCTGAATACAACTAATTTTGTAAAGTTCTGTCAGCCTTATCTAATTGGAGACCTTTAACTTATTAAGGCGAAGAAAACTTAAAAATATTATTGGTATCCAGAGCATATGAATCCCGTCCCTCGATACGCTACTAATGTAGGGGCAACCATCTCACAGACGGTACGTTTTCGGTTAAGTTAGTTAATAAAACTCATTAAAATGTATTTCAAAAGCTTCGATTAATAAGAATTTACTGGTTTAGTATAGTAACTATGGGTCATTTCATTCGCAACTAATTCACATATTTGAAACAAAAATTTATTTTGAACAAAATCGGTATGAAGAACAGAAAAATACACAAATATTTGAACTAATAAGGATAATATCTGGTTCTTGGTGAAATTTTATTTACACATTTTGTAAAGTTTTTCATGTTTCTTTATAGGCCCAGGAATGACCAAGGTTCTTCAACCCTTAACAGATTGTGATTTAAATGGTTTAACGTTCATGAAAACAGCTAACACCAAAATATGTGGGGTAGATGACTGTCGGGTCACTCGGTGCGGTTATACTGGCGAAGATGGGGTTGAAGTAAGCATAAATAATTTTATTTTCTTTTTAAAGCGTAGGGTAAATCAAAAGACTTTGGCCACCGTGATATTTCAGAACAGTAATTTTTGCCTTATTTAATTGCAGAATATCGGTTATTGTATAAGAAAAATATTATTTGTAAATGCTGGTAGCTCTATGTCTCTCATAGTGGCTAGCCAGAAGAGAGGGGGAATCCAAATGCTCTTCATATCACTTTATAAAATTAGTGGAGTACACTACATTTAGACCCCTCCCTCTGGCTAGGCCCATTAGGCCCGCAGGTAGGTCATTCCTGTTTTAGGTTATTTCCGCAGCTACCTTGAAATTTAGCGAATTCAATCGAGAAGAAACTTTTCATGTAGGAAGGGTGCACATTGCATATCAAATAACCACACTATTTGATCAGAAATCAATTCCTAAAGAAAGATTTGCATATCACAGCGAGTTAATTAGAAAATAAGCATCTTGATGCCAAAGATACGTGTTAGTCTGAAAAACAGTATCCCAGGCGTTTGAAAAAAGTAGGACTATATAATCAAAGAACTGTTCTATGTGTTTCACTGTAAAGAGTTTACCGTAGGATTAGGGGTGCAAATGCCTATGCGCCAGAAGGCAGAGTCTCACCACTAAAATTATTTCGTTAATTTTCGTATTATATTTCGTATAAAATTCGTGTAAAAATGCTATTAAATTTTAAGCGAAGAAAACTTTTAAATTTTAGTGGTGAGAGACTGCTAGCTGGCGCCTAAATTTTTGCACCCCTGCGTAGGATCTGTTCGCAATACTGGCGTCATAATTACAAATAGAACGAGAATGAATGGAAATGCACACTCTTCTCAGACAAAAGTAGGTAAAGTCTGTCATCTGATAGAAGATGGCAACTTGACTGGCGTGAAAGTGGTTGTAGATCCTTCTCATCTAGCAAATATCCATGAAATGGGCTGATATACTATTTGCAGTGTCGTCATATTGTGATGCTGGTGATACCGTTGTAAACAGGTGCAACAGTGAATTCCGGAGTATAGGACTCACGCAACAGCTCTTCGTGTGTATAGTCCGCCTTATTGCAAAAGCCTGGCTCTAGGTTCTACTCGCCTGTGACAACAAAAAGAAAAAAAAATGATTTTATACAGAACAATCTACAGTACGCAGATCCCCTTTTCAGGTAGGAAAATATAGTTGTTTTCTGAAGTTGTTGTACTGTGAAAGCAATGTACATCGCGAATCTGATAAACATCCTCGTTCTTTGAAATGCTCTACAAAGCCAGGAAACAAGCCTTGGTTCGCTGATTTCGAATTATCTGTCAATAACTGCATTTTGTAATCTTTCTTCTATCTTTTAAACGATATTATTGCGTTTAAATCACCACTATGACTCAAAAAGATATATAAAAAACGTCCAAGTCTTCATACTAATTCTTTCGCATTAAAATTTCATTTTCAGCAACAAATCAAAATACGCGCCTAATCCTTCATATCCCTTTTCAGTGATATTATGTCCCCAATAAAAAATTCATACGCACAGAGTTACCAATTTGGCCCAAACTTTTAGTCTGAAAATCCAGATTCACACCAGGAAATGAAAAAAGTATTTTCAGCTTTTAATAATGACGTATTTATCTTGATGACATAAAGTAAAAACTGTTTTTCATAAAGTTCCGGTCTGTTGTGGGAGTTTCGGGATAAAAATGGAGGCCAAACTAGCAATCTTTTGCACAATTTTTATTACTTCATCTCGCACCTATGATAAATTTCATATGCTGCTTCTTCCTATTTTGTGACTGATATTGTTAATTGTGTCATCCATCCTTAGTAAGTTCCGCCTGCGTATGCGTCCGACATCCTCTATTATAGAGCTAAAGGCATGGATGTATGAAGGGAGATGAGTTACTTTAACTATATATTGGCTAGTGGTAGTAGATGAAGTAACTATTAGAATAGTCAAAATTTCGCCACCCACATAAATGTACAATACTGAACTACTAGATGATTCATAATATTCAAACATAGCTTCCTTTTTACACTTAGAGTGTTGTGGTCCTAAATACAACTTCATCTTTTTTTTTTTTTTGCTTCCTCTTTATTTGTAATCACATTCTTTAAATTTAGACCGTTTTTTAAAAGTACATATTTACCATCGATATCTAAACTTATATATATTTTTATTTTGAGTTCGAATGTGTCGAATCAAAGAAATTTTACAAATTTGGATATTTAGTCTATTATAAATAATTAACGTAATCACAACAGGGCATATTTGAATTCTTTTCTTTTTTTATTTTTGATCCAGATGTATTATTCCAACAATAAAAATAAAAGAAAATCTGATCTGTATCATAATATGATCGATTTGGATGACTGGTGATTTGAAAGATTAATACATGGATCCAGCATGAGTACAAAACGGATATGATTAGATATTATGCCATTTGAGATATGCTTTTCATATTCCCATTTTATCAATGAAGCCTTTGTACATATGAGCCGTTTTGCCGTTTAACCTTTTCCGGCACGGGCAAAATCTGTTAGTAAAATGAGAAATTATCGACTGACACCGGAATTCCCAAATGATTTTTTTAGCTACTTTGAAATCCTTAATTTAAGATTTTATTGTAATTGCAAAATTTCGCTAAAATATTATTGGTGCCGTTTGCATGTTTGGAATAAAAAATAGGTATCTCAGACCGGGCACAGTGTGCCGGATAGGGTTAAAGTTGTGTATCCGTCTTTTTCCGAGCTAGGATTCGATATATGTGAATTTTTGCTGTTTTTATGATTTGTGCATTGTTGCCAGGTTTTTTAAAATTAGTCAATTCTTAGATTTATTATCTATTATTTACTATCTATTAATTTATTATCTATTTGTCTCCCTTTCATATAGATATCAATTCCAGCAGATAAAAGTAAGCTAATAGCAGAAACACTTTTGGAGTCAAAACAAGATGATGTTAGACTCGCTGGACTTGGAGCCAGAGATACATTGCGTCTTGAAGCTGGACTCTGCCTATATGGCAATGATATCACTGATGAAACGACGCCTATCGAAGCCGGACTTGCATGGACGATAGGTTGAGCACCCTTCTAACAAGAAGGGTGCATTCAGTTTAATAATATTTAAACTCTTTCATGCATAAATTATTTTTAATTATTTTCTCTTATGCACAAAAGATCTTTTTTTTTTTTTGATAAATGAGAACCCATTATAAAATAATTTTATTATTGTGCTGCATGCTAGCTATTATCTGACCGCCCGCAACTCTGATCTCCAAAGATGAATGCTCAAAATGTCTTTGCTTAATATTGCAATAACTATCTGTCCTCCCATAAGGCCTGTATGCATGAGTGAGTTAACACTAGAACGGCCCTGAGGATTCATTTTGACTGCTACCGTATGAAAATATTTTGGTTCAAACGAGGAATTTCATTGAAAAGTTAGTTTAAAATCAAAAAGAAGAAAAACGTTAAATAAAAGTGTTCAACTGTTTTATACCGAAATTCTGATAAGAAATATTTTTATAAAACTTGACTAAAATTATAGTACATGGTTCGCACACTCTTTATATTTTTTAAGGACTCCTACACCACTATTAATGATAAGAAAATTTATATTTAATCTTTAAGAAACATATTTCTAGCCACCACGACCTTTATTCTTAGATTTCTCAATATTTTACTGCGGTGAAGTGAAATACTCTGAAAATACTGTTAAAATAGTTTAGTTGTGAGATTGTGAGAACCCTGATAGACGTGTTTTTTACACGTGTTTTTACAGATTTCTAGTGTTAATAAATTTTGATTTTTAATACTCGAGGAAAATTTTAAATGAAACTTGTTGAATCTATAAAATTTATTATTGAAGAGTAGCTTCTTAATTTGCGTAAAAGGATAGAATGTGATGAAACCTTATTTATGACGTCACTTTAATCCGTATCTAACCCCTCTGCGTCTGCCATATTTGTCGCGCCTCGTCTATGGCACAGAAGATTTCTGACTGCTAATAGTCAAAATCAAATCTGTTGGAAGCTGTAGAGGAGAAAATAACTTGTTTGTCGCTTTCGAAATTTTCCATACGGAATATTAATATGTCTATCCTACTGCTATACTCCCTTAGTAATTAGAAAAATATGGTTTTGATTATGTGTACAATAACGATAAAATTAACCATACATATTTACATTTTCTGTTTTTCTAATTTAATTATTTAATCTACCTACCACGAATGTAAGTGTTCTCTGATGACATACGGCTCCAATTGTTCTGGACACTCATCTAATGAAAAAAATTATCTACGATTCCGGCTAGCGAAATAAATTGCAAGGAATTAGTGGTGTCCATTTAAGCGGGACACTAGGCAAAATTACCTCAACGTGTTTAATCGACCCGTTTCTGTAATTTATTTTATTTGATTCGTAACCGATTTCTTCATAAAATAAATTAAAGCCTCAAAGAACTAAGTTAAATAAATTTTAAATAGTTTTAAATAAAAATTCTGGTACGAAATATTATGAAGGTTTAGTAAAATTTCAACAGGCTTGGAAGGCGTAGGCTTACGCCTAATCTTCGGGGAACATTTTTTGAAAAATATGAAATTTTTATTTCACACATGTGTTTTTAGTTAAAAGAGGGAAAAAGCTATGAATTCAAACAAAATTTCAATGGAATTTTAATTACCTTTTTAAATTTACGCAATATTTAGTCAACTTTTTGCAAAGAATTGCGTTTACGATAAACCTTCTGTAACGAAGTCTATTCAATATATTTCACTCTTTCTTTTTTCAAGAATATATTGCGAACCACTTACCTCTGTTAAGAAACAAAATATTTGCAATAACTCTTAAATTTACAAACATATACCAAATTTTGTAAGCGAAACATGATTTTATAAAAAAATGTGTGTTTTTCAATAAATACAGCTCTTAAATTTATAGATATGTACTTAAAAGCTATATTTTGCTTCATAACATACCAATACATAAGCAGAACCTTTTTGCCCAATTTTTATTTCAATATCTTAAAAACTTTTTTAAGAAATGAGGTTTCTTGGAAACACGAGCAATGAAAAACGCAGTTTTCCAGAAAATCGAAATTAAGACTTTAATATAGCACAAAAATTTATATATAAAGTTTTAGATTTTGGATTATAACTTTATTTTTAACTATTGCTGAATCAAAAATAAGACCTTTTTGGAATCCTAAATGTTTGAACTTTAATTTAAAATTATAAATACAAAACGAAAGTTTTCGCAAAAATAGTGGTTTGAAGATAGGCACATATCTTAAATCAAATAAATATAAACTGTTCGGACAGAATGTTGATGCCTAACTTATATGACATTGAAATATGAACTCGACATACTTTAACTCAAAGATCGTTTTTATTTAAATGTTACATTAATCAAATTTTGCTATAAAATAAAAAAGCCATTTCTTCAATGTCCTTCCAGGTAATCCATTGGAGTGCACAGTGTAAATTACATAATTCATTGAAGCCGAAATAATTTTTCTCTTTAAAATGCAAAACGTGCATTTCGCATCTATTTTCTTAAAATAACAATTTTTGTTTGAGCTTATCCCAACGGTGCAAATAGCTAAGCACAAGCCGGCAGTATCTCACCACTAAATTTATATTGTATTTGTTATTTATTACCTAATACTTCGTGTAAAATTCCTACGAGAAAGCTATCAAATTTTGAGAAAAGAAAACGTGCAAACTTAACTGATGAAAGACTGCACGCTGGCACCAAGATTTTTGCACCCCCGTGATATCATAAAGGTTAAGTCCTTAAATAAACGTAATGCTTCCACTAAAAAATATTGGTATTCAAACACAAAACT
The DNA here is from genome assembly GCA_964019185.1 of Maratus speculifer. Lineage (NCBI taxonomy): Eukaryota > Metazoa > Arthropoda > Arachnida > Araneae > Salticidae > Maratus > Maratus speculifer. The sequence goes on along the minus strand of OZ025293.1, from coordinate 309,325,019 downwards.
GTAGAATTTTTTTCTGGTACTAAACGGCTAGGTTTACCTGGGTTAATGAAACTCATATAACATAAAAGCAAAATGTTTATAAAAAGCATGTAGGCTAAATTCAATGTATTGGGTTGTTCGGAAAGTCCTTTCCGTTTGGGAAAATCAATTCGTACCGGAAAATTCTGTTATTTAATTATTAGATATTGTTTCCGATATCTAATACTTAGATATTAATGGACAAAATTTTCCGGTGCGAATTGATTTTCCCAAACGGAAACGACTTTCCGAACGACCTAATACTATCTATAAAAAATTAGATAATGAACTATCAGTGAAATATTTTTTAAAAGAATAACTAATATAGCTGCTTAGATAATTAAAATAAACTATCGTAACCAGAAAATTAGAAAGTAATCGTTTTTAATTTATAATTAAGCAAGTTCGTTGTTTAGTTACATCGAATTATAATAACACTAGAACGTCCGAAAATTTTACTCAACCTTAAACTTCTGAGGGACAAAGCATTTATATTCTTAAAATGCGAAAATGACGGAACGGCACCAGCATTTAAAAACAAATTTATTTCTAAATAGATAAAAGCTTTTCTTCATGTACTTGACAAAATTAAAATTTTCATTTCAAAATTTTGGTGTCCATGTGGCTTTTCGCAATTAAAATTAAGTGGGATATATTTTATCCCACCGCCCTTCAAGAGGTTTATAAAAATATTTTAACTTCAGAAATTTCATTAAAACTGCTTCACTTCATTATTTGAAGTGTTTTCTCTATTTAAAATTTAAGTGATTTTAAGAAAAAAAATTCCAATTCAAATTAACATCTTATCCTTTGATTGACGTCAAATCGACTCCAGCTGGACGTTCTAGTAATAATATATATACATTTCTGGGATCATATAAATTAGGTAAAAGCTATCATACATATAATGTTCGGGAATTCAGAAATTATAGCTACCAAATAGAGAATATTTAAACCAGTGCACTTTAACCCTTTCCGGCGCAGTGTGTTCGGTCTGGACACATCTAATTTTAATTCCAAACTTGCAATTGGCACCAATAATATTTTAATGAGATCTTTCTTTTACAATAAAAACTTAAATTAAGGAGTTTTTGATTTCTTAAAAAGTCGTTTGTAAATTCCGGTGTCAGTCGATAATTTCTCATTTTACTAACAAAATTTGTTCGCGTCGGAAAGGGTTAAATCATTCTTTTTTGAAACTTTAACGATGTTTATGTTCATTTTGTTTTACTCTTTTTAATATTAAATTACAGCGAGACTAAGAAAAAATTAGAGTTTATTTCTCAGGTGATGATATATTCTTTATCGCACGTTAAAAAAAAGTTATCTTTTGCATCTTATTTTGACTCATAGATTTTACTTTTGCAGCAAGTACACGTATAAAACCATGCTATGTTATCACAATGTAAGCATTCGTTATCTTATCAACATTTTTCTTTATGTTGTGGGGGTAAGTTTTATTGCTTTGAACTGATATTCACTTGTGACTTATAAGGTGACATAAAATATCGTCAAAGTTCTAATCGCAAATTTGGCATTCGATTGTTCCTGAAATGTTTTAAATGAAGTTCGTTTTCTTATATCATCAAAGTCACTCCTGAGTTTTAGAGATGATACTGGCTCAGTCCGATTCCATGAGCTTGAGCCCGTTACCGAAATGAGCTGAGGTTAGATGTTTATACCGGTCTTCGAGCTTCCAAGAAAATTTTGTTTATACAAATTGAAAAAAAAAACAACCTTACTATGTAAGAAACAATAATCCAATTCATGTTTCTTACTGTTTTTCAATCCATTAAAAGTTAGTTTGAGAGAGATTTGAACTGTTATATTATTATCAATGGAATTGACGCAAAGATATCTTATCTGATTCTGAAGTCAAGTCAGTCTTAGTGAGATAAAGAGAAGAGGAACTGTTTTATTTAGAACTGTTTAAGTCATCTAATTAACTCTGTTTTCCTTTTATGTTTTTAATTTATTTTCTAAAGAAATTTCGGGTACGAACCAAGATACATCCATTTGGTCGGGGCCAAAATTGCCCTCACCGTAATTCTAGTATTAAGAGATTAATGGTTTCCGGTGGGCCACAGTTTGACATCCCTGCCTTTAACCGCTCCAGCTTTATGGCATACACAGCGTACGTAATGCTATTTTGTTGTTTTGCGACAACGATGTTCGCAGCGTACGTCCTAGTAGCTAACTGTCCTTTTTAATTAGACATTTCGAATCATCACCAGAAAACTTTAACTCTTATTTTTGCTTTTAAAAATCATTTATTTTTTCTAAATAAAATAAAAGAAAATTACCAATAAAATTCTTCTGAAATCAAAATTTCTGAAAAAAAAAAAAAATCTGCCAGATGCGACAACACTGGTAACTAGTGACATAAATCCACTAAGAGCTCAAGAGTGCCAGGGGTTAACCCTTTGAGCTCTGATGGTAGAATTTTCTAAGACATAATTTTAATTCCGAAATGTCACAATGACACCAGAAAATTCGATCAAATTCATTTGAAAAAGGTTTAATGCAATTTTTTTTTCGTGTTTATCCTTAACCCCTTGAGGGGCGGCGGTATATATTATATACCACCTACGATTGATGAAGATTTACACCAGAAAAATCTCATTAAATTTCCCTTTTCTAACTTTGGTGGAAAACAGTCGTGAAAATGCTTATCCTCTTTTTGATATAACTTTTTTACAAATTTCCGGTGGGAGTTCTGAATTACACGAACGCAATTGCTTGCCCCTCAAAGGGTTAACCGGTTTTTTTTCTTTTCAAAATACCGGTGCGAATGTGACATTTGGAATTTTGAAGAAATTTACACCCCAGAGCTCAAAGGGTTAACAGGGTTTCCAGATTTGGCCCCTTTTTTATTTTTGAAATTTTATGCTCATCCCAGAAATTCTATATAGTATACTTATTATTATTATTATTATTATTATTTCCTGTAGAGGAAAAATTGACAACCCAGGGAGTTAACTTTTTGAGCTATGCGATGGAAGAATTTTCTACCGCTTAATTGTAACCGCCAAATGTCACATTGATACCGGAATATTCAACCAGGTTTATCTGAAAAAAATTAATGCATTTCTTCGTACATATTATAAGGCGAATCTTTCGTTTAGAAAATTCTGTTGCCAATGTGACATTTGGGCATTTTTAAAAAATTCACCTTAAGAGCTCAAAAGGTTAAGGATGCAGCCACGAGATTCACTATTCTAAATATTCTTAACCCCTTAAAAGGCGGTGTTGGCAAATAACAACACCTAATTTTAATTCCAAATTGCCACACTGGCACCAGAAATTTTCTATGAAAATTTCATTTCTATTAAATACGCAAAAATACAAGCTTATTACTTTACAAATAAAATTTCGTGTAAATACTGGTGTCAATCAATTATTTCAACATTTTACGAATACAAGTACCGTAATTTCGGGTGTATAAGCCGCGGATCAAACAATTCTTTTTGGATCCTGAAATCTTATTTAGTGATTGAAAACAAATATTTACGGCGATCTAAGAAGTAACATTTGTTTCTTAAAAAGTTCTGGGTCGAAAAAGAATTGTTTGATCCGCGGCTTATACACCCGAAATTACGGTACTTTGCCCCGGAAAGGGTTAACGTAACAATCTGTGTCTCATAAATAACAAATTTAAACCTATTTGTAGTGTACAGGGTTAGTACGCATCAAGAGTTGCCGGGAATTTTAGGTGTTTCAGTACCAGGTATCTCGTAAAACACTGCCTAAAAATACTCACCTAACTCACCTAAAAATATATTTTTTTAAATATTAAGTAAGGCAAATATTACTTTGTAAAAATTTTGGTAAAAGGTGCTTGGAAGTCCCTGAAGCGTACGAATCCTGGTTTATACCATACTATTATTATAATTGTGAAACCATTGAAATGTTCAGAGGTTGTAAAATTTTCTAATCATGCGACCTGAAATTAATCTTGAAATTTACTTAAATAAGCTCGGAAGTTCCAGACATTTCCGATTTTTTGACTTTTAAAATAATGACGCATCAGTGAATCTAAACTATGCCGATTTCCTTCTGTTTTTGATACAAGTCTATTTATTCATAGGTAAAAGACGAAGAGAGCAAGCTGATTTTCCTGGAGCAAAAATTATTTTAGAGCAATTGAAAGAGAAGCCCAAAAGGAAAAGAGTAGGATTTATATCACAAGGAGCATGTCCAAGAGGTATTTTCTACACTGATTCCTAATAAGAATCACTGACGTTATTTTGAAATTGTTGAGAAAGCCCAGCTGTCAACTTTTACGCTTTTTTCCTACCACTATTTTTATCCAGAAAAATTTGCCTTATATACTCCTATGTTTTCGGTGATTAAATAAGATGAATTTCTGTGTTAAAGATTCTTGGTAGGAAAAAAGCGTAGAACTTAGCAGCTATGGAGTAAGAACCAAAGTTTTGGAGGAAATAAACGATGTGGATCAGAGTCAGCTATTGATGGACAAGAGTAAAGAAATTATGGTCCGGGAGATGTATGTTATTTTCATAAAAGACTATTTCCATGAGCGCTTGCCGTGTAAGTCACATGCTATGATTTTTGGCTACCCAGTATTTTAGAGCGAAAAAAAGTAAATTACTTTATCGGAGCTATATCCATTAATTGGATTAGAACAACCAAGCTTTTCGTTAATAACTGTGGCCAACAAGCATACCAGTTATCAGCTATGCGACTTACATTAGAAAACTCATGGAAATAACCAGAACAGAGAAAAATACTGAGAGATTGGGTCTGGTTGCATTTTTTTTGTATTTTTTTTGATAATTTAATTTATTTACAGTCTCAGTTCTTAATAAAAATCATTAAAATAATAAACAAGTCGGAAATTGTACGTCGATCGTGAAAATTAGGTGCGTTCGTACTATAACTGTTTTTTTAAATATTCAGATTCTGGTTCAATAGCTGTTACATTCTTAAGCAAAAATGCATGAATACAATTTTTTTACGAGTGCGAAATAAATTCTGTAATGTAGAATTAAGATGATCTCCATCTTAACTGTGACGTAATCATCATGGCAAACTAGAATCATTATCTATCATGGGATATCATTTAATTAGTAACTTATGATGGGATTTAATAGAATGAAGAAAACTTTTATTAATATCGTTCTAAGTTTTGATTAGATTTTCATAAAATTTTCATTAAATTTCAAACCATTCTTTTGAGTAGTTTTTCCACTTTTATATGCGGACAGACGGACTTAAACCACTGTATTGACGATTATAAGTGCTAAGCATTTATATAGAACGAAATTTCCTCATAGACCATGATATAATGCAATAATTTTGAGTGTCTCTGTAAATGAGTTACAAACGCTACATACTTTATTTTCAATACCGAACACGTCGTATTAAATCTAAAAAAAAAAAAAAAAAAAATCAGTTACAGGGCAATTTAACTATATTGACATAAGTTAAAATTCTGACCGACAGACGGCTAACCAAACCGAATTTATAAACTCTCAACTATGTTGGAAATTGTTAAAAATGCATAATAGCTTGAAATTTGATTTTCAGCAACGTATACCAATAGACAGAAGCATACAAGAATTTTTTTGTGCAATCTGGTATTTTGCCCATTTTCTTTACACACACGCCACTATTTAGCTAAATTATTTCAGATTGAAGCACGCTTAAAACTACTGCACTCACACTTCTATAGATTACCATCCATAGTCGACAATATATCCAATTCTTTGCGTGGTCCTGTATATCATTTTATCTCTATTCTTTAAACATATCTTAGAATACTTAATGTTGTTCAGCATAAAAATGCATAATTCATTTACAAATCACTTTTAACCCTTTCAGGCACACTGTGCCCAGTCCTGGATACCTAATTTTAATTCGAAACTTGCAATTGGCACCAATAATATTTTAATAAAATTTTGCTCTTACTGAGAAAACTTAAATTAAGGGGTTCTTAATTTCTCAAAAAAGTTGTTTCTAATTTCCAGTGTCAATCGATAATTTCTCATTTTACTAACAGAATTTGTCTGTGCCGGAAAGGGTCAAGCTTATTCAGTAACATTCACGAACGCCTACGAATTTCTTTGTATAACAGTGCTTTTAATTTAAAGCATATAGTCACTTAATGTAATGTGGAAAAAAATTTGTAAACTTAAAAACATATATCCCTTCCAGCAATCATCGCTAATATACAGTATTTTGGATACAGTATAGTATCCAAAATCTTTTATGTGTCCTTGTAAATACTTTGCATTTTCTTTTACACAGGAAGTAACCTGTAGTAAACTTAAGCAACGTATATCAATTTTATTATACGTGAAATTGTTTATCATAATTAAAATATGCCGCAAATAATGTTCTCCCCTAAAATAATATATGAAGGAATTCTTTTGTGTGGCCCTGTAAATGAAAAATAAATATTCGCTGTGACGCGTATTCTACAAAGCGTATATTTTAGTACCCTTCATAAATGCATATCAATTTCATTATGTTCGAACGAGTGTAACATCATAAAAAAGCACTTGAAACTGTTTCTCCTTATTGGCCATAATGTAACGGACTGTTTTTGACAGTCTCTTCAATTGAACTAAACATGCGATTTTCAATAAACTTGAAATGACTCGACGAATTGCTGCAAAAAATATATATTTAAAATTTCAAAGGATTTGGCTGGCTAGTTTTTGCGCTGTTATATGCGGACAGACGGACCCACCAGACGCCGAGTATAGGTACTACGTATTTAAATAATTACATTTGAACAATTACATACTGAAAATGTCATATTTATTTTGCTATTACTTTTGAAATCGGAAAAAGGTCTTTCAAAAATCTAGAATTTCCCGAGTTCAGAAATATTAGAGGAGGAGACCCCCCCCCCCATACACACACACAGAACCTTCTCCATGGCGACGCGACGCCTCTGCTGTGCACCTTGAGACCAGTAGTGGGTCGTCAGCGAGTACTGCATCAGATTTTTCTCATCACTAACATTTAACAGTATCTTTTATGCTATTTATTCGACAAATTTGGTTGGTTAACCCTTTCAGGGGCAATTCATTTCTGCTCCAAATATGTTCAAATAATTAATTCACACCGCAATTGTCGAAAAAATTTATCTGATAATAATTAAAAGCCCGTTTTCACCCCTATTATGAGATTGATTTTGTAATAAAAAATTATCGGTGAGATTTGGAAATTTGGGCATTAAAATTAACCGTTTTCAGACTGCAAATGGTGCCCTTGAAGGGAAAAAAAAACTGAAACTACTATACAATTTTAGTAATGTGAAAAATTTGATGCAGCGCCTCATGAGGAGCCGCTACTGCTTGAGAGGCATCTTCTTTCTTCAACCCAGGGCCCAATTATGACCAACTGGGGCCCTTTTCGAATCATTTCAACCTTATTCAAATAGAACTGATTTCGCACCTTGGATATAAATAGAAGAACATTCTTAGCTCCGTCAATTCTAATTAAGTACCTTAATTAATAAAAGTACACTTTCCCCCCCTTTGTACAGAACAAAACTCTTTTATACAAATTTAGCAACTTGTTATATTACTTTAAGATGAATTTAATAACTTCAACTTGTGGAAAAATTGGAATTGGAGAAAGAAAGTAAGTGTTTTATAATTTAATGTATGGATTTGGGGGCCCCTTAAGGTGTGGGACCCATGGCAAAGTCCGATTTGCCCATGCGATTTTAAGGGCCTGCTTCAACCGTAACAGAAATTACTTTTTTATGTGGTCAGTCCAAACTATTCGTATACAATTAATTTTTCGATATGATTTCCCGTTGTTTATCCGGGCCCAGAAAATGAAATTGAGGACGCAATCTTACAGATAATCAACATAACCTCTATTTTTAATCACCTGGCTGAAAGATACATATAAATGAATACTTTACATTATGAAAAATAACACAGTAAGCAATATGCCAATTACACAAATTCAGAGAATTATGTTATTCTACATTTCGTTTCTTTTTACTTCATTTTTTTTAGTTTCTTCTTTTGTTCAAGGTTGAAAAGAGAATGAGAATTTTCGTATGGAGATCGAGCAACATAAAACCAGCCCATTTCAGACAATACACAATTTCAGAAAGTAACGAAATATAGAAGTCGGAATGAAATTTCAGTGTACCGTTTTCAATTTAAAAATGAGGCACTGTGGATTATGGCAATCGTCGTAGTATTGTAGTACTGATGATAACAGCAATAGAACTATGCGATTGTTATAAATTTTAAGTGGTTTTAAGTTAACCCCTTGAAGGGCGGTGTGATAAAATATATCCTACTTAATTTTAATTCCGAAATGCCACATTGACACCAGGATTTTGATAGAAAATTTTTAATTTTATGAAGTACGTGAATAAAAACTTTTATCTATTATGAATTTTTTTTTTTTAAATTCAGGTGTCAATCAATCATTTCAGCATTTTAAAGATAAAAATGTTTTGCTCCTCAAAGGGTTAAGTAATAAAGCTTTGTGTAAATCACCATAAAAATATTAAAACATAAACGACGTGTTTTGAGCTAGAAAATTAACAACTCGTCATTAACATTTTTAAAAACTTAAGCATTTTCAGGTACATTTTTGGCATAATAATAGAAGACTTAATGAGAGAAAATTATTATATTAAAACACTATCCGATTTCCCTGGCAAAACTCGAAAAATTACATTTTTTTGAAAAATTTAAGTAAATATTAAAATGTCTCTTCTCGTACAATTTAGAACACTATGAGCAAATTTTTTTAACGGTATGCATAGAAGTAATAACTTAAGTATAGGATTTATCATAAGTTAATTACTTTGAGGGAAAAAAAAAAATGTGCAGCTACATGTAAAAATACAGTAAAAACTGAATTTATTGTACATTTTTAAGTATAAAAAAGTACAATAAATTTATTTATTAAAAACTTTTTTCTTTATTGTGAATCTGATACTTAGTGTTATCAAATAGACCAGTAGGAACAACCCAAAAAATTCGAGTCAGTTGAAAAATATATTTACAAGTTTTATTTATTTGAACATGCTTATTCGTTGAAAAAATACAAACTGAGAAAAATCACTTTTAAGTGAAGTGGACCATTTAACCCCTTAACTGCCGAAGCTTTAAAAAAATAATCTTCTACTTTTTTGCTAAAAAAAAATTTGCCATCACAAATTTTGAAAAATAATCTTTCCTTTATTTAATTGTAAAAGTTTATTTTTGTTGATAAAGCAAAGTTTTTAAACAAAAATGTTTACAAAAATGTAAGACAGTTAATTTCAGAAAGATGCATTTATTTGAGCGTGACGTATATACACCCGGGCAAGTTAAGGGGTTAAAGGGACAGTGATGTAATAAAATCGCTTTATGCACAGGGTGGTTCATTTAAAGTATCCTGTTTGGGGCGTCCTAGCGAGAGAAGCAGTGGATGTAACATCTTCATATTTGGAAGGTGTACATATCAGACCATTGGAAACTGATTGGTTCAAAAAATAATTCAAACAAAAGCCGCTAGGGGATAATAAAGCGCTGCGATCGGTTTAAGATAAGAAAAATCTAATATGACTAAAGGTGAAATTATCTTGGTGCCAATGAGCTGATTCCCACTGATCAATTAATTAGGATTATTCATTTAAATTTCATTAAATTTATTACTACTTTTACTACTATTTTATTACTATTCTTATTATACGAAGAATACTAAAGATTTAGCGGCATTTTCGCCTCAATTTTAAAAACCTTGAATATGATGCAACCAATAAAGAATAGAATTTAACACTAGAACGCCCGGAAATTTTACTTAAATTTCATAATAATATTTCACACCAGATTTTTTTTCGCAATTATTTAATTGATTTATTTAACGTAAATCTGCGTGTTTGAAATTTAACTTATTTCAAGCAAAAATTTCTGGCTCGAAATGAAATTTAATTATATGTTTGGAGTCAGATCGACTCCTTTCGGGCGTTCTAGTGTTAAGGTATCGGTAATTAACATTATTTTAAATTTCTTTGCTCGAATAATGCTAAATAGATGAGAATTGAAATAGTCTAATTTTCACCTCGGTAGCATAATTTATATGTAATGTTATTTTTTAAATATTAATTACCGACACCTTCTATTCTGTGCTTATTTATTTGCGCGTAGTACCTGGGAACGAAATTTGCATAAGAGGCGGGCAAAAGGACCGTCGTAACAGATAAGTAGAAGATATTTATTTTTATTCTACGGTTGTACGTAAAGCCCACAAAACATAGACTTTGTTTCTAGTGCCATTTATAAACCTTTCACAATTTATTTCGTTCTATATAACTACCGTAATTTCGGGTGTATAAGCCGCGGATCAAACAATTTTTTTTCGACCCAGAATTTTTTAAAAAACAAAAGTAACTAGTTAGATCGACGTAAATATTTGCCTTCAATCACTAAATAAAATTTCTGGGTCCAAAAAGAATTGTTTGATCCGCGGCTTATACACCCGAAATTACGGTATACATTCTTGTTTGGATATTGTAAAGGTGACAATAATATCTGGGCTTATCAATGTACATATAAAATATCATGAATTAACTTTACTACATGGGGCGAAAAGTCCCGGTACTCGTCACTAGATGGTAGCAACAATCAAATATGCATATTATGTTTTGTTAGAACGAACCTTTGAATGACTTATGTCAAAGTTTCATGATACGTCGGCCTTTTTCTTACGAGTCGTGGTCATGTAAGTGATGTTAAGTGCTGTTTCATCAAAAACAACGCATCCGGCTCATACATCAGTGAAAACGGTGGAAAAATTGAATGAATTAAATTATGATTTACTCTCTCATCACACGTATTCTTTAGATTTGGCTCCCAGTGACTATTATTTGTTTCTTAACTTGTAAAGAAGACTCCAGGTGAAGGGATTTTCCTCAAATGAAGGTGTTATTGCAAAACTGATGTATATATTGAAGGCCTTGACAAATCTTACTATATGAAAGGTATTGAAATATTGGAGGATAACTGGAAGAAATGTATCGTTCTAGAAGGAAACTATGTTGATGAATAAAATCAATTTTTGATAAAGAAAACTTTTTTTCATTGTTAGTCCCGGAACTTTTCACCCCGTGTAGTATTTAATCCTTTTAAAAACAAGTGATTGTGTTTATATACCGTAATTTCGGGTGTATAATCCGCGGCTCAAACAATTCTTTTTCGACCCAGAATTTTTTTTAAAATGAAAGTTACTACTTAGATCGCCGTAAATATTTGTGTTTAATCATTAAATAAGATTTCTGGGTCCAAAAAGAATTGTTTGAGCCGCGGCTTATACACCCGAAATTACGGTAATTCTGAATTCACGCCAGAATTTTCAAGCTACCTTTTTAGAAAAAAATAAAATGCAATTTTGCAGCAATTATTTTTTAACTAGATATAAATGCTATTTTTATTAAAAAATTCTGGTGCAATTATTTGTCAAATCCAACTGGGTGTAAAATGTATCCCAGTGGCTTAGCCAGAGGAGGGGGGGGGGTTCAGATCACTTCATACCACGAATTTTATAATATTTTTTTCACCTTATTTAATCAGAGAATTTCCTGCTGTTAATGATGGTAAAAAAATCCTTTAAATTTTAATGGTATGAACACCATTTGGACCACCTGCCCCTCTGGCTACGCCACTGATGTATTTCATCGCAACTCAAGGAATTAAAGCTATGAAATGACTTATGAGTAACATGCTTAAAATATTAATGTATGTATAAAAAGAAAAATTAATAACTTTTTACATGTTTAATTGTTTTTAAGAAATATATTCTCGTTTCCTTTTATTTTATAGCTTCCACTCCAATTCTTAAGTTAGAGGGAAATACAGTCGGAAAAATCACTAGTGGATGTCCATCTCCATGCCTCAATAAAAATATATCTATGGGCTATATTGACACATCAGCATCTAAAGTCGGCACCAAAGTGAAGTTTTTAATTCACAAAAAAGAAGTTGAAGGAACTATAACAAAGATGCCTTTTGTTCCCACAAAATACTACATAAAATAAGGATTTTTATATGATTGTGTAACTGTTCAGAAAACTATATTTTGCTTTAAATAAAATAAAAATAGAAAACTGTATGATTTTTACTTATAATTTATGAGAAACGTATGTTAAGATGTGTTGAATGAAAATTATAAAGAACTTGATCTCCAGAACTTCTTCTCGTACGCATCAATGACTTTCAAGCACTTTTTACTAGAATTTTCGTAAAATACTATTTGTCTTATTTAACCTTCCCACGCCGCGACCGGATATATCCATTCACTAAGCTGCAGGTTTCACTGCAATTGAAGCTTTATTTAAATTAATATAATTCTACCAATATAATCCAGTTTTAAGAAATTAAGTTATGGTTGATACTGTCAAGGCTTATAAGCATATACGTAACAAAAAAATTATACCATGTTAGAAAATCCCTCTTTTATTAACATTTAAAATAAATTAAGGAGAAAACAACATTAGGGGAAGATGGGGATACTTGAGCCATTTTTAAAATTTTAATTTTTTTTAATTTTTTATAATTTCTTAGAACAAAATAAAATATTGAAAATGAAAATTTGATATTTTTTCTTCAATTGAAAACCACTTTCAATTAATTTTGAGCTATTTTTCTATGTCTAATAAATGTTTACTTTTTCTTTTACATCGTGGCTCAAGTATCCCCATGGAGGGGATACTTGAGCCAGATGTCATATTCGCACCAGTATTTTGCAAAGAAAAAAAACCGATTTACAATATACGCGGAAAAATGCATTAAACCTTTTTCAAATAAATTTGGTCGAATTTTCTGGTGTCGTTGTGACATTTCAGAATTAAAATTATGTGGTAGAAAATTTTACCAGCAGAGCTCAAAGGGTTAATCACCATACTTTCAAAATGGTACCAAGGTATGTGATTTCTTTTTTACATGTTCAGAACTATAAATATGTTACCATGTTGCCAATTTTAGAAAGAAAAATTGACCAACTGTAGAGATAATAGGGGTGGCTCAAGTATCCCCTATGCTCAAGTATCCCCACTCTCCCCTACATTTTTGCCCTTTTGCCCGGCGGTCAGGGGGTTAATGACAAAAAAATTCTATCTTTATATATAGCGACCTGTACTCTGGAGCTAAAACACTTAAAATCCCCAGAATCACCTGATGAGTACAATCCCTGTTCTCAAACTACCGTATATACTCGTGTATATATACCGACCTCAAATTCAAGAAGAATAATAGGCTGAATACCAGTATTTTAGAAGTTGCCTTCTTTTTATGTATATGCACTATTTAAAGAAATCTGTGCTAAACCGTATTTCCGAACCAACTTATTATAAATGCTTTATTTGGTGGTACTGAAATGCTGCATGAGGTTGATAACAGGCTGCAACGTTATTCATGTCAGTTACTAATAGTCTGGGAGCCGGTAATATCAATTTCCTCACAGAATTGAAAATTTTTTAATGTAAATCGATATTAAAAGTATGACTAGGTAAGCCAAAAATACAGTGGGGTGGGGGGGGGGGATTTTAGTTACGTGCCTAAACTTTACATTGCGAAGAATATGAAGCTTTGTTTTGTTGCTGTTTACTTGTGGGCTGTTAAACTACTTTTGGTATAATACTTATGAGTTTATAAATAAATACAAACTTTCGCTCATGAAGTAGAAATTAATTGTGAATAAACTCAACGCAAGCATTCTAAGAAAAATTCCTCAATATTTCGTTAAACCTCCTTTTTCTAATTTTTTCTCTTCTTTACCTGCTATGTGTACCTTTTTCTAAGATTTCCTTTTAATTACTTATTATGATGCCAGAGCATAATGAAGGTTTCGATCAAGTTTCTTTGGTTTGTCGTGTATTCATTTAACCCCTTCAGGGGCTCCGTTTGCCCCTCAACTGTCTGCAAACGATTAATTTTACTGCTCAAATTTTCAAATCGCACCAGTAAGTTCTTATTATAAAATCAGTCTGATAATATAGGTTGAAAAGAGCATTTGATTGTTATCAGATAAATTTGTTCGGCAATTGCGGTGTGAATTAATTATTTGAACATTTTTGGAGGAGAAATGCCTTGCCCTGAAATGGTTAATACATTTCGCATGGAATAAAATTCACTATAAACAGTTGAAATCATTTAAATCATCAAGTGAAATACTTTAAAAATACTGTTAAAATTTTGTGGCAAAAATGTGCGAACCCTGCTTTGTAATTAATTTAGTTAAACTTATTTTCGGCTTGTTGAATCTAGTAAGACCTAGCTCATTTGTTTATAAGACTTTTTACTATTGATTAACCCGCGAGGACGCGCGCAGGGCCTAAAAGACCCAGAGTACGTGTGGTTTTTACAATTGTAACCACTAATTTTTTTAAAGTGATCGTCAATTTATTTTATCGCAAAATTTGTAAGAATTGTCTCCGTCTTAATAAAGTGACTGTTATAATTAGATTTTATTGGTGGCAAAGTTAAAATCATTCATACCTTGAAAAGCGCGCGTTCTCCCGGGTTAACATAAAAGTCTTTCAGTTCCTCAACGACGGAAATTTCGATGTCATCGGTTCCCAGACTATAATGAAATGTGTGCGAATTAAAACAACGGGGGTGAATTTTGGGCACTTTACCTTACAGTATCAAAGCGCTGTCCAGGGTTAAGAATCGAAACATCATGATTTATATCAATTGATATACAGAGATGTTCTTATGTAAAAAAAGTAAGAATAAAAAAACACTATGTTTCGAATTGCATTTGCGATGAGTAGAAATTTAAGGACATTCTTTGCATTGGGAAGAAATTCCTTTTCTATTAAATAAGCTTTTTGTTGTCGTAAGTCTACGTATATTCAAGTATTAAAAATTATAAATAAAATACTTTAATAATGATTGACTACTTGAAATTATATTATTTCTCAAAGTATTTTGAATAATTATTGTATACCTGTTTACAATGTTCGACTTATTGAAATTTGAAGACTTAGTTAATGCATATCGAACTTAAAGTAATCTATGTGATTACTTTAAATACATAAGTAAAAGGAAATAGGTATTATAATCTTATACTTTAAAAAATAAAATAAATAATTCAGAATGCGATTTTGTTTAAAAAGTATTTATTATGAATCTTTTACAAAATTCTTAAGAAAACTACATCGAAAAACTACAAAAGCTGGTTGTAAACATTGTTTCTGATAATATCTTTTCGAGGTATTTGTTCTTTTTCCGGCATTATACGACGAAAATAAAAATTATATTTATAAATTATTATAAAAGAAGTATTTTTAAGCTCCTTATTAATTGAGTATAAAAGATAGACTGACTCTGCAATATATTTAAATACCAGTACAACCAAAATATAGTTCCATTTGTTATCTTTGATATGATGGATAAGAAGTCATCATTCTTCTTGACTATCTTGAGGAGTTGTTCCTAAATCAATTCCTTTTATTTCTAAATATTTGCTCACCATACTTTTCCAGTTAATTACAGAACTTATTGGTTTCAAATCTCCATGACTTGCATCAACGCTTTGCCTCTGAAACTCTGAAACAAGAACACTTATATGAATGATACTATGAAATAATCATATTTTGAAAACTGAAGCTTAGAAAATTGATCAATTACGTTTTCACATCGATTATTTAAAAAATTTAAGCACTAGTATAAGTAAAAACACTAACGTCGTTTGGTTTTAAAAGCAAAAATGTGATATATACAGGGTGTCTTGCGAATAATACTCTAATTTCAAAATTAAAATGATCAAAAACAAAGATATCGATAGAGTTATGATGTAAACGTTTTGCTTATAAGGTAAGCTGAAAAAAATCTTATGCAGAAGTTTCGGATAGTGCATATTTTGAAAAGATAGTGTTCTGACTGCAAACAAAAAATTGATTTGACATTTTTCTTGTTTTAGATTGCTTGTAGAGGACATTTTTTTCGGCTTACAATGCTATATTTTAACGATTTTTGGAATTAAATTTTTGAAATTTCAAAAATTTAGTTCGAAAAATCATTAAAATATGGCACCGTACGCCAAAAAACTCGTTCTCTGCAAGTAATCTAAAACAAGAAAAATGTCAAGTACTCTTTGCAATCAGAACACAATCTTTTCAAAATATTCACCATTTGAAACTTCTGCATAAGATTTTTACAGTTTACCTAATAAACAAACCGTTTACCGCATAATTCTATCGATGTATGATTTTGAGAAATTTAATGCTGAAATCAGTGTCTTATTCGCTGGACACCCTGCACACACACACACACACACACACACACACACATATATATATATATATATATATGTATGTATAATCGAGAAAAAACTCTAAATGCTTTCATCCGTTTTCATTGTAAACCAAGAATTTACAGGCGTAACATAATAAAATTAGTTTTCTTTTGCAGAATTATTTTCATGCAGGTTCACCAATAAAATTGATTAATATAGAAAATTCGATATTTTCAATTTTGGATAAGGCGAGCTTTGAAACTGACGTCACCTTATACACACACATATATATATTGGGTTATTTCTATATAAGTTGTCCCAAAAGTTTCTTCCGATTTTTTTTTTTTTTTTTTTTTTTTTTTTTTTTGCAAAAGATAAACCATAGAAATTTCGATAAAGGCCATATTTTATTGAAGAATGCTTGTGCTAATCTGTTGAACAAACATTCTTCTATCTTTCCGGTAGTTTAATATCACCTTCTTTCCAAAACTTCTTTGATTTGGTGGCAAAATATTTACCTAGGAGATTTTCTGTGTCATTCAAAAAGTTCATTTTTTTACTGAACAGAATTTTTGACAGTAAGAAACAAATGGTAGTCGGACGGAGCAATGTCCGGAGAGTAAAGAGGATGATTAAGAATGTCTCAATTGAATGCAAGGAGTTTGTTTCTGACAGTCCAAGATACATGTGGAATGGAGCCGTCATAATGGAAGATAATACCTCGTTCGTTTGCTATTTGTTTCATGGCTATTGCTATCTTTATTTCATCTAATTGCCATAAGTAATTTTCAGAATTGATTGTCTGGTTAAATGGAAATAGCTCGTAGTACCTTCAATTTCGCTAGAGATCAAAACTTTTTTCTGGAAGAGTCCGGTTTTAGTGACAGGAATGGGACCTTTATTTCGACTAGATCAGGATTGTTTGCATTTTTGGTTATTATATAGTATCCAAATTTTGTCCACGGGTACGGATCTTTTCGAAAAGAATCTTTTTGATGTTTAAAATGCGATTTATAAAGTTCACCGCCAACAGGTCTTGAGCAGGTTGCCCACTGGCAATTATTTTTATGTTCTATTCGTACCAATATTTTTAAAGCACGTTTTGTAGTATATTTCGCATGTAAGAGGTGTCAAAACGTGAATAAAAATTTTTATTTTCAGAAAGTGGTGCCAGTTGAATTACAAATTATCACATAAATTGCAAAAGAAGCTTTTAGGATACCGTAATTTCCGACGTATAATCCGCGGATCAAACAATTCTTTTTGGACCCAGGAATTTTATAGTGTGATTGAAGGCAAATATTTACGGCGGGCGGTCTAAAGAGTTGCATTTCTTTTTGAAAAATTTTTGGGTCGGAGAATGATTATTTGAACCGCGGATTATACGCGAAAAATTACGATTATCGTTGATTGGAAAAAACAAATTCCTTGCCTTCGATTGAGATCGTCTGATGCGCTCTTCCTACGCTTCAGACATTGCAAATCCGATTAATAATTGCTTGTTTCATCTAAATCACCTCTGAAAGAATTCTGGTATCAAATCAAAAATTTTTTGGTAAGAAATCATTATAAGACTCATGGAAATGTACAAGAAGGTTCGTAGAACAAAATAGTACAGATCTTCTTGAATAAAATCTTGCCGTTTTCGAAATTTGCTTGGGTTAAAAAACAGAAGAAACTTTCGGGACAACTTAATATACACTGGCGGAAAAAAAAATCCCAACACCAATAAAGACTTGTGTTAACTAAACGAAATTTTGTAGGCGTGTTTATACATCTGAAAAACGACACTGATTTAAATTTCATGCTTCGCGCATACGTCTGGCGCTAGTAGCGCCACTCAAAACTGTAAAACCAGGGTTGCTTTAAATGCGTGCTGTAAAGTTCGTGAGCATTATTTATCTATAAAATTTGACGGATTGAGTTGAGATTGATCATGAATGCTTTTAAGAAGACGAAGAAGCTATTATCATCAACTCCCCGAGTTGGTAAGAGGTCGTAAAGTAGGGCTACGAGAAAGTGGATTTTCTTTCCGCGATTTTTCAGAAAGACTTGGACGGAATGTATCCACTGTGCATGATTGTTGAGAGCAGGGGTCAAAGGATGGTACTGCCTCAAGAAGACCAGGCTCCGGGTGGCCACGTGGCACTACTGAGAGGGAAGATTGTCGTATTCGGTGTACGGCTGTGGTGCATCGTATTGCGTCTGCGACGGAAATTCGAGCTGTAGTTGGTACCACAGTGACACAACGAACTGTTAAAAATCGGTTACTTCAAGGACAGCTCGATACAAGGCATGCATTCCACTGAGTCAAAGTCATTGCAGTTTGCGACGCCAATGATGTCAAGCCAGCGCTCACTGGAGGATGAAGTGGAGATCTGTTGTGTTTTCTGATGAAAGCATGGTCTAGCTTGGTGCCAATAATGGCCGTGTTTTGGTTGGAAGTAGGCCAGGGGAACGCCTGCAACCAAACTGTCTGCGGCCTAAACATACTGGATCTACAATCTGGAGTAATGGTCTGGGGTGCAATTTCCTATGACAGCTGAAGCACTCTCGTGGGTCTCTCAAACACACTGACTGCAAATGCGTACGTCAGTCTCGTAATTTAACCTGTAGTGCTGCCATTCAAGAAAAGCTTTCAAGAGGAGATTTTCAACAGGATAACGCTCGACCTCATGCCGCTGTTGTAACTCAGAGTGGCCTACAGAGTGTCGACAGGTTACCTTGGCCAACGAGATCACCAGATCTGTCTCCCATTGACCATGTATGGGATATCATTGGATGAGAACTTCGGTGTCATCCACAGACAGCACTGACCTCACAGTAATGACACAGCAAGTACAACAAGCATGGAACTTCATACCACAAAGTGACATTCGGCACCAGTGAGACACAATGCATGCACGTGTTCAGGCTTGCATTCCAAATTCGGGCGGTTATAGTAACTGTTAATGTAACAGCATTTCACATTTGAAATGCATTTTATTGACCTTAAATTAACATGTGATCTCGAAAATCTAATCAATTAAACATGTTAACTAGACAAATGCACTGTCCAAATTTCGTTACTCTACAATAAGTTTTTCTTGGTGTTGGGATTTTTTTTCCATCAGTGTATATATATATACAGAAGGCTCCCACTTGATCCGCTTTTTGAACATCTAAATGCATTCCTAAGGCCTGTATTGATTTAGTTAACCCAGTTAACTAAGAGTCACAGATTTAAGTTTACAGGCATGTTTCTTCCTTAACCCTTTCCGGCACACTGTGTCCGGTCTGGGATACCTAATTTTAATTCAAAACATGCAAACGGCGCCAATAATATTTTAGTAGAATTTTGCTTTTACAGTAAAAGCTGAAATTAAAGAATTCAAAATATCTGAAAAATTTGTTTTTGAATTATGGTGTCAGTCGATAATTTCTCATTTTACTACAGATTTTGCCCGTGCCGGAAAGGGTTAAAGGGGTAAGCAAGAAAATTACGTAAAATGATTCATTTACCAACTGGAGAAACTTGAATAGGCCTTTTCCGTATTTTTCTGTTGAACCAAGATCTTGCAGCTCCGCGACCAAATAGCCATAGAACACTTGTCTTTTTTTCTCCCTTTGGCTCTGTCCGAACTACTTTGCTTGCTGCTGCAGATAAGGAAGAACATTTTAGTGACATTTATAGACTGATTTGGCGAGCAGAAACTGTACTTTTTAGACCACTATTCAAACAACATTTATGTTCTAAGAGTTTTGGATTTGTAGTTAGCATTAGAAAAGAAGTGAGTGATTTTAGTCATTGCTAAGCGCTTTAAATTTATTACAAATATAATTTATCAGTAAGGTTATTTGTTAAAGTTTTTTTCTAGAAATCTTTTTAAAAATATATTTATGGAGTTTATAAACGAAATTTTTCGTGATATTTGTTTTAACCACTTAACTGACCAATAATTTTGAAAAAACTTTCAAATAATACCAATTTTTTTTTCATGTCTTTTACAGAATGATTCAAATTTTAGAATTATTCGGATAGTTTTTAACTAGCTTTGGTTTTCTTGGAATACCTCTCACTGAAACATCTCTGGTGTTTGGAGTCCTAATAATTCTACTACACCAATCCTACTAATATTAATAGTTTAATCCTGCGAATAATAACACTGATAAACAAGGTTTCTGTTTCTAACTAAGTATGTAGTGGCTTTTATATTTTAGGTGGTGCTGTGAAAGAATATGCCATTAAAAAGTTTCCATCAAACACAGATTTTAAAAAAATTCAAAATCTTGAAAATCTGAATTTTGTAGTATTTATTCAATACATATACCTTATGAAATTTATCATTTGGTATTTTAGTAATGACAAACTTTTAAATAAACACTTATAAAGCTTAAAATTAATATTTAAAACACTGAAAGTATGCATTGTTTATAAAGTTTCAGAAAAATATAGAAGAATTTTTGTAAAAAGAAATGATATTAATAAGAAATTTCATACTTTATGTAGCGGTAAATGTCGTATCTATGGCTTCTCTCTTATAGGCCATTGTTCCGAGGCATATTGACAATTTAAAGCAGACATTAAGCCACTTATATCATTACAATAGCATAAATCATGTTTTCTTGAAAAAAAAAAGTCGAATATTTCTTATATCATTCTCGATAAATAGATATCTTTGTATTGTTTTTCAGGAGATTCCAACCTTGCAATCTTTATCTAAGTAACTCTGAGTTTTTCTTTAATAAATTTAAGTCTCTCACAAAATAATTTAATTCTTTTCGAGTAATTAGGTGTGGTTCTTCATTTATGCCAGGAGAATAGCTCGCATCAGGTGTAGAGGAAGTTTCAGTTTCATCAATTTCCATTTCTACAGATGCATATGTAAAATTCTCTGGAGGTTTCGGTATTTGTAAATCATCATTATGTAATGCTAGTCACATTGCTGAATCTAAGTTTGGATACTTAATTTTATGTTTACTTCTTGCAGAGAATCCTTTAGTTTTTGTAATACATTAGTAGCAGTCAGTTATATGATCCTTTGGCATGCGCCATATCATGGGTATAGCAAAGGACATACACTTTTTTGTACCTTTCATCCACGCCCGGAGACTTGTAGCACATCATGTAAAACAAGAATGAGGTGCCCATTTCTTATCTTGTTCACCTACTTTATATCCAAAATACATATGATAGGCAGTCTTTATTAACGGCGTGAAAGCGCATCGATGCTTTTTCAAAATTAGCTCCCCGCACACGTAGCGAAAAGAATCGGGTTCGTTATCACATTCTTTAAACATGTTTTACATATTGTAGAGGAAATAGGATAATTATAATCAAAATTTAATTAAAAAGTCTTACAGAACAAAGAAATAATAGTACATTTGCCCGAAATTTATAACTGTCATGGATTTGCGTTAAAGTCAATTACTGTGGGGGTGGCTAGAGCTGTCTGTTTAAGGTCGCTAATATAAGATTTATTAGGGGGGCATCTGTTTCTACTCTCTTGCTGTATCTTCTATCATTGTAATAAGAAAAAGGAATGTTTGTGTGAATCAAATACATGAACGAGAACAATGTAATATAATTATAATGCCTATACGATGCCTGCATACTCCAAAACGTATAAATGGAATTTCTCAAAATTGGAGGGTGATAGAAAATTTTTACAAACATGTTCTTTTTCAGCAGCTTGAAATCTATAAGAAACACCCAACGTATATAGAGAAATCGAAAATTCGTTAAAATTTGTTTATCAGTGTAATCTTACTAAAATTTTACCCATATATAGAGAGGAATTCATTTTCCAGAACCATCACTATTGGTGCACAGTAAAACTGTTTTTTACTCTTTACTTGGTTTACTACCGAAACATTATTCATTATACGTTAATGCATTACTTGGAAACAAATTGTTAAAAAAAAAAAAAAAAAAAAAAAAAAAAAAAAAAAAAAACAGCCATGTCACCAGAGTTGAAGACTTCTTTGACATCACATTCTTTACTAATATCTTTTTGTTGTCTTTTACTTTTCCTCCACAGTTTCCACAGCTACTGCAACGTTATTTTCCTCACATACATTTTAAGAGGTAAATATCTTTCCTCGTATTTAGATAATCATCCAGGGGTAGCGTGAAATGTTTTCGTTAAATTTTTTCATTTTTCCACTTAACTGACCAATATTTTTGAAAAAACTTTCAAATAATGCTTATTTTTTTTTCATGTATTTTACAGAACTTTTAATCTCTTTTCACCAGTTTTTCAAAGCAGAAATTTTTGATTAATCGAATCAGAAAAATGCTCGGATCAAACAATGTAAAATTTACAATAAAAAATACGGGTGAGAATAATAAATCATGATTGTTTGATCCGAGCATTTTTCTGATTTGATTAATCAAAAATTTCTGTTTTGAAAAACTGGCGATAACAGATTAAACGTTCTGCAAAATACATGAAAAAATAGGCAATGAAATTTTTTCATTAAAAATTTTTCCTTTTTCCTTTTAACTGACCAGTATTTTTGAAAAAAAACCTTTCAAATAATGCCTATTTTTTCATGTATTTTACAAAACTTTTAATTTGTTACCGCCAGTTTTTCAAAGCAGAAATTTTTGACTAATCGAATCAGAAAAATGCTCGGATCAAACAATGTAAAATTTACAATAAAAAATACCGGTGAGACTAATAAATCACAATTGCAATATGGATGCCTGTACGTAGTAGGTGCAAATCATGATTGGCAAAAACACTTATGACATACGGGCAAATCAGGGAAGCGGTTAAAGTTATTTCCGGCCTATTATCCGCTGAATAAACAATCATGCTTCGACCCAGAAATATTATTTAATAATTGAAATTAAATATTTACCGCTATCTAAAAAGTTGTATTTTATAAAATAAGATTTCTTTGTCCGAACATATATTTCTTTGAATCTCGGATTATAGGCCCTAAATTACAATACATATTTTTCTTGTTAAAGTAGCAGCATTTTCTTTCTCCAGGGGCAAAATAATTCTATTCGTAAAATGCTGAAATGATTGAATGACACCAGAATTCAAAAACAAATTTATTTCGAAGTTGGTAAAAGTTTTTCTTTGCGAATTTAACAAATTAAAATTTTCTAAAAACTCTGTCGTCACTGTGTTATTTGACAATTAATTAAAAAACATGGAATTGTAATATTAGATGTGCATAGTTTAAGACTTTTACTGTTTTTTCCTACCACTATATGTCATCAGAAAAATTTGCCTTATTTAAACCTCTGTTTTCGATGATTAAACAATAACAACAAAAAATGCTCTGTTAAAAAATGGTGTTAGGAAAAAAGCTTAAAAGTTGACAGCTGTCGTGGTTCGCACACTTAAATCACTAAATTTTAAGAATATTGCCAAAGTATTTCACAGCAGAAAAATATAGTAAAATATGAGAATGAGGGTGATAGTTGTGAATTCCCTGTTTAAAAAATTATATGTAAATTTTCTTATTTTTAATAGTGGTTCCAGAGTCCTTTATAAATATAAGGAGTGTGCAAATCTTGGCATGCATTTTGTCAGGGCTGTCCAACCTAGCGCCCGCAGGTTACCAGAAAATTCTTACAGAAATCAAAACCATATTGAATCGCAGATATTCGGGGATTTAATAAGGCAAAATTTTTTTTAAAATTTGTTTGGTGTTTTGCGGGTGCCAGGTTGGACAGTCCTGCCTTGTGCTATTAAATTATCCACCTAAGGGTGTATTAAAAAAAAAACGCTTTTCCATCTTCAACAGCTAGAAATTTCCCGATACAATTTCAGACACATTTTTAAAAGTAGAAACATGAAACTTGCTGAGGGGATTCTTGAAGAGACGTATGACGTTCCATGTGATGTATTTTTACACACAATTCATTAGAATTTGAGTTATAAACAATTACCTTACCAGTATGACCCTTTTTTTTCGTTCCCAGAACTCCCGCTTGGGAAAAATCGGTTCGAAATGCCGTTTTTGATTGCTTTTTTTGCAATATTTTCTGCATTTATCAAAGAATCGGCAATCACGGCACCTTGTGTACTTTCCAAATAAGAGATTTTGAAAGTTTGGTGTATTTGACAGCAAAAATGAATTCAAAAATAAATCAGAAAATAAGCAGTTTGAATCGAAATACACCCTTAATGGTCGCATTAAATTACGGTTTAAAAATTGAAATTCATTATTCCCACCACTTAAGAAAAAAAAATGTTTAATGCGCAAGCAAAGTGATACCAGATTAAAACCAATCACACTATTTTATAAAACTGCTGGAAATCAAACAATTCTGAATAAAAGCCGTGAAACTTGCAGCCCGTGAATGTCTCGGGCGCGACGATTAAGTGGTTATCGAATAAGGGTTTCTTCAAATTCTGGTTTGCCTAATTAAATTTTAAACCAATTTTTTCGATGAGATCCACAGTCAAGAGATTTTGGAGCTTGCATGAAGTATTAGTTTTAAAATGTTACCTTTAGTCTCTAAAACTTTGTTTAAAAGTGGATTCTGACTGTTGAGATTGATTCGCTAATTCAAATTTGGACATTGTAATATTACAGTTTTTAGTTTCTTCAATAAATGTAATTTTTCAAGAAGCGAAAATCTATTTATTTTGTTTTTCGCTTTATTAATAAAATGTAAAGAAGGTCAAGCTATTTCCTTTTTTATTCACAAATGAGCACCAATCCTTTCAAAGCATTGTCTAGTCAATATTAGGCCTATACGCTGACGTAAATATGGCGTCTGTCATAGGCAGAGTTTTTAAGAGTTTGTATGGTCCCCAGCCACCATTATTTTATAAAAGTTTAGACTCAATTAATCATACAAAAATAAGGCGAAGAAAACTTTTGGAAATTATTGATATTCAAACTCAACGGACCATACGAACGCTGATGAAAATCCACCAATGACAGCCGCCATTGGTGGCTCTATTAAAGGCTATCATGACGTCAAGTTCACGCTCTAATTTTATCCAATAGCGGCATATGGCTGATCTCACAGCTCTAACTTAATAATCACGCTGGGGTCAGGTACCTTTCGAACTAACAAAATACATGAAAAAGTGACCTCTGTAAGAATTGCAGTTTCTCTGTATCTAATTGATTTTTGACTATGAAATTGAAAACACATATTAAGAAGGATTTATTTTATTAGTTAAAGTTGTTAATAAAAGTATACATATATGCAATGTTTTTTAAATTATTTTTAAAGATAAAACAATTTTTAAGAAAAAATAAAACTTGCACACCTTGCGATTTTACCCCTTGCACACGATTTTTTAAATTTGAATAGCTAAAATAAAACAAGATTTTTTTCTGAGTAGAGATATAACGTGTTTTCAAAATGACCTACGATGAAAAAATTAAAACTTATAGATCCAGAGAAAAAAGTTATTTTTTAAAGAAATTCGAAATATCGATATTTTTTTTTACACAAAAGTAGTCGTGAATTCTAAACTTCTAATTTGAGGAACATAGTAGTAGGTCATTTTGTGCCTGTATACGTTTAATACATTCAGCGAACATTTTATGAAATTCTACGTAACCATTTTTCAGAAATCGTGCGCGCAATGATCAAAATCGTTGTTTTGAGAAAATTGACGTTAAAGTTTAAATTACCCATTGGCCGTATAGGAATAGTGCAAAATGTTTTAGGCATAACTCTTCTTCTAATTTTTTAATGCTGTTTGTTTTTAAATGTTCCTAAAGAATCATATCTAATTGTAAGCTACCGTTATTTCGGGTGTATAAGCCGCGGATCAAACAATTCTTTTTCGACCCAGAATTTTTTAAGAAGCAAATGTAACTTCTTAAATCGACGTAAATATTTACCTTCAATTACTAAATAAGATTTCTGGGTCCAAAAAGAATTGTTTGATCCGCGGCTTATACACCCGAAATAACGGTAATTTAAAAAATCGATTTTTGGATTCTTTAAAGGGTACCTGACCCTTTAATTTTTATTTAATAGCATTTCACGGCTCATACCATACCAACGAAAAAATAAATGTATATCAGTAAGATCACAAATGAATTCTGCCTATTTCCAGAAATATATTTCGATTTCAATTAATAAGTCCCAGCTTAGCATTTTTCACATATGGGAGTGAAAAATGCTAAGCTGGGGGATGCTGGGTTTGTTTGTGTCTCATGTAATGCCTCAAGATTGTGTGCTCATGAAGACTTCCATCTTGTGCTGCAGAGCAGCCTTCCCAACACATGAGAGTGAAAAATGCTAAGGTGGGCCCCGTCCTCGTTGCTTAAATGGTAGAGCACTTGGAGCGCTATTCCAAGGGTTCCGGGTTCGATCCCCGGCTTGGACATTTTTCACATGTTCGCTCTATGCTTAGTAAGCAAGTGATAATTCACATATTAAATATTCAATAATTTCAAGCGTAATTTCACGGCTGGAAAATATAAATTAAAAAGTAGTTAAATTGATTAATGCTGTACATTATTCTTAAGGGCATTTTATCAGGACTATAAAATTACGTCGCTAAATGTAACGCCCTTAATGCAGCGATCAAAATTAGTTCGCTTTTGAATACCGCTTTTTTTCATGCAAAAATCTTATTTTTAGATTACTCTTAAAAACTTTGTGGAATCCTACCCTTGAAATTCATTTCTACTGCAAGCGTTGTAGAAACCAACGATGAAAATGTTTTTAAAAATATACTGGTATTCAAAAAAGCAAATCATTTGGGAGACTTGTCAACGAAAGAAGAAGAAATTACCTTTAAAGTTAACCGAAGATAAATTAACATGGCCTCCTGTTTTAATTAGAAATTCCGAATTCACATCAGAAATCCTAAAGAATAATTTCTTCTTTATTTAATGACAGAGATTTAGTGAGCAACTAAAATTAAGGTAATTGATTAAAAATTTCTTGTAAGAATTTGGAATTTCTGAATATAACCTCCTTGGTTCAGAAGTATCACATCTGATACTTCTGAACCGGGGAAGTTAATCATTAAGAATGAAACTACCTACTGCAAAAGTGTCAGATTAACAACGGAGTAAAGTTCCACTGGTAAATCAAAAATAGAAATTTTTGCCTTATTCATGGCAAAATTTTTTCAGGAATACAGCGTTTGTACAAGATTTATTTGTGGAAGTTTGACCTGTTGTTAATCTGGCCCTTTTGTAATCTGAGCTTTCATACTTAAGGACATAATACATAATTGCCATATACCCTATGTGCAAGCACATAATAGAAGCATGCTTCCATGATTTTTTTCAGTTTAAACTATCTAAAATTCTAATAATACTTACACTTTGCAAAATATTTGATAATAAGACATAAAAATTACCTTTCTTCTTTGCCTTCCATCGCTGAATTAATGTAGGAATAAAAGTAAAAATGTTGAGAGGAGGTGGCGTAGGCAATGTCATATTCATATTTCTTATTAGTTTTGCTCGTCCATACTTCCATTCTTTATCGGATTGGGATTGAATACGTTGATATGTATTTGACATCATTGCTATGAGTAAATTTATAAGCACGATGACAGTTACCATCATGTATACTCCAAACACGACTTTCATAATTACTTTTGCAAATGGGGGACTTAAATGCATTGGAGGCATATAATCTGGTTCTACTAATCCAAACAAGGCATAGAAAAGCATTTCAAATGTTCCTATGGGCGACTGGAAAACTTCCGCTCCCATGGCAATAGTTTTATTTCCTGGATCAAAAACAGGTTGATAAACAGCACAGATATGTAATGAAAATCCTGTCAAAAAAATGGCAAGTATGGCTAAAAATCTCATCAAATCTTTCATGAGGTCTCTTATAATAATTGCCCAAGGGCCAAACAAGTGATGGAATGTTAAAAAGTTAAGAAACTCAAAAAAGGCTAAAAGTAAACATACGGCTAAAAGTTGGTTTCTAATATAGAGTATAACAAGGCGACTATCGTCGGAGAAAAAGAACCCTGTTAAGTGGATGACAATAGCAACCATTCCAAATGATACAATAACGAGTTTTATCCAACCTAAACCTCCACGTTCCCTGGGATTAACATTTACAGCCACCATAAAACCTAATAACCAGAATAAAAGTAACCACTCATGTGGATGAGGTAGTAGACGAGTTGAATTCCATAAAGGGAAATACGGATTTAAAATTGAAAAACACAGTAAAAATATTAAAAATATGTGGGATACTAAGTAAGACATAAATTTTATAATAGGTATATTGGCCAGCCTATGTAATGGAAGTGAACATGCCATCCATGTAATAGGGCAAAATATAAAGGCGAGAAATAGGAGCATAATTTGCCAAGCAGGCCATTTCAGATTTCCCATCCACACATCTGACAAGTATCTTTGTACTGCAGAGTGAGCAACCACATCTTTTCTCTCTAATTCTATAAGAACATCAAGAAAAACTGTATTCTTATGATCACCAGCTTGCAGAAGCGTCCCAGCTGCGTTATTACTTGCCGCTATCGCTAACAAATCGGAAGCAAGACTTTCACAAAATACTGCCATATTTTCCAAATCTCTTGCTCTTTCTTTTTCCCTCTGAGCGAGATCTTCATATCGACGCGACAACTTTACGGCTGTGTCAATAGGAGCTGGTGAAACGAATACGAATTCTAGCAGTGGAATGTTGTTGTGAAGTTTTCCACACACCATCAGGTCAACGAGAAACTAAAATAAATGTAAAAAGTTTTAATTAAAGAAAGAGAAAAGAGGAAAAATGATTTTTAAAATATAGAAGAAAATAAATTTTAGATATCCTAAGTTACTGAATCTAATAAATTTTACAAGTACAGGAGAAATAAAACCAATTTGATGTCTATTAACCCTTTAACGATCATAGCATTTTCATTGCTAAGATGTCGAAATAAATGAATGACACCGGTAATTAAGAACAAATACATTTCTAAATAAGAAAACGTGATTTTTCACATACAAAATAAAAGGGATATTTTTAGATAAAAATACTGGTGTCAGTGTTGCATATCGGAATTAAAATTTTGTGGTTTCGTGGCGAAACCAATGAACGTTAAAGGGTTAACGAGTGCCACATTTAAATTACTGTATATGCTCGAAAGGTGAGCACGGCCGCTTTTTTTGTCTACAGCTATTTCAAAACATTAATATTAGTGGCAGATTTCGATAAAATTTGTGAGGGAATGTCATGAAAATTATTGTTACGAAATAGTGATACGAAAATAAGAGATTATGCCAAGCCCTAAAGTGACTAACACTATGAAAGTTGTCCTGTGTAAATACTTCGAACAGAGCTAATTTCTATTTAACTTTAATCATCAATGAAGTCAAAATTAACGATAAAAATACAAAAATCCAGTAGAATGAACATCATGGGACTGAGAAAATTTGAAATTTCGTTGTAATGATATTTATCGTTTATTTTAAATTTGGGTTACCGTTAACCCTTTGAGCTCTGGTGGGTAAATTTCTTCAAAATTCCAAATTTCACATTGGCACCAGTATTTTGCAAAGAAAAAAACCCGCTTAACGATATACAGGAAAAAATGCATTGATACTTTTTCAAATAAATTTGGTCGAATTTTGTGGTGCCGTTGTGACATTTCGGAATTAAAATTATGTGGTAGAAAATTCTACCATCAGAGCTCAAAGGGTTAATGATATTACTTATGCACTTACAGAAAGACCACTTCTCAATATTTACCTACCACTATTTCCAAACAATAACTTTTTTGATACATTTCTAGAAAATTTGCAATATAAATATACGACGAAGGTTATTTTTAGGAAATAGTAATAGCTTATAAAATGACAGTGGGTTCTCTGTACTTAAAACTAAGCCCGAACTACTCTTTTACAATCAAAATTCTCTTACATTACAATACATTTCTTGATGAAAAATGATGCAAAATATTACAATGAATACCTTTCTAAGTTATATTTCCTTAATGGAGCTAGAATATAAATTGCAAGAGTATTTGTTTTTTCCTTATTATGTGAAATGAAGCCTTTGCGATTTCGGGAAGCTTAAATAACCCACATGACATACGACAAAGGCGTGAAAATAATTAGCTTAATACTAGAACCATGGGAAATTTTAATAAATTTTAATAAAACTATTTGATGCCAGAACTTTTATTTAAAGATATTCTATGTAATTATTTAAATAATCAGGCTTGTGTAGCATATATTTAACTTATTTTATGCAGAAATGTAAAGTTTGAAAACGACATCTATTCAATTAATAGGGATTAAAATGATCCCTCATCGCGGTTTCAGCAATAAATAAAAAATAACGTAATTTCCAGCGTAAACGCCGCGACTTAGTAAAGTCTTTTTTTCAAACGAAACAAATTATTGAAAAAACGAAGTCAACTAAGTGCTAAGCAGTAGAAAGTAACATTTTATTTACAACTAATTCTGGTAGGAAACTAAGTTATACAAAATGCTGCGTATACGCGAGAAATTACGGTACTCAAATAAACTGCACTACATGTATTAAAAACTATTTTTAATTGTTTATATCTTAATTTACAATTTAACGTCCTCTATGTCTTTGGATCTTGATTTTTTCCTACTATGGTACTAAACGAAAATAAAGCGATTCGAATTTATATGTCTTAGAAATAATTTCAGTTTGTTGTGTTACTGTTTTAATTGAAGACAAAATGTTACGTTAGAAATCATTAAACAAAAGGAGAAGCTACAAATGTTAAAAA
Organism: Maratus speculifer; assembly: GCA_964019185.1. Lineage (NCBI taxonomy): Eukaryota > Metazoa > Arthropoda > Arachnida > Araneae > Salticidae > Maratus > Maratus speculifer. Next base: position 309,294,111 of record OZ025293.1, on the reverse strand, counting down.
AGATCTTCGAATAATATTTAAAAATAGTTTATAATGCTATTTAAGTTGTACTGTATTATTTATGCTGAACTTTTTGGATAAATGAAAGTTAAACATTTTTGTTTATTCAGGTGCATTTTTTTTTTTTTTGTGCTATTTGTGAAGTAAATATTTATAAATGAATAAATATGATTTTGAAAGAAAAAAATACTCACTGACGAGTCATCCATTAAGGCAATAGTATTGTGTTCTCTTTTAAAAAGATATCTTAACACTGAAAAATGATTGGCACTTGCAGCTATACTGAGTGGTATCTTCCCATCCTGTAAAATTAAAGGAATACTCAAGAACATGAAATATCTTTGTTCAAATTATAATATTAAAAAAAAAATTATTATTAGTATTTTCAAAACACATTAAAATATTGAAATAACCGCTGTGATATAATACGGACAGCAAAATTTCTCAATAAGGCTTTTGCTCCTGCCTTCAAAGTCCTAAAATGTCTTCTTTTCGAAAAAAAAAAATCTCTACCACCAAATACTGGCAAAAATTAGTCTCATTAAGTCTCTTGTTCCTGCCTTCAAAGTGAAAGCACGTCTTCTTTGTGACAGAAAAAAGACAAAGTTCTAAAGAAAGACCACCGCATTTCTTATTTTTATGGTGTCATTAAGATTTTTTATTTTGTTTTTGAATCAGCTTACATTTTTACTTCTCAAGGGATCCTTACAATATTCAGTGCTCCTGAATGGTTCGCCAACTAAATATCAGTATTTTCTTTAAGAAAATTATTTCTAGATTTTTCTTGCAAATTGCGAAAGGAAAAAAACGGCTATTCCTTTAAAAGCTAGGTTTCGTAATTGGTAAAACTCTCTTAGTTTTCGCCCTAATGAGTAAAACAGTAAATAAGGTTAAATCAAATGAATTTTACAATTTCAAAAAAGTAGTGCCAATCAAGAAATCTGAATTACAAAAAAGTAGCCCACAGACAACACTGCAGAAAACAGCTCTGGAGGTTAATTCTAGCGAAAATGTTGTAGAAACCAACCATAAATTTTTTGGAAATAATTAATACTAAAAAATATTGATTTTCAGTTCGCAAACTATTTGGGAGGCCTGATTAATGTGCTCTCATCTACATTAATGAATGGAATTATGAACAAAGCACAGGAGACATGTATTCTATTGTTTAGCAGTTGCGAACTAAGTAACAGAGGAGGTTGTTATAATATGGCAATGGATTTTTTTTCTTACATCGGATAAATAATTTCTGATAACCGTCGAAGCAAACCCCTACAAGCAAATTTTGAATAGATTAACTTTAATTATTGTAATAGATTATATAAAGAAATGTTTAAATTAATTTAAATATGTTTTATCAAAGTGTGTGAAAAATAAAATAGAAAACTTGACCAATAATATAAATTTATTTATTAAGAATAAATGAAATCATCCATTCAATTTTTAAGACTTTTTAGATATTTTTATAAAATAAATTTTTCTCTTGCCACTTTGTACCTTTTCGTGAGAATGACCCTCTATATACTCTATGTCCTTTGGAAAAAAATGGTACTGTCCATCTCAAACAGTCTCGAATTTTTATGATTCGAAAATAAGAGATTCACGTCCGGCATTTGAGTTGACATGCAGAAATATATACATGTTCACAGAGGTATTTTCCCCTGTTACTTAATCTTTTTTCCAGTCGCGTACAGGTCGTAGACCGTCTGCTATACGATGCTATAAGCAAAGGGGACCCGTGTTGGGGATTTGTTTGGAAAGAGGTCTATTTGCAACACAGATCATATAGCCAGAAGCCAAAATTAGGGCTTTTGGTTTCATCTCTGGGGACTTGGTAATATATACATTTTTGGATTCACAATGGTCCAAGGAGTTAATTTTATGATGATACTATTAAATTGGTGGTAGCTTATGGACGCCATATTGAAAAAATGAGCGCCATCTATCGCACATAGATACAAAGGATTTTTTTTTCTTTTTAAATATTACCACATAATTAAATTTGAATGAAAAAATGCAGAGGACAAATATTATTGAACATATAACGTTATATAAATTATATATTTGTTAAGATTTTATTTTTATATGATTATTAACATTTTCAATTGGATAAACCGATCAAAAGACATTTGCGATGAAAGAAAATCGAAATCTTGTTCTGCATTTTAATGCATATTATTTTCATGTGGATAAGATACAGCAATTCAAGAAAATAGTAGTACTGATGAAACTACTGCACTTAGTCGATTAAAAATTAACCCTTTCAGGACCACGGGTGAATATATGCAACTTCAAAATGTGCTTCCATCGCTTGTTTTTGATACCATTAAAAAAGTAAGATTTTTTCTTATCTAATTAAGACATGATCTTGTTTGCTAAACTAAATTTAATTGTTTGACAAAAAGTGGTGTTAATTGAATTAAATTATTGTAAAAGATGGTGGTCTCAAACGAATTAATAAATAACATAAATCTTAGTCTTCTGCACTTCTATCATTGTAGGTTCACATTCCTGAATCCAAATAACTTCAATCGCCATAGGACAGTTCTATGTCCTGTATATGCTTGTACATTAGGTTATTAAACAGACACGCACATGATAGTGTGGCACATCTTCTTGAAGAATAGTGTGACAGCAGTTCCAAAACAGCTTCAGGAGCAAGAAGACCGCCATTCCACTAGATCTCTAGACAGCCTTTTCCCTCACTATCTGTTAAAAATTTCCAATCAAATTTATCTGGGAATGGAAGATCAGAATCAGCCTGTAGGCACTTCTTCTGAACAAGACCGTGGTAATTGGCTCGCATTATTTATAAGTAGAGTGTATTACTACATGACAAAAGGCAATGCGACTCCGCAGACTTTATTTTTTAGAGAAAAAAATATATAGAATATAGTGCAATTCCTTGATGTCTGAGTATTTTTGCTTTCCATAATAGAGATGGTAAACTTAAGACTCATGCTGTTTCTTTGTTTCTTCAGATAAATCAGCTTCAATATCAAATGCCTTAAGCGCATCGCATATCGAAATTTGTGTTCTGATTCATCATTTTCCCTTGCCTGCAAAAGCACTTACTGCATTGACAGTGAACGCATTTCAAGGGATGCATTATATATCTCTTTACTTAGAAGTCCCTGTATCTAATTCAAATTGCAGTATTTTTCTTTACCCTGTCATTGGATCCAAATTCCACAAATATTAATCCTTCCTAGTTTTTCAAACCGGAGGTTTTTCACCACTGTTTTATAAAGAAAACAGTGTTGAGATACTGATAATATTTATAAATCCAGACGCTAAAGCATGGTGTATTTAAAATATGAGTTGTGTACCACTGCTTCTTGTAAGCAGGTCAATTTAGTGGATTCTTCAGCTAGTTATTTCTTGAATTTGTTTTGCATTCTTGTGCATAAGTTTTTTCTTGTTCTCCTTATCAGATAAAATCTGCTTCCATTTTCGTACTGTTTTTCCAGGAATATATAACTTTTAAACATCACCAACAGTTCATATTTTTGTTCATTTATTTTTATTGACAACTGCGTGTATGTATCAAATACAACATCTATCCTTTGAGAGAATGTATAATCTTGTATTTTTTAACAAAAAACAAATTCTTGGCTAGTTGTCCAAATGACTGTAGCTCCTATAATAGCTTTAAACAAAACACAGTCTGTCATTTATATTAACAACACCATCATTTGCATTCTTTCAGCAGTCGCAACTTTGTCATAACGTCCATCAGTTTGATCTTTCAGTTTTTTTGCATTGAACCATCAAGTGCTGTTAAGGATTATTGAAGAAGCCCTAGATGGTAGGAACAGACAGCTCTTATATCCAAATTTATTCACTCTGCAAGGATCGTCAACTGAGTAAACAGATTTCCTTTTGTCATAGCAACTAACTCTGATTTCTTTAACTTCAAATTCTCTTTCTTTTTCAAGTCATAAAATGTTTTTAGCTTATTGAATGTTTGAAATATCCTTTTGCCTTTGATTCTTCAGACAGATATTTTCTCTTGGAAGTTCGGTAAATTTCTTCAGTCATTTCATGAGCTTTGATCATGTCTTCGACAATTTCTGGATGTGTAATTGCTCTAGTTGATTCTATTAGCCTGTCTGTATTTATCTATTCATTGATAACCATGTTCTGTAAATATGAGATATCACTTTAGTCTTTCTGGATCTTGCTCAATGACTGATCTGGATGTGGAATAGATTTTTCTGAAGAACTGATTTTAGTTCTTTCACAAATCAGGTGAAGAAATTCTTCCCTGGTATCAAAAATATCTTTCAACTGCGGCAGGTCTTTTACTGAACTTTGTTGTAGCTTTCGACCCCTGTGTGTCTTTACTTATTGTTTCTTTAATCGTCCTGTTAATTTTACAGCATGTAAAACCAAGAAAATCTTTTCTATCACTGTGCTCATCGGCAGAATTTTCCAATATGGCGTCCATTGGTTACTCTATTTTTGAAAATGTCATGTTGTGGCTGATGTTGTGGTGAATCCAAAAATGTTTACTATGTCCACTGACATGAAAATACACAAGCCACTGGCTCACCACTTCCATCATGTACGCTAATGGCACCTGGTGGATGTAAAATCCGTCGTGGGTGCAAAATCCTCCAAGTTACCTGTGAATTATACCTCTGGAGGTGCCTTGCCAGGTGAAGGTCTCGTCATCTGATCAAGGCTCTAACTTACGTGACCATCTTGTGAAGCCATTTGCAGTTCAAACAACAGGATGTACCATTAATTAACAGGCGAAACAAAATATGCTCAACGAAAAGCAAGTACTGCAGAAATGATGGCACGCGAAGCAAAGTTTATTGCCGCTACGTGACAATTAGGCGGTCGTCCGCCCCGATACCAGGTATCTAACCCGTTAATCTGAGATAACTCGGCAGGTAGGGGCCTGGTCATCGGTTAGAAAGAAAGCCACTGGCTCAATGACGGCGGATATTTTACAATATTGTGCCCATAAGTTAGCTTGTTTTTGTAAATATGGATAAATGTCATTCTGATGTTGTGGTGAATCCAAAAAATGTATGTGTATGATTTAACAAGTTCTCTGACATGACATCACACGAGCCCTTGGTTCAACGGCAGAAGCCATTTTTCAATATGGCTTCCGTTACTCTTTTTTTAAAAACATCATGGATAAATGTCATTCTGATGTTGCCATGAATCCAAAATAGTATGTTTTAACAAGTCCGATGACATGAAATCACAAGAGTCTCTGCCTCAACGACGGCAGCCATTTTCCAATGTGATGTTCATAAACTACCCTAATATTGCATGTATCATGGACAAATGAGACGCTGATGTTCTGATGAATCCAAAAATGTATTATTTGTCATGTCCGACATGTCCATGACATGAAACCACACGACGGCTTAACTCAACGATGGCGGCCATTTTCCAATATGGCGACCAAAAGCTACCCTACATTTGAAAGTATCATGGATAAATGAAGTGCTGTTGTTGTGGGGAATCCAAAAATATATAGTTTATCAAGTCCCCAGAGATGAAACCACACAAGCTCTTGGCTCAACGACTAATAGCACATCAAGTGTACGCTGCCGAAGTCAATAGGAATCATCTAAGCGGTTCATTTCTAAAGTTAGACGTTTTAATGGTTAGTTATGTGCGTGTACTATGCCCAGCCAATGCTGCTAAAAGCAAGTGGGTCCGTCCTGAAGGTCAAGTTTGAGAGATTCGCCCTTTTGAAAATTATAATATGAATGATCTTAGTTACGGTTTGTTTGGAAAACTTGACATGCCCGGGCAACGAAGGAAGGATACACTAGTACTAAAATGAAACCTATTACTAAGCACAAAATTATCACAATTCTCAAAAAGTAATATTTTTGCTTAAATAATGTAAAAAAGTACAACTCTATGCAAATAAAGAATGGCTGATATAGAGCAGTAACTGAGGATATGATAGTGATATAATAAGGCATGTTAGAACAGTAACAGCGTTATTAACTAATTATTTGTAACTGAAAGTATAACTAATTCATAAAGAAAAAATAACTCTGTATAATGAAATTTATGATTAGATATGACATACTGAAGTACAAAATTGTTCTGTAATAATATAATTAAGTGCTTAAATAGTTGTAATCAAACAAATCCAAGCAACTTACGTCAACATAAAATTTGATATAAACTCAGACATGCCTTAACCCGGGAGGACTCACGCTGGTTCTAACAGACCCAGAGTGCGTATGATTTATACAAGTGTCACCATTACTTTGTTAAAAGCAATACTCAACTCATTTTATCAGAATTTATAACAATTGTCTCCGACTAAATAAGGTGACGATTATTTTTTATATTTATTGGTAACAAAGTAAGAGCCATCAATACACTGCGTGGTCTTGGGGTGTAAAAACACCCCACGCTCTCCTGCCATGTTAAAGTTTACTTACAAAATCTTAAAAAATACCGTAATTTCGGGTGTATAAGCCACGGCTCAAACAATTCTTTTTGGACCCAGAATTCTTATTTAATGATTAAACACAAATATTTACAGCGATCTAAGTCGTAACTTTCATTTAAAAAAAAATTCTGGGTCGAAAAAGAATTGTTTGAGCCGCGGCTTATACACCCGAAATTACGGTACTTAAAAATTGTCACTTAAATCAATATGGACAAACTAGAAATTTTTTTTTCAAATTATCTACCAATTTTTTTAAAGTGATTTTTCCTTTATTAAATAGAAAATCAGCAATTAAATAAATTTTCTTATTCTTCAAAAAAATTGTAGATATTATGATTAAATCCCCCAATCATTTAACCCTGACATATGTTATACTTACGGTTGCAGTGGCTTCAGAGGACGCTCCACTATCAATAAGAAGTTGAATCATGTCCAGATATCCTTGCTTTGCTGCATAATGTAACGCAGTCCAACCATTCTATAAAAAATAATAAAAGTAAAATATAATAGTAATGTACGTTTTAGTAAAATTCTTAATTTAAGAAAAAGGAAAAATGCTAATTACATTGTCTGCTGCGTTAATATCAGCTCCTTGACCTAGAAGAAGACGAACAATATCTTCATGGCCATTAGCTGCTGCCATATGCAGAGGTGTCCGCCCCTTTCTATCCCCTGAATGAAATTTGTCCGTTATTCGGCTCAGAATCAACCCAGCCACAGCTAAATGACCTCCTTTTGCAGCTAAGTGAAGTGGCATTATTGCCTGGAATTGTTTGAAAATTCTTATAACATCAACTTATTTTATAGGACAGAAAATGAATGACGAAATGGAAAGATTATCATACTTTCATGCTTATAATCCGCGGATCAAACATTTATTTTTAGAATCATATTTTTTAAAAAAGAAATTTAACTTATCAGATCGCTGTAAATATTTGTCTTTAATCATTAAATAATATATCTGGGTCCAAAAAATTGTTTCATCCGCGGATTATACGTCAGGAATTACGGTAGTTAATGAACATATTGAATACAATTGCTGAAAAGTGAGAATAATATTATTAACACTAGAACCGCGGGAAAATTCATTAAAGATTTATAAAAATATTTCTCACCGGAATTTTCATTTAAAACAATTTAATTTGTTTATTAAAAAATATAGTTGCTCAGCATATATTTAGTTTACATTATTAAGAGTTTTCTGGTTCGAATCGATGTCTCTCCATATGACACGGGTCAAAATGACCCGTCGCCGCGGTTCTAGTGTTAAACAAGGCAAAATTTCAGTTAAATTTTTCTAGTATAAAAAGTTGGAAAAATTGGCAGCGATGGGTTAAATCTTATTTTTTTTTATTATTGATAAATCTATGAAGCATTTTCGCTTATAACTCTATGAAAATTTAACAAAAAGCACATAAACTATACATTTCTCTTGGCTTCTCGAATATGGTGTTAAAATTCATGTTACTATTCGAAAAATCAAAGTTGGTACAATTTTGCATATATAAAGGGCTGCAATTTATAAAATTGCATTCATATTAAGTGTCGAATGGTACCTCTCCCATCCCTCTAAGACATTTTGATGTTATAGTGCTATGGTTGTTTTTATTTTAAGACTTTATATTATCCTTGTTAATGATTGTAATTTTCCACACAAGGTTTTTGATTAGAAGATACAATATCCAATAGAACGTTACTCTGTGCGAGAATTTGGTGATAAAAATGCATGGTGCATTTTTCTTTCTTTTTTTTTCTTTCAGTATTTTAATCAGAATCGTATTAGTTTAAACGACAATAACATGTTTCGTAGGATCAAGGAATGCAGGAGATTTTGGGCGTTTTAATACCATAAATTTCAGAGAAGAAATACTCCTTAGATCTGGACTTGGATTTTTTTTTTCATTAAATGCGGCAAATGTTACTTTATAAAAATTCTGATGATGATAAAATGTTCTTGAAAATCCCTGAAGCGTATGAAACCTGAATAACTCATGTTTTTAGAATTCCGTAAACGTGACAAAACTGGAATTCAAGATCTAATTTACCGTATTTCCCGGACTATAATTCACGGATAAAACAACTGTGTCTAGACCCAGAAAACTTATTTCATAAAATGTAATTCAGCAAGTACCGGCGGTAAATATTTAACTTCAATTATTAAATGAGATTTCTGGTTCGAAACATGATTGTTTAATTCGGTGATTTTAGATCAGAAATTACAGTAACTCATTTTTCCATCTGAAACAGAAAATCTATAACAAGGAATTCAATTTACACATTTTGATACATTAAAATTAAAATTAGATTTACCTAAAACAAAATTCGATCGAAATTTTAATAAAAACAAAGGATTTTTATAGTTAACACTAGAACCGCCGGCTATTTTATAAAAATTTTCTAAAAAATGTTTGACACCAGAATATTTACAGAAAACTATTTGACTTATTTAATTAGCTTAGTTTTGCGTTTCACATATTTAATAAATCTCATCAAAAAATTTCTAGTTCGAATCGGCCGTTTTCAATTTGGCAAGGGGTCATAATGACCCCTAATGGCGGTTTTAGTGTTAAATTATCTTATGGACGCAATTTTCACAAAGTTGGAAAGTGATAGGAAATGCTTAACAACACTAGCTTTTTCACCGCTTTAAAATCTCTAGGAAACACGTAATGTGCACTGAGAAACAGTTTGTTAAAATTTGTCGAACAGTGTATTAAAACATAAAATCATGATAACTATATGCATATAACTGATTTTTTTTCTATATTTATTTTTCAAAAGATCCAGTAAAATTTAAACAAATAAAATTAAAATATAGTAAAAGTGGCGCGAAAAATATCGTGCACTGAAAAAATTCCAGAAAGTATTGTACAATTCAGGTATATTTTAAAATATTCAAAAATGTTTTCACCAGAACAGCATCGGTACCACATCAAACTGTCCGGTACAGAGCTGCCAAGTCTCCGGCTTTTTGAATACCAGTATTTTAAATCAGATTTTTTCAATTTAATTTCAACGTTTGTACGATTTAAAATAACCAGATTTTCTTTAAGATAATAGTGGTGTAAAAAAAAGTGGAGACTTGGCAGCTCTGCCAATATACAGGGCCTGATTATCAACGGGGCACACTCGCACCAGGAAAAAGAAATTTAAAGAAACATCTTTTTCATGTCAGTAATTTTGAATGAAAAGTATGTTTAAACAAGGCGAAAATTTCTGTAACATTTTATTGGTGAGAGAGTGCCCGTTAGTAATCAGGTCCTGCCAATATGAAAACAGTGTTGCCAGTAGGCTACTTTTTCACAATGCAGGTTTCATGTTTGGCACCACTTTTCTGAAATGGAAAAATTCCACTTGTTTTCGCCTTAATTAATATGTCCTTAAATAAGACGAATTTTGCTACTTCTAAAAAATAGTACCAATCAAGAAATCGAAACTTAAAAATCTAATCCACTGGTTACACTGTTTTCACATTGGAAGTTTGACATTGTACCAACAATATACACAGTTTGAAGTAAAATGTTAACTCTTTGCATTCGAGAGGTGACTCTCACTCACTACTGGTGTTGCCAGGTGTTTCTCGTAAATCGGGAAGTCAAATGTTTTTAACACCACTAATATTTTACGGTTTATTTCGAGACCTTTTATCGCGGATTATACGGCCATTGCACAAGGCGAAGAAAATTAGTTCAACAATTTTCGGCACGGGAAAAATCTCTTACAATGAAGGTCTCCATACGGGCACACTCAAAAAATTTTCAAAAAAAAAATTACGGAATGTTCTTTTCATGTGATTATATACGTTTATAAAAAAAAATTCGGCGGAATCCCGTTGGAACATTTGTAAAAAAATAATGAATATTTCGTTTATTTGGCAATTTATCATCGGTTGGTGACAAAATATAATTTAAAAAAATACTTTTTTTACGGGAGTACTTTTTAAGGTAAAGATTTGCACATTGAACTTGTTTAAAAACCTTTTATTTAAATTACTTTAATTTTATCAGTTTTAATTAGTTTTAACTGTAGTTTTGTCATATATATTTATAATCAAAATCAATGATGAAATTTTATGAATTAAAACAAAATTTAAATTAATTAAAATTGTTTCAACCTCAAAATTAAGTACAATCCGGTTGAGCATTGTCGATTCAATTTCGTTGCTATAGTAACAAAAACTTCTCCGATATTGAAAAGATTGCTGCATCATTCTTCATATGGCCTTTAATTTGTCATATGCTTAAATATATAAAGATATATTTTTCATTTTTTATGTATGAAATTATTTTTAAAGTGATAAAATTGAATAACTGCAGCTAAAGCAACATAAATATGTAATATAAGTATATGTAAGTATCAAACTCTCTTCAAATTTAAATTCCTTAAATACTATTTACGAGCATTTTAAAAATTCATTGACACGCAATTTTCAGGTGCATTAAAATAGTTTGCTTTTGGCGAGGGAAAGTGCTGCTCGCCAAATCGCGTGATGCTTTCATTTTTTTCGCGCCAAATACTCGAAAGTATTTTATTTTTTTTTACAGAGTTTCTACTGTAATTCCGCCGCTAAATTTTACTGATCATTATTAGATACAGAAGTAGTTTAATTAGTATTTTTTTTTCAAAAAATTCTGAGTATGCCCAGTTTGGAGACCTTCCTTGTTAGTAAAATGTGACATTATCGGCTGACACCGGAATTCACAAACGATTTTTTTAGATATTTTGAATTCCTTAATTTAAGCTTTTATTGTAAAAGGAAAATTTCTCTAAAATATTACTGGTGCCGGTTGCAAGTTTGGAATTAAAATTAGGTATCCCAGACCGGGCACAGTGTGCCGGAAAGGGTTAAAATACTGGTGTCCAGAGCATTTGGGACATCCATTTACGTGGAACACTAGTGGTCAATGAGAATCATTCCCGAGTGCAAGGGATTAAGATATTCAAAAATGCATTCAGAACACATATGCTCTGAAGTACGATGTTATAGGAGCCTTCATCTTCGCAGTTCATTTTGACTCAAGTATCATATGAAAAATCCTGGAAGAACAAGGTTCCCAAACTCCTTATATTTTTTAAGGACTCTGCCACCATTATTAAAAATAAGAAAATTTACATTTAATTTTTAAAACACAGAACCCGCAGCCACCACCTTCATTTAAAGATTTTACACCATTCTTCTGCAGTGAAATACTTTGAAAATATTCTTAAATTTTAGTGGTAGAATTGTGCGAACCTTGAAGAAATTGCAGTACTTGATAACTGAACTCAAAAGTGTCCTGCATTTAACCTTCCTACCCTGAATGGGTCTAATCGACCCATAACGATAATTATTTTTATTCGATTCGAACCAGGACTTTTTTCTTAACCCCTTGAAGGGCACCGGTATATTATATATACCACTTAATTTTAATTCCCTTATGCCACATTGGCACCGGAATTATAGTATTAACATTTGCTTTTTACAATGTACGCGAAAAACATCTTTTATTTTCTATCATATAAATTTGTTTGTGAATTCCGGTGTCAATCAATCATTTGAACATTTTATGAACATAAGTGCTTTGCCCCTCAAGGGGTTAAAGAAAGTTAAATAACAGATTCAGCGAAATAAGTCAATTAAATATATTAAAATGTTTTAAGTAATAATCCTGGTGTTAAATGTTTTTATCAAGATTGAGTAAAATTTGAACAGGGTAGGAAGGTTAAAAGCTGTGAAATTATTTCGGCATTCAATTGTAATCCAAGAAACATATATTTGACAAACAATCCATGGATGGATTGAGCAATTTGCAACATCATTAGCATAGCTGCAAATGATCTTACGCTTTTTGTACCATAAAAGTTTAATAGTAAAATTTATATTTTTTAATCGCCATAATTTTCTGATTAAATGCAAAAATGTATATTAAACAGTAAATTTTTTTGGTGCAAAAAAGAATAAGTTTTGGTACGTATGCATTAGCAAGCTCCAAACTCAAAATACAGAATGTTTATAAAATCTTTATGCATTTAAAAAATAGTTTCTAAATCCAATTTATTTTAAAGCGAACTGATAGAATACTTACAACAGAAGAAAGACTAGCCTATGGTGTAACCAGGGTTGGGTTTCAGAGGTTCTGGATATTACCAATTTAAATTTATATTCTTCGCATTATTTAATCACATAATTTTGTGAGATAAAAAAAATGGAAATAACATTACAAAATTAGTGGTACTCATACATCTGAATATCCACTCATACAAACATTGTTTCAGTTCGTCTACTTAGACTTCGTTGAACAAGAGCGGGAGGATATCTCGCACATTAAATTCTCATTCTCTACAGCTTCTAGAAAACCGCGAAGCATAACTTGCCGATCTGCATAGATCTTAGATTTAAGATTATGCACTTTTTGAACCTGATAGGAATATTTGTTTAACACATTCGCTGCCGCTCGCGCGAAAGCGCGTGATATGGCGCCAGCATGTGATGTGGGGTGATATCCAATAGCCAGTCACGCGCTGGCGCAGGAAAATATTTCACTGATTCTTTGTTATAAAAAGTACATCGGCTTCTGGTAAAAACCCACTTCTACAGTGCGGCATTAATTATCATCACATCTTCACGTAAGCGGCAGCTAACGTGTTAAATAATAAAGTTGAATTTTCAAACAGTAGAATTAGTGGAGTAGCCTGTATCAGGTTCCAGATACTATTAATTTTGTAAAGTTCTATTACCCTTATCTAATCGACGATATTTCCTCAAATAAGCAGGGTGAAGAATAATTTACAATATTACTGGTATATAAAGCATTTGGAACATCCTCCCTCGCTACGCCACTGAGTAGACTGTAGAATCGGAACTCAAGGTTAAGAATTTGCAAACTTTGAGCTAAGCGCAATAATTTCTTGAACACTACGTATAACGTAATTTGTTATCGCATGTTCCTCTGAATGATCTATATCTATAACGCTATCATTTCGCTTCAATTTGTTTTTCAAGATTTCATTAGCGACTATGGTAGAGGCTGATTTTTTGAATTTATTGCTTACATCAGCATGCTTCTGCCTAACTTTTAATCCACGCAGGCAAGCACAATCAGCGGCTATTCACCTTCAATCAAAAGCATTTTATAAAGATTACCTACAAAGAAATTAAGATTCGAACGCGACTTTATAAACACACTGCATTTTTTAGGCAGATTCTGTATATGATTTTCCGTATAGATAGCAGTCTGTATTTTAAGATGCAAAACATATGACATTTTAACACGATTTTTACTCAGCTGTTCTCTTTTTGTTTAAAAAAATGTACTTTTAACCCTTATCGAACGCTTGGTTAGTATACATGATTCTCCAGTAGGTTGTACCGCAATTTCCGGCATATAATCTGCGATCATCAACAATCACTTTTCGACCCAAGAAAGGGTATAGCGAGGTAAGAATGGCGAAATGGCCCCCATGGTCAATGACTGAATTATTATTTGTACTAGTATCAGCACTCTAAAAGAGTACGAAATGCAAAGTCATTGAGCCCCGATCTTGACCTGTCTTTAAGATATTCGATAAAGTTCGTACGCGCGCCGTTATTTTTTAAATGTATTTTTCTGAAAAACTATAAAAGCTAGAAAGATGGGACCAATTGCGCATATTGAGAGATTCTTTGAAAAATATTTCATATTTTTTTCAGAGTTTTCGTGAAATGACAACTGTGCAAAATAATGAAACAAAGTATAAATCTTTTATTTTAGTACTGTTCTGTTTTGTCTACCGCGCCGAAAAAAATACATAATATTCTTTAATTTATATACTTATAGCACACAAAAAATGATCAAAATCAAAGAGGCGCTTTTTGAGTAATATCTAAGAAGAAAATAGAAAAGGTTAAAATAAAAATTCTAAATAGAAAAGGAATAAAAAAAGAAAAATTGATACCGGACAAATTTAAAAGAAAAAGTAACACTGATATACGGCTAGTGTGTATCGTAAACACGTCTAGTGGTATACTGATATACAGCTAGTGAGTGAGTGAGTGAGTGATTGGGTGGAGCGATGAAACTAGCGAGCGCCCCGACCTACACCCCGTATACTTGCCCTGTTGATATTCTGTCTAAATTTTTTTTTAAGCGCTGAAGTCAATGTTGTAATTAATGAAAGTAGAGATGATTATAATTGAGGACCCCAGAAGACTAGTGGATCCAAACAGCAATAGCTCCCTACGAAGACTATCACCCTGAAGAAAAATCCGGAGCTAAAAAATTCTGCATAGATTGAAAAATACAGAATTAAAAATTTTGAATAAATCGAAAAATCCGAAGTTAAAAATTTTGAATAAATAGAAAAGTCCGGAGTTAAAAATATTGTATAAATGGAAAAATCCGGAGCTAAAAATGTTGTATATATGGAAAAATCCGGAGCTAAAAATTTTGTATAAATTGACACTCGATTCGCCTGTGTACTTGGCAATTCTTTTTAAAGCTGTACTGCCAATCCTAATTACCACTTTAGCACTAAATAAGCATGCGAAGTAAATCTCCATAGGGAGCTACTGCTGTTTCGACCCGACTGTCCCCAGAAGCCAAGGGGTACAAGGGACAAAATTTCGATTTGGAGTAAAATTGAGTTTAAAGATAATGGATGTTAAATTGGAACATCAATAACAATTGAGTGGATTGAAATATGAAATTTCTGCTCGTTGCATTCTGGTCTTTGAACTCTTATTTCAATAACTGTTAAAAAATAAAGTACAATTTTCTTTAAATGTATAATTAATCAATATTGTTTGTTTTTCGAAAAAAGTGGTTTACTTCTATAATTCTGCAAATAATACGAAAATCACTTATATTTCTTTACCTGAAATGAAAAAAGCATATTTTTAGGTCGTCTGTGTATTTAGTTTATTTTTTTCAATTTTGTCACTTATACCCCTTGGCTTCTGGGGCCCTCAATTATAGTTATATCTATCATTATCATGTCTACCACGCCAAATATTTATATATACATACATATATATATACAGGGTGTTCCGTTAAAGGGGTCCAATATTAATAGGGGTAATAGAGGAGATCACATGGAGCATAAATCAGTATATAAAGCCTGGTCGGATCTCAATAGTTTTCAAGTTACAGCAAATAGAATGAAAATTCGGAAAATTGTAAAAGAACCCTCATTGCTAAACTATCGATAATGCTACATAAAAACGAAGCACATATTTAGAAAGAGCAGAAAAAAACCTACAAAATGACATCAATTGTATTAAAATAGCAATATTTATTGACGAGTTACAAGCCCTGAAACAGTGAAAAAAGTACGAAATCCAATATACATCAAAATAGTTAATCGTTAATTCCAAAAAGACAACTCTAGCTACAACAAGGAAAATGTAGTAAAATTTGGTCCATTCCGAAAGCTTTCGAAAAAGCTTACAATGAACCATATCGGTTTAATTGTGTGAGAGAAATTAATCAGTTTCTTAGTTACAACTCCGCTTTCTTTGACACTAGCAAAGGTTAATCTCCGCCCATCACGATTGGAAACACCGCCTTTTTAATTACTCTCAACTATACATTTTCGATCATGCTTCTTCTGAGATGCAACATTTTTAATTATTCAAGAGTTGGATGAACCAGAATAACTTTACAATAATAGTCTACATTTTAAAGTGGTCTTTTATTGATATAAAGCTTAAGTTAAATTCTTTAAAATTAAACTGGTGGTGAAAATTCGGAAATAATTAACAATATTGCGATTTGTAACTATGCAAGAAGTTTCAGTACATGTTTTACATGGACAATTATTGTATGTATATGTGCATCATAATTTATGATAGGAAATAATAATAACAAATAGCATAATAATTTTATTAATTATAAATTTAAAAAAGACACTAAATTTTAAATTAATTCATACAAACTTTGTAATTTACAATTTGAGTACACCACAGACTGTGACTTACAAAATACTGTGCCAAAAAGTGTTGAAAATAAAAGAAAAATGACAAATAAAGAAGTACATTCCACGTACTTTATGACATATGTGAAGCATAGTCTTCTGAATGTATAAAATTGAAACTGGTGTTATACACAATTGAAATGAAAAAAACTTCTTTAAACACCATAAAATAAGTTAACTGCGCAAGGCCTTTCGAAAGAAGACTAAGTTCTTTCGAAAGGCCTTGCGCAGTTAACTTATTTTATGGTGTTTAAAGAAGTTTTTTTCATTTCAATCATAGTCTTCTGGCCTGCGCTGCACAGTTCAATGTCGGAAGGCAGACGAACGGACATTATTATAATAGGTGTTCGAAGTTGCGCCCATTAACAGAATCGCACAGCCGACAGCGACGTCGTAAAGATTGGCGAACACGCCGAAAAACTCCGACGGAGTTGGGAATGTCTCCTGCAGCGACAACGATTCGCGCTAGTAAATCCTCCGGTGTATCCACAGGCGTTTCATACACCAGCGATTTAAGGTGTCCCCAAACAAAAAAGTCTAACGGATTGAGGTCTGGAGAGCGTGCAGGCCAAGCAACAGGTCAACTGCGTCCAATCCATTTCCCAGGATATGTTGAACTGAGGTGATTGCGAACACCTATGAAAAAATGTGCCGGTGCGCCATCGTGCGTAAACCACATATTGTGGCGCAATGTTGCTGGCACATTTTGCAGTAACTGCGGTAAGATATCCCGTAGGAAAACCCAGTACGTACTGCCATTGAGTACATCTGGGAGTAAATATGGTCCTATGAGATAATCGCCGAGGACACCTGCCCATATCTTCACACTGAACTTTTGTTGTGCGTTCGACGGGAAAACAGTGAGCGGATTTGTA
Organism: Maratus speculifer; assembly: GCA_964019185.1. Lineage (NCBI taxonomy): Eukaryota > Metazoa > Arthropoda > Arachnida > Araneae > Salticidae > Maratus > Maratus speculifer. The sequence continues at coordinate 309,276,864 of OZ025293.1, read as the reverse complement.
TATGACCATGTGTGCATATTGTGCGTGTTTACCACGCCCTCTCTCGTAAATGTTGCTTCATCAGTAAATAAAATATTTTCCAGAAATTGTGGATTATTTTCTGTTACATTAAGCAACCAGCGTACGAAATCTGTCCGCTGAGCACAATCTGTTACTGATAACAGTTGTACCCGCTGCACATGAAAGGGGTGCATGTTTTCTGCACGCAGAACACGCCACACACTTTGGTGAGAAACACCGACTTCAGACGCAGCAGCTCGTGTACTCGTGGAGGGGTTATCTTTAAAAATATTCAGTACATCTTCTTCCATTGCAGGTATTCGTACATGTCGAGGTTTCCCTGCATCAATGCTTGCTGTATTAAACGATCCAGTCTCCCGTAATCGTCTATCGATTTTTATAAAGAGTTTCGAACTTGGGCAACGTCTCCTTGGAAATTGCTCACGGTACATGCGCTGTGCTAGACATGCATTTCCATGAGCTTGCCCGTACATCAGATGCATGTCCGCATATTCTTCGTTAGAGTATTCCGGCATAATTATTATACATCAACTTACTACAATCCCACTTACAACAGCCTCCCTTTAACATAACGCCCACTGATGACTGCTGTTTTATTACACTTTTCTTCCTATACACATAGAAAATTTGCATAAAAGTACTTCTTCTTCATCATCCTGAAAGTTCATGGAGGAAACGCAGCTGTCACGGAGTTTGCTTTAAGACAAGGCGAGAGCTGCACAATATGTCATTCACTTGACCAGACTGAATAATGAAAGGGTATTGATAGAGGTTGATCAGAAATGTATAATTGAAAGATATTAAAACGGGGTGTTTACAATCGTCATGGGCGGAGTTTCGCCCTTTCCGAGCGTGCAACAGAACAGAGTTGTAACTAGGGAACTGCTTGATTTCTCCCATACAATTAAACTGATATGGTTTATTGTAAACTTCTTCGAAAGCTTTCGGAATGGACCAAATTTTATAACATTTTCCTTGATGTAGGTAGAGTTGCATTTTTGGAATTAACGATTAACTATTTTGCTAAATATTTGATTTTGTATTTTTTCACTGTGTCAGAGCTTGTAACTCGCCATTAATTCTCAATATTCTAAAACAACTTATGTCATTTCGTAGGATTTTTTCTGCTCTTTCTAAATATGTGCTTCGTTTTTATGTAGCATTATCGATAGTTTAGCAATGAGGTTTTTTTTTTACAAATTTCCGATTTTTCATTCTATTTGCTGTAACTTGAAAATTATTGAGATCCGGCCAGGCATTATATACTGATTTATGCTCCGTGTGATCTCCTCTATTACCCCTATTAATATTGGACCCCTTTAACGGAACACCCTGTATATATGTATATATATACATATATATAATATTCTTTCATTTATATATTTATACCACACAAAACCTGATCAAAATCAAAGAGGTGCTTCTTTGAGTAATTATGATTTTAATAAGTGAGATCATAAATGGCAGGAACTAATTAAAGAGGTCTTTTTTTAGAATTAGTTATTATAATTACATCATAAATAAGGTTTCAAACATCATTATTTTCATTTATTACAATATTGACTTCATCATTTAAAAAAGGGTATAGCGAGGTAAGAATGGTGAAATGGCCCCCATGGTCAAGGACTGATTTATTATTTGTACTAGTATCAGCACTCTAAAAGAGTACGAAATGCAAGGTCATTGATCCCTGATCTTGACCTGCTTTAAGACAGTGTTGCCAGATGGGCTACCTTTTTTAAATTCAGATTCTTGTTTGACACCACTTTTTTGAAATAGTAAAACCGTTCTTATTTAGTGACATATTAAATAAGGCGAAAATAAAGAGAATTTTACTGCTTCAATAAAGTGGTACCAATCAAGAAATCTGAATTTAAAAAAAGTAGCCTACTGGCAACACTGCTTTAAGATATTCGAAAAAGTTCATACGCGCGCCGTTATTTTTTAAATGCATTTTTCTGAAAATCAATAACAGCTAGAAAGATGAGACCAATCACGTATATTGAGAGATACTTTGAAAAATGTTTTGTATTTTTTCAGAGTTTTCGATAAATGACAACTGTGCAAAATAATTAAACAAATTATAAATCATTTTTTTATTACTGTCCTGTTATGTCTACCGCACCAAAAAAAAAAAAAATATATATATATATATAATATTCATTAACCCTTTCCGGCGCGGAGAAATTCTGCTAGTAAAATGAGAAATTATCGACTGACACCGGAATTTACAAACGACTTTTTAAGAAATCAAGAACTTCTTAATGTAAGCTTTTATTGTAAAAGCAAGATTTTATTAAAATATTACCAGTGCCAATTGCAAGTTGAGAATTATAATTAGGTGTATCCTGACCGGACACACTGCACCGGAAAGGGTTAATTTAACCCGTAAGTACGCGCGCAGGGCCTAAAAGACCCGAAGTGCGTATGGTTTTTTTCAATTGTAACCAATAATTTTTTTTAAGTAATCTTCAACTTATTTTATTGCAAAATTTGTAGGAATTGTCTGCATCTAAATAAAGTGACTGTTATAATTTGATTTTATTATTGACAAAATATAAAACATTCATACCCTGGATAAGCGTGCGTTCTCCCGGGTTATATACTTTTACCATACAAAAGCTGATCAAAATCAAAGAGGTGCTTCTTTGAGTAATTCTGAATTCGCTAAATATGAATAAAGATATTGTTTTATAGTTTAAATATGTTAAGCAGATAAATATAAAGATTTAAGTAACACTTTTAAATAATAACTAGCTCTGTAGGAATTTTTAAATTTTTTTGAAAAAATGTCTTTTGGAGCAAAAGCGCAGACTCAAGCCATTTTTTTCAGCGGTAAAATTTCACACAGTTGATGTACTAGTATAAAGGCAACTTTTGGCACCTACCCGTTTTTGATTTTTAAAAAATATTTTTTTTCGCTCCACCCTGGTGTGCAGCAACAACGGTTACCCTCTGGTATGAAAATCCCAATTTTTGTATAAACCTTGTAACGTGCTTCAAACGGTACTCGCATTAAGTTTTTTGTGCATTGGCATATATAACAATACTTGTGGGTAGATAAAACACGTGGTATATTTAGATGTATAAATTCGCTGTTATCGGCAACATACGGAACAGCATCATTGCCATCGTCATGATCATCGTTGCTTTCGGAACTACACGGCAAATTCATTTAACTTTCTTGTTGAAATGGAGCAATCGAAGATGTTTCCTCTACTTCTAAAAGTTCAGTAGACTCCTCTTGGCCTTCATATTCAGCCAAGATAGACATTGCAGAAGTTGATGCGATATTTGATTTACTATCGTAAATAATAAACCGACACTTTCCACATAATATGTCACCAATAGAAACTGTTTTTTCACTCGAGTCATTATATAATCTGGCATCCTCTTCAGTAGCGATAACTTTCTTCCACGAACTTTATGCACAAAAACGTGACAAACTTTACATTGCACAAATATTATTGTCACCATAGAACTTTCGGAGGCCGTAAACAATTATTTTTACCTAATTATGACAAACCAGGCAATTGTTTATGTACTGTTGTCTTGACACAGAAAGAATAAAAAAAGGTACGTAAAATCATATTACATATATAAAACCCCTCCGTATATAACAATTCCGGGGTCAACCTATCCACGAGAAAAAGAAACTCATTCACCAATGAAAACGTTTCATAGTCGGAATGAAGCGTTCTCATTGGTCAGATTTACAGTGAGAGCTGTAAATGACGTCACTACATTTTACTTCACTTTGAAATCTTTCCACGATTTCAAAAAGTATATTTAATTAAAACTTTATATTAAAGGAAAGCGAAGGTGCGTTTTAAATGCAATATTGTTAAAATTTTTATATTCGGGTTGCTTTAATTTTTTTTTATTTACAGCCGTGAATAACTCTTGAGAATTTCAAATCTATAAAAAACATTGTGAAAATTTATCTCCGATTTTAAAGGCAATCTATTTTCTGACCAATTAAACCGTTCCATAGTCGTAATGGAGCGTTCTCATTGGTGAGATTCACTGTGGAAGCTGTTAATTATGTCACTACATTTTCTTTGCTTTGAAATCTTTTCACGATTTCAAAAACAATATTAAATTAAAACTTTTTATTTAAGCAAACCACCGGTGCGTTTTAAATTTCATTATAATCCCCACCCCCATCTACCAGATAGTTTTGCTATAGTTTTAAATGCAGATTTCTGTTGAAATTTTCTTTCTTTCTTTTTCTTCTTCTTTTTTTTTTTTTTTTTTTGTTAGATTTTTCCCTCTCCACGTTTAATCGCTGTATTTATCAAAATTGTTTCAGCCGAAAGTGGCTATGTTTGACCACAATTGTTATAATTTTTTATCATCCTTTAAAATGCAAACACGTCATTTTAGCGGGCTATCTTCAAGTTACATAACTATCCACTGACTGATGGATCAAAACAGCAAAATCTCCCTACGAATACCATAATGCGTATGTACGTCGGGCGATCGCTAATAACACTACTTCCCCCACTCAGTAGCCGTATGTCACAGAGTATGGAACAGAGAATCAACTTTCATACACTGTAATGACAACTTGTTTAACATGGGATTACGCATAGACAGTAGCGATACGAGCGGATGACTCTGAAACTACGATCATATCATAAGAGAGGTTGCTAATTCGGCGAAACATCGCTTCCTTGGCGACAAATGATATAAGAAAAAAGAAAAAAAATACAGCGGCGGCTTCCTGCTTCTTGTTTTGAAATTTATGAAAGAATTATTTTAATATTTATATAACTTTGACGTATTCGTCTTGCAAACAATGCATGTGTCTCTTCTTAACATAACGACCTAATAATTTAAACTTGAAAATTCAAGAACAATAACAGTAATAATTACGAATCAATATAAGCGCGGAAATCTAACATAAAATAGCATAAGCACATGTGCAAAGATAATCAAATCAGCATTCATCAAGAAGTGCCAAGCCAGAATATGGTTACAGTTAAACAGAAATCACGAGGATAAAAATCGCCAACGCGATGGTTTAGTTTTTAAGTCATCCACTGAGGGCGTTCTTTTCAAGCCGAGTTGAGGCTCTGTCTGGACTCTGTGGCCGTATGTCTGCGTCTCACTAACCGTATATTAGTATTACTTTTTCTTTTAAATTTTTCCGGTATCAATTTTTCTTTTTTCTTCCTTTTCTATTTAGAATTTCTATTTTAACCTTTTCTATTTTCTTCTTAGATATTACTCAAAAAGCGCCTCTTTGATTTTGATCATTTTTTGTGTGCTATAAGTATATAAATTAAAGAATATTATGTATTTTTTTCGGCGCGGTAGACATAACAGAACAGTACTAAAATAAAAGATTTATACTTTGTTTCATTATTTTGCACAGTTGTCATTTCACGAAAACTCTGAAAAAAATATGAAATATTTTTCAAAGTATCTCTCAATATACGCAATTGGTCTCATCTTTCTAGCTTTTATAGTTTTTCAGAAAAATACATTTAAAAAATAACGGCGCGCGTACGAACTTTATCGAATATCTTAAAGACAGGTCAAGATCGGGGGTCAATGACCTTGCATTTCTTACTCTTTTAGAGTGCTGATACTAGTACAAATAATATTTCAGTCATTGACCATGGGGGCCATTTTGCCATTCTTACCTCGCTATACCCTTTAAAAAATAAAATGTAACTTTATAGATCGCGGTAAATATTTGGCTTCATTTACCAAATAAAATTTCTGGGTCGAAATAGAATTGTTTGATCCGCGGATTATGCGCCGGAAATTGCAGTAATTGCATTCAGTGAATATTCACAGGGCTGGAACAGACGAACAGAGTAATTTTATATTATGTTCGCACCATTATATTTGAAAAATAAAATTTATAGTACACTTCTCTTTCACATGTTGCCAAATTGCAAGTGAAAATGATACTTAAACAAAAAATGATTCCAACCGAATAAAATTCATGTATGAGATGCTGTTTTCCGAACGAGTTAATATTCAGTGGCGTAGCCAGGGAAGGGGAGGGGGGGCCCAAATGCTCTAGATGACACTAATATTGTAAAGTTTTCTTCGCGTTTATTAATAGTAGAAAATTCTCCGATTAGATAAGATGGTAAAAACTTGAGAAAATTAGTAGTATCTAGAGTATCTGGACCTCCACTTTGGCTATGCCACTGCTAATATTGTCACCTCACACTTCTATCAAACCGATACGACAATACCGATGTCACCTGAGAGGTGACATACACTGTAAGAAAAATTCTTTAAAGTTACTAAAAGTTTTCTAAGAAATTAAGATTCCTAGAACTTTTTATGTAACGACAACAACAAAAATTCATGTAACAGATACAGATTTGCACTGAAAATCAAAAAACCTGTAAGGTTACTAACAATTATTTAGGAAACTGGGATTCCAAAAATTTTTCATGTAACAGAAACCCAGGCTACAGATAAAATTTTAGTAAGATAACTGTAATTTTAGTAGACTCGTTTGTGAAGTTACAGATTTCTGTAACTTTACAAAAATTAGTTTTGTAGATTTACATTTTTTTTTGTAGAGTGTACAGATATTATGTTAGTTATCATACAGATTTCGGCAACTTTACATCTGTAGGATTGCAGATTTTTTTAAAGTGTAAAAATGATAAGTATTACTAATATGTACTCATATACAGAAACTTACTTCAACTGTAGTGGATGCATCAACTTGAACACCAGCACTGTTTAACAACATTCGGACGACATCTTCTCTGCCATGTCGAGCTGCCATATGCAGAGGTGTAAAACCGTACTTGTAAAGAAAGAAAATATTAAAGAAAAGTAATGCATAAAATATCAAAATTATTGCTTCAATTCTAATTTGAATAATTGATTATTATTTTAGCCTTGAATGTTTGCGTTTAAACAATATTTTGAGTAGATTCTGTATTTTTTCTACAGTGTCAATTGGTAAATTCTATTTGTTTGTAAGTATTAAATCTTGAATTATATATGTTATCTAATTTTAACATATTCGCTGCCACTAAAAATGATAATTTCATCTCCAGAAGCTGGCTTATAAAATTGTGTTTAAACCCCTTTGAAATTGTATAAAGTAAGTATTACTGCATAAAAATATTGGTAATAAAAAAAAGTTAAGTTGGTAACTTTGAGGCTGCATATAGTCATTACTTTTTAACCCTTTGTTACATAGCTTAACACTTTGCGACGCAGAGAAAATTCATTGCTTATGTGTTGAAATTGATGACTGACACCAGAATTTGAAAATAGCTTTATTTGTAAACAAGAAAAAGCTATTTTGCAGGAGTTTAACCCATTAGTGCCTGAATTATTTTCTTCGTTAAAATTCAAATTTTGCATTTTCTCACCACTTTTAAAGCAAGAATAACTTTTATCTTAATTTATCGAGGACTTCGTCTCGAGAAAGAAAGTATTTATTTATCCTCCTTTTTACTGGTGTGAAAGGCGCTCACTTGATTTTTTTTGAAACTGTCCCAAAAATGGGACGTTAGGCACTAATGGGTTAATAAACCGAATTTTTTTTAACCATAATTCCGGTGCGAACGTGGCATTTGAAAATTAAATTCATTAGCATTTGGGAATGAATTTTTGTCCACTGTAGTGGACAGTATGCAACAAAGGGTTAATACCAGTATTTCAGATCAACACAGTTCCCTTTATCTAATCGCATAATTTGCAATTTTTTGCGATAGAATGGAGCAAAGATTATTTTCGGAAACAGCGGCACTCAAATATAGAGATTATACACAAACTTTATAGTTGCGTACGTAGATTTATGAGTATATTTTATGTAATTTTTAATTATGGGATTTAAGGGGGTCCGGGACAGAAACACCTTAAAATTTCTATTAAAAAAATGCATTAAAATTTTTTCTCTGCTTAAAAAGACATTTAAATCATGTTTCTATAACGATAGGACAATTTGCGTCAAGGTTTAAAAAAAATATTTCACACTTTAATTTTGATTTAAAACAGTTTAACTCTATTATTTAGCATTTTTCTTCTTTGTATCTTTTAAACGTATTCCATAATCGAATTTCTTGTTTGAACCGGATCATATTCATACGATAGCCGTCTAAATGACGGCTCTTAGTAGCTCTAATGTCAATTTTACGGGAAATATTATTATTATTATTATTATTATTATTTTCAAAATCTAAGCTTTCAAGCAATGGTTGTAATGAAAGCTATTTCTTGCGAAAATGTAATTTTCTTCATGGTAGATTTTTTTTACCATTTATCGTACTTAAATGAAGAACCGTTAACACCAGAATGCCTTGAAGGAGTCGATTTGATTCCAGACATATGATTAAATGTCAATTGGAGGCAGAAATGTTTTAATAAAATAAGTTAAATGTATACTACGCAGACTTATGTCAAATAAATGAGTTGAATAAATTTAAATAAAAATTCTGGTATGAAATATTTTTATGAAACTTGAGTATAAATTTCGAGCGTTCTAGTGTTAGAGATAAATGGTAGAAATTTGAAATGTGTCTTTTTCAAATGCTTAGTTTAATTTTGATTCAGCAAATTTGAAAAAAAAAATTACTTTTGAAAATATGATTTTTAAAAGAAAATTATATACAGATATAAATACATAATTTTCATTTTCACTATTTTTAATATTTATTTAAATTGGTATTTAATAGCTGCCAACATACGCTTTTGCATACCACTAAAATTTTTAAAAAGTTTCCTTTATGTAATAGTGGACATCAACATTTAAATAGGTCAAAATTTTCTTTTAAATTTTAGTGGTAAGAAAAAAGCGTAGATGTGGAAAGCTATGATATTTTAAAGAAATTTTGAATTAAAATTAAAACTTATATAATTCTGTTTTTTGAAATGAAGAAAAATTGAAATTCTACGAATAACATTTCGAGCTATAATGATTTAAAATTACCTCATTTCTCAAATAAATTTTAAATGTAATTTTTTTTAATTATGAGAAATCTTATCGTGTGATTTTGTTTACAAATAATGACCACGGTTAACCATCACAAAAAAAACCCCTCAATAAATAAAAGTTATTTTAAAATATACCTCGGACTACCCTTAACCAGACACCCTGGTCTCGTAAAAGAAATACATCAAGACATTTAAAATAAGACTCTTCCTTTGCTATGCGTTAAGTAATTTTATTTATACATGATAAACAGAAAAAAAAAACAATTATTCATCGGAAATTTTGCTTATTACAGTTCGAACTTTTAATTTTTTACACAGATTATGAATTTATATTAAGGGTGATTAATGTTAAATTTAATATTTTTGTTTGTTGATAAGATCATTGAAAATTTTGACTGAATCTCTAAATTAATAAGGTTTTTAAAGTTTTGAATTGGTAGCAGGGTGATTCTCAAAATAGGGGACAATTTATGTCTTTCGGCATATAAAAAAAATTGAGAGGTTTTCTGTCATGTTTTTATATTTATATATGTTTGTCTTAATATTATTCATTATTTGCACTCAAGAATTACTCACTTTTTAGTTAAAAACACCTTAAAATAACAGAATGAATGTTCAAAATGTCATTAGCATGGATGTCCACAGCAGCTGTGCCTTATATATACTAGCTTTTTCGCATACTAGCATGTTTATAAAATAAAACAAATGTTATTCTTTCTTTAAATTAATCAAGGAAAGGATTTATCCAATAAATTTCTTTTTAAAAATAAAATTATAGTACATAAAAAAAGAATAAAAGTTTGTCCTCTATATTCGATTTTCAAAACAAGGTCATATTAAAACAGCTGGTTATTAATCAAAATTTCATTTTCACATATGACAATAGTTTGAAAATATAAAGTTTCTCCATGGCAACAAGTAGTCATTTTAAACCAGCCAGAAAATAGAAGCATGTATTGTATTTTAAGAATAGAAGTTGAATATTAGGGGGTTACATCAATTGTATGTCATTAGAATGGATAATAATTTTCATGTTTATTTTATAGTTAAAAGTTTTATTTTATTTATTTGCATAGAACTTTTGTGTTTTAAAAAGCCCCAGAAAGGAATATTGCATTGTGATTATATTATGGCTCATAATCTTATTTAAATTAAAATTTGTCATTAGCATGGGCAGATATCAGTGTCATTAGCATGGTTTTTCTGTCTATGCTAAAGACTCCTATGTACATAAATGCAACCAGTGCTTATATTGTATCCTTTATAAAGTTTAATTTTAAGTATAAATTTAGGTGTTACATTTATTATCCCTAAAATATGCATTAAATCTGTAGGAAAATCACTAAGACAGCTTCTTACATTGTTAGTGTCAGAATGTTGCTCATGTAACAAAGTTTGCTCTTTGGTAATGTTTTTATTCTCCTTATATGTATATATGTAAAAATGGAAACCATTTGCTGAAAAAAAGGCTAATAAATATAGAAAAAAATATTTAAACAGGAAGAAAATAAAAATTTCATAATATATTTATTCCATACAATTCGTTTTGTCATTAGCATGGCTCAAAAAATACTAATTATTTTTTTTAAGTTAATTTTTAAATATTTAGCTCTGCTGACTACATGGAAAGTATACCTAATACTATATTAACAACACCTATTTTTTTCAGAAATTTTGCTAACAGTAATTTTTTTAAGATTTCATTTTTGAAATCGTCCCCTATTTTGAGAATCACCCAGCAGTGAAATTTTATTTGAACTTACGTCGCCTTCGGGATTATCAGATGGTTTTTCACTGGTAATTGTTGCAGGTACTTGAGTCAGCATTTCTCTAGTAAAGTCTTCTTGCCCATAACTAGCAGCAACATGTAAAGCAGTGAGTCCTGTCTAATAAGAACAAATAAAATAGATCAGAAAATTATCACAATTGAATTTGTATAAATAACTACATTTTAATCCTTCACTGCTCGATTTTTTCCATTTTTATGAAAAAAAAAATATATATATTGTTTAATAATGGGGAAAATACTAAAAATAATAATAATAATTTCAAATTTTCAGCTAAAATGTGACATTTTATAGCTTGTGCTCTACATACAAAATTAGGTTTTTTAAATATTGTATGGCTATATTTTGAAATTAAATGGGGTTAAATTAATTAAATTTATCTTCTTAACACTCCGCAACTTTCTTCTTATTAATATTTTTAAGTATCGAATAAAAATAATAAAAGCAAATTTTGCCTTAATAGCTTGATCGAAAACTTTGCGAATTTAAATTTTTGTCAAAGTAGCCGTCTGAAATGAACAAAATAACTGTTATTTCATTCTTTTGAGTGTTCTTTATCATTTACAGCGTTCATATTGGCCAGATTTAGGGCCCATAATAAAAGTTCTAATGTTTTTAGGGATGTGGATATTGTTTGAATTTTTATTGTTTAAAGGAGATATTGTTTAAACCTTTAACGTTCATTGGTTTCGCTAGGAAACCACAAAATTTAATTCCGATATGCAACAACGAAGCCGGAATTTTAATTAAAAAATATCCATTTTATTATGTATGTGACAAATCACTTTTTTTTTCATATTTATAAACATATTTATATGCAATTATCAGTGTCACTTATTTATTTCAACATCTTAGCAATGATAATGCTTTTTCCGTTAAAGGGTTAATCCTTTCTGGGCACAGTGTTCTTATTGCGAGTTCACCTAATTTTAGTTCCGAATTCACAATCGACACCAAAAATATTTTAATGAAATTTTGATTTTCCAACAGAAGTTTATAACAACAGGTTTTTGAATTCTAAGAAGTACATTTGTAAATTCTGTTATCTTTAAATCATTTCATCCCTTTACGAACAGAATTTCTCTGTTCCGGAAGGGGTTAGACGGAATATGGTATTATCTGTATGTATACAAGCTGCTACTGTGTTGTCTGACATGGGAAATGAAATTCTTAACAAACTTGATCAACTATTTGGAAAATAGTTGTTGTCCTTGGTAGATAACTGGGAAATCTGAATTTTATCTGAATCTTTTTATTGGTTGAATTCCGCAACTTATTTTTCGTTCTCTGATTGTTGCCACGATGACAAAAAAGAATAAAAACTTTAAATAATAATAATAATTTGAAAAAAAAAATGTAATAAATATTTCAAACAAATTTCATTCAAAAGTGCATATTTTTCTCAACGCAACGGTGTAAAAATTAAAAATGTACGGTGTTTAGTTTAAAAAATTGCAGTTCCGAAAATTGTAAAACTGAAATTGCACTTAACCCATTAACGCCCAAATTATTTTCTTCGCTAAAACTTAAATTTTGTATTTCCCACCACTTTAAAATGAAATTAACTTTTACCTAAATTTATCGAGGATGCTGTCTCGTGAAACAAAGTATGTATTTATCTTCCTCTTTACCGGTGGGAAAACCGCTTTCTTGATTTTTTTGTAACCGTCCTCAAAAGAGGACACTGGGCGTTAATGGGTTAAAGTTTGTTTATGCTGGGGCCATGAATATTACTGTTTAATTCATGTCGTACGCAATATGAGGCGTTCAGAAGTAAGTCTGATTAACTCCATCAAATAAACATGCACATTTTAAACAATTAAAGTTGTATATCCATAGGTGCCACCCTAAATTTAATCTTCCGTAATACCATAGCTGCCAACTCTTCTGATTTTTTAGCCCGGAAAAATTTAATAGAAATTTTTGACTTATTGAATCGGCTGATTACGGCGATTTGAAATGATAAAATTTTCTATAAAATTTTTCCGGGCCGAAAAAGCGGAAGATGTTGGCAGCTATGGTAATACTAGTGTTAATTTGACCTAGGTTTAATACATTTCAACCCAGAATTTTTTCAAAGAAATTAATTCATATATGTTCCACTTAGAAACCTGAAATTAAAGTAATAAAGATGCATGAAATAAATTTTCTGGTTCGAAATGAGGTTAACCTGGATCAAACTAACCCAGGTTATACGGAAGATTTGTTGAAAGTTGGCATCTGTGTAATCTATAAACTACTGTTTTTTCACAATATTTTGATTATACTCATTAATTTTCTTATAATCAAGGATAATCCATAAGCTCTGCATAGGTATATAGGAAAATTTCAACACAATCATGTCATTATCGGAGTTTCTATAAAAATGGAGTTAGTCGGATTGACTTTTGAAGGCGTAATGAACTCTGTTATTACGTAAGTCCCTTTTTTGATCATATTTTTTTTCTTTTGTTGCAATTTCCCCCTAACAACGAAAAAAATGTAATTATAGTGCGTGCTATTTTGAAAAAATATAAGTGAATGATTTCTGATAAAACTTGGAATTATTATAAAGTATATTTAATTTTAAGTATTTAAAATTCTGTTGCAAATAAATGAAGGTATATAAATTATTAGATAGCCGATTTTTTTCTAGTTTCTTGATAGAAAAGACATTTATAAAGACAGAATTTCTGTTAATAATTAAAGCAAATAATGCTATCTTAAATTTCTGAAACGAATTTGAAATATCTGAATTAAAAAAAATCCACTAAATTGGAAGCACTGGTGGTAGCAAAGATACTTCCATGGGCATTAGAGCGTTAATGTTCATGTTGTCCAACTAAAGTTATTATGTATATTATTAAACCTTTTATATTACGAACGTGCAACTTTATGAACTTAATTTTTAGCTTACCTTTTTGCTTGCGTATCTCCAAGACATAGCTGATTTCAACGCATGAAGAACTTCAATATGACCATACTTGGCTGCTATGTGTAAAGCTGTATAGCCTTCCTAAAAATAGAAAATTATCCAGAACCGAAAAATTACTAATATGTAAAGTCTAAAAAGAGGTATATATTTATGCATGTATAGAAGATACGATAATTTTTGCATATAATATGTAACATAGATAATCATGCAAAACGTATACCCAAAAATTATTTTATCAACCCATTAACGACGAGTATCGTTTATGCTTCTTTCAGTACGTCGATATTAGTTGACACCAGTTTTTTCATACTGCTAATTTTAACTCCTTGAGTCTCTCAATATCTGAGATCAGATAACACCTTAATTTCACGCATAAACGATGCAGTTCAGGTAACGTAATATCCGACCAGAATTGCTTTAAAATGAAACGTGGCTTGTGTTGCTTAGAATTTATTTCACGTCATTTTTTTTAAATAAAATTTCCGGTATGACGATGAATTAACTATGCCGCGGCGTATACGCGGGAAATTACGGTATGCATATTTGGTAACAATACTGGTATTTTACAATAACAATAACAATACTGGTAACATTTGTGGTAACAATACTGGTTTTAAATTTTAAAGATTTTTTATTCCTTAAATGACAAGTTTTCTTGCCGACCGTCTTTAAAATCTTTTGTATTTGAAAGATCTTTTAATATCTATTTAAAGGAATGTAAATATAAAAATAAACGTTTAAAAGATTTAACTAAAAAAAGCAAACCTACATCGGTTTCATCTGTTGGATTTGCCCCGGCTTCTAAAAGAACTTTAACAACTTCTCCATTGCCTCCCGAAGCAGCTTGATGAAGGGCTGTTGCATTATTCTATAAATTTTAGTGAGCATTTTATAAAAAAGACAAATTTAAAATTACCTTGCATTTAAAATTTTAAGATATTACATTTAATGACAGGATAATAAGGACTTCTTACCTTACTTTTTGCCGTTGTTATAAGCTTTGGATCAAACTTCATTAATCCTTTAATGACAGCAACACTTCCTTTCATAGCAGCAATATGGCCACATGTAACTCCACTCTAAAATAGTTTGGTATTATAAGTTACTATTGTAAAATATTTTTTAGCCCAATATTTACATCCAGCCATAGATGTTTTCGCTTAATACATTATCTAAATTTTTACAATTTGTTTTCAAAATGGATTTAAAAATAATCAGAAAAAGAATACTTAGCATCAAAAACGTTTTAATAGTTCATTTTGTTGACAGATATCGCTGCATAGACTATTCAAACTTCTAATTAATTTACTCTTTTTAAGTAGATTAATAGATATTTATACACTGGTAAAGGCTAGTTTTCGCCGACAATAGCGGATACCAGCAACTAGGCTAATAATATATAAAATTATAATCATAATGCATAAAATAAAAAAATGTATAGACCGTAGTACTTACCGCACTAGCCATTGTTACTAGATCAGGTTTCAACTGCAAAAATAATTTAACAACTTCAGAGTGGTCATTTTCTGCCGCTAGAAGCAAAGGTGTTTGCCCTTTCTAAAATAACAATAAAAAGATAATTGAAAATTTAAATAACATTTTCTATTTAAAAATTTCATTATATCTACTATCTACAAAAGTATTTTTTAGGTTGTTAAGTGCAACAAGCTATTAGGAGATGTAAAGAAAACCAGGCAAAAAGGATTTATTTTAAAGAATGTCATAATTATTTAACCCTTTCCGGCGCAGACAAATTATGTTAGTAAAATGAGAAATTATCGACTTACACAGGAATTCACAAACGAATTTTTAAGAAATAAAGAACTCCTTAATTTGAGCTTTTATTGTAAAAGAAAGATTTTACTAAAATATTACTGGTGCCAGTTGCAAGTTTGCAATTAAATTTAGGTGTGTCCAGACCGGTAACACTGCGCCAGAAAGGGTTAACAAAATTATCCTTATATCTAATATGCTAGTTAATATAAGATAGGTGCATGGAATTATGAATAAAAAAGGACTGACATATCTTCTATACGTATAGTTTCCAATATCTTAAGCTGTTTTGTAGCTCAAAAAATTGTTTTAGGTAATTATACTTATAATTTTAATGTATCAAAATATGCAGACTATAAGTTTTGTATTCCTAGTCATAGATTTTTTGTTTTAGGTGGGAAAATGATTTAATGTAATTCCCGACCTATAATCCGAGGATCGAACAATCGTGTTCCTAACCAGAATTTTTATTTAATAATTGAAGTCAGATATTTACCGCAATTCAAGAAATTAGGTTTTAGCAAACAAATTTTCTGCATTCAAACATGTTTCTCTGATCCGCGGATTACAAACCGGAAGTTACGGTAAATCAAAATACCTACTTAACTAGAAATTAGATCGACTACTCCTAAAAAGTGAAACTGCTGCATACAGTGGCGGCCTATTGCATTATATCTCTTCAAATTCAGCCACGTGCGTTGCAGATACATGATTTATAATGCAGTGGTGCTATTTTGTGATTAAAAAGGAAATTAGTTCTGCTTTTGGGTAATAGGATCCCTTAGGAGCATTGCCCACCTTTGGCTCATCTACCTTATAGCAATAAAAACTTTCTAAAAAATATCTAAAAATATAATTATATATTTATTTTAGTGATATTAAAAATATGTGTATTGTAGTAGGAAGAAAAAAGTATCGAATGTAAGATACAATGCAATATGCAATGTTTAACCTTCCTAACCTGAATGGGTCTAATCGACCCAGTCCTATAATGCGTTTCATTCGAATAAAACCAGAAAATTTTTCGTAAAGTAAATTAAATAAATAAAACAAAGATTTAAGTCAAATAAGTATGTTAATTGGATTTAAGTAAAAATTCTGGTGTGAAATATTTTAATCAAGTTTCAGTAAAATTGCAACAGGGTAGGAAGGTTAAAATGAGATATAAGTTCCTAGAAAATGTACTTAGCATTGACAAAACTGGGCAAAACTATATTTTTTTTATTCCTGTGTTTGACTAATTTGCCAGTTTTGCGGTTTTTTAATTAAAAATTTCGATTTCAAGCCGGAATTTTCCAAAGAAGGAACTTTTCATTGCGTAATCATGAAATGCCTGTTTTAAATAAAGAAAAGAATACTATAGGAATTTTCTGGTATGACTGAGAAATTTTGAAATAAAGAAAAGGTCAAATTGTTTCCTAGTGTTTTTCCGTTGACACGTCACTTCCGCCATACATTCCTACACAATAAATGGTTGTCACAGTATCCTGTCCCAGCCCTTAACCCCTTGAGCTCTGCTGGTAGAATTTTCTACCACATAATTTTAATTCCGAAATGTCACACTGGCACCAGAAAATTCGACCAAATTTATTTGAAAAAGGTTTAATGCATTTTTTCGTGTTTATCGTAAACCGGTTTTTTTCTTTGCAAGATACTGGTGCCAATATGGCATTTGGAATTTTGAAGAAATATACACCCCAGAGCTCAAAGCGTTAAAGTTTGTACAATAAATTTAGAATCGCCCTGTATATCTTTATTAATAAAAAAACCTGAACCCGAACTTTTTATAGGTGTAAGTCTTAACCCTGTGGAAGTCGCGCATACGCAAGGATTGAACAGTTTTTAATTTAGCACCAATTAGTGCAAATAATAATCGTCATCTTGTTTTGTGAGAGACAAATGTTACAACTTATGCGATAAAGTAATTTGAAGAATACTTTTTGATAAATAGTGCTGACAATTGTAAAAAAAAACTTCCGCAGCCTATGCATGCCATACCACACGCAACTCTTCCTGTAGTAACACTCTATTTTAGAAAACTAAGCAATATATTAGCAAAAATCTAAATTTGAAATGGAGCACACAAGAGAAATTACGATAAATATTTTGTATGAGATGAATAAAAATAAAATGAAATGTATTTTCAATAAACCATTATTTAACCCTTTCCGGCGCAATGTTACCACTTCGGCAACACCTAATTTTAATTCCAAACTTGCAAACGGCACCAAGAATATTTTATAGAAATTTCGCTTTTACAATGAAAGCGTGAATTTGTGAATTCTAAATTTCTATAAAAGTCGTTTTTAAATTCCGGTGTCAATCAACAATTTCTTATTTTATGAGCAGAATTTGCCTGCACCGGAAAGGGTTAAGACCTTGTTGAATAATGTAATTTGTATATTTACTGATTATTTAGGGCTCCCACGGCTCCGATTTTTGGTAGTCTTCAAAAAACGGTCCGAGTGAAAACTCTAATATTGAAATTTACTTAAATTATACACATAACGTAAATATAAAAACAAAATATTATAAGTATACTTACATTATCTGTAGCATTTGGATCCGCTCCCATATCTAAAAGAGTTTTACAAGTTTCAAAGCGTCCATTATGTGAAGCTAAATGAAGGGCTGTTTGCTTGCTCTATGAGAAAGAAAAAAAGTTTAAATTAATTGATGACGTGAGTTTCAAAAACCGATTAATACAAAATAAAATTTTTTTCTATATTAATCAATTCTATTGGTAAACCTACACCTTAAAAATATTACAATTTTCAGAAGAGCTAATTTTGTCCTGTATTTTTGACATCGCAAAATTTTGGTTTACAATGTAAACCAATAAACACAGATGTTTTTTGCGATTCCCCAAATTTGATTTTCTGGATAATCACGAGTTTCGAAGCACACGTCCTCAATTTAAGGATTGTTTTAATCATGGCCTGATTGCTAACCGAGCACTCTCTCACCAGTAAAATTTTATAGAAATCTTAAAAGCCTTTCTTATTCGAATTCACTGAAAAGGTGTACTTCTTTTTACTAGTGAGAGAGTTCCCCGTTGATAATCACGCTCTGGTTTTAATAAAGTTTAATTTAATTTCTTGTTCACATACGCATATGTGAACATACACATACTATGCAGAGGTGCAAAATTCTAGGCGCCAGCTAGCAGTCTCGCACCACTAAAATTTAAAAGTTTTCTTCGCTTAAAATTTAATAGCATTCTTACAAGAGTTTTACACGAAATATAATACGAAAATTAACGAAATAGTTTTAGTGGTGAGGGTCTGCCTGCTGGCGCCTAGATTTTTGCACCCCTGCACATATGTTTCAAATATTAATTCATAATGTATTATATAGGAGACAAGGATTATTTATTTTGAATACTTCTAAAAAATCGTTTTACATAATCGAAGAAGTACAAGATTAAACAATATGAAGAAAAAAAGACTAATGGTATTTACCCTTGGCACTCCGTTGTCTTTGCTACGGAGACATCATCTTTCCTTCCAAAATTTGTTTTTGGCACCAGTAATAAAGGAAAATAAAATTTTCCTTATTTAATCAGAGAAATTTTGAAAGTGTCTACTTCAAGGAAAGTTCTTTAAAAAGTGGTGCTAATCGAATAAAATTTGTGCAAGAGGCACTGGACTCCGAAGGGTTAAATTCCGTATTCCATGTGCACTATGTATTCAAAAGTTTCATGGCATCGGCGAGATATATTATAAAGAGATTGATTATTTAAATCGATATCTTGATTAAACCTTTAATTTTTATCTTAGGTTTATACCCTGATTTCAAGGTCGTAAAATAATTGTTGTACATGGAGTAATAAACATGAGGGTTCCCCCTATTATCCTAAGATTTCAACTACTTTCAGGCTACTTACTTATTTATAGCGATTGGAAATTTTCACAACTTCAATAAAAACATATACAATTTCAGGATTATATTGTGATTATATAAGGATTATGTTGTGATTATATAAGGCAAATATTTCTGTTTAAATATAGTGGTAGCAAGTAAATGAATTTATTTATTAAAGGTTAAATTTTAGTTTATGTATGAATTACTGCTTAGAGTAACTGTTAACATGACAAATAGTATAATATTTAATAAAACTCATCAGAATAGATTCCTGTTTTGAAAATTACAAATGAAATTACTATCTGCATAAAAATTATCTGTTTACAATTTAATTTTCTATTCTGATAAGTTTTATTAAATATTATAGTTTTTGTCATTTTAATAATTACTATAAGCAGTGATTCATATATAAATAAATTAAAATTTAACTTTTAACAAATAAATTCAATTACCTGCTACCACTATATTTAAATATAAATATATGCCTTATATAAACACAAAAGTCTGTTAGACAATGTTAGAAATTACTCGTTCAAATTCATAATATCCAGCCATAAGATGTGAGCATAAAACAGTGTTTGTACTTTTCAAGGACGTTCAAGCACCATTTGTTAGGACTTTCGCAACGTTTCGCAAAATTTTATGTCTTGGAAAACAAGTGATAGACGATTCAAAATTCTCTAAAAGACGCTCATCGAATTGATTAAGTACACCCCCCCCCAGGGCCTGATTATCAACGGGGCACTCTCCTACCAGTAAAAAGAAATAGAATTTTTTCCCTTATTTATGACAGTAATTTCGAATGAAAAAGGCGTTTAAACAAGTTGAAACTTTTCATAAAATTTTACTGGTAGGAGAGTGCCCCGTTAGTAATCAGGCTCTGCACCCCCCCCCCCCCAAAAAAAGGGAAAAAGACAAAAAAAAAAAAAAAACATGAAAAAAACCTCTAAAGTGCGACAGTATTGTAAACTATGCCACGAGGAAAAGCGACACAATTTGGTTGAGGAACATTCAAAAAATTAACTGAACAATTTGTCATATTTTGCAATGTCTGCGAAATCAACCGTACTGTGTTTTAATGTAACCCATTAAGATTTTTTGGAAAGAAATATTTAATATTCTCATGAAACAACCATGAAATAACTAAAAATTTATTAAGAATGTGACTTTTGAAATTTCTTATTGCATTTTAGAGTGTAAGTCATCGATGACTGATGCGGCGTGTACGTAAAGCTCAGTGTCAGTCAGCAGTGACTGACGTGGCACTGAATGTGTTAATCATTAAAGAATCGGACGTTTTTGTCTTATAAGGAAGGTCTCCATACGGGCATACTCCGAAAAATCTGAAAAAAATACAAAATGTTCTTTTCATGAAGATATATACGTTTATAAAAAAAAATTCGGCGGAATCTCCGTACCTTGTCCGTAAAAAAATAATGAAAATTTCATTATTTGCCGATTTATCTTCGGTTGGTGATGAAAAGCAAATTTTTAAAAAATGTTTTTTTTAATGTCAAATGCATTTTAAAGGAAAAAAGTTTCATATTCAACATGTTTAGATAAATTAGATATCTTTTGTTTTGTCAACTTTAGTTTGTTTTAAGTATAATTTCGTTATATTGATATTTATATGTATCTATATTCAAATTTAACCATCAAAATTTGAGATTTAAAACGAAATAAAAATTTTAATTCATTAAAATTGTTTCAAGTTCAAAGTCCAGTTGAGCATTGTCAATTTAATTTTGTTGCTATGGAAACACCAGTCTTTTATTTTTGAATACGCTTAAATGTATGAAAATAATTTTACTGAATAAGAATTTTTTATACATGAAAATATTTTTTCCAGAGATAAATTAAATAACTACAGGAACAAATAATATATATATATATATATATATCTGTGTATATAATATATTAAACTCGCTCATTGTTTATGTGTAAATTAATTAATTAATGTTTATATTTATTTATGTTTAAATTCATTTACACGGATTCTAAAATTCAAAAGTTTTCAGTTGCATTAAAATCGTTTGCTTTTGGAGGAGATAAATGCTGCTCGCCAAATAGTGAGACACTTTCGTCTTTTCACGCCAAATATGCGAAAGTATTTTATTTTTTTACATGTTTTCTTCAGTAACTCCGCCGCTAATTTTGACTGATCCTTTATTACATACATGAGTAGTTTAATTAGTATTTTTTTCAAAAAAATCTGAATATGCCCAGTATGGAGACCTTCCTTGTTAGTTCTTAATATAACAGGCCATTTTTACTAAATATAAGTTATAGGATCGGGGGGGGGGGGGGGCGTATAAAAATTTTAATTTCGTATTTAAAAAAAATTGCTTTTAACACACAAATCGCTTTTAAAATACATTTTTATCTTACTAAAAACCTTTTTTGTAATTATAACTACAAGTCTATGCCTAACGGTTTAGAAGTTAGCGAGTGGAAATCGTTGAGAGTGGATACATTGTATATATAGATACACTTTCCATGATTTTGAAAGCAATTCGATGGGATTGCCATTACGTTTACGAAAAATTTCGAATATTCTATAAAAATAAACCATTTCCCCTGTTAGTTATTTTTCCTTAATTAGGCTCTAGTAAGTATAAAAATGATTTTATCATTTCTATCACGTGAAAAGTAATGTGATCAATAAATAATTATTAGTGTTCGCACACTTCTTATATTTTGTAAGGACTCTTTCACCACTATTAAAAATACGAACATTTACATTTAATTTTTAAAACACAGAATTCGCAACCACTCCATTTATTCAAAGGTTTTGCAATAATTTGCTGCAGCGATATGCTTTGAAAATATTCTTAAATTTTAGTGGTAGATCTGTGCGAACCCTGATTATGTAAGCTATATTGTTTGTAAATAAGAAATTCAAAACATGCATATTACTGAGAAAAAAAAACAAAAAAACAACGGAAGTATCCTATTTCCAAGGGAAAATAATACTTAAAACTAAAAATTTCATGAACTTACCAAAGTTAGACCATCTATTGCAGCTCCATATTTTCCAACAAGAAGTTTTACAACATTAGTATGCCCTTGTGCCGCAGCATGATGCAAAGGCGTCATGCCTTTTTTTGTTCGTACATTTACAAAAGCTTTGTGATTCAACAGAATTTCTATGACATCCGCGTGGCCATGTTCTGCACCGAGATGTAGCCCTGCACGTCCTTCCTAAAACAAATGCATTTTAATATCAGGCTGTTTATGTTTATTGATTTAAAAAAATAAAATGTATAACTCAGGGCTGTCCAACCTAGTGTTCGCGTAACACCATAAAAATTTTACAGAAATTTTTGCTTTATTAAATCTCTGAATATCTGCAATTCAATAAGAACTTGTTTCTGTAAGAATTTTCTGGTATTTCGAGGTCGCCAGGTTGAACAGCCTTGGTTTAACTCTATCACAGACAAATAATTATGCTTTTTAACATTGAATTCACACCGAAATTTTTGAAAAACAATTACTTTAAAATAAAAGAATGAAATTTCATAGTTTTTTTTTACCAAAGTTATGAAATTAAAATTTTTTCAAAAATTCTGGTACAGATCATGATAAAGTTTAAGTAGTATGAAAAATAAGATACCAACTTTCAAGGGGTTAAAGGTTTTTATTTAACACTAGAACCGCGGTGACGGGTCATTTTGACCCGTATCATATGGACGGATGTCGATTCGAACCAGAAAACTCTTAATAAAATAATCTAAATATAAGCTGAGCAAAAATATTTAAAATAAATCACTTAAACAGTTTTAAATCAAAATTCCGGTGAGAAATATCTTTATAAAACTTGAATGAATTTTCCCGCGGTTCTAGTGTTAAATCACAAAATTATTGTTAGGTCACTTTGCATGTCTTGACTTATTTTTAAGCTAAATTTTATATAAATAGGCACTATATTTTAAAACTCTACAAGAAATTACAAAATAGAGGAGTATGAAGAAAAGGAAATTACATATTTTAGGAACTTTTACTAAGCAAGCAACCGAATCAGGGTTCTACAAGTCTCATTAGTCCTAGACCAGGAATTTCTTCGGTACCAACATTTTGTTATAGAAATTTCTCTTTAAATAAGGCGAAATTTCTTGCGCTTGAACTAGATTTATTTTTTATATAAACAAAATACTAATATATCATTTGGAAAAAAATAACAGCATCCATACGAACCCCGTGAATTATATTTTTTAGCTAAATTTCACACATACATTTTTTTTTTAATTACACGATTTTTAAAGACTGTGTAATACAAAAACCGAGAAACTGAGCCTAAAGAGAAAAGAACAAACTTTCGTTCTAGAATATCTTACAAATAAGTCAATTAGTATATTAGTTTTTTAAGGTGATTTCACACATAAAAATTCATTTTTTTTTAGTTGTATGACCTTCAAACACTTGATAGTATTAAAGAGAAAAACTGTATGCGCTAACTTGCCAAGTTATTTCACCGCCAACTGAATACTATGTCTGAGTGTTGACACGAAAATGGCGGCTGTCGCAGGTGGTTTTTTGCCTTTGTATGGTCCTAAGCATTTGAGCACGCGCGCGCGCGCACACACACACACACACATAAAGGTTTTTTTAGCTTTATTTTTATGATATTAAATTAGTCAAAGAAAACTTTTGAAAAATACTGGTGTCCAATTTCAGGGGTGGTACGAGGGATAGCTCTTAAAAATATTCGCCTACGATAACAGCCAGTTTTGTGTCAGCGTTTAGATGTAGTCTGAACGTTGACACAAAAATGGTAGCATCTGAAGGCTGATTTTTTAAGGCGTTTGTACGGTTTCTTTGTTTTTTGGTACTAATATATTTTTTAAAGTTTTCATTGCTTTATATTTCTGAGGTTAAACAATTCAAATGAAATTTTTACAAAATATTGGTGTCAGAATATAGGGTACCGTACATACGTTAATAAAATTTCGCCTTCTGTAGCCGACAATTATGGGTAAGAGTTCAAGCCTAGTGTTCAGAGAACGGGGCAATGACTTGGCAAGTTAACACATACAGTTTTTCTATTTAATACTAACAAGTCTTTAAAGGTCTTACAAGTAAAAAAAAAACTATACTTTTATGTATAAAAATAACTTTAAAAATTAACATACTAATTAACTTATTTTTCAGATATTCTTGAACGAAAGCTTGCTATTTTCTCTTTAGGTACAGTTTCTCGATTTTTGTATTACTAAGTCTTTAAAGATCGTTTAATTGAAAACAATTTTTGTATGTATAGAAATTTAACTAAAAAATTGAGTCAGTGACATCATTTAGTAAATCGGAACATTCTTAACCCTTTCAGCTCTGATGGTTGAATTTTCTACCACTTAATTTTAATTCTGAAATGTCACAATGACACCGGAATATTTGTTCAAATTTATTTGAAAAAGGTTTGATGTATTTTTTCATGTATATCGTAAACATAATTTTTCTTTGCAAAATACTGGTGCCAATGTAACATTTGGAATTGTGAAGAAATTTACCTACCAGAGCTCAAAGGGCTAAATTATACTTTAGAATATGTATATAAAGATGTAAATACTCAGTGTGTACATTCATTGTACAACTTGAGTTCAATGCCTCCAAGCTTGATGTTAATTTGCTTGTTCTAAAAGCTGAAAGTCTTTTTTAAAAATCTTTTGATAATATTAAGCAGACATTAGAATGATGAGACAAGAAGTAAGCTGTAGTGAAACAGGCAAATGTTTCGTATAAAGTTAATTGGTTATAATATAAATATCGAAAGTAATGAACTGGCTTAGCGTATGGAGGCGGCGATGTCCGACCGGCGATTTCTTTTGGTACTAAATTTTAGGATACGTAACAAAATTCTTGAATGATGAATTTGAAAATTGTATTAGCTAACAAGGAAGAGACGTAATATTTTGAACTGCTCCGGACACTCAAAACCACGGAACTATGAATAAAGAAGAAGCGACGTTTACTTAAAATAGCAATACTTCAACTATAACTTATTTTGCAAAGTCTCATTACCTCCGGGAGAAACTTCCATATGTAAATTTGAATGGAAATTTTCTCTTTATTTAAACGCGTTCAGTGTTGCCAATAGGCTGCTTTTTTAACTAAGATTTTTTTTGATTGGCACTGTTTTTTGAATTGGTAAAAATAGTCTTGCTGTTACCATAATAAATATGTCATTAAAGAAGGCAAACTTTTACCATTTGAAAAAAGTACTGTCAATCTAGAAGTCTGAATTTAAAAAAAGTAGCTCATTGCTGAATGCTTTATGAATGTGGAATTTCAGTCACAATTACGGCCAAAAACAGATATTAATTTTTTACAGATGGAAGTTAATATTTTTATTTATATATTCATCACTATCATTTTTAAACCATAGAATTAAGCTTATCTATTACGAAGATAGTACTAGGTCATTAACTATGAAATGTCAGATTAACAACATGGCTAACTTCCGCTAGTTAATGTTAATAGAAATTTTCGTCTTATTCAAACGAAATATTCGTTAAATATTACCGTCATGAATAAGATTAAAATTTCTATCTCTTTTTCTGGTGAAAGTTTTCCCTGTTGTTAGTCTGGCTTTTTGGTTATCGGGTGTTTATCTTAACCCTTTGAGCTCCGGTGGGCAAATTTCTCTAAAATTCCAAATGTCACATTGGCACCAGTATTTTGCAAAGAAAAAATTACGTTTACGATGTACATGAGAAAATACATTAAACCTTTTACAAATAAATATGGTTGAATATTCCGGTGCCGTTGTGATATTTTGGAATTAAAATTAAGTGGTAGAAAATTCAACCATCACAGCTCAAAGGGTTAATGATCTAATAGTTTTCAAACAATCGTAGCAACTACCGTAATTTAAGGTGTATAATCCGCGGATCAAACAATCATGTTTGACCCAGAAAATTTTAAAAATAAGATTTAACTTTTTAGATGTAAATATTTGACTTTAATTACTGAAACGAATTTATGGGTCAAAACATAGTTGTTTGATCAACGAATTATATGCCGGAAATTACTTTACTAAAACATAAGTACATATGACGTTGGGATTCCTGTATAAAATACTGGCAACAAACTGCTAGGGAGAGGAAAAGATACCTGGGATGTCGGTATAATCGCCAAATATATTAAACCTGTGACAAAGTGGATTGCCCTTATTTGAAATTTAGGATAAGTGAAAACGGGATTTGAGATGTTCTGTCAAGGGGCAGACTTTAGTGGTGATATAATTTCATTTTCTCGAAATAGTTCGAAATAATTTCATTCATCGATTTCCCACTTATGTAACAAAAGACTTCCAATCTTTTAATACTTGCATCTTTATTGTCCCATAATGCAATCGAATTGCTACTCATTGATGAAAACGCAGCAGGTTTTTCTATTTATCTCTAATATCCATGATTTTTCGCATGATACATACCGTAATTTCGGGTGTATAAGCCGCGGATCAAACAATTCTTTTTGGACCCAGAAACCTTATTTAGTGATTGAAGATAAATATTTACGGCGATGTAACTAGTTATATTTGGTTCTTAAAAAATCTGGGTCGAAAAAGAATTGTTTGATCTGCGGCTTATACACCCGAAATTACGGTAATCCCTCTGAATACTAGGTTACACGCTGAAAGAAAAATGGTGGTTGTCGTAGGCGGATTTCTTTATCCGTTTAGCTTGTGATAGTTTGCAGGGTTGCCAGTGAGCTACTTTTTTTTTTTAAATTATGATTTCTTGAATGGTACCACTTTCTTGAAGTAGTAAAACTCGCCTAATTTAATGACATATTAATTAAGGAAATATACCATTAAAGAAAAGTGGTGACATTCAGGAAATCTGAATTTTTTAAAAAAAAGTAGTCCTCTGCCAACACTGGAATATTGAGATAAAAATATATGCTGTCCTCAGTATTGTCAGTATTGTCATTTTTACAATTCAGATTTCTAGATTGGCACTACTTTTCTGAAATGATAAAATCCCCCTTTATTTCACCTAAATTAACATGTCATTAAATAAGGTTAAATAAAGTAAATTTTACAATTTCAAAAAATTCGTGTCAATCAAGGAAATTGGAATTAAAAAAAGTACCACATTGGCAACACTGATTGCCATTCTTATTTTTTCTTTGCTAATTGTAAATCTCGCTTAGTTGCCAATCTTCTCAGGAAGGAAAATTATCATCAGATATCATGACAGATATCAGGACGTGCGCTGTGTACATCATAGAACTCATGAGGTTACGAATGAAAGTACTAATATTTTTTCCGCCAGTGTTACACACGGACAAGCTTATTCTTTATAATGCATAACTACCAATATCTTCTGCTTTTTTGTACCAAGAAAATTAACAGTAAATTTTGTATTTTTAAATCGCCGTGATCTGCCAATTAAATAAGGAAAATTTTTCTGTTAATTTCTTTTTATTAAAAAAGCGTAAATGTTAGCAATTAGGATAATATAGATGAATAAATGCAATAAATCAATTTTAGTTTCTTCTAATAAAATTTTAAAAAATGTGTAATTTAATAGCTACAAGACGTAAACATTCATAAACTTAATCTTTGCTCTAAATCTGTCGTTGCGATAGTGTAATGTAATCCTGATGCAATTGCTTCAAGAAGTATATGCTGATTTTTCTTTTTTTTCTTAGAATGAATAATATTCAAGAACAGAAAAGAAATGTAGTCACCTTTTTGACAAAAGTTATAATTAATCACTTACACGGATGACAATTGCTATTCAAGATCTGAATACATGCATATTTGGCTAGAAGTAGTATTTGCACGCGAATAAGGAAGGTATCAGCTATGTTTTGAGTTTTAACTATGCGTCAGAACAAATGGATGAATGTTTGAATTTATCCTATCATTTTTCATGTATTAACCCTTTCCGACATGGAGTAATGCTATTTGTAAAATGATAAAATGATAGATTGACACCAGAATTTGCAAAGGAATTTATTAGAAAATAGGATCTTGCTTTTTTTCATGTATATTATCAAAAAATATTTAGTTATATAT
Source organism: Maratus speculifer (assembly GCA_964019185.1). Lineage (NCBI taxonomy): Eukaryota > Metazoa > Arthropoda > Arachnida > Araneae > Salticidae > Maratus > Maratus speculifer. Next base: position 309,248,555 of record OZ025293.1, on the reverse strand, counting down.
TGCTGGGGCCAATAAACCTAAAAATATGTGTCCTTTTTTTTAAGGATACTGCACTCGAAAGGGTTAACAGAAGTGAAGTAAGTTGTAGTAAAATGCATTAAAAATTACACTTTAAATTCATGCCATATAATAAACAGAGTGATTTTTTGTATATTTTTTGTTTTATGTGTGCATAAATGTGATGCAAAAGTAAAACTAGTCGTTGGGGGCCACCGTGATACTTACCCATCATGGATATGTATATGAAAATAAAACATGTGAAACTATTTATACAATGCATTGCAATTTATAAACAAAATTTAAATATTGTTAATATACATAGTAATGCTATATTAAAGAACTGCTGATGTACCAATTTCGACAAATTATATAAAACGCCAAACTACTCAAGTAGTACCGAACTGCGTAAAAGAAACATCCTTATAACTCCAAAAATAATAATTCTATTAACTAACAATTAACTGCGTCGGATTAAGCGTCTCATTTCCAATTAAAATATACTTCTGAATTGAAATTTGAATGAAATACAGGGTCATGAAAAATCGAAGAATGTGGAAAACAAGATTACAAATATCTCGGCAACTAATAAACCGATTGACTTCGTTCTATATGCAAAATATGTGCTATTTTATTGCCTTTTATGTCCATTCCTTAGAACAAAAAAATTTCATCAGAACGAATTTTTCGAGAGTCCGAAAAAAATAGTTCCGGATAATCGAGGTTGCTGATATTAAATAGGGTTCGTCCCATTCTTACATACTAACTACATACAAAATTTCAAGTCTCTATCTCAATTTGTTCGGGAGATAGAGCGTTTACAGACAGACAGACAGACAGACAGACGGACGGCAAAGTTTTTTTTCTAAAAATATGTTTTTCGGAATCTCCACTATCTAAAACGTGTAAATCCGTCAAAAAAAAATTTTCGATTTTCAAAACGATTGCAAGACTTACCCTATACTACGTATGATGGGTAAGTAATAAAGAATAAATATATTTAAAATCACCACTTTTTGCGTAATATCAAAAATATATGTAATTATTATTATTATTATTATTATTATTATTATTATTATTATTATTATTATTATTATTATTATTATTATTATTATTATTATTATTAGTGGATTAAAAAGCACCGGCTTCTACATAATTTAGCAATTTTATGTAAACGATTTCTTTCGATTTAAAGTATTTGCTTCTACGTAACATAAAAATTTAAAATTCAGATTTTATATAAATAGTTTCTTTAAATTTAAAATGGTAATTATTAGATAATAACATCTGAAAAAGCTTTACCAAAATTCAAGGAAATGTAATACCGATTTCTTCGAAATTTATGACTGGTGCGATGTAAGGATAAATTGAATGGATGCATTTTATTTTTATGAAAATTTAGGACTGACATAATTCACAGGAGCCAAGGTTTCACTAATCTTTCGTTATGTGGGTTAATTTGATATAAGTTTAATATATTTTTCATCAGAATTTTTTCAATGAAATGAAATAAGATAATTTCCATGTAGAAAGCTGAAATTAAATAAATAAAGATCCATCAAATAAATTTTCTGCTCCAAAACTTTTTAAAACAGTATCAAATAATTGACATATTGTTGATCCTGTAGAAGCTATACAGTATGAAAACAGTGTCAGTGGGTTACTTTCTGAAAGTCCGATTTTTTTGATTGGCACAACTTTTCTGAAATGCTAAAACTCCTCTTGTTTTCGCTTCCATTAACATGTTGTTAAATAAAGTTAAATCAGGCGACTTTTATTATTCCAAAAAAGTGGCGCGATCAAAAAATCTTAATTTAACACTAGAACCGCCATTAGGTGTTAAAATGACCCTCTGCTAAATTGATGATATTCGATTCGAACCAGAATTTTCTTTATAAGATATGATGAACCTTTGCAGCACAAAAATAGACTAATTAAATAAATTAAATAGTTTAGATATAAAATTCTGGTGAAAACCATTTTTGTAAAATTTGAGTAAAATACCCGGCGGTTCTAGTGTTAAAAATGTAGTCCATTTGCAACACCCTTTTCATACTGAATAATTTGACATGGTACCGATGAGATTATGGTAGATTAGTGGAAGCTTGGCATCTCTGATAGTGTACACTTGACACATTTCGTTTTTTTATTATTGGCATTAGAAATAATTTAAAATTTCAAGTATTTAAAGTTGTTTAACTCTCATAAGTTGCTAATTTCTAATGTACATTATTTTAAATATGAAGTGCTTCCAAGTTTCTTACCAGTCTTTTAATTCAGAAAATGTTCTTTGATTTTATTGGAACATTTATCGATTTAATAGAATTAAAATGTTTCTGAAATAATAGTTGTGTGCAAAACTTTACAGACTGAAAAACTCTGAATATGGCTTTTGCACCGAAATCGATTCGAAGACATTAACAGGTTAACAGAAGTGAATTTCATAATATATAAATAGTACTCGCAAGAATTATACTCTTACAATATACCGAGTGTTCAGGGAAAAACACTGTAAAGAAAATACGAATCTACCAGTTTTATCTTACAGAAAATACATGAAATAATATAAAGGGATTAACCCTTTGCGGCGCAGGACAAATTCATTGTTTAAGGGTTGAAATTAATGACTGACACCGGAATTTGAAAACAACTTTATTTTTGAGTAAGAAAATGCGCTATATTATATTTCACGCATCCAATAAACCGTAATTTCTTTCATCAAAATTCCGTTGCCAATGTGGCGTTTGGGAATTAAAATTAAGTGGTATATCTATGAAACCATCGCGCCGCAAAGGGTTAAAGAAGGCGGAATGCACTTTAACCCTTTTCGTCGCGGGGCAAACTACTTGCTTAACTGTTGAAATTAATGACTGACACGGGAATTCGATAACAACCTTATTTGTAAGTAAGAAGAAGCTGTATTTCACGCATTCATTAAACCGTAATGTTTTTTAACCAAAATTCCGGTGCCAATGTGGCATTTAGGAATTAAAATTAAGTGGTTTTATAGAAATACCACCGCGCCGGAAGGGGTTAACAAAAAACTGTTATATAACACCTTTTCGACTGTGCTTTCGCCCTGACAACTCGTCATTCTGTGTTAGATCATCAGACGTCATTGAAACACAGAAAAGGGTACATTTAGTTATAATTCGGGGTGGGATGTGTTCAACTGGAAAAAACACTGTCCCGTTCTGTTGATGAAAGTGTCAAAAGGGACCACCAAACGTACTTTTAAAACATATTAGAGTAGTTGGCTTCCTTGTATCAAAGAACACTACTAGCTAATTGCATGGATTTTTGTAGTGTGAAGTCACAAGCTAGCTAGCTATACGTGTTGAATAACAGCTATGCTTATTGGTCATCGTTATTTTCGAAATGTTTGCTTGGCCTTATTCAATTAATGAAATATCTCTGATAAAATGAATCACATGTTCCCTTTCTAAAATACTGGTAGCCAAAAATCGCAGCATGTGCCTTACGCTACAAATATTCATGGAAATAATCAATGGGAATGAAAAATGGACTTCCCAATAAGCAGGCCTGCTACTGACCATTATTTTTTTTATTCCATTCGCACCACTAGTTTTAAAATATAAATTTTGTTAGATACTTCTCTTGCGCATAGTGTCAAAATGAATATGAAATATTTTTGTTTTCAGTAAGTGGTGCGAGATAGAATTAAAAAATATCGTCAATGGCAGCCTCAGTAATATTCTCTTTCAGCACACAGAAAAAAAGCGCATAAATGATGCAAATCAGTATTACCCCAGTCCGCTGCTTTTTAAAATTCAGAGAGCTTGATTGCTATCACATCAAGGTTCATAAAATCTACATATCCGATACCAGTGTTGCCAGACGGGCTGCTTTAATTTAATTTGATCGGCGCGACCTTTATTAAAGAATGAAATTTTCGTTGATCAATACGTCTTTAACCCATTAACGCCCAGCGTCCTCGTTTGAGGACGGTTACTAAAACAGCAAGAAAGCGGCTTTCCCACCAGTAAAGAGGAAGATAAATATATACCTTCTTTCACGAGACAGAATCCTCGATAAATTTAGATAAAAGTTAATTTGATTTTTAAAGTGGTGGGAAATACAAAATTTAAATTTTAGCAAAGAAAATAATTCAGGCGTTAATGGGTTAAACGAAACGAATTTTTCTATTTCGGAAAATGGTGCCAATCTGAATTTTAAATGGTAGCCCGTCTGGCAACATTGATGTCGGGCATATAGATTTTTCCAGCCCTGTGTCACATAATTGTCAACTTTTACACATTTTCCCTCTCGCTATTTTTCTTCAGAAATTTTTTTTAAATCTAAACCTGTATTTCCGATGATTAAATAACACAAAATTCTTTCTTAAAATATAGTGATAGGAAAAAAAGCGCAAAATTCGACAGCTATGCTATTAGTTTTGTGAAATAGTGTATTTTACTTTATTTTCACCTTATTTAATCTGTTACTAAATAAATCAAATATTACTAATTCAATATAGTGCTAGCAATGAAGCAATACGAATTAAAGAAAAGTAGCAAATTGTGCAATTTATATCTCAAGGACGTTTTAAGAACACAAAATTAGTCTTTTTTACTTCTAGGTATTAAAAAATGGCTTATTCTACTTGATCATCTTACAAAAATATATTCTATGCCTCACAGACATTTGGAGTCTCCCAAGAAATCTCTCCTAAAAGGATTAGTAAAATATTAGGAGATGAATTGCAGCACATTGCTGAAAATTTTACCAAAAAGTTTCGCTTATACGTAAATTCAAAATGTGGTCAAATTGAAGTTGTTATTTTAATGTAAATCCCACATGTGCATTTCGTGTATTAGAAAGTAGACTTTTATCTCTGTTATTATGTAAAAAGTTATAAACTGAAAAATGTCTGTGAAAGTTAAATTTTGGCCATGGTATATATCATGAATATAATATATTTTTAGCAAACATAAATCCTTTTGAAAATATTATGATATGAAAGTTTGATATGAATAAGCTAAAATCACTGACGAAAATATAAAAATTTCTGTTTAATAATAATAATAATAATGACAATGCTTTTATAATACTTACAACATCGAATACATCAACTCTGGCACTATTTTGAAGTAGAAGTTGTACGACGTGATAGTTACCTGAATTACAAGCATAGAGCAGTGGGGACCATCCATTCTGATTTAATAGATAAATCAAAATTAGATTTTATTCACACGGCTTTTTATTAAAATTTTATCAAAATATGAAAAAATAAAATAAAATAAACACATATCTTAAATTATGAACTTACCGCAGCTTGTTTATTGCAAGCGATTTGTAAATTAGATGCTGGCAATGTAGACATTATCTCTTTTAAGACATCCTCGCTTCCTGCTCTGCAGCAGTAATGAATTGGAGTTTCACAATTCTAAAATAACATTAAAAGCTAGTATGTTTATGATTTTTCTCACTATTTTTTATTTACCTAATTGTTTAAATATATTTAAACAAATAAACTGATAATAACAAAAATTATCATTAGGAAAATGCATAAGAACTTCTGTATAAATCCTTAATTATGAATAAATACAAAATATACATAGTGAATGTTATACCAGGGCTCGAAAAATCTACATGCCCGACATCAGTGTTGTTAGACGGCGACTTTTTAAAAATTCAGATTGGCACCACTTCTTTGGATTGGTAAAATTACGTTTCGTTTAATGACATATTAATCAAGAGGAATTTTATCCTTTAATAAAAGTGGTGCCAATCAAATTTTTAAAAAGTCGCCGTCTAACAACACTGATGTCGGGCATGTAGATTTTTCGAGCCCTGTGTTATACAAGATATAATTAAAAAATTCAGAAAATGAAAATGTCATTTTTTCATTTGCTTTTGTTTCATTTAGATGAAACTATTGAAATTTGGTCCAGATTGAATGTACAATTGGGAAATGACACCTTATCAAGGTCTTGAGTATGTAAATGACACAAGTTTTTTAAAATGGCCGTGAATACGCGTAAAAATGTGATCCAGTATAGAATGCCGCGCAAGAAAATAAAACTGCTTCATTGAAACAAAAAGGACAAATTTCTCATTATTGATTTTTTGGATTTAAATATTTTGTACATGGTATATTCTCCTTGAACGGCATACATATAATGCAACATAATAATTTTAATAGCTAAAAAGTTTAAAGCTTCTAAAAGTGTTTCATTGCTATCGAATTTACAACACCTCATCGTTATAATACAACACCTCGCACAACAGATGTTAGAATACTAAAATTTTACTTTAAACTCCTCGATCACCTTCCTTCTCGTCTGAACTTACCATCTTTTGAGCAAAATTTATTTGATCCCCTTAAAAATATTATAAACGGAGGAAAATTTTTATTAAATAAAGAAGTCAAAAAAATTTTGCTCAGTATGATTAATAAAATTTCAAGTCCTTTGTATTACCGTCAACCGCACTTTAGTCCTTGCACTTTGGTTCATCACATAACAAAATATTCATTGTATAGAATAAACAACATAAGATAATTTGGAGTTTTTGCCCTTTAAAAATATTTTGTACTCTACTATTGGGTATTTGAACAGTTTGGGGTAATTTAAATTTTTGTTATAACGACACTGGATGCGTTTATGAACAACTGTTTTCGTGTGCAGATTTTAACTTCCAAACTTTATATTGAGAAACAATCTGGATAAGAGATACAGATAAAATAAGTGTCAAAATATTATATTTAGTAACCTGTAACCCATGTGTGATCATTGTTTTACCTTCAACGCTTTACTTTGGCAGGGAATGTAAATGTTTTCATAAAGCTAACATGAAAACTTGTTTTTCTGGGATACTTTGTGCCAGGTCTTTTTTGATCAAAAAGTAGCCTCAATTATTTAGAAATGCCTTTTATACAACCAAATCTCTTAAAAAATGTTTTAAGTAACATTCTTTTTCGAATATTACTGTAGCAAAATGTTACATTAATCAGAGCTGCCAAGTCTCCGGCTTTTTGGATACCAGACTTTTAATACAGAAAATGTTGTTTCATTTAATTGGAACATTTCCGCGAGTTAAAATAGCGACAATTTCTGTAAAATAATATTGGTGTACAAAAAGCCGGAGACTTGACAACTCTGCATTAATTGTTTCAGTTGCTGAAGATAACATGACGAAAACTGTTTCTTGTTTTTTTAATATTAACAATTGGTTTATTGTGTTTAGTTACTTATTTGATTCTTTTTTTGTAGTACAATAAAGTAAAATATGGTATAAATACAACATTTTTAAGCTAAAATATTCTGTATATTTAGTCTAAACATTTCTGCCTTTAAATAGTATGAAACTGTATCTAAAAATTTAGTGGTTCAAAAAGCTTTAAGTGATGGATTAGGAATACTCTTCTTGCCCGCACGATGTACGGGCAAATCAGTTAAGTAGTTGAGTGCTAAAAAAAAAGTTTATCAAATTTGCAGTGTCAATTTATTAACAGATCCTATTGCAACGGAGTTTTATAAGTCCAACTTATCAAGATATTTTATATATATCTTATATTTTAGATGAAACAAAGTAAATGTACTAAAGATCCCCCTAGCAGAGGGTACTTTGTTCTTGAACTTTAGAGGTAGTTAAAAAAAAAAAGCAATAATATATTGCCTCTTTTACCATATACTTTGTTTTATTGTTTTATGTTAATTGTTTACAGTTCAAATTCGATGTTGAAAAATCATATATAATATTTTTTAATAATAGAAATGTTAATGGAGCCAAGAAAAAGTGACTCAAAGTATGGCATACAAAAATAACAAAAAAATTTCCAATACATTGAAGAAAGTGTGTAGATGCTAAACGCTATTTGGATAAATAAAAAGTGTATACCTTTGGTAAATGATATTTCGAAAATAATCTCTTAAAAAGGGTCTTTTACATTTATTTGATTCATTCTCGTAGAAAACAACTGAAATTTAATTTAGTGCATCGCCGATATCTTTCAGAATTTTCACGATATGCAACTGACCTTTTCGTAAAAGCTTCCGTACATGTTGACTGAAAATTTACGAAAAAATTTTTGCTTATTGAAATATCGAGTGTGGGATATCATTTGAAAGAAAATCTCCTGCACTGTTAATTTTTTGAGTTATAATGTCTTGAGATTGATTTCTCCTTCGTGCTCTGAAAGGATAAGAACATAAAAAATACTATTTATACGAAATTCTTGTTAGTTAGAATATGATGTTACAAATAAACAGCTCTTCAAGAGAAAGTAATAAAATATCGGTATCATAAGCAGTGTTTAAAACTTACTTGACTGAATTTGTTTTGAAATGAGAAAATTATCTCATTTTGCAGTGGCGTAACCAGGGGGGGGGGGCAAGTTCTCTGAACACCGATAATTTTTTTAAGTTCTGTTCGCTTTATTTAACCAGAAAATTTTCTGCTATGAATCAAGGAATAGAAAACCTTACAATATTGCAGGTTTCGGTGAACCACCCTGGTTACGACACTGTGTTGTTTTACCAATTTGTAAATGGTAATATATAAACAGAGAAAAAACAGTAACCAATACCTGATGGCGTACAGTGAAAGGGGGCAGGAAAGTATACCACTATTTTCGAATAATAAATTTTGCCTATGTCGTAGAATGTTGCAATTAAATAATATAAAAATTATTATAACAAAATTCTAACATTACTACAGAACACCGGTATGTTAAAAAAAACCAATGTAGTAACATTCTCTATTGCATTGAATAGTTTCACGAAAAAGTCGCTAATTAAAGGCTTGAATACTTACTCCTTTTGTTTCTGTTGTTACGCTGCCTCCATTCTGTAAGATCAATGCAATCATGTCTTTTTCTTCAGAAGGATAATGTGCTTGTTCCTTGCTGATTGAAGCTGCATAATGTGTGGCTGTTTCACCTTCCTAGGTAAATCAAGATATTAATAAGGCATAATATTTAAACAATTAATTGTACTCTATAAAAATCTCTATAATCTAATATCTAAATATCTATAATCTAATATCTAAATCTCTATAAAAATCTCTATATCTATAAAATTCTCTTTATTTTTGTATGTTAATTAAACCATTTGTTTCAAGAAATATTTTTTGAGAATATTTGCATTTTAAACTTTGTAGAACATATTTTCATTTGTCTCTAATGTTAATGCCTAAGCAGGGTCTGATTATCAACAGGAAAATCTTCCACCAGCAAATTTTAATAGAAATTTACAGGAATTTCCTATTTTTTTTATTGGTGGAAGTTTGACTCGTTGGTATTAATAAAAATAAGTTAAAATTTTTGCAGCATTCTGTCCAGTCATTTGACCGTTTTTTGAAAAAACAGTAGCATAAACGTAATTTAACTGTATTCTGACCATAATATGGGTAATAATAAGTTCATAATAGCGTAAAATGACGATTGTTTTACTGTTTTTAATAAAAACGGTCAAATGACTGGACAGAATGCTGCAGATTTTTAACAGTGTAGGACTCGTGCCTAAGAACATGTTTGGAATGTAATGTTTAGTTTTTGGTTGTTGTTTGCCTGGCAGGAAAGTTTGATAATGGGAAACAGCACATTAATTAACCCTCTAATTTCCATTGTAGAATACGTTTCAGAAATTCTGTATTTAAGAAAATCTGAATTTACATCAGAAAATTTCAATAATAAATTTCGATTTATTTAATAACGACATTTCAATCATTAAATAAAGCAAAAATATTACTTTTTTTACATTTCTGGTTTGAATTTGGAATATCTGAATTAAAATTTCCACTAAATTGGAAACACTGGTGGTAGTATACAGGGCCCAGGGCCGTAACTACCGCCGGGGCAGCCGGGGCACTGCCCCGGGGCCCCCAAGCCTGAGGGGCCCCAAACTGATGGTTAAAAAAACTATTAATTTTAGTTTCTAGTCAAAAAAACTATTGATTTTAGTTTCTAGTCTAAGTTCCTATAAAATGCCCAGCACATACCTAAAAGTTAGTAATAAAAAAAAAAATCAAAGTGCTAGAATAGATGTTTTTGCTTGTCTGTCAATACACTCTTTACGCTTCGCATGCAAAAGGAGATCTACAGCAGAAAGCAAAATGTCGATTTGAATGTGTCATGTCGCGCCAGCATGTTTGCTGATCCCACCGAAGCTAGTATAAGGAAGAAAATATGGACTTCTAATCGACTGAATAATATAAAAAGCATCCTAAAAAATTCTAGAAAACCTTTCTTCTTATCTATACTAATAAGTTAACAAAATGCTCTGTTTGTGTATATCTGCGTGTGTGTGTGAGTGTGTGTGTGTGAGTGTGTGACTGCGATGGTTAGCAAAATCTACCGCACATAGAAGTCTGAAATTTTAGGTGAAGATAGTCCAAGACAGGTCCTGATGCACATGAGGCTCAGACTTTTAATATTTTAAGGGCCAGGACCCTGGGCCCCTTACAATTTTTATGCGCCAAATTGTTAATAGCTTGACTCCTTTTTATCTAATCTTTTCCGTTTTGAGGTACTTTTCTCCTTTTAGATATTTTCGCCTTTTTACTCTTCAGTTATGACCTTGGACTCTTGGGGCCCGTTTTAGGGCCCCTTTTAGTCTTTGTGATAGTAAATTGTTAATAAATTGCTTCCATTAATTTCGATCTTCATTTTTGGGATACCTGTTTCATTTAGATATTTTCAAATTTTTACATTCCATATAAGACAATGGGGCCCCCTAGATAATCACAAGGCCGACCCAGGGCCCCTTGATCTTTTTGTGCGCTAAACATTTTTCACTCCCTAAATTTCTCACCTTCTTAGTGCAAATTTTTAAAGCTGAATCTTGGACTCTTATGTCAGGACCAACACCCTGATATTTTTATTCGGGCTCTGGGGCCCTTTTTTTTAACGCTTACCCAAACAATTGGTGCATTTAAAAAATATATTATTCTTGCAAATAATTCATACTCTATGCTTAATTTTGTCTAATTAAAGGTCTAAAGCGTTATGTACTAAAACATTTTAACATGTTTTCATGTTAGGGCCCTGATTGTATTTGTCAGTTGGCCCCTATGGGGCCTTCTATCATTAGCGTTGCAAAGGTTAGAAAAAACCGGTTTAAACCCGGGAATAAACCGGGTTTTTAGGAATAAACCTGGAAAAAACCCGGGATTTTTTGGAATAATTCGGTTTTTTGGGAATAAACCTGGGAATAAACCTGGTCTATTGGATATAAACCCAGGAATAAACCTGGGAATAAACCTGGTCTATTGGATATAAACCCGGGAATAAACCGACTTTTTGCAACTCTATCTATCATAGCTCACTTAAAAATGGTCGGGTCCACTAGCTTTTTTTTAACAACTTTTTAGGTCCTCCAACTACGACATGAACAACAAAATAATTTTTTAGACTTCAGCTACCACTATTTATAAATATTAATCGCTTTCTTGGAGCCCTTGGTGCAGCTTCTTTAAAAATGATCCAAATTGTTTCAATGTTATTCAACATAGCTTTAGCGTCTTCCCATTATTTTAATAACGACACAAATATTTTTATACCCAACTACATGCGAAATAATTTCCTGACCCTTTGGGGCCCGGTACAGGCCCCCTTGAAGTTTTTGTAATAATAAATTGTCAATAAATTGCTTCCTTTTAATCTGATCTTCAATTTTAGTATTCTTTATTCATTTAGATATTTTAATGTTTTGACATTCTATACAAGACACTGTGTTCCCCTGTGGAATCATAGGGTCCAGCCCAGGGCCCCTCAACATTTTGTGAAATAAACATATTTCACTTCCTATATTTCTGATGTTCTTAGTGCAAAATTTTAAAGTTGCCTGGGACTCTTCTTTCAGGACCAATCCAGAAAACCTGATGTTTATATTCGGACCCTAGGGCCCCTTTTTAAACATTTGCCCAATCAATTGGTGCATTTAAAAATTATATCATTCCAAAGAATAGTTCCTACTATATGCTTAATTTTGACTAATTAAAGATCTAAAGCGCTATGTACTAAAATATTTTAATATGGTTTCATACTCGGACCCTGGTTTTAACTGTCAGTTGATCCCTACAGGGCCCCATATTATAGCTCCCTTAAAAATGGTCAAATTCACTAGCCTTTTTTTTTTCTATCGATTTTTTATGTCCTCTCTCTACCTATTACATGAACGACAAAAGAATTTCTCAGACTTCAGCTACCATTAATTTTGTTTGTCAATTGCTTTCTTGAGGCCCTTGATGCAGCTTCTTTAAACATGAACCAAATTGCTTTCAATTTTATTTAATATAGTTACAGCGTCTTTCCATCATTTTAATAACTACAAAAAATATCTTTATACCCAACTACATGCAAAACAAATTCCTGGCCCCTTGGGGCCCGTTGAAGTTTTTGTAATAATAAACTGTTAATAAATTGTTTCCTTTTAATCCGATCTTCATTTTTAGGATTCTTAATTCATTTAGATATTTTAATGTTTTGACATTCCATATAAGACACTTTGGCCTCCTGTGGAATCATAGGGCTCAGTCTAGGGCCCCTGAACATTTTGTGAGGCAAACGTAGTTCACTCTTTAAATTTATCCCCTTCTCAGTGCAAAATTTTTAAATTTGAGTCTTGGACTCTTCTTTCAAGGACAAGATTCTCATATTTTCATCCGCGGCTAGGACCTTTTTTTAAACATTTTCCAAATCAATTTGTGCATTTCGATAAAACATTATTAAAATGAATAATTCATACCCTATGATTAATTTTGACTAATTGTAGATCTAAAGAGCTAAGTACTAAGATATTTTAACATGTTTTCCTGTTAGGGCTCTCTTTTTAACGGTCAGTTGTCCTTTTTGGGGACTTATTATAAATCCCTTTAAAATGGTTCAATTAACTCCTTTTTTTAAACAACTTCTTAAATCCATCAGCTACCAAGAAACCCCTCATAGTCTAGCTACCACCAATTTTGAGTATTAATCGCGTTCTTGGGGCCGTTGGTGCAATTTCTTTAAAAATGATCCGGATTGCTTGCAATTTTCTTTAACATTGCTTTAGCGTCCTCCCATTACTTTAATAACTACAAAAATATTTTATACCCAACTACATGCGAAATAAGTTCCTGGCCCCTTGAAGATTTTGTACCATAAATTGCTATTAAACTGCCCTCTCTTAATCAAATCTTCATTTTTGGAACTATTTTTTCCCTTAGTTATTCCCATGTTCTTACATCCCATTTAAAAGCCTGAGACTCCCTATGGCCTCGGCTCTGGCACCTTGAAATTTTCGTTCTCCATGCATATTTCACCCACTTATTATCAAACCTTCTCAATGCATGAATTTAAAGTTGAATTTTGGATTCTTATTTCAGGCACTACACCCTGATGTTTTTATTGAGGTCCAAAGGCCTTTTTAAAAGCATTTACTCATATTTTTATGCATTTCTTTAAAATATTATTTAACGAATAATTCATATCCTATGCTTAATTTTGACTAATTGTAGATCTAAAGTGTTAATTGTTTGCTTAAGGTTATCATAACGTGTCCCGGGCAATGCCGGATGGGTCAACTAGTCTATTAATAAATACATAAAATCGAAAAAAAAATTATCACAATCCATCTTTCAAAAGGTTTTTAAACAGAAACGCATGATTAAGTTACATATACTAAAAAATAAACCTAAATAAAATGCTCTTTAAAGTATTCAACCAATCAAAAGTCCGTATTTTGTTCCCTATGCTAACTTCAGTGGGATCGGCAAAAATGGCGTCGCCGCCAAGTGCCTGCCGAGTAGAGTTGTCCAATTCTACATTTTTTAGTCATTTTCGGGCTTATCATACTATGTACATTTAAACAACGGTGTGCGAGAAAAGAAACTATGCCCGGGGCAAAGTTTCAATTTGCTCTCCGTGGGGGCCCTTCCCCCGGAGGTTTTGCCCCGGGGCCCCCAAGTTTATAGTTACGACCCTGCGTCCAAGCAGTAGTTCAATTCAATTCACACATTTTGTAGCGTGATATGGCGGTTTTTTCCCATACTGCCTTCTGAAAAAATGTTGCACAGCTATGAAAACGGACATTTCGCATATTACAGGACGCAGAATCTCTTTTCTCACTTTGCCTACATTTCGGAAAAGACTTAGCCCTTTTCGGCACGTTCAAATTTTGTTAGTAAAATAAGAAATTATCCACTGTCATCGGAATTTACATAAGGTTTTTTAAGAAATATAGAATTGATTAATTTAAACTTTCATTGTAAAAGCAAAATTTTAGTAAAATATTATCGGTGCCGTTGCAAGTTTGGAATTAAAATTAGGTATCCCGGACTAGACACAGTGTGCCGGAAAGGATTAACTGAGCTCGTTACTGATACTGAACTAGTGCTGCCACTCTACCTGGTGATAAAATTTGGCTATTTTGTTGTTATTTTCATATATATATATCATATTTGTAAGTATAATACTTTTGAATAAAATAGGCTTTGAATATGAATGATTCTTTTATACTAAACCTGTATACGCTACCATGGACATTATACGGTTAACCCTTTAACGATCATAGCATTTTCATTGTTAAGATGTCGAAATAAATGAGGGACACCGGTACCGTAATTTCCGGCGTATAATCCGCGGATCAAACAATTGTTTTTCGACCCAGAAAATTTTGTAAAAGAAATGTAACTTTTTGGATCGCCGTAAATATTTGTTTCTAATCCCTAAATAAGATTTCTGGGTCCAAAAAGAGTTGTTTGATCCGCGGATTATACGCCGGAAATTACGGTAATTAAGAACAAATATATTATATATATAAAATCCCTCCATGTATAACGATTCCGGGGTCAACCCATCCATGAGAAAAAACACTTATTGTGACCAATGACACATTCCGTTGTGAAAAGTTATCTCCGATTTTAAAGGCTATCAATTTTTTGTCCAATGCAAACATTCCAGAGTCGTAATGGAGCGTTCTCATTTGTCAGTTTTACAGTTTGAGCTGTAAATGATGTCACTACATTTTACTGTGCTTTGAAATCTTTTCTCTATTTCAGACATAATATTCACACTTAAAAATTTGACTCATTTGCTGCAGCATCACTCCACCACTTTTAAAGAAAACGATTACTTTGCTGTGTTATGGAGCTTTCTCATTGGTCATAAAAGAGACATTCTATAAAAGCTGTGGAGTGACGCTGCAGTAAATGGGTCAAATTTTTGGCAGTACACTTAAAAATTTGACCCTTTTGCTGCATCATCACTCCCCAGCTTTTATAGAATACACTGTAAGTAACACACACAAAGTAACCATTTTCTATAAAAGCGTTGGAGTGATGCTGCAGCAAATGTTAAAAATTTGACCCATTCGCTGCAACATCACTCCACTGCTTTTATATAAAGCGGTTACTTTTACTGTGATATGGAGCATTCTCATTGGTCATGAAAGAGAAATTCTATAAAAGCTGTGGAGTGACGCTGCAACAAATGGGTCAAATTTTTAACAGTGTAATACAGTAAAGTAATAATTTTCTATAAAAGCTGTGTAATGACGATGTAGCAAAACAGTCAAATTTTTAACAGTGTTTAATTAAAACTTTTTATTTAAAAAAAAAGCGAAGGTGCGTTTTAAATATAATATTGTTAGAATTTTTATATTCGTGTTGCTTTATTTATTTATTTATTTATTTATTTTTTATTTTATTTTTTTTTTTTTTACAGCCGTGAATGACTTCATTGTCACATAACAAATCACTATTGTTTACTCTTTATTGTTGACATTTGTTTTCAATCTTATAAAGTATTTTCTTTTAAGTATTAGCTAATGGTATAAAATAGTTAATTCACAAATGTTTTAAAATAGCATTATTAGTATATGTTTTGCATTATTAATGCATGTTAATTTGCATGTTTTTTGTGAAATAATTACTGTAATTTTGTGAGTGAAATTCATTAGCGGCATATTCTATGCCATTATTTTACCCATTCAATTAATAATTTGGCTACCCTCTCATATTCGTCTGGAAATGGGCAAAATGGGAAAAACTTTTATACATTTTGGATATTTTTATTATTTTCTCTCAGTATTTTAAAATATTTTTTGGCTGTAGTTTCACAATGTATTCTTTTATAATTGATATTTTACCTTACTTTATTCTTTTAAAATTTATGCATTTACCATTTGTTCAGTACAATCCCTCCCCATCCACCAGATAGTTTTGTTATAGTTTTAAATGCAGATTTCTATAGATTTTAAGATTTTCCCCTCATGTTCAATCTTTGTATTTTTCAAAATTGTTTAAGCCTAAAGTGGCTATGATTGACCAAAGTTGTTGTAATGTTTTACCATCCTTTTAAAAATGGAAACACATCATTTTGACAGGCTATCTTCTAGTTTCTAAATAAGAAAACGTGATTTTTCACATACAAAATAAAAGGGATATTTTTAGATAAAAATACCGGTGTCAGTGTTGCGTATCGGAATTAAAATTTTGTGGTTTCGTGGCGAAACCAATGAACGTTATAGGGTTAATGTGAAAGTTCATGGGACAAAAACTGACCTACTAATTAGCTTTGGGCAAAAAGTCACAGGTAAGGATCTAAAAGTACAGTTTTTGAAAAGAAACCAACCAATGCGGCGCTTTTATTATGCTAAATTTTTCAAACGCTGAAAAAATTTTGCGCAAGTGGCAATTTCTGACTGGTCAGTTTCTTTTTCGAAATGGCAAAGAATTTTCTGTATATAGCAAATAAACTGCTATTGTGTTTACATTCAGTATACCTAAGATAAAGGAAAAAAACAGGATTCTTATTGTTTTATTTTAACATACCGTAATTTCGGGTGTATAAGCCGCGGATCAAACAATTCTTTTTCGACCCAGAATTTTTTAAGAAACAAATGTTACTTCTTAAATCGACGTAAATATTTGTCTTCAATCACTAAATAAGATTTCTGGGTCCAAAAAGAATTATTTGATCCGCGGCTTATACACCCGAAATTACGGTACCTCTGTTTAAAAAAAAAACAATGTCATCTTTTTTTCAATCTTAAAAGATAGATATTACCAGAGTTGCCAAGTCTCTTGCTTTTATGCACACTACTATTATCTGAAAGAAAAGGTAATTCTTTAAAATCACCCCAAATGTTCCAATTAAATAAAAATACTTTTTTTGTATTACTGGTATTCAAAAAGCCGGTTGAAATTTATTTAAGGAGTTCAAAAATTTCTAACGATTCATTATCTTTTCATATTCCGTATATTTGTGCAGGAAATGTGTGTTGTCTTTAAGAAGCAATAAACAGAGGGTTGCAGCGGGTGATTTTGAAAATATAGAGGTCAATATATGTTAACTTTTTAATAGATGACGGTTCAGTTTTTAAGTGTATTTGTGGTTTTTACATATTTTTGTAATGACACAATGAATGAGTCGAAATATGCCATTTTAAATTGTTTTAAATTTTCTATTGAAATCGACATTTTTTAAACCTTTCCGGCGCAGTGTGTCCGGTCTGGACACACCTAATTTTAATGCCAAACTTGCAATTGGCACCAATAATATTTTAATAAAATCTTGCTTTTACGATAAAAGCGTAAATTAAGAAGTTCTTGATTTCTTAAAAAGTCGCTTGTAAATTCCGGTGTCACTCCATAATTTCTCATTTTATTAACACTACTTGTCCGCACCAGGAAGGGTTAAGGAAATAATTCCGTAGTTTTAGTATATATTTTGAAGCAGTGCCGTAGCCAGAGAGGGAATCTCGATGCTATAGATACCAGTAATATTGTAAAGTTTTCTCCGGCTTGAATAATATCTGATTATCCTCCACTTCAATAAAGCGAACAGATCTTTAAAAAAATTAGTAGTATTACGAACATTTGGACCCTTACACAGGCTACGTGACTGTTTTGAAGTTTGCTTGAAATATATATTTTACGGTATACTTAGTAGTGGAAGTAAATTAAGACTTTTTACTGATATTTAATAAAATATTGTTTTTCAAAAAATTATTTATCTCACAAATATGCAAAGGATCACTCTACATAAAATACAATATATTGGTTATTCCGAAGTATTCCTTTTCTCAAATAATGTGGTTTTTAAACATATATTATTTGAAATACAAGCGAAAAAACTGAATGGATGAGCAATTATTTTGGTGTGAAAAATATACAGAGTTAGTCAAAATAATGTTAATATTTAAAAAAAAGAAAAAAATGTTGAACATTTTTAGTGTTTCTCGACTACAATGTGTGATAAACTACACTATTTAGTATGGATTCCTGAACATCAGCAAAGTTCTTATGACTACAAAATGGCCTGGGATGTTGAGCATTATTTTATATTTGTTCGCAACTAAATACTAGTCTGCAGAAACTTTTTGTATGTACCATCAAACGTTAAGCGGTGTACTAAATCTGATTCAAGTCATTTTGCAAACTTTGTACGGACTGTGTTTGGAAAACCCTGCATTTCATATGAAAATTGTCACAACTCTACTTTCTTCTAAAGTTAATCTGCCACCAACAATCTATATATGAAATAAACATAAAAAATTACCATTTAAATGTTAACAATAATTTTGAATAATCGTGCATATGGAATAAATTTTAAAATCGTGTCGATAGAATGAAATATTAAGCACAGTTGGATGTCTTTATCAAATAGCTTATTTAGAAATCAACAGTAGTGGCTCCTCAGGGAGTGCTGCATCAGATTATTCTCACCACTAAAACAGAATCTTTTATATTATTAATTCAACAAAGTTTGCTGATTGAATAAAACTGAAACCCCTTTACAATTTTAGTGGTATGAAAATATTGATCAGAGTTCGCAGAGTCTTACCACTAAAATTTAACAGTACATTCAAAGTATTTTACTGAAGAAAAATATTGCGAAACTTGAGAGTAAAGGTCGTGGTTAGGAATCCTGTTTCTTTAAAATTAAATATAAATTTCCTTATAATTAATAGTGGTGTCAGAGTCCTTAAAAAATATAAGGAGTGTGCGAACCCTGTTGATGCAGCACCCCCTGACGAGCCGCTACTGGAAATTAAGTATGCTTTGAGTTATGAAAAATTCGAATTATACATGATAATTAGTTGTTGTTTCTCTATAGTACTGTATAGTATTTTAGAAATGTCCA
The DNA here is from genome assembly GCA_964019185.1 of Maratus speculifer. Lineage (NCBI taxonomy): Eukaryota > Metazoa > Arthropoda > Arachnida > Araneae > Salticidae > Maratus > Maratus speculifer. Next base: position 309,229,468 of record OZ025293.1, on the reverse strand, counting down.
AAATTTGAGTTAAAGAATTCTAAATTAAAGAAGTTAAAATGTTGTTCCCAGAGAAATGTGAAATATTCTTTGTATTTTTAACGTTTGCGGCAATCCGAATGACAAAAATTCTTATTTAAAAAGGATGATTTTAACACTTAATCCTTACCGGCACGGGCAAAATCTGTTAATAATATGAGAAATTATTCACTGACACCGGAATTCGCAAACGAATATTTTAGATAGTTTGAAGTCCTTAATTTAAGCTTTTATTCTAAAAGCAAAATTTTACTAAAATGTTATTGGTATTGATCGCAAGTTTGGAATTAAAATTAAGTATCCGAGACCGAGAAAAGTGTGCCTGAAAGGGTTAAGCCTTTCTGGCATTGTGGGTCAATTTCTGTCCCACTTAATTTTAATCCTGAATTCCCACATTGGCACCATAAATTTGTAAAACATTTTTGTCTTTTCCAATGTATGTAAACAAAAGTTTTCAATAATTTACACAAAATTACCTTTGCATGATTTTAGTAACAGACGTTTTTTGTGCCGGAAAATGTTAGACTTTTGAAGGGCGGTGGTATAAAATATATCCCACTTAATTGAGAAATGCCACAATTTTAATTGAGAAATGCCACATTGCCACCAGAATTTTGAAATGAAATTTTTAATTTTATCTAAGTACGTGAAAAAAAAGTCCTTTTTATATATTTTGAAATAGATTTGTTTCTTTAAATTCTGGTGTCATTCAATCATTTTAGCATTTTAAGAATAGAAGTGCTTTGCCCCTCAAAGGATTAACCGAACAATGCTGCATTGGCACCCTCAATGAAATTTATTCGCTTCCTTAAAAAAAAAAATCATGCACTTTGGCACCATGCCAAAAGAATTTTTTTAAAAAGATATTTCTAAAATATAGTGGTGCGAATAGAATATAAAAATAGAATCAATATTTAAAACAATCGTCATTTAACCTTTTGAGCTCTGGAGGTGAATTTCTTCAATATGCCCAAATGTCACATTGGCACCAGTATTTTGCAAAGAAAAGCTTCCCCTTATAATATACACGCAAAATAAATAAAATAAAATAAAATGAAATAAAATAAATTATTTTCAGATAAATTTATTCGAATATTCCAGTGTCAATATGACATTTAGAGATTAAAGTTAAGTGGTAGAAAATTCACCCATCAGCGCTCGAAGGGTGAAATACGAATAAGCTTTCATTTAATTTAGAAAATTTTGAATAGAATTTATAGTTAATTGTAAGCAGTTATTTTTTTAATACCAGTGTTTAAGTTATTCTGTCGGTAATTTACAAGCCGAGCAGAAACTATGGAATATAAATCTAAGCATAAGAAGTGCAAAGAGTATTGCTTATTTCAATTTTAAATACTCTTAAAATAAATTAATATATATCAGAAAAAAATCTTGTAAAGTTTGCAAACATAAAATTAATAAAAAAGCATACTTTATTTGGCAAATTGATGTATCTGATAACTTCGTCCTCAGTAGACATATCCTTTTTGTAGGAAACTATGCTTTTAGCAATTTCATAATGGCAGTTTTTCACTGCAACGTGTAACACACTTTCTCCATACTGAAAGAAAATACATAATAATCAAGCATTTTAACGCATGGACATATATCATAATAAAAAGCTAATATAAATAAACAGTAGGGGAAGATGGGGATACTTGAGCCATTTTTTAAATTTTAATTTTTTTAAATTTTTTATAATTTCTTAGAACAAAATATAATATTGAAAATGAAAATTTGATATTTTTTCTTCAATTGAAAACTATTTTCAATTAATTTTGAACTATTTTTCTATGTCTAATAAATTTTTATTTTTTCTTTTACATCGTGGCTCAAGTATCCCCATGGAGGGGATACTTGAGCCAGATGTCACATTCGCACCAGTATTTTGGAAAGAAAAAAAACGATTTACAATATACGCGAAAAAAATGCATTAAACCTTTTTGAAATAAATTTGGTCGAATTTTCTGGTGTCGGTGTGACATTTCAGAATTAAAATTATGTGGCAGAAAATTCTACCAGCAGAGCTCAAAGGATTAATCACCATACATTCAAAATGGTACCAAGGTATGTGATTTCTTTTTTACATGTTCAGAACTATAAATATGTTACCATGTTGCCAGTTTTAGAAAGAAAAATTAACCAAATGTAGAGATAATAGGGGTGGCTCAAGTATCCCCTATGCTCAAGTATCCCCACTCTCCCCTATACGGAAATTTGAACAATAAGAGATAAATTTTCCTTAAAAAATAATGGCTTTCAATAAACGGATCAGTGGGAGCGCTAACATGCATACATAACGACTAAAATCACAAATATTTTCCTTTCTTTTAAGTTTCTTAAAAATATTATACATTACTTTAGAAACGGAATCTAGTTCAGCACCATCTTCGAGCAATTGTGTTACTGTTTTAAGTTGCCCATGTCGAGCAGCATTATGTAGAGGAGTTTCTCCTTCCTAGAAAACAAACAATTAATAAAAATGTAGGTTTTTATAATTCAGGTTAAATTTTCCTGCGGAGCAAAATAACGTAAAAGCCATTAACTATGATATATGTCAAGGGTGTCAAACTGTGGACCACCTGATATCTATACTAATACAGGGTTCGCACTGCTCTACCACTAAATTTTTACAGTATTTTCAATCTACTTCACTTCAGAAAAACATTGCGAAAATTGCGAATCGAGGTGGTGGTTGCGAATTCTGTAACTTAAAAATTAAGTATAAATTTTCTTATCATTAATAGTGGTGCCAGAGTCCTTACAAAATATAAGAAGTCTGCGAACCCTGTAATAAAAGAACAAAACGCTCTGTCTCTCTCTCTCTCTCTGTGTGTGTGTGTGTGTGTGTGCGTCTGCAATGGCTAGCAAAATCAACATCATGTACGAAGCTCAAAATTTTTTCAGAGTAGCCCAAATCTCTCCTGATGCACCTGAGTTTCAGAATTTCGAAATTCTAATTTTTAACTGAGTAATTAATTAAAATCGAAAGGTCACTCTCATAAAAAAATCATCTTTTTCCCAATTTTTTTCTCTTTCGTTTGTTTACGGTTGGTTGGTTGTGTAAAAATTTTCGCAGACGTGATAAGAAAGCTGAGACAGAATTAAAGAAACCCATGGAGGAATGAGATAAGTGGAGGTGAAGTAAGCCTCAAAAAATGTTTGCAATATGAAACCATTTATCGCTCAAATTTTAATGTGCCAAACAAAAGGTCGTGTATGGGATTTGTTATTTTAAGACGAATTAAAAGTAATGAATTACAATTGAAGCATATTTTAAGAGGAAATAGCAAATTTTTAAAATTGTCTTTGTTCTATTATTATTTATTAAAATAAATGTTCGCTTTTAAAATGAAGGAAATTGGAAAATTAGCAATAATTAAACATCAAATTAAAATTAAATAAGATATTGAAAACATTTGATACGAACGAATAATTTTATAACTAAAAGTTTCCTTCATTAATGTAATTTTAAATACTTTATAACGTAGATGAAAAATGTTTATGACTTAATAATTGCATGTAAATAAATATTTAAAATATAATGATGAAAACATTCTTTTTAAATCATATATGAAAACTTAAGTAATAAATATTAATCTAAAATATAGATTTCTGACTGCAGACGATTTTAATGTATTAACAAAAGAATGCTATATTTTCAAGCAAAAGTTAAAATAATTTTCTATATTGATATTTAAAACACATATGATAAAATAATTAATAAATTTTTACCGGTGAAGCGATACATTAGTTCTTTTTAACCCCTTGAGGGGCAAAGCACTTATGTTCCTAAAATGTTAAAATGATTGATTGACACCGGGATTCAGAAACAAATTTATATGCTAGAGAGGAGAAGCTGTTTTTCGCGTATATTGTGAAAAGCAAATCTTAATACTGAAATTCCGGTGCCAATGTGGCATAAGGGAATTAAAATTAAGTGGTATATATTATATACCGGTGCCCTTCAAGGGGTTAAGAAACGAGCAAAAAAATACGGGTTTAAAACTGTTTCAATTGATAGGCGTGTCAAAGCACGTGCTTTTGTTGGTACTTAATTGGATTTAATGTAGGGTTACATTTTTAGCTGTTTTTTCCCCCAAAGACCTTTAAAATTCCTAGACTGGTCAGTTTAACTTAGGATTTTTGAACACAGCTGTTACGTCAGATCGTTGGTACTTCGTACATTAGAATGTATGTGTGGTTAGCTATATTGCAGTAAATATATGTATAAGTATATATGAGGCTTTTTTAGCAGTTTTTTTTAAATCATTGATTAAATTTGGATGCAATTTATTTATAGTAATTTCGGGTGTATAAGCCGCAGATCAAACAATTCTTTTTCGACCCAGAATTTTTTAAGAAACAAATATAACTAGTTAGATCGCCGTAAATATTTGCCTTCGATTACTAAATAAGATTTCTGGGTCCAAACAGAATTGTTTGAGCCGCGGCTTATACACCCGAAATTACGGTAACTTAAAATTTTATTAAGATTTAATTTGTTTTTAAAACAAAAATGAAATGGCTGTTTGACGTACAGGTGTTCGAATCAGCAGACGATTCATACACAGTAATAAATTATCAAATAGCAAAATAAATTATATATCAAAAATAGTCACTAAAAGAATAATAGCAAAACATTATGTTTAGGCGTAACATAACCCGATCCCAACCAGAAAAAACCAGACCATACTCCGATCCAAGCAAGACAAAAATTCCATAATCATAAACCCGACCCGAACCTAAAAATTCCATTTGAAAAAAAACTATGGATTTCATATCTGATCCGAACCAAAACTGAATCCCACAAAAATATTCAATTGAAGCATACCCCAATCCGATCAAGGAAAAATAATGTTCGTGCATATGCAACCCTACCCGAACCTAAAATTTTTTTTTGAAAAAGCCTGAAAAATGACCAGAACGAAACCTGAAATCGATAAAAATATTCCAAAGAACTATAACCTGATAAGAGCAAGGCAAAATAATTTCCGTGAACATAAACCTGACTCAAATTTAAAAAATTACATTTGAAAAAAAACCTGAAATTTTATGCAAACTTCATCTGAATCCGATCAAAATATTCGAAAGAACCATTACCGGATTCAAATAAGAGAAAATAATTTCCGTGGACATGAACCCGATCCGAACCTAAAATTCCATCTGAAAAAAATACCTGATATTCGAATCGAACCAAATATGAACCTGACAAAAATATTCCACAGAACCATACCCGGATCCGAACAAGACAAAAAATTTCCATGAACATGAACCCAATCCGAACCTAAAAAACTAAACTAAATCTGAATCTGACAAAAATATTCCAGAGAGGTATATCCTTATTCGAACAATGCAGAATAATATCCGTTGATGCGCAACCCAACCTGAACCTAAAAATTCCATTAAAAAAACCGAAATCTGAATTGAACGACATCTAACCCCCCAAAAAATATTCCAAAGACCCAAAACCGGATCCGAGAAAGACATAATAATTTCCCTGGACATGAATTCGACCAGAACCTTAAAAATCAATTTGAAAAAATACCTGAAATCTGAATCGAACCAAATCTGAATCCGACGAAAATACTCCAAATAATTATAACCAGATACGAACAAGACAATATAATTTCCATGGACATAAACCCAATCCAAACCAAAAAATTTGTAAAAAAAAATCTCGAAATTTGAACCAAACCAAATCTGAACCTAACAAAAATATTTCAGTGAAGTATAACCTCATTGGAACTAGGTAAAATAATTTCCATGGAAGTACAACCCGACCCGAAGCTAAAAATTCCATTTGAAGGAAAAAAAACCCCCCACGAAATCTGAATTGAACCGAATCTAAACTGAACAAAAATATTCCAAACAACCATAACCGTATCCAAAGAACACAAAATAATTTCCATGGACATGAATCCAATCCGAACTTAAAATTCGGATGTTCTACAAAACATAATGCGCTCCGTAGCGGTGGAAAATGAAACTAAGTACTTAGTGCGAGATGGTTAAGATATTTCGTTTATAGTTTGTGTTAAATTAGAACTTGGTTACGGTTAGGTAACAGTTAGGTTGCAATTACGTTCTGATGAGCCTTATGTTATATTTAATATCCGGTTAGGTTACAGTTAGGTCATGGTTAAGTTACAGTTAGATTAAGGTTAAGTTGCGGTAAGGTTGTGGTTAGATTATGGGTAGGTTATGATAAGGTGACGGCCAGGTTACATTTATGGTATATTTAAGTTACAATTAGGTTACTGTTAAGATACACCTAGGTTACAGACACCTTATGATTACAATACAATTAGATTACAGTTAGGGTTTTGTTCACAGAATGAACATTACGCATGTTTGATAAAAAATATACACCTATTTTTGTAAAATGGCTCTGAAATTATAATACTATATACCAGTAATGCACAACCTTTTTGCCAGAAAATTGTTTCCCACCAGAATATTTGAAAAGAGTCGTTTGTTTTATTTAATAGCAAAGATTTCGTCATAACTATAAGGAAAAATATTCTGCATAAAAATAGTGGTATCTTTGTGGCCCGCGGGCCAAAGGTTGTGCACCGCTGCTATATACTAACCTTTTAGCTAATCATCGAGAATCGATTTCATTCACGGTATAGTCGGATTTAAGAGTGGTATAATTAGTTTGAAATTCAAAATATTTCACTTGGGATATCTATGTGAAAAAAGCATTTAGTTAAGTCACTTAACAGTAATTTTAAGTATAAATATCAACACTTTAACACGAAAATCACGCAATCGTTGGACACATATTCCCTTCTGCGTTTCTTATTGCAGTCATTTGGGGTATTTTTAAAGCTAAATATTAGTTTTTTTTAAAACCGATTTTTGACACAGCCAGGGGGCACGTATTTAATATAATGTACACTGTAAACAATTTGACCCTTTTGCTGCATCATCATTCCCCCGCTTTTACAGAATATCTCTCTTTTGATCTATCAGAATGCTCCATAATAGGCTGAAGTAATCATTTTCTATGAAAGCGGTGGAGTGACGATGCAGAAAAAGGGTCAAATTTTTAACAGTGTATTTACACATATTTCGAATTAAAGATAAAATCATAAAAATTTCAAGTTCGTTTAACATTATTATTACGGACCCGGGCAACGCCGGGCGGGTCAGCTAGTCATTAATATTTTAAAGAAATTGTCGCCTTTTTGAATCTTAGAAAATTCTATGTTTAGATAAGACTGTGAATTCTGTAAAATTTTAATGGTATCCGGCAGGCCATTGTTTGACACCTGATTATTTTCATGAGTACTTATAGAGTAAGTCACGTGGCACGATTTTGACTGTATTTTAGAACTGAAAAATGTGACTTATTTAATCGGAGGTATCTCATTAATTGAATACGGTCAAACAAACCCTTCAGAAATACCGGTGGTCAACAAGCATAGCTATTATCAGCTATGTGACTTACACTGCAAGAACTCATGGATCTAACCACCCCTGAAGTAAGTATACTTTATGAAATCTTTTATGATTGGAAAGAAATATAACATGGATAATAATTAAACAAATATTGAATAAAAAAAGGCTGACAAACCTCATTTTGAGCATTTACATCTGCCCCACTTTTGATAATGAGTTCTGCACACTTATGGCCGTCAGCAACACCCGCAGCCATATGTAATGCGGTTTCCCCATTCTGTAATAAAAGAAGAAAATCGAATAAATATTATGCAGAATTTCATAATAAGTGATAGATAATGTAGCATTACCCTATATTCCGAATTTTGAGTGCCACTATTCCCGAATAGTAATCTCTGGCTTATTTAATCATAAAAAAATTTTCATTTAAGAAGGTGAATTTTGTTTTACGGAATTAGGGAGACTCAAATTCAAGATCTCGCAAAATTCATGTTAACAACAATTTCTATGAATAATTTGATACAGAGCAGGATTAGGCGATATTGTTTTTAACTCAACATTATTTTGGGTTAACTGCGATATGTCCCATTTCTCCCAAATGATATCTCTATCCAAATAATTATGCTTAATAACACACAATTTTTTGATATTTTATATTTATAAGACTATTTTGTTTTAAAATTGAGTAGTGCAACAAATAAAACATTATTTTGAAAATTCAAAAATTGAAAAATTAAAGCACTGAAAATTTTTAATTTCTGGTTTTTGCATTATTTTATAAAATCAACCTTTAATATTACAAATTTATTTTATTTCTATAATACCAATTTCTTTAGTTTTTGAAATAAAAAATTATCGTTTTGAAATATATGAAATATGTAATAATTATTGAACTCAAACTGCAAATTTGTATTTCTGTATGGCTATACACTATTTGCTCTGAAAAATGAAAAAAAAAAAAAAAAAAAAAAGAAAAAAAAAGAAATTTCATCTTCTCGCAAATAATTAATTACTCCATGATTGGTGAACAAGACATGACATCCACAAGAATTAATTGGCAACACTAGTCGGGCACAAGCATATTTTTCATTTGATTTGGATTTTACAAAGGTTAATATAATATAAAATAACCGTTGTGATTTACAATAAACCTTATTAATGTAAATGTCACACTATTTTTCTCATTCTTTTACCCACATTTCTAAAAATTAAAAATGAATTGTCATTTTAAAAATATGTCTCATACCTCCCTCACATGAGGGAGGGATGAGGCATTTTTCTTGTTAAATTAGTTTATTAAGATAAAATTAAAATTATTATAATCAAATTGACAATTTTTAAGTAGATTAAAATGTTTCAAGATGTTATTCTGAAAATTTCCATTTTGTACAAGCAAAAGATAATTCCAAAAATATTTTTGAAAAATTGTTTCTCTCCCTAATCACCACTACAGTTTTGTTATTGCAATCCAATCTATTTTAACATACTTTTCCAGCTTTCAGCTGAACATTAGCTCCATGACCGAGTAATATCTCGACAACTTCAGGTTGGTTAGCTTGAACAGCAAGGTGTAAAGCAGTATAATTGTCCTGAAAGTTAAAATGGCATATATTCAATAATTAAGAGATAAAATAAAATAAAAGATATAAGCTTAGGAAAGATATTCAAGACAGTGTGATGTGTCCATTTCGAAATTTTTTTTCTATTCAAAATTTACGAATCCATACCTAAAATTATGAAAGAAAAAAAATACGTTATTTAATCAATTCTGGTATGAATTTGAAATTTCTGAATAAAAAGTAAATTCCCGAAATGCGCACTAATAATACGATAGGCTAACTACTATATTAAGTTATTTTCTTATTATTTAATAAACGATTAACAATATTAAATTTAGTTCTAACTCACTGGTGTTGAAGAATCAACATTTTCTCCTCTATCTAGAAGATTTCTGATGACCTCAACAAATCCGTGTGCAGCAGCAGTATGGATAGCTTTTGTTCCTGTCTAAAAAAATTAAAAATATTAAAGTTATTTAGTAAATTTAATTAAAAAAATGTATCCTTCACTTAACTGAAGTGATTAAAATGGCCTCCGAGGCTACATTTTTGATAACCACTTTGCCGAATCAAAAATCTTCGTGGTAGATTTCAACAACATTTTCATGTGAAATTTACCACGAAAATTACTATTTGTGTATAGTGATAGGTTAAAATGATCCTAAAAAATATAGCTATAAATAAAGAGGAAGAGATAGATAGCGTAGAATTTAGAGGCTGCAAGCGAAGTACTCGAGAAGGTTATGACATAAATGCTGCTATTTTGTTTGTTTACATTTCATAAAAGTCCTATGAACGCTCAGGCAAACTTTCACCAGAAAAACAGGAAAGTTTTGCTTTATGACAGTAAATCTGTACGAAAAAATGCATTTAAATAAAGCGAAAATTCTTTTTGAAATTCGTTAGCGGAAGTTTGACTTGTCGTTAATCAAATTCACTGACACTGATTGTTGTCAAAATATGGTGGAAGCACAGGGTTTCACTACCGCCTAAGCAAATTCCCACCAGTAAAAACGAATATATATATATTTTTCTTAATTTACACACCCCGATTTCGCATGAATAAGGCGTTTAAATAAGGAGGAAATTTCTAATCAAAATTACTGGCGGAAGTTTGCCCTGGTGGTAATCTAGGCCCTGGTTACCGATGAAACTTCATCATTTTCAGAGTCACTTCCTCTATATTCATAGTTTCACTTTTTAAACTAGGTACTTAAACACCGATAAGCTAAAAAGGGACGATAAAGAAAGTTATAGATAAAATTAATTAACACAAGATTGAATAAAGCATTTAAATTTTTATTCCAAATTTCTTTACATTTTGAATATTTTGAATAAAAATGAATTATACAAATTAAGGTACACTGGAGTATATATTAAAACATTAAATTTTAAAAGTGTATATTTATTTTAAGGTCTTGTACGCGAATAAAGTGCCTTGAATTTTTTAAAAAGCGGCAAAGAATTACTTGTTAAAAACAAATTTCTCTGCTTAGTTGAAAAATAAAGTAAAATTATTTCCTAAATGCTTTCGTGATTGTTTGATTTCGTTATATCCTGTTTGGGGATGAAACTTTTCCTTGAATATTAATATTTTTTCTGGTGAGAAGTCGCATTGCGATCTTCTAATGGAATGTTGTTTTTTAACCACTTAATCATCACGCCCGAGACATTCACGGGCTGCGAATTCAACATCTATTATTCAAAATTGTTTCATTATCACCAGTTTTATACAATAGTATAATTATCTTTATTCTGGTATCATATTGCTTTTCATTAAATAAGGTGAATATTTCTTTTTCAAAAAAGTGACGGCAATAGCCAATCTGAATTTTTAAACCGTAGTTTAATGCGACCATTAAGGGGTTACCGTAATTTCCGGCGTATAATACGCGGATCAAACAATTCATTTTTGGCCCAGAAAACTTATTTAATGATTGAAGATAAGTATTTACGGCAATCTAATAAGTTACATTACTTTTTGAAAAATTTCTGGGTTGAAAAATAATTGTTTGATCCGCGGATTATACGCAGGAAATTACGGTAATAGTAAGGCATTGCTTTCGCACAGCCGTGATTTTTTTTTTTTTATAAAGACATCATTACCATCCATATGTCTTGTTGAATAATGCTTCCCCAATGGGATATACTGTCGGCATAGTGTTACCAGTCAGCTACTTAACCCCTTGAGGGGCGGCGGTATATATTATATACCACCTACGATCGATGATGTTTTACACCAGAAAAATTTCATTAAATTTCCCTTTTCTAACTTTGGTGGAAAACAGTCGTAAAAATGCTTATCCTCTTTTTGATATAACTTTTTTATAAATTTCCGGTGGGAGTTCAGAATTACACGAACGCAATTGCTTGCCCCTCAAGGGGTTAAAGAAAATAATGATTGGTTAATACAATTAATTTGAAGCAAAACTTTTCACACCCAGAAAAAGGAATTGATTAAAACTAGAAAACATATTTTGTTGAGTACATTTTGGTAGTTTTAAGCGAATTTTTTAGTTAAAGTAAAAAATCGTTTTGTTTCTCAGACAAAAAAAATATTGTTAACACTCTTATAAAATTTTAACAAAATTTCATCCCTTTTATATGAATCTTACTAAATTCTTGTATTTTCAGTTTGTAATACCAACAACGTTTTGTTGTTTTTGCAAAATTTAAATTGGTGTGCAGAAGCCATAACTCTCTCACGTAATTTTGTTTAATTGTCTTACATAGCTATAAAGGATTAACATAATTTTTGGATAATAAAAACTTTTCAAATTGAGGCGGATTAATGACGTTTTTATTACATTATTATACATTTCGGGTGAAAATTGTGGAAGGGAAATTGGAAAAAAAATCAACAATATTTTTTTGTAATTTCCATTGTGTCAAAATAGACATCTGCGCCTTATCGGTTAACATTAACCTTCTAACATCCATGCAATGTTGCTTGTGGACTACATTTTTCATTTGGATTCCTTGTTTGGAACCATTTTTTAAACGGTGAAACACTTCTTATGTAGTGGCATTTTTATTAACGCGAAAACAAGGGGACTTTCACCATTTCAAAAAATTGGTAGCAATGAGGAAATTTGAATTTTAAGAAGGTAGCTTTCAGGCAACATTATGCTCGCAATAGAATGAGTTCTAAAAATTCCATAATCCAGAAAACTTAATGAATTTCGGCTTATAGCTGACAAAACGTCTGTTATTAAATAAAGGATATATCACCTTTTAAAATTTCTGGTATGAATTCGAGATATCTGAAATTTTTTTTACTAAATTAGAAAAACTGATGGTAGCAAATCGCAGGTACCACGTCAAAGTATCCAATATGAAAACGGTGTTGCCCGTGGGCTACTTTTTTAAAATTCAGATTTCTTGATGGACACCACTTTTCTGAAACGGTTAAATTTCACACGTTAATTGAATACTTCATTAAATAAGATTAATAATATATATTAAATAATATAATAAAATAAAATACCGTAATTTCGGGTGTATAAGCCGCGGATCAAGCAATTCTTTTTGGACCCAGAAATCTTATTTAGTGATTGAAGACAAATATTTACGGCGAACTAAATAGTTATATTTGTTTCTTAAAAAATTCTGGATCGAAAAAGAATTGTTTGATCTGCGCCTTATACACCCGAAATTACGGTAATATAAGATAATATAATAAAATAAGATAAAATATGATTAATAATATAATAAAAATGTGGTGCCAATCAAGAAAATTGAACTTAAAAAAATAGCCCCTGGCAACATTGTTTTCACATTGGATAGTTTTAAATGGTACCGATATTATATGCTACTATGGGTATTTGAGAGTTAAGGCACAACTATATTTACAACCGTGTTCAACATTTTATTCTTCTGGAATTGGCCGTTGGAGTACGTTTTGATAATTGACAACGTTATTATTTCAAGGAACGTCTATTTCTCAGTTGTCATCTTATATACTATTTTCCTACAACTATCTTTCAATAGTAGATATTACCTTAACTCTTTCAGGAACAAAGCCTTTTCATTGCTAAAATATTAAAATGAACGGTTTCACCGGATTTCAAGTACAAATTTATTTGGAAAAATACAAAATGCTTTACTTTCACAAACATGATAAATGGGAAAAATTTATACTGAAATTCTGTGGTAAATATTGTAATCGGGATTTAAAATTAAGCGATTTCATAAACATGCAAAGGCTTTTGAAAAGGGCCTTTAAATAATCGAAAGTTTTGGTGAATAATGAAGAAAATATTTCAGTTAAAAATTAGTGGGAGAAAAGAAGCTTACAATCTGGCAGATATGCTATTTTACCAGGATTTTTTATTGGCTAAATATAAATAAGCTTCTTTGACTTTTGCCCATAAATGCCGACCTACGTGCTGTAAAAAAAGAGGAAAAACTTTGAGAAAAAACTTTGCTTGTGCCGTTTTTAAAGTGACCAATTCAGTTTTATGTTTTGTTACGAATCCTGATAGAAAACAATAACTTACTTTGCTGGACATATGAAGTGGAACTCCTTTTTTCAAAAAGACTAAAGCTGTTTCTTGATGACCAGATTCGGAAGCTATATGCATTAGGGTTCTTCCATCCTATAAATTGAATTGGTTAAAAAAATTAAAAGCCTAAAACAGAGATTAATTTTCAAAAGCATTTTTTTAAATACATTGCTTTATTCTGTTTTAATAACATTTTCTGAAACAATCGAGACTTTAAAATGATGCTTTCATGGAAATAACTGTTTCCATTCTGAAATCAATAATTAGATGCAATCAATTTCTTTGTACTTATTAAAATTGTAAGCATGATACTGATTATAAACAAGGAAGCTAATCGAAAAACATGCGATCTACTTACTTATCGTCACAGCTGGGCTTCCACTTAGAAGTTCGTTTTTTGAATACCACTATTTTTCAAAGAAAAATCATCTTTATAAATTTCTTAGAAACTTACCTTAGTTTCCGGTTCTATAATTCGTGCATCAAATAATCACATTTCGACCCAGAAATTTTATTTTAAATAAAATGTAACTTTCTAGATCGTGGTAAATGTTTGTTTCCAATTAGTAAAATAAATTCCTGGGTCGAAAGAGAATTTTTTGATCCGGCACCCAGAACATTGTTTTGCTTGCAAATTCAACAGAAACCTACCGTATTTATTTTTCTGAAAAATTTCTGGTTTACAAAAAGCGGAACACATGGATGCAAAATCACCGATAATGCAATATGTTAAAAATTATGAATTATTTTTCAAAGCTCTAAAGCAACGTAAATCTATCACATCTGAAAACTGCATGTTATGATGCATATTTGGTGAGAGGGGATATGATCAGAACTTTCCCATAGGGTCCGTTTTGGCGAAATTGTGAAGATTTTTTATGTTTGTGGAAAATCAATCATATATATATATTCAAATATGAAATGACAATTGCGGTAATTTTTTTAATAAGAAGAACCTTCAGGAATAAGACAAGTAGGTGATTGTTTGTGAATATTTGTAAAATTATTATACAAAAAATTGGTATAAAAAACGGATTAGTGAGACATATTCAAACTTTTACCATTTCCAAATGCAAACCAACACAAATTTAATCATTTAAAAATAAAATCGGATCTGTGGAAAAAAGATTTAAATTCGTAAATAGTCTATTATTTAGCTATAAATAAATATAAAGTACCTTATTAAAAATGTCTGCATAAAAGCTTGAATATAATGGTAATTTCAGATTCACAAAATTAGGATTAGATTCTTCCCAGATGTAAACGACACCCATAATTCACGTATGCGCCGCTGCTTAGTTAAGTCTTTTCCATACCGGAAATTTTATTTAAAAAATGAAGTAAAATAAATGCTAATTAAAAAACAAACAAACAAATAAATAAATTATATTCTATTTAAATCAAATTCTGGTGGAAAATCAAGTTGTCTGAGGTGCGGTGCATACGTGGCAAATTACGGTATTCTCTACTTCGCAAAAAACTACCTTGTCAGAAAAGCCTGGACAACCCCCCTACCCCCCCCCCCAAAAAAAATGGAAAAAAAGGAAATATGGGATATATATCATTGATTAAATTATGTTGTATTATATGATAATGCAATTAAATTAAAAATTTCGTACAAAAGTAAAAAAAAAAAAAAAAAAAATGTGCAAAAGACTTTCGAACACTGGGTACCTAAGTACAAATGCAATAGATATTTATAAACATTACATTTAAATATTTGCTAGTATATTCTCAGCAACAAGAAATTATCTTTCTGCTTACCAAAAGTTAAATAAAATCAGTTTACAGTTGTTTAATGTATAAAAATTTTCTTTACATATATTGGGAAATGTTGAATCAATGATTTTGTTATCTATCTCAATTATAAGATTATAATTCACTAATATACATATTAGCGTGACTGGCATTCAAATTCTCCGGATGTGCTTAAGATAAATTATTGAAGCCTGGCATGCAAAACTTGTAACTTCATTAACAAAACGTCGTCTTTCAGCGTGAAGATTAGTAGAAAGTAGGTTTGAAGGATTTAACATTTTTAGCATGATTTTAAATGAGACGTACAAGAACGATCAATATATTTTTAATGCATTGGATTTTTACAGGTAAATGTCTCTATTTGGAAACTTCGAAGAAAAGAAACATATAAAAGTTTCATTCTTATTGTCTCTAAAAATGTCAGCTGTTATGACTAACTTTTGTCTTATAGAAATTACATTTCAAACAAAAAAGTGGAAATTAAAAAACGATAAAAAAAAACTGCCGTTGTTTAATTTGCACAGTTAAAAATTCATATAAAATAGGAAAATTATCCAATGAGTTATAAGAATTATTAAGATTTGTTGGCTAATTTAACACTAGAACGCCCGGAAAAATTACTCAAGTTCGATAATAATATTTCTCACCAGAATTTTCATTCGAAATTATTTAATTTATTTATTTAAGGTAACTCTGCTTGACTTAAATTTAAAATATTTCAAGAAAAATTTTCTGGTTCGAATTGAAATTTAACCACATGGTTGGCGTCGGATCGACTCCTTCCGGGCGTTCTAGTGTTAACCCATTAACGCCAAATTATTTTCTTTGTTAAAATTTAAATTTTGAATTTCCCACCTCTTTTTAAAGAGCAATTTTTATCTTGTTTTATCAAGGAATTTATCCTGAAATGGAGTATATATTTTTCTTCATATTTACTGGTGTGAAAAACGCTTTTTTGTTACTAAGTCTAGCGATCTAAAACTAAGCCACTGAGTCTTAATTGATTAAAATTATTTGCTGCTATAAAAAAAAAAAAAAAAAAAAAAAAAAAAAAAAAAAAAAAAAAAACAAGTGAGGGAGTGTGATCGAAGATCGCTTGACACCGGAATTCACAAACGAATTTTTTAGATATTTTCAAACCCTTAATTTAAGCTTTTATTTTAAATGCAAAATTTTACTAAAATATTATTGGTGCCGTTTGCAAGTTTGGAATTAAAATTAGGTGTCCCAGACCGGGCACAGTGTGCCGGAAAGGGTTAAGGAGCAATGGATTTTGCTCAAAACAGGAATAAAGTAGAGGGGTCCAAATGCACTTGAATCCATTAATTTTATAAAGTTTTATTATCTAATGTTTCTAAGGTTTTATTAGCTTTTACTATCTATCGCTCTATATAATCTGAGGATTTTCAGCTATTAATCAATGCGAACGATCTTCAGATTTTTAGTGACGGTAGTGCATCTGTAAACCCCTCCTCTCTGGCTATGAAACCAGCATAAAGTTATTTTCATATTACACGAAGCTATAACCAGTATAAAATTGTAGGGGAAAATGGGGATACTTGAGCCATTTTTTAAATTTAAATTTTTTTAAATTTTTTTATAATTTCTTAGAACAAAATAAAATATTGAAAATGAAAATTTGATAATTTTTCTTCAACTGAAAACCACTTTCAATTAATTTTGAACTATTTTTCTATGTTCAATTAATTTTTACTTTTTTTTTACATCGTGGCTCAAGTATCCCCATGGAGGGGATACTTGAGCCATGGTGAAGGGATACTTGAGCCATGGTGAAGAGATACTTGAGCCAGTACGGAAAAAAAACCTACGAAAGTAATTTTTTCCGCTTTATTTTTGCACAAATATTTTACCGAATGGTAAATTATGATACATAAAGTCCTTCAAAACCAATTGAGAAAACAAAGCTAGTAATACGATAATTTTTTGTCGTTATAGCTGGTGATCGAAGGATCATTGCAAAATCTTTTTACTTTTAGCTACATGGTAACTCAGTAGGGCCCTCTGTTGGTGACAATAGTAACTTCTTTGATTAAAAAAAACTTACAGTAACAGATGATGTTACAATTTCACTATAAAATATTAATCTTAATATATTATATTAAAAAATAAATATTTCAATATGTTGGACCTGATTAATTGAAGTATTAAAGATTATGATTTTTAAAATAGTTTAATTTTTTTAATGTAATAAAAATTAAATTGAAAACTATGTTTACATTTATCTAAACAGGCTATTTTTTTAGTCAAAATGAAAAATAAAATGGATATTTTCATTAAAAAATATACTTTTTTAAACATTTTTTTTTTCTAAGTCATATCAATTACTGAATATAAGGACGCAATTTTATTTTTTGTTTGTTTCATCCATGTCTAATTTCCTATTGGGGATGGTTGAGCCATGGCTCAAGTATCCCCATTCTCAGTGGCTCAAGTATCCCCATTACCACCATTTTTGTTTATCAGAGTTTTACTAAGTAAAGCATGCAGCTACTTGAACTAGTTTAGATTCAAAATACAATTGAAATTATACTTATTAAATTTATCCATATGATTGCAACTTTAAACAAAACTTTTAATACAAAAAAAAAATAAACCATGCACCTAAATATTTACTTTAGATAGAGAAAAACAACTTTTAATCACAATACTTTCAAAATGGTACCAAGGTATGTGATTTCTTTTTTACATGTTCAGGTTGGTTGGTTTTGTAGGGTTTAATGGCACAAAATCCCTTGAGGGACATTGCTGCGCCTTTTACATGTTCAGAACTATAAATATGTTACCATATTGCCGGTTTTAGAAAGAAAAATTAACCAACTGTAGAAATAATAGGGGTGGCTCAAGTATCCCCTATGCTCAAGTATCCCCACTCTCCCCTACATATAAAGCTTTGTCACTATCAGGGCTCGCACGGGTCCTGGAATTTCAAGACCAGGAAATTCTTTGGTACCACTATTTTCTTACACAATATCTCTTCTTAAGTAAGACGAAAGGTCACAGGCTTCAACAAGATTTTTTTTTTTTAAATAAAAATATACTTGTATTCCGGCTGGATAATAACAGTACCCGTACGAACGCTGACTATATCTGTAAAAACAAAGTCAACATTAATAGCATTAATTATTCTATTTATGTCAATAATTAGGATTGATTTTTGTATTTGGTTTCTACTTTTGAATGCCACTGTACCCGAACAGTAATTTTCATCTTACTATATTGCAAAGATTTTTTAATTAAAATAAAAATCCAAAATAGTGGTACTGAAAAGTAGGAATCATGGGATTCTTACACATATTTTCACTTCTTCATAGTTAAAACAGACAAATGTACACATTTTCATAACAACATATGTAAATAAAAGCCTTTTGTCGAGAAATTCGTGAGCGTAATTTGAATATATAAATTAATTTTAACAAACATAATTTTAACCAAACACCGTACTTCACCTTTGTTCGTTTAAAAATTGAAGCCTTGAATTTATCTGCCAATGTTTCAACAATAGAACTGTAACCCTTTTCGGCAGCTATGTGTATAGGTGTCCTATCTTGATTGTCTGTAATGTTTGCATTGGCCCGAAATTGAAAAAATACTTTAAGAATTTCAGCGTCCCCTTGTTCACATGCTATGTGCAGTGGTGTAAGTCCATCATCCTGTAAAAACAAGTTTAAATTATGCAAATTTTACAATACAATTTCATGTTTTTAAATTTTTGAGCTGTTCTGAAACATTCAAGTATATAAAATATCAGAAAACAAAAATTGCTATATTTTGGTGATTGTTTCTAGTTAGAATTATACTGTTGAAATTGTCATCAAATATATACAGAGCATTTTTAAAATATTTGCGTAATATATATAAACTCGGTTTATAGCATCAGACACTGCCATCCGAAAAATCTACAATATTTTAGTTTTCTAGTCAAAGTCCTCCTCCAGATTTTTATACCTCATTGCCTTTCCATATCATCGATCCAGTTCTTTCACGGTCTTCCCTGTTTCTTTTTTTATTTTTTTTATAATTAAATATGATTTTGGTTTGTCTTTTAAACTGAGCTATGAATAAAGAGGGGGCAGCACATAGTGTAGTACAGGGATGACCAACTGCGGCACATCGGATACCAGTAAAATGTTATAGCTATCATTGGCCTATGTAATCACCTAATCTCAGGGATTCAACAAGTCAATTTCTTTAAAACACTAGTTGTAGAAGACGTGCCACACTTGTCCTCCTTTGGTGTAATACCTACCTATTACGAGGAAGTAACTGAGGAGTTATCACAAGTTGGCGACTGTGGGTTATTTCAACCGAATTAGGTTATTATTAACGCCGGGACAAATTTTCACCAGTAAAAACGAATAGGAATTTCTATCATATTTTTGAAATTAATTCTGCATGAATAAGGCGTTTAAATAAGGGTGAACATTACTATAGAAATTTACTGGTGGAAGTTTATCCCAGCGGTAGCCTAATTCACTGACATTTACTGGAGATCGTTTAAGGTCACAATATGGCGGATTCGTAAGATCTAATTACCACAAGAGCAAACTTTTGCCAGTAAACAGTTTTCCGACGTGTTTAATTATGATACACATATTGCATGGATTAATACCGAAAAAAAATTTCTATTCAAATTCACTGGTGGAAGTTTGTTTTTGCGATACTCGGAGTCTGAATTACTGGTAACAGTTGTACCTTCACCATTTTGGGGCTATGTCAGTTCCCCTTTATTCATTACTCCATGGTCTTTCATCACTCATTCTTTTAATTTGAGAATACAAGTTTAATAGTTTTTTTTAAAGTATTATCTAACATAGTTCCTTTTATCTTCATCATTTCCTTCATTATTTTATTTCTTATTCTTCCTAACCCTTTAAGCGTTCTAACTGTGTTTTTTCGTAACTTAATTTTTAAAAGTTCAAATTCAAAGAGTGATTTAACACAAAAGTAACATTAATATAAATTTTTTGAAGTGCATAAGAAAAAATATATGTAAGGTTTTCAATTAAAAATTCTCATATCAATATTTTTCACAGCTATGATTTTATGAATCGTTAAATGTGGAAGGTAAACTCTGTATAAACTTAAAGGGCTATTCTTGATATCCTGCATGATTTTCTCAGGACATCAATTTGTACTGCCACTATTTTCATTCTTTCTCTTTCGAATATTTAAATTACGTACTCATATTACATAACCAGTTACTAGTTTCATTTTATTCAGACAAAAAACTAAAAATAAGGACATAACATCAATTTTTTGAAATAAAATTCCTGCCTCGTATACAGTGTTGCCAGTGGGGTACTTGTTTTTTAAATTCAGATTTTTTGATTGGCACCACTTTTTTGTAACAGTAAAACTTCCTATGTTTTCATCTTAAATAATGCTTTACCAAATAAGGCGCATTTTATTATTTCAAAAAATTTATGTCAATCAAGAATCGAAATTTAAAAAAAAAGTAGCCCATTTGGCATCACTGCTTGTATAATCGAAAAATTCCCACCAATTAATAAAACAAAAACTGTAGTTCAAAATTAGTGATGTCCAAAAGCTTTTAATTACAAAGTAGGCAAAATCGTCTTGACCGAGAAGCGTTCGGATACATCTGTTAAGGAGTTAAATGTACGAATTAAATTAAATTTACCGTAATTTCGGGTGTATAAGCCGCGGCTCAAACAATTCTTTTTCGACCCAGAATTTTTTTAAAAATGAAAGTTACTACTTAGATCGCCGTAAATATTTGTGTTTAATCATTAAATAACATTTCTGGGTCTAAAAAGAATTGTTTGAGCCGCGGCTTATACACCCGAAATTACGGTATTTAAAAAAATTTTAATACTCTATAGCCTATGAATTCAATATTGGTGCAATATTAATTTAAAAATAGTGTCTGACAGACATTGGAATGATTTTTCATTACTACAAAGATAATAATATTTTGAAATTTTTTTCTGTTTGAATGTAAATGTAATTTGTCAGATACAATATTTTTGCCAAAACATTTTTCTGTTGCAGATGAATTTCCGCAGATGAAACAAATCTTTTTGACCCAGAAGTTTTATTTAGTAATTGAAGCCAAATATTTGCCGCAATCTAAAAACAAACATTTTATATTTAAAAAATTCTGGGTCAAGAAATGATTGTTTGATCCGCGGATTATACGCCGGAAATTAAAGTAAATCAAGAAATCTAAATTTTAAAAAAGTATCCCATTGGCAACATTGTTTCAACGTTTTCCATTGTCCGGGACATTTCAATGGAGTTTCACAAAACCATGAAGCATAGATTTACTAAAATACGGGCAAAATATTAATTTATACTAAAGAAGAATTTGCGTATCTTGTAAGAAAACAGGTAAGACCATTTAATTTAGCTTTTAAAAGTTTCTAATACAGGACATTTCTTTATATTTTTTAACGTTTATTTATATGAATTTTTTGATATCCGTAAAAATAAACAATAAAACGATTTCTTAAACTTATTCCATCTGTCTATTATATTGTTAAATGCATCACAAATAAACATCATAAAAATAAAGGTGCAAATCAGTGTCTGTTGAATAACACTTCTTCAAACAATAATAGTCGTGATAACTTAATGTAGGTAAATAGTTTTTTTCTAACCATAGATCGGTAGCACTTCTGTAAATGTCACCATTTAAATGTTATTGTAAACAATGTAAAATTCCATTAAAGGATCAGTAAAGATAAATTACGAAATTCTTTCGATGAAATAACACTACGTAAAAAATTTTCAAAAAAGTTCTGTTTCGGGTTTCGCAGTATTGGTTACTGTGGAGCAGGTATGTAGAAAAGAGTAGTTATACCCCTGAAACTTTGCTTTTGTGACTGTCACAGTAGTATTAACCCTCTCCAGCAAGGGCAAATTCTGTTAGTAAAATAATAAATTATCGACTGTCACCGGAAATTACGAACGACTTTTTATAGAAATTAAGAATCTTCCCCACCCCCCCTAATTTAAGTTTCCGTTGTAAAAGCAAACTTTTATTTAAATATTATTGGTGCCATTCGCAAGTTTGGAATTAAAATTAGGTATCCCGGACTGGGCACAGTGTGTCGTAAAGGGCGAACATAGCTGCCAAATTTTAAATTTTAATTTTTTGGCACTTTTAAATGAAACTCTTTGGAAATGTCTTATTTGAATACTAATGGCTGTCTGTTTCATAAGTCTGGTAATAATAAAGATTTCTTTTTATTTTCAAGGTACCCACAGTAATTGAGATTTTTCCCATAACTTTTGCTTTACTTTTCTTTAACAATGTTTCCGCATCTGCAGATTTTTTTTTAAATTTAACAATAGAAAATTTTGAATAGCAATTTTCTCTTCTTTAATTTATGAAATAGCTATCACCTTATAAAGCAAAAATAAATATTAAAACTTATTGGTAAAAAATCGGAATGCCGAAATAAAAAAAAAAAACAGCCATATGGGGCAGCACTGTTCATTAATACTAGAACTGTCGTAGCGGTCATTTTGGCCACTACCAAATAAAAATATTTCGATTTGAACTAGTAATGTCTTTGTAAAATAAGTTCAATGGGTGCCACATCGAAGTAAATTAAACATATAAGCTAAAAAGTAATAAGTAAAAATTGTGGTGTGTGATATTTGGGTAACTGGTGTGGTATTTGGGGGACATTTGGGTAAAATTTCCGGCGGTTCTAACGTTAACCCCTTGAAAGGCGGTGTGATAAAATGTATCTCATTTAATTTTAATTGCGAAATGCTACACTGAAACCAGAATTTTGAAATGAAAATTTTTATTATATCAAGTATGTAAAGAAAAGCAATTATCTTTTTTGGAATAAATTTTGTTTTAAATTCTGGTGTCATCCAATCATTTCAGCATTTTATGAATAGAAGAGCTTTTCCCGCTACAAAGTTAATGACAATACGCAAATTTCAATTTTTATTAGTCCTGATCACAAAAGCAAAGTTTTTAAAGGGAAGTAAAGTTTTCTCATGTTTTTAGGATAGATCTAATTACAAAATGATACTGATTACTCAGAAAAAAAATTTTGTTGCATGGTATAATCGTTTACCCCTTTGAGCTCTGATGATAGAATTTTCTACCACATAATTTTAATTCCGAAATGTCACATTGGCACCAGAAAATTCGAAAAATTTACTTGAAAAAGTTTTAATGCATTTTTTTCTGTATATTGTAAACCGGTTTTTTCTTTGCAAAATACTGGTGCCAATGTGACATTTGGAATTTTGAAGAAATTTACCCATCAGAGCTCAAAGGGTTAAGGGTTGTTCTAAAGAGAAAAAAGACCTCTCAGCAACGCAAAATTTTTCGACACATTTACAAACTCAATTTTAAAGAAAAAACATAATACTTGCAGGCATGAAAAGTAAGGTGATTCGTAATCAAAATTTTCTTTTTTTATAAGTGAAATATATCTTGAGTTCTAAGCCATTGTTATCTCATGATGGCAGTTTTTTTTTTCTGTTACTCCGCTAAGTTCGGAAATTTTGTTCAAAACGCTTACTTGGAATGCGTTTTTTGACATATCCTCTGCCTTTATAAAAAAATAAAAAAATCTTTTAAATTATATGGTTTCTGAATAAGAACATGTACTAATTTCTGCGTTAGCGAAGAAAAATAAATTAAGGAATGTGCCAAGAAAAAGAAGCTCATTTCAATTTGAGAACAGCCTTAACAGTACTTACATTTTGTGCATCAACGTTACCACCACTATTGAGGAATAATCGGAGCATTTCACCATTTTTATGTCTGGTGGCAATATGCATGGCTGTGTCTCCTTCGGTAGCTGTTTTCATTTTTAGCTGTTCTTTGCTCAGTGCTGTGAGAAGCTCGCGACACATGCTATTGTTGTCGTTCTCTGCAGCAAAAAATAGAGGGATATTTCCATCCTGTCACAGAATTGAGTAAAAATTGATTGTCATTATAATGGTATAAAGTATTTCACATAAAAAATATTTTAAGCATAAATTTTATACAATTTTATACATAAAGTGATCAAATTTACATTTTGATATTTTTTTTACATTAGATTTTTTTTCTAATAAATATATGCAAATGTGAAAAGTAATCTTAAATATTCAGTTTTCACCTTGTCTGTTATTAGTCTCATCTCTTTACTTCCACTTCTAAGCAACATACTTAGCGTCGCGGAGACAGAACCTTTACCTTTCAAGCACAGAACATGGACTGGGAGTTGATTTTTTGGCTGAAACATAAAACGTATCATTAGTTTGAAAAGTTTTATTTGTGCATCTTATATACGTGCATATAAAGCATATATATATACGTGCTTTATTTAGTTGCTTAGTGAATGTATGTGTGGTTTCATACTGCTGTCGGAAATATCCTATGTATAATGCAATCCCTACTATTTGTGCCAAAAATTTACGAGAAATAGTGCGCACTAAACATGGGGTAAATACGGTAATTTTCAAGAGATATCGTAGCTTTAGTATATTTAATAATTTTTTCAACCTATGATTTGTCATATTCTAGAAGGATCAGATGTGAAATTTAGACACACAGTGAGTGAATATTTTCATTTTGATGCAATTGCATCAAAATGAAAATATTATAATGTGCCCATGTTCGTAAGTTACATGTAAATTTATTTTCTTTTTAAAAAGCGCTGTCAATAAAATATGACGCAAGTGGTAGCCCTGTACATGGAACTATTTAGAAAAAAAAAAGGAACTGATACATCACTGAAATAGTGAAGCTTTATCTGTAACCACTTTCGACGGCGTTCATTACTGCCGCGGCATACGTCCACCAATAAATTTAAATAGACAATTTCTCCTTAGTTAAACATCTTGTTAATGCAAAATATAAGTTATAAATAAGGGACAAAAAATATATTCATTTTTACTGGTGGAAGTTTACTTCGGCGGTTGTCAGGCTCACCGTTTACGCTGTATTGTGACAACATCCTGTTAGTATCAGTGAAATATATTATAATACCTGGTCAAACAGTGCCACTAAAATTAAATTGAAAGTTTAAACATAATTATCAGAGAAATTTTTCACAACAAATTCGCTAAAATAAGGAAAATTTACGTTCGGAAGTTCGTTCCCGCGGAAACCGGTGATCAAATACTGTTGACCTGATGTAAAAAAGCAACCGCCATCTTGTCGCAACCTTTTCAGTAACCGTAATTTCCGGCGTAGAATCCACAGATCAAGTAATTATGTTTCGACCCAGAATTTTTTTTAAAAATAAAATGTAACATTTTAAATTTTGGTAAGTGTCTGCCCTCAATTACTGAATAAATTTTCTGTGTCCAAACATAATTGTTTGATCTGCGGATTATAAGCGGAAATCACAGTGGTTCACTTGCAACTAGTAAGCAATACACTATATCCACCGCCTCTTTATTCGTAACGCCACTATAAAATCCATGTTCGGATTAAATTTATTTTAAGTACTGTAATGATGATGAATATTTTGTAAATATGCCATATAAATGAACTATATTGATGAATAATTACAATTAGTATATTGAACTCAATTTATTAGCAATGACAATGAATCAATTTGGACATAAATTTCCCCTTTTTACCATCTCTATCAAACAGCGTTATAACAGAAATAGTATTTTTACACAAAAAACGGTAGCTGTTAAATTATGTCTTCCGCTTGTGGGAAAATGTACATTAGCCCACATTTTTATAGAGTTAACATAACAAATGTTTATTGTATTTCTAATGTCAATGTAACAAAATGATGGCTCTCTAAAACTTCATCGTAACTACAAAACAGTATTTCACAAAGATGAGTAGCCTCAGTGCAAATCAATGCTCATTTTAAAACCCTAATTTATGAAGGGTATTACCATAAATATCTAATTAAAATTCCAGCCATTCACTGCAATGCACGTGCTTTCAGAGCATTGAGGGTTTTATACACGCAAGACGAGCATCGGTGACCACTATCTATGAAGGGCTTTGGAGATAAATGAAGTGTTTATCATTTGGACTTTTTCGCCAAATAACAATAATGCTTGTATGTTGTCAAATTTTAGGGCATGTTTCTTATATACAAGTAATAAAGTATTCATCAGATTAATTAAAGGAAATGTCGAATCGCAATGTCTCTGCTTTCGCTTTAAACCTCAACTGTCGATTTTAACAAAAAAGTTTAATGAAGTTCTAATATTATTTCATTTTTCATTTAAGTGCCATAAATCTTAAAAACAAAAAATAATTTTATCTATATAAATTTTTATTGTTTTTTTTTCTAACGTTTTTAGAATTATTTACTGGTATCTTCAATTATCTATAATTTCTACTGCTGAAATTAATGATATTGCTGACAAGGAAAATAAAGTTAAAATACATATATTGTACCGGAAAAATACAATGTTTTTTAACGTTAAAATAAAAGTTTTTTTTTACCCATTATAAATAATTAATAAATATTTTCCCATATTTATATTTGTTACTCATTATAAGAGATCGACTGAAAATTCCTTTTCGTTTTAGCCCAAAATTGGAAAACAAATTTTCTGCGAAAAAGCTGTTGATAATTAGCCCGGAGCGAAGCTATCTGTATTCCAAAAATCTTATTTGTTCTTTCGGAAATTTTCAATATGACATATTGATGTGAATTGCATCGGCTTAAATGACACTTTATTTATTTATTGCTATGAACTTCAGTGTTAGTAATTATCAGTCATGAAATGAGGGCAAATTATAAAGCAAGCGATGCATATATAAATAAACTTTGAAAAAGCTGTTCACTTGCTCATTAAAAGACTTAAAAGTAAAAGAAAAGTTAGGATTTCAAACCACTGAAGTGTTTCAAATACACTTATAGAATTCATAGCATGACACATGAACATTTACAAAAATCATTATAAAACATAATTCGAGGTATGTATAATATTTAAAAAAAATTCTAATTAGATGAAATTTGGATAATTAGAAAAATACAGAATGTCGTTGATGAAATAATTAAATTTCTTTATATATGAAAATAAAAAGTTTTGTCAGAGGCACAAACAGCTAACTTGGGCTACAAATATAATTAATTAAGAATTATGTATATTTATGTTAACATTCATTATTCTGATATATTCGTTTGCGTTTCCGTTTTCTTTTACAATTTTTCTTTCGTTGCTTTTAAAATAGAAGCTTAAATTAAGAATTTCAAAATATCTAAAAAATCCGTTTGTGAATTACGGCGTCAGTCGATAATTTTTCATTTTACTAACAGATTATGCCATGCTGGAAAGGGTTAAGGACTATTCAGCCATATTTGGCATGGTTGCGACAAGACAGACTACAGAATAATTTGTAGCCTCCCTTATAATATATATTTTTGTCTGGTATCTAGTAATATGTTTTATGCGGTTTCTTCCTTGACTAAAAGAATTATATAACTTGAATACTAACAAGGATAGAAATGTTACAGCGGAGTCCTAACTTTGAAATTCCTACACCGCACAGTTGTGTTGGTGTTGTATATGAAGGTCAATTATCTACACTAGGGATATAAGCGCGAGTAGGGATGCCCTCCGTGGGAATCTTTCTAACAGTCCTAACCCGTATTTATGCAAGGGAATCCAAGGCTCGAAAAAAAACCACGGATGGATCCTGAATAGTTAGGTTGAATAGGCGGAATTGGGTTCGAACACAGAACCTCCCAATCTACCAACATTGAAAGCAGAATCTCTTGGCCACTGCTGGGGCCCGCACATTTATGAATTCAAAATGGTGGTTCTAACTCTATTATTTAGTATACTGGCAACAAAATTAAAATCTTGGGCTGAAAATCGCGGGTTCAAAACAGTGCGGTTTTGATGGAGCGACTGTGCAATGTTTTCAGGGTTTTCTTGTATCAGAATTCAAAAACGGGTCATTTTCCTTTTAAAAGCTTTGCCTGAAGGCGACGCTTTTATAGAAATATGGCCAAATCTGGTGAATGTTTGTCGAAATTCCCTCTTGTCAAATTAATATTATTAAACTACAAATTCGGTAGAAAAAAATAATCATATAATTTTTTTTTAAATGTACATAAAAAATACCTGCAAGTATCACTATATTTTAATATATTCTGAAGTCTGTGAAATTATATATATATATATATATATACATTATATTTTTAAACATATTTTGAAGTCTGTGACATAACAAAAATCTCAGTTTTCTGGGTAATGTCCAATTTCTTCTGATATTGCAATTATACGGTTATGCGTGATATAATTTACCACATATGGGATATTTAAAGCTTTTATTCTTACTAATTTTCTTTTACATTAATATAAAGAGAAGTAAATTAGAATTGGTTAAAAATATCTGTATTTGGGTCAGTAGATATGTAAATGTAGAGGATTTTTGACAAATTGATTTTTTTATTGAAATCTGGCATATTATAGCAATGTGATGCCGGAAGCATTTTCTTTCATATGTAAAAATAATTTAAAAAATTCCACTTGTAAACATATGGAATATGAAACATAAATTTTAATTTTAAGAAATACGTAACAAATATATCCATATGTAAAATTTTGCTTGTTAATTAGTGTTTTTGAGTACCACTATTTTCAAATAGTAATTTTTAAATTATTTAATAGCTTAAATATGCGATTAAATAAGAAAAATATTATAAATAAGAATGTATTCGTACAAAACACGCAACATTGATCATTGATTCTTAAAAACAAGAACTTTAATATGAATGTATACAATTGAAAACAAAATAAAGTATTAAATGTCGTTTCGAGCAGTTTCTGCAGTTGTCCTCAAGATAAAATGAAGTAGCGAAATGATTAAAAGTTTAGAAATGAAAGCTTCCTTTGCGAGAGACAATTTGTCGAGCCTTGACCAATAATATGAATGTACAAATGCAGTGACGCCATCCACTGAATATTCCAGAATATTTCTAATGAAATGAGTTCATAATAAATCAAAAGTTTGGTTGAACTTAGGAGTATTAAATTATGTTTGACTTTGTTTTCAACTGATGGTTACTTTAACACATATTACTCATTTCTCAACATGTCCTAATACTATTTTCCATGGCTGTAGATTTTAGAAAAAAATATGTTTGTGAAAAGTTTGGTCCTTGTCCTAAAACTCCTTTTAAAATCAAACGATTTAAATATTCTCAAATTTTTCGTCTGTATTTTAACGGGATTCGTGCGTTTCAGTCATTTTCAAGCACTTTTTATCAGATTTTTTGTGAAGTAATATTTTTTTACTTAACCTTTTAATTGCCCAGGGCGTATATATACGTCTCGCTCAAATAAATGCATATTTATGAAATTAACTATCTAACAACCACTTTTTTTTTAGTTAAAATTTTTCCTTTATTAACAAAAAGAAACTTTTACCATTAAATAAAGGGAAGATTATTTTCCAAAATTTGTGGTGGCAAATTTTTTTGCAGCAAAAAAGTTGAAGATTATTTTCTTAAAGCTTCGGCAGTTAATGAGTTAATGCAAAAAAATTCTATCTATAGATATAGCGAACAGTACTTTACAAAGTTTATGATACTAAGACACCTAAAATCCCTTCAATCCCCTGATGCGTACGAACTTTGTGTAAGGATTGAAACATTGATGAGGATGATGATCTGGAGTTATCAATGAAGACGTGTCTTGTTTACCGAATATAACCAAGATGCTCGTGCTTACCCACTGAAACAGAAAAGAGTCCCCCCATATTCAGTGTTGCCAGTGGGATACTTTTTTAAAATCATATTTCCTGATTGATACCAGTTTTTTGAAATACTAAAATTATTATTCAACGACATTAAAAACTATTATTCAATGACATATTAATTAATTCGAACTTAAGCGAAATTTTACCATTTGAGAAAAGTGCTACCAATCAAGAAATTGGAATTTTTTAAAAAAGTAGAACACTGGCAACACTGTCCAAATTTAGTTCTTAAACTGGATTTTCGAACAGGGTAAAAAGAAAAATGAATTTTCAATTTGTAAATCATGAAAGATTTCTTAAATTAATATAATCCCAGCAGAAGTTCCGTATTTGCATTTTACAAAATTAACTGGATATGTATAATTATGTATTTAATAAAACGCTTTTTCATATGCACAATCTACAGATAGTATTAGTTTAATATTAAAAATTGTTATTTACTCGAAATTTTGATGGTACAATTTCAAATTATTTAAGCATATGAGAAATGAATTTAGAAAATAAAGCAAAGAATGGTAGAGCAGTAGGGGCTCCCTGTGTGACATCCAGCTTTCCCTACTTCTGTCTTAAACGGGGCTTGAATAAAGTGGGGGGATCTATAGTGCATTGTCTAGTAGCCCACCGGTGAAAACTTCCATCAGTAAACTTGAATAGAAAATTTAGTCTAATATATGTGTATTATTGATATTTTTTATCAGAAAAATGTAATTACTCTATAATTAAGTTTCTTTTTAACCAGTAAAATTTAAAAAAGAAATTTCTTTAAGAAAATATGTAATTTATAAAATTTAAGAAATTTCTTTTCTAACCAGTAGAAACATTTACCGGAATTTCCCGCACATACTCCCCGGCTTAGTTAACCTTTTCCGGTGCAGACAAATTCTATTCTTAAAATGAGAAATTGTTGACGGACCCGGAATTTATAAAAGACTTTTTTAGAAATTAAGAATACCCCGATTTAAGCAGTCATTGTAAAAGTAAAATTTTACTAAAATATTATTGGTGCCGTTTGTAAGTTTCGAATTAAAATTAGGTGTTGCCGGAGTGGTAATACTGCGCTGGAAAGGGTTAAATCTTTTTCGAACTAAAAATTTTTTTGAAAAAAAGAACTCAAATAAGTGTGAGAAGAAACATTTTATTTAAAATATATTTTGGTACTAAATCGAGTTATCTGAGGTACGACGTATACGCGTGAAATTACGGTATATTCAAAATATTTTCATCATTATGATGGACGTGTATTACAAACATACTTAATACGCAACTTAAATTCATCTTGAAAAAAAAAATCAAAATATAACTGAAAATGCAATTTTCTGTATTTAGAAAAAAAATTCAAAATTCACTTCGATTATGTTTTTTATTTTTTTTAAACGTTTAAATTGACTAAAATCCATATTGGTTTAGTTGGCTATTCATCGAAAGGTTTCTTTATTAAATAGGCCATTCAGGCTTCTAACCTACATGCACATTTTAATAAATCCCTTTTGTTTCTTCTGTGAGAGTGTAAACCAGACCAACAGCTGTGCCTTTGGCCGTTGAATACTTAACGAAAGTCGTGACGAGCTTAGTGGGATGCCACTGCCACATGCAAAATTACAAATCATATAAATGATATCACATTTTCTCCAGAAAGACATTTTTTCCCCAATTACCCGAGTCACGTGAAGGAAGAGATAGGGAGTGGAAACTGTATGGTAATTTAGTCTCATAAAAGCAGCGGGAGCATATTTCAATGCAACCCAAGAAAAGGAGCAATATTTACGCGAAAGGTGAATTATTTATTAATAGGCCGGTATACACACGCATACCGCAAGAATTTTAATGAATAATTGATGAAAAATTTTTGACCCATGGGCCAAGTTAAAAGAAAAATTTTAGTTAAAAAACTCAAACGTCAAGAAATGTGTTATTATATTTAAGCTTTTGTAAATCTCATTTCACTGCAGTGGCTTTAGAAACGAAAATAATCCTATATTAGTTCTTCTCTTTAGAGGGATTACATTGTTTTTTGTTATTTTCTAGGAATAGCATTAAAGATCACGACTATCTTATCATTTATGTGCAATAACTATTATCCTACTGACTTAACGGTTATATTGTAAAAATTTTAACATATTCAGTCTTGCATAGATTCAGGTTCTTTATTTTGTACTATATTCCCATTAAGGGAAGTACTTATGTTTTTGAATGATAAAATATCAATATTATTCCCAGGATTTTATTTTATAAATTTTTGTTTCTAAAAAGCTAATATAAATGGTTCATTATCCAAGAAATATACAAATAATATCATAAAATAATTACAAAATATACTTTAGCAATTGAATGTATGTTATAATGAATATTTGTTGTGATATAACTGTACAGTGCATGTAAAATCCGTACATTTCGGTGTACACCGAATTCTCAGATCTCGTACGAATCAAGGGATTTAGAGATTTTAAGTGTTTTGGTATATGAAATTTCGCTAAGTATTGGTCACTGTACCTGAAGATCGATTTTTTTTCAGTAAATTAGGCAAATATTACTTTACAAAAAATTTGGTACAAAGTCCTTGAAAATCCTTGAAGCTTATGAACCCTGGTATTTTTGAAACAAGAAGATTGCTCAGAATTTACAGATGCGCCTTATACGAGCGGTATAAAAACCAAAATAAAAAATTCGGGAAATAGGTTCATAAGAATTGAGATTTCTGCATTAATGAATGTGAATAGTGGACATGATTTGTTTAATAAACCACAATAGATTTCAAACGCTCTGTAGAACTTCATATAGAGAGGTAGGCTGTACATTATCGCATGTCCTCATCTTTTATACCGCATTATTTGATACATTTTAAAACGGGGTTTTCAGTTTGGCCTCTATTTTTAAGGTGAAATTTTGATTTCAAACCGGACCTTTTTAAAGAAGAAATCTTTCTTTAAGTATGCAAGAAATGACTGCCATTAAATAAGTCTGAAAATACTTTTGAAATTTTGTGGTGTGAATCAGATTTTTAAAAAATCAAAGTGGAAGCCAAAATGACAATCCTGCTTTAATGTGTTTTTTATGGTGTTTTTACACTGTTGGCCTCCAAATTGTTTTAAAAAGCAGGAATACTGTCGATTTTAACTCTTTGCGGTGAAAGGAAAATGCACTGTTTAAGTGTTGAAATTAATGACTGACACCGGAATTCGAAAATAACTTTATTTATAAATAAGAAAAAAGGGCAATATGTTACGCATTCAATAAACCGTAATTTTTTTGTTAACAAAATTCCGGTGCCAATGGGGAGTTTGGGAATTAAAATTAAGTGGTTTCATAGATACATCTAGGCGCCGCATATGGGGTTAACCGTATGCACCGAGATTCCCATAAACTTAATCCTTAAATGCATGTTTTTTTATTTTGTTTCAAAAAATGTTTTGTATGATTCTCAGAAAGGATTATTACACAGGGAAAATAATGAAAAAAAAAATCAGAGATACGTTTTTCGTATAATACGTCCACCTTTTCTTATGTTGCACTTCTGAAGTATAAGTAAAAATTGCTTTCATAACTAAAATATTGTAAATTACCAAATATTTTAATAAAAATGAATCTAAATACCTTGTTTTATGTAAATTTTTACTTTGTAAAGCTTAACCCTTTAATGCATGAATTTATTCTTGTAGAATTGTGTTTTTTTATTCTTATATTAAAGAGTAGGAACTAGAAATTTTCAGATAGATACTTAACTTTATGCAGTAGCATTTTTTTTTTCAGAATTAATACTTCTATATAAATATAATGGTTGCTAAAAGCTTAATTGTGGGTGATTCAGGCAAGCATCACTATGCATTTAAGCAGGGGTGCAAGAATTTAGGCGCCAGCGGGTAGTATCACTACTAAAATCTAGAAGTTTCCTTTACTGAAAACTTAATAGCATTCTAACAGGAAATTTACACGATATATTAGACGAAGAAAAAAAGAATGAAATTTAGTGGTGAGAGACTGACTGATGGCGCCTAGATTTTTACATCCCTGCATTGAAGGGTTAAAGTTTCTCAAAATGTTGAAAAAGGGAGTGTACTTAGTAAGGCAAATAGGCCTAATAGTAAAAAAAAATTATATAAACCTCAAATTATTTTTCGCGTTATGTACCTGAACTCGTTATATGCAGCAATATATAGTAATTGAATAATATAATAATATTAATTTTTCATGTGAAAGTGTCGACGTAACATGATAAATCACTTCCGATTACTGTCACGGCGAATATTTCCAGGTCTACAGTCGTAGAGATACAGAGATGCGAAAAAAATATCCGCACAGAATTTTTTTAATTGGAACTTAGACCCTTCGTTAAAATCACTGAATTAAACTTATCAGAACTTACAAAATTTTCAATGATATAGCATGTACTTGATTGACTAATTAAGGATATTGTTGCTAAGTACTTTGGATTTGCAATATCTGATTAGATTTCATAAAAAAATAAATAATAATAATAGGTTTCAGAGCTTAAAATTTTTTTGTGAAACATAACATAAACTCAAACTTTAATTAATTACAGGACAATATGTTTAAATTCTATTAAAAAAAAAGTTTCATAGAATGTTTCGTTTGCAAATGTTCTCAAAGCCTAATTAAAAGATTTTTTTTTTTTTAAATAGTGTTGCGAGAATATATTTCGGTGGTCTGACAAGGAAGGTCTACATACATGCATACTCAGAAAAATCTGAAAAAATTACAGAATTTTCTTCTTATGAGGATATATACGTTTATAAAAGAAATTTTGAAGGAACCTCGATAGATCGTCTGTAAAAAAATAATGAAATTTTCATTTATTGGGCGTTTTATCACCGATAGGTGATGAAACAGAATTTAAAAAAAAAAAAAATACGCTTTTTTCTAGAATGCTCTTTAATCTCTTCTCGACTAGAGTCGTTTGCTTAATTTTTAATTTTTTATCATCAGTTATTGTAAACAGAAGTTTTTTGTAATTGATATCTCGAAAACGCTCTGATCAAATAAGGTCAACTTTACAAAAAAAAAAAAAAAAAAAAAAAAAAAAAACTGGTGGGAATAATGAAGAATTCTAAGCGACAATTAACAAGCAATTTTCAGATGTATTAGAATAGTTTGCTTTTGGCGAGGAAAAATCATGTTCGCCAAAACTCACTTTATGTTTTCGCGCCAAATATTCGAAAATATTTTTTTACGGACTTTTTACTGAAATTCCGCCGGTAAATTTAACTGATCCTCTACTACATACATAAATAGTATGAGTTGTATTTTTTTCAACATATTTTGAGTATGCTCAATAAGGAGACTTTCCCTGTGAAATTAAAAAATACTCACCTGTAATTGAAACTTCGCGATATCCCAACATATGTTTGCAAACATTTCATTATTTAATATTACAATAAATGGATTGATTAATTTTCAATCATTTTTTTAGAATAAAATGTATTCTGAATAATTCCAGTTTTACTTTACACTATTTACTTATTTGACACTTTAGAAAAACTGATATTTTAATCAACAATTTAACTAAAAAACTAGAAATTTCAAACTAAGGAGACCGAGTCATTCTTTTGAGCTTTTAATAATTTTTTTATTTACTTTATTTAAAAGTTTTTTTACTGACTTTATAAGTTTTTAAGAGCTTTTTGAAAAAAAAAATCCTCACAAAAATTATCCATTGGGAAAACAAACAAACAAACAAAAAGAAAAAAATGTTCAAACTCATACTTAAAAATTAACTTTTCTCTGTATGAGTAAAAAAAATACCACAATTTTTTTTATTTGCTTTCTTTAAAAGTAATCTTTTACTTACTTTATAGGTTTTTAAGAAAAAAAAAACCGCGCAAACTTTTCGAAAAAAAAATTCCTCTCAAAAATTATCCAATTGGAAAAAAAAAAGTTCAAATTCATACTTAAAAATTAACTTTTCTCCCTATGAATAAAATAAAATTACAAGTGAAATTACATAAATATATTTTATATAAATTACATATGTTTTCTATAAATATTCAACTTAAAGTCCACGGCAATAGCACATCTTTTTTGAACCGTAAATAAATAATTAATAACTTTTTATTAACTGTCAATGATGAAAAAAAATAAAAAATTTAAACTTAGTGGAAATCACTAAATTATATTCTTAATTAGCACATTTTCTAAGAACTTTTAAAGAAAGTTTTTTGGTATGATTTTTCCCTATTTTCCGTCATTATATTTTGTATAATGTTTCATTTTAAGCAGCCTAAAAAAAAGCATGTTGTAGCACTGAAAAACTTTATAGTTCCTTACTAACTTTGAAGCACAGCCCGAATACTAAGTGAGCGTTAACACAAAAATAGCCACTATAGTCATGGAACTATTAATAAAAAGGATCTGATATATCCCTTAATACTAGAACCGCGTAAATTTTTTTCTCGAGATT
Organism: Maratus speculifer; assembly: GCA_964019185.1. Taxonomy (NCBI): domain Eukaryota; kingdom Metazoa; phylum Arthropoda; class Arachnida; order Araneae; family Salticidae; genus Maratus; species Maratus speculifer. The sequence goes on along the minus strand of OZ025293.1, from coordinate 309,193,114 downwards.
CCTAAAAATAGTTCACACCAGAAATTTCTTTTTAAACTAAATCTCTTATTTATTTAAATCATTTTTCTGCATCTTACATATAAATTATTTTATAAAGAATTTTCTGATTCGAATCGACATCTATCCATTTGTTCCGGGTCAAATTGACCCGGTTCCGCGTTTCTGGTGTTAACCCTTTAACGTTCATTGGTTTCTCTACGAAACCACAAAATATTAATTCCGATATCCAACAGCGACACCAGAATTTTAATTTTAAAAAATCCTTTTTATTATGTATGTGAAAAGTCACCTTTTTTAATTTACACATGCATTTGTTCGCAAGTACAGGTGTGAATCAGTCATTTCAACATCTTAGTAATGAAAATGCTTTGTCCATTAAAGGGTTAAATAGTGAAACTTCAACTGTAACCACTTTCGCAGAGGTCCATTACTGCTGCGGAAAACTTACACCAGTAAAATTAGGTAGAAAATTTCTCCTTATTTAAATGCCTCATTAATGGAAAATTTTAATTAACATTAACGTTAAAAACGGATTTTAATTTTTACTGGTGAGAATTTATTTCAGCTGTAGTAGTTCGCCACATTATGAAAACCAAGATAACCTACTATTTCTGTCAGTGAAAAAGATTGTAACACTTGGTCAAACTGATACTATTAAAAATAAATAGAAATCTTTTATCATATTTAAGAGAGACATTTTCGATCAGTAAAGCTTTTAAATTAGACAACATATTCTATTCAAATTTACTGGAGGGAGAAACTGTTGATAAAATTAAAAGAAACAGCTGTCATCTTGTGGCAACCACCTCAGTTACTTCACTCGCAACGTCTAGACAATATACTATAGGCCTCCGCCTCTTTATTCATAACTCCATTACTATAGTAGGCGAATTATTTTAACCCCTTGAAGGGTGGTATTGGCAAATGGCAACACCTAATCGTAATTCCAAATTGCTACACTGGCACCAGGAATTTTTTAGGAAAATTTCACTTTTATTAAATACGCAAAGATACACTTTTATTAGTTACAAATGAAATTTCGTGTAAATACTAATGTCATTCAATTATTTCAATATTTTACGAATACAAGTACCTTGCACTGGAAAGGGTTAACTTATGTGCGGTTCCTTAAATTTGGAAACCAGTAATTCATAAAAGAGTTCTTTGACTTGTTTGAACTCTGAAAAATGAAGCGGAAATTTTTTTCTTAATTATTCGTAAGAAAATATTGAGACAACTATCACACGGTGAAAAAAATCCGCCTTTGGCAGTCTTCATTTTTTCTGTGAGCACTCTGGCCTACTATTAACAATTTGTGGCGCAGGACAAATTCATTGCTTAACCCTTTGCGGCGCAGGGCAAATTCGTTGTTTAAGTGTTGAAATTAATGACTGACACCGTAATTTGAAAACAACTTTATTTGTAAATAAGAAAACGCTATATTTCACGCATTCAATAAATAGTAATTTTTTTAAACAAAATTCCGGTGCCAATGTGGCGTTTGGGAATTAAAATTAAGTGGTATATCTATGAAACCACTGCGCCGCAAAGGGTTAAGTGTTGAAAGTAATGACTGACACCTGGGTTGCCAGATTTGGCCTCTTTTTTAAATCTTTTAAATCGGAAATTTTTCGTTCACACCAAAAGTTCTGTATGTTTTTCTTTTCTTTATTTAATGACAGACGTTTCGTGATTACCTAAAGTAAAAAATTTTCTTTCAGAATTTCTGATGTGAATTCGAAGTTTTAAATTGAAAGTAGAGGCCAAACTGGTAACCCAGACTGACACCGGAATTTGAAAACACATTTATTTGTAAATATGAAAAAAGCTATATTTCACGCATGCAATAAAGCGTGAAGGGTATAGTCGGGTTTCTTAGTGAAAAATGCCCTTGGGTCAACCACATCGAGCTCTACATGGATTGATAGCTCATAAAAAGAAATTCATTTCTCCCCAGTTTTAAGTTTGTATCTCGAGACCATGGGGGGTAATGGCCCTAAATGCCAGTTTTGGAAAATAACACATTGTGACGAAACTACTAAGCAGATTTTAACGAAAAAAATCAGGGATGTAAAAAACCACCATACGAATGTTTGACAATTTTTTCATATTGTTTTAAATAAAAGAACAATTTTTCTTAATTTTTCCTGTTTTTAAATGTACATGTTAATTAAAAATAAACTGGAATTTCTGAGTGACCACCTTAATTATTTTGCATGAAATACTATGAGACATGATGCATATTCACTATCAATTTCAACTTTCTACGTATGGTGCATCATATTAAAAAAGGGGCAAAATTATATTCTGGCGGAGATGTGGGGCGTGTCTCGGACAAATTTCACGCCTTCTTTTTAAAATAACGTGTGAATTAATATGTGAGATTTGAAAAGAAGGCGTGAAATTTGTCCGAGACACGCCCAACATTACCGCCGGAATATGATTTTGCCCTTTTTTTTAATATGATACACCATATATAGAAAGTTTAAATTGATAGTGAATATGCATCATGTCTCATAGTATTTCATGCAAAAAGATTAAGGGGGTCACTCAGAAATTTCAGTTTATTTTTAGTTAACATGTACATTTAAAAACAGGAAAATTTTTAGAAAACTTGCTCTTTTGTTTAAAAAAAATCTGAAAAAATTGTCAAACATTCGTATGGTGTTTTTTTACATCCCTTATTTTTTTCGTTGAAATCTGCTTAGTAGTTTCGTCACAATGCGCTCTTTTCCAAAACAGGCATTTAGGACCATTATCCCCCATGGTCTTGAGATACAAACATAAAACTGGGGAGAAATGAATTTCTTTTTATGGGCTATCGATCCATATAGGACTCGAAGTCGTTGACTCAAGGGCATATTTTACTAAGAAACCCGGCTATACCCTTTTTTACCAAAATTCGGGTGCCAACGTGGTGTTTGGGAATTATAGTGGTTATGTAAGTGGTTTCATAGATATACCACCGCGCCGCAAGGGGTTAACCCCTTCGCGACGGGAGTCTTTTACGAAATTTTTAATGTCTTATCACCGATTTTTAAAAACAGAAATTTGTGCCTTGTTTAATCGAGAAAATGCTCCGATTAAATAAGGCAAATTTTACAGTATAATTTTACTGGTGGGGATAAAAGTGGATTCTTAAGCCTTTTGCGGACGTATACGTGTCGCTCGTCTCCAAGGTGCTAAGGGGGCAGTCTTTGATGAATGAGACTAACCACAATGCCTGATGTTTTTCAAGACATTGAGAAATAATGATATAATTTAACTCATAAAAGCATGATTTTTTTTTCGGTTTTAAAAATTATATATGATTACAAGAAAGGTTTATTACATAGGAAAAATAATGAAAAAAAGCAGAGAGTTTTCGTTCAATACGTCAACATTTTCTTGTGTTACATATCTGCTATTTTGAGTTATTTAATCGCTCAAAATTGGAGGTTAGATAATATGCAAATTTACGTACTTAAATGCTGGCATTGAAATTTATTAGCTTTTTTTGGTTGAAAGGGATCTAAACGTAGATCGCTGGGCGACAGTGGGTTAAGATAGATTTTCAAGTTGTTTTGAGAGCATATAAATGTAATTTTTACAGAATTAATATTTATATGTAAATATAGTGATTTCAAAGAGTTAAATAAAAAGGGATGCAGATATATATCACTATGCATTTAATCCTTTCCGGCACGGGCAATTTCAATTAGTAAATGGAGAAATTATCGTCTGTCACCGGAATTTACAAACGAACTTTTTAAAAATTAAGATTCCCATAATTTAATCTTTTATTGAAAAAGTAAAATTTTATTAAAATATTATTCTTGCCGTTTGCAAGTTTGCCTCTTTATTAACCTCTTATTTAAGCTCTTTGCGACGGAAGCATTTTGCAAAATTTTTAGTGTTTTGTCCCCGGATTTTTAAAAACGGAAAATTGTGCCTTATTAAACAGTGAAAATGCTCCAATTAAACAAGGCAAATTTCACAGTAAAACTTTATTGGCGGGGATGAACAAGAATTCTTAACCCTTTCCGGCACGGGCAAATTCTTTTAGTAAAATTAGAAATTATCGACTGTCACCAAAATTTACAAACGACTTTTTTTGAAATTATGAATCCGTTATTTTAAGCTTTCATTCTAAAAGAAAAATTTTATTAAAATATTATTGGTGCCGATTGCAAGTTTAGAATTAAAATTAAGTATCCCGGGCTGGGCACAGTGTGCCGGAAAGAGTTAAGTGTTAAACTGTTCTAAAAACTGAAGCTAGACCTTCTGAAAAAATTAATGCTTCATAAAATTTACATTTTGACAGATGTATCAGAATTTGTAGCTGTCGAAAATTCAAGGCTTGTTCTAACGTAATGTGTTTAATTTATTCATGAAGATTTTTACGTTATTATAAATTACTGCAAGTAAGTGAGAATAGAGTATTCCAATATTTAACTTGGACGACAATGACAGAAGCAAAAATGTCTGAGGGTGTAATCTTCATATCTTTTATAGAATGCGTGCTTGCTTGAGCGGTAGCGTGACGTAAATAATGATCTTCGTGGTATGAAAAATGTCTATGAATTGGAATTCATGAACATTCTGTCAATTGTAGATTGTTTAAAGATACCCTTTTACAATTAAATTTAAAACTTTTTTGACTTTGTCGCAGAAATGTACAGCATTTTATATTTGTACAGAGAATTAAAAGTAATTCATAAATATAAAGTATGGAGACAGGAATTAGAAAAATACTGACAAAACATACTGGAAAATTAATAACATTTAATATTGTTTCTTGATCAGCATAGCGATTAAACAAAATTATGTACAATTAAAAAATAGGACATCGCGGCTATTTAGCCAGGTAATTACATCGTGAGGCAAGAGAGGTCTGCCTTCTGAAACTGCCAGTGAACAACTGATACTTCTACACATTTTAATTCACAGCGTTAAATATTCTGAGTGGGGTTTTTCTTTATGCTGAGACTAATACATGTCACAGGATTAGGTTCGTGGGGAAAAGCTGAGACAGACTGTTTCTATGAGCCTGTTATACTTACATAAATACTTTTAAAACTTTAAAAAATATAATCAATTGTAAAATATTATTTTTAAAATAAATCAAGCATTATGTATTGTGTATTTTATATTCCAAAACGAAACCTCTTGAATATGAACTTAAAGGTTAATTATACAAAAGTTTAATAAGGCTGCAGTAATGAATATAATCGGATATACACTCGAACACATATATGTGTGACATACAATGAACTGCACATAAAGAATCTGGTAATTTTATACTCAGTAATTCAATAAATACAATAAATGCAGAATTTAACTATTTCGACTCTGGTGTCCCTTACACAAATTTTATTCTACTGACACCACTTTTTCAAAAGAAGTTACTTTCACTTATACAATATCAAAAAGGCTCTAATTAAACAAAACATATTTTCTTTTTACTTATTACTGGCGCAAAAAAAAACAAAACAATTGTGGTATCCCTGTGTGCACACAAACACATAGCTTGCAAACACTTTGTTTTCCCTTAAGTAATTCCTAAATTTTTAATATCATAAAAATACTTCCTGTTACAAACAAACATTTCCAGGTGAGACGGTGATAAAATTTCCAAACCATCAAAGATAATTTCTATAAATAAAAAAAGATAAATATATATATTATATGACACTTTTTCATTATAGAAATCTCTTATTTTGTGGCATTTCCATAGCTGCCAACTCTTCTGCTTTTTTGTACCCCGAAAATCCAATAGAAATTATGCTTCATTTAATCAGAATATTGCTGCGATTTTTATTGTACACAGCACTATTATCTTAAAGAAAATGTTCTTCTATTAAATCGACCATATGTTCCAATTTAAAATAAGACGTTTTTGAATTAAAATACCGATATCCAAAAAGCCAGAGACTTGGCAACTCTGTTCCTTGGTTATTATTTGTAATTATCTCAAGACATATTATATTTTTAACCAATGGAGTTATAAATAAAGAGGTGGCGACAGTTAGTGAACCGTCGACTAATTGCGATTGAAGTAACTGAGGAAGATGTAACAAGATGGCGGCCACTTTTTAAAATCAAATTTTCAGTTTCCGAATACCGCCGGAGCAAAGTTTGCACCAGTAAAATTGAATAGAAAATTTGACCTATTTAAACATCGTATTCATGGAAATGTTTATAACACAAATGTGACAAAAACTTCTATTTGTTTTCACTGGTGTCAGTTTGCTTAGTAAAATATTCAGTTTATTTCACCGGTTATCACAATATGGCGGAAATGCAGGGCCCGACAACAGCAAAAAGAAACTTCCACCATTAAAAATGAACATCTCTTTCTATTTTTATTTATGATTATTAAAATTTTGAAATTGTGTGACTTTTAAATTAAATTGAATACGAAGAAAATTTCTATATGAATTTATACTAGTAGGAGTTTCTAACAAAGGTAATCAGTCCTTGTAAAGATAAATACAGTTCAAACTTCACTATTTTAAGAATATGTCAGTTCCACTTTATTAATAGTTCCATGTTTCAACCCTTTCAGAACTGGTGTCATTTAACACTTTCCGGCACGGACAAATTCCTCCTGTAAAATGAGAAACTATCGACTGACACGGGAATTAAGATACGACTTTTTTAGAAATTAAGAACTCCTTAATTTAAGCTTTCATTATAAAACAAAATGTTATTAAAATATTATTGGTGCCATTTGCAAGTTTGTAGTTAAAATTAGGTGTCCCAGACTGGGTACACTGTGCACACCGGAAAAGTTTAACGATATTTCAAATTTCGATATTAGTAATAAGTTACAGTATATTTCACTTTATTTTCCTTTTTTTCACCATAATTGCTTCTATTATCAGATATTTGTGTGGTTACACAAGAGAAAGCTTCCAAGTAAAATATTCTGGTGCAAAAATTATAAAAAAAAATATTATACACCGTACGTAGAACGCATACATCAAACCTGTCCTGAAAGAGTTAAAATTTTTGCTTTTAAAAAATGCTTCAGTTGCTTATAGCATATTTCAAAAAGATTTTGTACACTGTAAAAATTAATTAATTCACTTATTTTCAGTTTAACCACCATATTTAAAGCTTAGCGATGTCTGAAAAACTTTGTAACATTTGATGTTATATAATGATGTTATATGTTGTGGATTTTTTTAAAAAATTTTGTAACTGTTCAATACAAATTTCAAATTTACTTTAAAATAGATTTATTAGTTGCTACATTTATATCTGTTCATTAACCCCTTGGGGACGAGCGACGTGTATACGTGCAGCAAAAAGGCTTAAGAATCTTTGTTTATCCCCACCAGTAAAATTTTACTGTAAATTTTGCTTTATTTAATCGGAGCATTTTCTCAATTTAATAAGGCATAAATTTCTGTTTTTAAAAACCAGTGACAAAACATTAAAAATTTCATAAAAGGCTCCCGTCACGAAGAGGTTACTATAATAAAAAAAATAATACATATGAAATACAGAGGCGAAATATATTTATGTTCGTTAAGTCCTACAACGTCTTAAGGAGAAATATGACTTTTAACTTCTGAAACACGGGTTTTCTTAGATATGTCACATTTTAAAATTCAGAGTTTACGAAGTATTTGTCTCTTTTCTAGCTGATTGAATTTTGGATAGCCTCTCTCTAAAAACTTTAATATCTTGTTATAAAATTAAATAAAAAAATTATAATATATAACTTTTGTACTTTCGATTTTCTATCCTTGTAAAAGGTTTGCTGAATGTTAGCAGATATTTATAACATTAAGACAAAAATATTTTAACCCCTTTCATTATAAAGATGTGTCGCAGGTCGAAATATTTTCATGAATGAGTTGCATAAATACGAAATCTTCTACTACTTTTTTAATAGCAGTATTCATCTTGTTTGATGACGGAAATTCCGAGATTAAATAAAATTAAGGTCACTATTAAAAATAACGGTACAGGATTTGAAAGCTTTGCAACTAATAAATAAAAATATCTCGACGTGCATGGCACGTTTTCCCAGCCCAAGTGTAATCCTTTAATGGTGTTTCCCTTTTGTAAGGTACGGGGAAAGTTAGCAAGTTTTTGTATTCTAACACATTTTTTTTCGTACATTCCGGTGTTAATCCATCATTTAATTATTTTACAAACAGAATTCCACCCTGTCAGAAATGGTTTAGAAGCAAAACGAATTTTTTAAATCAGAGGCCTCATAACTACTAATAGGGGTCCTACGCTTTAGGGAATGTTCCAGGACAATATCAGTATTTTTTTTACCGAAAAATAAACCTACGTTAAACGTTCGAAATTTCGCGTTTTTAAGAACAGATTTTTTATAAGATTATTCTATCGCAGAAGAATTTCCTGGTCTTGAAATTCCAGGACAAGTACGACTCCTGTGCTAAAAGAAATCTCTGTCAATAATAATATCGTCTGTACCATGGCAAACTATCTAATATCTATCTGTTGCGAGGGGGCTACTTTTAAAAAAATCAAATTTCTTGATTGGCGCCACTTTCCAGATTTGGTAAAATTTCCCTTATTTTCGCCTTAATTAATAGGTCATTAAATAAGATTAAACAAGGCGAATTTTGCTATTTAGTAAAAATTATGCCAATCAAGGAATCTGAATTTTAAAAAAGTAGTCTGCTCGCAACACAGTTTTCGTATTGGACAGTTTGGCTTGGTGACGACGATATAGTTGGGGAAATCTTTTATCTTCTTGATACTAGTCAATATTATGCGATATAGTATGCAATATATTCTTACTACTTACCCCATATGGAATTAAAGGATCTGCTTTTCTACTAAGTAACAGGCGAATAGAATCTTCTTTAACTTGAGCAACTGCTATATGTAAGGCCGTGATTCCATCCTGCAAGAAAAAAAATATTGTTTTTAATTATTTTATAAAGTAAACTAAATTAACTAATATAACGACGGGGTGATCTGAAAAAGGTATTGTATTTCATTAAACAAAGAACAAATTTCTTTTCTACATTTGAAGATAACAGAAAATATGTATTTAATAGATAAAAAAGTTAGGGAAGTGTTAATGTTTTTTAATGTAAATATTTCAGGGCTGTCACTGGCGACTATTTTTACATTTTGTTAACACCAGCATTTTTTAAATATAAACTTTGAAGCAGATTTCTTTTCCAAAAGCTGTCAATATGTATGTTAAGGATTTCTGTTTTGAAGAAATGGTGCCAGTTAGAAATGAAAAAAAGGCGCCTTTGTGGCAGCCCTGAATCTACTTAAACTTTAATTAAGCGATAAAAAAGGTATAAGTTACCTTTATTTATAATTTTAGAATTCGAAAGATGGATATAAATTTTGTACGTAATTACGATGTATAACTGTCAGCCTACATAAATGAATTTTAATATTTCAAAGCGGCAGTGGGACAGGCTTAATTTTTCAAAGAATGAGTATTTTAAAATCTTTTACAAAAATGTATTGGATTTTTAAACTTTTGAAGCCTCGAGATTATGTTTTACTACCTCATGTAATGAATACATCATAGTATTTCTTTTTAAAACAAAAGATGATTGCAACTTTATGCAACAGTTTCTTAGTACACAATTTGTTTTCAAATGTGAAAAAAATCCTATTACGTAATTTCTGGTGTATAATCCGCAGATTCTGTTCCGCAATTCTGTTTGGATTTAGAAATTTTATTCAATCACTGCAGACAAATATTTAATGTGATTTAAAAAGTTAAATTTTATTTTAAAAAACTTTTGGGTCAAAACAGCTTTGTTTGATACGGGGATTGTACGCCGGAAATTACTGTATAAGAATTGACTCTTTTCATCTGATTGATTCATTAAGCACCAGTTGTTGTGTTTCGGAAGGAATGGCGAACAGAGAAAAATACATCAGAGTGCATTTTTCAACAACCATTTACTCTTCTCATTAGAATTAATTTACATTCTTGACAGTAGTACGGATTTAACCCTTTGAGGGGCAAAGCACTTCTGTTCATTAAATGCTGAAATGATCGAATGACACCAGTATTTAAAAGCAAATTTATTTCAAAATAGATAAATGCTTATCTTCGCGTACTTGATAAAATTAAAATTTTCATTTCAAAATTCTGGTGTCAATGTGGCATTTTCCAATTAAAATTAAGTGGTATATATTTTATACCACTACCCTTCAAGGGGTTAATCCTTTGAGGGGCAAGCAATTGCATTTGTATAATTCTAAACTCCCACCGGAAATTTGGAAACATTTCATTTCAAAATAAGGAAAAAAAGCAGGCTTGCGCCTTTTTTTTTCACTCCACACAATTTTTTGTTTGCAAAATACCGGTGATAACGTGACATTTGAGTGTTTTGAAGAACTTCACCAACCAGTGATTAAAGTGTTAACCCCTTCGCGACGGGAGCCATTTACGAAATTTTTAATGTCTTATCACCGGTTTTTAAAAACAGAAATTTGTGGCTTATTAAATCGAGAAAATGCTCCGATTAAATAAGTCGGATTTTTCAGTGTAATTTTACTGGCGGCTATAAACAAGGATTCGTAAGCCTTTTTGAGGCACATATACGTGTCGCTCGTCCCCAAGGGGTTAACAAAGCTAATAACGGAATTGGCTCCATTTATTTATTCATAATTCGTGATTTAGACGGGTATTTTTACTCAAGTTTTATAAAAATATTTAATACCAGAATTTTTATTTAAAACTGTTTAAGTTACTTAATAAATTGTCTTTTTTTAATCCATTGCTTTTTTAAACTTACTTTATAAAAAAAAATCTGGTTTGAACCAAAATATTTTCGTTTGGTAGGGGCCAAAATGGCTCATCACCGTCATTCTAGTGTTAAACAAGTTGGAACATTTTTTGCTATACTCATTTATTACATTATTTGATTTAAATTATATACAGCAAGCTAAATCCCTAAAACTGTAGGAACTGCTCAAATGAGTTTAGTTTTCTTCTCACAATGAATTTTTTTGTACATTGTTGTATTGAATGGCTAAATTTAGAGGCAATACGCATAGAAGTTATTAAAAACTCGCTTGTTTAAAAAAAAAATAAAAAATTGCAGCCAAATGTTTTAATTAAAAACTTAGGCAAATAAGACTGGAGGTAGGGATGAGATTTCCACGTTTTTGCACAGAAACATTTTGTTAGAGAAAATGTTATTCTGTTAAATTGTAATTATTTTTCGATTAAATGAAATAAAATGTTCTCTAATAAAATACTGGTGCGCGAAACTCAGAAATCTCATCCCTAACTGGAGTATGATATTTTTTAAAAAACTCGTAAAAAGAAGATACATTTTTTGATCGATTTGGTTAAGTTTAATTGCATCCAAAACTTCTCTAAATTTTGCCTCCCAAACATTACGTGGGGATATCACAAAGATTCAATTACACGTGAAAAATTTTGAATGCTATCTGGGACTACTTTTAGAAAACCGAAATCGTTTACACAAGTTATGAGAACAATTGCAAGAGAAATATACCACGAAATGTATTTTTTAAAAATAGTGATGCGAAGTAAATATACCGTAATTTCGGGTGTATAAGCCGCAGACAAAACAATTCTTTTTCGACCCAGAATTTTTTAAGAAAAAAATATAACTAGTTAGATCGCTGTAAATATTTGCCTTCAATCACTAACTATGATTTCTGGGTCGAAAAAGAATTGTTTGATCCGCGGCTTATACACCCGAAATTACGGTAAATATATTCGCTTGTAATTGAAACTTTGAGATACCCTATGTAGGTAGGTTGAGGTGAGTTCCTATAAATATAGATACTTTAAATGTTTTAGTAACTATTTCCTGCAGTAACAAGGGCCAGTGGTCAGTGGATATCCAAAGTCATTCGGTGATCGGTTTCATATCCAAAGTCATTCGGTCAGATATGTTAGGAGTTATGTAAGTTTAGATCTTTGAGCTCTGATGGGTGGAATTTCTACCACTTAATTTTAATCTCCAAATGTCACAATGACACCGGAATATTCAACGAAATTTACCTGAAAAAGAATTAAGGCATTTTTTCGTGCATATTATATTATCCAAACAAAAGTCGATTCTTTTGTTTATAAAATACTAGTGCCACTGCGACATTTGAGCATTTTGAAGAACTTACAAGATAAGAATAATACATTTATTTTTAACCGTTCCAAAACAGATTGAAATGTGAATAGTTTTTTACCCCTTTCGACTCCTACATAAGTTTTATTCGTCCGGTACAACTTTTTCATAATAAGTTACTTTCAATTACACACTTTTGAAAAATCTCTAATTGAATAAGGCATATTTTACTTTCCTTTTTTACTGATGCCATTGCAGAGAATGATGATATCCGGTCAGATCGGACATGCGAGTGCAAAAAGTTAAACATAACTCAAAAATTATCTGATCAGCGCTGTAATTTTACATTCGAAAATCTCAGGCTTCTAGAATATCTATTTCTTTTAAAAATTCACAGCATTTTCGTATAATTTGATTTCAAATAATATATATTTTGAAATAATAATTAGTAGAGAAATTTTTAATATCACAATTTCCATATATTCATTATATATTGATAAGCAAAATTAAGAACAACATTAACTAGTAGACATTATTATTTACTTATTGATATCATTCAACTTTTATACAATGATTTACAACGGAGTGAATAAGGATGTACTTTTTATCCACGAATTTACTTTAAAATATTTTCTTTGAATGTACCGTGATTTCGGATGTATAAGCCGCAGATCAAACAATTCTTTTTCGACCCAGAATTTTTTAAGAAACAAATATAACTAGTTATATCGCCGTAAACATTTGTCTTCAATCACTAAATAAGATTTCTGGGTCCAAAAAGAATTGTTTGATCCGCGCCTTATACACCCGAAATTACGGTAATTAATTTACTTAACGAGATTTATTTTTTAAAATGCTATATGCATTGTTGAAACATTGGAAGATTTAAGGTAATGCAAAAAAGTTTTATTTGAGATAAATGAATAGACGTGATGAAACACAAACACGTACAAATAGTAATGTCAACCAATTTTCTTACTCGCATTATAGAATCAATTATGCAAAAAGCTTTTTGGAGCCGACATTTACAGGAATTTTCGGGAAAGTCGTTTTTTCTCATTCTCCCATTGTTCTTATAAACGGAAAATGTTTTCGAAAGATTAATATTTAAAGAACCCTACCAAGATATTTAATTTGCACATTGTAATTGTAAAAATTGGATGATAAATATAAAATGTAAAAGAAACTTTACTCATAATCAACAAAAACTAGTGGTGCTATTTCGCTAAATTCAAACTTTGAATGCATAAAAACCAATTTTAAACTCTTTTTTCAATTAATTTTATTGCTATTGTACTAGTGTTACTTGAAAAAAAAATTTTAGTAGAAAGGGCTGACGGACACTTAAAAAAGCACATACACAATATTTTTCTTTTAATCTTTTGAGAAGCAGTGGGATATATTATATCTCACTTAGTTTTAATCAGTATTTCTATCAGAATATCTTTAATTAATTTTCGCTTTTATAACTTTGGTAGAAAAATTTTAGAAAAATTGTTTTTCCTAATTTTTATTATTTTTTTAAATTCCGGTTTGAATTCAACATTACAGAAACACCTGAAAGGATAAATATGTACAAGAAATAATTTACCACTTAGATAAACGTAAATACTTTATTATGATTCTTTGAGCCCTGTTGGTTGATTCTTCCCTCTTAATTTAAATTCCGATATTTAACAATGATACAGTAATATTCGACCAAATCTATTTGAAAAAAGATTAATGTTTTATTATTATTATTATTATTATTATTATTATTATTTTATTTTATTTTTTTATTTTTTTTGCGCATATATCGTAAACCGATTTTCTTCTTTGAAAAATACTGGTATCAATGTGACATTTGGGAATTTTGAAGAAATTCACTCACCAGAGCTAAAAGGGTTAAATTTTAAATCTAATTTCACAAATAAAGGAGTAAAATTTCACATTCATATTTTTTACACACTAACTTAATTTGTTAGCGCAAACTTTTCCTCATTTTTTTATGTACCACAGAAATCTAATAGCAATTTTTACCTAGATTAATGGGCGCTGACGCCGATTAAACAAGGTAAAATTTATTACAAAAGTTTTGTGGCACGTAAAAGTTAAAGAGTTGGAAGCTATCCTTAAATGAATGAAAATTTAGAAAAATGTATCGATGTTATAATAATAAAAATAATTAATAATATTTATGGAAGTAAGTAATAAATATGAATAAAATAAGCAGATTTGTTGATAAATTGTCACTTTTATAGCTTCAGTTTCCTTAAATTCCACGAACTTATCTAATTTTGCCCTTAGTATAAACTTTTTCGTATATAATATGAAAATGTGAGCTTTCAAAAAATAATTAATAAAACAATTGTCATAAATATGGATATATTAGAATAAAATAAAGCCAAAGTGCAGGAAAGCAGCATCAATTAAAGGGACTCAGTACCTCTGAAGAACTATGAAGATTTTCCTATTTACTGTTGTACATTTACATATTATATTCTCATATTGTTATAGGCAATAATTTAAAAAAACTGATTTTGACGAGAAAAAATATTTTGTGGGTAAAAATTAAGTATTTTAATATTTTTTATTCAGAATTTTAAAGTTTTTTTTACAGGGTTCGCATAATCTTACCACTAAAATTTAACAGTATATCTAAAGTACTTTACTGAATAAAAATGTTGCGAAATTCGAAAGTAAAGGCTGCGGTTCGCACTCCCATAACTTTAAAATTAAATATAAATTTTCTTTTAATTAATAGTGGTCCCAGAGTCCTTAAAAAATATACGGAGTGTGCGAACCCTGATTTTATATACAACACTGTGTTTAAAACACAAAAACTTCTGCAAATATTTATAAAATCACTCCATTATTTTTTTTGTATCCTCAGTATGGTGTTTAATTGTCATTAATAGTCATTAATTTTAGTCATTAATCAGTCGTTGATTTTACAATTAATGAATTAGTTTCGATTTTTATTTTTTATTTTTTCATTGTATTGTAAATCCCAGATAGGAATTCATGCTAGTATCTGCAACAAAGATAGACTTGTTAGTGCTATGTATTGCTTTTACTGCTAGATTTTCATGCTATTATATGCTTTAAAAAGCTAGCCAGCATCAAATGCTATATAGCTAGCTTACACAGCAATAGCAAAGTAAATAAAAGCATTTTATGCTTAAATGGGTCAGTACATACCATGACTTTCTGGTAATTCAGGTGAAACCAGAATGGGATGCAGCTTTTAATGCTAGTGTTGCAAACACACACAACTTGAGTTTCGACTGGGGAACCCATCCCGAATTTTATCAAGAATACTACATTGAGGATGCAAGAAATGGCATGATTTGACACATATTTGTAGAAGTTTTGGGATTTTGAAGACTGTAATGCATTAAAAAATTTCAAATTTTAAAATTCTTTAACTTATTTTCTTACCTTTTTTTCTTGCCAAAATCAGTTTCTTTATTATTATGTATTATTATTATGTATTGTCGCTACATTTTTACCTACAATAATGTCGTCGGTACCACGTCAAACTAAACAATATGAAAACATTGTTGCCAGTCGGCTACTTTTTTACTTTCTCCTACCTTTGATAGAAGAAAGTATTGTAATCGAAATTTTTTTCGATTTCCGGTTTTTGACGGATTGGCACGTTTTATGGGTCAGAGATTCCAAAAAACATGTTTTTACAAAATGTCGGTCTGTCCGTGTGTCTGTGTCCATATGTCGCCATTCTACCATCAAAAAGTGTATGAAGATGTACATAGAATTGAACCAATTTTTTGTGAATGTTTTTGGTTGTGGCAAGCAAGTCTTCCTTCAGTTTTGGAATATTCCACCAGAAGGGGGCGCTGCAATAGCGATTTTTGTTCCATTTTCAATATTGTATCGACTAAAAGTGTATGAAGTAATGCTGGAACTGAACCAAATTTTTTGTGTAAATGTTTGGTAATGGCTAGTTGGTCCTCCCTGAATTAAAAAAAATCCTACGGAAGGGGACGCTGCAATAGCGATTTTTGTGACATTTTAAATATTATACCACTTAAAAGTGTATGAAGTTATGCATAGAAATGAACCAAATTTCTTGTGTAAGTGTTTGGCTATGGCTAGTTGGCCCTCCTGGAATTTGAAATAAATCCGCCAGAAGAGGGCGCTGCAAGAGCGATTTTTGTGCAATTTTCAATATTGTAAACGTGTATGAAGTTATGCATGGAATTGAACCAATTTTTTTGTATAAGTGCATGGCTATGGTCAGCAGATCTTCCCTGATTAAAAAAAAAATCCGCCGGAAGGGGCGCTATAATCACGATGTCTATGCCTTTTACATTATTTTACCATCAAAAGTGCATGAAGTTATGCATAAAACTGAACTAAATTTTGTGTATGATTACTTTTGGGCATGACAAGCAGGTCCTCCCTGAATTTGAAAAAAATGTTCCAGAAGGGGGCTTTGTAAAATCGATTTCTGTGCTATTTTCATCATTGTACCATTGAAAAGTGTATAAAGTCATATACAGGATTAAACCAGATTTTTTTGCATGTTTTTGGCTATAGGCGACAGATTTTTCTTGAATTTAAATATATTCCGTGGTAAAGGAGCATTGTGATAGCGTAGAGCTTTTTGGATCCTTTTCTAGATTTTCTGTCGTTTTATTGCTCATCGGCTCGTGCAGAGATGGAAACTCGCGTCCTGTTAAGCAGGCTATTTGGAAACAGCTGATGATAACAGAATAAATGAAAGTTATTTATTTTAATAAATATGATCCACAGTAACTCGTTTTTATTCCGATTAATTGACTGAAGCAGAAATTTAATATGGAAATCAAAGTTGGTATCGTAAAAAATTAATGATATTGAAGTATTAACATGTGTAACTACTTTTTGAAATATTAAATGTCGTATGAGATCGAAGAAAATTTTAGGATTGGCACATCTAACTCGTTTAAAAATTAATGTTTTTGATTGGTACCACTTTTTTTAAATGATAAAGTTCCCCTTGTTTTCGGCGTAGTTACTATATCATTAAATAAGTTTAAACAAGGCAAATTTTAGTAATTCAAAAATGTGGTCCTTAATAAGAAATCTGAATTTAAAAAGAGTAACCTACTGGCAACACTGTTTTCATATTCAATATATCGCCATGGTATCGACGACATATGTATATAATAAATAAATGTATATGAGTAAAAAAATTCTTCAAAGTGAACCCAGTCCCCTTAACCTTTTCCGGCGCGGACAAATTCTGTTAGCGAAATGAGAAATTATCGACTGACACCGGAATTCACAAGCGACTTTTCAAGAAATCAAGAACTTCTTAATTTAAGCTTTTATTGTAAAAGCAAGTTTTTATTAAAAGATTATTGGTGCCAATTGCAAGTTTGGAAGTAAAATTAGGTGTGTCCAGACCGGACACACTGCGCCGGAAAAGGTTAACATAGTAAGACGAGGATTTCTACTCAGGTTTTAAAAAATATTTAATACCAGATTTTTTATTTAGAACTATTTAAGTTATTTAATAAACTCTGCTTTAATTTTTTTTTTGTTTTGTTTTAAGTTTATTTTCTAAAGAAATTTCCGGTACGAACCAGGATACATCCATTTGGTTGGGGACAAAATGGCCCCTCAGCGTCATTCTAGTATTAAACACAATATTGCCAGTGGGCTACTTTTTTAAATTCAGATTTCTTGATTGGCGCCACTTTTTTGAAATTGTAAAATTCGTCATTATTTAATGACATATTAATTAAGGCGAAAACAACAGGAAATTTCATCATTTCAGAAAAGTAATGCAAAACAAGAAGTTCGAAGTTAAAAAAAGTATCCTACCGGCAACAGTGCTTAAACTTAAAAATAATTCATTTCTAAAATTTACATATATTAGGGTATTTATGAACACTACTCACTTTGTAATAGCACAAATTTTTAATAAAAACTATCCAAGGTTGTATAAATTTATTTATTTTTCTGAGCTGATTCATTATTAAATGCATTATACGACAATTTATGACTAACATTTTTAAACTTACAAATATTTTATTAAAAAAATACAAAAATATATTTCTTCTCATTTTTAATACAGGATACTCACGATCTCGTGTGTTCCTAGTTTTAATGAAACATAATATTTTTAAGAATGCCGCGTATCCCAATTATTTATAATATCCGGAAAACTTATCCGATTTCCCTTTACTTAGATTCTTTAGACCTACTAAAGAGACCGGATGATAATCATTAATCTTTTTCATTATAGGGACATAATTATGACGGAAGCTTAGACAGTTCGGCGAAATTTTATAAGAAACTATTTTTATTAAGAAGTTCTCAAATTATATTCAAGAAGTGAAGTTGTATGACTTATAATGCATCTTGTGTAATAATTAAATTACACAGCTGCCAACATTCACTCTTCTTTCCTGTAAGTATCTATATATATATTATTTTTTAAACTTATTTAACACTTAACGGTGGGGGCGTTACGGTTTCACGACGATTGTCCATTACGCTTCTTTTACTTTTTTTAACAAAACTTTTCGGATTAACCTTTTTCTTAATATTTAATTCCTGAAATTCTGAAATTAGATCAAAACTTACTACACGAAAACACTGGTGTTAAAATTTAGGAAAATTGCACATGTTGTACGTGCTGCTCGTTGTATAAGGGTTAGGGAACCATGAATAAAAGGAAAAGACATGTTCTCAAAATGGTAAGAAAAAATATTGCTGTCAACTCTTTAATTTTTTTTAAAGAATTCTTTTCGCGGTTGATTTTTCTCCGTTTCACTGACGATCCATTAGGACTCATTTTCAGAGATACCGATTCTCAAAAATACCTATTTAAATCTAAGACCTTATTCTCTTCAACGGTCTGGTTTTGAAAACCAGAAAGCGTTCTGGCCAGAAACCTTTCAGAAACCAAAACCTTTCTGTAACTAAATAAATGAACAACGTTAAAGAGCACAAATATTATAAAATAAAAGATGTTAAAAGCATACAGCCGTTTCGGGACTTCTAAAATCCCATCATCAGTGCTAAAAAAGTGTAAAACTTAAAAGAAAGTCACATCGTTAAATAAAATAAACCGTGCATCTGAGCTCGCCGCTAAAAGTGTAAACAAACAATCCAACAGCCTGTTGAAGCCAAATATAAGAAGGGGGGGGGAGGATTGTACTTTGTGCTTATATATAACTAAATAAATAAACAACGTTAAAGAGCACAAATATTATAAAATAAAAGATGTTAAAAGCATACAGTCGTTTCGGGACTTCTAAAGTCTCATCATCAGTGCTAAAAAAGTGTAAAACATAAAAGAAAGTCACATCGTTAAATAAAATAAACAGTGCATCTGAGTTCGCCGCTAAAAGTGTAAACAAACAATCCAACGGCCCGTTGAAGCCAAATATAAGAAGGGGGGGGGGGGATTGTACTTTGTTCTTATATATAACTAAATAAATAAGCAACGAAACGGCTGTATGCTTTTAACATCTTTTATTTTATAATATTTGTGCTCTTTAACGTTGTTTATTTATTTAGTTATATATAAGCACAAAGTTCAATCCTCCCCCACCCTTCTTATATTTGGCTTCAACGGGCCGTTGGATTGTTTGTTTACACTTTTAGCGGCGAACTCAGATGCACGGTTTATTTTATTTAACGATGTGACTTTCTTTTATGTTTTACACTTTTTTAGCACTGATGATGGGACTTTAGAAGTCCCAAAACGGCTGTATGCTTTTAACATTTTTTATTTTACAATATATGTGCTCTTTAACGTTGTTTATTTATTTAGTTATATATAAGCACAAAGTACAATCCTCCCCCCCTTCTTATATTTGGCTTCAACGGGCCGTTGGATTGTTTGCTTACACATTTAGCGGCGAGCTCAGATGCACGGTTTATTTTATTTAACGATGTGACTTTCTTTTACGTTTTACACTTTTTTAGCACTGATGATGGGACTTTAGAAGTCCCGAAACGGCTGTATGCTTTTAACATCTTTTATTTTATAATACTTGTGCTCTTTAACGTTGTTTATTTATTTAGTTATACATAAGCACAAAGTACAATCCTCCCCCCCCTTCCCAAAACCTTTTTGGTTTTGAAAACCAGAAAGGTTTAACCCTTTCGAAAAAAATCGCGATTGAAAGTCACTTATCTCCGAAAGACGAAATTTTGTTTGCTAAAAATAACAAAATATCGGTGTTTCGGCAAAAACTTTTTACAGAATCTCAGCAGATTAACATAACCTATAAAGATTGAAACAGAATTTATTCAGATAAGTAGAAGTATTTAATAAAATAAATTATAGACATTTTTGATGAAAACGCTAAAACGCGGACTGTTCAGACGCAACTAATCTCACCTTTGGCTCATGTTTTCATTGTTAGCTATTGATATTTTTTCACGAAATTTTGAAAAGGGTTTGGAATAACCGACCTAAATTTCCGAGAGTTCCGGCTATAAGTTCTATTTTTATGTCATGTTAAAGGACCAAACGCGAAAAAGAAAACATTTCTTTTACAAATAGATATCAACATTTTTACACGGGCTAGAGAATAGTTACGTTTATAACTTATGGGCCCTAAAAATGCCATGCGGTTCAGGTGGTTGTAACATAAGAAAAGGCAGGACTGTGAAAATTGAGGGGAGGGGGAGAATGCAGTAGAGCAATTAAAGAATTTTATAAACATGAGGCCATTTCCTTTATTTATTTACTTCTATATATTAGTCTTTAACACTAGAAAAACGGGAATTTTTAATCAAGTTTTAATAAAGTATTTAATACCAGAATTTTGATTTAGAATTGTTTAAATTATTTAAACAACCTTATTACCCTTTGATATGTTTTAACTTATTTTATAAAGAAATTTATGGTGCAAACTGAAATACATACATTTGATAAGGACCAAACTGACCCCTCGCCGTCATTCTAGTGTTGAAATTTCTACATGATTACGATCTAGCTGTATGCCAATATTGAACAGAGTATATTAAATATATTTTTTGTGGTGTAAGTAATAAATTTCGGAAAATTCGTATTAACCCTTTCCGGCGAAGACAAATTCTATTCGTAAAATGAGGAATTGTTGACTGACACCGGAATTTACAAAAGACGTTTTTAGAAATTAAGAATTACCTGATTTAAGCTGTCATTGTAAAAGTAAAATTCTACTAAAATATTATTATTGGTGCCGTTTGCAGGTTTATAATTAAAATTAGGTGTTGCCAGAGTGGTAACACTGCGCCGGAAAGGGTTAAAACATTTAAAAAATATTCTTAGCATGCGTCATATATTTAAAAAGCGTTGTTATACATTTAACCCCTTGAGGGGTGGTGGGATATATTTTAACCCACCTAATTTAAATGAGATTCTCACAAGAATTTTTTAACGAAATTTTATATTTTCGCATTTGACTGTAAAATGGCAAAAAATTGCCTTTTCCTATTTTAAAAACAATTTTTTTTTTTAGAATTTTTATTATTGAGAATTCAATATTACAGAGACATTATTGCTTGCCCCTGAAGGGGTTAAAATTAACTGATGCCGGGTGTGCCTAAAGACCCTGAGCTCGTATATGTTTTTACAACTATTTTTTCTTAGGAAATCTTTAACTCATTTTATAACAGCATTTATAAATATTGTCTCAGACTACATAAAGTGACGATTATTATTTATATTTATTGGTGACAAAGTAAAAACTATTTATACCTGGGTACAGGGCTTGATTATCAACGAGGCACACCCCACCAGGAAAAAAAAGAAATAAAAAAAATCCCTTATTCATCACAATAATTTTGAATGAAAAGGACATTTAAATAAGTCGAAAATTTCTATAACATTTTACTGGTGAGAGAATTCTTCGTTAGTAATCAGGCTCTGCCTGGATATGCGCGCATTCTCCCAGGTTAACCCTTTGAGCTCTGGTGGGTATATTTCTTCAAAATTTAAAATGTCACTTTGGCACCAGTATTTTGCAAAGAAAAAACCGGTTAAATGCATACGGGAAAAGTGCATTAAACATTTTTCAAGTAAATTTGGTGAATTTTCCTTTGTCGTTGTGACATTTCGGAATTAAAAATATGTGGTAGAAAATTCTACCATTAGAGCTCAAAGGGTTAAATGTTTTTAATAATAAAATTTCATTTCTTTTGAGAAAATATGACAATTGATAATAAGATTTCTTTAACTAATGAGAGAAACACTTTAACAGCAATAGTTTATTTATACCTTCAAAGCTAAATAAATCATAGAAATAAAATGTAAACATTTTAAAAGGGCACGCAAAACTAATTTTGTCGAAGATATTGAGAGTAAAATAGCAACTATTCTTGATGTAGCAATGATATATCATTAATACCACTTAAAGTTGTATTTTTACATTAGGGTATTAAACAAACAAGTAAAATTTTCTTCCGTAAGTCACGATTTGATTTCATTAACCCATTCAACACCAATATCGAATGGTGTTTTATGATTTTCTCTTAATGGAGACGTGTTTGTCTATAAAGAAAAATTAACATTTGTATTCCGTTTCTGGAAGGCTTTTTGCATTACAATTAACCTCCCATTAATTTTCTCTATAAACGAAGAATACAGTTCGGGAGGATATGCAATCAAATTTCTAAGAAAGTTTTCTGCTTACTACTGGAATTCTATGACGTCAGTTTGCGTGACATATTTGGAAAAAAAAAAGGCATTTGCCATTAGGTCTTCAGGTGAGAAATAGCGGAGAAAAGAAAGCCGAGAAAGCATGCTTCAAACTTTGTGGCATGTTTTGGAAAAGAGCCCATATCCTGGATCGATGCTACACTGAAATGCGTGCGCGACCTCCATACAGACCTCGGTGATAAAGTTAAAAAGAATTTGAATTAATTTTTTTATTTAGAAATTACTATGCTATTCTTTATTTAATTCAGTTAATAGTGCGACACAAGTTTATTAAATTATATCCGAGAGAATAAGGGATATAGTAAATCGAATAGGAAATCCAAAGCCTTCATTTGTATTGTTATAAGAAATTTATCCCAAGCGAGAATCGCACATTGCAAAGCAATAAGATTATTATAATTTTTATGTGTTTAAAAAAACAGTCCTATTGTATTTTTTTTTTTTTTTTTTTTTTTTAATCAGTTAACGGTCCTCGGAGATTTGAAAAGATGCCATATTTCGGAATAGTGAAAAATTAAAATGCATGTGAGACCTCCATATAGACTAGAGTCATAAAGTTAAAATGGATTTGAATGCATTTTTTTTATTTAGAACTATACTATTATTTATTTCATTCCATTAGTGCAATGCAAGTTTAGTAAATTGTCAAATTTTGTCCGAAAAAAATTTACATTTAATTGAATAAAAAATTACAAAGCCTTCATTTGTTTTTTTATAGATGTTTATTCTGGGCAAGAATTTCACATTATTCAGCGATATTATTATATTATTTAATGTATTTAAAAATGGATTTTTCGAATTGTTTTATTCATAACAGTCCTTTTCGTTTTTAAAAAGTTTCATAATGTGTATCGGTGTTACTCTGAAATCCGCGCAGGATCTTCAAACACACATCAATGATAGAATAAAAACTAATTTTAACCCAAGATTTTTATAATAAAAAATTAGTAAAAGTTAAGAATTTGTTTGAAAATGCAATACAAGTTAATTAAATGATCTTCGAAAAAAATAGGAATGGGGTAAATAGTTTAAAAAGTTGTAAAGCTCATGTTTTCGTTTTCATTTATACAGTATTAAAAATTTTAAATTTTTGCTGCATCATCACTCCACCGCTTTTATAGAAAAGGATTATTTCACTGTATCATGAAGCATTCTCATTGGTCAAAATAAAGATAGTCTATAAAAACGGAGAAGTGACAATGCACCAAAAGTTTCAAATTTTTAACAGTGTAGTTGTTTTTATAGTTTTTGTAGTTGATTTAACCCATTAGTGCCTGAATTATTTTCTTCGTTAAAATTCAAATTTTGCATTTTCCCACCACTTTTAAAGCAAGAATAACTTTTATCTTAATTTATCGAGGACTTTGTCTATAGAAAGAAAGTATTTATTTATACTCATTTTTACTGGTGTGAAGTGCGCTTACTTGAATTTTTTAAAACTGTCCCAAAAATGGGACGCTAGGCACTAATGGGTTAACAGTGTAGTAGTAACCTTTGTTGTATTTGGACAAAAATGTCATGTTGTACACCAGTAAGATTATCACATATTTTTATGTTTTTATAAAGTTTATTCTTTTGTAACTTTTCATTCAGAACAGTCTTCCAGTTTTTGAAACTAAATGAAGAATAATATACACTTTAAGGAATATACTTTAAAAAGGGGATGATAAAAACTTGTTTTTATATGCAGGGTGGTTTAAAAAAAACTTGCCTGAAAAACGAATCTGTAGCGGGCTAACCGCTCGATTTATCAAAAATAAATTTTAGATATACTTATTTGAATGTATGCGCTCGAGGTAGCGATGATTTAAAACAATGGAGCTTTCACGGTTAAGGTTACAGTGAAAATTTTTCGAAATTTTCAAATTGCAATACCCATTTTTTTATGTGCAAACTCATCAACGTATTGAAAAACCGTAAAAGACGTTGAATGATACACGTGCGATGAAAATTTCCAGCGTAAATTACATGCAAAAAAGGACAATTGTAAAAGACCAATGACATCACAAGAGAGAGAGGAGCAGAAACATTTACTTGAATTAGGAGTTTTCAACATGCTTATTTTCGAAAACAATAACGCATTGCATGCATGAGACTGTTGACAACAATGCCGAACGTTACATCACGGGCGAAATTTGCACTAATTCACATTTTATGGTATCTCATTTCTGTCTAATTTCTTGGATTTGATGTGCTCACCTTTGATTTCAAATAACCCCAGAACGGGAAATCTATTGCAATGAGGTCGGGGGTTAGTGGTGGCCACAAAACTGCTAAGTTACGAGAGATGATTCTATCATCAAAGTGTTCTTGCAGCACTTGTCAAACAGATGCGATAACGTGTGGAGGAGTACAGTGTTGCATCCATACAATCTCATTAACGACATTTCGCTCCTGCATTTCTGGAATTACATAATTCCGCAACATTGTTGTATACCGAGCACATGTGAGGGAGCATGTTTTCATATCTACTGATCTCTTCGAAAATGTACGGACCGAAAACGAATGTGTTTGAGAGCCGCTTTAGCTTTGGGTAAAGGCATTGGTGTCACATCGTGAGGATTTCCATCAGTCCAGTGAATGCAGTTCTAGGAGTTTATTATCCCAGTTAAAGAGATATGTTCTTCATCCGTCCATCAAATACGCAATGACCAATTGTTATCTTCATCATATCTGATGTGAAAATAATTTGCAAAGTCCAAGGATCATTACTTTTCTCAAGGTTGCAATATCTAGACCCACTGGAATCGATAGGGAAACATCCACAGAACAGTGCGCAGAATCTTGGGGATTGTTGTTTTCCGTGCATCCAAACTGTGTGCAACACTACTTTCAGTATGCAATAGATCTGCAGTAATCCTGTTATGCACTTCCGCAACAATTTCAACAGGAACAGATGACGGTCCGGATTGTGGTCGATCCCATATGCATCCAGTTTCTTCAAACTTTTTCTCCAAATCACGTACGGAACGTGAGCCTCGTCATAACTTTTGATTTTGGTGATAAACTCGCACTGCTTCAGCTGTATTTTTTTGCAGTGGCATAACCAGGGTGAGTGTCCTAAACCATTAGTATTCTAAGGTTTACTTTTCCTTTATTCATAGTAGTAATATAACTCGTTGATTAAATCGAACAGAACTTGAAAAAAATTACTAGTATTCAGAGCACTTGGGCACCCATCCCACGCCACAGCTCCGTTCAGATAAAACAGCTTTATCATATATTTAACTGTATCAGTTGTTTTACTGTAAGTGCCATCTTGTTGACACGTACAAATAACTGATTGAAGGGTTAATCTTCTTAAGCTGTTTATTAAAAATTTTATGCACGCAATAATGTGCATATGGTGTTCTGTGTCTTCTATTATCTATTCCTGAGAATTATGCAAGATGTGTTATTTTACCTCATCTTTGAATTTTCATAATTCCTTTACAATGCTCTTTTTTGGAAATGTTTTATGCCGGTGTAACGACTCTAAATATCACCTGAAATGTGTGATTTTTTGTAAGATGCGAAATCCCAAATAAATTCTGGATACACCATGAGATATGAAAGCAGAACTTGCATCTGAATTGGACTCCTTTTAACTTGCGTCTTGCTGACTTCAATATCGTACCGAAGAAGAACGTTTTCGATATGCGAGGAAGAATGAGTGGCTAGAAAACAGGTTTTTCAGTAGCTGATTTTTTTTTCACTTGTGAACTGAGTATTGTTGTAAGATTTTTTTTATGTGTTTTTGAATTGTGTTTTTACACACATAATGAAAATAAAATTATAATAATTTGTTTTAGAGTGTTGACTATCACGTTAAATAGGAACTGATTAGGATTGAGTGCCACGATATTATGCAGGCAATTTTAGTCATACATGTATCGTTCCATTGCCATTTTTCGATTTTCATTGCGCTGATGAATTTGCACAGGAAGAAACGTGTGCTGCCAATAGAAAATTTCGAATATTTTTTCTCTGTAACCGTAACGGTGAGAACTCTATTGTTTTAAATTGTCACAATCTTGAGCGCATACCTTCAAATAACTAAATCTGAAATTTCCTTTAGATTTGTTCAGCAGTTAGGCCACTAGGGATACATATATTGGGGAAGGTTTTCATGACCACCTTCTAGAAGTTTATCTTAGCCATGCATTGCACATTAATGATAAAATTCCCTAATCATTTCAAGAGTGGAAGCACTATTACCACAGTTTTTTTTATAAAATCTTTCGCTATACCGTAATTTCGGGTGTATAAGCCGCAGATCAAACAATTCTTTTTCGACCCAGAATTTTTTAAGAAAAAAATATAACTAGTTAGATCGCCGTAAATATTTGCCTTCAATCACTAAATAAGATTTTTGGGTCCAAAAAGAATTGTTTGATCCGCGGCTTATACACCCGAAATTACGGTAATTAATCACAGCAAAATATTAAAAATTCTGCATATGAACACTGATTACGATTGGCCTGCACTCCCTTTGGGATCGTGACACTGACATAAAACATAGCCGATGTTGGAGCAAAGCATTATTTTGACTTTTTTGTTTTTTAAATCGGTTTGTTAATTCCCGAGATTGCTGAAAAATCGCAATTTAAAAAGTTTTTAGAACACTTTTCATGCATTTTCACCGCTTTTAAATTTTGAATTTTTTAGAATACTTTTTTAAAGGTCATTTTTATCTTATATGTAATTAACAGGCCATATTTTATATTTCTAGGTAATTCAGTAACACAAAACTCGAATTTTAGAAATTTATTGCTCCTGAACCCCTTTTGAGTCAGTGACACCGACTTAAGACATAGCCTATGTATGCAGCAAGGATTTTCTCCATCATTTTGACACCATTATTTTTTTAATCGGTTCGTTAGTTCCCAAGAATGCTTAAAAATCGCAATTTAGAACGTTTTTACAACGCTTTTCGTGAATTTTAACCCCTTTTGAGTTTTGTATTTTTTAGGAAATGTTCTTAGAAACTATTTACATGTTATAAGTAATTAACATGCCAGATTTCATGTTTCTAGGCTATTCAGTAATACGAAAATCGCGTTTTTAGAATGTTTTTTTTTGTTTTTGCACCCTCTTTGGGGTAAGTGGCATCGACATAAAATATAGCCCATGTTTGATTTGGGGCAAAAATCATCAGTTTGGTATCATTACTTTTGAAATCACTTCAGTAGTTCTGGAGATTATACCCTACAAATAAACAAACGTTACCTCTTTATAATATAGGCATAGAGTAATGCATAGGCATAATGCTTTAAGTGATGAATTAAGCAAATTCTTCTTGCCCATTCGCCGTACGGGCAAATCAGTTAAGTCTTTAATGCAATATAATGAGTTATAGACCCAATATTGTATTTAGAGGTAACTAATGATATACAAAATTTGCTTCTGTCTTGTATACAGTTTGTATGAACTAAATTCTTGAAATCTACTCTTTCAGTGTGAAGTAATCTTCCAGTAAAACTATAGGGTGTGTTGACACTTTTAAAAGCTATTCTTAAATAATTTATAGACAAAAATTTTAAACAAAGTAGTGTTATGTTTAACCCTTTGGGGGGGGGGGGGGGGGGGGCAAGTAATTGTGTTTCTGTAATTAAAATTCACACCGGAATTTTCGAAATTTTTTTTTCAAAATATAGAATAACAATTTTACAACGATTCTGTACCAAAGTTATAAAAGTATTGGATCGTTCGGAAAGTCGTTTCCGTTTGGGAATATCAATTCGCGCCGGAAAATTTTGTCCATTAGTTACTAAACATTAAATAGCGGAAACGATACCTAATAATTAAATGATAGAATTTTTTGGTACGAACTGATTTTTCCAAACGGAAACGACTTTCCGAACGACCCAATAAAATGTCACAAAAAGTCTCTTTGTATAAATTTTGATTGAAATTTTGTGGGCTTTATTATGTACCACTGCCCTTTAAGGGATTTTAAAAAATTCATGTATCATAATATACAAGCGTTTTTAACTTCATTTTCATATTATAAAAATAGCTTTTATGAGTTGCTGGAAAGATTTTCAGGACTCATCTGCAACAAATCAGAAGTATCTTTTTAAGTATGCAAATGCTGTCTTATAAAATGAATGTTGCTATAAGGCTCGTGTACTTCAAAGACCTGTTACCAGAATTTTCATACAGTAATATTTGCCTTATTTGATGAAATAGAAATTGCATCTTCAGATTTACCAACCAGTACTTTAAGAAACTTCTGGTGCTAAAACATCTAAAATACTTTGCAATTCTCG
Organism: Maratus speculifer; assembly: GCA_964019185.1. Lineage (NCBI taxonomy): Eukaryota > Metazoa > Arthropoda > Arachnida > Araneae > Salticidae > Maratus > Maratus speculifer. The sequence goes on along the minus strand of OZ025293.1, from coordinate 309,164,156 downwards.
ATGCATATGAATTCTGTGATATATTAAGATCACACTTGCCACCACCCGCTTTTTTAAAATCAACAAAACATACTTTAAACCAGAAATTTTATTTAAGTTATAAAATCATCTAAATTTCAATCAAATACCATCTAGAAGTAAGAAACAGTTTTTTTAAAAACTATTCTGGGTCAAAGTAATTTTTTATTAAAAAAAGCGCAAGGTTGGCAAGTATGATTAAAATAGATAAATTCTGGGCAAACATAAAAATATTAATTTTAATAGTTTATGCTTAAAATACTTTAAGTGAAAATTTTATTTATGCAGAAAAGAGTCAAGCAAGTCCACATTCGTCCATATGGATTACGCATTATACAATAATACTATAAATATAAATATAAAACTACGAGTACAATAACATTTCAATATAATAATGATCATCTATTTATATTAAAGTAATAAAATCATGGTTAAGTAAGTATAAAAAAGGGAAATGCCTTACCTTTGCTACGTGATTTATGTTAATACCCATATCTAGGAATCGGTCGGCCATAAAAATTTTTTGATCTTTAATAGCAAACATTAGAGGAGTGTATCCAGTTTCCTAATAATAAAAGAATATGATATAAAAAATAACACTTTCAATAAAATACAAGTATATATAACTTACATTAGTGCTTTGCTGACACATCTTTCGAATTTTGAGCACCAATATTTCTAATAATAATCATAGCTTCATTTAATCGCAAAATTAAATCATTAAATGCAAAGAATATTTCTATTCGTAAATAGTGGTACTTAGAAATTCGAGTGTTTGCCGGCTGTGCAAATGTATCACATGACTGAATGTGCGCCGCCGCACATTCGTTTTTTTTAAATAATTCAATAATTTCAATTTTAATAATACAATTTTAAATAATTCAGTAATTTTCAGTTGGTTCAATAATTTTCCGAATGTGCGCTGTCGTGGTAGAAGCATTTGTTTGTTCCGTTAGGGCTTGGAAAACCCTAATTTTGAGTGCTAAATGTTACGAATGTTAATCTTCGCTTTATTTAATCACATAAATTCTTCGATTAAATAAGATGAAGATTATGAAAATAGTGCTAAAATTAGTCCAACAAACATTTACTGTTTTGCTTTATTTTTGCATAGATATTTATTTTATAATGGCAAAAAAGTGTGATACATTTTAAACAAAATTGGTTAAACAAATGAAACAGTAAAGTGACTTTAACCCTTTAACCCTTTCCGGCACACTGTGCCCGGTCTGGGATACCTAATTTTAATTCCAAACTTGCAAATGGCACCAATAAAATTTTAGTAAAATCCTGTTTTTACAGAAAAGCTTAAATTAGGGGTTTTAAATTATCTAAAAAGTTCGTTTGTGAATTTCGATGTCAGTCGGTAATTTCTCATTTTACAACAGATTTTGCCTTGCCGAGAAGGGTTAACGATCATAGCATTTTCTTTGCTAAGATGTCGAAATAAATGAATGACACCGGTAATTAAGAACAAATATATTTTGAAATAAGAAAACGTGATTTTTCACACACAAACAAAAGGGATATTTTTAGATAAAAATACCGGTGTCAGTGTTGCGTATCGGAATTAAAATTTTGTGGTTTCGTGGCGAAGCCAATGAACGTTAAAGGGTTAAATGCTCGACGGTTAGAAGTAAGCTGTTAAATGTCTCGTCTAATTAAGTGTTTGCAAAATTATTTTTGATACCCGTAAACGGTTATTCACTTATCTGGTGTATATCTAAAACGCAAACAAGTCCTTTTGACACAATCGGAAGAGCACGTTGATTTGTTTGTTTTAACCCTTTCCGGCACGGCCAGAATCTGTTACTAAAATGAGAAATTATCGACGGCCACCGGAATTCAAAAATGATTGTTTTAGATATTTTGAAATCCTTAATTTAAACTTTTATTATATAAGTAGAATTTTACTAAAATATTATTGGTGCCGATTGCAAGTTTAGAATTAAAGTTAGGTATCCCAGACCGGGCACAGTGTGCCGGAAAGGGTTAAGAGAAAATATCGCAACCTTGCTACAAAAGTGTCATAACTCAAAAATTGGGCTATTTAAATTATGGCTGACGTCCTATGTGGTTTACACACCTCTATCAATCCCATAAAGTAAAAGATAGTGCAGTTAAAATTCAGCAATTAGGTAGTAGTTGTATTTTGAAAATGGTCATTGAGCTTATCACAGCCTGAAACAGTTTTTCACAATTCCTGAAAAACGAAATTTTTTGAGTTATGACACTTTTGTAGCAAGAGTGCGATGCATCAGTTTGAACAGGAATTAAACAAAATGTTCCTAATTCTTCTAATGCATATTAAGCCTTTGCGGCACAAGGCAGATTCGTTGCTTAAGTATTGAAATTAATGACTGACACCGGAATTTGAAAAAAACTTTATTCGTAAATAAGAAAGCGCTATATTTCACGCATTCAATAAACCTTATTTTTTTAAACAAAATTCTGGTGCCATTGTGGCGTTTGGGAATTAAAATTAAGTGGCATATCTATGAAACCAGCGCGCCGCAAGGAGTTAAGTAATTCCATTAAAAATGCTAAAAATTTGTAAAATTATTGTTTAAAAATCCCCTGAAGAAACTAAATTAATTCCGAAACTCAAATTAAATTTCAATCTAATCGATTGAAAGAATTTCATACAATTTATCTGTCTTACCTGATAATGTAAATAACTTCTAAATATTTTTATTGAATTGAAGAATTTTACCATGTATTAATAATATGAATTTAATTATCATGTATCAAAAATATAGCCGAATTGACCATAGCGTTATTTTGATTCTCAAAGGGCAGTTATTTTCAGACTAATATCGAAACCTAATTAAAATTACCTTCTGTTCCTCTGAATGACTTCTTTGATGTAATATAATTAAAATGTACCGCAAATGATTTTTCTCGATAGATCATAATGTAAAAAACATTTTGTGTGCCCCTGTGAACGTACTACGAGAGCTAGTACATACTTGGTTAACGATTTCATCCAGGATAATTGCAAGATCAAGGTCTTAACCCTTTCCGGCACACTGTGCTCGGTCTGGGATACCTAATTTTAATTCCAAACTTGCAAACGGCACCAGTAATGTTTTAGTAAAATTTTGCTTTTACAATAAAAGCTTAAATTAAGTAATTTAAAATATTTAAAAAATTCGTTTGTGAATTCCGGTGTCAGTTGATAATTTCTCATATTAGTACAGATTTTGACCGTGCCGGAAAGGGTTAACCCTTCGAGCTCTGGTGGGTAAATTTCTCCAAAATTCCAAATGTCACATTGGCACCAGTATTTTGCAGAGAAAGAATTTGGTTTAAGATATAAACGAAAAAATACATTAAATCTTTTCCAAATAAATTTGGTCGAATATTCCGGTGTTAGTGTGACATTTCGGAATTAAAATTAAGTGGTAGAAAATTCTACCATCAGAGCTCAAAGGGTTAATAAGATCTGAATTGCTTCAGTATCTTGGATGCTACCGTTATGACTAATTTTGCATTATGTATAAACAAATTGTTTCATAAAAGGTAGGCAAAACACCCTGTTTATATGTATCTTAAATTTACTGCTCTTTCAAAGATTTTTTTCCTATACTTTTTTACCTAGGCTCTCACTGTAAACGTTTATCTACTTTACACTAGAACGTGCGGAATTTTTTCTAAATTTTAATAAAAATATTTCAAATTAGAAATTTAATTTAAAAATATTTTATTTATTTACTTAACTTAGTACTCTGCTACATAAATTTTAACTTATTTTATGAAGAAATTTCTTTATCGAGTAGGTATTTAAACATTTGGTCGGTGCCGAAATGACAAAATCAACAAATTAAAAGAAACCTCTTTAACAAGTTGAAAGAAAACCTGTAATCTGTCTTATAACAAAAATTTCACAATATCACTTAAAAACACAATTTTTAAGAATATAAATTACAGTAGTTAAACCATATAAAATTTACCACTTAATTTCAACCATATAATCATACAATTAACATTTAAAAAAATCGTTATTCTAAAAAAATTTTGTAAAAAGTATCTTTCAAATATGTCTTAAACCATGAAGTCTAACACATTTAAACTGCGACAAATATTCAAAAACCTACTCTTTTAATGTAACCGTTCTAAGCACTTGTAATGATTTATTAATTAAATAATAAAAAAAAGCTAGCGCAGATTTTATATTCTATGTAAATGATTTTATATTCACTCAATAATGTATTTATATTTTTTTTTCTGAGAAACATTAACTCTTTCAGCTGTGGTGAGCGAATTTCTTCAAAATCCCCAAACGTTATATTGGCACCAGTATTTTGCGTACAAAACATTCATTTTAGGATATACGCAAAAACATGCATTATTTTATTTTCAAATAAATTTGCTTGAATATTCCGGTGCCATTGTGACATTTGGTGATTAAAATTAAATGGGAAGAAATTCGCCCACCAGAGTTCAAAGGGTTAAACGTCATTTACCAATGCATGTATATACAATGTGGTAATCACTATGATTTGTGAAAGGTTTTCTCTGCTATTTGCGAAAAGTTATATTCGCCTTGTTATCCACTTAGCTGACTCATTTTTTTTACGTTCAATAAATTGAAAATATGGGTTAACACCACTGTTTTTAAGCTAAACTCTTTGTAATATTTAGTCTAATCATTTCTGCAATTACCGTAATTTCGGGTGTATAAGCCGCGGATCAAACAATTCTTTTTCGACCCAGAAATTTTTAAAAAATGGATGTTACTAGTTACATCGACGTAAATATTTCTGTTCAATCACTAAATAGGATTTCTGGGTCCAAAAAGAATTGTTTGATCCGCGGCTTATACACCCGAAATTACGGTAAATAGTATGAAATTGTCTTTAAAAAAATAGTGGTGTCAAAAAGCTTTAAGTGATGAATCAAGCATATTCTTCTTGCCCGTAAGACGTACGAACAAAACAGGGAAGCGGTTATCCTTCTAATTACCATGACAGAATACGTTCTAGAAATTCTATAATTCAGAGAATTTGAATACGTACCAGAAAATTTCGCTTTATTTAATGGCGGAATGTTTGCTATTAAGTAAAGTAAATATTGCTGTTTGAAATTACTGGTACGAATTTGAAATATCTGAATAAAAAAATCCACAAAATCGGTAGATGCTATCATGGGTATTAGAGAGTTAAATACAGAAATTTTACGACTGTATAAGGTGGGGCTTTCTATTAAAAAAGGATATCTCTGCAGCCTACAGTCGCATGTAATAAATAATACTTATGTAATAATATCTGCCAACTCCTATGCTTTTATGTGCCACAAAAATATAATAACAAATTTTGCCTTATTTAGTCAACATATTACGGCAATTAAAAATGGTAAAATTTACAATAAAATGTTTCTGGTACAAAAAAGAGCAAGAGTTGGCAGCTTTGATATAATGCATGAAATAACATTGTTATGATGCAATGAATTTAAAACATTCATTTTTATTTTTATGAATAAGAATTCTATAATTATCTCAATAATAGTAAGTACGCTTATAAAATGTTTTAAAAATAGATTTTTATCCAGGCAAACTTTATTTATATTAAAATATAAAACATTTACGGGAGAGAATCTCATCACCATTCGCACTCTTTTTACTTTTTTAATATTTTTATAATAATTTAAAAAAATGGATTCATAAAAAAATATAGACTCACTGTTTTCTGCGGATTTACATGTTTTAGAAAAACTTGAACACTATTTGGCTGTTTTTAGGTAACGTCTGCCCTTGAGTGTGTCCGTGTGACACCAATATTTTGGGTGCTTTTATCCCAAGAACAACTGTATGGAATTGAATTAAACTTCAGATTCAGTTAGATCTTCTCAAAAATATATGCTTATTCGGTTTTAGTCTTATACGCCTATTAAGGTGACACTCATATCCTGAATTTTTCACATTTTTTGCAACAGTTACATCTTAAGAACTAGACTTTCACATAAGTAGCGTAATTTCCGGTGGATAATCCGCGGTTCAAACTATCATTTTTCGACCCAGAAATTTGTTTAAATCAAATGTTACCTATTATATCGCGGTAAACATTTGACTTAAATTATTACCGTAATTTCGGGTGTATAAGCCGCGGATCAAACAATTTTTTTTGGACCCGGAAATCTTATTTCGTGATTGAAGACAAATATTTACGGCGATCTAAGAAGTTATATTTGTTTCTTAAATATTTCTTGGTCGAAAAAGAATTGTATGATCCGCGGATTATACGCCGGAAATTACGGTAAACCTTTATTAGATTTGGGTGTAAACCGCCTAATTATATTATTATTTTCACGATTTAAGACATAGCTATAGCAGTAACTCAAGAACAAATAGATTGTCATTTAGTTTTGGTTGTAGACGGTTTAATTTATATGGAATAAAGCTTTGATATAGCCAGTGGCGTTGACGCAGAAGGGGGATGTCCAGATGCATTTCATACCACTAAAATTGTAAAGATGTTTTTCGCCTTGATTAATATCTGAAATTTCGCGAAAAATTGAAGCGAAGAAAACTTTATAAAATTAGTGGCATCAAATGCATCCTGACCCCCCCCCCCCTCCCTCTGGCTACGCTACAGGATGTAGCCATAACATACTAGATTTACTTGACATTATTCGAAATTTCATTTCATTAAACTGTTTTTTCAACATGACATTTTATTAACGGAGTTATGAATAAAGAGGAAGAGACAGATTACACTGTTTAATAGTTGCAAGTCAAATAACTGAGGAGGTTATCATTTTAGCGGCTGTTTTTCAAAACTCGGATCAAACTTCTGATTACCTCCATGGGGTAAACTCCCAACCAGTAAATTTTTATAGAAAATTTCATCTTATAAATGGGAAATAATTTGTAAGATATATTCTAAAAAATTTTATTTGTTGTTACTGGTGTCATTTTTCCTGGGTGTTATAATCTTTTTCACTGACATCGACAGTTTGTTGTCTAGGTTGTCACAGTATGGCGGAAATTCAGGGTCTGACTACCGCCAGAATAAACTTCCACCAGTAAAAATGAATGTATGTTTCTGTCATTATTTATGACTGAAACATTATTAGAGCGTTCAAAAGCAAAGAAAATCTATTTAAATTTAGTTGTAAAGTTTCCCCATTGATAATTATCTACCCTTCGAAAGCCGTTCCCGTTAAAGCTTCAGTATTTTAAGAACATGTCAGTTTCTTTTTATTAGCCACTTAACCCTTTCCGGTACACTGTGCCCAGTCTGGGATACCTAATTTTAATTCCAAACTTGCAACCGGCACCAATAATATTTTATTAATTTTTTTTCTTTTACAGTGATAGCTTAAATTAAGGGATTCTTAATTTCTCAAAAAGTTGTTTCTAAATTCCGGTGTCAGTCGATAATGTCTCATTTCAGTAACAGAATTTGTCTGTGCTGGAAAGGGTTAACTGATTTGTCCGTACGTCGTACGGGCAAAAAAAGTTTGCTTTATCCATCATCTAAAGATTTTTGATACCACTAATTTTTTAATTACGATTTCATACTATTTAGAGGCAGAAATGCTTAGACTAAATATCATGAATATTTTAACTTAAAAAAAGTGATGTTCATCGTATTCTTTCAACTTATTGTATATAAAGAAAAAAGAATCAGTTAGGTGGTTAATAGTTACGTGATTTTATTAGTGCTGAGAATTTTCTTTAAAATGAACAACGACAAAGTATTTTAAACATCTTGATTAACATTTAAAGGAAATTGAGGATATAATTAATCTCAAAAACTTTTTGGGTGGACCAGAGCTGCAAAGTCCCCAGTTTTTTGATACCACTATTTTAATACAGAAAGTGTTGTTTTACTTAATTGGAACATTTTGCGTATTTAAAACAACATTTTCTCTGGGATAACACTGGTATGCAAAAAGCCGGAGACTTGGCAACTCTTGGGGGACTTAAAAAAGTGATGCTACGGGTGTCGGAATTTGAAAAGTAATACTTCCAAATATTAATCATTTTCTAAATCAGGCTCAGAATTTTACAATTAAATAAATCGATATTACTTTTCGGAAATATTGGTATTCAAATTCCAGGACTCACAGCAATCGTGTTATATTTTAAGCGCCCCTACAAGATTCGCTTTTTGAATGCAATTTTTTTTTAAGGGAAAATCTTCTTTATAATTTTCGTTGAAGCTTACCTCGAAAGGCGTTTTTGTAACTATTGTTGCAAAATCCTTCCACGAATTTGTCTCTTAAAAAATACTGGTTTTGCAAAAGTGGACAAGTGAAAACCCTGTATTTTTAGCACTAAAAATGACATTACATTTCAATTAGAAACAGCTATAGATGATACCGTTTTCCGAAGAATTCATTAATAGTTTCTTAACCATTGAATTTCTGAATTGTTGAATTGCTATCAGAAATTTGAAAATATTTTAATTCAAAATAAGGAAAATAATTTTTTTCAGTTCTGTTTCATCAAAGTTATAAAACTTAATGTAATGTTTCTAGTGCAGATATTAATTAAAATTAGGTCCCACAGTCCCTCAAGGGGTTGATTAATTAACTTCTATATGCAAATATATTTCCATTTCGTCTATTTCTATATGAATATTTGACTACAACTCTCAAAGTAAAAATCAAGAATCACTTGACTTGTTTTAATATGTCCCTTTTCTATGAAAATAATTGTTTTACAATAAAGAAAAAAAAGAAGATTTTACGAAATCTTATTGCTTTTTAGATACTTAACCTAAACACTCAATGACATTTAAAACTAATGCGTGTGGAGTAGAAAGATTGAACTCAACTCTACAATTTTTATGGAAATCTGAGCTCGTGATGAAAGTTTTACCTTACTTCCTGTCATGTCGGATATTATAATACTATTCTTTTCAGATTAAGTATGTTGAAAACGCAGGTTTCCTTGCCCTTGGTCTATTTACAAGAAATTTTTTTTATCAATAAATAAAGCACTTACAAGGGAAAAAACACATCACGAAAAAACTAAGTGATTAAAGACCATAAAAATTATTGTATATTTTCAGTTAGTTTGTTTTCAAATTGCAACTTTCGATCCACACAGCTACACACTACAGTAACCATTTAGAATAGAAAAATGTAATTCATTTAATGACAGCGAAAATTTTGCAATTAACCCTTTCCGGCACAATGGTCTCATTGTGGGACAGCCTAATTTTAGATTCAAATTTACTATTTTAAGGACAATTTTAATTACTATTTTTAGGACGGTGCCAATGTTATTTTAATAAAAATTTTTAACGAAAGTTAAGAACAACAGTTTTTTAATTTATAGGGAGTTCTTTGTACATTCAGGTGTCAGTCGATCAATTCATTACTTTACGGACAAAATTTTTATGTGCCCGAAAGGAATAATTAACCCTTTCCGGCACACTGTGCCCGGTCTGGGATAACTAATTTTAATTCCAAACTTGCAATTCGCACCAGTAATATTTCAGCAAAATTTTGCTTTTACAATGAAAGCTTAAATTACGGAATTCAAAATATCTAAAAATTTCGTTTGTTAATTCCGGTTTCAGTCGATAATTTCTCATTTTAGTTCAGATTTTGCCCGTGCCGTAAAGGGTTAAGGCAAAGATTATCTTTCAGAATTTGTGGTGACAAATAACATTCACACAAAAAAGCTGATGACGTTACGACATCCATTTTAAGGGCTTTGAGCTTAATCACTAGTATGTAAAATATATTCTGCATAGTTATTTATTATAAAAAATTAATATATGAATTAATTTAATAATAAAGATATGATCCAAGTAAACGTAAAAAGATACGATTTTGGACAAAGGAAAAGAAAAGAAAAACAAAGGAAACTTTGAAATTTCCACGATTTTTAAATTAGTAGACCTATAAAACATGAGATGTTGCATGTGATGCAAATATGTATGTATCATTCAAAGAAAAAAGTATAAATTTTAAATTAAATTAAATAAAAAAATAACGAAGACAAAAGAAAAAATTAATTATCTGTATTATGTACTGTAATCTAAATGGAAAAGAGAACAACACACAATGTAATTTTATCACAAGTTACCGATCATAAATGTGAGAGAGACCTTTTGAAAAAAATTTCGTCTACTGACAGAATACGGATAAAAAAGGGGTCGTAGGCTAGTTAAAATTCGGATACACTTTAATTTTTTTAAATATTAAAAAACCACTTTTTACACGTTTCTCGAGTTTCTTCGATCAAAATAACCGAAAAAAAATTATAGTTTTTACACTTTTTCTAAAAAATTCATAGAGCTATAAAAGGAAATGTATGAGGGATTTGTCCTCACATTCCGAAAAATAAAATTAATATTTTGTAAGTAAAAGTATGAAAAACACTCAATGAGTCACCAGTAAAATTATGCAGAAATTCTAAATATAAAACAAACTTTGTGTAAATAAATTTCCTGCAAAATTTTTGTCGATAAATTTCTAAGAATTTCTTTTCGGCGACACCTCTGACAGCATAAGCATACAGGGTTCGTGCGCATCAATTCATTCATGGGAATTTAGGTATTCTTTTACCAAAAATTTCATAAAGTACTGATAGCTGTATCTAAAGATAGAATTTTTTTTTTCCTTTAGATAAGGCGAATATTACTTTACAAAAGCTCTGGTAGAAAGTGCTTGAAAATTCTTGAAGCGCAAGTACCTTGGAATAGATGCCAAGTTCCCACTAATCCTTTATAATATCGTCGATACCTGGGTTGCCAGATTTGGCCTCTTTTTAAAATCTTTTAAATCTAAAATTTTACTTTCACATCAGAAATCCGATATGGTTTTGTTTTCTTTACTTAATGACAGACATTTCGTGATTACTTAAAGCAAAAATTTTTCTTTCAGAATTTCTGGTGTGAATTCGAAGTTTTAAATTGAAAGTAGAGTCCAAACTGGTAATCCAGGTTGGTACTATGTCCAACTGTCCAATATGAAAACAGTGTTGCCAGTGGGCAACTTTTTTAAAATTGAAATTTCTTGATTGGTACCACTTTTTTGAAAAAGTAAAATTCACCTTATTTAATAACATATTAATTAACTCTTTGAGTGCCACGTCAGTCACCGGTGACTGACACTAAACTTTCCGTTTAGACGGCGTTAGTCACTGGTGACTGGTATTCTAAAATATGATATAAAGCTAAAAAAAGTTGCGTTGTTTTAAGTAATTACTGAAAATTTATTTAAAATTTACTTAATTTATATATATTACAGGATTATATTTTATTAATAATTATTTATAATAACTTTTTTCAGTTTTTATCGTGCTTTACACGGCCTAAATGAAAAGTTCAGTGTCAGTCACTTTGGTACTCAACGTGTTAGGGATAAAACAAGAGTAATTATAAAATTTTAGAAAAGTGGCACCAATCAACAAAGGCTGAATTTAAAAAAATGAGCCCATTGGTTACACCGTTTTCATATCAAATTGTTTGACATCGTACCGACAACATGTGGGTTAAAGGCACATAGAGAAAAAAAGATTCAGATTTTTGAATTTTTAAGTTATCGGCCTTATGATTATGGACCTAAAACATTGTTGTGCTGGAAAGTTTGAAATAATATATTTTAAGCACTATGTGTGTATACAGTTTTTTGCCTTTTTCTCGAAATATATTTTTTTCTACTTAGATGCAGTTTTCAAAAATTCCTCTTTAACCTCTTGAGGGGTGGTGGGATATTAATTTAAACAAGATTCGCACAAAAAACAATGAACCTTCTTTTTTTTAGGGAGGGGCAAAATAGTTGAGCAATTCTTTGCCTTAATTTAAAATATTTTTTTTTTTTTTTTACTATTCCGGTGACAATTCAGTAGCATAGAGACATTATTGCCTGACCCTCAAGGGCTAAAATTGCACCAGTTCGCTACGCTGCCCTGTTAAAATTTTGCTCAACCTTGATTAAAAACACGTACACCAGAATTTTTACTTGAAAATGTTCAACAAACTATTAAATTTAGTTCTATGTGTATTTTATTTTATGAAGATAGTTCTGGTTCAAATGGAATGCAATAAATTATAGAAATGGGTCAATCAAAAGTAGATTGGTTTAAAAAATCTATATTGTTCAAAGGGTTACGCCGGAAAGCTGCAAATTACCGTAATTTCCGGTGTATAATATACATTGCATGTCTAAAATACATTGCATAAAACTTATCATTTACTTTTCACTAAATCACAGAATTAAATTACACACTTATTTGAGAATCGGCATTATCCTCCTCAGTCCTGATGTCGCCTGGGGGCGACACTAAAAATCACCCTTTAAATTAATTTAATTTCTTTTAGAATTGTTAAAATTCCATCCAGATTTTTTAAATAGATGTGTGCATGTTAGAAGAATCAATATACAAACTAATGCATGTTTGGAGATGTTTTATAATAATTTTAAACTGGTTTTTGTAGTGCCGCGTAAAATTTGTCTCAGGACTGAGGAGGTTATGAGCATTGATTTTTAATCCATAATCCCTCTTTAACCACTTAACTTATTTACCTGTATGGCGTGTATGCCATATGGGCAAGAAGAGTTTGCTTGATCCATCATTTAAAGCATATTGATACAAATGATTTTTTTCAATTACAATTTCTTATTATTTAATGACAGAAATTATTAGACAAAATATTGAGAATACTTTAGACTAATAAACGTGCTATTTATCCCATATTTTCTATTTATTTTATAAAAAAAGAACTTTATTGGTTAAAGTAACGTAAAAATAAACTTTTTATATTAAATGTTATATTTTTTATATAACAAGATCAGTTACTGCTTGTCTGATTGATGTTTATTTGTTAGGCATATATTTATTTAAAATTTTTTAATATAAGTCAGGTATACGAAATTGATTTCAAATTCTCATTACAGGATCGTAGCATATATACATGTTAATACATAAATAATAAAGAAAACCATATGTAAAAACTACGATGGTATTACAAAGCTTTCATATACAAAAAAAAATTGATATACATGAAAATTTGCTACACATTTGAACTTACGAAAACTAATAATCAGAGAGGCAGAAACTGTAGATTCTAAAATATATTAAAACAATCTAAACAACTTAAAAATGGAAAAATGTTTATTCAGGTGCACTGCCGAAAATCCATACTTATTTACGCTTAAGCTTGTTCTCAAACTCAAATGTTCTACATTTTGATCTCATTTCTGAATTAATCTGTTTATAAGCGCATGAAATTGACAGGTGTTCTTATTCAGGAACTATGTACCGTAATTTCGGGTGTATAAGCCGCAGATCAAACAATTCTTTTTCGACCCAGAATTTTTTAAGAAACAAATATAACTAGTTAGATCGCCGCAAATATTTGTCTTCAATCACTAAATAAGATTTCTGGGTCCAAAAAGAATTATTTGATCCGCGGCTTATACACCCGAAATTACGGTAATCAAAATATTTTTTGGTAAAGGCAGAATTTCTTTTGGAAACTACTGTCAAAATTGACCTTTTCGACAGAATTTTAGATGTAACAGTGCGGGAAAATAGAAAAATTATGTGATATCAATCGCCTATAGCACGATAAGTTATTCATATATGAAAATATAAAACATTTAATTCGTAATTGTTTCAATAGTCAGGGCTGCCAATTTTGCCTTTACGTTTGAAAATAGGTCAGAAAAGTTCTAATTGTTAAGAAGAGAATTTGGAAAACGCAAATATTATTATTAATATTTTTTATTCGCAAAATCTAATGCGATTTTTTATAATATTTTTTACTGGCACTGAGAGGGGGTTGCCTTGCTTCTCACAATGTGGTGGAACTATGACTTCAGAATTAAATTCTTACCAATAAAAGTGAATGTCAGTTTTTGCCATTATTTTTTAGTGTAAATTTACATTAATGAGACGTTCAAATAAAGAAAAATTTTCTGAATAACTTTATTGGTGGAATTTTACCGCAGTAGTAATGAATCGCTGCAAAAACGGTTGCAGTTGCAGCTTCGGTATGTTAGTCCCTCTTTCTTCAGGCTGCAGTCCTCGCTTGAGGAAATGCTCACGAGCTAATGCTATTCCTATGGGGAAGCATTTTTCTAATAACTCTTTCGCATTTTGACATTTTTTTTTCATTGGATAGCTGAGGTGCATGCCGACAGCGCACTTTTTTTACTTTTTCGATTTTGGTTGCAGATATTTTTTTAAAAAGCACTTTCAGTTTCGAAACCGGTTTTGAAAGTGAAACTAACTTTATAAAAAGTATCTACGACCAAAATCGAAAAAGTAAAAAAAGTGAGCTGTTGGCATGCACCTCAGCTATCCAATGCAAAAAAAAAATTTTCAAAAATGTCAAAATGCGAAAGAGTTATTAGAAAAATGCTTCCCCATAGGAATAGCATTAGCTCGCGAGTTTTTCCTCGGCCAGGGACAGGGGCCTTAACCCATTATCCGCTGGTGTTTCTTTCACGCAACAGTAAAAATAAATTCATATAATTTAGTTGTTTACATACCCACCACTATTTTTCATTTAAAAATTGGCCTTACTTAAAGACATAGCATTTCAAGATCATTAAAAGCAAAATTTATCTTTCTGGGTTTGTGGTGGCAATCGATGTTCTGATAAAAAATTTTATACAGCATGTCCCAGAACTTCGTGTACAAACTTTGAGGAGTGGTAGAGAACTGTGTTTGGAGCCACAATTACTTAGGAACTCATGGGCGGAAACGTCATCCTCACTTGTAAACCCTTTCACAGACAATGGTATGTCTATGAAACTACAAAAATTTTATAGAAAATGAACATTGACACCAGAATTTTAATATAATATTTCCATTTATTATGTATGTGAAATGTATAGCTTTTCTTCTTTGTAAATGCATTTTTACGCGATTTCTGAAGTCATTCATATTTTTCCGTATTTTGGCAATTTCTAATAGCTACAAAGATACTCGATTTTAAAGAAACATAATTTTAAATTTAATTTAAAATTAAATCATTTCTTGTACTTTTTTTGTATAATAAAGCGCTCTATACTGCATTCCGCATTGTGTCATAACTGTGTCTTTGTGGGATTTTTTTTAGCTTTTCACGGACAAGGCACTTCCTTTGCTAAAATGTGGAAAAATATGAATGACATCAGAAATTGCGGAAAAATGTATTTGCAAAGAAGAAAAGCCAGACATTTCACACACATAATAAATGAAAAAATCATGTTAAAATTCTGCTGTCAATGTTCATTTTGTATTAAAAATTTTGTACTTTCATATGCAAACCACTGTCTGTGAAAGGATTAACAAGACGTTTCCGCCCATGCTTTTCTATGTAATTGTGGTTCCAAAAGATGTTCTCTACCACCCTTCAAAGTTTGTACGCGAAGTTCTGGGACACTCTGTATTTCAATCTTAGAGTTTTGGCGGTTAACAGGTTAATAGTTCCATGTACTATTACTGATCCGTATGAAATAGTAATTTTGAATTTGTTTACAATGTAAATGAATGGAGTATGAGAACACGAAGTTTTGAACATTGAATCTCAACATATGTACATAATCTCAAATTAAAAGTTTTTATCCAAACCATAGTAAATCACACTATAAACATACTCTCCTGGAGAGAATTTGCTTCGATGAGTTAGGCAAATAAATATTAACTTGGCAATAATGGCAAGGTTTTAAAATTTTATGTGACATTTTCTCTATCAACGGAATTTTATTGAATATATGGTGCCATTTTCTCATAAATTCATTCTAGTATATTTGCATAGCTACCATCTCTTCGGCTTTTTTGTACCACAAAATTTTAGTAGAATATTTTGCCTTATTTAACCTTTTTTAGTAACAAGGTGTTTCTGCTCCAAAAATGCTCAAATAGTTAATTTACACCATAATTTACGAACAAATTTATTTGAAAATAATCAAAGGCTCTTTATCACGTATATTATGAGATACGTGTGAGTATTTCAAGCGTATTTTTAAGTGCATTTGCCAGAAATTGTACTTGAAAATTATTGGTGCAAGTTTGAAGCTTGGATAGTAAAGTTTACCATTTGCAGACAGCAAACGTCACCCCTAAGAGGTTAATCGGCCTATTACAGCGATTTAAAAAGATAAAATTTAATATAAAAATTTTGTGGTATGAAAAAGCGTAAGATGTTGACAGCTATGTATATGCACCAAAATCAAGTAACTTACATGAGGGTATCGTAAAGATTCAATTACAAAAGACTTTTTTTCGCCTTTTTTGAATTAAAAAAAAATTCATTTCATAGTATATTTCTCTTGCAAATGGCCTCAAAGCATGTGTAAAACATTTTTGTTTTGAAAAAGTGGTGCATGGTAGCGTTAAAAAATATTCGCCTGTATTTGAAACTTTACAACACCCTCACGTATAAAATGAAATTTTCATAATTTTTTGTTCGTCATTGTAAACATGATGTTTTGATTATAATAAGAATGTTAAGTAAATGTTGTGTAATAAGTTTAATAAGTTGTTGCTTATAATAAGAAATTTAATAAAATTTAACACTTCAAAGGACGATTTATAAAAACGTTTCACAAGCGATTTTTTTTATTTAAAACTCTTTAATTATTTTCTCCGGTGTGTCTTTAAACTTATTTTATAAAATTTCGGGTTGTAATTGAATATCGTAAACGTCAAAATGGCCTCTCAAGATTCTTTTATTGTTAATCGTTGATAATTTTGTAAATAAAAAATTTACTTACGACAAATTTAATAAAATCATTATTATAAATTTTGTACATATAGAGTTAAATTATACTTCTTCCTTCTTCAAAAACAGAAAGATATACAAATATAAACACAAATTCAATACATCGGGCGAATGAAAAATTGACCTTGCAAATGCAATCGGGTTGCTACACCAGCTAATAAATTTCTATATTTATTCACAGAATTTTTTTGATTTAATAAGGCGTAAATTTTAATTCGGAAATATTGGTGGCGGACGGTTTTCAGACAAAATGTTCTATATCTCTGACAAAACAAATATTCAGTATTTCACTTTAAAAAGAGAAAAAAACTGTTAAAGCAGGTCAAGTATAATTTTATTCTAATGCAGTGAGGTATAAAATTTCTGTTAATGGAAGAAATTTAAATTATGGAGAAACATAACTCCTATCTCGCTCTTCATAGTTAATTAGCAGGGTTTTCCGTTTTCTATATCAGTGTATGAATATTTTTGCTTAATTAAAAATGAAGTAATCAGAAGAATAAATAAAACTTCCAAAAACAGGAAATTCCACTTGATTCTAATTATGCATCGAATATATTTTACTTCACTTGATGGTCGTTTTTATATCTTTGCTCCATTCATATTTAGAAGTTGCCTTCAGAATGTATTTACAATCATTATTGATTTTTATAGCGATATTAATGAAGGATGCTTGTCTTCAGGATTTTGTTTCCTTTCTATTATGTTTAACTCTTTGATCTCTGTAGGGTAAATTCCTTCTAAATAGCCAAATGCCGCATGTGTACCACAGTATTTTGCAAACAAAAGATTCGGTTTATAATATAAGCGAAAAAATGCATTAACCCATTCGTGCCCAGCATCTTTTGCGTAAATTTTATTTGGTTGGCACCACAATTTTTAGAAGATTTAAGTTTAGTTCATTAATCACGAAAATGCATCATTTAAATAAAATAATTATTGCTTTTCCTTTTTACCGGTGTCAAAAACAGTGCTGAATGTACCTCTTGAAGCGTTCTTAAAAAGGGACGCTAGGCACTAATTGGTTAAATTGTTTTCGAATAGATTTGGACGAAATTCACCCATCAGAGTTCAAAGGATTAATGTATTGTTTGGACGTGTACATAGTCTCACACGTCCCGATTTTTTATACCAATATTTTTATGCAGAAATATTTGTTTTATAAACTCGTACAATTTCTGCAAATAAATAAAGCAAATATTTTGATAAGAATTTTCTGGTATTAAAAATATCGCGAGGTTGGCAACTATGAAACAGGCAAGAATAAATGTAATGTAAACGTATGACATTCGTTTACTTTATAGCGGCAGTTGAGTTATGAATAAAGAGGAAAAGACATGTCACAGGATCGGGCAGATTTTTTACATTTAATCAATAGTTCTGGTTACGACTGAATTAAATTTCCACCAGTAAATTTAGAATAGAAATTTTCGCCTTATTTTAGTAACTCATTCAAAAAAATAAAATTCTCATAAATATGAGCAAAATTCTAGGCTTTTTTATTGGTGGAAATTGGCCCAGGTAATGCATTTTCCATCACTGATAGGAGGTTGTTTAGGTTGTCACAATATGTCGGAAATGGCCATCATGACTATCGCCGAAATAAACTTCCACCTATAAAAATAAATATTTGTTTTTAGTAATAATTATGTTATAAATTCGGCATTAAAAATGTGTTTGTATAAAGAGAAAATTTCTATTCAGATTTACTGGTGGAATTTTGCCCAGGCGGTAATTATCCACTGCGAAATTTTCAGATTTGAAACTAGAAAATAATTGTTGTCAAATAAGACCCCGATACTGTTAATATCTTGTAAACTATTCAATTGCGAAGTTAACTAACTACAGTGTAAAAAAAGTCTCACAAACTGGCAAAAGAAAAAAGAAGAAAAATATGTCAATTTTGGCCCTATTAGAAGGCCCTTTAATTTACAGGAAGTATTTGTAATTTTCAATTAACCCTTTGAAGGGCACAACACTTCTATTCTTAAAATACTGAATAAATCGACACCAGAATTTAAAAACAATTTTTTTTACTATTTCACAAAAAAAGCTAATGACTTGAAAACGTAGTCAGCACTTACGCTTTTTATAACCACAAGAATTTAACTGAAATATTTGACTTATTTAATCTGCAAACTACGACGATCAAAATTGGAAAAAATCTTCTATTATCTTTTGTGGTACACAAAAGTGCAAGCATTATCAGCTATAAAATACCATTCACGATTTCACTCAGATTACACACATTGTGTTATTTTATTATTAATTTGATGTTTATTTCCACACTCATAACCGTTGTGTTACTCAGTATTTATTACTCGTGTATGAGTTGACCCCAGATTCAAAAGGAATGACAGAATACGTATCAGTATTTAGAAAAAGTTATCTTCGTCTAAAATAAATGCGGAATTTGTTGATATTAAATTAGGCTACTATAGTAGGTACATGAAAATACTGGTATGTAAGACACACTCAAATTCATTGGTCGACTTATACGCGAGTGCGGTATTTACTGAGAAATATAACTATTTTTTTGTACTATACGTAAGACAATAAGCTAAGGAAGATTTTTTTAAATGTGTATAATTGTAATTTGTGCTTGTTTAATATAATATGGAAACAGGATTAAATATGACGTAATAATTTAATAGTATCTTTTTATGTTTATCACAAATTATTAACTGTTAAAATTTGCTTCGACTTTAAATAAAAAAAATTAATCATATGTTTGAAAGGAAAAAATTACAAATGGTATAAAGAGAATTAATCAGGGCTTCTAAATGATCCGCCAACTGCATATCAATGATTTTTACCAGAAAGTTTCTAGGCAAATTTCTTCCACGCTTGTGCTTTAGATAAACTTTGAAGTCAATTTCTGAAATTTATTTTATTTATCTCTTAAATTAGTTTTATTCAGTAAGTTTCTGAAGTTGATTTTATTTCTGAAGTTAATTTTGTTCAGTAATTGAAAGCAAAAAAGCGCAAAAATTATCTAAAAAGCTACATATTATTTTCTAAAATTTGTGGATCGAAACATGATGGCTTGAACGGAAATTACTTTAATCTCAAAGTTTCTCTCATAAAAATAATTGTAAATTCTAATATTGGTAATTTCGAGGCCCGTGATCCACAATTTTAAGATGTCAATTTTAAACAGTGTTCCTATGCCTTAGTGCATTCAGGATATTTCAATTGCAGATTCTTCGTAAAATAATGCTTGCCATATTCAAACATAGATTTTCTTTATAAAATAAACCAAATTTCGAAGTCTCGTGTTCAAATTTCCTGAGACGAACGAATTCTGTTAAGCCATGATTCCATGATTGAAACCAGGGTTTTTCCGCACTTCAACCAAGGAATGCAAATTTCCGAATAGTAATCCTCACTGTTTTTAGATGCCGAATTTCTTACATAAAATAAAATGAGTATTACTATTCTGGAATGTACTCTATAAATATACTATTCTAGTGCTGGTTTTCACGTCCTCAGTTGAATTGTTGGACCATGTAAGCCATATAGAACTATTAAGAAAGAGGAACTTACATATCCATAAAATAGTGAAGTTTGAACAGTAACTGATTTTGTAGGGATTTATTATCGCCGCGGCAACCTTCCACCAGTAAATTTAAACAGAAAATTTTTCTTTATTTAAACGTTTCATTAATGGAAATTTCTATCAAAAATAATGGCAAAAACTGATATACGTTTTTACTGATAAGAGTTTACTTCGATGGTAATAGTTCCGCCATATTGTGACAATCGAGATAACCTCCTGTAGGCGTCAGTAAAAAGATCCTGGATCAGTAATACCTGGGCAAGCGGACACATGTAAAAAAAATAGAAACTTTTTACCATATTTGTGAAAGAAATGTCCCATCAATAAGGCGTTAAAATAAGACGAAATTTTCTGTTCAAGTTAACTGATAGAAGTTTTCACCGGCGGTTATCAGCTAGTGTTAATCCAATTATGAGAAACAGCTGTCATCTCGTGACAACATTCCTCAGTTACTTCGCTTGTAACTGAAAATCAACCACTTTGTCTCTTCCTGTTTATTCATAACTATTCATTTAAGGTAATATATAAATATTGTAATTTTTTAAATATCTATAAAACCCTGAAGTTCTACTCTGCTAATGTAAAAACATGACCTCTGCTAATGTAAAAACATTCCTCTTAACTATTTTATTTTAATCGCTAATATTTTTTATATTGCGTTAATTTTCTTTTCTTCCATCTCTTGGCTTCCTGGGTTTGACAGTTTTATTCCAAAATTTGACTTTTCTAAATTATTATATTTCTGTTGTCTGAACTTGTAGTTTTATTTAACTATCAATTTCATACAAATTTTCGAGGAGGGGGGATAATATTACAAATTTAAAATTTTTTCGCCAAAACTAACCTTTATACTACCTTAATTTTCTTATAATAATGTTCCGTACTTACTTCAAATTATTAAATTAAAATCTTATTTCTAGATCTAATCTGTTAATCTGTATGCAGACGATATAAATTCTTAATTTTCCTTAAAAAACATTATTCCAGTATGCGTAAATTTAAAAAGATGGCTCTAAATTAAAAATATTCTTAATTAAAACTTTATTTCTTAATATTCCAAATAAAACTGATTTCTTCTATGTTTTTATCAACCCTTTTAAAGAAAATCTTATTAAATTTATTCCAAAACCATACCTTTCAAAAAATATCATTATTTTATTTTATCTATTTATTTATTTTTCCGCCGTCAACCTTTGATGTGTGCATTAATAAATTCATTTCTTTTCTTTTTCTCTTAAAATTAATCATTGATAAAAATCGTCTGCCTAAGAAATTATAAGTCGATTATAAATTGGTTAAATAATATCTTTTTTTAAATAAATTTATCGTCTGTGTAAAATAGCCTCGTATCTGGACAAGAATTCTGTTTACAAAAAAGGATGATGGTTTGAGATTACAGAAAGTTCTAGAATTTTCTTTTTAGTTTTAAAAGGTGGAAGTCTCGAGATGAGAAGGAGAGAGATTCTGGAGTTCTTTTGTCGATGAGTACGGCTGGTTGAAGTAAATGATGGAATATTTTTTGGACATTTCGGTAAAAGATCGTTTGCAAAAAGGAGTTTTTCCCTCTATAATGACTACAGTTGAATAAATAAACTTACAGCCACCAATGAGTGATTTATTTGATATTCTACATTTATTTATTTTTTATTTTTTCCCTCGCTGGCCATGACTTCTGTGCAAAGAACGGGGACCCTGGCGATGATGATTCTGGCTCCTAACTTTAAAATGTCACAGTCTTTTCTAGAGTCCGGCAGGATCTTTTATGCCTGCGCTGCCATTTTTGGTTTTTAAAGAAACTTGCTATGGAGCGAAGTGATAATAAAAACTGTGGATCGCTGAATAATTTGCCCGTCATTATTGGATGTGTTCTTAAACAAAAACTGCCATAGTCTCATGATTTCTGGAGTGACAAAAACAGAGGAATGGTTCCTGTAAAGTGCTTTGGTCGATAAAAAGTAGTCCTCTTATGATGAAAAAGAAGAAAAAATTAATAATTACAAGACCATTTCTTGTTAATTGGTGAATAGAAAAATATTTTTTTCGAGATAGTTGAGACCCATAGGATTTCGGTGAGATTTTTTTTTCGTAGTGTTTTGAATATTATTATTTGTATACTTTTTATGTATTTATTTAAATTAATTATTCTCTGTTTGTCAGGTTTATTTATTTGATTATTTGTCTGTGAATTTTATTTACTTGCCTATTTATGAGTATTATTATTATCATTATTATGTGTTGGAGAAACATTTTTGTTCTTAAGGATTAAATTGAAGAGTATGGTATTCTTAGACAATTACTATTGCATATTAAAGATTGTTATGATATTTTTATGCACGTTTAAAGATAAGTTCGTAATAATAATGAAGTATAAAAGAACTTAGAAGCTCAAGTTATTTTTTAAAAAAGTATATTTTCTATTGATATTTGTTTGTTATCAAGAACTATTCTCAGAATACAGTATTTTCATGATAATGTTCCTACAACTAAACATTTGAGCTGAAAATTAAGTTAACATTTATGTTTTTCCTTTTATGTGTTAGAATTTCTGGTTACAGTGAGCTTTGGTTCCCGGATTCTTATAATTTATTTAAATTCAGTAAGAAATATGGAACTGTGCAAGGCTGTTGCTAGAATTTTGACTGATAAATATGATTAATTTTTTCAGTAAATTTTGTGATTTTAAGTAAGAAATTACCTATAATTAAAATTTTTGAATCTGTTTATGATCTATAAAATAATAGAATTAAAAGTTGATCCCAATTTAAGGTATATCTATGATATTTACAATTTCTGTTTTATTAGATAAAATTTCTGGTTAAAGTTAGCAGCTAAATATAGTAATTTTGAAAAAATATGTAATTGATAGAAATCATTAACTTTGAAATTTATTGCGAATGATTTTACGATTAGGATTTAATAAAGAAAATAGAAGTGCTTCATTTATTCTAATGAGTAAGAATAAAAAAATTATGGAAGATCCTAAGTTCGTACCGTTTGACCCGAGTTCTGGAATGAACATTTTGTCTTGGTTAACTTATTTTGATAAAACATGTGATAGGGAACAGAAAAATCTAGAATGGAAATTTAATTCTATTGCGCAATATTTGAAAGGTGAAGCGCAAAAAATTTATATCAATGACTGCTTAAATTGTACGGATTATGAACAAATTAAGAAAATTTTGATAGAAAGACTCATTGAATTGGACTTCCCGAGTTTTTCTGATTTTTCAAATCTGAAATTAGATAATTTAGACAATTTAGAAACTTATTTTCGTAAAAAAGTGGAAATTGGTAGGAAATTACATCTTAGTGAAAATATACTATTACAAGGTTTAACTGATGGTTTAAAACCAGAATTCAAAAACAATATTATTATAAATCCTCCTAGTAGTACCACAGAATGGTACCGGGTTGTCAAACAATTCGTGGAAGTTTCCACCCCACTAGTTTCAAACCAAGTAATAAATCAACCATCAGCTAGACGAAATTTTCAACCTTTTCAATCAACTAGGCCCTGGATTCAGCCAGTTAGGCCCAATAATAATACACCTAGGAATTGGATTCCCCAAAGACAATCTCAGTTTCAAAGACCTAGAGTTTGTCAAAATAATTATATTCAAAATTCATATCCTTCAAGACCTTGTAGGATATGCACAAATAGGGGTGTGAGTAATGCTTTTCTTTGGGAAAGTGAATGTATTTTTAGGAATGAGTTGCCATCCTCTGATACTCTTCCAAATATCTCACAAAATAATTCTCATAATGTTTGGCAATTAATTGTGTATGGATATACAAATAATTATAATTTACCATGTGTTGTAGATACTGGCTCAACTATTGCAATATTGCCACTTAAATTTGTTAAAAAACTTAATGCTAAAATTGAGACTATACCCTCAGTTACCATTGGTCAGGCAAAAGGATTTTTACATATAAATAAAAAATGTAGTGTTCTTCTAAAAGTGGGTAAAATTAAAAAATATGTTAATTTTTTAGTATGCAATACAAATTTGGATTATGCTATTTTGGGGTTAAAAGAATGTTCTAAATTTAAATTAACCATAGAATGTAAAAATTGTATTGTAAGGCAGAGAAGGAAAATTATAACTAACAGTATATCCATACATAATGAGAGATCCCTTCATTTCAATACAGTAAATATGGACCAAGTACAACAAAACAGGGATCAATCTAATGAAATTGTAACCTCAGAATATAAAAAAAATATGAAATTAAATACTGGTAATACTGTAGCAATAGATAATTATGATAATGAAACACTGAATGTAAGTAATCATGATATAGAGTTACAATCTACTTGTGGAAATATTATGAAAAATGAAGACTGTGTTGAATATGATCACGAAATTAATGTGCATCCTGATTATAGAGGTTCCATGACTCTTCAAAATTTTCGCGATAATTCGGATTCAGATTTAACTGGGGAAATAAATTTAATTCAAGATGTAAATTTAAGGGAATTAGTTCATATTTATAGTGATATTTTTGCAAAGCATAAATATGATGTGGGTAGGATAAATATTGAACCACAACGCGTTATATTAAAATCTGACCTACCTGTATCTTTGAGGCCCTACCGAACATCTCCCCTAGAAGAAATAGAAATAAAAAACCAAATTCAATCATTGTTAGCAGCCGGACTGATAAAGGAAAGTAATAGCCCCTATTCTGCCCCTGTTACACTAGTTATGAAAAGAGAGGAAGGTAAAAAAAACGCGATTATGTATAGACTATAGAAAATTAAACGCAATAATTAAAAACGATGCAGAACCCTTGCCCCGTATCGATGGAATTTTAGATAAATTGAGTAGTGCTCAGTATTTTTCAACTTTGGATTTAGCCTCTGGCTACTGGCACATACCAATACATCCATCCGATACAGAAAAATTAGCATTTACAACCAATTTTGGACTTTTTGAGTGGCTCGTGCTCCCTTTTGGCATAAAAACGGGCCCTCCCATATTCAATAGAACCATTCGAAGGATCCTTAATAAATATAAAATCGACTTTGCGTGCCACTATTTTGATGATATTATAATTTTCTCTTCCTCTTTACAAGAACATTTAAACCATTTAGCTCAAATTTTTGATATTTGCAAACAAGAAAACATTAAACTTAAACTTTCTAAATGTAAATTAGGCCAAAATAAAATCAATTTCTTAGGTTATGAAATCACTAATGGAACTATAACTCCAGCAAATGCCAATATTGAAACCATCAAAAATTTAAAACCTCCTTCCAATGTGAAAGAGTTACAACGATTTCTAGGTTCCATTAATGTTTACCATAAATTCATTAATAAATATGCTGAAATTAGATATCCTCTAAATCGATTACTTAAAAAAGACACAATATGGGAATGGAATTCAGAGTGCCAGGAGTCTTTTGAAAAATTAAAAAATTCGTTAATTGCAAAACCCATCCTCAAAATTTATGATCCTAAATTACCTTTACATATGTTTGTAGATGCCTCTCAGATAGCAGTAGGTGCCGTTCTAAAACAACCTGATAAAGATAATTTCTTACATCCTATTGCTTATCATTCTCGAATTTTGAAGAGCTATGAGCAAAATTATTTCATAACTGAATTAGAATGTTTAGCTATTATAGATACTCTTGACAAATTCTATCATTACTTTCATGGTGTCAAGTTTACAATTCATACGGACCACGCATCTCTAGTATGGTTAAAGAGTGTTAAAAACTTAAGAGGTAGGCTTTTTAGATGGTCGCTCAAACTTAGTATGTTTGATTATGAGATAAAATATGAAAAGGGTTCAACAAATGTCGAAGCAGACATGTTGTCACGAAATCCTGTTTGTCATTTTAATCAACATATTAGTTTATTGCTAGATAGGAAAGAAATTATAGAGATGCAAGACAAAGACAATGTTTGTGACAAAAAATATAAAAAAGAGAATGGAATTATTATAGTTCAGAAAAAGGGATTCAAAAAAATTGTTGTACCAATGTCATTAAGAAAAAAATTACTCCATATTGCTCATGATAATTTTGGACATTTAGGGATTCAAAAAATGCTTAATTTAATATCTCCCAACTATTATTGGCCTAATATGACAATAGACATTACAGAATTTGTTAAACATTGCGACACCTGTCAGAAAAATAAAAAACCAAAACAGAAAAGATTCGGCTTATTACAAGCTATGCCAGCAACAGATCAACCTTTTGAATGTCTTTCTATTGATACTGTTGGTGGTTTTAACTATTACAACTCAACAAAAAAATTCTTACACATCATAATAGATCATGCAACTAGATTTGTTTGGGCTTTTCCCTCCAAAAATGTTACCACTGAAACATACACTAACTGTTTAAAACAAATTTTCAATATCAAAGCACCTCAAAAAATACTTAGTGACAGGCATAAATCTTTCAGATCTCCAAGATTTAAGAAATTCCTTAGAAATCATCATGTTCAACAGCGTTTTACATCCGCACATCATCCTCAGACCAATGGAAAAGTAGAGCGAGTTAATCAGACTATAGTTACCAGGCTTAAAAGTTAATTCCACTTCTTCTAAAATACCTTGGACTAGATTATTAAACCAAGTCATCGAAGAATACAACAATACGCCCCATTCTATCACCAAGTTCCCACCTGCCTATTTATTTTATGGTCAATTGCCTTATGAATCTCCTTTAAAACAGAACTATTACCCACCAGTAGACAAAGCCCTCAAAATTGCGAAAGCGCGAACTCATGAATTTCACCTTAAAAGTAAAAGACTCTATGATCGAAATTTTGTCGAATGCCCATTAAAAATACAAGACTCTGTAATTTATGAAGAATTTAAATACCCTAACACTCGAAAATTAGAACCTACTTTCTCTGGACCATATAAAATTATAAATAAACTTTCTGATGTAACTTATGAAATAGATAAATTTAATTATGAGACAGGACAGAATTCCGTTATTGTGCATGTTTCTAAATTAAGACCCTATTTTTCACCAGAAGATTTTAAACTGTTTCATGAGCAACCCAAAAAACAAACAAAACCGCAGATACAATCACAATCACTAGATCAAACTAAAGTCAAGACAATAGATTAAATTTTAATTCTTATTCTTTAAATATTTTATCACCATAATTTTCAACATTAGCAGGTATGTTCTTGGTGCGCAACAAGAATATTACTTGTTTTTGGGAGTTTTTGGGATTAAATTGGGCTCCTTATGCAGGCATAAGGTGTACACTTTGATTGTAAAGGCTTTCAAATTGATGTTGATAAATTAATTTTAAGTGTATTTAAGTCTAACTATATTTACTCATTTATTGACATTAGTATTATTCTACTTATTCAGCAGATATTTATAACAGTTATAAAATCTGATGATTCTACTTAAACCTATAACATAATATGTGATTTTCAGTGATTGTGAAAACTACAGAAATTAAAAGTTTTTCAAAAAAGCACACTATTTTTATTTCCATTTCTCAATTAAGAATGACACCTTTTATTCCTATTTGTATTTTATTATTAAAGTTTATAAACCATGTGTAGATAAAACATTATTCTACATTTGGCATTGAAAATTTATAACCAAATTTGACAATTTTGTAAAAGAGTATCAGAGAGGAATTATTGTAATGAAATACTGGTTGAGAGTCCATTTTCTAAATAGTTAGATTTAATTTTATTTGGATTTTGGAATTATTATGATTTTTTTTTTTTATTATTTATACTTTCGGCTAGCAAAAAATACTTTCTTATGCTATTAGAAGATAAGAAAATTATTTAGTTGCTATGTAATTATTTTTATCCTCAACCAATATTTTCCCTATCAATAATAAACAAATTGTGATATTTTCTTTTGATTATACTCTTGTTTTATTATTATTATCATTATGATTTCTATAATGAAGTTTAGTATTAATTATACTCTTATTGAGAAATATTAGGATATGGAGTCTTATTATACTATCACTTATTATTGTTGTTATTGTTATTATTTAAATTTTTCTATATTATTTATTATTGATATTGAGAGTGATGCTATTTATTATTTTAAAAAAATTGATATATTATTGAAAGAAAAATTTGATTGATTGTTAAAAGATGTTGGATCCAACATAACATAAAAAACAAAGATTAAACTAGATTTGGAGATCTTTAATTAAAGAGACTGTATTCAGTGAACACTGGAAAAGACTTTTATACACAATGGAAAGACTTTTTTCATTTGAAGAACTTTATTTAAAATAACCTATGCATTAAGTTATTATAATTATTTAAACTTTCCATGAGAACGAATTGTTATTGTTTTTATTATATTTTTTATCTCTTGCTTATTTATATTTATAACTTATTTACTGTTATTGTATGTATTATCTCCTATGCACTTACAAATAGTAAGTGATATTGTAACAGTATTGTATCTCTTTCAGGGAAATGCTCCTACCTAAATTTAATTCAGATTAATTTCCTCTTAACTATTTTATTTTAATCGCTAATATTTTTTATATTGCGTTAATTTTCTTTTCTTCCATCTCTTGGCTTCCTGGGTTTGACAGTTTTATTCCAAAATTTGACTTTTCTAAATTATTATATTTCTGTTGTCTGAACTTGTAGTTTTATTTAACTATCAATTTCATACAAATTTTCGAGGAGGGGGGATAATATTACAAATTTAAAATTTTTTCGCCAAAACTAACCTTTATACTACCTTAATTTTCTTATAATAATGTTCCGTACTTACTTCAAATTATTAAATTAAAATCTTATTTCTAGATCTAATCTGTTAATCTGTATGCAGACGATATAAATTCTTAATTTTCCTTAAAAAACATTATTCCAGTATGCGTAAATTTAAAAAGATGGCTCTAAATTAAAAATATTCTTAATTAAAACTTTATTTCTTAATATTCCAAATAAAACTGATTTCTTCTATGTTTTTATCAACCCTTTTAAAGAAAATCTTATTAAATTTATTCCAAAACCATACCTTTCAAAAAATATCATTATTTTATTTTATCTATTTATTTATTTTTCCGCCGTCAACCTTTGATGTGTGCATTAATAAATTCATTTCTTTTCTTTTTCTCTTAAAATTAATCATTGATAAAAATCGTCTGCCTAAGAAATTATAAGTCGATTATAAATTGGTTAAATAATATCTTTTTTTAAATAAATTTATCGTCTGTGTAAAATAGCCTCGTATCTGGACAAGAATTCTGTTTACAAAAAAGGATGATGGTTTGAGATTACAGAAAGTTCTAGAATTTTCTTTTTAGTTTTAAAAGGTGGAAGTCTCGAGATGAGAAGGAGAGAGATTCTGGAGTTCTTTTGTCGATGAGTACGGCTGGTTGAAGTAAATGATGGAATATTTTTTGGACATTTCGGTAAAAGATCGTTTGCAAAAAAGAGTTTTTCCCTCTATAATGACTACAGTTGAATAAATAAACTTACAGCCACCAATGAGTGATTTATTTGATATTCTACATTTATTTATTTTTTATTTTTTCCCTCGCTGGCCATGACTTCTGTGCAAAGAACGGGGACCCTGGCGATGATGATTCTGGCTTCTAACTTTAAAATGTCACATATATATATATATATATATATACAGGGTGATTCTAAATTTTTTTTACAATAAAAGAGGGGTGATAGTACACATCAAGGCAAACAATATTAAATAGGAGACCACGGGTCCCAAACGTTTACCAGAGGAGATAGCGGCCATTAAAGTTTAGGGTCCAAAATTTAAAATAAAGATAAAAAACGGAAAAATCGGTCGATTGATTTGCGGTTTTCACTAAAATTATTCTTTATGTCGGCATTTCCTTGAAATTAAATTATAAAGATAAATTTCAAAAAATGCCGATAGAGGGCGCTTTAGACTTTGGAGCAATGAACAACTATTTTTTGGCGTTATTTTTTGCATCTTATTAAATGCTTTCGTAAGCTTAGACTTAAACTTAAATTTTGAGCTCAAAATCTGAATAGTGGGGAATGCTTAAGTAGCACAAACTGAGCTGTGTTCAGAGGGTTCAAATTTCAAATGATTATAAAAAACGGAAAAATTGGTCCATTGATTTGCGGATTTCACTAAAACTATTCTTTATGTAGGCTATTTCGTGAAAATAAATTATAAAGATAAATTTCAAAAATGCCGATAGAGGGCGCTTTAGACTTTGGAGTAACGAACAAATCTTTTTTGGCGTTATTTTTTGCATCTTATTAAATGCTTTCGTAAGCTTAGACTTAAACTTAAATTTTGAGCTCAAAATCTGAATAGTTGGGAGTGGTTAAGTCGACAAACTGAACTGTGTTCAGAGGGTTCAAATTTCAAATGATTATAAAAAACAAAAAAATTTGGTCGATTCGTTTGCGGTTTTCGCTAAAACTAATTTTTAAATCAGCATTTTCTTAAAAATAAATTTTAAAGATAAATTTCACAAAATGCCGATAGAGGGCGCCTTAGGCTTTAGAGTAGCGTACAAATATTTTTAACCGTTATTTTTTTAATCTCATTAAATGCTTTCTAATGCATAGACTTAAATTTTGGCTCAAATTCTGAATCGTTGGGATTGTTTAAGTAGCGAAAAATTGAATTGTGTTGGAGGAGGGGGAGGGTTAAATTTAAACTCCTGATAACACTTCAGTTTGCGCTTCTTAACCCCTCCCAACGATTCAAAATTAGAGCCCAAAATGAAATCTATGCATTTGAAAGCATTTAATGAGATTAAAAAAATAACTGTTGAAAATAGTTGTACGCTACTCCGAAGCCTAAGACGCCCTCTATCGACATTTTGTGAAATTTATTTTTAAAATTTATTTTCAACAAAATGCTGATTTAAAAATTAGTTTTAGCGAAAACCGCAAACGAATCGACCAATTTTTGTGTTTTTTATAATCATTTGAAATTTGAACCCTCTGAACACAGTTCAGTTTGTCGACTTAACCACTCCCAACTATTCAGATTTTGAGCTCAAAATTTAAGTTTAATCTAAGCTTACGAAAGCATTTAATAAGATGCAAAAAATAACGCCAAAAAAGAGTTGTTCGTTACTCCAAAGTCTAAAGTGCCCTCTATCGGCATTTTTTGAAATTTATCTTTATAATTTATTTTCACGAAAATACCTACATAAAGAATAGTTTTACTGAAAACCGCAAATCAATCGACCAATTTTTCTGTTTTTATAATCATTTGAAATTTGAACCCTCTGAACACAGATCAGTTGGTGCTACTTAAGCACTTCCCACTATTCACATTTTGAGCTCAAAATTTAAGTTTGAGTCTAAGCTTACGAAAACATTTAATGAGATGTAAAAAATACCGGCAAAAAATAGTTGTTCGTTGCTCCAAAGTCTAAAGCGCCCTCTATCGGCATTTTTTTAAATTGATCTTTATAATTTAATTTTAAGAAAATGCTGACATAAAGTATAATTTTAGTGAAAACCGCAAATCAATCGATCGATTTTTCCGTTTTTTATGTTTATTTGAAATTTTGGTCCCTAAACTTTAATGTCGGCTAACTCCTTTGGAAAACGTTTGGGCCCCCTGGTCTCCTATTTAATATTGTTTGTCTTGATGTGTACTATCACCCCTCTTTTATTGTAAAAAAAAAATTGGAATCACCCTGTATATATATATATATATTAGCTGGAAATAACTTCTATAAATTAATTCATATTTAATTTAGTTGCGTATGAATTAAAAAATATGATTCTTAAACAGAACATATGTAGTATGTTTTCTATTCCACTATTTTACCTCGCACGTTTTCCTAGAATTCTACACTAAAGTTCTGAAAGAGAAAATGATTTCTTTAACCCCTTGGGAATGAGCGGCAGGCATACGTGTCGCAAAAAGGCCTAAGAATCATTCTTTATCTCCACCAGTAAAATTATACTGTAAGATTTGCCTTATTTAATCAGAACATTTTCTCGATTCACGAAGGCACAAATTTCTGTTTGTTTTAACCACTTGCGGGGCGGTGGTTTCATAGATATACCACTTAATTTTAATTCCCAAACACCACATTCGCACCGGAATTTTGTTAAAGAAAATTACGGTTTCTTGAATGCATGAAATGTAGCGTTTTCTTATTTACAAATAAAGTTGTTTTCAAATTCCGGTGTCAGTCATTAATTTCAATAATTAAACAATGAATTTGTCCTGCCCCGCAAAGGGTTAAACCGGTGACAAAGCATTGAAAATTTCGTAAAAGTTACCCGTCGCGAAGAGGTTAACCCTTTAACGATCATAGCATTTTCATTGTTAAGATGTCGAAATAAATGTTTGACACCGGTAATTAAGAACAAATATATTTCTAAATAAGAAAACGTGATTTTTCACATACAAAATAAAAGGATATTTTTAGATAAAAATACCGGTGTCAGTGTTGCGTATCGGAATTAAAATTTTGTGGTTTCGTGGCGAAACCAATGAACGTTAAAGGGTTAAAAGAGAAAAAAAATCTAAGAAAAATCTGAAAAATAATTAAATTAGTTTGAGTGTTATTTTGAGTACAACTCAAGGAAATTTTTAACTCAACTCACACTCGATTTTCGATACAATTTTCATAAAGTGGAAAGGTTCGTACCAAGTTTTTCTGCTTAGACTACTTTTTTATTCAGAAATACTAAATCGATACCAGAAATTCAATATAGTCATTTTTGAGAAATATTTAATGACGATATTATATATAGATAGATATGTTTTTCTCTCTTTTTTTTTTTTTTTTTTTTTTTTTTTTTTTTTTGGAAATTCCGATAAGCATAGCTGCCAACTTTTAAGCTTTTTTCTTATCATTAAAATTTAACAGCTAGGCTGTCCAATATAGTAAAGTCTTGATTCAAGACTTTATTGAATTGCAGATATTCAGAGATTTAATAAAGCAAATATTTCTGCAAAATTTTACGGTGTAATAGGGGTGTCAGGCAAAGAGACCTGTTTAACAGAATATTTTTCCATTATTAATCGTCGAAATATGCGATTAACAAAGAAAAGATATCATTTATACATGTTTACGCATTTCAGCTACCACTAAAATTGTACAGAGATTTTCCATTTGTTTAATCATAAGATTTCGACGATTAAATAAGACAATACTTCCTATAAAATTTTTGGTGGAGGAAAAATGCGTAAAAGTTGGCAGCTATGTTTATATTTTAGTACTAAGATAAGGATTTGGAAAAGAAAATTAAACTGGCAAAATGATCCCTACACTGTACTCACTTTTGAATAAGAAATCTTCGAATTTTTTCGGAGAATTAAATAAGGGGGAAAATGGTTTTTTTTTTTAAATATTGGCATTTAAATGTAAGCACACGTACGAAATGTGAAGGAATAAAATTCAACTCAAAACTTACAGAAGGCGAGTCAAACTCACGTTTGCAACTCAGTGAGTTCATTACTGCATAACACAGACAAAACAAATTAGAATTAGTCCTTCCGGCAGTGCCGGGAGGAAGAGGTAACTTTCAT
Organism: Maratus speculifer; assembly: GCA_964019185.1. Lineage (NCBI taxonomy): Eukaryota > Metazoa > Arthropoda > Arachnida > Araneae > Salticidae > Maratus > Maratus speculifer. Next base: position 309,130,420 of record OZ025293.1, on the reverse strand, counting down.
ATACTTATATATTTATTTATTTATTTTAAATTAAGTTATATTATTCAAAAGTACTAAGCTCAAATTAGTAGAACCTGATTATGAGCTTGGTCGAAATCTTAATTGAGGTGCACATGCACACTCATATTGAAATCGATTAATATATATATGCGATAAGTCAGCCATTTTTAAAGATACAAACGAAACAAAAAATGCTCTGGAATCTTTGTATTAAGGTCAAATGCATAAAAAAAAATCTTTTTCACTTTCTCACTTTCTTGTACCTAATTTTAAATTTTAAAATTTATAAAAATTTTTAAATGGCCGCCATTTTGAAATAAGACGGCGGATGGAACTGAGTATCGAACTCGACTCAGGCCTCAGTATATACTATGTACACACCAAGTTACATCCAAATCGATTCATAAATACGCGTGTTATCACGTGACAAAAATCAGATCGTTTCAAAATGTCAGCCATAAGAAAAATTCAAAGTGCCATAACTCAATCATTTTTTAAGATATAGACAAAATAAAAAGTGTTCTGGAATTGTTGTTTTACGTTCTAACACGTAAAAGAAAAATAATTTTCAACTTTTAATTTTTTTGCATTGAATTTTAAATTTTAAATTTTTTTTAATTTAAAATGGCCGCCATTTTAAAACAAAATGGCAGATGATGCTGGCCAACAAACTTGGTCGAGACATTTGTATGTACTATGTACATACCAAGTTTCATTCAAATCGGTTCATAAATACGTTAGTTATCGCATGACAAATATCAGATATATATATATATATATATATATATATATATATATATATATATGTACAGGGTGTTCCGTTAAAGGGTCCAATATTAATAGGGGTAATAAAGGAGATCACATGGAGCATAAATCAGTACATAAAGCCTGGTCGGATTTCAATAGTTTTCAAGTTACAGCAAATAGAATGAAAATTCGGAAAATTGTAAAAGAACCCTCATTGCTAAACTATCGATAATGCTACATAAAAACGAAGCACATATTTAGAAAGAGCAGAAAAAAACCTACAAAAGGACATCAATTGTATTAAAATAGCAATATTTATTGACGAGTTACAAGTCCTGAAACAGTGAAAAAAGTACGAAATCCAATATACATCAAAATAGTTAATCGTTAATTCCAAAAAGACAACTCTAGCTACAACAAGGAAAATGTAATAAAATTTGGTCCATTCTGAAAGCTTTCGAAAAAGCTTACAATGAACCATATCGGTTTAATTGTGTGAGAGAAATTAATCAGTTTCTTAGTTACAACTCCGCTTTCTTTGACACTAGCAAAGGTTAAACTCCGCCCATCACGATTGGAAACACCGCCTTTTTAATTACTCTCAACTATACATTTTCGATCATGCTTCTTCTGAGATGCAACATTTTTAATTATTCAAGAGTTGAATGAACCAGAATAACTTTACAATAATAGTCTACATTTTAAAGTGGTCTTTTATTGATATAAAGCTTAAGTTCAATTCTTTAAAATTAAACTGGTGGGGAAAATTCGGAAATAATTAACAATATTGCGATTTGTAACTATGCAAGAAGTTTCAGTACATGTTTTACATGGACAATTATTGTATGTATATGTGCATCATAATTTATGATAGGAAATAATAATAACAAATAGCATAATAATTTTATTAATTATAAATTTTAAAAAGACACTAAATTTTAAATTAATTCATACAAACTTTGTAATTTACAATTTGAGTACACCACAGTCTGTGACTTACAAAATACTGTGCCAAAAAGTGTTGAAAATAAAAGAAAAATGACAAATAAAGAAGTACATTCCACGTACTTTATGACATATGTGAAGCATAGTCTTCTGGCCTGCGCTGCGCAGTTCAATGTCGGAAGGCAGACGAACGGACATTATTATAATAGGTGTTCGAAGTTGCGCCCATTAACAGAATCGCACAGCCGACAGCGACGTCGTAAAGATTGGCAAACACGCTGAAAAACTCCGACGGAGTTGGGAATGTCTCCTGCAGCGACAACGATTCGCGCTAGTAAATCCTCCGGTGTATCCACAGGCGTTTCATACACCAGCGATTTAACCCATTAACGCCCAGCGTCCTTTTATGAGGACGGTTACAAAAACAGCAAGAAAGCGGTTTTCCAACCAGTAAAGACGAAGATAAATATATACCTTATTTCACAAGACAGAATCCTCGATAAATATTGATAAAATGTTAATTTGCTTTTAAAAGTGGTGGGAAATACAAAATTTAAATTTTAGCGAAGAAAATAATTCGTGCGTTAATGGGTTAAGGTGTCCCCAAACAAAAAAGTCTAACAGATTGAGGTCTGGAGAGCGTGCAGGCCAAGCAACAGGTCCACTGCGTCCAATCCATTTCCCAGGATATGTTGAATTGAGGTGATTGCGAACACCTATGAAAAAATGTGCATATTGTGGTGCAATGTTGCTGGCACATTTTGCAGTAACTGCGGTAAGATATCCCGTAGGAAAACCCAGTACGTACTGCCATTGAGTACATCTGGGAGTAAATATGGTCCTATGAGATAATCGCCGAGGACACCTGCCCATATGTTCACACTGAACTTTTGTTGTGCGTTCGACGGGAAAACAGTGTGCGGATTTGTATATGACCATGTGTGCATATTGTGCGTGTTTACCACGCCCTCTCTCGTAAATGTTGCTTCATCAGTAAATAAAATATTTTTCCAGAAATTGTGGATTATTTTCTGTTACATTAAGCAACCAGCGTACGAAATCTGTCCGCTGAGCACAATCTGTTACTGAAAACAGTTGTACCCGCTGCACATGAAAGGGGTGCATGTTTTCTGCAAGCAGAACACGTCACACACTTTGGTGAGAAACACCGACTTCAGACGCAGCAGCTCGTGTACTCGTGGAGGGGTTATCTTTAAAAATATTCAGTACATCTTCTTCCATTGCAGGTGTTCGTACATGTCGAGGTTTCCCTGCATCAATGCTTGCTGTATTAAACGATCCAGTCTCCCGTAATCGTCTATCGATTTTTATGAAGAGTTTCGAACTTGGGCAACGTCTCCTTGGAAATTGCTCACGGTACATGCGCTGTGCTAGACGTGCATTTCTATGAGATTGCCCGTACATCAGATGCATGTCCGCATATTCTTCGTTAGAGTATTCCGGCATAATTATTATACATCAACTTACTACAATCCCACTTACAACAGCCTCCCTTTAACATAACGCCCACTGATGACTGCTGTTTTATTACACTTTTCTTCCTATACACATAGAAAATTTGCATAAAAAGTACTTCTTCTTCATCATCCTGAAAGTTCATGGAGGAAACGCAGCAGTCACGGAGTTTCCTTTAAGATAAGGCGAGAGCTGCACAATATGTCATTCACTTGACCAGACTGAATAATGAAAGGGTATTGATAGAGGTTGATCAGAAATGTATAATTGAAAGATATTAAAACGGGGTGTTTGCAATCGTCATGGGCGGAGTTTCGCCCTTTCCGAGCGTGCAACAGTACAGAGTTGTAACTAGGGAACTGCTTGATTTCTCCCATACAATTAAACTGATATGGTTTATTGTAAACTTCTTCGAAAGCTTTCGGAATGGACCAAATTTTATAACATTTTCCTTGATGTAGGTAGAGTTGCATTTTTGGAATTAACGATTAACTATTTTGCTAAATATTTGATTTTGTATTTTTTCACTGTGTCAGAGCTTGTAACTCGCCATTAATTCTCAATATTCTAAAACAACTTATGTCATTTCGTAGGATTTTTTCTGCTCTTTCTAAATATGTGCTTCGTTTTTATGTAGCATTATCGATAGTTTAGCAATGAGGGTTTTTTTACAAATTTCCGATTTTTCATTCTATTTGCTGTAACTTGAAAATTATTGAGATCCGGCCAGGCATTATATACTGATTTATGCTCCGTGTGATCGCCTCTATTACCCCTATTAATATTGGACCCCTTTAACGGAACACCCTGTATACACACATACACACACACATATATATATACACTGCTCAAAACAATTAAAGGATATTGCAGTTTTAGGGGGATTTTGTATCTGGGAAATTTTTTAGCTGATTGATACATGGTCGACAGACATAGTAGGTTAAATGAGAATAAATTACACATGTTTGGCAGAAAAAAATGCATTTTATTGCGCATTTGTGTACAAAAGGGAAAAAACACAATTTGTGCATATGAGAAAAAAAGAATAAGAAAAGGTGTTTTCTTCAAAGAAAATCATTTTCAGTTGGGGATATGGTTTCCACGGGCGGGCAGCAACGTTGAGCACCTTTGAGGCATGGACTCAATGAGGCTATTAATGACGAGTTGGGGTATTCTGGCCCACTCTTCCAGAATAGCTCTTTCCAGTTCTTGGAGAGTTTGTGGGGGTTGTTGGCGGCCAGAAACTCGTCTTCCTAGAGCGTCCCAAACGTGCTCGATTGGATTCATGTCTGGAGAACACGCTGGCCATTCCATTCGAACGATTCCTTCCTCGAAAAGGAAATCCTCCACCAGATTTGCACGATGTGGCCTGCAGTTATCGTCCATTAAAATGAAGTTATCTCCAATTGCTGCAGCGTAAGGGACTACAATAGGTCTGAGGATCTCATCCCTATATCGGCGACCAGTCAGAGCTCCATCTCGAATGATGTAGAGGTCAGTGCGCCCGTCAATGGAGATGCCACCATACACCAACACTCGCGACGATGCCTTGATGTTAATCTAGCACATACCATCGGTCGGCGAGCATACAGACCTGTAGCCGAGCGAAGGTGTTGTTGGAGAAGGGTAGCGTTCATGTTTCGGTGTCTCCGAGCTGTTAACGCTAAATACTGATCTTCATTGGTCGTTGTTGCCCGTCTACGACCTTACCATGGTCTTCGGCCTGCACATCCACTCTCCAAAAAGCGGTTCCAGATCCTGGAAATGACACTTTGTGACACTCGAATGGCTTGCGCTACTTCGGCTTGAGTTCGGCCCCCTTCTAACCTACCAACAATTCTTCAAGCTTCTGAATCTGTCAAATGACTTCGCTGAGACATCGTACTCATCGAAACAAAGCAATCACTGAATGCCGATCATCCTTGTCTTCATTCTCTTTTATCCAGTTGAGAGTCAAATTTCATTCGCTGCCGCTGAAGCTACGTTTTTGACGTCGAACTCAAAATTTGCATACTCCACAGTTTGAAAACCAGAAAAATTTGCATTTGTGATTCTCTTCTTCTATTTTCGGCAAAAAAAATGTCGTTTATATCTTTATTTTATATAAAACTTCATATATCCTTTAATTGTTTTGAGCAGTGTATATGGTTATATACAGGGGTTGGACAAAAATATGGAAACACCTTTTGAAATGCATGTTTGAAAAGAAAGATTGATTATAATGAAATATGTTCAGTCGTTGTTGGAGCACTGTTATATGAGATTATCATTGCATTATGTCAGAGTTAACAGACTTCGAACGTGGACAAATTGTTGGCGCGCGTATGGTGGGTGCTTCCATAAGCAAGGTAGCCGAGGTTTTTAGTGTTTCAAGAGGGAGTGTGTCGAAGATTTATTCCGCATATTTGAAATGCGGAAAAAACATCATCCGCTAAATCACAGCGCGGACGAACGTGTGAGCTGAGTAATCGTGACAGACGATCATTAAGGAGGATTATCGCGAAAAATAAGCAGTCCACAGCTGCAAAAGTTATTGTTGAAATGAATGTCGTGTTACCAAATCCTGTGAGTACCAGAACAATTAGAAGAGAGCTTCATTAATAGGGAATTGCTGGCCGTGTTGCAATTGAAAAGCCGCCCATCAGTAATACTAATGCCTGTAACAGGAAAAAGTGGTGTTTAAGTCATAAAGCCTGGACTATAGAGCAGTGGAAGAGCGTAATATGGTCTGATGAGTCTTCTTTCACATTGTTCCCCACTTCTGGCCGAGTTTACGTCTGGAGGACGCCATCTCAAGCCTATAATACAGACTGCTTGTTGCCAAGAGTGAAACATGGTGGGGGTTCGGTGATGGTTTGGGCAGCCATATCGTGGTTCTCTTCTGCCCCATGATAACTCTGTAAGGGCGTATTACTGCTCAGACTTATGTGAACATTTTGGCCGATCAAGTCCATCCAATGGTACAAGATTTATTCCCCAATGATGATGGTACCTTTCAAGACGACAATGTCCCCGTTTACACAGCTCACATTGTCCAGGACTGGTTTTCTGAGCACGAGGAAGAATTTTCGCATCTCCCCAGGCCACCAAAGTCATCAGACTTGAATATTATCGAAACTTTGTGGTCTACATTGGAACGGAAAGTGCGTTCTCGCTATCCACCGCCAACATCGTTATCTGAACTTGCCACCGTTTTGCAGGAATAATGGTACAATATTCCCTTGGCAATCATGAAGAAACTGTATTTATCCATTCCGAGAAGACTGTAAGCTGTTTTGAATAACAACGGGTACCGTACACAATACTAGGCAAGGAAACGTGTTTTTTTTAAGGTGTTTCCATATTTTTGTCCAACCCCTGTATATACCGTAATTTCGGGTGTATAAGCCGCAGATCAAACAATTCTTTTTCGACCCAGAATTTTTTAAGAAACAAATATAACTAGTTAGATCGCCGTAAATATTTGTCTTCAATCACTAAATAAGATTTCTGGGTCCAAAAAGAATTGTTTGATCCGCGGCTTATACACCCGAAATTACGGTATATATATATATATATACAGGGTGATTCAGCTCTTCGGTGACAAACTTTAAGGATCGATAGAGCACACCTAGACGAACATTTTTGAATAGGGAATGTAAGGTCCCTGACGCGATGGTAAGGCGCTAGGCGCTTTCGAAAATTTGGGTGCCGAAATTCGAAACGTCATAAAAACTAGGGAAATGGTTAGATTTTCTTGCTTGTTGCGTCGAAATGATTCTGTTTGTTTAGACTTTCTTCAGTACCAATTTGATAAGCGTATCTCTTAAAACATGGATAGGGGGCGCTGCAGACTTTGGAGAGCTAGACAACAACTTTAAGCCCATTATTTTGATAATTTAACACATGCTCGCCAAAGTTTATACTCTAACTTAAAGTTTGAACCCAAAAGTAGAGCCCTGCAAAAAGCGTAAGAGCCGGAATAAAATGTCAAAGTACAGGGTGGTCGAAACTCGAAGGCTCCTAAGAGATAAACAAACAGATTTCTTGACTTATGGCATGCATTTTCATGATTCTGTTTGCTGGGGCTCTCTGAAACTCAGTTGAACGGTACAAAAAGAAACATCGATAGGGGGCGCTTTAATCAAAAAACATAATTCGTTGACATTTCGGACGCTAACTGGAAACGGGGCGCTACGATCAGTTAGAAACAAAACAAGAGAGTAATTTACTTATCATAAGAAGCTATTAAAACTGCAGTTTTTTTTTTTTTTTTAACAAACATAGCTGGTTTCAATCATGCACAATGCGCGCAATAAAATTTACATAAGGTGCTTTTTGCTGATTTATGCAAAAGATATCGTACCATATCGATATGCAAAAGATACGTAATGCGTAGACGACAACGCGAGATGACGTAGTTGTATGCGCAGACACGTCTTTTGAACGTGCGGTACCTACTTAAGCTTCGGGTTACTTGTCTGCAGATCGGTAGTAGGATGGAACGGTACACAAACTCTGAATTGGCTGACATGCATTTGGCGTATGGCGCTGCTGGTTGTAATGGACGAGCCGCTCAGCGGTTGTACGCCGAGCGTTACCCCAACAGGCAAATCCCCTGCCATGCCTTCTTCGCTCGAGTACACCAGAGGTTGTCCACAACGGGATCTTTCGACGGAGGCAGGCCTGAACGGGAGCGATCAGTGAGCACCCCCGACAACGAAGAGGCTGTGCTTAACCTGGTTGAGGACAACCCAGGTCTTAGCACGAGAGATATCGCCAGACATGTTGGCATTTCGCAAGCAACTGCGTGGCGCATCTTACGTTCCCGGAATCTGCACCCCTACCACATCCAGCGGGTGCAGTTGCTCAGAGAGCAGGATTTTGGCCCTCGAGTGGAATTCTCAAGATGGTACTTGGCGATGAGATCCAGGAATCCCCGTTTTGTAAACAGCATTTTGTTTACGGACGAGTCCACCTTCAGCCGGGAGGGAATGTGGAACGCCCACAACAGTCATGTGTGGTGTGATGAAAATCCACATGAAACCAGAAGCCGAGCAGCCCAGGAGCGTTTCTCAGTAAATGTGTGGGCCGGCATTCTGGGGGATTGCCTCATTGGCCCTTATTTGTTACCTGAACGGCTGACAGGTGGAAATTACCTGATTTTCCTGGATCAAGTGCTGCCGCAGCTTCTGGAGGAGGCGCACGTACCCGAAGGTTCGCGTCGCCAGATGTGGTTCCAGCACGATGGAGCTCCGGCCCATTACACGAACGATGTGCGTCTCCATCTAAACGCAAGGTATGACCAGCGGTGGATCGGGCGTGGGGGTCCAGTTCACTGGCCTGCCCGATCACCAGACCTCACCTGCTTGGATTTCTTCCTTTGGGGTTACCTGAAGGCCGAGGTATACCATACACCTGTCAGCAGTGCTGAAGAACTTGTGGCGCGCATTGTGGCAGCTGCAGGGCAGATCAGAGATACTCCTGGCATTGTTGGAAACACACACTCCTCAATGCGACGGAGGTGCGAAGCCTGCATCATGGCCCAAGGTCGAAATTTCGAGCATCTTCTGTAGTGTTATTTTTTGTAAATAAATTTCCAGTATCATTGATGTTTTTGGTCTAAATTTATTCAGAAGTGTTGAGCTGAGGTAGAAATTGTGTTTTCATTATTACTAACTGATCGTAGCGCCCCGTTTCCAGTTAGCGTCCGAAATGTCAACGAATTATGTTTTTTGCCCAAAGCGCCCCCTATCGATGTTTCTTTTTGTACCGTTCAACTGAGTTTCAGAGAGCCCCAGCAAACAGAATCATGAAAATGCATGCCATAAGTCAAGAAATCTGTTTGTTTATCTCTTAGGAGCCTTCGAGTTTCGACCACCCTGTACTTTGACATTTTATTCCGGCTCTTACGCTTTTTGCAGGGCTCTACTTTTGGGTTCAAACTTTAAGTTAGAGTATAAACTTTGGCGAGCATGTGTTAAATTATCAAAATAACGGGCTTAAAGTTGTTGTCTAGCTCTCCAAAGTCTGCAGCGCCCCCTATCCATGTTTTAAGAGATACGCTTATCAAATTGGTACTGAAGAAAGTCTAAACAAACAGAATCATTTCGACGCAACAAGCAAGAAAATCTAACCATTTCCCTAGTTTTTATGACGTTTCGAATTTCGGCACCCAAATTTTCGAAAGCGCCTAGCGCCTTACCATCGCGTCAGGGACCCTACATTCCCTATTCAAAAATGTTCGTCTAGGTGTGCTCTATCGATCCTTAAAGTTTGTCACCGACGAGCTGAATCACCCTGTATATATATATGTCGACATTTGAACGGAGGGTGGTTTTGGGATTTGGGGGTCATGATTAGTGAAAATATACCAAAATTTTCCGGAAGTGGTTTCCTCCGGACGGCTGCAATAGGTAGCTTTTTACTTTTTGTAATGAAAGCTACCTAATAGAAGTACATTTCTAAATTCAGACCTATTTTACTTTGATTACATTTTTTAAAAAATTTTAAATTTTATTTAAACGTCTATCGGAAATCCGATCAAACAATATATTTGAAATGTCTAGTTTACATACACTATACATAAAAACTTTCATACTTAAGAGGTTCAGGGACAGATTTAAAAATAATTTTTATTTATTGATTTAAAAGATTGAATTATTTTTGTGATAGTTAACCTTACGATTTAAAAACAAAATCACATGATAAAACTTCTCATTTTTTTAATTTAAAAATTAAAAATTTATTAAAAATTGGGTTACTTAAACTCGTTATAACTCAAAATAATATTTGTAGAATTGTAACACGCGCATTCCAAAGAAAAAAAATAGACTGTCACGCGTCACTAGACCTGAATTTTTTTTAATTAAAAAAAATGTAGTTGTAATATTTTTCGTCTTAAAAAAATCAGGCAACACTAGTTCTATTAAAAATGTTCTATTCTTAGTGATGTTCGAAAGTTAGTTGAAAACTGTGGTTCATGTCTTGTGATGGTGGCATGCGCCAGAATTCCCCCTCCAGAATGTACCCTCTTCTATATCTACGCTTATTGCTCGTGAAAAAGAAGAAAACGCTTCAAATTTTTCACATGTTAAAGGTCTACTTCTAAAAAGGTTTAAAATTAGCGCTGAAAGGTTTAGGCAGCTGTTTTTCACGAATCGCAAAGATAAAGAAATTACTTGGAGAGATTATTACATAGAGTTACATGCTTACTTTGAAAACTGGCTTAAAGAGTTAAATGTAACGTCTTTTGAAGCTCTTCAGGATCTGATCATAGCAGATCTGATGAAAAGGCCTGTCGAATGCAAACTACATATGTTAGATGATTGGGAACATTTAAATTCGCCAGTCCACCTTGCCGGAAAATTAGACGCGTATTATACTATCAGGTCTACGTTTTATAGAAAAGATTCGATTACCCCAGGAGAAAAAAGAGTATTCTCGCCGAGAAAATACATGGAAGCAGAGTAAGCCTCCAGATCTTCTCCTAAGTTTGCTAATCAAAGTTTAGAATCCGATATATTTTGCTATGGTTGTGGCAAAGTGGGATTTATAAAGAAGAAATGCCCAAATTGTTCCCCTATGGTTAAAAAAAATAAACAGTGCAAGCTCATCGTCTTCAGCTATATAGTTTAAATATATCAGCAGTTTCAGCTCCAAATGTGCCTATTACGATCTGCAATAAGAAGTTGTTAGTGTGTGCAGATACAGGAGCCAATCGTTCTATTGCAGGAGGACGTAGGAGGAAATTTGTAAAAAAAATTATATCAAAAAGAGGATAAGCAATTTCACGACTGTTTTCCACCAAAGCTAGAAAAATGAAATTTAATGACATTTTTCTGGTGTGAATCTTCATCAATCGTAGGTGGTATATAATATATACCATCGCCCCTCAAGGGGTTAAGCCGCGGCGTTTACGTGGGAAATGACGGTGAGTACTAAATTTAAGCTTTTTAAAAAATAAAAATAAAAAAAAATAAACACTCCTCCACCTTAACTTCACTCCTTTTCTAGATTATGTGAGAAGGGCCTTAATGAGCAGTTGCAAATACGCCAGCTGATTTAACGATTACATAAGAGAAAGATTTGCATAAATAAGAGAGAATTGTAATGAAAAAAACTCAGCAGATGTCAAACCACAAAGCTATCAAATATTTCGATTTTTAAGTACCCCTATATCCGAATAGAAATGTTCGTTTTATTTAATCATATAAGTTATACGATTAAATAAAAAAAAGTAATATCACTTGGAAATAATGCTGATAAAAATAGTAAAATTAGGAAGCTAAGACACTCTATCAAACATAATCATAAGACGAAATACAAAATTTCATCTTGATTCAAATATAAAGTGTATAATATAAATTTTGTAAAGCTTACTGGTTTACTTAAAAGAGGACTAAAGTAATAGTAGAGATTTTATAAATTAAAATTCAATTTATTTAAAACTCCTTATTACTTTCAACCTAAAAAGGATGAGCCACTAATTAACAGAATTTTAATAATTATTGGCTCGCTCATTACAAAAACTAAATGACGTATTTGTATCAATAAATGCAATTAATTATTAAAATATTCTTTGATGGGAGTACACTATATACACTATACTATATATCATTCCCTCTTTATTCATAACTCCATTGAAATTTGAAACTCAATTTTCACAACCGTGGGATAATCCACTCTGGTTCCAATCTGTCACTGGCATATTGATATCTAAATTATGTTGGAAATATGTTAAACTGTCTCTATTACTTGAATAGTTCGAAAACTAATAAAATTCATTATACAACCAATAGATGTTATGACATACAGCGTTTTGACACCTACTTATTTTTTATAAACATATGATATAATCCACACTGATTCCAATCTGGTTGGAATCTTAATATCCAAGTTATGTTGGATCATGTATTATACTGTCTCTATCAGTTGAATAGTTGTAAAATTAACACTAAAAACGCCGGTTATTTTATTAAAGTTTTATAAAACGTGTTTGACACCAGAATTTTTATTTAAAATTATATGCCTTATTTAATTTGCCAATTTTTGTGCTGCACACATTTAACAAACCTCATGAAGAAATTTCTGGTTTGAATTGACTATTTTCAATTTGGCAGGGGTCATAATGACCCCTAATGGCGGTTCTAGTGTTAATAAAATTTATTATATAGCTAATAAAGGGCACAACCTACAGCATTTGGCACTTCAAATTCCTTTTTCATAAATAAGTGGTTTGATCCACGCTGAGGCTCAAAACCTCACATCTTTTCTTAACCCTTTCCGACGCGGACAAATTCTGTTAGTAAAATGAGAAATTATCGACTGACACCGGAATTTACAAGAGACTTTTTAAGAAATCAAGACTTCCATAATTTTAATCTTTTATTGTAAAAGCAAGATTTTATTAAAATATTATTGTTGCCAATTGCAAGTTTGAAATTAAAATTAGATGTGTCCAGACCGGACACACTGCGCCGGAAAGGGTTGACTCATTGTATGCGGGAAATACAAGGATACCACAGGCGACTACGCCTGCGAATGTCGCCAAAGCGTATGTAAAAGATTTTACTTTTGAAAAAGTGGTGCGAAATAGAATTTATACAAGTGTCCTAGCGATCTAATAGACCTCTCACAGGAGGGATTACCACGTTAAAAGGGTTAATAAATGGGAAATATTTATGATTATTTTGTAATCTGTGATAATGCATAGCTGCCAACATGGTAATCTTTTTTCTATCAGGAAAATTTTATGGTAAATTTTATCTTTATAAATCGCCTTAATCTGCGAAATTTCTATTAAATTTCTATTTATAAAAAAAATTACTACAGTTTTGTGGTACAAAAAAGCGGAAGCGTTGGCAACTGTGATAATGTTGGAATTTCACCAGATTTTTGTCGTAAATATGCAACTGCTATTATTTTAAAACTCCTTTTTTAGATTTACTATACAGTTAATAACTTTAATTATTTTTTACATATTTAAATGAAACCTTACGGCAGCAGAATGCATATATGTCAATTCATGTCTAACAAATTAATACTACATTTAGTGAAATCTTGCAGGCACCATGTTTTTTTTTATAAAAAATGTTCTGGTATCTAGCGGGTGAGGGGTGTTTAAGCTACCATTATATTGATAGTAATTTTTGCCTTATTTAATCTCAGATTTAAGTAAGAAGGAGATTTCTTTTTGAAAATAGTGGTATCCAAACATCACCCCGAACCTCTGAGAACGTCATGGACACAGAATAACAAAATGTGTGAATAAAATCCAAATAAATTTAGCATTATCATTATTTTATTTTTATTATTCCATATATTTTTTCAAAAGTTAACCAACAGAAATATTTCTGCAGGCTATTAACACTTTCAGGCATAGTGTGCCCAGTCCGGGATACCTAATTTTAATTCCAAACTTGCAAATGGCACCAATAATATTTTAATAAAATTTTGTTTTTACAATGAAAGCTTAAATTAAAGGATTGTCAATTTCTAAAACAGCCGTTTCTAAATTCCGGTGACAGTCGATAATTTCTCATTTTACCAACAGAATTTGCCCGTGTCGGAAAGAGTTAACCCTTTCCGGCGCAGACAAATTCTGTTCGTAAAATGGGAAATTGTTGACTGACACCGGAATTTACAAAAGACTTTTTTAGAAATTAAGAATTCCCTGATTTAAGCTGTCATTGAAAAAGAAAAATTTTACTAAAATATTATTGGTGCCGTTTGTAAGTTTTGAATTTAAATTAGGTGTTGCCGGAGTGGTAACACTGCGCCGGAAAGGGTTAATGAACATTCCAAATCATACACTGTATCCATACAATTTATTAAATTACAGTGTTCAGACTGAAAACCGAAAAAGTTATTCGAAACACCCAAAAGATATTATAGATGTGTAAAGAAAAAAAATTCTGTATTTTTCACACGGATAAATAATATTACAGCATATTTTTAACTAAAGTAGTACTGAAAAGCAAATTTTAACTAAAATAACAACTCACTGATCAGATAACTTTTCACCTGCATCATTTATTGTGGGTCGAAGACTTCTTTCTCAAGAAAGAAGAAAAAGCAATTTTGCTTACGTAAAAGAGTCGATCGAAATTTTGTCAGTGACTACAATTAATATTTTAAATTTTTCTTAAAAGTTTATAATAATGGAAAGTGTAGATTAACTGCATTTAGTTTACATGTGTCTTTTTATTTTAAATAAATAAATAATATCAGATATGACCAAGGATACAAGCTCTGTGCTACAAATGGCTGATTTTAACCACTAAATTTTAACAGTATTCTTTACTTTAATCTCAGCGATCTCGTCATTAACCCTTACCGGCACAGAAAAATATCTGCTCGTAAAAATGTAAAATGATTGATTAGAACCGGAATTTTCAAACATTTTTTTAAACTAAAATCTTGTTGCTTTAAACTTTCATTGTAAAAGCAAAATTTTATTAAAATATTTCTGATGCCGTTTGTAAGTTCGGTATTAAAATTAGGTGGTCTCGACGCGGGACTACTGCCCCGGAAAGGGCTAAATAAGGAGGTAAATACTAATAAAATTTAATCGGACCAATTTTCATTTGTGGTGCAGTGCTTGCGTCCCTGGGTATGACTAACAAAGAATTGGTTTTTTTTAAAAATTATTCCCATCAGTAATGTTTGAATGATATTTCTTCAGTTGCTTATTTCTTGCCATCATTCTATTTCTTGGTAAGTGTGTATTTTAATATCAATTAAGAAACTGATAATAATGATATCATTAGACTTACAGTAATTTCCCACGAATAATCCGCTCATCGAACAATTTTGTTTGAACCCAGAAATTTTATTTAGTAATAGAAAACAAATATTTACTGCGATCTAACAAGTTAAATTTTATTTTTAATAAATTTTGGGACGAAAAAGGATTGTTTGATCCACGGATTATAGGTCGTAAATTACGGTATGTAGTTTTTCCTACACTCTAAAAAATAGGAATGTTCTTAGAAATTAATGGCATAAGCTGTCAAGTTTTACACATTTTCCCTACCAATATATTTTAATAGCGAAATTTTTCTTCTTTAATCATGAAAAACATGGGATTAAATAAAGAAAATTTCTCTGATTAAAAATAGGGGCAATTAAAAAAGTGTAAATGTTGGCAGCTATGGTTAATGGGGGGGGGGGGGGGAGGCTTGTTGCTCAAAAGCAATTTCCTGGAAAATTCTTGTTATCTGTTCTGAATTAACCCATTAATGCCCAAGTTGTTTTCTTCATTAAAAATGAAATTTCGGGTTTCCCAACACTTTTAAAATACGAATAACTTTTATCTTTATTTATTGAACAATTTGTCTCGTGAAAAATCGTGCTTATTTTTCTTTCTATTAACTGGTGTGACAAGTGCTTTGATGCCTTTT
This sequence comes from Maratus speculifer, assembly GCA_964019185.1. Classification (NCBI taxonomy): domain Eukaryota; kingdom Metazoa; phylum Arthropoda; class Arachnida; order Araneae; family Salticidae; genus Maratus; species Maratus speculifer. The sequence goes on along the minus strand of OZ025293.1, from coordinate 309,114,869 downwards.
TTATAAGCGTCCCTAAAAAGTGACGCTAGGCACTAATGGGTTAATGTAATTTCCCGCGTATACACGGATTAGATAAGTCTTTTTCATACCGGAAATTTTATTTAGAAAATGAAGACAAAAAAGTGCGAAGCAAAAAAAAAGTCACATTTTATTTAACACAGATCCTGGTAGAAATTCAACTTTTCTGAGCTGCAGCTAATACTCGAAAAATTGCGGTAGTGTTTGAATGAAACTTTCTATGAGTCGCAAATATAACTTTTCATGTTTTCAAGAAACATTCCTTGAAAATTTTAAACAATTAATTTTCAATTATTTCTCAAAAATGTTATGTTTTTTTCAGTGCACCTGCCCTGAAATCCGTTGACAATTTTTTTCTTAACTCCTAAATAGTGTAAGAATTCATCCATTTGCTACAGTGTCGGATATTGGTGAAATTTTACCAATCATAGATATCGGCTCGTCATTTTAGGGCTACCACAGGTGACTATTTTTTTAATACTATCTCATACTACTTTTACAAAATAAACATTTTTTAGTTGTACTTTGAGAACATATACAGCAGAAATATACGAAAAGAAAAAATATATATTTTAAAAATAGTGGTGCGAATAGAAAATTAAAAAAAAAAAAAAAAAAATGTCCCTTGTGGCAGCCCTGCCATTTGACGTGTGGCAAGTGGCTTTTACTAAGCTTGGTTTTAATACATGTTATTTTCTAATATTTATTTAACCTCCTTAACAGTTTCTTACTTTCTTTCTTTCTTTTTTCAAACAATAAACTAAAATTAGGGAATGAACACCACCTTTTCCGAAGTAAAATGTTTTCCTTTCATAAGCAAAAATTATCCGTCAATTGATAAAAGTAAAACTTGAAGTTAAAATTTTGTGGTGTCAAAGAGCTTTTAGTATCGAAGCAAGCAAACTCTTCTTGCCTGGTTGGGGTTCGGTCAGAACTGTTATTCCTTTGAGCTCAGGTGAGTGAATTTTTTTCAAAATTCCAAGCATGACATTGGCATCAGTATTTTACAAAGAAAAAGATCGGTTTAGGACATACACGAAAAAAAAAAAAAAAGCATTAAGAATTTTTCAAATAAATTTGTTCGAATATTCCGGTGCCATTTCGGAATCAAAATCAAGTGGTAGAAAATTCAACCATCTAAGCTCAAACGGCTAAGGGGTTAATTTTGCGAAAGTAATATTCTAAAATAAAAAATAAAAGTCAAATCGGCTACATAATAAAACGTTTATGAAAATAAAAGTAAAAAAGTTTTTTTGTGAATCTTCATTATCTTCTTATAAAATTGTATGATAAACTAATTTTCTTTCATTTTTGCTATGATGCGTTTTTTGCATTGATAAATAAAGTGAAAATCAATGCATTACGGCTGAGACTTTTTTCTTCTTGACTTACTGAATTAAAAAAATATCTCGGAAACTCATATACAGTGTCTCACATAAGTGATGGGACACTTGTGCTTTGTAAAAAGAAATTGCAATAAAATAAATAAACAAACATGTGCAAAAATTTTTTGGGTGTGTTTCATATTTAAAGTTAGTAACAATTATTACATAACATACATTTTGTCAAAATATTAAAATATTAATTTAGTAAAAATACAATTGTTCAGAACGGAGCAAAAAATGGCTCACATAAGTGATGGGACACTTACTTTTCCATCAAATATTTATCCAAAAATTTTACTTTTTAAAAGGTTTTAATATTTTGTTGGACTTCCTTTTACTTGTTATACATGATTTAATCTTTTTGGAATGGATTCGACTAATTTTTTTGTGATTTCTGGAGTGATTTTAACCCATTCTTCTTGAAGCACCGATTTTAGTTGTTGTTTTGAAGAAATGATGTGTTTGCGAATTCTTGACTCCAATTCTTGCCAAATATTCTCTATGGGATTTAAGTCTGGAGATTGTGGTGGTATTTTTATTATTTCAGGACAGTTATACAGCAGCCAGAGTCTAACGTTTAGAGCAGTGTGCTTGGGGTCATTGTCCTGGTAGAATTTAAAATCGTTATGAAGGTTCAATTTTCGTGCTGAAGATTTCAAATTTTGCTTTAAAATATCAATATACTCGTACTGATCCATTATACTGTCAACAAAAACAAGATTACCAACTCCAGCGGACGACATACACCCCCATACCATAACTCCTCCTCCACCATGTTTTACTGTTGGTTCTGTTTGCGAAATTCTTCCCTGGGTTTTCTCCACACCAAGATTCTACCGTCAGAACCAAATATATCAAATTTACTCTCATCAGCAAATATAACTTTATTCCAGTAATCAGAATTCTTATTTATGTTGGACTTTGCGAAAGCTAGTCTAAGTTTTCTATTCTTTTCACTTACGAAGAATTTTTTCCTGGCTACTCTACCGTGATATCCAGCAGATCGAACTACCCTTCTAATAGTCTCAGGATTAACAATTATTCCATATAATGCTTGTAAATCAGCAGCAAATTTTGAAGCACTATTTCTTGGATTTTTTTTAATATTTCGAACGATAATTCGCTTTATTCCATTGGATAGCTTTGATGGTCGGCCAGGTCTTCTTTTATCCTGAATCATATGATTCTTGAACGTTGAACGAAACTTGTTGAACTTGAAAACTGTTGAACGACTCAAGTTAACTGTTTCAGCAGTTTTTCTAATAGATTTCCCACGTTCAATATGCAAATTAATAACTAATTTTCGAATTTCAGGCGAAGTTTCTTTTCGTTTAGCATTCATGGCTACACAGAGCTAAAAAACACAAAAATTCCAAAACAAACTAGAGAAAAATACTGCAGATGATTTTATAAATTATTGCAAATTGCTTTTAAGTAAAAATAAAACCCCCAAAAATATTTTTATTGCTTATTTCAGACGATTTTTGTTGCATATATAATGGTGTCCCATCACTTATGTGAGCTATTTTTTGCTTCGTTCTAAACATTTGTATTTTTATTCAATTAATATTTTAATATTTTGACAAAATGTATGTTATGTAATAATCTTTACTAAATTTAAGTATGAAACACACCCACAAAAAAATGTGTACATGTTTTTTTTAATTTATTTGATTAGTTTCCTTTTGTAAAGCACAAGTGTCCCATCACTTATGTGAGACACTGTATATCATCTTAACCCCTTACGGCACGGACAAATTATGTTAGTAAAATGAGGAATTATCGACTGACACCGGAATTCACAAACGAATTTTTTTTATATCTTGAAATCTTTAATTTAAGCTTTTATTCTAAAAGCAAGATTTTATTAAAATATGCCAATTGCAAGTTTGGAATTAAAATTAGGTGAGTCCAGACCGGACACATTGCGCCGGAAAGGGTTAACCACCTTTCCCTCTTTCAGAATAGATACGCAATTTAAGAAATGAAAACAAGCGATCCATTAACATTAAATTTAATGTATTCGTTTAGTAAGCTGTTAATTTGTAACTTTTTCAGTCTTTCAATACTTTCTCAAATCAATTCAAAGTTCCTAACAAAAGATTTTTAAATCAGTCATTTATGAAATTTCGTGGGATTGATAAGAACTTCATCATGCTTTACTCACATATTTGATATTAGATTTTAAATTTAATTTAAAATTGTTTTCAGGCTTTTACAGAAATACTATGATGTTTAATGATTATTTTTTTATAAACATCAGTTATATATGAGTCAAAATGTGACGAAATGGATACCACTATTCTTTTATAGCAATCTATAGTAACTCTTATAACATTCTAACCTGCGGGGTACTGATTTACAAGGTTTTTTTCAATTCTCGTTTCACACTAGAACTACCGTGAGCCGTCATTTTGACGGCTACCATATGAATATCTTTCGGTTCAAATCAGAAATATAATTTAGATAAGTTTAATCCTTTAACGTTCATTGGCTTCGCCACGAAACCACAAAATTTTAATTCCGATACGCAACACGGACACCGGTATTTTTATCTAAAAATATCCCTTTTATTTTGTATGTGAAAAATCACGCTTTCTTATTTAGAAATGTATTTGTTCTTAATTACCGGTGTCATTCATCTATTTCGACATCTTAGCAATGAAAATGCTATGATCGTTAAAGGGTTAAAAGGATACGAAGAAGAAAGACGATAAATAATAAACTTTAAGTATTTTAAATCAAAATTCTAGTGTGAAATATTTTTATAAAACTTGACTCAAATTTCGGGTTCTAATGTTAAATTATTTCGTGTTCGAATTTAAATTTTTTTAATTTTAGAGAAGTCTTTTGGCAAATATTTTTTGCATTCGGGTACTCATTGTGGCGTAGCCAGAGAAAGTCTGTGTGTGTGTGTGTGTGTATGCATAGGTGCCAACCTGGCATCGATTATACGTAATACATGCGCTAATTTGACCCTGGTTTAATGAGTTTCGAACCAGAATTTTTTCAAAGAAATGAAATTAAGTATGTTCCAGTAACAATCTTGAAATTAAATAAATAAAGATTCATGAAATATATTTTCTGGTTTGAAATGACGTTAATCTGGATCAAACTAATCCAGGTATTACGGAAGATTAGTTGAAAGTTGGCAGCTATGTGTATGTGAGGAGGGGGGGGGGATGCACTGGACACCACTAATTTTATAAAGTTTTCTTCGCCCTATCTAATCAGAGAATTTTATGCTTTAACCAAGGCAAAAAACTCTTCACTTTCTGTGAAATTAAGGACCCCCACTCCCCGCCAATTGGATTACTCCATTGGCTTTTCCCTCCAGAACTTCTGGCATTCTTTTAATTTGGGTTATTATTTGTTTATTAAAAATATTTAACTTGACTTCAAATATTGGTATTGGAATTCACGAATAATAATAATAGTAAATATCATATTAATAAATATAAAATAGTTTTTTTTTTTTTTTTCAAAATAACCATTTTGATCTAGAAGGAATTAATTGGATTTAGTAAAACAAAACAAAATATGCTACGTATTAGTGATAGATGTTTTTGAATTTGAGATTTTTTATACTCCCTCTGTCCCAAATTAGTTGCGACATTTGAATACTTTTGTTCTGATTATTGATATTTATGATTTCATGTTTCTGTTTTAATGTTTTTGAGAGAGCTTTACTATCTATCTACAAAATTTACTTACCTAGCATTCCCCACGACATTCCATAAATCAGTATTGAAGCAGTTTAAAAAATCCCGTTTCACGTGCTACAAAGCCACGCCCATATTTGCTAATATTCTTTTAACAGTAATCAAATTAAACTATCTTCAAACTAATCAATTGTAAATTCATTTTCAAATATTTCATTCTAACATTTCTGAAAAGTATCCTTTAGCTTGAAGATGCTGCAAACAAAATCATATTCTGTCGAATTTTTTTTTTTTCTATTAGACTTGGTTTAATGGTGGATGAAATACTTCCCAAAACTTTTTCGCCTTGAGAATTCTGTGTACTATTGATTTACGAATTATAACAGCCTCTGATAATCTTCGGAGAGATATTTTTTCGTTCTATTTGGAATCTTTGATTTTGCTATTTAGATTTCTTTTAAATATATATTTTTTTTTTTTTTTGTCAGCATTTACAATTTTTTTTTGTAAACTTACATTCTAAATATCCTCATATTTTATTTTGACGCCTTTGTCTGCTTCTGCAAATCGAATGTGATGATGAACATTACGATGAACGTTAAATTTAATAGTTGCAGCATTTATGGAATTATGGATTAGCTTACCAATTTTCAATCCTCACTGCAAACATTCCAGTACAGAAAGCTCTTCTTATTATTCATTTCCTTCTTCAGGATATTATTTCTTATTTCTATTACTTTATATTCGAGTTCCATTGCTTTTGATACCAGTATTCATCTTTATATTCATTCTAGTATAATTTTACTCGTGTCGATTTACTAAAGTGCATCAGAAATTATCTATGACTCCGCCTACATGAAATGTCGCAACTAATTTGGGACAAAATTTTCAACCTAAATGTCGCAACTAATTTGGGACAGAGGGAGTATTTTATACATTAAAAAGGGGAATATTTCTATAATTTTCGCATTTAGAAGATAATTCGTGATCTTCTGATGATTTAAAAGTGTTTTTTTATCAATGAACATTATTATTAATTTTATAAACTTAGATTAAATTAGAGTTCGTAATTTCCTAATTTAGTTTTCGTAATTTAGAATATCGTAATTTCCTACCCGTACGCCGCAGTTCAGATAATACGATTTCCTAGCAAAATATGTTTTAAATTTATACTTTATTTGAATTATGTCAAGGATTGTTCATCGTCTATTCTAAACAGAAAGTACCGTAATTTCGGGTGTATAAGCCGCGGATCAAACAATTCTTTTTGGACCCAGAAATCTTATTTAGTGATTGAGAGCAAATATTTACGGCGATCAAAGTAGTTACACTTATTTCTTAAAAAATTCTGGGTCGAAAAAGAATTGTTTGACCCGCGGTTTATACACCCGAAATTACGGTAAATTATTTAAAATCTATATTATTTCAGATAATTTAACACTAGAACGCCCGGAAATTTTACTAAAATTTGAAAATAATATTTCTCACCAAATTTTTGTATTCAAAATTATTTGATTGATTCAATTAATGTAAATCTGCATGGTTTAAATTTAATGTATTTCAATAAAAAATTTCTGGCTCGAATTGAAATTTAATTAAACTAGCCGCCCTTAGCGACCAGTTTGGTCTCCCTTTTGAATGTATACTAAGCATTAAATCATATTGCTTTTATTCATAATTTATTTTAATTGCTCCATTTTTTGTCAAATAAGAATATTCCGCTAGAGAAATAGATACAGATGTCATATACGCATTGGCGCGATTTTAAAAAATGGCAATTATAATATGCTTCACATGGTAACCCGGCTATTGTTATTTATTTATTAATAAACTGTTTGTTTTTATTTTTTTAAATGATATAAATTGTTTTATTCTATAATTATTAACTGAACTTTTTTAAATTATTATTCCCTTTTTAAAATAATAGAAATTACTTAAAAAATATGTATGTAACTGGTAATTAAAAACGAAGTTTCCGCCAAATTGGCGTCAGAAAAATTACGCGCCAATGTGGTGCATATATGACATTTGTGATGATAAATCAAGAACTTGATATTTTTATGTTAGCCCGGCGCAAATAATAAATCGCGAAATATTGTACCCGTGGCATTTTTTTGTATTTCATTAATTATTTAATATATAATAATATAATCCTGTCACTCTTTTCATTTATAATACATAATTTTAATTTGAAACTGAAAAGTTTAATATTCATGACTTTTATTTATTTTTTTTCAGTAAAAAGAACAGATAAAGTAAAAATAATGATTTTTTGAAGCTCCATAATTGCAGTGAAGGAACAAAACATAAATAAATCCAATTTACCACAGCCTAAATCTTACCAAAGGATTTTTGTACAGTAACCCATAAGATATGTTTCATTTGGATGTTGCCATTAACCCTTTAACGATCATAGCATTTTCATTGTTAAGATGTCGAAATAAATGAATTACACCGGTAATTAAGAACAAATATATTTCTAAATAAGAAAACGTGATTTTTCACATACAAAATAAAAGGGCTATTTCTAGATAAAAATACTGGTGTCAGTGTTGCATATCGGAATTAAAATTTTGTGGTTTCGTGACGAAACCAATGAACGTTAAAGGGTTAAACAATTAACAAAAATCGTGATTTTTGTGCCACATACGTTGGCGTAATAAATATATAGATGGTTGGAGTCGAATCGACTCTTTCCGGGCGTTTTAGTAACTTTTGAGGGGAAAGCATTAATGGCTCCGTAATACTGATTTCTCACCGGAATAATAGAAAATTTCTATTTTATAAAAAGGAAAAGCAATTTTTCAACATTTAGCACCCAAAATTAAAAATATAAAATTTCGTTAAAAGTTTCTGGTGCGAATCTTGTTTAAGTTAGTCGGGATAAAATATATCTCCCCACCTCTCAAGGGGTTAACACCTTGTGGCACATTTTTAACACGAGAACCGCCTCAGCGTTTATTATGGCCGGTACAAAACGAAAATATTTCGACTCGAACCAGAATTTTGTTTCTAATGTAAGTTTAATGTAATCTCATGAGAAATAAGTTGAAAGGTGGACCGCGGAGAAATAAGTTAAATAGTTAAGATAAAAATTCTAGCGTAAAATATTTTTATAACACTTGGGTAAAATTTCCGGCGATTATAGTGTTAAATCGGTAAAGTTAGAAGCAAAAAAAGCGCTTTTTAACCTAGTTAATATGAAGATAAATATATACTTTCTTTTACGAAACTAATTCCTTGATAAATAAAATAAAAATTGCTCTTCATTTAAAAGTGGTAAGATATACAAAATTTATATTTTAATTAAGAAAATAATTCGGGTATTAATGGGTTGATCTAGTGTATAAAGCATGAAAAATGTGTAATCGCAAATAAGTATATAAAGCCAGCAAAATTAATTACGTGGTATTTTAACATTCTTAAAAACTAAAACAATGGCTTTACGATACATTAAGAGATCAAGGCCTACAGTCCCCAAGTATGTTTTCTTGACAGTGAGCACTGGGTGCTATAAAGTATATGTCTCGATCAGGTGTTCAACCTTACGCGGAACCCTCAGTGTTTAGTTATCAAGAAAGCTTGTAGACCCCAGAGGGATCAAAGGCTGAATGAACCTAGGCAGCAAAGAGCCTAAATCTGGACTTGTTGCGTGGTAGTCGGATTCACGGTCGGATTCCTGTTAGTTGTAACTTTTGCCAGTTTAGTGAATTTTTACTCAGCACAATTCTTGAAGAACAATCATTGCCTTATTTACTCCGTAAACATTTCTCGCAGTTTTATTATTAAATAAAATTTAAATGCCCATTCGGATATTTTGGTACAATTTCTTAAATAAATAAAGAGCACTAAACTGGTAGCATAGATCAGCACAGCAACCAAACTTTTTTCGTTATATTATAGCACAAAATATATATTTTTTCATCACATAAACTCTTACTCTTGAATTTTTCAGTAATAAAAAATCTTAATGAAAATTGGATGGATTGCAGTTTTTCAATAGGTACATTAGTCGGGCAGTTAAAGAAATTACTACTTTTTTTTCTTGCGAAAAATGATATTGCTTGAATGTTAAACAAATTAGGTATTTAATTTTGTGGGCTTTAGATATTTATCTACAACCTTTTACTACATATATTTTTATATTTCATACACTGGATTATGTTACCTAAACTGCTATTAATTTTAATAAATTTTATTTTTTACATGAGTAGATGCTTAAAACAACAAATCTTCTTAAACATGATTTAAAATCATATAATACGCATCATTTATACGAAATACATTTTTTTTATTCTTATTTCAGAGTATTTAAAACATCATTATGTAAAAAAAGAAAGAAAAAGAAAAAAAGGTGATATTTTGAATTTAAATTAGGTCGCGTATGTTTTTTAGTTTTGGGTACCACTATTTCTAAATAAACCTCCATTTTATTTCATGCAGAATTCCAAATAAATTTCCCTGATTAAATAAGGTAAATATTACTATGTGAAGACAGTGGGAATTAAAAATAAGGACCAAATCACTCTGTAAATATTGTTTTTAATTAACGAATGAATGGCTTTTTGTTGTTGTTATTGACATTTAAAATATTGTATTTTGGATATAACTTCAAGGTTTACCAGTCTGGCGCTTCCAGAATATCAGAATTTTCATGCAAATGTTTCTCTTATTCAGTCTTCAAATTTGAGATATTTAATGAGGAAAAGATTTCTGTTCGAAAATACCAGTACTCAGCGGGCGCACCTACTTTATTTATAGTTTCTTTATATTACAGAAAAATACCACACCTTAAAAAAATTATCAATGAGAACCGAATTAACTTCTTTACTTTTACTTATGTTAAAAAGTGATTTTGCCGTTATGTTTTGACATAAGTGAAACTTTTATTTTTTAACACTAGAATGACGGCGAGGTGAATATATTTCGGTTCAAACCATAAATTTCTTTCTAAAATATGTTTAAAAGAAACAAAGAAATAAATGATTAAATAAATAACTTAAAAAATTTTAAATAAAAATTTTGGTGTTAAATGATTTTTATAAAACTTGTGTAACACTTCCCGTCTTTCTAGTGTTAGGGCTAATATAGTTATCTATGATTATATTATTTTAACACTCTAATGTATAAAGTAGCAAATATGCTACCACAACTCTTTCCAATTTAGTGGCTTTTTCAAATCAAATATCCAACATGAAAGCAGTGTTTCTAGGGGGCTAGTTTTCTTCAAATTCAGATCTCTTGATTGACACCACTTATCTGAAATGGTAAAAATTTCCTTTGTTTTCAGCATAACAAGTCATTAAATAAGGTTAAACAAGGCAAATTTTCTCTTTCAAAAGCGTGGGTGCAAATCAAAGTATCTGAATTTAACAAAGGCAGCCCATTGGAAATGCCGTTTTCATATCGGATAATTTGACATGGTACCGACGACTTTCCAAAAACACTTCAGTAATTTTAAATAGCAATATTTGCTTTACTTAATCCTGAACACTCGTTCGTTAACCCTTTCCGCAACGGACGAATTCTGTTAGTAAAATGAGAAGTTGTCGACTGACACCGGAATTTACAAACGATTTTTCAAGATATCAAGAACTCTCTAATTTAAGCTTTTATTTTTAAAAGCAATATTTTATTAAAATATTACTGGTGTAAATTGCAAGTTTGGAATCAAAATTAGGTGTGTCCAAGACCGGAAAGGGTTAAATAAAGCAAAATAAATTTATTACTGAAATTTGCTGGATGAATTTAGATTTTCGGGATTAACCCTTTCCGGCACGGACAAAATCTGTTAGTAAAATGAGAAATTATCGTCTGACACCGGATTTCAGAAACAAATATTTTAGATATTTTGAAATCCTTAACCCATTAGTGCCTAGTCCCTTTTTAGAGACGCTTCAAAAGGTGCATGTAGCACTGTTTTTGACACCGGTAAAAAAGAACAGCAATTTTTATTTTATTTAATTGAAACATTTTCGTAATTAATGAACTAAACGTAATTCTTTTAAAAATAGTGGTGCCAACCGAATAAAATTTGCGCAAAAGGTGGTGGGCACGAATGGGTTAATTTAAGCTTTTATCGTGAAAGGAAAATTTTACTAAAATTTTATTGGTGCCGAATGCAAGTTTGAAATTAAAATTAGGTATCCCAGACCGGGCACAGTGTGCCGGAAAGGGTTAATGAATTTCTAGTGCGTATTCTATGCTGGGAATTAGCGAATTTCCCCTTTTCGGCGCAATATTTCCACGTCGGGACCACCTAAGTATAATTTTAAGCTTACTAAAGGAACCAAGAATTATATTTTTTTCACGAAAGATTAAAATGACAAGTTTTTAATTTCTTAAAAAATCATTTGTAAATTCCGGTGTAAGTCAACCATTTCATCATTTTGCAAACAGAATTATGTGCCGGAAAGGGTTAAAATATTTTTCACATTTCAAATTCATTGAAATCTAAAATTATTAACCACTTAACGGATTTGTCTGGACGTCGTACGGGCTAGAAGATTTTCCTTGGTACATCGCTTAACCCTTTCCGGCATACTGCGCCCGGTCTGGTATACCTAATTTTAATTCCAAACTTGTAAATGGCACCATTAATATTTTAGTAAAATTTTGCTTTTACAATAAAAGCTTAAATTAAGAGTTTCAAAATATCTAAAAAATTCATTTTTGAATTCCGGTGTCAGTCGATAATTTCTCATAATACTAACAGGATTTGGCCGTGCCGGAATGGGTTAAAGCTTTTTTACACGACTAAGTATATTGAATGCAATTTCTTACTATTTGATGGCAAAAATCTTTAGAATAAATATTTCGAATATTTTAAAATAAAAAAAAGTGGTGTTTATTCAATATTTATAATTTATTGTACTTAAAATAAAGAATCAGTTAAATGAATTTTGTATTAGTTAAATGTATTTTACCGGATAAAGCTTTAACCCCTTAAGTGATTTGCCCTTACGCCATTCGGGCAAGACGAGTTTGCTTAATTCATCATTTAAAGCTTTTTGACACCATTAATTTTTTTTTAAAGTACGATTTCATATTATTTAATTTCAGAAATGTTTAGACTAAATATTTTGAATATTTAAGCTTAAAAACTGGTGTTAACCCACATTTTCAATTTATTGCACGTAGAAAAAGGGATCAGTTAAGAGGTTAAACGCACGCTTTATGGCATTCATCTATAAAAATAGAATCCTGTATATAACACTAGAACCGCGGAAATTTTTTCTCGTGATTCCTAAAAATATTTCACACTAGAATTTTCATTTTAAACTAAATCCCTTATTTATTTAGATTATTTTTATTCTTCATATATATAACTTAGTTTTTGTGAAGAATTTTCTGGTTCAAATCGACATCTATTCATTAGTTACGAGTCAAAATGACCCGGTTCCGCGCTTCTAGTGTTAAAGCTACTGTCTGCTGAGAGTTAAAATTTGACGTATTGTTTCACAGCCAAACGTTTTATTTTTTGGGTATCACTATTTCGAATAGAAATAGCCGTTTTACTTAATAGGACTTTTAGAATTACATATAAGGATTATTTTTTTTAAGTCTAACAATATTCCAATTTTTTTTAAATCTCAGAAATATGAGTGTTTTTTAGTTTATTGTATTTTTTATCCCATATTCCAATGGTTCTTTAATTTAGAAAATATTTCTTCTAACTTGAAAAACAATTTTGCTTTATTTGCTACAAATTCCCTGACATACATGTTTTACAGGCGTTTAAATTGTTTGTGTATTTTTAGCCTATATTCCAACATTTCATAATTTTTGAAAGTATTTCTTGGAAATTTAAAAAGATTATTTTGATTTATTTGCTGAAAATTCCTTTACCTACATTTTTATCGTCTTTGAAATTGTTTGCGAAGTGATTGCATTCCTATATCATATCACATCAACTGCCAGAAAATGCATAATTACACTGTCAGAAAAATTCGTCAATATACACTAAGTTATCGTTATTTTTTCACAAATAATTTCTGTTCTCCCAGAAAACGTATTTGTTCTGTGAGTTCATTCCGAGCGTCGAAAAATGAGGAAAAGTTTCCGTTTCTATCCAGCACGCATGCGCATTGGGTCTGTTAGTAATAAGTTCGAATTTATTTTTAAAATGAAAAACAAAAATATTCTATTGATTAAAATGTCTAATTTAGTTTTAAAAGACAAAAATGTTTTCGAATTTAAAAATAAATAACAATTACTTTCTTTATTCGTTCAAAAATTCTCACAAATAGAACATCCATGTTTTTTCTCTAAAATTCTACGTAATATATTTAAAATTCACATTTTTATACTATATTAATACTAAACGTAAAAAAAACCCAGCCACAGTTTCATTAAAGATGAAATCTTTCCGAGATTAACTGCATAATTAAAAGCTTTTTAACGAAATACACCAACCCACACCATATGAAATGAAGAGTTCTATTTTAACGCACAATCATCATGAGCAGCCGTAGCGCCGTGGAATAGCGTTGGTCTGGTAATCCTGGGGTCCTTGGTTCGATCCCCGCCTCTTCCGCATTGATTTTTTCCAAACTTTTTTCAAGTGACGGATATTTTTCCTCTTTTGACAGAGAAAAAAATAAACAGAAAATCGTCAATATACAGACAATTTCTGGCAGCAGTGCTGCCAGTGCATTTTCTGTGAAAAGACGGAAGTTTTTTTGAGAGTGTATCTTTGAATGGACTTTTTACTACACTCTCAAAAAAACTTCCGTCTTTTCACAGAAAATGCACTGGCAGCACTGCTGCCAGAAATTGTCTGTATATTGACGATTTTCTGTTTATTTTTTTCTCTGTCAAAAGAGGAAAAATATCCGTCACTTGAAAAAAGTTTGGGAAAAATCAATGCGGAAGAGGCGGGGATCGAACCAAGGATCCCAGGATTACCAGACCAACGCTAATCCACGGCGCTACGGCTGCTCATGATGATTGTGCGTTAAAATAGAACCCTTCATTTCATATGGTGTGGGTTGGTGTATTTCGTTAAAAAGCTTTTAATTATGCAGTTAATCTCGGAAAGATTTCATCTTTAATGAAACTGTGGCTGGGTTTTTTTTACGTTTAGTATTAATATAGTATAAAAATGTGAATTTTAAATATATTACGTAGAATGTTAGAGGAAAAAACATGGATGTTCTATTTGTGAGAATTTTTGAACGAATAAAGAAAGTAATTGTTATTTATTTTTAAATTCGAAAACATTTTTGTCTTTTAAAACTAAATTAGACATTTTAATCAATAGAATATTTTTGTTTTTCATTTTAAAAATAAATTCGAACTTATTACTAACAGACCCAATGCGCATGCGTGCTGGATATAAACGGAAACTTTTCCTCATTTTTCGACGCTCGGAATGAACTCACAGAACAAATACGTTTTCTGGGAGAACAGAAATTATTTGTGAAAAAATAACGATAACTTAGTGTATATTGACGAATTTTTCTGACAGTGTATATTATAATTAAAAATTGCGTTTGTTCTGGAAAAATTAATTAAAGTATAATAACTAAATTAAAGTATGCATTTTAAATTTGAATATAGTGTTTCATAGCTATCAAGCCTTTTGATTTTTGAATTCTACTATTTCTAAGTTGAAATAGCCATCTTATTTAATCTTAATTTTCTTGTCGTTATACAAATCGAAAATTTTTATTCGGTAATAGAGGTAATCAAAATAGGAAGGTTTAGAAAATATTATGTTTTGTCAAAGATTTGAAATTCCGACGCAATTATACGTGAACCGAATGGGATGACTTTTTAAAATATTATGTACACATAGTAAAGAGTTTTATTAATTTTATGGAAACAGAGATTATCATATACTTTTAGAAAATTTACTCTTGCCCCGTCCCCCTCCTTCTTTTAACTCTTTCCGCCACAGTGGTTCTACTGCGGGACCACCAAATTTTTATTCCAAATTTACTATGAACACCAAGAATATTTTGAATTTTTTTCCCTTTTGTAATGAAAGTTTAGAACAACAGGTTTTTAATTTGTAAGAAGTATGTTTGTAAATTCTGGTGTCAATCAATCATTTTACAAACAGAATTTTTATGTGCCATAAAGGATAATTCGTACAATTTTACCCTGTTAAGATTTTGACACTCATTTTACTATTTATAATTACCGCAAAATTATTTAATAAGACAAATAATTGCTAAATTAAAAATAATTTTTAAATGTTTCATGTATTATTAGAGGAAATATGTATTTCTGGAAATTAATACATAGCTACCAACTCTTCCGCTTTTTCGAACCACAAAAATGTTATAGAAATTTCTGCCTTATTTAATTGCCGGATTACAGCGATTAAAAAAGTTAAAATATACTCTTAAAATTTGTGGTTAAAAAAAGCGGAAGGGATGGCAGCTATGCTAATGTATTTGTTTTACATTTTGGAAATATCTTTACACTAGAACCGCGGAGACGGTTCATTTTGACCCGTACTCAGTGAAACGATGTCCATTCGAACCAGATAAGTCTTCTTAAAATAATTTCCATATAAGCTGCACAGAAATTAGTTAAAATAAATAAGTTAAATAGACTTAGAAAAAAAATCTGATGCGAATTATTTTTATAAAACTTGGGTAACATTTTCCGCGGTTCTAGTGTTAATAAAACTAAATATGCTTTGCATCATAAGATTGAATAACAATTCTTACCTCATCAGCTAATGCAGAAGGTAATCCTGTTTTACTAAATTGTTTCAGTGAAAGTTCTACACTATTCCACTCACCCTTTTTACACATATCCACTAATTGTAAATGTTCATCAGTAATTTTTAATTCTTCTCGAGGAGTCTCAATTTTTAAATGATCTTTATCGAGATGCGCAGGAGCAACGGGAGTACCAGCAACAATTGAGGCGGATGGAGTGTGTTTTTCCGGAGATGCATGGTTTGTACCTACAGGTGGTTTGTTTCCAGGGGTTATTGCATGTATAGAAGAATTTTGTGGAGGTGTTCGACCCATCGCTGGAGGTGGTAAAGGAGGTGTCTGTTTATTTGCTCGACGAAGAGCTCTCGCGGCTAACCTTTTGGTAAATGGTGGTGGCTTTAAAAAAGGTGGTTTAGTGATAGGTTCGTCACGCTTAGTTGCTGTAGTATTATTTGTAATACGATGTCTCGATAGATTGTTGGAAATAGGATCAAATTTGGGAGGGGAATGTGCAAGCGATGTTAAATTAGTTTTTAAATTAGGGTCGTTTGGAGGCTTAAAATCACCAGTCCTTCGTTTAACAATGGGTAATTTGGTTTCTTCTTCACCAATAATATTCGAAGCTCTTTCATTTGTAGGTGTATGTACAGGTGGGAAGGGGTCTGGAACATTTCTGTTATTGTCAACAGTGTCAGTATCAGTAACAACTAAAGAATCATTAGGCTTTTCAGGTTTATCTTTGTCGGAAACCGGTGTAATACGTGTGAAAACGCTGTCATTTGTATATAAGTCTTGAAATGAACCTTTCAATGAGGGAGATAAAGCATTTTTTTCTAATGTTTGTGTTACTTTTCCGGAACTGTTGTCTTTAGCCCATTCTTCATCTACTTTAGGTGCACTTGTTGTTTTACTGGAATCTCCTTGCATATGCTCGAACAAAAATCGAACAGGATCGGTGAATCGAAAATCCCCAATTCTCGATCTTTGAGGCGGTGGGATATCATTTTCGAGAGCAGAAGGATCCATGTGTGGTGTCAACTTTCTTCATCTAAGGTTTCTAAGTAACAACAGAAAC
The DNA here is from genome assembly GCA_964019185.1 of Maratus speculifer. Taxonomy (NCBI): domain Eukaryota; kingdom Metazoa; phylum Arthropoda; class Arachnida; order Araneae; family Salticidae; genus Maratus; species Maratus speculifer. Next base: position 309,098,053 of record OZ025293.1, on the reverse strand, counting down.
GTGTTCCTAGACAACAAACTAGCCGCTTCACTTTTCGTTGCTTCCTTTTGCACATGCGTGAGTCGGTCAATCTAACGAATAGCTGTCGACCTCACGAAGCACATCCGCTGCACGCTACAAAAGGAATAATGAATAGTTCGTTTTCATCCGCTGTTTTAGCGGAATTTCATTTTTATTTTCTTTTATTATTCTAAATATATTTTAGTAGAGCACTTTTGAACAGTAAAAGACAGTAAGAGAAACAAAATTAAATGAAGTTAAATTAAATCTTCTTAAAGAAATTTCTTTCTTTCATAAATATGAGGAAAATTATTTAAAAAGGTGTATCCAAATATTTACTTTATTTTTTTCAGAATTTACATGTTTAAACGTTTAAATGTATTGAATACTATAATAGTTATTTATAATAGTTAATATATAATATTTATAATAGTTTTTATAGTTTTTTATTAATAACGAGCTTAAAACTTATTGAATATTACTAAAATTATTTTTTAAATGTTTTTCTCGATTTATTGTTATAGAGCTTACTAAGTTTCGTTTATTGTTCTGGTATTTTAAAACGTTGCAATTATTTTATTTATAATCACACACGTTTTACGTTTATAACAATATTTTCTTTTATATTTTCGAAAAATTATGAAAAAGTAAACGTAATTTATAAAAATGTAAATAATTACTTTTTAGATAATAGTAATATGTAATTTAGTCTTTCAGTGTAATTTAATACAATTTATTTGTTCCATGAAGTTCAAATGCAAATTTGAGCGCTATTCTTAGGAAATATTGAAATAGGTTTAGCCCTTATTGGCGCGGAGTAAATTTGTTTGAAATAATTAACTTACACCAGAATTTATAAACGAATTTATTGCTAAGTATTTACTTGCTTATTTTAAAATGCGTTATAAAAAGAAAATTTTAATTAGATATTCTGAGTGCCAGTAAAATAAAAATTAGGAATCCTTTTTTAACCCTTTCGGAGACGCCATTTGCAGTCAGCAAACGGTTAATTTTACTGTTCCTATTCCGAACTGGCACCAGTAAATTTTTAGTACAATTTCGATCTGATAATATGCGTGAAAAAGAGCTCTTGTTTATTTTCAAATAAATCTGTTCTTAAATTGCGGTGTGAATCAATTTGAAACTTTTTGGAGCAGAAATACCTTGCCCCTGAAAGGGTTAAGGACACCGCCCTCGAAAGGGTTAAAATTATACACTTTTAACCCTTTCCGGCACACTGTGCCCCGTCTGGGATAGCTAATTTTAATTCCAAACTTGCAAACGGCACCAATAACATTTTAGTAAAATTTTGCTTTTGCAACAAAGGCTTAAATTAAGGAATTCAAAATATCTAAAAAAATCGTTTGTGAATTCCGGTGTCAGTCAATATTTTCTTATTTTACTAACAGATTTTGCCCGTGCCTGAAAGGGTTAACCCTTTAACGATCAAAGCATTTTCATTGCTAAGATGTCGAAATAAATGATTGACACCGGTAATAAAGAACAAATATCTTTCTAAATAAGAAAACGTGATTTTTCACATACATAATAAAGGGGATGTTTTTAGATAAAACTACCGGTGTCAGTGTTGCATATCGGAATTAAAATTTTGTGGTTTCGTGGCAAAACCAATGAACGTTAAAGGGTTAATTAATAAATTATTATTTGCATTCTTTATAATGCAGCTATATTAAGTTATTAAGACCTAAATTATACGAAAAAAAAATTCTTTGCTGCATTTAAATTATCTTTTACCGTTTTCTAAAAACTAATATTTTGAAAAAGTATTTTAAAATTGGCTATTTGTTATCCTGGCTGTTATTAGCATTTAATTTTATTTGTTTAAAACCAAAGTTTTATATCCTTTTAAAATTATTCATAAATTCTATGGAACAAATGGATTCTTCCGTTTTAAAACGGAACAATTTTTTGTATAGTTTTTGTCTTGTTGGAAAAGGAATCATAACAATAATTGTAGCAAATCATAAATAAAACAAGGGTTTCACTTTTCAAGGATATTATTTAAAAGTGTAAATAGCTTAACTGCGAGTCACTAGGATTTTCTTTATCATTTTTTGCAGCACTAATTTATAATGGACATTATTTTCTATTCCATTCCTGAGTCTATTTTCATTAATTTGTATTCCATTATATGGTGATCAAATATCGTAACAGTTATCAGCTTTGAAATAGTAATGCATAGATATTTGAAGTAGCATAAATCTTTTCAAACATATTATTCAGGGAATATATTTTTTAAATCTTTTGTTAAACAAATAAATTATTTTCATTAAAAAAAAATCATTTAATGGTTTACAAAAATATGCATGTTGCTTTTCAAATTTTTGCAATATAATATCGTTTTTAAATATTTTTTTTTTCATTTAGTCCATTAAAATTTCCTAAACATGTATTATAAATCAGTGCTGCAAAAATTATAAAAGTTACAGAAAAAAAAGAAGAAACTATTTAATTGTGAAATTATTATCATATATATTTTTAAAAGCCCGATGTGGTTAAACATGTTAAAATTATTTAAAATGTATGAACTTGTCTCATGATTATATTAAATGAAAACAAATTAATTGGATAAAAATAACGGTTTGTATTCAACCATTATTTTTATAGGTAGATATACAGCCAAAAGAGACAGTAGGATTCTATATTATAAAGCAAAACCATATCCTTGAGTAACCAGAGTAGCTATGAATGGAAAAGGGGAGACAATTAGTACATTGTCTATAAGTTGAAAGTGAAGTAATTCAGAAGATTGTCACAAGGTAACAGCTATTTCTTTTGATCGGACCAACAGTTTCTTGGTTATTGCCGGTGAAAACTTCCACCACTAAACTTGAATAGAAAATTTCGCATTATTTCAACGCCTTATTGATGGGAAATTTTCTCACAAATATGGTAAAAATTTCCATTTTGTTTTACTGATGTCGGTTTGTCCATGTATTATAATATTTTCACTGATGCTGACAGGAAGTTGACTTTGTTGTCAGAATGTCGCGTAACTGCCACTGGCGAAGTAGATTCCCATCAGTAGAAATGAATAGAGTTTTTTCATTATTTTTGACTGAAGTTTTCGCATGAATGAGACGTTTAATTAAAGAGAAAATTTCTGCATAAATTTACTGGTAGAAGTTTCCTACAGAAGTAATAAATTCCTATGAAATCGGTTATCGTTGATGCTTCGCTGTTTTAACCCTTTGCGGCGCAGAGAAAATTCATTGCTTAAGTGTTTAAATTAACGACTGACACCGGAATATGAAAACTACTTTATTTATAAATAAGAAAACGCTATATTTCACGCATTGAATAAACCGTAATATTTTTAAACAAAATTCCGGTGCCAATGTGGCGTTTGGGAATTAAAATTAAGTGGTATATCTATGAAACCACTGCGCCACAAAGGGTTAAAGATATCTCATTTCCCTTTTCTTAACCCATTCGTGCCCAGCATCTTTTGCGTAAATTTTATTTGGTTGGCACCACTATTTTTAGAAAATTTAAGTTTAGTTCATTAATCACGAAAATGCATCATTTAAATAAATTAATTATTGCTTTTCTTTTTTACCGGTGTCAAAAACAGTGCTGAATGCACCTTTTGAAGCGTCCCTAAAAAGGGACGCTAGGCACTAATGGGTTAATAGTTCCATGGAGAAACCCGGTTATATCGATGATGGTAACTCCTGTTTTGTAAATTTTACCTTGTGCGAATTTTCGAAACTACTAAATAACGCATAATTTTGGCTTTCCACGACATGGGAGAGGAAAAAAACAAATGCATCTGAAAACATCTGAATTTACTGATTTTTAAAATGGATTTTAAAATAATTTTCAAGCATGGTACTTTTTAACCTATCTGACTCGCGTGCAGCTCTATTATGAAAGAATGATTCGTTTACTTTTAAAACAATATAAATAGTTCAGCATTTTACGGATAATATTCCGTAATTAAATTAAAAGTCCATCAATAAATAAATAAATAATGTAAGTAAATTGCAGACATGTAATCGAACTACGTACTTAAACCACTAAAATTTTGAAATTTCTTCGGCTATTAATTCCTGGCATGCTGCTAATACGAAAATATAATGGAGGAAGAAGAAGAAGAGACATGTGTGTATTGTCCACTAGTTGCAAGTGAAGTACTGAAATGGTTGTCATAAAATAAGAGCTGTCTTTTTTTTTTTTTTTTTTTTTTTTTTTTTTTTGAATCGAAACAACATATTCGAATTACTGTTGCTGAAAACTTTCGTGAGTAAAATTAGAATTTGTTTCTCAATTAAGGGGTCTCAGGACTCTTACTTTTTACCTGGTAGTGCAACTTAGCAACATGTCACATTTGATTTTTTTTCTCACTCCCTATTAACCCTTTGTGGCGCAGTGGTTTCATAGATATACCACTTAATTTTAATTCCCAAACGCCACATTGGCACCGGAATTTTGTTTAAAAATATTACGGTTTATTCAATGCGTGAAATATAGCGTTTTCTTATTTATAAATAAAGTAGTTTTCATATTCCGGTGTCAGTCGTTAATTTAAACACTTAAGCAATGAATTTTCTCTGCGCCGCAAAGGGTTAAACATAAATGCATAATTTTTTTAATATAGACAACTTAATATCATTTCTATTAAAAATATTTTTTTATATTCTACATTGAAATTCTATTTTATTTTTTTTAATGTTTAATTTTGATTTAAAAAAAATTAGACTTGTATCCATTGCGCGCAGGATTCTAGCAAAACTATTAGTTCAAGAACCGCTAAAAAAGTTGATAATGGTGTAAAATTAATGCATCTTGAACTTATACTTCATTTTAAAGCAATTTATGCATTTATTTATTTAAAATTTAAATTAAAATTGAAAAAAATGAAAAAAATCATTTTTTATTAAAAAAATTGCCAATTATCAATAATTAATGTAATTAAAATTCTAAATTTAAGGTATAAGTTGTTCTTAAACTTAAAATGAAGATATTTACCAAGTTTCATACAAATTGCTTTATTATTTTTTTTGAAATGTTGCGCGAAGTCAAAGAAAAATTTTAATTTTATATGAAAATTAAACATAAAAAGTATATCATAAAAATTCAATATAGAATGCTAAAAAAATTATTTTAAATAGAAGAGAGATTAAGTTGTCTATATAAAAAGTTTTATGCATTTAAGTTTAATAGGGACTGAGAAAAAAAATCAAATGTATATGTTGCTAAATCGCACTACCAGGTAAAAAGTAAGACTCCTGAGACCCCTTAAGTGCTTGATTGATGGAGAATTTCTCTCACAAATATGGTGGAAAATATTCTGCTTATTTTTACTAAAGCAATGTTGCCAACCTCCGGATTATTTTCATACCAATATTTATACCCAGAAATACTCACTTTACATAATCGCACAATTTACTCCATTATCTAAAGCAATCATTTTTGTAAGATTTTACTGGTATACAAAAAATCGGGAGAGTAGCAACAGTGACTAAGGTCAGTTTGCCATGCGTTATTGGGTCGATCGGAAAGTCGTGTCATGTCGGGGAAATCAATTCGCACAGGAAGATTCTGCCAGTTAATTATTCCACATTGATTCAGATATCTAACGTGTAATAACTAACAGGAAGAATTTTCCGGTACAAACTGATTTCCCCGATATGACACGACTTTCCGATCGATCCAATATATACAGGGTGTTTCTAAATTCATGGTACAAACTTTAAGGGGTGATAGTACATCAAGACAAACAATATTAAATAGGAAACTAAGAGTCCCAAACGTCTTCCGAAGGAGATAGGCGCCATTAAAGTTTAGGGTCCAAAAATTCAAATGATTCTAAAAGACAGAAAAATTGGTCGATTCGTTTGCGGTTTTCACTAAAACTATTCTTTATGTCAGTATTGTCTTGAAAATAAATTATAAAGATAAATTTCAAAAAATGTCGATAGAGGGCGCTTTAGACTTTGGACTAAAGAACAACTATTTTTTACCGTTATTTTTTGCATCTCATTATTTTTTTTAGAAGCTTAGACATAAACTTAAATTTTGAGCTCAAAATCTAAATCGTTGGGAGTGGTTAAGTAGCGCAAACTGAACTGTGTGCAGAGGTTCTAATTTCGAATGATTATAAAAAACGGAAAAATTGGTCAATTGATTTGTGGTTTTCGCTAAAATTATTCTTTATGTCAGTATTATCGTGAAAATAAATTATAAAGATAAAATTTAAAAAATGCCGATAGAGGGCGCTTTAGACTTTGGAGTAACGTACAACTATTTTTTCCGTTATTTTTTGCATTTCATAAAAATTTTTTAGAAGCTTAGACAAAAACTTAAATTTTGAGACGAAAATCTGAATCGTTGGGAGTGGTTAAGTAGCGCGAACTGAACTGTGTTCAATGGGGGTGGGGAGGTTCAAATTTCAAATGATTTTAAAAAACGGAAAAATTGGTCGATTCGTTTGCCGTTTTCGCTAAAACTATTCTTTATGTCAACATTTCCTTGAAAATAAATTTTAAAGATTAATTTCAAAAAATACCGTTAGAGGGCGCCTTAAATTTTAGAGTAACCAACAACTATTTTTAACCGTTATTTTTTGTATCTAATTAAAAGCTTGCAAATGCTTAGATTTAAATTTTGAGCTCAAATTCTAAATCTACGGGAGGGGTTAAGAAGCGCAAACTGAAATGTGTTCAGGAGTTGAAATTTTACCCTCACCACCCCTCGAACATCTTTCAGTTTTCCGCTACTTAATTACTGACAACGATGCAGATTTTGAGCTCAAAATTTAACTTTGAACATTTACAAGCATTTAATTAGATACAAAAATACCGGTTAAAAATAATTGTTGGTTACTATTAAATTTAAGGTGCCCTCTAACGGTATTCTTTTAAATTAATCTTTAAAATTTATTTTCAAGGAAATATTGACGTAAAGAATCGTTTTAGAGAAAACGGCAAACGAATCGACCAATTTTTTCGTTTTTTAAAATTATGTAAAATTTGAACGTCCCCACTCCCATTGAACACAGTTCAGTTTGCGCTACTTAACCACTCCCAACGATTCAGATTTTCATCTCAAAATTTAAGTTTAGGTCTAAGCTTCTAAAAAAATTTAATGAAATGCAAAAAATAACGGTTGTTGCAAAAAATAGTTGTTCGTTATTACAAAGTCTAAAGTGCCCTCTATCGGCATTTTTTGAAATTTATCTTTATAATTTATTTTCAAGGCAATACTGACATAAAAAATAGTTTTAGTGAAAACCGCAAACGAATCGACCAATTTTTCTGTTTTTTATAATCATTTGAATTTTTGGACCCTAAACTTTAATGGCGCCTATCTCCTTCGGAAGACGTTTGGGACCCTTAGTTTCCCGTTTAATATTGTTTGTCTTGATGTGTACTATCACCCCTTAAAGTTTGTACCATGAATTTAGAAATACCCTGTATATATATATATATTTTACTGAAACTGACAGGAATCTGCCTTGATTGTCATAATATAGCGGAACTATTAGCGCTGAAGTAAACTTCAACCAGTAAAATTGAATATCAATTTTGCAATTATTTTTTAATGTATTTTTCGCTTAATGAGGCGTTTAATTAAAGGAAAATTTTCTACTTAACACAAGAACCGCGGCGAAGGGTCATTTTGACCCGTATCATGTGGAGCTATGTCGATTTAAACCATCTAACTCTTAATAAAATAATCTAAATATACACTGTGCAAAAAATATCTTCAATAAATAACTTAAACAGTTTAAAATGAATATTCCGGTGAGAAATAATTTTAGAAAACTTGAATGGATTTTCCCGCAGTTCTAGTGTTAATTCACTGCTGACAGTTCCGCGTGGTGGTAATGAGCCCATGGGAAAGCGGTTACAGTTCAAGCTTTGCAATTTTAAGGATAAGTAACTTCCTCTTTCATAATAGTTCTACGGATATATAGTTTATGTTTGGTATGATGATTTATTTTCACATGGAGTATGATTTTCACCGATATTATGTAACAAGGGAAACCCAGGTTTGATACCCTAGTAGTTATTGCATAAATTTATAAAGTTTACTTCATTTATTTATTTACTTTTTATAGTAAATGAAGGATATGGCATCCATTCGCTGCACTGCCAATTGGTTAGTTGGTTGTGCTTATGACGGACAGTTATCTGCCCTAGGGATATAAGCCCTACATGTCCTCCGTGGATTTTTTTTTCTAAGAGAAACCTAATCCGTACTTTCGCAAGGAAATCCAAAGTTCGAAGAAAACCACGATAAACTCCAAATAATCAAGCTGACGGGCACGATTAGGTTCGAACCTAGCACCTCCCGTCTACCATTTTCGATGGCAGAACTTCTCGGCCACTAGCGGGGTCTCTGCCAAATGTACTTTTGGCAAATAAGTTTTTTTTCCTTTTCTTTGTGAACATGTTCGAGTCTTGGTACGCAGTTCTGCTTCATAATTTCAATTAAGGAGTGGATTTTTGATGCATCGGATTTTAATTCAAATTGGCTATTTTCTGAAGCATTTTTAAATCATTTTTATCCACAAACGTATCAAATTAGCAGGTTTTTTTTTATTAAGAAACTATGCATGGAACTAGTTTTTATGGTTTTTCTATAAAAACAAAATAATATTTAGAAAATGCTGTCAAAATCGGCGTTGAACAGAATTTTCGGGTGCAACAGCACAGGAAAGGAAGAAATTTTCATCCTGTAACAAGAATAGCTCAGCACTCAAGATGTAATTGCTTTATCGAAAAAAAAAACCTGCTCGATGACATATTCATTTAACATATATGCCTGGAAGTATCTTTTTTATGTATAGAAATGAGCCAGAGAAAGTATCAGCGTGTTACGCATTGTTGAGGAGGGAATTTTCTTTTTGAAACAGGGGACACCTTAATAATACAATACACTGGAATCTAGGGTTTACTGGGCTGGTGATAGTGGTGGCCACTGAACAACAACTCCTCAATCAATTTAAATTGTGATTTCAGCTTTGGAGCATGTTGTATATTCGTTAATATTATACCATAGAGTAATTTGTCCCTCAACTGGTACCTTACAACTGGTATTTTGCGATTATTAAGTTACATCTCCACCTACGTAAACGTGTCAGTTACGCATATATGTTAACCCATTAAAGTCGGTTGGTACAATATTCTACCAGAAAAGTTTTAACCCTTTTTATGTTTCAGTACCAATTAATTTAAATGGAAACATTATTTTTCGTTTGATGAATTAAACTTCGCGAAAAAGTCAAACAAAAATTGCTATTGTAATAAAACTGATGTCAAATGCAAGTTTTTCCTTTTAAGGAGAAAAAAAAATCCAGCTTTGATGGGTTAAAGTAATTTTTCTACAGAATATGTTCAAAAATATAATTGACCTCAATAAGGAGTGAAATTACATCATCCATTCTTACACTATAAGGCCAAAGATTACCGGTCACTTGCGATTTTAGACGTTTTGTGAAATATCTACAAAAATACATGAGGAATTATCCTGAAAATCCAGGTGTGTAAACAGAATAGCACAGGTCATGTATTTCCTTAGAGATTTTTACCCGAAACATTATAGGATTTTGTGCCACAAAACCCTAAACAACCAACCAACCCGAAACATTATAGGGGACCGTTATTCAGATATTCTGAATTATAGAATGTTTATAACGTATTGTAACCTCTAGCGCTCTATGGCGTAGCGTACGTCATGTTATTTTGGTCATTTCCGACAATGACGCACCCTGCATACGTCATGATATACGCACCGCCCCTTGAATACTAGACCTGAGTACTGATACAAAAATAGCGGCTGTCGAAGGCGGATTTTTTTAACGTATTTACAGGTCCCAAAATTCTGTCACCAATATTTTACAAAAGTTTTCTTTGACATTCTTAATTTACGAAGAAGGAAGCGGAAAAAAGTTAAAAAAAATATTGGTAGGAATATTTAAAGGACCGTACGCACGCTAAACAAAATCTGCCGTCGGCATTCGCCATTTTTGCCTTAGCGGTCAGGCCTAATATTCAGATGGCAGAGATAAACGGCTAATTTTTGAATTAAGCATTTCTAATTCTCACCAGAAAGTTATAGCACTAATTTTTGTTTCATAATGTATTTGATTTTGTATAGATGAAATAAAATGAAATAAAAAGAGATTTCCAATTGGATTTTTGTGGTGCAAATTCAAAAGGTCTAAAAAAAAAAAAAAAAAAAAAAAAAAAAAAAAGAAGAAGAAAAAATCTTCCAAATATGGCAGCACTGTTGGTTAGTGACATGACATGCGTCTTTGCTAATAGTGCTAGAGCAGTGATGCACAACCATTTTGACAGAAAATTGTTTCCCACCAGAATATTTGAAAAGAGTCGTTTGTTTTATTTAAAAGGAAAGATTTCGTCATAACTATAAGGAAAAATATTCTGCATAAAAATAGTGGTATCTTTGTGGCCCGCGGGCCAAAGGTTGTGCACCGCTGTGCTAGAGCGTAAGGTGTTAAATTGTTAATTTTTTATTGTATGGCCGACAATAATTATTTTATTATTTCATAAATCTGTACATTTTGATGCACAAAGGAAAGGGATAAAATGTTACTTGTAGTACGTTTTTAGACTTTTTTTCGTAAAATGAGTTCATCTACGTAAAGTTTGAGAAACGTCTAAACATGCACAAACGTCTGTATTTGATAAACTTTATATTTTGTGTAGCTATATGATATATAAAAGTTCAATTACAAAATTCACAAATTTAGTTCCTCATCCTTACGTTTTTGTACACCTTTTTATTCTCCATACACCCCTTTGTAGGGTCATTTTTGTCTTCGTGGAACTCAGAAGTATGTTTCAGAATCTACACAGTTTATTTTGTGTGTTTTCGTGTGAAAACATAATATTTAATGCAAGTATGGTTGTTTATGCTACCATTTAAATCGCACTTTCTAAGCATTTGGATTTCATATTTTCTCAAAAATTATAGAACCGTCAAAAAATATTTCATAAAATACTATTTACATAGCTGCCAACTTGTACGGATATTTCTTACCACTAAAATTTAGTGAAATTTTTTGATTCATTTAAACGCTAAAATTGTTGATTAATTCGTGGTGATTCAATTAGCTATATTCTTCCAAAAAATTTTAGAGATATGAAAAATCTGTACAAGTTGGCAGTTATGTATTTATACAGGGTGATTCTAAATTCATGATAAAAACCTAAGGGTTGGTACAGGACACTGTGACAATCATTTATCGTTTAAGAATGTATGGGCGCTAGTGACGCATTGATGTAACAACACCAGGGGGATAATTTGGCCCTTTTTTATTTCCAAATTTATCATTCATTTCAGAAATTCCCTATATTATTCTTTGATTTACTTAAGATAGATGTTTCCTAATTAGGTTTAAAAAATCTTTAAAAATCTCCTGTGTGAAATCTTGAAATAAAAAAAGCAAATTTGTCAAACACAGGAAATATATGAATTTGCGTTTATTCCCCTATTCCAAAAATTTCGATTTCAAACCGGAAATTTTCGAAAGAGAAAATTTTCTTTAAGTAGTCATGAAATATAACAGATGTAAATTTTCCAAATTGGTGAAAAAAGGCCGGGCCAGGATTCGAACCGTTGATGTATTGGCTGAAGCCGCCAATGCTCTTCCAACTGAGCCATCCCGGAAGAATACAGGAGGTCTAATTCACTCAACTAACCTTAACAATCACACAATCTGGTCTGATACTATAGAGTCTACATAGGACCTTTTAGGTCTGGTGATTCTGTCCCACTTAGGCAATAAATAAATTTAGTCTCATACTTTGGATCAGATAATATAATTTCGTACGCAGCGTTTTTTGCAGTTCCATATATTGACCTTCGATTTACTCTTTTGAGCTCATCCAAAGTATCAGACCAAATTGTGTGATTTTTAAGGTTAGATGGGTGAATTAGTCCTCCTGTTCGTCCGGTATGGCACAGTTGGAAGAGTACACTATATTGCCATTGATTATGGGACACTTTTGATTTTAGACATTTTACTAAATATCTAGAAAAATACATGAGGAATCATCTCGAAACTCTTAGTGTATAAATATAATAGTATACGTCATACATCTCCGTGAAGATTTTTTACCGAAACGCCATAGGGGACCGTCAACAAATTAAAAAAAATGAATATCTTTTGAATAACCCTGTCAAAACTAATGTAGCAAAATCGCTCAAACTCTAGATTATGATTGAATGCCTTATTGTAATGCACTGTATTCATTTTTATGCAAATCGCATGCACACTCGCAGAGTAATTAAGGTTTTTATAAAAATGGTCCCAAATTTTTCCCAGTTTTTCCATTATAATTTTCAGAGTTCTTAATATAAAATAATATTTTTTTCAGAAAATATGACAAACAACATTGCACAAAGTACCCTGTAATCAGAATTAATAAATAATAAAAATTATATGAAAAATGAGTAGGTTTACTGTATAATTTTTTACTGCGCATGCGTCAAAGATATCAAAATTTCATTTGCATATTATGTTAGCTAAATGTATAGAGCAACTTTTGTAAAAGTCTCAAAATCATAGCTTGAAAATTCTAAAAGTAATCGTCTATAGAAAAAGGACAAAATCCGTCGTTTCCAAAATGAAGCAAAAAAATGAGGGATTTTATCCAAATGCAGTAGTACATCCCATATTGTGTATTCTATATTGACACTAATCAATGAATATATGGATACAACCCCTCTTGTTTTTGCTTCATTTTGAGAATAACGGATTTTCGACTTATTCAATTGACGATTATTGTCAGAATTTTCAAGTTATGATTTTGCGACTTTCACAAAAGTTGCTCTTTACATTTAGCTAACATAATACGCAAATGAAATTTTGATATCGTTGACGCATGCGCAGTAAAAATTTATTTAGTAAACCAACTCATTTTTTATACAATTTTCATTATTTTTTAATTCTGATTACAGGGTACTGTGTGCAATGTTGCTTGTCATATTTTCTGAAAAAAATAATATTTTATATTAAGAACTCTGAAAATTATAAGGAAAAAACTTGGAAAAATTTGGGATCATTTTTATAAAAACCTTAATTACTCTGCGAGTATGCATGCTATTTGCATAACATTGAACAAGGCGTATTACAATAAGGCATTCAATCACAATCTAGAGTTTGAGCGCTTTTGCTACATTAGTTTTGACAGGGTTATTCAAAAGATATTCATTGTTTTTTAATTTGTTGACGGTCCCCTATGGAGTTTCGGGAAAAAATCTTCACGGAGATGTATGACTTATACTATTATATTTATACACTAAGAGTTTCGAGATGATTCCTCATGTATTTTTCTAGATATTTAGTAAAATGTCTGAAATCGCAAGTGTCCCATAATCAATGGCAATATAGTGTATTAGCGGCTTCAGTCAATGCATCCCTGGTACGAATCTTGATCCGGACTTTTTTCACCCACTTGGAAAATTTGAATCTGTTATAATCCATTTACCAATTGAATAATCTTGTTATAAATTAATCTAACATAGTCATGAAATGTCCATCTTAAATAAAGAAAAGAATATCATAGAGATTGTCTGGTATGAATGAGAAATTTTGAAAACAGAAAGGGCCAAATTGCCTCCCCTGGTGTTTTTTTCCCAATGCATCACGTGGGCCCATGCATCCCTATAAAATAAATGCTTGCTACAGTGTCATGTACCAATCATTAAATTTTATAGCATGAATTTAGAATCACCCTGTGTAATTCCAGCGAGGAGTTATTATCTGAATGCTTACAGGGCTCATACGGGTCAGGGAATTTTTCAGGTGTGTTGCCATTATTTTTATATAAAAAAAAAATCTAAGTTTAACAGGCAACATCTTGCTTTGTTTTAATCAGAGATTTTCAGTGAGAAAATGCTGGTACCGAGGGAGTTACTGGTCTGCAAAATACCCGGAGGCTTACGAACCCAAGCTTATAAGGTGTTCGGGGAACAATGCTTTCTTTTTATCTCAGTTAACTGCAAAATCCTTTACTGGTTTCTTAGGCAAGATACTTTTTTTATCGCTTTCAGATTTAAAAAACAAAAATATCCAAGTCAGAAATCTGAATGCAGTTAATTTATCTAAAACAATCGTTAGATCAGGAAGGTTTGTGCAGTTCCTCTACTTCTGATGTGCAAAAACGTATGATTTTTTACCATTTCAGGGGGAAAAATCGCGTTTCTCTAATGTTGAACCTAAACTGAAATTTTCAAATAAATAAATAAAAAGAGGAAAAGCAATTTCAAATTTTTCCCACATCAACTTTATAAAAGTAAAATTTAACTAAAAGTTTTTGGTGCAAATCTTGATTAACCCTTAAATGGTAAGATATGTGCATTTAAACCCCAAACTTGTATTTCTTGTACACTCCTTAAAATTTAGTGAATTATAATTTGAAAATTTCCATTGAATTTTGTATTATTTACTTGTATAAAAACAACTTAAAAAGTACTGTAGATTTACGTATATATGCTTATAAATTCATGTATGTAAATCCCTCAAAAACTTTATTTTGCAAATGTACAGCTCATATGCAGGGTATTTCACTATCAGGCCGACAAGCACAGGAGGTATAGAAGAAACAGAGACGAATTGGAATCAGATAATAATGATTTTGATTGTTTTATCCCGAAAATTTATTTATCGCATTTTTAAATGCACAAAATATTTTTTTTAATCTGTAAAAATATTCTTTCATATCATCAGTAACTTTTGTTAACAAAAACTGAAAAATTCATTTTTAAACTTCACAATTTATAACTCTCATGGCAAGTGAAGATGTATTCTTGCGATTTTTATTTCTCCCTCACCTTTTCGAAACGTATAATACAATTCAGAAATAAAATCATTTTCCAAATTCGTAGCTGGTGCAATGATTATTGTGAATTGTCGTGCAAGAAAATCTGAAAATGGACTCGAAGAAAAGAAACAAGATTCACGGGAAACTAAGCATAGATTTTTTTAATGAGGAATATTTGATAGCAGCTGAAGAAGAGAAAAAAATAATTGATTATACACTATGTTGAATATCAAATCTAAATTAAAATAATAAATATACAAAGCGATACCATAAAGGATGTAAGGAAAATTGCGTGCTGGATTATAATTGAAATACTTTTCAGGATATTATTATATTTTTCATGCAAGAAAATGAATTTGATGATGTGTAATCTCAAATTCAATTTACGTGACTCATAAATTTGCGTGTAATAGAAAATATATAAAGTTATATAAAGATAAAAACATAGGAAAAGCCTGTATACACACACAGATATCTGCTATAATAAAACACTGTACGAAAATTAGGTCGCTCTTTCGGTGTTATGTACAATCTCATTGAACACCTGATAATTGAATACACATGAAAAAATTTGAAAACCTGTGAACTCCATTTTAATAAGTAAATATTTGAGTACAGGCATACTCATACATTTAAAAACACGTAAAAGTGCGCGCGCAACAAACTATTGGCAATTGGTCGTGTTAATTATATTTTGCAAAATATCACTAAATTTGGTACAAAAACATGCCTCTTAAAGTAGCTAAATTGAGGTGCTGGACATAAATATGACCAAACAGAGCTAAAAAGACTACGGTGTTTTGTAATTTGTTTAGTGTGACTAAATGCTATGACCCATAAATGTGGAATTTTTCGGCACTTTAAATTATATTGTAAGAATCGTCTATAAACCAGACACAATCAAACATCAGCATTACAAAAGAAACGCTAAAAATAATACTGAATTAAAAGCATTTATTCTTGGAGAAATTCCCATTGCATTAGACATTGTTAGTTTTCAAACTCCGATATTGCACTTTAAAATCAGGGAATAATTCCGAAATCGAGATTACAATTTCGTTTATTATCTTAAAATGTCAAATAACTTCAACGACGTGACGACATTATTCCTTTCCGGCACATTATGCCCAGTCCGGGATACTTAATTTTAATTTCAAACTTGCAATCGGCCCCAACAATGGTTTAAGAAAATTTTGCTTTTTAAGTGAAAGCTTAAATTAAGGGGTTCTTATTATCTCAAAAAGTTCTTTCTAAATTCCGGTGTCAGTCGATAATTTCTCATTTTACTAACAGAATTTGCCCGTGAAGGAGAGGGTTAACCCTTTAACGATCATAGCATTTTCATTGCTAAGATGTCGAAATAAATGACTGACACCGGTAATTGAGAACAAATATATTTCTAAATAAGAAAACGCGATTTTTCACATACGAAATAAAAGGGATATTTTTAGATAAAAATACCGGTGTCAGAGTTGCGTATCGGAATTAAAATTTTGTGGTTTCGTGGCGAAACCAATGAACGTTAAAGGGTTAAAGAAATGTTTCAATTAGCAGATCAAGTGAGACAAGTGAGAAAGACGATAAAGATAAGTTTTTAACTCCAGTAATTCAAAAAATTTCATCCCATTTTGCGGACTGATACTTTAGATTTATTAGCTACAAAGTGGCTATTTCAATTGGGAAGATGTACAAAGTTATGTTCATGAGGTGTTTTGATATATTAAATTAAAAGGATGTTTAAAAGGGGAAATTGTGAATAATTGACTTTGTTAAATCAATATCTTTAGAGATTGTCACATGGTGATACATCAGAGATTTTCTTTTGATGGGTACGTATCTCCGTAATGCAAAAGATCAAAATAGGAAAAGGAATACCTTTGTAAAAAACAGTTAAAATGTTTAGGTAATAATAGCGGTCTATATTTCACCAAAATATTAAGTAATATCATCAATAGATCACATTTTGAATCCAACGACTAGCAGGTAAAACAAAACTCTTCTTTTCTACCATTCCTAGGAACATGGTACAAACAATTATACGTAATAATAGCAGTGTATATTTCAGCAAAGTATCAAGTAATATCATCAATGGATCAAATTTTGAATCTAACGGCTAGCAGATGAAACAAAATTATTCTTTCCTACATTTTCTAGAAACTTGGCGCTTAAGTTATCAGAAGTATTGTCATTAGTTATATCTAATTCTATTTTTAAGAATCAAGAAACTGCTCAGCCTGAATAATTATCTTCCTTAATGTCTGAATATACATTAAAAATTTATGTAATAATAATAAGAAAAAATGCATATTTTCTTAAAAGTGATCCAATAATTTGGTAGATATTAATACAGCGCTCTGTTTTGTAAAATATTAAGAAGAAGAATTAAATCAATAAACGACTGTCAAATGCAGTTATTTCTTATACATTTTCTTCCATATTACGAAATATAACAGTTTCGAGCTTACTAGCATATCGAATTTATTTTCGAGCCTACTAGCGTAGGCTCGAAAGATGGTACACTGCGTTCTTATCATAGTCGCACGCAGGATATGTGGAAGACAACCCTCTTCCAAGCGTTTCCTTTTATTCATTTTTTAAATATTGACATCTTAAGGCCCCACAGTAGTCACTGAAAAAGATCCGGTGATAATGTAAAGTCTACGGGAGCGTTCTTTTCAGATATCTCGCTCAAATTTTAATATTTTTACATGATTTTTTTTTGCATAGGATATTTGAGGACGATCTACAACCGGCTTAGTTTTTACTTTTTCGATTTTGCTTATATACTTTTAATATTATGATAGTTTCAATTTCAGAACTGGTTTAAAATAAAATTTAAAGTATATATATTTATTTTTAATCTGAAACCAAAATTGAACATGTAAAACTAAGCTGTTAGTGGATCATCTTCAACTTCCTATGCAAACAAAAATCATGTAAAAATATTAAAATTTGAGCGAGATATTTGAAAAAAACGCTCCCATAGACTTTACATTATCATACGGGTCTTTTCTGTGACTAGTACTGCGCCTTAAAAAGTAAAGAGAGAATGCAAATGCAACAGTGGCGTAACCAGACTGGGTTTCCAAAATTAGTACTACTGTATGGTTTTCTTCTCCTTGATTCATAGCAAAAAAAATTCTGTTTAGATAAGGCGAACAGAACTTAAAAAAATTACCGGTGTTCAGAGCACTTGGAAACCCTTGGGCACCGCCCTGGTTACGCCAGTGTATTAACCCCTTGAGCTCTGCTGGTAGAATTTTCTACCACATAATTTTAATTCCAAAATGTCACAATGACAACAGAAAATTTGATCAAAGGGTATAGCGAGGTAAGAATGGCGAAATGGCCCCCATGGTCAATGACTGAATTATTATTTGTACTAGTATCAGCACTCTAAAAGAATACAAAATGCAAGGTCATTGACCCCCCATCTTGACCTGTCTTTAAGATATTCGAGAAAGTTCGTACGCGCGCCGTTATTTTTTAAATGTATTTTTCTAAAAAACTATAAAAGCTAGAAAGATGGGACCAATTGCGTATATTGAGAGATACTTTGAAAAATTTTTCATATTTTTTTCAGAGTTTTCGTGAAATGACATCTGTGCAAAATAATGAAACAAAGTATAAATCTTTTATTTTAGTAGTGTTCTGTTATGTTTACCGCGCCAAAAAAAATACATAATATTCTTTAATTTATATACTTATAGCACACAAAAAATGATCAAAATCAAAGAGGCGCTTTTTGAGTAATATCTAAGAATAGAAAAGGTTAAAATAAAAATTCTAAATAGAAAAGGAAGAAAAAAAGAAAAATTGATACCGGACAAATTTAAAAGAAAAAGTAATACTCATATACGGTTAGTGAGGCACAGACATACAGGTATTGAGTGAGTAAGGTAGTGAAATTAGCGGCCGCCCCGACGTAAATACCCATTATGATATTCGTAGGGAGATTTTGCTGTTTTAATCCATCAGTCAGTGGATAGTTATTATAAAACTAGAAGATAGCCCGTCAAAATGATGTGTTTGCATTTTTAAAGGATTATAAAAAATTATAACAACTGTGGTCAATCATAGCCATTTTAGACTGAAACAATTTTGATAAAACAGCGATTAAACTTGGAGAGAAAAAAATCTAACAAAAAAAAAAAAAAAAAAAAAGAAAAAGAAAAAAGAAAGAAAGAAAATTTCAACAGAAATCTGCATTTAAAACTATAGCAAAACTACCTGGTAGATGGGGGTGGGGATTATAATGAAATTTAAAACGCACCCGCGGTTTGCTTAAATAAAAAGTTTTAATTAAATATTGTTTTTGAAATCGTGAAAAGATATCAAAGCAAAGAAAATGTAGAGACATCATTTACAGCTCCCACTGTGAATCTGACCAATGAGAACACTCCATTACGACTATGGAACGATTTAATTGGTCAGAAAATAGATTGCCTTTTAAATCGGAGATAACTTTTCACAATGTTTTTTATACATTTGAAATTCTCAAGAGTCATTCACGGCTGTAAAGAAAAAAAAATTAAAGCAACCCGAATATAAAAATTTTAACAATATTGCATTTAAAACGCACCTTTGCTTTCCTTTAATAAAAAGTTTTAATTAAATATATTTTTTGAAATCGTGGAAAGATTTCAAAGCGAAGTAAAATGTAGTGATATCATTTACAGCTCCCAATGTAAATCTGACCAATGAGAACGCTCCATTACGACTATGAAACGTTTTCATTGGTGAATGAGTTTCTTTTTCTCGTGGATAGGTTGACCCCGGAAGGGTTTTATATATACTAGCAAAAGCCATGCTTTGTTTGGATTCGCGAAGTATTATGCTATACGATAAATATTTGAAAGTAATAATATATTTTTTAAATTACTTTTGCATCCTTATTAAGCAAAAATATAATTTTATGTTTCGGCACATTTTAATTTAAAAATTTACTTTTACCAAATAACTAAAAATTTCCTCAGATTGTTTATTAATGATATAAGACTGGTATAAATAATAATATTTTCGAAGTAGAATTATACAAAATATTAATTTTATTTGTTTACAATTCTTTTATTGCCACTTCACAAAAATATAATGCAATTCTTTTAAAATTCTTAAATATCGTCTGCTTAAATGATTTCACAAAATAAGAATAAATTGTGTATTTGAATTCCTAACACAGAAAAATACTTTTATAATTGAATGTTAATAGGAAAATTTTCACAAATTTTAATTCATTAAAAATATGCTATAATTTTTCTAAAAAAAAAAAGAATTTTATAAATTTTATAAAATAAATCACGAAACTATACATAATTAAAAGAAATGAGCATAGTTTGAAAATCTGAAAGCAGTTTTTGAGATATTTTGTCAGAATAATGAAAATATATTTTATTCATTTAATGATGATTCTAGCTATAATTACTGACCCCATGATTTAAGTTTTTCTTCTGAAAACGTACGTGTTTTACTTTTTATTTGAAAAAATGCGTTTGTAATGGAAAAACATGTAAAATAAATTAATTAAAATAATAATTTTTTGAAAAGTATTTCTGTAAAAAAAATAATATTCTGCAAATCTACAGATCATAATTTATATTTGTGTTTAATTTCAAGTCAAAATACTGTATAGTTTTTTTGTAAGGCGTACGACAAAATGTCATTTGAGTGGCCTAGTAGAGGATTCGCTTCGCTCATCCTAATAATACGATTTTACGTATCTTTTATTAGTCTTGCTGTGTCAAGACAACAATACATAAACAATTGACTGGTTTGTCATAATTAGGTGAGAATAATTGTTTACGGCCGCCGAAAGTTCTACGGTGACAATAATGTTCGTGCAATGTAAAGTTTGTGACATTTTTGTGCATAAAGTTCGTGGAAGAAAGAAAGTTATCGCTACTGAAGAGGATGCTAGATTATATAGTGACTCGAATAAAAAACAGTTTCTGTTGGTGACATAGGGGGCACTCGCGCAAAATTTCCCGAAGCTATCATGATTAAGAATTAAGGTTGTATTCAAAATTGGTTATTTTATAACTCATTTTTAAATTCAATTTTGTTCTCAAACGCATTCAATTGGCAGTCTTTTGTTATTAAGAACTATATAATATACCGTATTAGTCGATTTTTTAATAAAGTCAGAATTATTTCAAAATATGTTGTCAAAATGAGCATTTGATCCGAATTTAGCTTAAGATGATTCAGATAAAACCAGTCCTTACAGAAAAATGAAATTAAAAAATTTTCAAAAGAGGACAAATAAAGTTGTTAAACTGGGTTTATCTGTAATCAAATTTTCTTTTTTGTTGTTGAAATGAGCACTCTTCGAAATCTACCTCCGCCTATAGGCCAAGCCGACAGGGATTTTTTAAATGATGAAGTCAAAATTGTAATAAATGAAAATAATGATGTTTGAAATCTTATTTATGATGTAATTATAATAAATAATTCTAAAAAAGACCTCTTTAGCTAGTTCCTACCATCCGTGATCTCACTTATTAAAATCATAATTACTCAAAGAAGCACCTCTTTGATTTTGATCAGGTTTTGCGTGCTATAAATATATAAATGAAAGAACATTATATACATATATATATATATTTGGCGCGGTAGACATGATAATGATAGGTCTAACTATAATTATCATCATCTCTACTTTCATTAATTACAACATTAACTCCATCGCTTAAAAATTTTTTACGCAGAATTTCAATAGGACAAGCATACATGGGGTGTAGGTCGGGGCGATCGCTAGTTTCATAGCAACACCCACTCACTAGCTCTATTTCAATGTCCCACTAGCCGTGTTTCTGATACACGCTAGCCGTATATCAGTGTTACTTTTTCTTTTAAATTTGTCCGGTATCAATTTTTCTCTTTTTCTTCCTTTTCTATTTAGAATTTTTATTTTAACCTTTTCTATTTTTTATTCTTAGATATTACTCAAAAAGCGCCTCTTTGATTTTGATAATTTTTTGTGTGCTATAAGTATATAAATTAAAGAATATTATGTATTTTTTTCGGCGCGGTAGACGTAACAGAACAGTAGTAAAATAAAAGATTTATACTTTGTTTCAATATTCTGCACAGTTGTCATTTCACGAAAACTCTGAAAAAAATATGAAATATTTTTCAAAGTATCTCTCAATATACGCAATTGGTCCCATCTCTCTAGCTTTTATAGTTTTTCAGAAAAATACATTTAAAAAATAACGGCGCGCGCACGAACTTTATCGAATATCTTAAAGACAGGTCAAGATGGGGGGTCAATGACCTTGCATTTCGTACTCTTTTAGAGTGCTGATACTAGTACAAATAATAATTCAGTCATTGACCATGGGGGCCATTTCGCCATTCTTATCTCGCTATACCCTTTACTTCAAAAAGATTTAATGCTTTTTTTTTTTTCGTGTTTATCGTTAACCGGTTTTTTTCTTTGCAAAATACTGGTGCCAGTGTGATATTTGGAATTTTGAAGAAATTTACACCCCAGAGCTCAAAGGGTTAAAAGCTGTTTGTGATCGTGATTGAACTGATTATTGTACAATTCGAATTCCATCGCTTGAAAAAAAAAATTGTTCATTAAGTTTCCAGTATATTTCATTACAAATGAGGACGTAAATTTCAAAACTCGTCTTATCCAAGATTTAAAGGATCATGTTTTCGCTATCAATCTATTCTATTGGTGAACCTGCATGACAAAAACCCCCATAATTTACAAAAAAAGGTAGTTTTATCATGTGTTACTTCCATTTCAAAATCTAGGTTTATTATGAAAACCAATGAAAGCGGTCGGAGATTTTTCGCGATTTTCTGAAATTTGATTTCTTGGATAGGGCGAGTTTTGAATCTCACGTCCTAAAGTACACGATGTTATTCAATTTCTGCTGACTCTTTTTATTTCCTTCCAAGCGTCTTGCAAAATGGTAAAATTGTAATGTTGTTTTCTCTGCATTTTTTTAAATGTTAAGAAAATATGATTCTTTCAACATTATAAAAAAAAATTAATTACAAACATGAATGTAATCTTTGAGAGTACTAATCATTCTAAAATGAATTGAAAATTCATTAAATCCATAGAGTTATATTATCTTAAATACTGCTTATATTGCAGTAAAACCTGGAGATTAGTGTACGGAATATTACGTTCAAAACACTTAGAGGGTTAACACTGCTTACAATTAGTGATATGCAGAATATGTAATTTTACTATTCGAATGAATCAGTTGGACCTGCACAATAACATAGAGCTGCCATCCGTCTTTTTTTTTTTTTTTTTTTTTTTTTTTTTACTGTTTTTGGAAAAAATTGTATTGGAAAAGAAGTTTGTTATTTGAATGATAATTAGTTTAAAGACTCCATAAAAATATATAAATTATTTTTATCTTCGAAATTTCTGAAGATAATTAACAAAAAAAAAAAAAAAAAAATGCGAAGGTTGGAGGGATACTATGCTTTTGTTTCTTTTCTTTTTGCGAAATTTCCGGTTGTAATTGATAAAAATATAAGCAAAGGTTGGAAACCATGTTTGCGCATTTCCGAAATGATTCATTCGAATAGTAAGATAATTTATTCTGCCCATCACTACTTGAAATAAGAATGAATGATTCTGTTTTTCTAAAACAATACTATTATACAATAAAAGAGTTAAAAATCCAAACATGTGACCAGAAATACTTCTTTTTCCAGAATTAACTGATTTCCGCCGCCGAAGATAGATACCAACTATATAGATACCAAGATAACTTGATACATACCAGATACCAAGATAACTATATACTAGATACGCCGAATATAGATACTAAGATATTGCCCCCACGTCTAATGAAAATTTGCGTATCGTTCATGACTCTTATACCTAAATTTCAATAACTTATATTTGCATTTTTGGCAGTTGAAAACAGGGTTGCAAGTTTGTATTACAATTTTATTAAAACATTACGAGTTTATTACCAGAAATTCAGAAAATTATTTATAGCTTCATTTTATCAGAGACATTTAGGGATTACATATGTTAAGAATTCTTCTTTCGGAATTTCTGGTATGAATTTGAAGTTTCAGAATAAAAATGAATGCCAAACTAGCAACCCTACTTTAAATACCGTAATTCTACACGTATATGCCGCGTCTTAGTTAAGTCTTTTTCAAACCGGAAAGTTAATAATTTTTTATAAACTTTATAAAGAAGTCAAATAAGTATTAAGCAGAAGTAATTCATATTTTGTTTAAAATAAATTCTGGTAGAAAATCGAGTTATCTGAAATGCTTCGCATACGCACGAAATTGGGGTAGTTTCAGTAGAAGTCATTTCGTATTTAACTTTTGGCATTATTATACGAAAAAATGTTTTAAAAACAAATTATAAAATATGTAAATGGATGTCATTTTAATTTAAGTTTTAAATAAAAAAAATTGAATTTTAAAATTAAAATGCTTTACAGTTCAGCTCTAGGGCAGAAATTAAAAAAGTGTTTCCGTTCTAGATATGATTCACACCACAAGAAATAATTTTTTTTTTTCGGTTTGAAGCACTTTAAAAAAATGTATTTCAAGAAAGAAATCGTTTCAGATGCAAAAGTGCTGCCATGAATGTGAGAGAAATGAAATTAATAAGTGCAAAGACATAAATGACGAATTTTCAATTTACAAACGAACTCGTTTTATGAAATTAATTTTAAATGATTCAGCGATAAAATATATTTTTGTTTTATTTGTTGTGATGATTGTGATTTTTAGGAGTCTTTAAATGACGTTGTTTAAAATTAAAATTGACAGACATTATACTTTTTAAACAATAGATGTATTGTAAAGATGCGGTAGTGCTGCCCTCTTTGAAAGGCAAATGAAAATGGAAACTTTTTTTTTTATTAAACATTATGACATTTTCTTATTAATTAAAATTATTTATGTGAAATTAAGAATATACAGTGTCTCACAAAAGTGATGGGACACTTGTGCTTTATAAAAAGAAACTGCAATAAAATAAATAAACAAACAAGTGCAAAAATTTTTTGGGTGTGTTTCATATTTAAAGTTAGTAACAATTATTACATAACATACATTTTGTCAAAATATTAAAATATTATTTTAGTAAAAATACAATTGTTCAGAACGGAGCAAAAATAGGCTCACATAAGTGATGGGACACTTACTTTTCCATCAAATATTTATCCAAAAATTTTACTTTTTAAAAGGTTTTAATATTTTGTTGGATTTCCTTTTACTTTTAAAACATGATTTAATCTTTTTGGGATGGATTCGACTAATTTTTTTTGTGATTTCTGGAGTGATTTTACCCCATTCTTCTTGAAGCACCGATTTTAGTTGTTGTTTTGAAGAAATGGTGTGTTTGCGAATTCTTGATTCAAATTCTTGCCAAATATTCTCTATGAAATTTAAGTCTGGAGATTGTGGTGGTGTTTTTATTATTTCAGGACAGTTATATAGCAGCCAGAGTCTAACGTTCAGAGCAGTGTGCTTGGGGTCATTGTCCTGGTAGAATTTAAAATCGTTATGAAGGTTCAATTTTCGTGCTGAAGATTTCAAATTTCGCTTTAAAATATCAATATACTTGTACTGATCCATTATACTGTCAATAAAAACAAGATTACCAACTCCAGCGGACGACATACACCCCCATACCATAATTTCTCCTCCACCATGTTTTACTGTTGGTACCAAGTTCTGTTTGCGAAATTCTTCCCTGGGTTTTCTCCACACCAAGATTCTACCGTCAGAACCAAATATATTAAACTTACTCTCATCAGCAAATATATCTTTATTCCAGTAATCAGAATTCTTATTTATGTTGGATTTTGCGAAAGCTAGTCTGAGTATTCTATTCTTTTCACTTACGAAGAATTTTTTCCTGGCTACTCTACCGTGATATCCAGCAGATCGAATTACCTATCTAATAGTCTCAGGATTAACAATTATTCCATATAATGCTTGTAAATCAGCAGCAACTTTTGAAGCACTATTTCTTGGATTTTTTTTAATATTTCGAACGATAATTCGCTTTATTCCGTTGGATAGCTTTGATGGTCGGCCAGGTCTTCTTTTATCCTGAATCATATGATTCTTTTTATATCGTTTAATGATATTGAAAACTGTTGAACGACTCAAGTTAACTGTTTCAGCAGTTTTTCTAATAGATTTTCCACGTTCAATATGCAAATTAATAACTAATTTTCGAATTTCAGGCGAAGTTTCTTTTCGTTTAGCATTCATGGCTACACAGAGCTAAAAAACACAAAAATTCCAAAACAAACTGCTGAGAAATACTGCAGACGATTTTATAAATTATTGCCAGTTGCTTTTAAGTAAAAATAAAACCCCCAAAAATATTTTTATTGCTTATTTCAGACGATTTTTGTTGCATATATAATGGTGTCCCATCACTTATGTGAGCTATTTTTTGCTCCGTTCTAAACATTTGTATTTTTATTAAATTAATATTTTAATATTTTGACAAAATGTATGTTATGTAATAATCTTTACTAAATTTAAGTATGAAACACACCCACAAAAAAATGTGTACATGTTTTTTTAATTTATTTGATTAGTTTCCTTTTGTAAAGCACAAGTGTCCCATCACTTATGTGAGACACTGTATATTTTTATGATGTCAACATCTCCTTTTTATGCACATGCAAAGTGCACAACTAATGAACAAGATATCACATGAAAGGTTTTTGAACACCTTTTGTACATAGTACTCTCACACATTTTAAAACATGATTTTTAATTAAAAATTGTACCTAATTAAAATTAATCAAAAAACGTATCATTAGACATCTCAAAGATTGCAGAATGAAGGATCTGAGCAAATCCATTATTTTTTTTTCTCAAAAATCAGCTCCAAATATAAATTTGTTTATTTGTTTATTTTATGAAAAATTGACTTAAATGTTGTATCTTCTCGCGAGCCGCCATTTTGTTCCCCTGTTATTTCTCATGAATTATTATTTAACCTTAAATTGCAAAATGCAGCTGAAATGATTATTTAATGATTGAATCATGCATTTCAAAAAATGGTTGGTTGGTTGGTTGATTTTTGTCGTCCGATTATCTACACTAGGGATATAGGACCAGGGGGGAATGCCCTTCGTGGGGGTCTTTCTAAGGGAACCTAACCCGTATTTACGCAAGGTTCGAAGAAAACCACGAAAACTCCGAACGGTTAGCCCGACAGCCGCGATTGGGTTCAAACCCAGCACCTGCCGTCTACCAGTTGAGAGGTCCGAACCTCTCGGCCACTGGTGGGGCTTCAAAAAATGGTATTAAACTAAACAAGGCAATCTACTTTGGAAATTCAAAGATTGAAAGATTAAATTTATAATAGTAAAAATCGTTTGATTAACTTATTCATTTATTTTTTTTTAAATATTCAAGTAAAGTGAAAACAATATTTTAGTGTGCATACGCCTTAAAAATAATTATTTTATGCTTCCTTAAAAAAATAACTACAAAATAAAATAATAATAATAATGTGTTAGAAATAATAGGGAAACAAGATGGCGGCTCGCGGGAAGATACGACATCTGTCCCAAAAAATTTCGATATGTTGAACATTTGTAAATATTCGGCATAGGTGCCAACCTGACATAGATTATCCGTAATACGTGCGTTAATTTGACCCTGGTTTAATGAGTTTCGAACCAGAATTTTTTTAAAGAAATTAAATAAAGCATGTTTCACTAACAATTTTGAAATTCAATAAATAAAGATTCATGAAATATATTTTCTGGTTTGAAATGATGTTAACCTGGATCAAACTAATCCAGGTATTACGGAAGTTTAGTTGAAAGTTGGCAGCTATGATTCGGAAATATTTCTGACCACAATTTTAAATATTTAGCAAATTTAGAATCTAACTTAAGCATTTTTCTTAATAATATGATGATAAAATCTTCTGCAGCAAGAATAATCGAAGTTATCTGTAACTATTGAGTGAAACTAAATATTTTATATAGAAAAAAAATGCATCGCTGCTTGATGACCATGAAACTCGGATAATATATAGACCTTTTAATTATCAGTACAACGTATGTTTAGAATGTTGTCAGGGCTACTACTGGTCTGTTCTTTGAATACCATTAATACTGAAGAATAATTTGTAACAGCTACGACCTTCAGTGTAAGTTTCTGCAAAATTTTCAAGCGATTTTGTTTAAAAATGTGGTATTAAAAAAATTGACAAGGTAAGTGCCAACTTACTATGATATCAGTTTGAGTATATTTATAATGCATCAGGGGTAGGAAATTGCTACGTTTCCGCTACTTTTTAACACTTTATCTACCGACGGTACTTATAAATACCATTAAAATAACTTATTATAAAATTCTTTTAATACGTCAGTTAGTTGTAATACTGTTTAGAATGAGTTACAGATACATTACTTTATCTTGTTCCAAAAGCATTATTGACTACACAAAACAAACATATTTTTAAAAGGATGATTTCTCTTGCATTTGTATCTTTTCAGCTTTTTTGGCGCTGAGGGAGGGGGATGGGGATTTTTCAATCCGGAAATATTTTTATATTTATATTGTAAGAACATCATATTTGTACATTCTGTAATTCTAAAAAATAGTAAGTAAATAATTAAAAATAAAGGATTTGAGTGGGGCTATAAAAATTGCACAAAATCCCTCTAAATTCAAATTTAATTAATCCTTCTAAATCCTTCAATCCTTCTAAAATCCTTCAAATATTTATTAAATGATTATGCAAATCTTTTAATTTAGCTTAAACAATTTGAGTAAAATGTTTTAGAATGTAAATTTTTCATGAATTCATAATGTGGCAGATAAAGGGTTAATTCCACCATATTTTTTGAGCCAAAAATATTTTGCTGGTTCAACGACGGATTATCTAAGCCGAAAATTACTGTTTCAGTAATGTGGCTGCAATGAAGATTGGTTTGGTTTGGTTTATTTTTGTCGTCCGATTATCTGCTCTAGGGATGTAGGACCAGAGGGGGAGTGCCCTTCGTGGGGGTCTTTCTAAGGGAACCTAACCCGTATTTACGCAAGGTTCGAAGAAAACCACGAAAACTACGAACGCTTAGGCCGACAGCCGCGATTGGGTTCGAACCCAGCACCTGCCGTCTACCAGTTGAGAGGTGGCTGCAATGAAGAAATCCTAATTTAAAAAGCTGCAGAATTGTAGCCTTTTTATGTCCTAGATGAATCTTTAAGAAATATGTCAGGACATTCCTAATATTTGTTGTTTTCTAACTACAACAATTACTATTTTACAGCTATATGAAGAAATGAAAAAAAAAATCTGTCTGTCTTTATTATTACTTTCATAATTTCTAAACACTTCCAGATTTTAATCTGAAAATGGTTTACATTATCGAATATTACCGATAGATGGCAGCAGTACAAAATTATTGTTATTTGAAGAAACTAAATATTATAGAAATTAGAAATAATATAAACAGGAAGATGTAAATAAATTTCGAATAATGATGAGGCACCAGCATGATATCAATACGTGCTTTACACGGTGGTGTTAATTTAGTGGGGTTTTTTTTAATTTATAAATTCCCACCAAAATGTTCGAATAATTTCCTTATTTAATGAATAATGGGGTTATAATTCGCAAAGAAAAGAATCTCGAAAATTCTTGTAGATATTCTAAATAACAAGTTTCGCTAAAACGAATACTTCGCTACAATAGAGTAGGATTTCCTGCAGATAAATGAACAAAATTAATGTATAATTACTTATAATGTTCATATAATTTAAATTTTTAAGACTGTTAGAGAGGTAAATCACAGATTTTCCTAGTTAAAATTATAAATCAAAACTAACTTTTTTTTTTTTTTTTTTTTTTTTTTTTTTTTTTCAGAGCAAAATATAACAATGCACTATGAGCTATTGGTTTCTATTCTTTAACCCTGTCAAAGATAAAGTACCGTAATTTCCGGTGTCTCAGCCGCAGAATAAACATTTTTTTTTGGACCCAGTTAATTTGTTCAGTAATTGAGGACAAATATTTACCGCGGTCTAAAAGGTTGAATTTTATTTTTAAAATTTTCTTTAAAAAAAATTTAAAACGACAACAAAATGGCGCTCACGGTTACAGTTATAGTTACGGAAACACGAAAATTTCCAATGGCAACACCCATTTTTTTTTCATCGCAAAATGCTCAGCGCATGCGAAAACCCTAAAGAGCGTTGGAACCGTACGTGTATCGCAAGAAACGGACATGTTATGCACGCACAAAAAACCGTTCTGGGAATCCCCCCCCCCCCCCAGAGAAAAAACTCGATTGGGGCGCAAGGAGGAAATTTGCATATGACGCAGAGTCAGTACACTAATCTCTGATTACAATACAAATCGGAGAAACTAAAACTTATATTTTGATTAAACATTTTCCACATGGGTGAAATCACAGGCATGGCACCCATGTGGGAAATGGCATGGAAAATGTGTAATCAAAATAAAAGTTTTAGTTTCTCCGATCTGTATTGTAATCAGAGATTAGTGTACTGACTCTACATCATATGCAAATTTCCTCCTTGCGCCCAAATCGAGTTTTTTCTATGGGGGGGGGGGGGGAAGAATTCCCAGAACGGTTTTTTGTGCGTGCATAACATGCCCGTTTCTTGCGATACACGTACGGTTCCAACGCTCCTTAGGGTTTTCGCATGCGCTGAGCATTTTGCGATGAAAAAAATGGGTGTTGCCATTGGAAATTTTCGAGTTTCTGTAATTATAACCGTAACCGTGAGCGCCATTTTGTTGTCGCTCACAGAATCTCGAGTTCATGCCTCTGAATAGCTATATCTGAAATTTCATTTCGATCGGTTGAGCGGACTGGCCGCTAGAGCTCCGTATATCGGCAAAGTTTTTTTATGACCACCCTGTATAATGTAACACATATCACTTAATTATGGAACATACATTTTATTAAATAATCTCTGTGGTAAACAACACATTTATATGATTTAAAAAATCGTTCTTTTAAAAACCTTCGTTTAAAAACCTTTTTATTAAAGAAAAAATATTTTGTGTCAAGGTGCGAAGCCTCTCTTGGCGCGAGGCCCTGTGAGGAATTAAAATTAGGTGGTCCAAAAATGAATCACCGTTCTTGAAAGGTTAATTCCAAATAAGATATTGTATATTTTCATTTTGAACTATTAGTTTCATTGACACTTGACATGCACATATCTAGAATGTAGTAATTCTAATTGAAGATTTCATTCAAATTTTTTCAACTTTACTTCTTGATCCAACTTCTTTTTTATTTCCATTTTCTCTTTTTCTAATTCTAATTTCTTTTCCGATTTTAATTTCTTTGTTTCTAAATCTTGCTCAAGTTTTTTCGTTTTTCTTTCATTCTTATCATTCTTTAGGAACAGACAATTAAGATCAAATGTGATCTAAAAAACAAGCAAGTAAAATTAAAATAAAAAAATTGAAGTCCGGCTCATGTGATACAACACGTTACAAAAAAAAAAAAAGTTTTTTTTTTTTTTTTTTTTTTTTTTTTTTTTTTTTTTTTTTTTTTTAAATAATAAAACAATTTCTGCAATATCTGAAACAGTATTAGTGAAATACAGGGAAGTAATGATTTATGTATTAACCTCCTCAGTTCTGAGACAAATTTTTTGAAATCCACAAGCGCTTGTTTAAAATTTCTATAAAACATTTTCAAAGATATGTTAGCCTATACACCAAGTACTAATGATAATGATGTGCGTACATTTATTAAAAAGTACTTGAAGCATAGTTGCCAATCTCCCAATTTTTTGGATACAAGTAAATTTTCACAAAAATATTCGCTTTATTTAATTTAGTAAATTGTGTGGTTTTATAAAGAAAATATTTCTGCATAAAAATATTGGCATGGAAAAAAAAAAAAAAAAAAAGGGAGGGTGGCAACTATGCTAAAAGTAATTTAGTAATTTTAACAACGTTAGAAACATTTAAATTCATTTAAAGGGTGTTTTTTAGTGTCTCCTACAGACGAAATCTGGATTGAGGAGGTTAAAATTTACCATAGGTATATCTTTTCCGAAATAAAAATATATTCTACATAAAATATTATATTTGAAATTTTCCTAATTAATTTTTTTCATGCATATTAATTGACATATTAGTCATATATACAGTGCGTGTAAAAACCGTAAGGACAGCAAAAAGTAATAATTATTTTGATAAATTTCAAAACAAATGAAGCTTTCCCCCTTATAATATGCGTCAACAAGCTGAAAAGCTAATAAAAACGTCATCAAAATTCAACTGTGAGTATTTTATTACGAAAATAAAGTAATTGTACAAAAAATCAGTATTTTTGCCTGTGGGCATTTCCATGCGAACTTGTTTGTCTGTTACATACTATGATTTTTCGCTACCAGTATTTTAAAGTGAGAAAATGAGACTTAGTTTATCGAAGATATATCATCAATTGAATAAGGCGAAGCAAACTTTTCGAAAATAACGGTGGCCAAGAAGCATAGCGATTTTCAGTTGTGTAACAGACTAACAAATTCGCATGGAAATGCCCCTGTGTAGAACTATAAGGGCAGCAAAGTAAATTCAACATACTAACCGAAGAAACAAATATTTAGTGTATTATGTACCAACTTATGAGTTTAATGACAGCAAATATTCCATCATTCCCCGACATCATTAATTTTTGGCACAATTCGGATTATTTTTGTAGATCTTCGATTGATCTGAGTTCCTATGCTGAAAAAAAAAAATGTCTTCTTCCATTTTTATAAATTCGTTTTGCTAGTTTCGACCATAAGCTATCAATAGGATTTAAATCAGGATTTCTGAGCGGCCATTGCAAAACTTCAATATTTTTCTTATAGAACTGAAGTTTTTTCTCACGACTTGTGTGAATAGGTACATAATCTCGCTGTTAAAACTATTTTTCCTGTCAAAAGTGTTGCAACAAACGAAAGATGGCCAGAAATAGTTTGTATATGTGTATTTGAGTTAATTTTTTTGAAAGATAAACAAGAGGAACAACGTCATTGCACGAAAAGCAGCCCCATGATGCAATGAATCCGCCACCTAATTGATGTTTTAAGATAATATTTTCTTCTTTTTTCAAATCATCCCAATAATATTTCCAGCCATCAGGACCATTTAAGTTTCACTTCTTTTCATTGGATAAATAATATTGGGATGATTTAAGAAAGAAAAAGAGATTTTATTAAAACATCAATTATGTGGTGGATTCATTGCAACATGGATTCATTCAACGACGTGGTGTCACTTGTATGTCTTTCAGAAAAATTTAATTCATAGACACATATACAAACTCTTTATGACCATCTTTGATTTGTTGCAACACTTCTGACAGGAAAAAAAACATTTTTAACAGAGAAATAATACACCAATCCACACAAGTCGTGAGAAAAAATATTATTTCTACGAGAAAAATATTGAAGTTTTACAATGGCCGCTCAGTAATCTAGATTTAAATCCTATCGATAGCTTATGGGAAGAATTAGCGAGACGAGGTTATAAAAATGGAAGCCATTTTTCTTCAGCATACGAAGTCAGATCTACAATTGAAGATAAAAAGTACAAAAACAATCCCGAACTGTGCCAAAAATTAATGATGTCGAGGAATGATGGAATATTTGCAATCATTTAACTCATAAGTGGATGTATAATACACAAGGTTCGCACACTCCTTGGAATTTCCAAGGAATCTGGCACCACTATTAAAAATAAGAAAATTTACATTTATTTTTTAAACCACAACATTCGCAATCCCCACCTTCATTCACAGATTTTACGGTATTTTTGTGCAGTGAAACACTTCGAAAATATTCTTAAAATTTAGTGGTAGAATTGTGCGAACCCTGAATACATTAAATATTTGTTTCTTGAGTTACTATATTGAATTTCTTTTACTGTCCATAAAGTTTTTACACAGGCAGAAATAGTGATTTTTGTACAATTACTTTATTTTCGTAATAAAATACTCACAAATGAATTTTGTTGACGTTTTTATTAGATTTTCAGCTCGATGATACATATTATAAGAAACAAAAAGTTTCATTTATTGTGAAATTTATCAAAAATATTAATTTTTTTGCTGTCCTTGTAGTTTTTACACGCACTGTAAGTTTTTTCATGCATTCGATTTAACCCCTTCACGACGGGAACTTTTTACAAAATTTTTAATGTTTTGTCACCGGTTTTCAAAAAGCAGAAATCTGTGCCTTGTTAAATCGTGAAAATGCTCCGATTAAATAAGTCAAATTATACAGTAAAATTTTACTGGTGGAGATAAACAAGGATTCTTAAGATTTTTTGCTACACATATAGGTGTCGCTTGTCCCCAAGGAATTAACCGAATGAGTTAACCCTTTGAGCTCTGGGTATGAATTTTTTCAACACGCCCAAGTGTCACATTGGTACCAGTATTTTGTAAGCTAAAGATTCGGCTTATAATATACACAAAAATATTTATTACTCTATTTTCAGATATATTTCTTTGAATATTCCGGTGTCAAAGTCCCATTTGGAGATTTAAATTAAGTAGTTTGAAATTTCACACATCCGAGCTCAAAGGATAAAATGTCTTGTACATTAAAAGTATGCTAATATAATAAATATATGACTTTATACCATCATTTAGAAGAATTACTTTAGAAAATCCATTGTGCGCAGAAAAGATTTACTGATATATTTTTTAACCCTTTCAGGGGCGGTGTTTGCAGTCTGCAAACACTTGATATTACTGTTCCAATTTCGAACTGGCACCAGTATAATTTTAGTATAATTTCGATTTTATAATATTCGCAAAAAACAGCTCTTGATTATTTTCAAATAAATCTGTTCTTAAATTGTGGTGTGAATCAATTATTTGAACATTTTCGGAGTAGAAATACCTTGCCCCTGAAAGGGTTAAAAGATTGTAGTTTTTTTTAAATTGAAATCGGCCGTATAGTTCCGTAATTTATCTATCTATCTATTGATATATATATACAAGGTGTCCCAAAAGGTCGTTTACAAACTTAACATGCTGGTCTGTCATATCATTATGAACAATATTAAATAGGAAACTAAGGGTCCCAAACGTCTTCCAAACGAGATATGCGCCATTAAAGTTTATGGTCCAAAAATTCAAATGATTATAAAAAACACAAAAATTGGTCGATTCGTTTGCGGTTTTCACTAAAACTATTCTTTATGTCAGTATTTTCTTGAAAATAAATTATAAAGATAAATTTCAAAAAATGTCGATAGAGGGCGCTTTAGACTTTGGAGTAACGATAAACTAGTTTTTACCATTATTTTTTGCATCTCATTAAATTTTTTTAGAAGCTTAGAAATAAACTTAAATTTTGAGCTCAAAATCTAAATCGTTGGAAGTGGTTAAGTAGCGCAAACTGTATTGCGAGGGGAGGTTCAAATTTCAAATGATTATAAAAAACGGAAAAATTGGTCAATTGATTTGTGATTTTCACTAAAATTATTCTTTATGTCAGTATTATCTTGAAAATAATTTATAAAGATAAAATTCAAAAAATGCCGATAGAGGGCGCTTTAGAATTTGGAGTAACGTACAACTATTTTTTTTCCGTTATTTTTTGCATCTCATATATTTTTTTTAGAAGCTTAGACATAAACTTAAATTTTGAGATGAAAATCTGAATCGTTGGGAGTGGTAAAGTAGCGCAAACTGAAATGTGTTCAATGGGGGTGGGGAGGTTCAAATTTCAAATGATTATAAAAAACGGAAAAAATTGGTCGGTTTTCGCTAAAATTATTCTTTATGTCAATATTTCCTTGAAAATAAATTTTAAAGATAAATAAAAAAAACCGTTAGAGGGCGCCTTAAACTTTAGAATAACCAATAATTATTTTTAACCGTTTTTTTTTTTTAATCTAATTAAATGCTTGCAAAATTTTAGACTTAAATTTTGTGCTCAAAATCTAAATCGATAGGAGGGGTTAAGTAGCGCAAACTGAACTGTGTTCAGGAGTTGAAATGTTACCTTCCCCACCCCTTGAACGCAGTTCAAATTTTTGGCCGCTTAATTACTCACAACGATGCAGATTTTGAGTACAAAATTTAAGTTTGAACTTTTACAAGCATTTTATAAGATACAAAAAATAACGGTTAAAAATAGTTGTTGGTTACTATAAAGTTTAAGGCGCCCTCTGACTGAATTTTTGAAAGATATCTGTAAAATTTATTTTCAAGAAAATATTGATATAAAGAATAGTTTTAGCGAAAACCGACCAAGTTTTCCGTTTTTTATAATCATTTGAAATTTGAACCTCCCCACCCCCATTGAATACAGTTCAGTTTGCGCAACTTTACCACTCCCAACGATTCGGATTTTCATCTCAAAATTTAAGTTTATGTCTAAGCTTCTAAAAAAAATTATGAGATGCAAAAAATAACGGAAAAAAATAGTTGTACGTTACTCCAAAGTCTAAAGCGCCCTCTATCGGTATTTTTTGAATTTTATCTTTATAAATTATTTTCAAGATAATACTGACATAAAGAATAATTTTAGTGAAAATCGCAAATCAATTGACCAATTTTTCCGTTTTTTATAATCTTTTGAAATTTGAACCTCCTCCCGCAATTCAGTTTCCGCTACTTAACCACTTCCAACGATTTAGATTGTGAGCTCAAAATTTAAGTTTATGTCTAATCTTCTAAAAAAATTTAATGAGATGCAAAAAATACTGGTAAAAACTAGTTAATCGTTACTCCAAAGTCTAAAGCGCCCTCTATCGACATTTTTTGAAATTTATCTTTATAATTTATTTTCAAGAAAATACTGGCGTAAAGAATAGTTTTAGTGAAAACCGCAAACTAATCGACCAATTTTTCTGTTTTTTATAATCATTTGAATTTTTGGACCCTAAACTTTAATGGCGCATATCGCCTTTGGAAGACGTTTGGGACCCTTAGTTTCCCATTTAATATTGTTCATCATGATATGACAAACCAGCATGTAAAGTTTGTAAACGACCTTTTGGGACACCCTATATATATATATATATATATATAAAGAAAACGTCCAGAACAATTTTTCATAAGCTAAAGTTTTTTTAACCATCATCTGAACACTACCGAAAATTGGCGGGTATTAGCTATTAAATGAAAGCTTTCAAATGATATATTAGAAGGTTAACTTGTTCATTAGTTAAATTCTTAAAATTTAAACATCATTCTACTATAAATATATATATATAGCAGCAAAAATAACAATAAATTCACTTCAGAAGTTATAAAATTAACTTTAAAATTTCTAAGCAGTGTTGCTAATTTAGAGGAATTTTTATTCGGAAATTCAGATCACAATTCACATTAAAAAAATTAGAATAGTACATTTCGCATTATTTGATCACAGAATGCCTGTCATTAAATTCAGGAAATTAAATAATTAATTAGTTATATAATATTAGGAATTATAATAACTAACTATTATAATTGTTAATTATTATAAATATAAATATTATAACTATTGTAATTATTAATTATTGATTATATTTTTTAATTTATTAGGACTGTATAAAAGCTGGATTTCTTAAAAAAGAAATTCACTTAATTTGAAATAAACTCTTAAGCTTTTCTGTGCCACAAAAATTTAATGAAAATTTTTGATTTATTTAATCGGCAGATTACGGCGATTAAAAAAAACTATTTACGGTTAAATTTCTGTAGTATAAAAAATCGTAAAGTGTTGCTTATATGGAAAACAGTAAAATGTTAAGCAAGCAAAATTGAAGAAAATGCCAAGAAAGATAGGGTGGGGGTGGGCATTCGAAATTCGCTACTAGACATGTACCGCGTGTGCTGGTAGAATCTTTGAGGTTATTTTTTAACACTTTCCGGCACGGGCAAAATCTGTTAGTAAAATGAGAAATTAATGTCTGACACTGGAATTCACAAACGAATTTTTTTTAGATATTTTGAATTCCTTAACTTAAGCTTTTATTCTAACAGCAAAATTTTACTGAAATATTATTGGTGCCGTTTGCAAGTTTGGAACTAAAGTTAGGTATCTCAAAGTCACAGACCAGACACAGTGTACTGGAAAGAGTTAACCATAGCCGCTAGGTTTTACGCTCTTGTCCTACCACTATATTTTAACAAAGAAATTTGTCTTATTTTATAGTAAAAAACATAGGGTTAAATAAAGAAATTTGAAAAATGATGTTAGGAAAACAACGTAAATGTTGTACCTATGCTTGAACCCTTTCAGGAGCAAAGTATTTTTGTTGCAGAAAAGTTAAAATGATTGAATGACACTGGGATGTACGAACATGTTTTAATTCACGTACATTATAAAAGGCAAAATTTTATTCCAAAATTTTTGTGCTAATGTGGTATTTGGAATTAGAGTTAAGTGGTTTATATATTACACCGCTACCCTTTAAAGCTTTAATGATTCTTCTTTATTATTTTAAACAAATTCGAATGAAATATTTAGGATTTTGATTTTATTTTTTCCATGCAAGAGAATATTCCCTAATTTTATCAATTAAAAGAAAGTATTTAATATGTTTTAAAAATGAAACAGTTATAATCCATAATAATAATAATAATAATAATAATAATAATAATAATAATAATAATATTGAAATAATAAAAATATGAATATATTTTGTGTTTAACCGAAGTGTAAAAAGACAGTGTGAATGTGATTTAATTGGCCAAATGAAAGAGGGGGATAGAATACACCATTTTAAGGATAGAACACCATAGCGGCACTACTCACGGCTGCCACAGACGACTATTTTTATATGCTGTTCGCACCAGCATTTAAAGAAGAAAAAAATTAGTATGTTCTTCGTGCAATGGTGTCAAAGCATATGCAAAATAACTGCTTTGAAAAGTGGTGCGAAATTGAATTAAAAATTAGTCGCCTGTGGCAGCTCCGCTTTCGAATTATGACGAATAGTAGAAAGATGCAACACATTTCAAAGAAGTCCAGGAATAGAAATGTTGCGGCAGAAATGACCGATTGCCACTACTAAATTTTAATTACATTTCTTGATTTATTTAACAGTAGAACGCCCGAAAATTTTACTCAAGCTTCACAAAAATATTTCACACCAGAATTTTTATTTAAAATAATTTAACTCATTCATTTAATGTATTTCTGATTTTTTTTTTTTTTTAATTTAACCTATTTTGTGAAAAATGTCTGGCTCCAATTGATGTTTAATCATTTGGTCGGAGTCGAAGCGACCCCTTCCGTGTGTTCTAGAATTAATGGCGTCCCTCATAGCATGCATGCTCTGTGGTCGCATCACATCTGTGACCAAAATGCCACCTCAGTGACGTCACATTGTGACTGAGATGTGACTTTCTTAAAAATCTTTAGAAAAATACTAAAATTCTTCAAAACATGTTCTTTACTTTAAAAAACACTTTTGTCACAACGTCGCTTTTGTCACAGTTTCGTCACGATGTTAATGTCAAAGTAGTCACAAATGCCACATTTTTCACAAATTTGTCACATCGTGACTTCTGAAATTGGTCACAATGTGACGTCACAAACGAGCTCTAAAACGACCATAACGACTTCACATCGACGCCATGTGGCGTCACATCGACAATCGATAATCACAAAGTCACAGTGTGACTTCACAACGACGTCGCAGTGACGTCAGTTCTACTTTTAAGAATAAATACTTACTTACTGAGATTTAATAAGACGAATAATACTATAAAAATTTAGTGGAGAAAATCAGCCATTTGTGATGCAGCATGCAGCTGTTGCATCCGTGTTAGTCTGAAAAAAAAAAAAAAAAAAAACGAATTTGCAAGTTGTCTGAAAACTTAATTCTTTCCAGAACAGTAATCCTATATCTAGGACCACCTAATTTTAATTCCAAATTTACAGACGAACTCAAGAATAATTAAACCCTTATATGCATAGTGATGCTGATCGTCATCACTTTTTATGTAACCTCTATTAAATTAATTTAGTTCTTAGCAACAATTATCTTTATGTAAAAATATTAATCCTGCAAAAAAAAAAAAAAAAAAAAAAAAAAAAAAATAACAAAAGTGTGCTTCTACATAAAGTTAAAATTCTATCTTAAAATTTCTGGTGTATAATCTTTAATATAAGAATAAAAAACACAATTCCAGGGGTCGCAGCGTTCCTAAAATTTTCGCACCTTTCTACCAGTATTTTAAATCAAAAATCTTCATCTAAGATTGCACTAACACCTACACTGAAATTTTACGATAAATATTGTCATTTTAAAATTGTGGTAAGAAAGGGCGAAAATTTTAGGGACGCTGCGACCCCTGCAATTCTAAAAGAATAATTCAAGGCTTTAAGGGATAATAAAGTTTTCCTCTTACAATGCAAGTTTAAAGCAACAAGATTTTAATTTCTAAAAAAAAAGTCGTTTGTAAATTCGGGTGACAAGCAATCATTTAATCATTTTGCAAAAATAGTTTGTCTATGCCAGAAAGGATTAAAATAAGCACATATTTCGTCGGTAGCATGTCAAACAAGCCATTATGAAAACATTGTTGCCAGTGGAATACTTTTTAAAAATCTGGATCATTTCTTGATTGACACCGCTTTTCTGAAATGGTAAAATTCTTCTTGTTTTCTCCTTAATTAATGCGTCATTAGATAAGGTTGAATATGGCAGATTTCACTATTTCAAAAAAGTGTTACAAGTGGACTAGCAATAAGTGGACAAGCAACCATTTCATCATTTAAAAAATATAATTTGTCTATGCCAGAAAGGGTTAAAATAAGTTCATATTTCGTTGGTAACATGTCAAACAAACCATTATGAAAACATTGTTACCAGTGGATTACTTTTTTAACCTTCCTATCCTGAATGGGTCTAATCGACCCATAACTATAATTTGTTTATACGATTCGAACCAGAACTTTTTTCATACAGGAAGTTAAATAACAGATTTAGAGAAATAAGTCGATTAAATTTATTAAAATGTTTTAAATCACAATTCTGGTGTGAAATGTTTTTATCAAGAATGAGTAAAATTTGAACAGGGTAGAAACGTTAAAATCCAAATTTCTTGACTAACACCGCTTTTCTGAAATGGTAAAACTCCTCTTGTTTTCGCCATTATTAATGCGTCATTGAATAATGTTAAATATGGCGGATTTCACTATTCGAAAAAAAGTTGTGCAAGTGGACTAGAAAAAAGTGGACAAGCAATCATTTCATCATTTTACAAAAATAATTTGTCTATGCCGGAAAGGATTATAATAAGTACATATTTCGTCGGTAGCATGTCAAGCAAGCCATTATGAAAACATTGTTGCCACTGGACTACTTTTTTAAAATCCAGATTTCTTGATTGACACCACTTTTTTGAAATGGTAAAATTCCTCTTGTTTTCGCCTTAATTAATGCATCGTTAAATAAGGTTAAATAAGACCCATTTCACTATTTCAAAAAGTGGTGCCAATCAATAATATCTGAATTTTTAAAAAGTAGCCTAAAGGCAACACCGTTTTCATATTGGAAAGTTCAACAAGATATCCATGATATGGAAAGAGCATAAAAAAATCCTATAAAGTGTTTCTATTATCACCTAAATATCTGGATTCGACAGAGTGTGCTAACAGTAGCGAAGAGAAAAACCGAACTGTCACAAAATTGTATGCCAAAGTATAGCTCAAAAATTCCTTTCGAAAAACAATGTAGACTTAATAATAAATACTAGACTTAGTAAACAGGCTGTTAAATTTAACTTATAATACAGATCCATGGTAATAAATAAATATGGAAAACTCGTTTAAGTATCACATTCTAATTTAGTTAAACTAACTCATTTAACCCTTTCTTGCATAGTTGTGTCACTCCAGGCGCACCTAATTTTAATTCTAAACTTTCAATCTCCACCAAGTTTAACTCAATAACAGTTTTAATTAAAGAGGTCTTCATTTCTAAAAAAAGTTGTTTATAAATTCCTGTGACAGTAAATAACTACTCATTTTATGAAGAGAGCTTGTCTGCGCCGGAAAGTGTTAAGAAAGATTATTTTCACCTGCATTATTCAAAAATATAGCTTCAATCTTCATAATGTGTGTCATGATCA
The DNA here is from genome assembly GCA_964019185.1 of Maratus speculifer. Taxonomy (NCBI): domain Eukaryota; kingdom Metazoa; phylum Arthropoda; class Arachnida; order Araneae; family Salticidae; genus Maratus; species Maratus speculifer. The sequence continues at coordinate 309,056,172 of OZ025293.1, read as the reverse complement.
TTAATTTCTCGTTGCTCTTCTAACAATTTATTTATTTGTGGTTTAATTTTTTCATCGGAATTTTTCATAAATTTCCATAAAATATAAAATTTTGTGTTGATATTCTTCTAAGCGATGAAAATCTCTCTTTTTTTTTTCTTTCTTTTATCTTTACAAGAAGAAAGTATAATATTCGTGAAAATTTTCCAATGCCGGATTTTGTCGGATTTACACATTTTAGGGATCAAAGATTCCAAATAACATGTTTTTACAAAATATCTGTCTTAGTCCGTATCTTTGTCTGTCTGTATGTGATATAAATTTTGTGGGCGCTCTATTTCAAGAAGTAATGCTCGGAATTTAATAAAAAATTATTTTGAGGTACTCCCTGATATAAATTAATGCTGATTAGTTTTGGTTAAATAATTCAACAGGTGACGCTGCTTTGCTGCATTTTTTGCGATTTTCGCAACAGCTCTATCTCTAGCACTAATGCATGGATTTCTATCAAACTTCAGATTCGGTTAGTCCTTGGCATGAGTTGAAGATGTTTACATTTTGTTGTAAACCGCTCAACAGGTGGTGCTATTATGTTACATCTTTCATGATTCCAGCAGTAGTTCTATCGCAAGAACTATGCACGGTTTTCCATCAAACTTCAGATTCAGTTAATCATTGATATGAATTGGTTCTATTTCAATTTTGGTGTTAATCGCCCAACAGGTGAAGCTGTTAAGCTGAATTTTCCCCGTTTCCCGCAATAGCTCTGTCTCAAGAACTAATGCACGAATTTTTATCAAATTTCAGTTTCATGTATACCCAGGGCCGTAGCTAAGAGGGCGCTATGGGCGGCTCAGCCCTCCCCCCCCACTAAAATATTTTGAGCTCCCCCCCCCCTGGAAAACGTTCCAAGGTCACTAAATGTTCCGAAAATTCAAACGAAATTCTGTTCAAAAATCTAATTTAGTTTTGAGACCCTTTCACAGTTTTGCAGAGTTACTAAATTGTATCTAAAATACGTGTTTCAACACTCCCTCATCCTATTGGTACATATGAAGCTAACAGGATTTAATTTTGCACCAATTATACATTCAAAATTTTCATCATCATCTACTTTTCTTAGCATAAAATGAAGTTATTACAACAGTTTAATGAGAAACATAGTACCTACAATGTGAATATGCACTAATTTATCTTTCTGCATTAGAGAGAAAACAAAAAAATATGAGCCCCCCCCCTACATTCCCTTGAGTCCCCCCCTATCGTACACTTCTAGCAACGGCCCTGTGTATACCTTGATGAATATTATTGCTGATTCAGTTTTGATGTAAATCGGCCAACAGGTGGCAATTTTATGCTGCATTTCCCCAGTATCCACAATAGTCTTATTTCAAGAAGTATTGCACGGAATTTCATATCTTTAGAATCCTCATGACGAGCGTAGGTTATCATTTATTTTTGGCACATTCATAGTAAATTTTGAAAACAGAAGAAAGTTTGGGGAATGCCACATCCGAGTAGTTTTAATTTTATTTATATATTTATTGTATCTGAATACTTTTTCGGATTTAAAATTTTAAAAAGCATCACATACGGCATATTTTATAATAATAAGAAGAAAAATCTTATTTAAAATATTATAAAACTATTAGAATTTTGGAACATAACGGTACATATTTAAAACCTTAAAATTTAACTTAGTTATTTTTTTCAGCATTTTATCAACTTTTATACGCTAGCAAAATTCATTACGTATTCACAGGTCAATGATATTTAAAATAATAAATGGTGCCTTCATATTTCCCATTTAATCTTTCGCAAAAAAGAATTCCTGACAATCATTAAATTTATAAGCACTCATTTATCGCCTGAGAAGCCAATGTAAACGTACCTAATGAAAGAAACAATTTCATCATTATATTTTATTTACAACTCAAGCCAGAAATTTTCCCTGCCATTAATATTATTGTATTTGTGTAGCCTAGTAATTATTCATACTTCTCAGAATGAAATTTTAAACAAAATTATTTGCTCCTTTCACCGCTAGATGGCACTAAATGGTTTTCAGCTCAAATCGGATAGCAAAAATTCTTCGTCATTATTCATTTACAAGAGCAAATCGTCTGCTTTAATAAATTAGCTTCTGAATTTATTTAAAGCGATTATAAAAGAGAGCAGTCGCTGTCGAACAAACAGAAGTTTTCAAAAGTTTTCGGAATTTTTTTTCCCCATGTGTGTGTGCTTCTATCTTTCGTTTTTAAACACTTGTGTTTGAGGTATGATGTAGATGAGAATGGGTGAATGAAAATGTTTTTATATTTTATTTTATTTTATAATGGTTAGAGAGATAAACTTTCCTTTATTAAATTTTTTAGCGTGGAGAAAAATTAATGTGGATATTTTTTAATAATGTGAATTGTTGCTTGCACCGATAATTTATCGTTTCTTTTTATGTATCTTTTATTATTATTATTATTATTTATTTATTTATTTATTTATTATTTTACTTTAAAGAATAAATATAAGCGCAACGTTTTTGAAAAACATAATTTCGAAATAAGTATGTATACAGGGTATTCGTGTGTATTTTCGAAATAATAATTGTGCTAAGCAAAATTTCAGGAAAAAATATTGCAGTAAGATCATGGAATCAAAAATACAGGGCAACTGGATAGCAACGGAACAGCGATCATTTTAATAACTTCAATATAAGGGAAGATGGAGATATAGAAATTGTAATAAAGGTTTCAAAAGACTTGCGCCCCACCAGTGGCCGAGAGGTTCTGCTCTCGAAACTGGTAGACGGGAGGTGCTGGGCTCGAACTCAATCGTGCCCGTTGGCCCAATCGTTCGGAGTTTCCTATGATTTTCTTCTAACCTTAGATTTTCCTGCGTAAATACGGGTTAGGATTCCTTAGAAAGACCCTCACGGAGGGCACTGCTCCCTAGGGCTTATATCCATCGTGATAAATGGCCGTCATAAACATAACCAACCAACCAAAAGACTAACACAGCATCGTGAATAAAACAATGACGTTGTGAGAAGTGCAGGAAGTGGTTATAAATTTAGGCAGCGGCACTGACACTAGATGTACCGGAATCCGCATTCAGAAATGTTAAGCGTCGAATTTATTGTTATTTGACGTAGCGGCCAATTACTTCAATTGTTATAATATCATTCCATTTTCTGCATTTTCGATATAAAGTTGTTAACCCTTTCCGGCGCAGTGTTACCACTCCGGAAACACCTAATTTTAATTCCAAACTTACAAACGGCACCAATAATATTTTAGTAAAATTTTACTTTTACAATGACAGCGTAAATCAGGGAATTCTAAATTCCTATAAAAGTATTTTGTAAATTCCGGTGTCAGTCAACAATTTCTCATTTTACGAACAGAATTTGTTTGCGCCGGAAAGGGTTAAATTTTTTCTTATAAATTTTTATCTTTTGTTAAACTCATTAGAACTTGTATAATGTATCCATTCCATATAGGATATCTAAGGTGTTTATCCAGGGCTCCCTTTCGGTGCATTTTTTGAACATTAGTATTTTTTTTGTAAATCTTTTTTATATATTTCTTAACACGTTGCTGCCGCTCACGCAAAAGCGCCTGATATGGCGCCAACGTTAAGGGGCCACTCACGTGCCAACGCGTGATGTGGGGTGATGTCCAACAGCCAGTCACGCGCTGGGGCGGAAAAATCTTTCACTGATTCTTTGTTATAAAAAGTAAATCGGCTTCTGGGAAAAACCCACTTTTACAGTGCGGCATTAACTATCATCACATCTTCATGTAAGCGGCAGCGAATGTGTTAAAACTTACCGAAGATATCCTTTTTCATGCAGTTGTTGCAGATACCTACCATGAATTTTTTTCTGAAAAATTACGTTGTTTTTATTTACATTTGTATATTGTTTTTAAAAAGCGGACCCGTGGGAGCCCTGTTTAATTTTTTGTACTAGAATTCTTTAGTCGTAATATGTGTTACATCTAATCGTGGAATTGCTCGTTGAAAAATCTTATATGAAATTAATGGTATTATAAATTATTATATGATTAGATTTAGATTTTAAATTAGATGTTTAGATTAGATGACGTCCGTCCTGAAATGATTTAAGATAACAAATAATTTCGTGCGTAAACGCCGCACCTTAGATAATTCGATTTCTGATGAGAATTAATTTAAAAAAAATGTTATTAGCTTGTACTTAGCACGCATTTGGCTGCTTTTTTTCAATAAATTTTTTGGTTTGAAAAAGACTTTACTAAGCCGCGGCGTATACGCTGGACAATACGGTTACTCCGAAACTACGCCTTCGTTCCCTTAATTTCCCGCGTATACACCGCGGCTTAAGTAAAATCTTTTTCAAACCAGAAAATTTATTGAAAAAAAGAAGCTAAATGCGTACTAAGCACAAGCAAATAATGTTTTTAAAAAAATTAATTCTAGTGGGAAATCGAGTTATTCAAGGTGCGGCGTTTACGCGCGAAATTACAGTAATTTAAATCATTTAGTATTTCTAATTGAACTGCGATGCGAATGAGACCTCTTCCTTTATTCACTGTAAAAAACATTTGCTTTGGCACTTAGGCAAAACTTTGACTATCCAGTATTTATATACAGGGTGAGCAAAAAGTCCGGAAAAATTTTAAAAATTCATAAAAACCGAAAAAATAACCGAAATGAAAAACGGTTTGCAGGGTTAGTATCTATAGGTCACGGGGATTTTTTTAAGACATGAAAAAAATATTCAAAAAACAGCCAATAGGTGGCGCTGACGTACCCAAATAAAGAACAGAATGTTTCCAAATCGTTTATTTGACCTGTATGTGTTCCACATGACCACCACCACAGGGGATGACACATTGGAGTCGAGTCACAAATCCAGCAACTGCTGTAGCAGGTCTGGATGTATACATGACACTTCTCGCCGGATTGCATCTTTCAGCTCCGACAGATTAGACGGACTAGATCGATACACTCGGGATTTCAAATACCCCCATAGCCAGAAATCTGCCGGGGTCAAATCTGGAGACCGAGGAGGCCATGGGAACTTGCAACTCCTGCTGATGATATTGTCTTCCCCGAACGTCTGTATCAGGAATTCCTTGACAGATGTACCAATGTGACAAGGTGCTCCATCTTGCATGAATGTGACGGTAGAAAGCGCATCTTTTTCACGCAAACATGGCACGACCTTCTCACGCAGAAGCATTAAATAACGCTGAGCGTTTACCGTAATTGTTTTCCACCCATTTATTCGGCAAGCTGTTTCAAAGAAGAAGGGTCCTATGATAAATGAACTTGTGAATCCACACCACACAGTAACTTTTGGGGAATGCAATGGTTTCTGAGAGTATTCATGTGGATTAGATGTCGCCCAGATTCGACAGTTATGGGTATTAACGTCTCCATGAAGCGAAAAATGAGCTTCATCTGTCCAAAAGATGTTAAAGACCCATGTGGGATCCTGATCAATTTTAGAGAAAGCCCACCTCGCAAATGCTTCTCTCTGTACAGTATCTGCTGGTAAAAGTTCATGGCATGACTGTAATCTGTATGGGTAAAGATTGAGTATTCCATGAAGAATATTACGGACAGATGATTGGGGTAAGCCTAAGCGTCTGGCTGCTTCACGAGCACTGCTGGTCCCCGCAGCTGAATCGGACGCTAACACTTCCATTTCGGCTGCAACACGTGGCGAGCGGACCTTCATTAAAGATGGTCGTCCGGATCTTACACGATCCTCCAAAGTTCCTGTTTTCTCAAACCGCCGAACAAGCTTTATGAGGCCTGCCGCTGTTAAAGGTCCCTTTCCCGTCCTCAAATCCTTTTAAAATCGGAATTTACGCAAAGCAATAGTCGCTGATTCCTTGTTCATGTAAAATAACTTCACCAACAAAGCTTTGTCCTTCGCAGTGAGCATCCTTGATCAAGTTCACGGCTCACAACGGTGAACTAGTTGTGGATTAGGAGCGCAAGCTCTTATAACCGGTTCATTTGCATATTTCCGCGGAAATCGCAAGTACCAGCGCCATCTGTCGGCTGTTTTTTGAATTATTTTTTATTTTTGTCTTAAAAAAATTCCCGTGACCTATGGATGCTAACCCTGCAAACCGTTTTTTATTTCGGTTTTTATGAATTTTTGAAGTTTTTACGGACTTCTTGCTCTCCCGGTATAGTTCCCAGCAGTGGCGTAGCCAAGATTTCGTTATAGGAGGCGTCTAAAATTCTACCTTCAAGTTATGTATATAGTAAAACCTGCCAAGAAGAAAACGCATTGTTGATGAAATATTCCGTTTACGCAGATTTTTTGTGTCTGGCATGTGTAATTGTATAGCATTGTTTTCAATAGCACTGTGGAACTTTTCAATTTAAGACAGAATTCCTTTATAGTCAGGCTCCATTTGAACAACTTTTTTTTTTATTTATATTTATTTATGCTATGTGAATAGTAAATACCGATCAAAATAGTAATGATGTAAAATAGAATCCTGCCTTTAACGGAAGTTTTTCATGTCTTAACACTAGAAACGCCGGTTATTTTATTAAAGTTTTTATAAAACGTGTTTGACACCAGAATTTTTATTTAAAATTATATGCCTTATTTAATTTGCCAATTTTTGTGCTGCATACATTTAACAAATCTCATCAAGAAATTTCTGATTCGAATCGGCTATTTTCAATTTGGCAGGGGTCACAATGACCCCTAATGGCGGTTCTAGTGTTAATATGAAATGCTAAACAATTAAATTTGTTAAAATCCTGTCTGAAGGGGGGTTTTCACTGCTCTTTAGTGAAACACAGTAAACTTGTGAAAGTGAAATCTTCCTGTAACGAAATCCTATTTCAAGATCCCGATTAAATGAACAATTGATCTTATTGAGGTAATGTATCTTAACCTGTGTTGTAGGCGTAAAAAAAGCAGAGAGTTTACGGTATAAGCAGAAGGTATGCACTACATCATGAATGTTCATAGATAGGGTATACGCTAATGCTTTATTTGAGAAACAGAGGGTATACGGAACTTCTTTAAAAAATCCGGAAGGTATACGGCGTATACTTCCGTATACCCTCCACTACATCCCTGATCTTAACAATAGAATTACGGGAAATTTTACTTAAGTTTTATAAAAGCAGTTGACGCAGGAATTTTTATGAGAAACAATTTAAATTATTTAATACACCATGTTTTTCTTTTTATACGTGAAAAAAGTTTCATAAAAAATTTTGATTCGAAGCAGTATAAATTCATTTAATAGCAGTCAAAATGACCGTTCACGGTAATTCTAGTGTTAAAAGCATAATTAATTACACTTTTTTAAACGGAAACCTGTCTAAAATGGAATTTGTTTTCCAATCCCTTGTAATTACGTCTTCACAGGATTGACTATGCATGCATAATAAAAGTATTTCGCGTAACTTCCAAAATTTGGGTGTAATATTTGAGTTCAAAATTTGGGTTCAAAATTTGGACCTTATTTTATAAATAATAATTTCTTATTTTATAAATTATAATTATAATTTCTTAATTTATAAAAAACATGGATTAAAAAAGAAATCAGATCAATCTTTACAACTGCAGCTAATAATACACTGATGTTACTTTAAAATTTACCAGTGACAAACATTTTTAGAAAGATCATGATGTAAAAAACTCAGCGGATACGGAAAAAGTTAAATTTATTTAATCTTTTACAGGCCAATGTTCTCAATTGGGAACATAAAATTAAAAAATTAGTAAAAATTAAATTTTATTAAAATTGACTTGAAAAAATTAGCAGAAATAGTAAAAAGATGACTTGATTTTTTGAAATAGAAGAACCATTCCTATCATTAATGGGGAAATATACAGAAAATCATAAAAATGACCATTTTCACTGTTTCTTACAGTGCATAGCTAAAATATTCATAAAAATCTGAAAAACCATCAAATGCTTCTAAAATCAGGTTGGTAAATGCAAAATAGCTTTAATCAATAAAAAGAATATCGTATTTGATAATAATAATAAAAAACACACTTGGGGTTACTTATTAAGTAATCATGTTCCCAATTGGGAACATTGGCCTGTCTCCATTATTTTGCATCGACATAATTTTCTGTAACAGGAATTTTTATTGAAAGGCAAAAGAAAGGAGAATCCCCTTTTAGAGAAGAAAAGGGAAAACTTCGGCATTATTTGAAAGGAGAATCCCCCTTCGAAGGGAAAGAAAAAGAAATGCTTTCCAACATTTTCTTTTTGTAAAGATGGAAGAAAGTAAAAATATATACTATAATATATTTTCCAACTCTATCATTGGTACGAAGTTTCATTTTCTCTTGCAATAAAATGATATATCTAAACAAACAATTAACAAGAGAACCGCCATCATGGGTAGTTTTGCCAAACGTCAAATTTATAACAATGTATTCGAACCAGAAATTTTTTCTTATGATATGTTACAGGGTTCGCACACTCCTTATATTTTTTAAGGACTCTGACACCACTATTAATTATAAGAAAAATTATATTTAATTTTAAAGAAACAGAAATCCAAACCACCACCTTTGCTCTCAAATTTCGCAATTTTTCTCTTCAGTAAAATACTTTAAATATACCATTAAATTTTAGTGGTAAAATTGTGCGAACCCTGTGTTAAGATATATTAAACATATACAGGACAAAAATAGACTAATTAAATAAGTTAAATAGTTTAAAATTTTTTCTGGTATGAAATGCAATTTATAAAGCTTGGGAAAAACTGCTGGCGGTTCTACTCAACGGCGGTTCTACTGGCTGGCGTGTTTAAAAATTACATAACGCACATTCTTTAGAACCGTCTTTTATATTATCTTTAGAATTTGTAACCACCGTAATGCACTAAAGATTTGTTAAGATTAAAAATCATACCGTAGCTTAAAATGTACTTCCAGCAGTTATCACTCATCGGCCAAATCTGACCGACTGCTTTTGTGAATCTGTGTAAATGAGCGACAAATGTTTTGCATTACATTATCTATCGAAAAGATACTGTACTACACCTCAGGGATGCATATCAGATTCAACATGTTTCAAATAATGTAACATAGTTGAAGTTCTTCGGAAAAAAATATCCTTATTATTCCTATTGTTTTGAAATTATATTTTGTATGAACGTACATAAATTACAAATGAAAGAGAAAACATGTTGTAATCCACCTCAATGAGGCATTTCAATTTCTGTATGTTTGAAGTATCGTAACATTATTAAACTGCACCGCAAATGGCTTATCTTGTAAGCTATACAGTAACGAAAGATTGCTGTGTGTCTTGGCACCCGAATTATAAGCACTGCCCAATAAATTTTCAATAGAAAACAATCTATACTAGACCGCAGTAACATATATGAATTGCATGGCATTTCCAGTACATTTACGAGAGCTAGATCATGAACAGTTGACAAATGAACAGACAGCTGACGGCAGCCAGACAAATGAAAGTAAAAAATATTTCCTATTGTGCTGAATATTGTTAGGGATGACATTCATTTGAATTATTCCAATCGATTAATAAATAATTGGAGATCATTGTAGAATGTTCGCCCCTTGCTCCAGACACCCAACTCCTTTATTTTGTGGAGTTTTTTGATAGAGATACAAAACGTCAATCTTTTTCCATAGAAAAACTGAAATAAGCAGTTACTGAAGACTGTAATACCATTTTTCCAGCTACAATTATGTCAGTGAAGAATAAAATTCAGTGGTGTTTCTACTGCTGGTAAGATTTGGAGGACAGACTGTGCATTAATTTTGTATTGTATTTTATTTAATATTATCATTGGCCTTGCACGCGGCTTAGATTTTTTTATCAACAGTACAAAAAATTAAATAAAAATAACAGCGTACATACTGCTTGAACTACTGGTTAGAACTGCATATATTTGTTACATCGTATATCTTTATATACAAGGGCAGGGGTGCAAAAATCTAGGTGCCAGCGGTTAGTTTCTCACCACGAAATTATAAAAGTTTCCTTTGCTGAAAATTTTACAGCATTCTAAAAGGAATTTTGCACAAAATATTAAAAAAAAAAAAAAAAAAAAAAAAAAAAAAAAAAAAAAAAAAAAACGGTGAGAGACTGCCTGCTCTAACTTATATTTTTGCACCCCTGTAGAAGAGACAGTCAAAAAGTTCACGTAATTTTGTTGTGACTCCAACCGCTTCCTTGATTTACCCGTACGTCATATGGGCAACGTGTTCTTGCGAATCATAGTTAATTATTGTAACCAGTAATTTTTGCATTATACAATCCGAGCATTTATCTGATTCAATTAGGAAAAAAATTTTGTTTTGAAAAATTGGTGATAAAAGATTAAAAATTCTGTAAAAGACTCAAAAGAATAGGTATTATTTGAATTTTTTTTCAAAAATACTGATCAGTTAAATGGCTAATACTACTTTGTTATTTATTTATTTATTTACTATTCCTATATTTTTGACAAAGAACAGCATGCAATATCCAAAATTTAAAACAAAAGTTATTACCATTTCGTTTTCGACAACGAAAGTATGGAGCAACATGATATTGTACCAAAAGGACAAACTGTTAAGGGAAGACGCGATTGTGACCTCACGTTAATTTTATTCCAACATTTTTTACGCATTCATTACATATAACTAAATTTTATCCACGGGTTTATTTGTAATTCATGTATTACATAAAACTATGCAAGAATTTCACGCACGTTAGAAGTGTCTAAGTCTTTTAGCTCTCGGAAAAAAGTGTACTTTTCAGCTAAAAACCGCATTAACTTCGAAAGTACTCAAGCGATTTCGATAAAAAGATTTTTCGTGATGGAGTATAAATATAAGATCGTATGTTGAAGACAGTTAAGAAAAATAATTAATTTCACATATATATTTTCTTAATGGAAAATTCCTGAAAAATTGTCATTGCTCTAAAATAAAAATCTTTAGTCACAGAAAAACTATCTGCTAAAATTTTTGAGCTTAATCCAGTAAGTGTGGATTCCAAATTTCATCAAAATTGGTCTGGTAGTTTCTGAGAAAAAGAATCTTAAATCTCTAGAATTGCACTCAATCTTGCCTTCCCTTAACGGTCCTTTCTTGGTAAAAGTTTTGAAAAGAAGGAGGGGGGTCAATTTGAAGAAGCCGTCCCATGAAATGACAAGGAGAATAATCACAGCACCACGACAATGCTCCCTCCCACACAGATTGTTGTGCAACATGACTCTTAGAAAAGAACATTTCTTCGTCCACCAACCACCCTATTCACTGAATAAAGCACTATTTCATTTCTGGCTCTTCCCCAAGATTAAAATGATCGTCAAATGTAACAATTTTGACTCCGTAGAAGACATTAAAACCAACGTTACGGCTGAATTTGGGACGATATCAAAATATGTCTTCCATTGTTGTTTGCAAGTTTGGTTGGAGCTTTGGAGCAAGTATGTGTGTTCTCACGAAGCCAATTTTGAAGATGATTAAGAAAATATGCACATGTATTGTGGCAATAAAGAGTTACAACGACATTCTGGGAACTTTTTTACTGTCCCTCTTAATTAAACCAATCTGATAAAAATTAAAAAATTTGAATTTGTCTTTATTGCAAAAACATGCCATGTATTTTAAGTTATGATCTGTAGATGTATTTTATTTGCTATTATACATCTTTTGGTCGTGACTTAGAACTTTTATAGATAGCATAAAAAATCAAATACCTTTTCAGACTGTCTGTCATTACCTAAAATTTTATATGAAAGAAAAATGTACAATAAAATCAAATGGGCTTTATGAGCTAAGCTGTTCTTGCATCCTGAGCAATAAGAGAATTTTAAGTACATCTTGATTTTTGTAACTCAGCCCAACCATTTCATTACTAGGAACCTACCGCTTCCATGCGTGTGTAGCAGAAAGTGACTGTGCATATACTCCCTGAAATACTGGCAAGAATTGCTTGTATCTGTTACACGGGAATTAAGTTAGGGGGTCCAGATATCATAAAAGCTGAAAGGGAAAAAATTTCGTCGTGAGCGCTCTTTGCCTTTTCCAGGGAAGCGGAGCGGGCTGAGGTAAATAGGGTTCCCATCTGCTGGTCGGGGAGACCTGTAGGAATCCCGGGGATCGTAATTTGTTGGCATTTGCAGTGGTGGAACCTTCCACTTTGGAGAATTGTGTCGTCTCCTTTCCCGAGGAGATTGGTAGAGAATCCGAAATAATGAAGTTAAAGCCAAGGATAGAGCCGAGATCTAGGGAGTACGAAGGGGAGTCGGGGGTTGGTTGGAAACAGCGCGCGGCACTGAGAACCCTATTAGAGAGCTGATGGCGTGCCGCCGGAACGTGGCGGACCCCTCCGAACCTGACGCTAGGGGCTTAAATTTTTGATAAGATTGTTACTGGGCGGGCGAAGCGATATTTCTGCAGTCATTACCTAGGCCTTGCAAAGCGAAACTGTTGTCAGACACTCGGTAATGGACGGCGCTCGTGAAGAAGAGAGAGCACAATGGAGAAATTATATTTGACTTGCGGAGCTCCATCTCTTTCGCCCGCGCCACTCTCTGGCTGAAATAAAAGCGGCAAAAGGAGAAAAAGAAAAGAACAAAAACTACAGAAATATATAGACAACAGCGAAATACGAAAATCGAGGAAGGAAATAATGTAGTAGGGTCTGAGGTGTAATAACTAGACGCGTAAGGAACTGCCTTTCGACTCAAATCTGTCGTCTCATCTCAAACTTTCAAAACGCATCACCCCTCCACTTGCCCAGTTATTCTTCGGAGAAGAATAAATAGACCTCATCACTGGCTGCTTTCGATAGTTTGGTGCAAATTTTCACGCATATAGCCTAAACAGATTAAACGCCTTACGCGAGAATGAGATTTTTATTGGAATCGTCATATTCTCTAACTTTCTTGAATCAGGATAATGTTTATCAAGCCCACAAAAAAATTTTTGCGGGAGAATCCAATGCTGACAACTGCTTCGCAAATTGCTCATGTTAAAGAACTATCTGGTCTAGTATTTAAGTAGCAGTAGTGGAAATTCGAATATTAAAAATTAATGGCATTCTGGGAAAAGTTCAAATAGCTTACCTCCTTAGTCATTAATATTTAAAAAAAAAAGCGGGTTGAAGTATGTTGAAATTATCGCACACGTTTTTCATAAAAGAATCTCTTCCTGTTTTTTCAATTGACAGATTTGAAAAGTTTCTCTTCTAAGACTGTAAGGTATTATTATAATAAGACTTTACATATTATTATAAAAAAATAAGAGACAAATGTAATGATAGCATTGAAAATTCTTACTTCCCGGGTGAAACGAAACGTATAATATTTTTTAAAAAATCTTTTACTTTTGTTTATCTAAGTGCTTAATTTTCGAAAATGTTGGATGAAGAGAAAATTTATTTATCAGAAAAAAAAAAAGATATAAATGTCTAAAAAATCTCCTTAAATATAAAATGTAACCAAGTATAAATATAAAATAAATCATTAAAAAGTCGCTTATATACCGGATTTAAAATTCAAATGTATAAAAACAAAATGAATCAGTTAAAATTTTAAATATATATAGAGAGCAATTGATATTTATTTCAAGTATTCATTTCACAATTTCCTTTTTATATGTATAAGAAGTATAAAAATGAATCAAAATAAAATAACATACCGTAATTTCGGGTGTATAAGCCGCGGATCAAACAATTCTTTTTGGTCCCAGAAATCTTATTTAATGATTAAAAACAAATATTTACGGCGATCTAACTAGTTATATTTGTTTCTTAAAAAATTCTGGGTCGAAAAAGAATTGTTTGATCTGCGGCTTATACACCCGAAATTACGGTATTACATTTATTTAATCCTTTGAGCTCTGGTGGGTAAATTTCTTCAAAATTCAAAATATCACATTGGCACCAGTATTTTGAAAAGAAAAAAAAAAACAATTAACGATAAATATGTTTAAAAAAAATGCATTAAAACTTTTTCAAATAAATTTGGTCGATTTTTCTGGTGCCGTTGTGACATTTCGGAATTAAAATTATGTGGTAGAAAATTCTACCATCAGAGCTGAAAGGGTTAAAACTATAACAATAAAAAAATAAATAATTAAACGTGCAAAAAGATTTGCAGGAAATATGAATTAGGTTATTAAAAATTAATGTTTTCAGAATTAATGTATTGTTGGTATTGTTAATATTTATTGCATGTATTAATTTCATAATTTGTATTTGATAGATAAAAAGTATAAAAATGAATAAAAATAAAATTATAATATATACCATTTATTTAAAAATTTTATAATAATTTTTAAAATGTGGGAAAATATTTATTGTAGGGAATTTTAATGATGTAATTGAAACATTAATACATTAAAAATTGACGTAATGTTGGTATTGTTATGGAATATTTTAAAGTTTGTTTTTGTTCAACATGATGACACAGGACCGCAACTAGAGGGGGGGGGGAAAGGGGGGTATGCCCCAAGCGCCAGAAAAAAAGGGCACGAAATAAAGATTTTATTTGTCGATTTTTCTCTTTCTCTGTTTGGCACGATATTGTTAAAATCGTTTTGTCTGGGGTATGCCAAAACAAAAGCATAGAAAAATCTAAGAATGCTATGTAAAAAAACAGAAATCACAACACCAAGTATCCTGTATAAAGCGGAATTTTTTTCGATTCCGTTTTCAAGATTTTAACGAATCAATGTATGTCAGAACAGATTACGTAGTTTGTTGTTACATATATTATGATTACATATTTCAAATTTTAAAATAAGTCGGTTATTAAAAAATTGGTAAAATTCTCTTTGTAAATATACCTGCGGAGGAGAAGGGGGGGGGGGAGCAAAATCTATGTTTGCCCCAGGTGCAAAATCTAGTTTCGGCCCTGTGGCGACAACTTGTCAGTTAGAAGATACAATTCCCAACTGAATGTTAACGTTCTGCCTCTGTGTGCCAACTTAATGGTTAACACTTCTAATAACACTCAGGTCTTATATGACTCCAGTTATTTTCTGTTTTAAAATTTTTAACGTTTCAAACCAGAGAAAAATTAATAATGTTCAATTAATATATGAAATTAAAGAGATACCTCTCATGGAAATGCTATATATAATAAAATTAAACTTCTGGTTCAAATCATAAAAAACTAAGAATTATTAGAAAAAAAATTAAAGCTGTTACTAGCAGGGATAATTAGTTACATTGTCGATACTATGTCAAACTATTCAATGTGAAAACAGTGTTGCCGGTGGGCTACTTTTTATAAATTCAGATTTCTTAATTGATACCTTTTTTTTTTTTTTGATAAAGTAAAATTCGTCTTATTTAACGTTATTTACTGACACGTTAATTAAGGCGAAAAGAAGAGGAATTGTGTCATTTCAGAAAAGTGATGCCAATCAAGTAATATTAATTTTAATAAAGTAGCCCACTGGTAACACTGTTTTTATATTGAATAGTTTCACATCGTATCAACGATATCTGTCAAACCTATCAATTTTTATTATCATTATTTCTGAAATTATCTATAATTTGATTATAATTCACTTTATTTAATTACAGCAGTTTGAGTTTACATAAAATAAAGAATGCTATTCAGAAGCAATGGCACTCAAACATCGGAAGGTGTGGCAACTATGGTTGCCATAAAGTCTGTCTTAGAATTCAACCCAGGCTATATATAAACGAAATAAATAATGCATAAATAAACTTGTATTTGAACGGTCACAAATATTTCTTTCTTCCATATTTCTTTCTTTCCGAATTTATACCATAAATTTGGAAGTTTAATCTTTCTTATTTAATGACAGACATTTGGTGTATTACAAGGCCCACAACTGATACATGTTTTCAACACAGCTATTTTTCAAAGTAAAATCTTCGTAATAAATTTCGCAGAAATTTGCCCAAAACAGCATTTTTCTTGCAATTATTGTAGAAACCTACCTTTTTTTTTTTACTGGAAAATTCATGGTTTCAAAACATGGACTTGTGGGAGATCTGTAGTAACATATCATAATAAAATCTGTATATATTTCAGAATTTACGATATGCATTCGAATTCCTGAATTAAAAATAAGCATAACATTTCAACCCAGATTGTAACCCGAACTACGTTACGGCAACATTAGTAAGGGGTATAAAGCAAATATTATGAAAATTCTGATAAGAGCTATATGCAATCTGTGTATTTAATTTGAGTTTGGAAGGAAGTATATCTCTTAATCTTTTCTTTACTAACAGGAATTAACCCCTTAACTGTGGCATTGTTTTTGACAACATAAATTAAAAAGAGGGGATCTAAACCACATTTTCCATACTAAAATAGTTGCTTTACTTAATCAAAAAACATCTGCTAATCAATAAAGATAAATTTTCAGTTAAAAATTCGTGGTGTCAAAAAGCTTTAAGTAATAAAGCGTGCAAACAGTTCCTGCCCGAAGTCAGTTCAGGCAACACAGTTAACCCTTTGAGCTCTGATGGTAGGCAAATTTTCTACCTCATATTTTTAATTCCGAAATGTCACAATGACACCAGAAAATTCGACCAAATTTATTTGACAAAAGTTTAATGCATTTTTCCGTGTATATCGTTTACCGGTTTTTTTCTTTGCAAAATACTGGTGCCAATGTGACATTTGGAATTTTGAAGAAATTTACCCACCAGAGCTCAAAAGGTTAAGGGGTTAACCACTTGACTGATCAATATTGTTGAAAATACTCAAATAATACTTACTTTCTTTTTTTAAAGTTTTTTACAAAATTCTTAATTTTTTATCACCGGCTTTTCAAAACAGAAATTTTTGCCTAATTAAATCGAAAAAAAAAAATGCTCGGATTGATTAATACAAAATTTACAATAAAGATTTACTGGTGATAATAATAAATCATGATTTGAAATCTCACTTTGTCCGTACGTGGTAAGGCAAATCATGATTGGCAAAAACACGTTCCCGTATGACGTACGGGCAAATCAGAAGGCGGTTAAAATTACCGGTCAATTTAAATTGATTTCCTTTTGTCTTAACAATTATTTTCGCTGTTATATACGTGTAATAATGATAGTATGTATCTGTACATACTTTAGTATCATTTCATTTTTGTTCCGCATATAGTAATAAAACGTTTGCTTAAAACATTTTAAAGCATTGGTTATTCTTTTATTTTAAACGTGTTTTATTCTTTAAATGTAAAATAGATGCTCCTTTTTAGCGCCAATAAAAAACCATAGAATTGAAAAATTGTTGTCTATTTAATATTATTACTTTGCATAACATAGCTTTTACTTAGCATAGCATAGGTACTTAAGATTTCCAAAATGTCTTCAAAAATTTTTCCTTCGCCTATTGACATACTAACCCGTTAACCCTTTCCGGCGCGGACAAATTCTGTTAGTAAAATGAGAAATTATAGACCGACACCGGAATTTGCAAACCACTTTTTAAGAAATCAAGAACTTCTTTATTTAAGCTTTTATTGTAAAAATAAGGTTTTATTAAAATATTATTGATACCAATTTCAAATTTCGAATTAAAATTAGGTGTGTCCAGACCGGACACACTGCGCCGGAAAGGGTTAACCCTTTCCGGAGCACTACTCTTTAAAGTTGGAATTAAAAGAAAAAAAAATAGGCAATCTATTTAGGCCTAGAGGAGTACACAGGTATTGTTTTGCAAAGATTGCACTAACCATTTTAATTATACAGCTGTTGCCGAAGTGGTAACCTCCCATAAGTAAAGCATTGATAAGCGCAGTGAGAAGGGCATTGCTGGGAAGCGCGTATTACAGTAAAACATTTTACCTATTATTTAAAAACAGTAGAGTTTGATCTCTGTGGTGCTGCCATCTAGAACGCATAAGAAAGATTTAAAGTAGCCATTAGAGTAGTTTTTAAAATATTCACGGAGCTTTTGTGTCTCTAAACAGGGGGAACTTTAGGTGTTGCCGACCCGGCAACACTGCGCGTTAAGGGGTTAAGGATCGCACCTTCTCATACTTGACGTAGATGAAATAAAATTTTATTTTATGCATTTTAATGACTAATTAAAAGAAAATAAGCGATGTTACTTTTTTAAAACTTTTTTACGTGAGATATGACAATGTTTCGAAAACCCAATGTCAGTACAAATCAAGTACATTTTTGCCATATGTAGGAATGAGAATTCCGACTCATTTTTTTTTTATACCGGTATAATCTTAGAGAAAATTTTGTTCTCTTAAATTGCATAAATGTTCGGAATAAATAACAGATTTTCTAAGATTATACTGCCATGCAAAAGAGTTGAAAATCTCGTCTTTGCATGTAAAAGGTTTTAAAACATTTACTATGTTTTAAAAGTACAGTACCTTACCTTACGAACAGTTTGTACAGTCCCTTACATTTACTGTACATAGTTAGCTAAAGTATCCGTAACTTCAATTTCTGAATTTTTATTTCATTATTTAAGCGCATATATAAACACAATCCAAATTATCTATTAAAAAAATTGAAAACATACCATGTTATAACATTCATAGTTCTAATTTTATGCAACTCGAGTTAATTACAACTAGAATAACATTTTTCTCTTGAAAATAAATGTTACATATACAATATGTGAAAATAAATTTGTTGAAAAAAGTATTCGCAATAATAATAATAATAATAATAATAATAAATCACAAGCATAATGAAGCGAAATCGCAACGTCAGTCTTAAACCACTTAACCCTTTCCGGCGCACTACTGTTTAAAGTTGGAATTTAAAGAAAAAAAAATAGGCAATCTATTTAGGCCTAGAGGAGTACACAGGTATTGTTTTGTAAAGATTGCACTAATCATTTTAATTATATAGCTGTTGCCGAATTGGTAACCTCCCATAAGTAAAGCATTGATAAGCGCAGTGAGAAGAGCATTGCTGTAAAGCGCGTATTACAGTAAAACATTTTACCTATTATTTAAAAACAGTAGAGTTTGATCTCTGTGGTGCTGCCATCTAGAACTTATAAGAAAGATTTAAAGTAGCCATTAGAGTAGTTTTTGAAATATTCGCGGAGTTTTTGTGTCTCGGCGGGGGAACTTTAGGTGTTGCCGACCCGGCAACACTGCGCGTTAAGGGGTTAACAGATCAATATATATTTTTTAAATAATGCTTATTTTTTATGGTCTTTTACAGAATTTACAATATTTTACCACCGGTTTTTCAAAACAGATATTTTTGCTTAATTAAATAAGAAAAATATTCCAATTAAATAATTCAAAATTTACAATAAAAATTTACTAATGAGAATAGACCATGACTTTAATATGGATGCCAATACGTGGTACTGGCAAAACATGATTGACAAAAACACGTTGCTAGTATGACATACGGGTGAATCATGGAAGTCGGAAGTGGTTAAATGACAAAAAGCATTTTCGCAGATCTATATGATCTATATATTGGACAAACTTTTTGACGTAAAAGTGTTTGTTCTCATCAAAGTGATGTTGGAAGGAAACAAACTGTAAATATGCAAGTACCGTAATTTCGGGTGTATAAGCCGCAGATCAAACAATTCTTTTTCGACCCAGAATTTTTTAAGAAACAAATATAACTAGTTAGATCGCCGTACATATTTGTCTTCAATCACTAAATAAGATTTCTGGGTCCAAAAAGAATTGTTTGATCCGCGGCTTATACACCCGAAATTATGGTAATTCTTCGGATAACATTAATTTAACCCTTTCCGGCACACTGTGCCCGGTCTGGGATACCTAATTTTAATTCAAAAACATACCATCGGCACCAATAATATATTAGTAAAATTTTGCCTTTACAGTAAAAGCTTAAATTAAGGACTTCAAAATATCTAAAAAATTCGTTTGTAAATTCCGGTGTCAGTCGATAATTTCTCATTTTATTAACAGATTTTGCCCGTGCCGGTAAGGGTTCAATATTTGACATTTTAAAACTATATTGTATATTTACTCAAGCGTTAGAATCCTGGTTAACCCTTTGAGGGGCGGTGGTATATATTATATACCATCTACGATTGATGAAGATTTACACCAGAAAAATGTTATTAAATTTCCCTTTTCTAACTTTGGTTGAAAACAGTCGTGAAATTGCTTTTCCTCTTTTTGATATAACTTTTTTACAAATTTCCGGTGGGAGTTCAGAATTACTCGAACGCAATTGCTTGCCCCTCAAAGGGTTAAAGACATTTGATGAAAATTTTCTCCCGTCTAGATTCATTTTGTGTTGATTTTAACACTAGAAAGTGGGCAAGGGGCCATTTTGGTCCCTACCAATTAAATCTGTTTCTGTTTGAACGAGAAACCTCGTTATAAAATAAATTTAAAAGGCACAGAGGAAAATACTTTTAATTAAATAACATAAACACTTTTAGATAAAAATTCTGGTATTAAATATTTTTCCTAAACTTGGGCAAAAATTCCCGTCTTTCTAGTGTTAAACGCCTTCTTTGTCTGAACACTATAAGGCCGGTGAGCGGTCATTCAGACCAATATCAAATGACTATATTTCTTTTGGAACCACAAATTTCTTTAATAAATAAGTTTAAAACATACAAGAGGTTTCGGGGGGGGGGGGGGATACAGACAAGTTAAACAATTTTAAATAAAAATTACTGTGTAAAATATTTTTATAAACCTTGGACGCGATTTTCCGTCTTTCTGGTGTTAACGGAACCCGGTATCATTTAACCCCTTAACGGTCGCGTTAAATTACGGTTTAAAAATTTAAATTTATTATTACCACCACTTTTAAAAATAAAAAATATTCATCTTATTTAATGACAAGTAAAATGATACCAGAATAAAACCAATTACACTATTTTATAAAACTGGTGGGAATCAAACAAGTCTGAATAAAAGCCGTGAAGCTTACAGCCCGTGAATGTTTCGGGCGCGACGATTAAGTGGTTAAACTATTTTTTATTTTTATTTGAGTATTTTACAATATCTTTTTGACACGGTTTTATAAAGTAAAATGATTTAATCAAAAGAATATAATTCTTATGGTAATATATAAAAAGTTAATATTTCATTTTTTAAATTTTAAACCACGCATCATCTAAATATTTCATTTTATTACAGCAGTTTTTTTAAATATTTTTCATACAAGTAGGCTCCTTACTTGCAACGATCAGCATAAAGTTGTATAAAGCTTTAAAAATAAATTGCTTGTATTTCTGAAAATTTTATTCTCAATTTCTTGAAATGCATCATGCCCGTCCATAAAATAAATAAATAAATAAATAAATAAAAAATGAGTCAATTGAAAAATATATGTTGAATTTTTATCACTTTGATCATTTTATCATTTTGATCATCATATAAATATCATGTGAAGAAATTTGATACTTATCCTACAGAAAAACCAGTCGATGTGAGGTAACTTTCACATGGCAAATGTTTACAAGTGTCATAATCACTACTCTGAACCCAGTTATAGTTTTATTCATTTCCTTACTCATTTCCAAGTAAATGTTATTTGTTGACTCTAATGAGAAGTCAAGTCAAAGATATTGCTGCTTATTGACAAGTCCCAAGGTGACATCATAATGAAGTTATACTTTGTGATTTCTTGTATTGATCATTTGGCAACTCCATCGAAAACCATCATGTTTTGTGACTATTCATCAAGTGACAACTTAATGAAAATATCTTGTGACTATTCATCAAGTGACAACTTAATGAAAATATCTTGTGACTTCACTGTGGAATCTGTAAATATCAGATACTTGAGAATTACCACATGACTTTGTTATTACATTATTTCATGTCTCGTCTCTTTTCAGGCACTGCACATGATAATTTAACGATAGAATCTCCAAGTGACGGTCACGCAGAATTTCAAGATGAAAACACTATCAAGTCAACCGCGTGTACGGCATAAAAAATAGTTACGGTTAAGATGACTTCTCAGTGGAGTAATAAAATTATGCTTTACTGAGAGTAATGATAGGATAATTGAAATATATAATATTTTGTTTCACCGCAATGACTGGCAATTGTAACCATTCGTTATGTGAAAGTGATGTCACACAGACTGGCTGTGCTCTGAGGAAAGTACATTTTTGGTACACATAATAATTATACTACATTCTTTTGAATATTCCCAATTAACAAAATTTGAATTTTTGGCGTCTTGCTTAATTTTAATACATCAGTGAGCATTTAAAAAATATGAAATGAGAAAATAAATTTGAAGATTGCAACTCTGACTTATTCAAAGGGAAATGGATCAAATTAAAACTTTTTCAATCATTTTTATTTCTTGTTTCTTTACAAAAATTCGTCACAATGTGTTACGGATATATACATTCATTTTAGGCTATAAAAAAAAAAAAAAAAAAAAAAAAAAAAAAAAAAAAAAAAAAAAATTCGTCCTTTTTTTTTTTTTTTTTTTTTTTTTTTTTTTTTTTTTTTTACAAAATGTAGAATACCGAGGTCGCCTTAAATGTAAAAGATAGTGACTTCACATAATGCGACTAATCTTTTTCACGCTAAACGTATTTTTTCTCTTCTCAGGAGTGATGAAAAAATGTCAATGCAACTATCTTTTCAGATGACATTCTCAAGCTGCGTACACTCTTTGTATTTTACAATGAATCTACCATTGTTATTTAAGAAAAGAATTTTTTTTAAAATCCTTTCAACTCCGGCGTTTCTTACACAAATTGTATTCGGTCTGCAACACTTTTTCAAAAGAAGTAACTCTCAATTACACAATATGAAAAATGCTCCAATTAAAAAAGACATGTTTTATTTTCCCTTATTACTGGTACAAAGAACAAATTTTGAAAGAAAGCTGATGTCGAGTCAGAATGGACACAAGAGTGCAAGGGTTAATAGTTTTGTTGAATTCGTAATTTGTTGAATTCGTAATCCCTTATTTATTCAGGAAATTTGCAATATTTTTCAAGTTTAGACGCGGTGAAAAATTCTCTTAAAAAATCGTGATAACAATATACGTATCCTAAATTTAAAAAAAATATATATTAGAGGACCCAACTACGGATGCAAAACATAGGTGAAATCTATTTTTATAAATGAAAGAGCTAATAGATTTTTTTTATATATTTGACACTTAAGGGCATATTCTAGTGGTGATCCTGTCACTTGAGTAGCATCTGGGGTTGCTGCATCTTTTTACTGTATACTAAAATTGACCTTATTTAATCGTATAATAATAATTTTTTTCCTTCAAATAATAAATTAGGACAAATTCAGTTTATTATAACACTGGAAATAAAGCTATGCAGAACTCGCATATGCTACGCCACTCAGTCGTCCAATATAAATTTCAGCAAGTTCTGAAAATAGAACAATTCTGAACGCAAAGCTGGCGACTATTTTTTAAAAATTCTAATTGGCACCACTTACTCGAAACAGAAATATTGAACCGATAGTTTGACAACATTTGCAAGAGAAATCTACTTCAAAATTTATATTAGAAAAATACTGGGGCAAAAAAAAAAAAAAATAATAAAAATAGTCACCTGTGGCAGTCCTGTGAACGTTATTGTCGGACGCTCCTCTCAGTCCACAAAACTTTGAAGAATGTCCTAGGTAGTTTTAGCTGCCACCACCGATATTAATGGGTGATATCGGTCACCTGCTGTGAGGATTGGGTAAAATAACACTGACGCTGTTAATGAACTGAACTAACAGTTTATTTAAGATATAGATACGTACACAAGAAATAATATTTACAACTATCTACAATTACAACTCGGATATAGATGATCCGGTTCAACATTAAATTAACTACACTAAACGTTGGTTGTGTACCGTTCAGCTTACACTTTCTTCCTCACACTCAACGCACGTTCGATACGCTTTATCAGAGATTACTGCAGAATCTCAACACACAAGGGTATTAGGCCTCACTTCTCGGCCTATAACAGTATCCACCGGGACGCCTTGTCCCACGCTCAAAATATACACTATCCAACAGGACCACAAATCCTGAGCGACCTATCGGTCTCAACGCCAAGCGAGAACTGTCCCCAACCTCTCTGTCCAGAGTTGACCTTGTCAGAGATCTTCCTTCCCCCATGCAGGACTCCTTAGAGCTCATCCAATGGTTCAATCCCGCACTCCAACCTTGAGTCATGACATCTCCTGTTTACGCATCACTCCAATAGCTAGATGACAGCTGAGGCACGCCCCGCGGCCATCACTTTCATTCATCAACGAGTGCGTCATCTGCACACCTGTGTCAACATCTGTCATTCGTTATTATAGAAAAGAAAGAAAGGTATTTCGAGCTTCACGGATACACAACCCACAATACATAAAATATTCAGATAAGGAAATGTTATTCCTTTCTGATTCAGGGCAGATGTCTTCTAGGAACCTGACAGTTATTTTGTCTTTTTATTCTTCTATTTAGGTCATTTCCATGCGATCTTGTCATGTCTGTCACGCAGCTAAAAATCTATTTGCTTGTTGGCCACCGTTATTTTCGAAAAGTTTTTTTCGCCCTATTCAACTGATGAGATATCCCCGATAAAACGAGTCACACATTTCCGTTCTAAAATACTGGTAGCCAAACATCGTTTTACGTGACAGACATGATCAGTTTTCATGGAATCGTATTAGAAAATGAATGAGTTTACTATCGAATGAATCATTCGGGCATGCTCAAAAACACAGTTTCCAATAATGTTGTCAGGTGTCCCGCTTCAATCTTGGTTTCAAATACTGCCGACATCAGTATTTCCAAATAGTTTTCTTAGAGTTATTGGCAGAATTGTCTACGATTAGCAATGGTGAAAAAATTGTAAGAAATTAGTTATTTTCAAAGCATTTGGCGCCCTGATTTGCGTGAGAGTTCTGGCAACACTAGTTTCCAACCTTTGTATGCATTTTTAATTAATTACCACCAGAAATTTTCTAACCAAAAGTTAAGTTAACAGAAAAACAGTGTATATACAGGGTAACCCATGAACGACTGACGCATTTTCAACGTAAATAACAAAACAATTGAGTAAGTGAGATCAGTGGCTGCGCAGAGGGCTTCGTGTAATATTTCTTTTAGCCCTGTAATGTTCATTGATTTCGCCACGAAACCACAAAATTTTAATTCCGATACGCAACACTCACACCGGTATTTTTATCGAAAAATATCCCTTTTGTTCTGTATGTGAAAAATCTCGTTTTCTTATTTAGAAATATATTTGTTCTTAATTACCGGTGTCACTCATTTATTTCGACATCTTAGCAATAAAAATGCTATGATCGTTAAATGGTTAAAACAATCTATTTTTTAATTAATAAATCCCAATTGTTAATTTATATTTATTAAATTCTTACATAGATGGTAGCACCAGTAATTTAATTTTAAAATAATTATAAGTGAAAGTTATTTATTTTAATCAAATTAAAAACGTTCAAATCAAATTATTTTTTAAGTAAAATCCAAAATTCCAAATTTTTTGAAAATCCGAAAAAAAAAATTAGTGGAGATAGATAAAAGATAAACTTTTAAAGGCTAAAAAAATTGCTTAAACGAAATTTAAAATGCTGAATCATTAATAAATCGCAATAGTTTTTAAAATAGAAAGAAAATCGAATTTCAAGAAATGTTATGAATGTCAGATGAACGAAACCCGAATAATATAAACTCTTAAATTGTCAAAAAGTACGAAATTTCTTCTAATTAAATTTATCTTAACATGAAAATTTCAAGTTCCATCATCGGGGCTCGAACTAAGATTTTTCTGTTTACTAGCGAGACGCTTTACCTCTAAGCTATGATGTCTACTCAAAAAACGTTAAAATTAAGATTTTCTTTTAAAATTTAAATCGAAAAAATGAACGGATGGCTTTGAAAAAAAAGTATATTGAAATAGTAAACTTTTTCAAAATTTTAGGATTTGCCGTGTGACTCGAGGTATTATTGATGATTGATGATCGAACAATGTTTATTGTACTTAATAGAGATATATAACAGTATAACAGACATTGTACAATCAAAAATATTATTTTAAATCTATTTCTAACCAACAAATCCTATTTATGCAGGTGAGTCGAGAGTCGACTCATCAAGTAGGTAAGTCGATTCAGATTCGAATATGTGAAATGAGTCGCGAAGTTCATCCCGATTAAAACTACAGTAATATCTGTATTCGACAGCAGATTGCAATCAGCACCATCTTTTCGTCGAAATTTGAACTATTTGAATAAATTGTATAAGTTAAAATTTATTGATTTTCTATTAACGATACGGCAAACTATGCATTTTTTTCCTCAAACCGTTTTTTTGTTATTTACGTTTAAATTGGATCAGTCATTTACGCTTTTATCAAGCGTACTAGCTTAATGCTGGATTCGGGTGTTTTTCGCCTCGAAAATAAAATGATATTGAGATCAGTGGAATTATCAGTGGGGGAGAGGTCTAGATGCACTTGGCACCACTAACTTGATGAAGTTTTCTTCGCCTTATCTAATCAAATAATTTTGAGGTATTGATCAAACCAAAAAATCTTAACAATTTTAGTGGCGTGAAGTACATGTTGGACCCCGCCCCCTTTTTCTGCTCTGTCCGTGCCAGTGACACTTTTTTTTTAGTACACATATTTTTATCAAAACAAACTGGGGCAAACATATTTTGCAATAAATTTAGTAAACAAGATTCATCTTCAATGAGTGAGTAATGATTTGAAATTCGTGATTGAATTTTGAGCAGACATTCTGTAAATAGCTTTGTCTGTTTAACCCCTTGAGGGGCGCTGGGATATATTATATACCTTCTACTTTTAATTGAGAATCGCACCAGAATATTTTAATTAAGTTTTATTTTTATAACTTTGGTGAAAACAACCTGAAAAATTACTTCTTATTTTAAAATAAAGATTTTTAAAATTTTCTGTGGGAATACAATGTTATACGAAAACAACTGCTTGTCCTCAAAGTGTTAAATCAGAGAGATTTAATTAGGAAAAAATAGCATATAAAAATTAGTGGTAAAAATTTGGTTACTTAGCCCCGTCATCCCGCATCCCCTAGGGGACAAGCGAGCGGTATAAATGCCGCATATGGTTCTCAGAATCCCCGATTTTACTCAGCAGAAATGTTTTATTGTAAATTTTGCCTTATTTAATCTGAGCATTTTCGCGAATCAACTAGGCAAGAATTTTCTACTTTAACCCTTTAACGTCCAGAGCATTTTAATTGCTAAGATATTGAAATAAATGATTTACACCGGTAACCAGAGCCTGATTACTAACGGGGCACTCTCTCACCAGAAAAAATTTATAGAAATTTTCGCGCCCTTTAAACGCCCTTTTCATACAAGATTACTGTCATGAATAAGGAAAAATTCTTTATTTCTTTTTCCTGGTGGGAGAGTGCCCCGTTAGTAATCAGGCCCTGCCGGTAACTGCATACAAATATTTTTGTAAATAAGAAAAAGTGATTTTTCATATGTATAATAAAATGAATTTTTCTTTATTAAAATTCCGGTGTCGTTGTTGCATATCGGAATTGAAATTTTGTGGTTTCGTAGAGAAACCAATGAACGTTAAAGGGTTAACCACTTAACTGATTTGCCCGTACGCCGTTCGGGCCAGACG
Source organism: Maratus speculifer (assembly GCA_964019185.1). NCBI lineage: Eukaryota > Metazoa > Arthropoda > Arachnida > Araneae > Salticidae > Maratus > Maratus speculifer. The sequence goes on along the minus strand of OZ025293.1, from coordinate 309,028,644 downwards.
AATTTACTTAATTCATCTTTTAAAGCTCTTTGACACCACTAATTTTTTTTAAATGGAATGGCACGCTATTAAAGGTAGAAATGTTTAGAATAAGTATTACGAATATTTAAGCTTAAAAAAATTGGTAAGTACCCATATTTTCAATTTATTGCGCGTAAAAAAAAAAGAACTAGTTAAGGGATTAAAAAATAATGATAACAATTTTAAAATACCGTAATAATCACTTGTTCCGAAAGGGCCATGTCTCGTCGGCGCCTATAATGGTCACTTGGTAAATTAATCACATCCTAACAGCGTAACAATTCAACATACAAAAATTCATTTTTTATCTCTTGTAGAATATTTACTTTTTAAAGTGCTTGATAAAACTGCATTAAGATTAAATTCTCCAATCTAGTAATCAAATGAGAGTTATGAGATTTTCATCATTTGTCTTGGCAACCAAAATAATGAAACACTATATCCTCCTCCCCTCATTGTCTTTGGCGTATTCCCTCTTTTGAAATCTCTTTCTCTCCTCCGTTAAATTTAAATCCCCCAAAATGGGGGAATAAGTCTACAGCTGCTTAAATATTCATTTAATCGTGTATATGGGGGGAACACTTGGACCCGGTGGTTTTTCCTCTCTTTGCCTTTTGAAGACTGTACAAGGATGAATTATGCTACCCTTGGGCTAAGGGGGTGGGAGGAACACGCTGGGCGTGGTTATAATTCTGAAAGTGCCTATTGTATCATGATACATTACATTCAGCCCAGGAGAATGTATCATCTCTCTTTTTCGTAGCAGTACCGAAGTTCAAAGGAATTTCCTTTAAAAGGAATTCTCAGTGATTAAAAAAGGAGTATTTGGAAAGAAGGAATTTCAGGATATGGGTAATTTCAATTTCAGTTGGAGTCGGTGAACGATGATGGATATTTCTGTTTGAATGCTCGCCTTGAAACTTATTTTCAATAAAATTCTTGCGATAAGTATGATGAATTTAAATAGGAAAATTATTAATGTTTAAAGAATATTCTAAAATGGACTAACTATTTTTAAAATTTAGTTACTTTTACAAGTTAAAAGATATTAATGTGTGCACCATGGAGTATATTTATTAAGCTTCTTTGTTTCAGTTCCGAATATCACAGGTAGATGGCGTTACACCCCGTAAATGTATTAGTAACGTATAAATATATATCAAAGTTCAATTAGATTTTAAACTTCTGTTTACTGAAGGAAACACCAAAAAAATCGGTTTGCGTTTCAAAATTAAGGTCTCCTTGTGGCCTAATTTTTAAAAAACAGAATTTTTTCTTTTTTTTTTCAGAAAAAAATTCGCGGTAGGTACCTGGAACCAGTGTTGCCATATCTGATGGCAATAAGCAATTTAAATCAAGATGGGCAAAATGTTTAAAAACCAACTCATTCACGATCTAATAAATTGCAACTCTTTCCTGAGAAGTTAAATCCACTCTTTCGTTTTAAGAGTGTAATAGATTTTTTCTTTGAAAAAGTGGTGTTTTGCAGCATTTAAAAATATTCGCCTGTAATTGAAATTTTACGATATCCCCATGTACCCTCAAACAGTAATTTCCCCCTTATTTATCGTTCGGCCTACTGGAAGGGTCCAATGGACCCAGCCGCTGCCGTCGAAATACTCAAAGCTCGAGGAGAGGAGAGGAGAGGAGGTGTGACGTTATCACTAATGAATTGACTTCTCACTCGTGTTGGAATTCACACCGGAACATTTTGATTAGCAATTTTCTTTTCTTTTATTTGTGGACTATGTCTCATCTTATAAAGCAGGGCATTTCCATGCGAATTTGTTAGTCTGTTATACAACTGAAAATCGCTATGCTTGTTGGCCACCGTTATTTTCGAAAAGTTTGCTTCGCCTTATTCAATTGATGATATATCTTCGATAAACTAAGTCTCATTTTCTCACTTTAAAATACTGGTAGCCAAAAATCATAGTATGTAACAGACAAACAAGTTCGCATGGAAATGCCCAGCAATAATAATTATTAAACCCGTTAAGGGGCAAGCAGCAATGACTCTGTAATATTGAATTCTCACCAGAATAATCGAAAATTTTTATTTTAAAATAAGGAAAAAAAAAAAGAGTTTGCCCTAAAGTTAAAACATAAAATTTCGTTAAAAGTTACTGGTGAGAATCTTGTTTGAATTAGGAGGGATAAAATATATCCCACCGCCCCACAAGGGGTTAACCTCTTCGCTACTGGCGATTGTTACAGTATTTTTAATTATTACTGAATTATTTCTTCTCTCGTTTGACTTCAGAGCGAGATTTTTGTTTTATTTTCATTAGCTCGAATCTTAGAATTCGAAACATATTATTCTTATATCGAAATTTCATTTATATTTGAGTATCATCAATAAAATGGGACAAAACTGATGTACCCATTTGGGTACTCAGGGACTGAAGAGGTTAAACTTACTGGTATGAGAATTCGGAATACCTAGATAAAAATTTAGCCTGATGCGGATTGTCACAGTGTTGCTGCATCTGGCTGATATTTTATTCGGGGATTCTAAATTCAGGGCTGCCGCATGCGACTGTTTTTATATTCTGTTCGCAGCAGTAATTTTTTAATAACAATTTAAAAATATATTTCTCTTATAAATATTGTCAAAGCGTTTGTTAACGTTTACTTTTTTAAGAAACTGGTGCCAGTTAGAATTAAAAAATAGTCGCCAGTGGCAGTCCTGTGAATTTTCATCAGTAAGTTTAAATTGTTATTATAGTTTTGTAAGATGATAGATAGTCAACATATAAAATAAAATTGGCTATTCAAAATTTCCTGAGGTGAATTCAAACACTACATCCATGAGTGATTACGTCACACCACGTGTCCTATTTCGATGGCAGCGACCCAACAGGCACATTCAATTTATTTATTGAAACCAGAAATTTGTTTAAAACAAACTAAATCGGTAAACCAGAGAGTCAAAAGTTAGTTTTAAATAAAAATTCTAATTTTGAATATTTTTATAAAACGTAGCAAAGTTTCCGGTAGTTCTAGGGTTAATAGCTGAAACACTGTGTTTGAAAAAGATGATTTTTTTGTGCTAAAATATTTAGCACAAAGTATTGAAAATTGTGTGCTCTTTTTACGACACGGATATGTACAGCTAATTGCGTATGAAATAAACTTATGGTTCATTAACTTTCAGAAATCACAAAAAAAAAAAAAAAAGAAAAGAAAAAAAGTGTTTTGTGCTTTTATTAGCAATAAAAAAAATCAAAGCGTTTAATTTTCTATTATGTATAAATGTGATAAAATAAAGAATGATTCTTAAGTTCTAATCAATGCTCTAAGTACTAATGCAAACAAAGTGTTGCTAATACACGTGCCTTGCACACACCCCACACGTGCCAGAAAGGCATGCGCTTTTGCGTGAAAAAGTATTCCGTCAATCATTCAGCCAGCTATGATAGACTCGATAGTTTAAATGTAGTCTTCTTTTATGACAAGCACATCACGTCGCGCCTCTAAAAGCAACCTGATAGGAATGGAAAAGTAGCCAACCGTTGTCCGTTCATGGTAAAACTGTTCTTTCTGCAAACTCCTTTTACTGTAAATGGCAGCGGTAAATACGGAGAACTCTTTAATAGATTTTTCTTTTTTGTCAGAGTGCACAGGATCAACCAATTGTTCTCCCCGCTTATTTTTATCCCTTATCAAAAAATTAAACGTATATTTAAATCTGTTACAAGGTTAGCACACTCCTTATATTTTTTAAAGATTCTGACACCACTATTACTGATAAGAAAATTTATATTTATTTTTTAAGTAACAGAATTGCCAACCATCACCTTTATTCTCAAATTGTGCAATTATTTTTCTGCACTGAAATGCGTTGAAAATACTGTTAAAATTTAGTGGTAATATTGTGCAAACCCTGTGTTAATTGTAGGTTTTTTTTTTTTTTTTTTTTTTTTTTTTTTTTTTTTTTTTTTCTTGTCAGACTAACAGCCAGCATAAAGATTTCCAACCAACGTCGCTGACACTAAAAAAAAATCTATAGAAAATCTGTAGAGAATTGGCCCAAAATTCTTTGCGAAATTCGTAGGTAATTGGCCCATTCTGCAGATATTTTAAAGAATATCCTAAAACATTCTGCAGATATTTTTAAGGTAAAGCTAAATCTCCGAAATTTCTTCAGATTTCTGTAAAACTTCTGAAGAAAGTGGAAATCTGTGCAAATAATTTTAAGATTATTTTAGTCAGAGAAAGGGGTGTCCAAATGCACTGGACACCAAAACTGAACACTGGGACGTAATTAATACTGGACAAGTTTTCTTCGGCTTATGTAATCAGAGTTATTAATAAAAAAGGAAAATCTAATAATAAACCACTTAATTTATTTTATTTTTATGTAAAATAGATTGAAAATAGGGGTTAACACCACTTTTTTAAGCTAAAATATTCGTAATATTAGTCTAAACATTTCTTCCATTAATTAGTATAATAAAAAGAATACTGCCCAGTTAAACTGATGGCATTGAGCTCACAGGCTACAAATACTAATTGTACATCAAAGCCATATATTTTCAAGGGTTAATTCCGTTCGAAAAAAAATTAAGAAGCGGAAACAGCTCTCCCCTTTCCTCTTTTTTTATACTTAATCATTGAACCTCCTATACTATCAAAGATATGCTTTATTATATAAAAAATCTATATCCAAAATTCAGAGCAAATGAGATAATTCTTAATAAAAACCCATTTAGCATTTATATAATTTAAAAGGAGTTATCCCCCTCTTTTATACTTAACCATTAAACTTCCAAAACTATTCAGAGATTTCAAAGAAATCTGAAAATTCTGCTTGAAAAACCCATTTATATAAATTAAAGGGGGAGGGCATTAGAACCCCTGTTCCCCCTATTTATACTTATTCAATGAACACCTAATAACAGTCACGGAATCGCCTCATCAGAATGATCCTAATCTAAATTTTGAACGAAAACTTAATTCTGCATGAAAATCCCATTTATATCAACTACGGGGAGGGGCATGAGCCCCCCGTTCCCCCTCTTATACATATCGAATGAACTCCAAAAACTAATCAGGGAAGCGCCTTGTCAGGATATACCTACATACAAAATTTCAAGTGGATCGGATATTTTTATCATGAGTTATCGCGTTACGCACGAACGTACGAACGTACATACAGAACGGGCGCACAGTGGGGCAAAAACCCAATAAAAAAGAATATTGCCCAGTTAAACTGATGGCATTGAGCTCACAGACTACACATACTAATTCTACATTACGCCCTTATGTTTTCAAGGGTTAATTCCGTTCGCAGAAAAATTAAGGAGGGGGAACAGCTCCTCCCTTTCCCCTTTTTATGCTTAATCATTGAACCCTCTAAACTGATCAGGACATGCTTTATCATAAAAAATCATTATTCAAAATTCAGAGCAAATCAGAAAATTCTTAATAAAAACCCATTTATATAATTTAAGAGGAGTTATCCCCCTCTTTTATATACTAACCATTAACCCCTTGAGGGGCAAAGCACTTCTGCTACTAAAATGTTAAAATGATTGATTGACACCAGTATTTATAAACAATTTTACATGAAACAAAGTAAAAGCTTTTCTTCGAGTATATCATGTGAAACAAAAGTTGATTCTTAAATTTTGGTGTCAATGTGGCATTTGGGAATTAAATATAAGTGGTATATAACATATACCGGTGCCCTTCAAGGGGTTAAACTTCCAAAACTATTCGGAGATTTGAACGAAATCTGACAATTCTGCATGAAAAACCCATTTATATAAATTAAGGGGAGGGGCATTAGACCCCCCCATTTCCCCTGTTTATATTTATCCAATGAACACCTAATACCAATCACGGAAGTGCTTCATCAGAAAGATCCTATGTGTAAATTTTGAACAAAAACTATTATTTCTGCATGAAAAACCCATTTATATTAATTAAGGGGAGGGGCATGAGCCCCCCGTTCCCCCTCTTATACATATCGAATGAACTCCGAGAACTAATCAGGGAAACGCCTTATCAGTATATACCTATATACAAAATTTCAAGTGAATGGGATATTTTTATCATGAGTTATCGCTTTACGCACGAACGTACGAACGTACATACAGAACGGGCGGGCACATAAGCTCTCAGGCTATGATAGCCTGTGAGCTAAAAAGCTGGTCAAAAGTCGAAAAATGAAGTTACGATTTAGGGAATTTTGATTATATAGTTGGCTAGAATAATGTTTGGAGAGTTAGAATCTGTATTTAATTTTTTTGCTTCGTCCTTACAAACAGCATATTTCAAAAATGGTGGTTGAAGGAGTATCATTTAGAGCGAACAAAAACAGCAAAAAATAGTTTCTCTAAACGCGCGCTACATTTTATCATATTATCCGATTTTAATGATTTGAAATGGATTCACACTATGATAGTGTGTACTTTATTTGTATGTATTACCAAATTTATACTAAGCACATAAAAATTAATAAATTCCTAGTCATTTTTGATAAAATATTGTAGAAAATATGTTATTTTTTTGCTTTCAAACATCAAAAAGTTTAAATGTTCCACAATGTTCCGCAACGAAATTTAATGGAAATAATAACCTGGGCTATTGCCTAATGATTCATGAAAAACCAGCTGCCAAAAACTGCTTTCTGCATTTCGCGCATATTTTAGTAACCCCAAGTAAAAATGCTTCTTTTTCGGCCTCTTCAAAAATTCTGAAATTGAGTACTTTTCACATTAATTTATCTGATAAATACCTTTCAAATTTTTGAATTATTCCATTTCGTAATAGTTTATTACCTATTATATTGTAAATAAGTACTATAATCATAAATTTAAATTAATTTGATAAGTAAGCTTAGTAATGAAAAAAATGAAAATAATTTTCTATTATTGATCCGAAAGAATAACATTTTCTTATTTTTATAGGTAGTAATTTTGTTTGTTTTATTTTAATTAGAAGAATTATTTTGTCAATGGCAATGTTTGCTAGATCAAACTACTGAGCATATTGTATTTCATTAATGCGAGTGAAAATCATTATGAATATGACTTTCACCTACATTAGCAATTTGGATTTGGTTTGCAAGTAAAGATGTGATTGCAAATGTATTCTAAGTACATTTAAACAAATATTTCTCTATGAAGATGGCAGGAGGCTCTAATATATTTTTCACTTCGCCCCTGCTACTAGAATACATAAATATTGCGAATAAATCATGAATCGTCAATTTGAAAATTCCGAGATCTTCATTTCACTGATTTTATCGGGCCAATCAAGATCCATTTTCTTTTTCAAGAAATACGGAAGCTAATGTCAATGAATAAGATTGTATTAAACACCAGGAGAATTAACTTATTTCTTTTAACCACTTCAGGGGCAAAGCACTTCTGTTCCTAAAATGTTCAAATGATTGATTGACACCAGGATTCATAAACGAATTTATATGAGAGTAAGTAAAAGCTATTTTTCACGTACATTGTAAAAAACAAAACTTAATACTAAAATTCCGGTGCCAATGTGGCTTAAGGGAATTAAAATTAAGTGGTATATATAATATACCGGTGCCCTTCAAGGGGTTAATACAATCATTGATACAGAAGAAATAGTCGTTATCACTAAAACAGCCGGGTATTTTACTCAAGTTTTATATAAAGTGTTTCGCACCAGAATTTTAATTTTTAACTATTTAACTTATTTAATTAGACTATTTTTGTGCTGCATGTATTTAATATATCTTATGAAGAAAATTCTGGTTCGAATCGACTATTATCATTCTGGCAGGGGTCATTTTGACACCAAATGGCGGTTCCAGTGTTAACAAAGAATTAGTGTAATACTCAACGTTGCTACCTATGGCAGACAATATCAAAAAAGCTTCTTACCGATATGACATTTTTTTAATTAAATTGGATAGTGATAATTTAGAATTCAGAATATCTTCGTTACATGCTAAGATGTTTTGAGAGGGCTTCCACATGGCAGACAAACTGCATAGAAAAAATGGAAAGCTCGTGCATTGCATGAAAAGAAGAACACTGAAATCGCAAAATAAAATATGCAAAAAATATTTCATTTATAATTAAGACTTCTCGTCAACAACTAAAACCCAGATTTGGAAGCACAAATGATGGCAATACAATTCAACCATTCTTTGAAACGCAACTATTTGTGCTTCTATAGCAAGCATATACGAAGATTTGTTTAAACGATTCTATGTCATTCGTAATTTCTTGTAGCCATGTCATTTATTTGATATATTTCGAAGATTTTCCTTTACAAACAGCTCGGGGATTTGAACTACATCCAGGGATGAGATTTCCACTTTTTTGAACACCAGTAAAATTTTAGAGAAAATGCTATATTATTTGATCGGAACATTTTTGCGATTTAACAGACCAACATTTTCTCTAAGATTATACTGGTGTGCAAAAAAGCGGAAATCTCATCCCTAGCTACATCCCTGGTTCTGTATGCCTACTTCAGAACACAAACTACTTATTAATGAGATATAACATTATCTTCATTACTGCTTATTTGTCAAATGCCATAAGATACTCAAGAATCATGCAACAAACTGATCAAAAGACATCGAGCAGATTTATGACAAACATGCAATAGCGCGAAAAAAAGAAAGATATTTTTACGCCTTTTAACCCGGGAGGACGCGCGCAGGGCCTAAAACACCCGGGGTGCGTATGGTTTTTACAATTGCAATCACTATTTTTTTAAGTATTCTTTAACCTATTTTATCGCAAAATTTGTAAGAATTATCTCCGTCTAAATAAAGTGACTGTTATAACTTGATTTTATTGGTGACGAAGTTAAACCATTCGTATCCTGGGTAAGCGCGCGTTCTCCCGGGTTAATGTCATCAGATTTTTTTCATTTCCGGTTTAGGAAAATTATCGCAAAACAAATTAAAATCATTGATCCTAAGACTCACGGGATCTTCTAATACCGCCAATAAGTTCTGCTAACTATTTCGACACCTTGACCTCTGAAGAATCTTTTATTATACTACAGTTGATTCTAAAGGTGAATCTCTGGAATATATTTCCATTTTTATTTTAATAATATAAAAATTAAACAGTCTAATATTTTACTTTACATTAATTAATTTCGATTAAATATGGCTTGGTTCCTTCAAAATTCCTTTTTAAGTTTAGCCTCGAAATTTTAAATATTATTTAAATCTAATTGTTTTTACTTTTAATTTGTCATTTTATTTATTTATTTATTTTTAAAGTTTAACTTTTGAATCCTAATTAGCATCCTGAAAAGTTTACGAAATTTCATACAAATTGAATAATTTTCGAGACATTTTAATTTTTGTTCCGCCATATTGTATCCACCATTTTTACTTTCTTCTATCTTCAATAGAAGAAAGTATTGTAATCGAAATTTTTTTCGACTTCCGGTTTTCGATGGATTTACACGTTTTAGGGGTCAGATATTCTAAAAAACATGTTTTTACAAAATGTCTGTCTGTCCGTGTGTCTGTGTGTCTGTATGTCGCCATTCTATCATCAAAGAGTGTATGAAGTTATGCATCGAATTTAACCAAATTTTTTGTGAATATTTTTGGTTGTGGCAAGCAGGTCCTCCTCCAGTTTTGAAATATTCCGCCGCAAGGGGGTGCTGCAATCGCGATTTTTGTGCAATTTTCAATATTGTACCGACCAGAAGTATGTGAAGTTATGCATCGAATTGAACCAATTTTTTGCGTAAGGGTATGACTATGGCTAGTTGGTCCCCCCTCAATTTGAAAATAATCCGCCGGAAGGGGGCGCTGCAATCGCGATTTTTGTGCCATTTTTAATATTGTACCGACCAAAAGTATATGAAGTTATGCATCGAATTGAACCAATTTTTTTGCGTAAGTGTATGACTATGGCTAATTGGTCCTCCCTGAATTTGAAAAAAAATCAGCCGGAAGGGGGCGCTGCAATCGCGATTTTTGTGCCATTTTCAGTATTGTACCGGCCAAAAGTACATGAAGTTATGCATCGAACTGAACCAAATTTTTTGTGTAAAGTGTATGGCTATGGCTAGTTGGTCTTCCCTGAATTTGAAAAAAATCCACACGAAGGAGGCGTTGCAACAGCCAATTTTATGCCATTTTCAATACTGCACCACCTAAAAGTGTATAAAGTTAGTCCTAGAACCGAACTAAATTTTTTGTTTATGATTATTTTTTGGTAAGGCAAGTAGGTCCTCCCGGAATTTGAAAAAAAAAAAAAAAAAAAAAAAAAATCTGCCTATCATTCTATTGTCCATCGGCTCGTGTAGAGACGGAAGTTCGTTTTTATTCCGATTAATTGATTGAAGCAGAAATTTAAGATGAAAACCAAAGTTCGTATGGTATTGAATTAAAATTATTAAAACATTAAAATGAATAACGATTTTTTTTTAATATTAAAATATACGTATGAGATAGAAGAAAGTTTTGGGATTGGCACATCCAACTAGTTTTTAAATTTTAATTTTGTATTTTTACTTAGCATCATCAAAAACATCTATATACGAATTTCCGTACAATTTGAATAACATTTTCATATTTTGGCCAGCTTTTCGGGATTTTGCCCCACTGTGGGACGGGCATATAAGCTCTCAGGCTAGGATAGCCTGTGAGCTAAAAATGTATTTAGATAACTTAGTGGTGTCAAAAAGCTTTAACCCTTTAACCCCTGCAGCGCGGTACATCTATGAAACCACTTAATTTTAATTCCCAAACTCCACATTGGCACCGGAATTTTCGTAAAAAAAAAAAAAAAAAAAAAAAAAAAAATACGGTTTATTGAATGCGTGAAATATAGCGTTTTTCAAATAAAGTTGTTTTCAAATTCCGGTGTCAGTCATTAATGTCAATACTTAAGCAATAAATTTGCCCTGCTTCGCAAAAGGTTAACGGACAAAGCATTTTCATTGCTAAGATGTAGAAATAAATGATTGACACCGGTAATTGCGATCAACTATATTTATAAATAAGAAAAAGTGATTTTTCACATACATAGTAAAATGGGTTTTTAAAAATTAAAATTCCGGTGTCATTTTTGCGTATCGGAATTAAAAATTTGTGATTTCGTAGAGGAACCAATGAACGTTAAAGGGTTAACCCTTTCCGGCACGGGCAAGATCGGTTAATAAAATGAGAAATTGTGGACAGACACCGGAGTTCACAAACGAATTTTTTAGATATTTTGAAACCCCTAATTTAAGTTTTTATTGTAGAAGCAAAATTTTACTAAAATATTATCGGTGCCATTTGCAAGTTTGAAATTAAAATTAGGTATCCCAGATCGGACACAGTGTGTCGGAAAGGGTTAAGTGATGAATCAAGCAAACACTTCTTGCCCGTACGACGTACGGGCAAATCAGTTAAGTAGTTAATATCCTGCTATTAATTAAAATGAAAAAACCTTTCAATTACAGTGGGATGAAGAGCATTCGGAATCCCCCTCTGGCTACGCCAGTGGTTGTAGAATTACCATTTTTTTCATACGTTTTACACCAACATTATTTATTCACAGAAAACTAATTCCAATAATGCGATTAAATACAGTGAAGAATAATCCGCAAATTACTAGTACCTCTGTAGTCCGCGGTTGAGCTGGTTGAAAACTTTGAGGAAGTCTTTGAGGAAGCTAATCTAAGCTTTAACAGTGCAAAGTTTCAAATAATTGCCAATCGTTTCAAATAATTGTCTTTACTTGGCAATACAGAATAAAAAGAAAAAATATATATATGGGGACCGTAATATTTGAGACGAGTATAGACTTTAATGTTGTTCCGAAATCCAGAATGCATATTTTCCGACACATTTTTAAATTCCTTTTTATTCGCAAGTGCGTGGAATTGGCAGATGCTCTTTCTCAGATTCTTTGCGATCAAACTTGTTTTTCCATTTTTCGGTACAAGTAAAAGAAATTTGAGAATATGCTGTCAAACTTGACGTTTTAAATAGAATTTTCAGAGGCAACAATCACGGAAAGGGAAACTTTTATTCTGTAAAGATCCCATGAGAAAATAATCACTTACAATTCATTGTGATTCATTTATCGAAAAATGAAAAACTGTTCGATTACAAATCACTTGAACGATGATGCCAGCAGTGTCATGTTTTGTGTTTAAAAACGAGAAAAATATGTATTTAAAAATTTCGTGTAGTTACGGGAAAAAGATTTTTTTTAATTAATTTTTTAATTTTTTAATTTCTTTATGTATATTTTTTAGAGCTGGTCTGAAGTGAAATATAAACATTGCTTGAAAATACACTGGAAAAATATATCCTGATTGTTAGCCTATATAAACTTGATTTATTTATGAAATCTGAGACGAATAAAAATAATTCAAAGAACCATAACTCGATCCTTATAATTATCAGAAATTTCTGATTAAAAAAGATTTATAACATAATAAGAATATTCTTTATACTAATAAAAGTACATCTCCTATCAAAACTCATTTTCTATAATTGAGTTAATAATTTTAATTTGCTTCCTTTTGTATAATTTTAGGTCATATTTTTAATATAAATTATTCTTTTATGTTAAAAAATGCAAAAACTTATTTTTATAACTAACATTTAAACAGGCATGAGAGCGCTCCCACCAAAATGACCAATTATTACCACTAAATTTTATTAAAATTTTTGGCATTATTAAATAAGAGAATTTCTGAGAAGTTATAAACCAAAGTATACTTTTAAAATTTATTGGTAATTGCCGGTCATTTGGGTCGGAACACTGTCATGCATGTTTTAAAGTAGACACGAACGTAGGTACATTAATGTTTCAAGATTGTAGAAGTTAAGGTTATCTTCGGATTAGGGCTGCTACTTTTTCACACATACATGCATTATTTTGTATTGGCAAACTCAAAAGATTAACAGGTACTCTTATTCAAAAAATTAATGTATTTCTATTGTTCGATAAAAGCAGACGATTATTAAAATGATGTTGTCAAAATTGGCCTTTTTAACCAAATTTCTGGATGCGATAGACCAATGAAGATCGCCATGAGACAACAATTTTTTATAAATTAAGATTTTTTTCGAATGAAATTTTTAGTATCGGAAAGGGTTTATGTTCATGGAAATTATTTTGTCCTGTTCGGATCCGGTTATAGTTATTTTGGAATAACTTTGTCCGTTTCGAAATTGACTCGGTTCAGATTTTCGGTTTTTCAAAATGAATTTTTATGTTCGGCTCAAATTACATGTATACAGAAATTATTTTGTCGTAATCGAATCGGGTTAAGGTTCATTGGAATATTTTTGACCGGGTGAAATTTGTATCAGGTCAGATTTCAATTTTTTCCCATATTGAATTTTTAAGTTCAGTTCGGGTTGCAATTACGTTTACGGTTAGTCTTACGTTATATTTAATTTCCGGTTTCCGGTTAGGTTACAGTTAGATCACGGTTAGGTTACAGTTAGGTTAAGGTTAAGTTGCAGTTAGGTTATGGTTAGATTACGGATAAGGTTGCGATAAGATAAGGCTAGAGGTTACATTTGTGTTATATTTATGTTATGGTTAGGTTACGGTTAAGTCGCAGTTAATTTTCAGACAGGTTATTGTTACAGTACAATTAGTTACGGTCAGGATTTTGGCCACAGTGTGAACATTACGCATGCTTTGATAAAAAATATAGGCTTTTTTAGCACTTTCCAACAAAGTTGAAAAGTGCTTATGCTTTCGGTTTGTCTGCCGTCCGGCCGTCTGGCCGCCCTCTAACTCTCGTAAATATGTTCGGATTGCCATGAAATTTTTGGACGTTATTGACGTTTGCCTTAGCACAAACCCTATTGAAAATGAAGTTTCTACCATGATTAGTTTATTTACAGGGTCAGTCAAAAGTTTTTCGTTACATTACGGTCTATGAGGAAAAATAGTTTCAAATGAATTTTAAAGATGTTACATCCGATTAAACATATTCAAATTTATATGCATCAATGAATTGCCTTAAAATATGTATTCTGTAAAATATGCAGCGAAACGAATAGTTATTATTCATTTACAGGGCCACACAAAATAATTCCATTACATAATAATAAAGGGAAAAATTGTTTGCGAAATATTTTAATTATGATAAACGATTCCATGTGTAATCAAATTGATATTCTTCGTTGAGGCTTACCGTAATTTCCGGCGTATAATCCGCGGATCTAACATTTTTTTTTCGACCCAGAAATTTTACTTAGTAATTGTAACCAAATATTTACCGCGATCTAAAATATTACATTTTATTTTTAAAATTTTCTGGGTCGAAAAATGATTGTTTGATCCGCGGATTATACGTCGGAAATTGCGGTAATATGAGTTATTTCACGCATAATACGAAGTGCATTTAGAGGAACACACAAAATATTTCAAACTGTGTATTCAGTCCGAAGTACTGTCTATTATAGATGTTGGCTATTTGATGGATGAAATGCATTTTCAATTATGATATGTGCTTTTAAGTTTCACTAAGTATATGTACATTATATCGTGTGTACAAATGCTAATAGTTGAACAATTTAGATATACAGGGTTACACAAAAGAGCTCGAAAAGATTACTGAATATAAGCGTAATTAACTTAAATGTGATTTTTAAATAAGGGATGTATTTTTACGTTGAACTGCATACAGTTTACTAAGAAATGTTTGCGGAATATAGATAAAATAATACACAGGGTCACACAAAGAACTGGATACAGAGTCGCCTGTGGATGGTAATTTCTGGAAATGTGATTTAAATAGTTTAAAAAATATTTTTGTATGAACTAAATTTTAGCAAAATACTTTCGTGTAATAAAAGTACAAGATAAACTACAAGGCTGAACAAAAGTATTCAAGTACGTTTCCATCTATTAATATGAATTGCTGAAACAGTGTTCGCACAACTCTACCACTAAATTTTTACAGTATTTTCAATGTATTTCTCTGTATAAAAATAATGCAAAAATTGTGAGTAGAGGTGGTGTTTGCAAATTCTGCTTGTTAAAAAATAAATATAAATTTTCTTATCATTAATAGTGGTGTCAGAGTCCTTACAAAATATAAGGAGTGTGCGAACCCTGTGAAAGAAAATTTTCAACCAGATAGGCGTTTTGTTGCAAGACTAAATTTATAAATTTACTCATTATATACATAAATTAACCGACATATGAAATGCATGGCTGTTCAAAATTATTGGAATATATATTTGGCTATGGACATTAACACCTCATTTCTCTGGATAACGAAGTTTTGTTAATGATTTCGGATAGTGTTGGAAAGTGCTTCGTAATCTATGATTAGCATGATTTTTCTTACTTGTTTTACAATGGTTCTGAAATTATATTATTTTATACATTTAGATTACATTTTGTAATATTACATACTTTTAGCTAATCATCAAAGTATCGATTTCCTTCGCGGTATAGTCGGATTTAAAAGTGATATAATTAGTTTAAAATTTAAAATATTTCACTTGATATTTCTACGTGAAAAAGTAATTAGTTACGTGACTTAGCAGTAATTTTTACGGAAAAATATCATTACTTTAACACGAAAATCACGCAATCGCTGCACACATATTCCCTCCCGCGTTTCCCATTGCAGTCATTTTGAGTATTTTTACAGCTAAATATAAGTTTTTTTTTCTTTTTTTTCACAGTCAGTGGCCACGTATTTCAGGCAATGTATTTCCACATATTTCGAGTGAAAGAGAAAATCATACAATTTCAAGTTCGTTTAATATTATTATTATGGATCAGGGCAACGCCGGTCCGGATCAGCTAGTGTTTTATAAAACTTCCAAATGTGAAATTTGCTTATAATGGAATCCCGCATTAAAAATAAAATTTTCACAGTTTCTACTAAAATAATATCCATTAAGTTCCGTAACAGAAATGTGCCGAAATAGAAAACAATTCTTTGCCGAAGTTCGACCAAATGTTCTAACACGACTGTCCCTTCTTGTCGATCTCAGTCTAAGAAGGTTGGCTCCTGATTTTATTGTAGTAAGTCTTTCAAAGCCTCTAAAAGGGAAATTTCCCCATAATGGTATCGCTTATTAAAAGAAAAATTTTGATAGTTTTTATCGAAATACTATCCGTTAGGCTACATAATAGAAAATTACTGAAACAGAAAACAATCCTTCGCCGAACTTCGGCCAAATGTACTATCCCGACTATTTTTTCTTCTTCGGAAACTCATTCTAATTAGGCCGGCGGAAAAGACTTTTTGAAAGGGCTATTGACCGACAATTCCCAATTAAATACAACAGGGATGAGATTTCCGCTTTTTTGAACACCAGTAAAATTTTAGAGAAAATGCTATATTATTTGATCGGAACATTTTTGCGATTTAACAGACCAACATTTTCTCTAAGATTATACTGGTGTGCAAAAAAGCGGAAATCTCACCCCTAATACAATGAAGAAATTAACTGAAAAAGAAGAGTATTGTGATTATTTTTTACCTCAATGTGGCAACGTTTTATTGTCGCATTTTAAGAATCACTGCACACTTACACAAAAGCAAATTCCATCACTAACTCTTCAAGAATGTCAAAGCCCACCAAAGAATAGTGACTTTATTCCGAGAACTTAAATGTTTTTTTAAAGTAGCTTTTCTAATTGAGCAGATAGTCATAAAAGCACATTATATGCTTGATTCAAAACTTTTCCGGTTTCATTTGGTTTAATTGCGTATGTTTACTCCCCTAGTTCTAGAATATTTAACCTCCTCACTCCTGAGGAGTACATACGAAGGATCACAGAAACCTGTTCAAAATTACTATAAAAAATCTTCATTGAAATATCAACCTACATATAATTGCTTAGGATATGCACTTGTTTAAAATTTCTAGAATTAATTTTAACAATTCCAGATGCATTTAAATTCATTTAAAGGGCATTCTGAAGTTTTTCTTCCCGGCGACATCAGGACTAAGAAGGTTAAATTAAAAATATTACTTAAGGAGTATCCAGTCCCTACTTATGCCTAGATTCCCATTTCTGGAAAATTTAAAATTTTAATAAATTTGTAGAGTTTTTCTTTTTTTTTTCTTTTTTCCTCTTGTATAACATATATTTTTTTAAATAGTTATCTGTAAGTATTTTCATCTATTACCGAAAGATGAAAGCATAAGATGAGTATTTACTTGCTTAAGATGAAAATTTTTCCAGAGTTTATAGATTTTTAATTTTTCAAAATGTCAAAAGTAAATTTATTTGTATTTTTTACTACTAATTATCTAAATAATTAAATCATAATCGTATTTTGTAGACTCCTTTGAAATTCGCACTTTTTAAAATTGTAAAATTATAGGTTCAAGCCTATTTTTATGTATTTTTGTAAGTTTCAAAATGTAGGACGTCAGGTTACGACTAGGTACATATTTTTATTAGGCATTTAGGGGATAGTTATTTATGTATAGTCCTTTTCAACATGTTTATGAAACAAATTGATTTGATGCCTCAAATAGGATTATTCTTAGTTTATTATTACTAATAATTATAATGTTATTATTCTTTGTAAATAAATAAATATATTTTTTCAGTAGTTCATAAAAATACTATTTATAGTGTGTACAATTTAACCCTTTAGATTCCAAGCCGCCCGAGATATTTTAATTCGTATATTTCATTTCCCACCAGAAAATTAAAACAACAATATTTGCTTTAATCAATAACAGAGCATTCCGTATTTAAATAAAACAAAATTAGCCATTAAATTTTTCTGGTGTGAAATGAACTACATAATTTCTAGAAAGTGTTCTAGCATGGGAATTAAAGGGTTAAAAGCTTATTTTATGTAAACATAGACATAACATATAATTATGCATATTATACTACTCTGTAAAAAAAAAAAAATAATAACAATCTATAATCCTACAGATGTAAAATTGCCGAAATCTGTATGCTTATACTAATAGTTTATCTGTACACTGTACAAGAAAAGGTGTAACTCAACAAAACTAATTTTTGTAAAGCTACAGAAATGTGTAACTTTTCAAATGAATCTACTAAAATTACAGTTATCTTACTAAAATTTTATCTATAACCTGGGTTGCAGTTATATAAAAATTTCTAGGAATCTCAGTTTCCTAAAAAATTCTTAGTGACATTACAGATTTTTTGATTTTCAGTGCAAACCTGTATCTGTTACATGAATTTTTGCTGTTATCGCTACATAAAAAGTTCTAGGAATCCCAGTTTCCTAGAAAACTTTTAGTAACTTCGTAGATCTTTTCTACAGTGTAGTACAAATATTGTATGTATTCCTAAATTTAGTACGTTAACATTTTATCAAGTAGAGAGAAAAAACTGTAACCCCGGAGGACTCGCGCCGGGCCTGATAGACCCAAAGTGCGTAAGTTTTTTTTTTTTTTTTTCAATTGTCACCACTACTTTTTTACAAGTAATATTCAACTCATGTCATCGCAAGATTCGTAGCAATTGTCTTCGACTGAACATTTACATTAACACTCACATTTACAGGTGGCAAAGAAAAAACCATTAATGCAATGCGCGGTTTTGGTGTGTCAAAATGCCCCACGCCCGTCCTGTCGGGTTAAATTAATTTTTTTTCAGCATTTTTTCAGTTAATTTTGCAAAATTTTAAAGTGATTCTACCAAAAGAAAATTGAGAAAACAAAAATTAAACTATAAAAGGGTTAGTTAACCCTTTGAGCTCTGATGGTAGAATTTTCTACCACATAATTTTAATTCCAAAATGTCACAACGGCACCAGAAAATTCAAACAAATTAACTTGAAAAAGGTTTAATGCATTTTTTTTTCCCGTGTATATGGTTAACCGCTTTTTTTTCTTTGCAAAATACTGGTGCCAAAGTGACATTTGGAATTTTGAAGAAATTTGCCCACCAGAGCTCAAAGGGTTAAAATGTGTCTAACTGGGTTGTCAATTTTGTCTTTACTTTCAATTAAAAACTTCGAATTCACACCAGATATTCTGAAAGAAAATTTTTTATTTTAGGTAATCATGAACTGTTTGTCATTAAGTAAAGAAAACAAAACCTTATCGAATTTCTGGTGTGAACGAAAAATTTCAGATTTAAAAAAATGTAAAAAAGAGGCCAAATATGGCAAACGCAGGTGTCTAAATATTGTAGATAAAATTCAGCTTAATATTATGTGAATTAGTGTTGATAGAGCAAGAAAATATATTTCTACAAAACAACTGAGCACAAAAAAATATGTTTGACAGACAGCGAAAGCTCGTACAAAAGATTAATGCTTTTTCTACTTCCTTTATCATTTTTTCTATCGAGATAGCGTTTGTGAAAATGTAATGCTCAGATAGAGTTTATAAGAAACATAAAAATGAAATGAAATATAATTATTAACAAGAAAGACATGCAAGATTAAAGCAAGATTTGATTGGTTAACATAAGATAAGATAAATGAAAGTATGATGAGCACGGAATTGTTGGAATTTGCGCATGCGCTTCAGATATTTGAAATCGATACCTTTAAAGTTTGTATTCTCGTGCAGATGGCGCTGGATCTTTTTCTTTCTTTTTTGTGTTATTTTTGATATTTTTTCAGTACTGTTGACGGAAAAATGATGAAGAAAACACACACATATATTCAGTTTTTTTTCAAGCCAAACAAGAAGGAAGACGGATATTCATATGCATAGCTTTTCTTTAAATATTTTTTCATTGAATGATGGACTAAAAAATATGAGATTTAAAGCATTGCTTGCAAAGAAAAAAATCTTTAAAATATAAACTTTGTTTCATTTTCTTTTCTCTTGCAGTTGCTACTTTACTGTTGTTTTGCTGAATATTTTATTAAAAAATGCTCTGATTTTTTTAGAAAATTATAAACATTAAAGAAATTTCCGAAATATTTTAAAAATTAAAATCAGTTTTTTAAAAAGAGAATTATAATTTAACATTAAACAAAGACCTTTAAATTAATTTAATATAATTTAATTAATATATTTTAGCAAAGCAAACTAAACATTCTCCTATCCAAAAAAAAAAAATATATATATATATATATATATATATATATATATATATATATATATATATATATATATACTCATTTTAGAACTACCAAAGTTCAATATCAGCAATTTTCAGGAATGAAAAGATACTGTCTTACACTCAAATGATAGATATTTTAAGAAAAGGTTTGCATTCATGTGCGTCTTAAATCTTTAAATTTATATGCCGGTTATCAGCGATTTATTTTACTAAAATTAAATTTAATAAAAGAACTTTAACTCGTTAATGCCCATTGTAGAAATTACGTCAATCAGAGAATAGTAATTCGTACCAGAAAATCTAAATAGTAAGTTTCAATTTATTTAATAATCAAATATTTGTTATTAAGGAAAGCGAAAATTTCAATATAAAGCTTCAGGTGCAAATATGGAATATGAGAATAAAAAATCCACTAAATCAGTAAACTGATGGTAGTATAAACAGAGCTGCCACAGGCAACATATTTTTTTTAAATTTTAATTAGCATCACTTTCTTAAAACAGAAGTCCTTAACATACACTTTGACAACATTTGCAAGAGATATATACTTAAAAATTTATTTTAGAAAAATACTGACCGGAATATAAAAAAGTCGTCTGTGGCAGCCCTGCATAAATGCTCCATGGACATTAGAAAATTAAAAACCCCTGAAAAGGACTTATTTCCTTGAAAATGGCACAAAAAAAAAAAAAAAAAAAGAGTTAACCCAGCTCAGTTGGGAAGATACATTGATTTCTTTATGTTTTTATTTTTAGGTACATCAGATTAAATAGATTAAATTGTCATTATAAAATAAAAATTAAACAAAATTGTTTCGCTCCCGTAAGGCATGGTGACATCACAGCGACGTCGTGGTGAAGTCACACTCTAACTTTGTGACCATCGATGTGACGTCACGTGGCGTCGATGTGAAATCATAGTGTGAAGACTTAATGGCTGTTTTAGAGCTCATTTGTGACCAGTTTGTGAAGTCACGGTGTGACAAATTTGTGAAAAATATGTCATTTGTGACTAATTTTGTCATTAACATTGTGACGAAAGTGACAATGCTTTCAAGTCACATTGCGACCAATTTGGGAAATACAGGGTGAGTCTAATATCATGGGACAAACTTTGAGAAGTGGTAGAGCTCATTATAACTATTGTTGTATAGGAATGTATGACCGGAAGTTGATGCGTTGAGATACAAACACCAGGGGACAAATTTGGCCCTTAGTTTAATTAAAATAGGCAAATTAGTTCATTTCAAAATTTCGCATATAAACCAGAATATTTCTATACTATTCTTTTCATTATTTAAGACAAACATTTCATGATTACCTAAAGTAAACGTTCTTCATTGAAAATTTCCGGCATGAAATCAAAATTTTTTAATATGAAAAAAAATATAAAAAATAAAAAATAAAAAACATGTACTACTTGTGGTTTGCATATTTCCACTGTTTTTTTTAATTCATAGATACCGGAACAATTTCATATCAGAAATTTTTAAATAATAATCTTTTGTTTGTGCAACCGTGAAATTTCTATCTTAAATAAAGGAAAGAATAGTATAGAAATTTTCTGGTGTGAAAGAGAAATTTTGAAATAAACTAAAGTTCCAAATTGGTCCCCTGGTGTTTGTACCTCAACGTGTCATTTTCGGTCATATATTCCTAAACAACAATTGTTTGCTGTAGTAAGCTCAAAAAAAAAAAAAAAAAAAAAAAAAAAAAGGTCATCTAAAACTGTAATTAATACATACAATGATTCCGTTAAAATTGTTTTTAAGTCCTAAAATCAAGCACTCACAATTTATGAACAAATACTGTATAGTATATATAAACAGTCACATACACTTTGGGGACTTTCTTCTAAATTAAATTTAAAAATTAAATTTACCTCACATGCCTTACAACTGTAATATAATGTATTGTTTTCAATATTTGTAGAATATTTCCTTTCAACAACATTTATTCACCCCCTCTTCCCATGCTGTAAATTGCAAAGCTTCAATTTTATTTATAAGTATCACACAAGGACTATTTTCTGTTGCTATTTTATGCCAAGCTAATTTTTTTTTTATATTTCTCTCATTCTGTATAGTATGTTATTGAAAATGTTTTGTCTTTTTGTACTCTTTGTAAAAAGCTTTTACACACCTTAACATCCAAAATTCTAAGCACATACGTAAAATTGTACATTTTGCCAATATTTCGACCAACAACGCCGATGTTTATAAATATTTTTTTAATTATCTTTTATTCTAATTTTCCCAACTGAGTGAAAAAGGGTCTAGGTCAGGATTTAAACTAGAGAACATTGGCGCAAGCTGCCAGTGCTCTGCCAACTAAGCTATCCTGGATAAATATGGCGGACACAATTCATCCAATGAATATGAGTCTATACTTATTATTATTATATATAACCCGATGTAGTAATACTTTAATTATTTTTCATACTAGCCGTATAAATAACGCATACTATTCGTATGAGTATATAATAATACTCTTCCGCTGAATTGTGTGCGCCGAATTTATCCGGGACAGCTCAGTTTAGTAGAGCATTGGCAGAATACATCATGATTCGAATCCTAACCTAAACACTTCTTCACTTATTTCTGAAAATTAAAACTTGTTTGATTAATTTACCAAGTAAAGTCATTCTCTTAAAGTTAATACAGAGTTATCTTTTGATAAAACTACGTGAAATTTATGTGCAATATTTGTAACATACAGATTTTAATTGAAAATCTTGAATGAAGAAAATGCAAATACTTCTGGTATTATGCTTGGGTACTTCCTTATTATTGTGGCCTGTGCATGTATGATTACACCAAGGTTTCAGTACGTTGTTAAACTTATATAATGTACAGACCTTATGTATGTTCTACATGTCATATAGGGTAGGTGTAAGCGATATCCTTAAGGAAATTCTTTAAAAACTAATTCTTAATAGTTACAATTATTAGATTTTTTCTCCGCATTATATTAATCTATCAAAAATATTTAACCGTTTTTATAGTCTCACGTCACTTCCCAATATTAAACACAATTTTAATGTAAATAATAGAAATATATCAAAACACTCAAAATTCCAACAACGGATATAACACAAAAAGCAGTACATATAATTGTTTTTATGACCATTTAGAACCAGAATTTAATGAATACATGTTAACCCTCTCCGGCACACTGTGCTCGGTCTGGGATGCCTAATTTTAATTCCAAACTTGCAAATGGCACCAATAATGTTTTAGTAAAATTTTGCTTTTACAACAAATGCTTAAATTAGGGGTTTCAAAATATCTAAAAAGTTCGTTTGTGAATTCCGGTGTGAGTCGATAATTTCTCATTTTACAACAGATTTTGCCCGTGCCGGAAAGGGTTAATGAAACCAAATAGTTACTTTCAAAACAATTTAACAGTTAGAATATCAATAATTAATAAAGCATATGATAGAATTACTCATTTTTTAAAAAATTAATTACTTGGATTATCACAAGATAAATATTTTAATTATTTTAGTTACATGGTTTAAAATAATAAATGTCAGGGATATACAGTTATCAAATTATTGACAGTGTGGGAGATTTAGAAAGTTAATAAAGAAAATCTGAAAAAAAATGTAATATTAGTGCATAAATTCGTATATTTATTGCTGTTTTTAACAGTTAAACACCCGGAAACTACTTGATATGTTACTAATAACGCGAACTGTTGATTATATATTAACTTTTTTTTTAAATTTATGACAAAAGTTATTTTAACCATGTAGTTTTAAAAAGGAAAACAAATGTGATTAAAATGCAATTTAAATGAATGTTATTAACTATCTGATTAAAATAATTGACGTACTGTTATTTATTTCAACAAAATAAACCTTAAACTTTTTGAATTCTAAGTTTAATAAATTCATAAAATTAATGATATTTATCATTTTGTAAGATGATTTTATACGAAATTAACAGAAATCGTTATAAAAAGCAGAAAAAATCCTTTTTGTTTACCTATTTCTTATTGACATAGTCCTCTGTAATTCCATTTTAATAATCCAAATGTGAAAAAGTTCTTTCGAAGAATTATAACCGAATCTGTACAATGACATTGATAAACTTATATTAACTACATCACTCACATTGTACATTTTTCGGACTGATATTTTATGTAAACTATCTCTTAACTCCATTGCTGTATAATTTATGTAAAATTTTAAAAATTCGCAGCCACAAACATTTATAATACACCTATAATCTCCAGCTGTCACATCTATTCGAAAGAACAAATATATTGTTTCTTCTTCTGGTTGTTTCGCAGACGATAATTTCGTGGGGCAATCAGTTTTAAAATAATTCAAGTTATAACAGACTGTAAAGCTCATTTTTTGTGAATTATTAAATGTTATTAAATTTTACATTAGTCATAATTTAGGTATATGAAATAAAATATTATATAAATTTTTAGAGTATGTAAAATCAATTTAATGGACAATAATGAAAGGCCTTTTGAAAAAAATTAAAGTTTGTATCACTTGTAATAAATACAAAATATGTTTCTAAAAAAATAAAAAGAACTTTTCGCTGAAAGTAAGTTTTTTCTTTATAATCTTTAATTTTTTTCTACAGTTTTCTGTAGAATAAAACAGTTTGCAAAATAGCTATTTTTTAATGAAATTTCCAGGGAAAAAAATAAAAATAAGAATTGATATGTCATGCGTTATATATATATTTATGTATATATTGTATATTTTTTTTTATATTCAGAAAATGTTAAATTCATTCAGAAAATTAGAAACAAATAGCAACATTTATTTTAAAAGAGTCACTTAACTCATTAAAGCCGTTTTATAAAAAAACTTGCCATATAAAGCGAGCAAGACTTTTAAATTTCAATATTTTAGTGTGAAATTTCTCATGTTATGTAATCTCAGATTCTGAGCGATTTAACAATTCAAAATTACAATGTGAAAAAAACTGGTGTCGAAGAATTTAAAAACTCTAAAAGAGACTCGTCCTTAATGTGTCAAACTAGTTTAACCCTTTCCGGCACGAGCAAAATCTGATAGTAAAATGCGAAATTATCGACTGACACCTGAATTCACAAACGATTTTTTTAGATAGTTTGAAATCCTGAATTTGACTTTTATTGCAAATGCAAAATTTTACTAAAATATTATTGGGGCCGATTGCATGCTTGGAAAAAAAAATTAGGTATCCCAGACAAGGCATAGTGTGCCGGAAAGAGTTAAATCAATTTCCAACATGTAGAAGGCATGCTCTAAGTACTCTGGACACCAGTATTTTAAACTAATTTTTATCTGATGGCCGAATAATCTGTGATAAAAGATGGCGAAATAAACTGCAAGATAACAGTGGTGTTCCAATTTACGAGGGACACCTGCAGTAGCGGCTCGTCAGGGGGGGGGGTGCTGCATCAATTAATTCATACCACTAAAATTGTATGGTAATTTCAGTTTTATTTAATCAACAAAATTTTTCGAATAAATAATATGAAAAATTCTGTTAAATTTTAGTGGTAGGAAAAATCTGATGCAGCACTTCCTGACGAGTCGCTACTGGACACCTGGCATAACCAGTGGTGAGTGAGAGTCACCTGTTGAGTGCAAAGGGTTAAGATAGAGAAACCTTAAAATATTGAAGTTTCAACTGTAACCGCTTTTCCAGGGGTTCATTGTTACCACGGCAAACTTCCACCAATAAATTTAAGTAAAAAACTTCCCTTTATTTAATTGCTTCATTAATAGAAATATTCAATCAAAGATAATGGCATAAACGGATATTTATTTTTACTGCTGGACGTTTAACGCCTTAACTGTCCCGGGCGTATATATATATCTCGCTCAAATAAATGTATATTTCTGAAATTAATATCGAACAACTACCTTTTTTGAGTTAAAAATTTTGCTTTATTTACAAAAAGAGACTGTTACCATTAAATAAAGGGAAGTTATTTTCCAAAATTTGTGGTGGCAATTTTTTTAGCAAAAAATTTGAAGATTCTTTTCTTAAAGTTTCGGCAGTTAAGGGGTTAATCTGGTAGTAGTAGTTTCGAAACATTGTGATAATCAAAACAACCTCTTTTCAATATCAGTGTAAAGTTTACAATGCTTGGTCAAACTGACACCAGTAAAATCAGATAAAAATTATTTACCATGTTTGCATAAAATAAGACGAAATTTTCTATTCAAGATTACTAGTGGAAGTTTTCACCGGCGCTAATCAGAAACGTTAATTCGATTTAAAGAAATAGCTATCATCTTGTGCAGGGGTGCAAAAATCTAGGCGCCAGAGGGTAGTCTCTCACCACAAAAATTTTAAAGTTTTTTTCGCTCAAAATTTAATAGCATTCTAGCAGGAATTTTACACGAAATATTAGATGAAGAAAAACGAAATAAATTTTGTGGTGAGAAACTGCCTGCTGGCGCCTAGATTTTTGCACCCCTGATCTTGTGACAATTTCCTCAGATACTTCACATACAGATGCTAGACAATATACTGTATGTCTCCACCTCTTTATTCATAACTATATTGTTTGCATTTGTAGAAATATACTCTGTAATCAATGCATTGGTCAATTCATGTCATTTCCACTCGGGCAGGATGTGAAGTATTTCAAAAAAGAGAATGTTTCTATATAGACTACGTCCTTGAAGGTTCATTTCTTGTTTTTAAATATTCTGTTATTTTGGCATACTGATCAGCCTTCTCACGTAATAATGTAAAAAACTTAGACAAAATAGCAACATTTATCTACCATGCCTGTCATGATTTCCATTTAGAAGAATGCTATGGGGCTGTACAGTGTACATTTATAACGTATCACTTTAGGGGGGTCTGACAATTGATAGAGAAAATATCTGTAGGATAGGGGAGTTTGACATTTGGTATCATTATCATTTTTTATCAAAACAAAATTTACTTTTTTGGTAACTTTTTCTTTACATCTGTTATTTTAATTTTTTTCCTCTTTTTTTTTTTTTTTTTTTTTTTTTTTTTTTTTTTTTTTAATAAAAATACAAGGTTATTTCTGTAATTTCTGGGGTATAATCCTCCGATCAAACACTTCTGTTTGGAGTAAGAAATTTTATTTAGCAAATGAAGACAAATATTTAATGCGATTTGCTAAATTGCATTTTATTAAAAAAAAAAGTAAATTTTTGGACTGCGGATTATGCGTCAGAAATTAAAGTATTAAAACCATTGAATGAAATACAATCATTTCATTCTAAACTATGGAAGAATCACACGTTTACTAGTAATATTCTCCTATTATATGCAAGCATAAATTGTTGTTAGAGAAACCAGATTCGAAATGTTACTTCTTATTTTTACAAGTAAAAATAGGGGGAAAATGTGTCCACATGTTTTGTTTACAAGAAGTTATATTTTGCCCTGTACAAGGGAAAAGTGTAGAAGGTAACGTCATTGCATTATGTAATAAAGAGCTATTATTATATATATTTAAATATCAAGTATTTCTTTAAAATATTATTTGATATAAAGTTTTTCTTATGTAACAGTGATATTTTATGTATTTCTTCTCTTCATTTAAATCAGTAAAGTAAAGTATGCGAATAAAAAATGTAGAATCATATTTGTATGTCAATGCAAACATATATATATATATATATATATATATATATAAGGAAAATTTATACATTGGTAAAGATATTATTAGGGGGGAAGAGCGGTCGAAGAATGGCTAATGCATGATATTCAAAAGTTGAGAGGTGGTCCAAAATTACCAAAGAGTTGATAAACTTATATACAGGGTGTTTCTAAATTCATGGTACAAACTTTAAGGGGTGATAGTACACATCAAGACAAACAATATTAAATAGGAAACTAAGGGTCCCAAACGTCTTCCGAAGGAGATAGGCGCCATTAAAGTTTAGGATCCAAAAATTCAAATGATTATAAAAAACAGAAAAATTAGTCAATTGATTTGCGGTTTTCACTAAAACCATTCTTTATGTCAGTATTGTCTTGAAAATAAATTATAAAGATAAATTTCAAAAAAATGTCGATAGAGGGCGCTTTAGACTTTGGAGTAACGAACAGCTATTTTTTACCGTTATTTTTTGCATCTCATTAACCCATTCGTGCCCAGCATCTTTTGCGTAAATTTTATTTGGTTGGCACCACTATTTTTAGAAGATTTAAGTTCAGTTCATTAATCACGAAAATGCATCATTTAAATAAAATAATTATTGCTTTTCTTTTTTACTGGTGTCAAAAACAGTGCTGAATGCACCGTTTGAAGCGTCCCTAAAAAGGGACGCTAGGCACTAATGGGTTAATTTTTTTAGAAGCTTAGACATAAACTTAAATTTTGAGCTCAAATTCTAAATCGTTGGGAGTGGTTAAGTAACGCAAACTGAACTGTGGGGAGAGGTTCAAATTTCAAATGATTATAAGAAACGGAAAAATTGGTCAATTGATTTGTGATTTTCACTAAAATTATTCTTTATGTCAGAATTATCGTGAAAATAAATTATAAAGATAAAATTCAAAAAATGCCGATAGAGGGCGCTTTAGACTTTGGAGTGACGTACAACTATTTTTTACCGTTATTTTTTGCATCTCATAAATTTTTTTTGAAGCTTAGACATAAACTTAAATTTTGAGATGAAAATCTGAATCGTTGGGAGTGGTTAAGTAGCGCAAACTGAACTGTGTTCAATGGGGGTTAGGAGGTTCAAATTTCAAATGATTTAAAAAAACGGAAAAATTGGTCGATTCGTTTGCCGTTTTCGCTAAAACTATTCTTTATGTCAATATTTCCTTGAAAATAAATTTTAAAGATTAATTTCAAAAAATACCGTTAGAGCGCGCTTTAAAATTTAGAGTAACCAACAACTATTTTTAACCGTTATTTTTTGTATCTAATTAAATGCTTGCAAATGCTTAGATTTAAATTTTGAGCTCAAATTCTAAATCGATGGGAGGGGTTAAGAAGCGCAAACTGAAACGTGTTCAGGAGTTGAAATGCTACCCTCCCCACCCCTCGAACACATCCCCTCGAACTTCCAAATTTATAGGAATTTTTTTTCTATGAAATCGGAGTTTATTTACGGAAATTCATTCAAATACCCATTCGCAGACGTATTTGCTTGTGTTTGTTCATCGTATCCACGAAAATCACTACGGTTTGGTGTCTGTTAAATGAAAATTCCTTTCAGACGTTCTCAAGAGAGTCAAAATTTGTATGAGAAAAGAAGAACAGTGAAGAGGGAAAAAGCAATTCTGAAGCTAAAGTACTTAAATGATGACAACAATAACTTTTCCAACTAATTAATTTTTGAATAAAAAAAGGGGGGGAGCTTTGCTTCTTGTGCATTATAAATTAGCAAAATATTCTGGTTGAGATTTTGTAGTTTGTATTTAATATTAGTTTGTGCAACCTGCATGCCCTTTAAATTGTTAAATGGTTCCAACGTTGAGTTAAAGAAGAAGCACTATTCTTAAATTATCAATAATTAATACAACCTGAAAAACATTCCTAAATAATGAGAGAAAAAAAGAAAATTGAAAAATACTTATTTTTCAAATAACATTTATTTAATTTTCATAAAAAAATAACATATGGTTATAAATTGTCTTTGAAATTTTAAATATAAACTTCTTCCGCATTTCATTTTATTTGTATAAACTTATCCAATTTCCTCTATATTTCCTTTTCCTTTTCATTCTTTTATTTCACATTAACTAATTTCATAAAGCCATGTTTAGTTTTTGTAGTTGTAATCACTTTGTAGCACTGACATCTTCACTGACAAATCTGAATTTTCCTTTGGACCTAGAATAAAAAATATATAATTAATTACATTATCTACGATACTCCAATAAAGAACAAACATATGCTTTCAGTATAACTTATTAGCTTTTTCGAGTTTGTAACTAACAAAAATATGACAGTTCTTTAAAAAAAAAAAATAAAATAAAAAAATAAATAAATAACATGCGACCTTTTAAATGACCGATCATTGAAGAATGCTCTGTGAATAATGTTCTTGTATTATTTTTGCTTTCAAATGATTGTTCAAACATGTTGTCATTTTATTGTTTTATTTAACCCTTGTCAGCATGGTCAAATTCTGTTAGTAAAATGAGAAATTATCAACTGTCACCGGAATTTAGAAACGACTTTTTTTTTTTTTTTTTTTTTTAAATAAATTAAGAGTACCTTAGTTAAAGCTTTCATTGTAAAAGCAAAATTTTATTAAAATGCTATTGGTGCCGTTTGCAAGTTTGGAATTAAAATTAGGTATACCGGATTGGGCACAGTGTGTCGGAAAGGGTTGATAAATTGCATCGGATATTCACGTTTTAAAACAGGTACGTTTAAAGTAACCTTGAACGTCTGATAGTAACTCTGTATACAAAAATCTATGGCTTTACTATCATATTTTTTTTTGCAAATGTGAACTTTATCCAAAGCTAGAAGCGTATAAGGGGACACTTTATTGTTTCCAGTTTCTACCAGTACCCCCAGTCAATAATTATCTATGTAATTTTTTAAACATATGAAATAGAAATATTCCATGAAGATCATAGTTCCGAAAAAGGAGTAGGTAAAAAAATAAGGTGCTTACAGTTTATTATAGTGATAATAACTGAACATTTTACAGGTTTAATACACTTCAATGACTTGTAAGGATCTGTTACCATAATTTTTGAAACATAGTCTTATTAGATGGAAAAAAAAATCAAAATTAAAAATGAATAATAAGATTGTATTTATTTTTTTTTACTCTTAATAAATTTCTAAAAATAAAAATAACTTTTACCACAATTCCTATATTCTCCGTTTACAAATCACTAATTATGTAAACCTAGAAAGTAACTTGTTGAACCTGCAGATTGAGAAAGAGTGAGAGAGGCAGGTGTAGGACATATTCAGAGTTCCCATTCTGTCCGGTTTTTGACACCACTTTTTTCAAAGAAAAAATCCAATCTTTATATTTCGCTTGAAAAATATTGCTAAAGCTTCGCTGGAAGTTATTTCTGCCGCAATTTTTGCAAAAATGTACCACGATAAAAATTTCTTCAAAAATACTAATGTTCAAAAGACGGAATAGAGAGCAGGGTTCGTATGTATCAAAGGATTCAGACGGTTTTATATATTTTTGAAATAAAAATTTCGTAAAATATTTGTCGCTCTATCTGAAGATAGATTTTTGTTTCATTGCTTACGGCAAACATTACTTTACAAAAAATCCGGTAAACTGTCCTTGTAGCGTACGAACTTTGGAGAGAACACTGTATATTCCATTTCGTTTTTCTGTGTCCCACAACTTCCAACTTTTACATTTTTTTTCACCGCTAAAATTGAATAGTAAATATTGTCTTATTTAATAGACGAAATTTCTCGATCAGATAATGGAACAAAATGTCTGTTAAATTTTAATGGTTTAGCAAAAGCATGAGAGTTGTCAGATATGGTGTTGCCAAACAGCTACAAATATAATTAATTTTAAAACTTTAAAATTTTAAATATTTTTAATTTTAATACTGAATAACTTTTGTAATATTTATTTTAAGATGCATATCAAAATACGTTTTTAAATGAAATTCACTCTTACTTTTCATATATAAATGAAAGTGTTTTCAGTAACAACTTTTTAGTATTTTTAAATCTTTTAGATAATAATAAATAAAGTCAAGACATCTTTTTCATTCAACATAGATCTGTGAAAATATAATATTCTTAAAATGTAAATGCCCCATCCATATTTTACGTATATGTAAATAAAGGATCCCACTTCCTATATAATACACATAAAGGAGGAGGATGAGTGGGACAAGAATTTTATAATTTTCGAATTGTCTGTAAATTAAAGTTATAAGATATTGTGACCAATTTGTGTTTTCGTAATTTCACGTAACTGTAAATATTATTTTGGAAGGATTCCATCCAAAACAAGAACAGAATGTAATGAGTAAAACACGTGTTTATAATAATTGAATCCTATCTATCTCCTCTTCCTTATTGCATTGATATTACAGGGTGGCGAGTGGTCAGGGAAAAACACTGTGAAAAAAAGTTGTTTCATACCAGTAGTTTGTTAAAGATAAATTTGTCTTGTTTTATCCGTTTATGATGTTACAAGTTTTTTTCTATAAGAAAATATTGGTAGTTCCTTTTTATATGACTGTATTTTTCCCGGACCACTCACCATCCTGTATTATTATTGCAGTTTATTTTGTTTCTTGCTTCGAATGATATCCTCGATTGATTTTTAACACTAGAACCGCCAGAAAATTCATTCAAATTTTAGAAAAATATTTCTCACCGGGATTTTTATTTAAAACTGTTTAAATTATTTATTGAAAATATTTTTGCTCAGCCTGCATCTAACTTTTTTTAATAAATGATTTTCTGGTTCTAATCGACCTCTCTCCTTTTCATACGGGTCAAAATGACCCGTCACCGCGGTTCTAGTGTTAAACAAGCTTTGATCAGTCTATTAATGTATTGAGGAAAGATCAAATTACAAAGATAGAAATTCCAAATATACATCGTCATATAGTCGAACATATAGTCGAAATTATAGTCGAACACATAGTCGAAATTATAGTCGAACACATATAGTCGAAATTCTGACGCTTACAGCGCCATCTGTCGCTAAAATTTGGAACTTTTTTTGGTTCATGTTCTTTCCCCTTTCTTCAATAATACGCTGTTAAATTTTGACGCCATTCTAACGAGTGGTTCGCTTTTTAGAGTGTTTTGAAACTCGGACTTTAATTATAATCACCCTGTATAT
Source organism: Maratus speculifer (assembly GCA_964019185.1). NCBI lineage: Eukaryota > Metazoa > Arthropoda > Arachnida > Araneae > Salticidae > Maratus > Maratus speculifer. Next base: position 308,995,873 of record OZ025293.1, on the reverse strand, counting down.
TTCATCCCCCCCCCCAATAATGTAATATCTTCTAACTGTGAACTTTTCATTTCATTTGCTTACAGAAACGAACGCTTGTAATTTTATCTAATCTCCCAAATAAACGGGGGAACCAAAGAGTCTAATGATACCATTAATCCTCGTTAATGAAAATCTCTTTCAGGTTTTATGGTCTGCGATTGCTTGTAAGCGTATTTTGAATTAAATGCCTGTCTTAACCTCTGTTAATTGAAACTATCTATTTTTAAATTAATTATTGTTTTATATAAATTAAATGCACTTAAAGTGGGCCATGTATCAGTAGTATCCACAGTTTTTGGAAAATTTAAAATCAAGCCTCCAAAGTGTTTCTGTAAAACGACTAAACAAAATATAATTTCCTAAAACACTTTACTGTTAATCCTTACCCAGTCAAAGAATTTCTGTGTCTGATATGTTGAAAATATTGACTGAAACCAGAATCCACAAACAAATAGATTTGTATATAAAAAGAGGGGGGAGGAATCACACTTTATGAGAGCAAAATAAAATATTTTGCGAAAAATTCTGTCTCTAGTATATCGATTTTGAAGTGGGAAGCATATATCCCACTGTACGTGTAAGGGTTAATTTTCCAAAAATTGTTTGGAATCTTTTGTTATAGTGTTTTCAAAAACTGATATTTTCATTACTCTTACACATTTCTTTAAGATATATGTTTTTATTTAAAATAAAATTTTAAATAGAAATATGTTTATCAGAGTTATACTATGTTCATACTGAGATCGTTAAATCACTTAAATTTTAGTCACTTTTTGAAGCGGGTAACACAGAATTAAGCTTCACCTATTCGCATTGAAAAAATAATAAATAAGAGACTTACCTAATGTTAAATTTGCAACTACAACTTCTAAATATATACTTCTTATTATTGTTTTTATTTTTTGCGGCGTGTTAACTAAATAAACGATTTAAAAGACCATTCAAAAAAGCTAAATAATTGTTTGTAGAACTCATCTCTAATTTTAATAACAGTTTCAAATAAGATAAAAAGAGTATTGCGCAGTTAAACTGACGCATTGAGCTCAAAGGCTATGTAAACTAATTGTATGTTACAGACTTCTATTTTTAAAGTATAATGCCCTTCAAAAACAAATTAATGCGGGAAATAGTCCCCCTCCATTTCTCCTCTTTATACTTGAGCATTGAACCCCCAAAACTAATCAGAGATGCACCTTATCATATTATACTCTATATCCAAAATTTTACAGTAAAATTTTACTGGTGAGGATAAACGATGATGCTTAAGCCTTTTTGCGGCACGTATACGTGTCGCTCGTCCCCAAGGAGTTAAATTAGTGATAATTCGCGCGTTTGAGCTAGATATAATTTTTTGTAAAGTAAATACTTATATTTCACTGGGAAATAACGGGATCTGTATGAATCCTGTTATTACTATGTTTTACAGGTAACTAAATTTTTATTAATTTGTAAAAAGATTTTTTTATAGTTTACTCATTGTTTAAAAACTTAAACTGAAAATAAATTGAAGCATTTGCAAAACGCGCTGTCCAATCCCGTGAAAACATGTTTCAATGCATAAAGTAACAAATATTAACCGATTTAAAATTAATAAAGCAATCTTAATCTTGTATTACAAAACAATAATGTTTCAATTACATGTAAAATGGAGTAATAAATATTCTAGATATTTCCTCTTTATACAATTAGTAATTGAATTATATTTTCGAATTATTATTTTCGAATACCAGTATTTAATACTGGTATTCGAAAATCGGACCGTTTGTGAGGCCTGTTTTTTGTTCACTAGAACCAATATTACGCCGTAGGTTTATAACTGGTGCATACACATGACTGCTTATTTATCAGTACTGTAAAATAAGAAATTTTAGAGATGCTTTTTAACTTAAAGAATTTAAAGACTCTTCGGTAGAGTTCGGAGAAAATAAACATTAGGAGAAATTTCGTTGGCTAAGAAATAGTAATTTAGATATTTGTTACCGTAATTTCCATTTTATAATCCGCAGATCAAACAATTCTTTCCTGACTCAGAAATCTTATTTAGTGATTGAAGATGAACATTTACGGCGATATTTTAGTTACATTTCTTTAAAAGAAAAATCTGGGTCGAAAAATGATTGTTTGATCTGCGGATTATATGTCGGAATTTAGGGTATTTATTTATTAATTATTATTATTATTTGTCACTACAAAGTACACTGTAAAAAAATCATTTAAATTGACAGGAAAATTTTTGCGCCAGTTTAATACCGTTTAATTAACAGAAAATATCTATAATTTTTCATTTTAACAGTTTTTTCTGCAAAAATTGCGAAATTCAGTTTTTTTTAACAAAAATAAATTGTTTATCTTTAAAACAGTTTTTTTTCTGTAAAATATAATACTTTTCTGTAAAAATTACAGTTTTTTTACAGTGGAAATCGTATGATGTAAAGGTTTCATGTTTTGCATGTTTTAATAGTTAAAGAAGTAGTGGAAATTTAGACAACCGAAGTGGGAGGAAGTTTTTACTGTTTTTTTTAAAAGCAAGAACCTACTGAAACGCAGAAGATTATCTTTCTCAAAATAAAAAATTATGAATATACAAAACCAAGAGATACTTAGAAAAAAAATTCTAAAGTGGAAAACTGATCTTTAGTGCTAGAAAACCCTTTAAATTTATAAAATTCCGTGACTTTTACGGTGTTTTTAGAAACTCGGTGACTTTTGGTCTTAGAAGATAGGAATTTTTATTGTTTAACTTGAGAGCACGGAGAAAATTTTATAAATATGATGTATAAGACCTAGGAACCTAGGAACCGTATAAAAATTTGAATTTTTTAACTTGAAAAAATGCAGATATTTTGAAATAAATCGATTTTTATGTAATGAAGTATAACGTTTGAATTAATTCTACAAGTGGATGTATACCTCTAAAACTAGTGGCTTAGGATTTCGCTATTTGACAACGATAAGAAGAGATACACTATATATAACAATAAAATTTACATTATTCTCTACAAGGCATTATACTATATTATATAAAGTGAGATCAAAATAAAAATGATTCGAATAGCTGAAATTGGAGCTCCTGATCAGCCGATTTACTATTGAAATTATGTAATATAACTGTGATAACTTATAAATATGTTCTCATTATTATGTATATTTAGTTCTAGAACTTTACATTGAATTATATCTTCTGTGTGGTTCATACTAAATTCCAGACTTTAGTGGCACTTTTGGAGCCCCATAACTGGTGCGTCAAAAATTTACTATACTCAGTACAGGAGCATAGACAAAGATACTATTTTTCATTCTTCATTTTTTCCAAAGAATATATTTTAAAGCTTTGAATGCTTAATGTGATAAAAATCGGTATAAGAAACAAATTGTGCATACACATGGAGAAAATAAAGTTATTAATAACAAAATAAACGATTTTTTCGAGGTTTCTTTATTGTGTTTTATCCGTATTGTGTTCCACCCCCAGAGGGATACCTTCTTTAGGTATTCACGGGCTTCACAACCCCGAGCACCTGAGTGATCTTTCTCCTTTTCTTTTTCTTTTACTCTTCTGGTCTTCCTTTTCTCTTTGTTTCACTCTCATTGTGGTTTTCTCTTCGGAGGTGAGGGCAATTCCGCATGAGCTGATATCATTCTGTATATCGACTGATGGGGAATTGTAAACCACCCACGTGTTGGCCGTGCGTGGCGACCCGTGTCCCTGGAAAGGGGGATCCTGGCAGTTGAGGGAAACCAATACACTGCTTTGGCCTCTGCTTCAGGTAGACGGGAGGTGCATATTGGTCCCGTATGTACCAATCGGCTGGTCAGCTGACTTTTGTCACTGGTTTTAGGGATCAAGTGATCGAGCAAATGCTAGTCATCTCGTTAAGAGTGGAGGCTGACATAGGTTTGTCTTGTGACCGTATGGGCCCTGGTTAGCACTGTTGCACGAATGTTCATCCCCTTGTTGGGCTCGGTAGTAGGTGGTGCGGCCGGGGTCTGAATTATATTTTTTTTAAATATGGATAGAAAATCTTCACTTCCTTCCACTTCTCTCCCTAGTGGAGAGCAACAAATTGTACATACTTTCTCACTCGCTCGTTTCTTTGTCATTAAGCGTACCGATAGTCTCTCTGATAGTTCTTTTAAAAAGACTTCAGCATTTCTCATTGCAAAAACTTTTCAGTCTGTATTGGGGGATGGTCATTCTCTCAAAAAACTGCAATCTGGGGATCTAATAGTTGACGTTTCTACAGCTAAACAGTCGCAACTTCTCTCTAATTGCTCTACAGTAGGCACCTTTTCCGTTTCCGTAGAAATACATAAAACTCTAAATACAAGTCGTGGTGTAATATCTGATCCTGATCTGTTATTCTCTACTAAAGCTGAACTTTTAGAAAATTTAAAAGACCAAAATGTCACAGATGTACGTCGTATTACTATTCGTCGCAATGAACAAGTACTACCTACAAAATATATAATTCTAACATTCAATAGCCCTACTTTACCAACTAAAATTAAAGCTGCTACCTAAGTTGTCCAGTCCGACCATATATACCAAATCCTCTCCGTTGTTTTAAATGCCAGCGTTACGGTCGAACCAACACTACCTGTCATGGAACTGTTACCTGCGCACGTTGTGCAGAAGTCGGCCACGACAATAAATCATGTGATAAACCCGAATGCTGCGCAAATTGTAAAGGTGATCATACTGCCTATTCCCGCGCTTGTCCTAACTGGAATCGAGAAAAAGAAATTCTGACTGTTAAAATTACTCAAAATGTATCTTATCCCGATGCCCGCAAACTTGTTGAAAGTAGAACCCCATCTGTTAGAATTTCCTTCTCCAGCTTACTCAAGCAGCAATCAACAGCCGTAAGACACATAAGTACTCAAACTGATTCCACATATCCACCTAATAAATCTATTAAAACACAATCAACTAGCACACCAATTAAAGAAAGCCAGGATATCTGTCTTCCTATAAATGTTCTGTAAACTCGCCATTAGAACGCTGGCTACCATCCACAGAACCTGTAAAAATAACTGATCTTAAGAAACGGTGTCAGAAATCTCAAATTTATTCTAAGGGATTATCCAAACCTCTAAATGAGACTAAGGCTGTTACCTCACCAAAAAATAACCCTATTTTATCTGCATTAAACTTGAAAAAACCCAACTCTAGTCAAATAATGAAAACTGGCGTTCAGAAAGAAGGTACCAAGGCTGGGACCTAAACTGTTACAAGTTCGAAAACATTGCAGAAATCGGATAAAAAACAAACGGAAACCATAAAACCCCCAACTCCAGCATCCCCACGGTGGAAGACTGTCGTTAAAAGAAAGAAAAATTCATCGCTAAGCCCATGCATAAGAAATTTTAAAGATCCCAGGCAACTGCAGCACTATGTTCAAGAAGCTATGGAATCCGAGACTTACGGGCGGCAGTGGCTCGGATTCCGAGGAAAATACTATGTTTAAGGAGTATGTGCCTAGTTGAATTAATTTTTTTTATTGGTCTTTGTTTTAGTTATATTTTAGGTTTTCTGTGGTATTTTTCCAATTTGGTTTTCATGTCAATATCTTATTCCTCTATAATTTTAACTAGTTTTAGAATTTTATCTTTTTACACTTTTAAATAGCTTTGTCTGGTTTTAATTGGTTTTTAATTTCATGTATCACCGCATTGCCTTTATCCACTTAATTCATACATCTATGACAGGTTTTTAATCTAACTTTCACTTTTTACATTTCATATTAAATTTTAACTTTATTTTATTCCTACCTTGTTCTTGGTGCAGCATGTCCCACAGGGGACCTTGCGCCATCAATCCCCTTTCAACCAACCAACCGTATTGTGGTTCTGTATGAGATAAATTCCTTAGTATATATTTCACAGTCTGTTCCGTAATAATCAAAGAGGAGAACAAACATTTGGTTTTGATTATTTATATAATAATATAAAATGTTTAAAAATATTTTGTTTATCATTTTGTATTATCATGCACTTTTTCACAGTTTTCAAAAACAACAAAGCTTTCCGCATATAGATGCTACTTAACCCTTTCCGACACGGACAAATTCTGCTAGTAAAATTAGAAATTATCGACTGACACCGGAATTTACAAACGACTTTTTAAGAAATCAAGACCTCCTTAATTTAAGCTTTCATTGTGAAACCAAGATTTTATTAAAATATTATTGTGCCAATTGCAAGTTTGGAATTAAAATTAGGTATGTCCAGATCGGACACACTGCGCCGGAAAGGGTTAACGTATTTATCTATGTATTAGGTCATCTGGAAATTTCTGCGGTTTTTTAATATAATTTGAAATGAGAAATGCCGCATTTCCACCGGAATTTTCGTAATAAAAGTTCGTTTTTATAATGTATGTATTAAAAACATTTTTGTTTATTGTGTAATAAATTTGTTCATTATTTCCGATGTCAATCGATTATTTTAACATCTTCTTATCAGAAAAATACCTCAGAGTTTTCCAGATGGCTCAATAATTAATGTGTATTTATCTATATCCTTGACCATAGGGAACGAAAATATTTGGTTTTATTTATTTGTATAATAGCACCAAATGTTCAATAAAAAAAGTCAATCATTTGGTAGTAAAATTCATCTTTTCACTGATTTTAAAAATAGCAAAGCTTACCGCATCTGTAGGCTACGTAACGTGTTTATGTAATTAAATTTATCATCTGTTTTTTACCGAATAAAAAAGCATACCATTCATTCAGATTTATATCACAAGCTCTTTTATGGTAACAGTATAAGAATCAAATTGAGGTGATATATGTAAAAAAGATAATATTGAAAAAAACATTTCGACTCTTTTAAGTTTCTTTATAAGATATGTATCTATTTTATTTTCCTGTATAAAATAAATTCCTTAAATATTAGTTCATTTCACTATCTGTTTCGTACAACCAAAGGGAACAGCAAATATTTGATTTTATTTATTTGTACAATAGCACCAAATGTTAATCAAAAATTTACTTAATCAGTTGGTATTAACATATACGTTTTCACTGATTTTAAAAACAGAAACATTTGGCGCATCTATATGCTACATAACGCATTTATCTATGTAATTAAATTTATCATCCATCTTTTATCGAATAAAAAAGCGCACCATTAATTCACTTTTATATCACAAGCTCTTTTATGCTAACAGTATCAGAATCGAATTGGGCAACACATGTAGAAACGAATAATACAAAGAGAAAAAAAACATTTCGATTCTTCCGAGTTCCTTTATAGCCGTACGGAGATAATTAGATAACATAGCTTAGATTCAAATAACGCATCCCACCTGCACTAAAACTCACTCCACGAAACTCACTTTTAAAATCTCGCAATGTGCTCGTTTCTGATGATCTTCCCTATTTCCCTAGCATTGCAGCACGTGCCTTTATCGAATCAAACTCGCTCTTTCACCATTATTTCGAGTCGGATACGCTTCCTTTGGGATTTAGCTGCAAAAGGCAAGCGGACAGTGAGGGGTACATGGATAAGTTGTAATGAAATAACCAGGAACACGCAGCAGCGATGCACCTGTGCCTGTTGTCAGCCTCTGATGAATGCACAATTTCGTTAATGATGAGAATGGAAACGATACGCAGGAAGAGATGAAGTCAATTCCTCTGGATTGCATCCACTACCATAACTCAAAAGAGACAGTGATAGTGCCTGTTAATACGAATTACAAGGAAAGAACTTACGAAGTGTTACATAAATCTGTATAAAAAAGTATCTCTTCGCGATGTTAATTCCAGTAAATCACCGTTTATGTGGTTTTTTTCCCCCTAAACCTCTGTGGGAGAAAAAAAGTTATAATCGAAAAAATAAGAGGTAAAGCCAATTCTTCTGTGTCACAGAGTTTGACGCAATAACTTTTTCGACTACTACTATTTCCAAATGATAATAATCGTGGTAGATTTCTGCGACGTTTGCAAAGATATTTTACAAAGGAGAGTTATAAAATACTTTCAAATATAGCTAGAACGAGTACCGTAATTTCGGGTGTATAAGCCGCAGATCAAACAATTCTTTTACAACCCAGAATTTTTTAAGAAACAAATATAACTAGTTAGATCGCCGTAAATATTTGTCTTCAATCACTAAATAAGATTTCTGGGTCCAAAAAGAATTGTTTGATCCGCGGCTTATACACCCGCAATTACGGTATTATTGTATGGATATAGTTGTATTGCAAAACATAAAAGCGAAGACAGCTGGTATAGAAGCCATTATCCTAACGGAAAGATTCAGAAATAATGTTTTTTGTTAGGAATTAACATTAGAACAAACAATGATTTGAACTTGTCAATCGGATACAATTAGTTTGAGACAAGGCCATGGGTAAAATTTCTCTGCTTTTTTCATACCAGTAAAATATTAGAGAAAATGTTATTCGGTTAAATGGCAGTGCTTTCCTATCACTTAACCCTTTCAGGGGCAAGGTATTTCTGCTCCAAAAATGTTCAAATAATTGATGCACTCCGCAATTTAAGAACAGATTTACTTAAAAATAATTTGAACCATTTTTCACGTGTATTATTATTTCGAAATTGTATTAAAATTTTAATGGGGCCAGTTCGCAATTGGAACAGATTTATTAACCGTTTGCAGACTGCAAACAGCGCCCCTGAAAGCGCTAAAATAACATTTTCTCTGAAATTATTTTGTTAAGCAAAAAAGCGGTAAAACCTTATCCTTGGATTTGACTGCAGAAGCCAAGCAGACTGTGAAAGGTATCCAAATAACTTGTAATGAAATAACTAGGAACAGATATCAGCAATGTACCTGTGTCCAGTGGTGACCATCCCCCCCCCCCCCAAACCTAATCACGCAAATCCCCCCCCCCAAAAAAAACCTTCATACTTTAACATTTCCCCCCAAAAAACATAATACAAATTGTAAATTATATTCTACTTATAATCTACTACACCTTCAAGAGATAGCGAAATGAGAACAGCAGAATGAGCTATTATTGCCCTTATCTAGAATTTAAAGAAAGAAAACATAGGAACATTTCTGGAATTAAATTTTGAAATATAAAAAAATTAATAATCTCCCCCCCCCCAAAAAAATGTACTTTTTCTCAATTCCCCCCCCCCCCCCAAAAAAAAAACTAAATTGTATGACGCATCTTGCGTCACCAAACCCCTCTCTGGGCATCCCTGCCTGTGTCTGTTGTTAGTCTTGGATGAATACACACTTTCGTTAATGATAATGAGGGAAACGAAACGCAGAAAAAGATGAAGTCAATTTTCCTGCATTGCATGTACTATATAATTCAAGAAGACTATGCTTGTACTTAATAGTGGTTATGACTGAAAAGTACTTCTTTCTTGCGACAAGAAATCAAATTAAGACATGTTACAAAAATATCTATTAAAAATAATAGGAAAAAAATTCCTCGGAATACTAATTGCAGTAAATTAACGTTTATATAAATATTTTATGCAACCATCTCTGAAAAATTGTAGGTTCCACGGGTCACCAAGCTATCACGGTTGCAAAACAGAAAAGAAGGCTTTACTAAGTGACATTTATTTTATAATAAAGCAATACGAAAATTAATTTTCGCATTTCGTTTTGGGCAAAAAGTTGAAGGCTACTAATCCAGGGTACGTACGGGTACTGTTATTTTCCAGATAAAATATTTGTACTTTTTTATAGAAAAATAAATCTAAATTTACCCCTTAACGGTCACATTAAATTAAGTCTTAAAAATTCAGCTGTTTATTGCCACCAAATTTTTTTAAAAAGAAATATGCAAATTACTTAATGACAGGTAAAATGACCCGAAAATAAAGCCAGTTACACTATTTTTTAAAATTCGTGGAAATCAAATAATCTAAATGAAAAACACAGCCCGTAAATATCACGGGAACGAGAATTAAGGAATTAAAGTGCGAATTCTCTCCTTATTTATATAAAGAGAGAGATATTCTCCTTTAATTCTTTATTTCTGGGAAGGATGAGTATATTAGAGAGAATAAAGGAGTTTATATTAGATACTCTTCTTTATTTAAATAGTTTTTTTTCTTATTTAAATAAGGAGAGATTTTCTATAAGAAAATACTGGTACCGAAGAATTTATTAGTCTGGAAATTCAAGAACTTTCACGAACCCTGCTAATCTAAACAATTCTTACACGGGTATCTTACCGTAACTTAAATTTCTTTTAGAAGTAAATGTATAAATAAAATTTAAAATTTTCTGTATTAATATAAATGAGGAGGTCCAAGTCAGGTATTTCTCTTTGGGATTAGGCTGCAGAAGGCAGGAGATAGTGAGAAGAAATTGTAAACAGAACGTAGAGATGCACCTTTGTCGCTGTTTTCATTCGCTGATCAATGCACAATTTCATTAACCCTTCCGGGCACGGGCAAAATCTGTTAATAAAATGAGACATTATCGACTGATACCGGAATTCACAAATGAATTTTTTAGATATCTTGAAACCCCTAATTTAAGCTTCTATTGTAAAAGCAAAATTTTACTAAAATATTATTGGTGCCGTTTGCATGTTTGGAATTAAAATTAGGTATCTCAGACCGGGCACAGTGTGCCGGAAAGGGTTAATGATGAGAGTGAGAATGGTACAAGGATGAAATCAATTCCTTTGTATTGCATCTGCTACTGTTTTTCAAAGAGAGAGAGAGATAAGGCTTGCTAATGTGAATTTCTTATTTTCTCTGCAAAGGGAAGAACTTACGAAATATTACATAGATCAGTGGTGTAACCAGGGTGGGTGCCCAAGAGCTCTGAATACTGGAAATTTTTTTAAAGTTCTGTTCTCCTTATCTAACCAGAAAATTTTCTGTTATGAATCAAGGAGAAGAAAACTTTAAAATCGTACTGGTTTAAGTCACCCACCCTGGTTTGGCCACTATAGATATTTATAAAAAATAATAATACAAGTATCTTTTCACAACATTAATTACAGTAAATTACCGTTTATATGTTTTTCTTTAAAACTTAAAAAAAATATGTATAACGAACAAATAAATAAATATTCATCTAATACAGAGGTGTCGAACTGTGACCCGCCGGATACCACTAAAACATTTTAATAAACTTTGCTTTGTCTAAGCATCGAATTGAGGCATCGAATTCAAAAAATGGTCTATTTCTTTAACCACTTAACTGATTCTTTTTTTTTTTTTTTTTTTTTTTTTTTTTTTTGGATACAAAATATTTTAAATATGGGATGAACACCACTTTTTTTAAGCTAAGATATTTATAATATTTAGTCTAAACATTTCTGCCATTTAATAATATCATATTGTAATTAAAAATAATAGTAGTGTCAAAAACCTTTTAATGATGGATTAACTCATTAGTGCCTGAATTATTTTCTTCGTTAAAATTCAAATTTTGCATTTTCCCACCACTTTTAAAGCAAGAATAACTTTTATCTTAATTTATCGAGGACTTTGTCTATAGAAAGAAAGTATTTATTTATACTCATTTTTACTGGTGTGAAGTGCGCTTACTTGAATTTTTTAAAACTGTCCCAAAAATGGGACGCTAGGCACTAATGGGTTAAGTAAAAACGTCTTGCCGTACGGTCAAATCAGTTAAGAGGCTACTTCATTCAAATGGAAAGACCCGTTTGCTAATACTAATCCTGTAGAAGCAATTTATAAAGATATCTCGGTTGCATTTTAATATTTTTTTTTTTTTTTTATTTATTTATTTTTTTTGGGGGGATACAAAATATTGTAAATATGGGATGAACACCACTTTTTTTAAGCTAAGATATTTATAATATTTAGTCTAAACATTTCTGCCATTTAATAATATCATATTGTAATTAAAAATAATAGTAGTGTCAAAAACCTTTTAATGATGGATTAAGTAAAAACGTCTTGCCGTACGGTCAAATCAGTTAAGAGGCTACTTCATTCAAATGGAAAGACCCGTTTGCTAATACTAATCCTGTAGAAGCAATTTATAAAGATATCTCGGTTGCATTTTAATATTTTTATTTTTTTTTTTATTTATTTATTTATTTATTTTTTTTTTTTTTGGGATACAAAATATTGTAAATATGGGATGAACACCACTTTTTTTAAGCTAAGATATTTATAATATTTAGTCTAAACATTTCTGTCATTTAATAATATCATATTGTAATTAAAAATAATAGTAGTGTCAAAAACAGGCTACTTCATTCAAATGGAAAGACCCGTTTGCTAATACTAATCCTGTAGAAGCAATTTATAAAGATGTCTCGGTTGCATTTTAATATTTTTAATTTTTTTTTTTTTGGTTGGGGGGGGGATACAAAATATTGTAAATATAAGATGAACACCACTTTTTTTAAGCTAAGATATTTATAATATTTAGTCTAAACATTTCTGCCATTTAATAATATCATATTGTAATTAAAAATAATAGTAGTGTCAAAAACCTTTTAATGATGGATTAACCCATTAGTGCCTGAATTATTTTCTTCGTTAAAATTCAAATTTTGCATTTTCCCACCACTTTTAAAGCAAGAATAACTTTTATCTTAATTTATCGAGGACTTTGTCTATAGAAAGAAAGTATTTATTTATACTCATTTTTACTGGTGTGAAGTGCGCTTACTTGAATTTTTTAAAACTGTCCCAAAAATGGGACGCTAGGCACTAATGGGTTAAGTAAAAACGTCTTACCGTACGGTCAAATCAGTTAAGAGGCTACTTCATTCAAATGGAAAGACCCGTTTGCTAATACTAATCCTGTAGAAGCAATTTATAAAGATATCTCGGTTGCATTTTAATATTTTTAATTTTTTTTTTTTTTTTTTTTTTTTTTTTTTTGGGGGGGGGGGATACAAAATATTGTAAATATGGGATGAACACCACTTTTTTTAAGCTAAGATATTTATAATATTTAGTCTAAACATTTCTGCCATTTAATAATATCATATTGTAATTAAAAATAATAGTAGTGTCAAAAACCTTTTAATGATGGATTAAGTAAAAACGTCTTGCCGTACGGTCAAATCAGTTAAGAGGCTACTTCATTCAAATGGAAAGACCCGTTTGCTAATACTAATCCTGTAGAAGCAATTTATAAAGGTATCTCGTTTGCATTTTAATATTTTATTATTATTATTATTTTTTTTTGGGGGGGGGGGGATACAAAATATTGTAAATATGGGATGAACACGACTTTTTTTAAGCTAAGATATTTATAATATTTAGTCTAAACATTTCTGCCATTTAATAATATCATATTGTAATTAAAAATAATAGTAGTGTCAAAAACCTTTTAATGATGGATTAAGTAAAAACGTCTTGCCGTACGGTCAAATAAGTTAAGAGGCTACTTCATTCAAATGGAAAGACCCGTTTGCTAATACTAATCCTGTAGAAGCAATTTATAAAGATATCTCGGTTGCATTTTAATATTTTTTTTTTTTTTTTTTTTTTTGGGGGGGGGGGATACAAAATATTGTAAATATAAGATGAACACCACTTTTTTTAAGCTAAGATATTTATAATATTTAGTCTAAACATTTCTGCCATTTAATAATATCATATTGTAATTAAAAATAATAGTAGTGTCAAAAACCTTTTAATGATGGATTAACCCATTAGTGCCTGAATTATTTTCTTCGTTAAAATTCACATTTTGCATTTTCCCACCACTTTTAAAGCAAGAATAACTTTTATCTTAATTTATCGAGGACTTTGTCTATAGAAAGAAAGTATTTATTTATACTCATTTTTACTGGTGTGAAGTGCGCTTACTTGAATTTTTTAAAACTGTCCCAAAAATGGGACGCTAGGCACTAATGGGTTAAGTAAAAACGTCTTACCGTACGGTCAAATCAGTTAAGAGGCTACTTCATTCAAATTGAAAGACCCGTTTGCTAATACTAATCCTGTAGAAGCAATTTATAAAGATTTCTCGGTTGCATTTTAATATTTTTATTTTTTTTTATTTATTTATTTATTTTTTTGGGGGGGATACAAAATATTGTAAATATGGGATGAACACCACTTTTTTTAAGCTAAAATATTTATAATATTTAGTCTAAACATTTCTGCCATTTAATAATATCATATTGTAATTAAAAATAATAGTAGTGTCAAAAACCTTTTAATGATGGATTAAGTAAAAACGTCTTGCCGTACGGTCAAATCAGTTAAGAGGCTACTTCATTCAAATGGAAAGACCCGTTTGCTAATACTAATCCTGTAGAAGCAATTTATAAAGATATCTCGGTTGCATTTTAATATTTTATTATTATTATTTTTTTTTTTTTTGGGGGGGGGGATACAAAATATTGTAAATATGGGATGAACACGACTTTTTTTAAGCTAAGATATTTATAATATTTAGTCTAAACATTTGTGCCATTTAATAATATCATATTGTAATTAAAAATAATAGTAGTGTCAAAAACCTTTTAATGATGGATTAAGTAAAAACGTCTTGCCGTACGGTCAAATAAGTTAAGAGGCTACTTCATTCAAATGGAAAGACCCGTTTGCTAATACTAATCCTGTAGAAGCAATTTATAAAGATATCTCGGTTGCATTTTAATATTTTTATTTTTTTTTCGGGGGGGGGGGGGATACAAAATATTGTAAATATAAGATGAACACCACTTTTTTTAAGCTAAGATATTTATAATATTTAGTCTTAACATTTCTGCCATTTAATAATATCATATTGTAATTAAAAATAATAGTAGTGTCAAAAACCTTTTAATGATGGATTAACCCATTAGTGCCTGAATTATTTTCTTCGTTAAAATTCAAATTTTGCATTTTCCCACCACTTTTAAAGCAAGAATAACTTTTATCTTAATTTATCGAGAACTTTGTCTATAGAAAGAAAGTATTTATTTATACTCATTTTTACTGGTGTGAAGTGCGCTTACTTGAATTTTTTAAAACTGTCCCAAAAATGGGACGCTAGGCACTAATGGGTTAAGTAAAAACGTCTTACCGTACGGTCAAATCAGTTAAGATGCTACTTCATTCAATTGGAAAGACCCGTTTGCTAATACTAATCCTGTAGAAGCAATTTATAAAGATTTCTCGGTTGCATTTTAATATTTTTATTTTTATTTATTTATTTATTTATTTTTTTGGGGGGGATACAAAATATTGTAAATATGGGATGAACACCACTTTTTTTAAGCTAAAATATTTATAATATTTAGTCTAAACATTTCTGCCATTTAATAATATCATATTGTAATTAAAAATAATAGTAGTGTCAAAAACCTTTTAATGATGGATTAAGTAAAAACGTCTTGCCGTACGGTCAAATCAGTTAAGAGGCTACTTCATTCAAATGGAAAGACCCGTTTGCTAATACTAATCCTGTAGAAGCAATTTATAAAGATATCTCGGTTGCATTTTAATATTTTTAATTTTTTTTTTTTTTGGGGGGGGGGGATACAAAATATTGTAAATATAAGATGAACACCACTTTTTTTAAGCTAAGATATTTATAATATTTAGTCTAAACATTTCTGCCATTTAATAATATCATATTGTAATTAAAAATAATAGTAGTGTCAAAAACCTTTTAATGATGGATTAACCCATTAGTGCCTGAATTATTTTCTTCGTTAAAATTCAAATTTTGCATTTTCCCACCACTTTTAAAGCAAGAATAACTTTTATCTTAATTTATCGAGGACTTTGTCTATAGAAAGAAAGTATTTATTTATACTCATTTTTACTGGTGTGAAGTGCGCTTACTTGAATTTTTTAAAACTGTCCCAAAAATGGGACGCTAGGCACTAATGGGTTAAGTAAAAACGTCTTACCGTACGGTCAAATCAGTTAAGAGGCTACTTCATTCAAATGGAAAGACCCGTTTGCTAATACTAATCCTGTAGAAGCAATTTATAAAGATATCTCGGTTGCATTTTAATATTTTTAATTTTTTTTTTTTTTTTTTTTTTGGGGGGGGGGGGATACAAAATATTGTAAATATGGGATGAACACCACTTTTTTTAAGCTAAGATATTTATAATATTTAGTCTAAACATTTCTGCCATTTAATAATATCATATTGTAATTAAAAATAATAGTAGTGTCAAAAACCTTTTAATGATGGATTAACTCATTAGTGCCTGAATTATTTTCTTCGTTAAAATTCAAATTTTGCATTTTCCCACCACTTTTAAAGCAAGAATAACTTTTATCTTAATTTATCGAGGACTTTGTCTATAGAAAGAAAGTATTTATTTATACTCATTTTTACTGGTGTGAAGTGCGCTTACTTGAATTTTTTAAAACTGTCCCAAAAATGGGACGCTAGGCACTAATGGGTTAAGTAAAAACGTCTTGCCGTACGGTCAAATCAGTTAAGAGGCTACTTCATTCAAATGGAAAGACCCGTTTGCTAATACTAATCCTGTAGAAGCAATTTATAAAGATATCTCGGTTGCATTTTAATATTTTTATTTATTTATTTTTTTTTTTTATTATTTTTTTTTTGGGATACAAATTATTGTAAATATGGGATGAACACCACTTTTTTTAAGCTAAGATATTTATAATATTTAGTCTAAACATTTCTGCCATTTAATAATATCATATTGTAATTAAAAATAATAGTAGTGTCAAAAACCTTTTAATGATGGATTAAGTAAAAACGTCTTGCCGTACGGTCAAATCAGTTAAGAGGCTACTTCATTCAAATGGAAAGACCCGTTTGCTAATACTAATCCTGTAGAAGCAATTTATAAAGATATCTCGTTTGCATTTTAATATTTTATTATTATTATTATTATTTTTTTTTTGGGGGGGGGGGATACAAAATATTGTAAATATGGGATGAACACGACTTTTTTTAAGCTAAGATATTTATAATATTTAGTCTAAACATTTCTGCCATTTAATAATATCATATTGTAATTAAAAATAATAGTAGTGTCAAAAACCTTTTAATGATGGATTAAGTAAAAACGTCTTGCCGTACGGTCAAATAAGTTAAGAGGCTACTTCATTCAAATGGAAAGACCCGTTTGCTAATACTAATCCTGTAGAAGCAATTTATAAAGATATCTCGGTTGCATTTTAATATTTTTATTTTTTTTTTTTTGGGGGGGGGGATACAAAATATTGTAAATATAAGATGAACACCACTTTTTTTAAGCTAAGATATTTATAATATTTAGTCTAAACATTTCTGCCATTTAATAATATCATATTGTAATTAAAAATAATAGTAGTGTCAAAAACCTTTTAATGATGGATTAACCCATTAGTGCCTGAATTATTTTCTTCGTTAAAATTCACATTTTGCATTTTCCCACCACTTTTAAAGCAAGAATAACTTTTATCTTAATTTATCGAGGACTTTGTCTATAGAAAGAAAGTATTTATTTATACTCATTTTTACTGGTGTGAAGTGCGCTTACTTGAATTTTTTAAAACTGTCCCAAAAATGGGACGCTAGGCACTAATGGGTTAAGTAAAAACGTCTTACCGTACGGTCAAATCAGTTAAGAGGCTACTTCATTCAAATTGAAAGACCCGTTTGCTAATACTAATCCTGTAGAAGCAATTTATAAAGATTTCTCGGTTGCATTTTAATATTTTTATTTTTATTTATTTATTTATTTATTTTTTTGGGGGGATACAAAATATTGTAAATATGGGATGAACACCACTTTTTTTAAGCTAAAATATTTATAATATTTAGTCTAAACATTTCTGCCATTTAATAATATCATATTGTAATTAAAAATAATAGTAGTGTCAAAAACCTTTTAATGATGGATTAAGTAAAAACGTCTTGCCGTACGGTCAAATCAGTTAAGAGGCTACTTCATTCAAATGGAAAGACCCGTTTGCTAATACTAATCCTGTAGAAGCAATTTATAAAGATATCTCGGTTGCATTTTAATATTTTATTATTATTATTATTTTTTTTTTTTTTTTGGGGGGGGGGGATACAAAATATTGTAAATATGGGATGAACACGACTTTTTTTAAGCTAAGATATTTATAATATTTAGTCTAAACATTTCTGCCATTTAATAATATCATATTGTAATTAAAAATAATAGTAGTGTCAAAAACCTTTTAATGATGGATTAAGTAAAAACGTCTTGCCGTACGGTCAAATAAGTTAAGAGGCTACTTCATTCAAATGGAAAGACCCGTTTGCTAATACTAATCCTGTAGAAGCAATTTATAAAGATATCTCGGTTGCATTTTAATATTTTTATTTATTTTTTTTTTTGGGGGGGGGATACAAAATATTGTAAATATAAGATGAACACCACTTTTTTTAAGCTAAGATATTTATAATATTTAGTCTTAACATTTCTGCCATTTAATAATATCATCTTGTAATTAAAAATAATAGTAGTGTCAAAAACCTTTTAATGATGGATTAACCCATTAGTGCCTGAATTATTTTCTTCGTTAAAATTCAAATTTTGCATTTTCCCACCACTTTTAAAGCAAGAATAACTTTTATCTTAATTTATCGAGGACTTTGTCTATAGAAAGAAAGTATTTATTTATACTCATTTTTACTGGTGTGAAGTGCGCTTACTTGAATTTTTTAAAACTGTCCCAAAAATGGGACGCTAGGCACTAATGGGTTAAGTAAAAACGTCTTACCGTACGGTCAAATCAGTTAAGAGGCTACTTCATTCAAATGGAAAGACCCGTTTGCTAATACTAATCCTGTAGAAGCAATTTATAAAGATTTCTCGGTTGCATTTTAATATTTTTATTTTTTTTTATTTATTTATTTATTTTTTTGGGGGGATACAAAATATTGTAAATATGGGATGAACACCACTTTTTTTAAGCTAAAATATTTATAATATTTAGTCTAAACATTTCTGCCATTTAATAATATCATATTGTAATTAAAAATAATAGTAGTGTCAAAAACCTTTTAATGATGGATTAAGTAAAAACGTCTTGCCGTACGGTCAAATCAGTTAAGAGGCTACTTCATTCAAATGGAAAGACCCGTTTGCTAATACTAATCCTGTAGAAGCAATTTATAAAGATATCTCGGTTGCATTTTAATATTTTTAATTTTTTTTTTTTTTGGGGGGGGGGATACAAAATATTGTAAATATAAGATGAACACCACTTTTTTTAAGCTAAGATATTTATAATATTTAGTCTAAACATTTCTGCCATTTAATAATATCATATTGTAATTAAAAATAATAGTAGTGTCAAAAACCTTTTAATGATGGATTAACCCATTAGTGCCTGAATTATTTTCTTCGTTAAAATTCAAATTTTGCATTTTCCCACCACTTTTAAAGCAAGAATAACTTTTATCTTAATTTATCGAGGACTTTGTCTATAGAAAGAAAGTATTTATTTATACTCATTTTTACTGGTGTGAAGTGCGCTTACTTGAATTTTTTAAAACTGTCCCAAAAATGGGACGCTAGGCACTAATGGGTTAAGTAAAAACGTCTTACCGTACGGTCAAATCAGTTAAGAGGCTACTTCATTCAAATGGAAAGACCCGTTTGCTAATACTAATCCTGTAGAAGCAATTTATAAAGATATCTCGGTTGCATTTTAATATTTTTAATTTTTTTTTTTTTTTTTTTTTTTTTTTTTTTTGGGGGGGGGGGATACAAAATATTGTAAATATGGGATGAACACCACTTTTTTTAAGCTAAGATATTTATAATATTTAGTCTAAACATTTCTGCCATTTAATAATATCATATTGTAATTAAAAATAATAGTAGTGTCAAAAACCTTTTAATGATGGATTAAGTAAAAACGTCTTGCCGTACGGTCAAATCAGTTAAGAGGCTACTTCATTCAAATGGAAAGACCCGTTTGCTAATACTAATCCTGTAGAAGCAATTTATAAAGATTTCTCGGTTGCATTTTAATATTTTTATTTTTTTTTATTTATTTATTTATTTTTTTGGGGGGATACAAAATATTGTAAATATGGGATGAACACCACTTTTTTTAAGCTAAAATATTTATAATATTTAGTCTAAACATTTCTGCCATTTAATAATATCATATTGTAATTAAAAATAATAGTAGTGTCAAAAACCTTTTAATGATGGATTAAGTAAAAACGTCTTGCCGTACGGTCAAATCAGTTAAGAGGCTACTTCATTCAAATGGAAAGACCCGTTTGCTAATACTAATCCTGTAGAAGCAATTTATAAAGATATCTCGGTTGCATTTTAATATTTTTAATTTTTTTTTTTTTGGGGGGGGGGGATACAAAATATTGTAAATATAAGATGAACACCACTTTTTTTAAGCTAAGATATTTATAATATTTAGTCTAAACATTTCTGCCATTTAATAATATCATATTGTAATTAAAAATAATAGTAGTGTCAAAAACCTTTTAATGATGGATTAACCCATTAGTGCCTGAATTATTTTCTTCGTTAAAATTCAAATTTTGCATTTTCCCACCACTTTTAAAGCAAGAATAACTTTTATCTTAATTTATCGAGGACTTTGTCTATAGAAAGAAAGTATTTATTTATACTCATTTTTACTGGTGTGAAGTGCGCTTACTTGAATTTTTTAAAACTGTCCCAAAAATGGGACGCTAGGCACTAATGGGTTAAGTAAAAACGTCTTACCGTACGGTCAAATCAGTTAAGAGGCTACTTCATTCAAATGGAAAGACCCGTTTGCTAATACTAATCCTGTAGAAGCAATTTATAAAGATATCTCGGTTGCATTTTAATATTTTTAATTTTTTTTTTTTTTTTTTTTTTTTTTGGGGGGGGGGGGATACAAAATATTGTAAATATGGGATGAACACCACTTTTTTTAAGCTAAGATATTTATAATATTTAGTCTAAACATTTCTGCCATTTAATAATATCATATTGTAATTAAAAATAATAGTAGTGTCAAAAACCTTTTAATGATGGATTAAGTAAAAAAAACCTCTTGCCGTACGGTCCAATCAGTTAAGAGGCTACTTCATTCAAATGGAAAGACCCGTTTGCTAATACTAATCCTGTAGAAGCAATTTATAAAGATATCTCGGTTGCATTTTAATATTTTTATTTTTATTTTTTATTTATTTTTATTTATTTATTTATTTTTTTTTTTTGATAGCTGGGATTGATTTGTATGCAGGCCATTTTTTTCGTTTTTTGATTTTGTTTACAGATATTTTTTACGAGGACGTTTTCATTTTCGGAACCAGTTTGGAAAGTGAAAGCGCCCTCGTAAAAAATATCTGCAACCAAAATCAAAAAGGTAAAAAATGGCCTGCATTCACATCCATCTCAGCTATCCCAATGAAAAAAAATCATTTAAAAATATTGAAATGGAATCTAGATATCATTATAAATTTCTTCCGTTGGATTAGCATTAACGAACGGGTCTTTTCATTTGATTGAAGTAGCCCCTTAACCCTTTCCGGCACACTGTGCCCAGTCCGGGATACCTAATTTTAATTCCAAACTTGCAAACGGCACCAATAATACTTTAATAAAATTTTGTTTTTACAATGAAAGCTTAAATTAAGGGATTCTTAATTTATAAAAAGTCGTTTGTAAATTCCGGTGACAGTCAGTAATTTTTAATTTTACTAACAGAATTTGCCCATGCCGGAAAGGGTTAACCCATTAGTGCCTAGTGTCCCATTTTTGGGACAGTTTTAAAAAATTCGAGTAAACGTATTTCAAACCAGTAAAAAAGGAGTATAAATAAATACTTTCTTTCTCGAGACAAAGTCCTCGATAAATTAAGATAAAAGTTATTCTTGCTTTAAAAGTGGTGGGAAAGTGCAAAATTTGAATTTTAACGAAGAAAATAATTCAGGCACTAATGGGTTAAGCGGCTCACTCCTTGTGAACGAACGACCGGTATAGGGGCCACGCCACATAAGGTGCTCAGAATTCTTGATTATTATCACCAGAAATTTTTATTGTAAATTTTGTATTGTTTAATCCGAACATTTTCCTGATTCAATTAAGCAAAATATCTACTTTGAAAAACCGCTGTTAAAAGATTACAATTTCTGTAAAAGATGCTCGTCCCGAAGGGGTTAAAAAAATTGGCCGTATCCGGCGGGCCACCTTTTGACAACCCTGATGTAACGAAACGTATAATCAACTAACTGTGAACACACAGCAACAGTGCACTTGTGCCGCTGTCTGCCTCTGATGTATGCGCGTGATAAAAACCTCAAAGATTCCAGACAACGACCATTATTATATTTACTTTTTTAAAAAAGGACGAATTACAAGCGCTGTAATCGCTAAATATCAATATTTTTCACGAATTGTTTGGCAGGCTGGGAAAACATAAAATTTTTAACTCGTAAAAGTTTCGAAAAATTTTAACTAATTTCACTTCTTTGTCTTAAAAAGTAACCAGTTGGCAACTCTGTTTTCATATTGAATAGTTTGACATGTTACCGACGATATAAACATATATTGACTGAGAAATGGTATTTAGTTACGAGTAATTGTTTAACAAAATATGAAAGCAAATTTTAGTATCTGATTTTTAATGTTGCAAAAAGGAAAAACGAATTCATGTCTTTTGGATATACGCAATTCCGTCCAGGGGCATTCTTTACATTTTTTGTGTTACATTATTTCTCAAATATCATACAAAAAATTCGTATTATTATTATTGAGAAACTATGCATCATTCGCCACTGTAAAACAATTTAGATGTTTGTAAGTAAACTTTCCGTATTTTTACCTAAATTCTTTTTTCAATGAAAATAATTTCGTCATTGTGTCACAAAGTATGGATTTGAAAGTAAGCTTGACAAATAATGCTAAATTTTCATTATTTTTCTATAGATGGAATTTATTATTATTATTATTACACTGAAAAAATCAGTATATTACGGAATTTGTACTTAAAAAATATTGAAAATCTTTTTAGAATTAAAAAAAAAAAAAAGACCTCAAAGCTTTACTAAAAACGACAAATTATCCACACTTATAGAACTTTTATCTATCAAGAATATTTATAAATAAATACTCTCTACCTTCTCCTTTATCGGATAAATAAATTCCGTAAAAATACATCAACTGTATTAGCAATCAATGGAATTTTTTGCAGGTTAATATGAATATACTTTTTTTTTAAAGTTGAATAATGCAAGTAAAACGTGCACGAAAGGGGGATTTCTCTTCAAAAATCATAACTATTCGTTAGTAATGCCTTAACACTAGAAAGGCCGAAAATTACGCGAGTTTTAAAAAATATTACACCAAAAATTTTATTTAAAACTTATAACTTATCTAACTTTTTTTTCCTTTGTACCTTTTAAATTTATTTTATGAAAAAATTTCTGACTCGAATCGAAACATATTCATTTTGTAGGAGTCAAAACGGTCCCTCACGATCCTTCTAGTATTAATCTACGACTGGTTTGCAAATGGCAAAAATTCTATTTATTCAATAAAGTTTTTCGAAAAAGTAATAAAATCTGCTAATTTTTTTATTATAATTTAACATGTTTTAAAAAATTCTACAAAATTATCTTGCACACTCTACATTGTAGGTTAGCTTACCAAACTTTTTGTTCGAACATTTTGTATAAATTAGAGTATGCATGACAGATGAAAATAAATCAAATGATCTCTCTTGTTCTGAATCAATTGAGTAATTAAACTTATAGGTCTCTTTATCCGAACATTTAATGGTAATTAGTTTCAAAGTGTAATAGCATTTTGAAACGAAATCTCTCTGAAATCATTAATAAATTTATTGATGACAGTTCTTCAAAGATTATGTAATGTTATCATAAAAGGATTTAATATTGCATTTCCTTGTCAGATGGCACGTGTATCCGTCCTACCATTTAGTACTTTTTCTGTCAAAAAACTTAGTTTATACATTAAATATTCATTATTTAACGAATGATGAATTATGTCGATATTACAATTTAATGAATATTCTGTATTGCAATGTCTACCAACGGTGCCAAATAACAACTTTTAGCTTTTTGGTTTTTTGATTTGCAGCCATTGTACATGTAGATTGCATATTTAACCTAACTTAATAGCTCAGGTACGTTTTTTTACCAGTTTATAAAAATTCCTCCCCCCCCCCCTTTTTTACGAGCATTTTTGATTGTTTTTTTTTTAATTTACATGAAAAAAAACAACGTTATTCTCAACTTTGTAAATTCTAGTGGCTATTCAAAATACTAGCTAAAGAATTACTTCGTTTCTAAAATGATTAAAGGTTAAACCACCATAAATAATTTTTTAACCGCCGAAAATTTATTTCCGCAATTTTTTGGTCCAAAAGTAAAGCTGTTATTAGAAACCTAGTAGTAAACCTATTAGAAAATATACTCTGATAAAAGTGTTGCAGAAATAGTGTTAAATTATCATTCATAAAATATAGAAAATGAAATCCATATAAATTATGTTCCGGGTGACCATAATTAAAACACTATTGTGACCTTTCTCAATATAGAACTATTCAATGTAAATTCTTCAAATTTTGTGTACATACTTTTGAGAACATGGGGAAATGGATTACCGTATATACTCGCGTATAAGCCGACCCCAAATCCTAGAGGAATAACAGACTAAATTCTTAGAAAAAATTATCTTAGTCTTTTCTAATAGCAAAATTTTAATTTTTTTCTGAGATTAAATAAGGCGAAGATAATTAATCGAAAATATTGGTGTTCAACATTGCTTTAGTTCCAGGAGCGCCGATATATGGCGCTGTACAAAAGAAAATGAAAAAAAAGACAATAATAATAACAATACAACTAAACAACATGGAGAATGAACTTTTTCCGTTTTGATTTCTATTGCTCTAATGAAAAAAAAAAAAAAAAACGTACCCTTAATTTCCGGCGTATAATCCGCGGATCAAACAATTATTTTTTGACCCAGAAAATTGTTGAAATAAAATGTAACATTTTAGATCGCGGTAAATATTTGGCTGTAATTATTAAATAAAATTTCTGGGATGTAAAAGAATTGTTTGATCCGCGGATTATACGCCGGAAATTACAGTAAATATACAGCTTTTGTAACTGTAATTTCACTTTGTAAGATCATATCTTTCCATAAACCCATGGTTTGTAGCCATTCTCGGGATATGAAATAAAATAAAAACTGGGTAGAATGTTATTTCTTCTAGAAGATTTAAATAATGACAAAGCAACCTGTCATGTGTTTCTGAAAATCTGACCATTTTGTTCTTCGGATTTTAAACCGTGGGATTTTTTCCTGTGAATACAATGCTGCAATTTTAAAATCGTGTTTATCTAGGGCTTCTGTTAAATTTAGCATACCTGAAAGAAGGTATCACTCTACTTTTGAGAAACATCTCAATCGACTAGTTAACACTTTCCGATGCAGAAAAATTCTGTTCGTGAAATGATAAATTTATAGATAAACGTCTGACCTACACTTATATATCTATGAAGATTTTAAAAAATGTTTTATTATACCTTGTTCTGGACTTTACTAAAAAAATTTAACGTTTTTAAAATGTGAATGTAATTTCAGCAAGCGTTCAAACATGCTGAAACATTATCTATGCATGATCACTAACCCGCAGGCTACCTGTGTACTACTGTTTTTAAAAGAGTAATTTGTTTCATTTAAGAGCACACACTAGTCACGCGGTAAAAGCCGAACGCTAATGATAAGTCTATGGGCGCAATCTTTTCAGATATCTCGCTGAAATTTTAATATTTTTACATGATTTTTTTGCACAAGATAGCTGAGGACGATCCACAACCAGCCTAGTTTTTACTTTTTCAGTTTTGGTTTCAGATTTTCTTAAAAAAATTACGTTAACTTTCGAAACCGGTTCTGAAACTGAAACTATCGTAATATAAAAAATATAAAAATAAAATCGAAAAAGTAAAAACTAGGCCGGTTGTGAATCGTCCTCAGCTATCTTGTGCAAAAAAATCACGTAAAAATATAAAAATTTCAGCGAGATATTTGAAAAGATTGCGCCCATAGACTTATCATTAGCGTTCGGCTTTTACCGCGTGACTAGTGTGTGCTCTTAAGGGGACATTTTACCAAAAATTGATTAAAAAAAATCGATGTTTTAAAATTATAAAATGAAAGACTGTTTAATTCTGAGTATTTTAACACTTACTAATTAACGTTCCCAGGAGTAAGTTTTAAATTTGGACGAGTGTGGTATCAAAAGGAAGATCTCGTCATTTACGTTAAAAAGTACAATGGAACTACCCGTCCTAATCCAACCGTTTTCGAGATATCAGCACTTGAAGTGTGAATGAATAAATAAATAAATCGATAGGCAGGTATATAAATTGTTCACAAGTTAAAAGTTTCTTTGCATTGTTTTAATCCTCCTGCCTATACCTTTTCTCGAGCTACGAGCAAAATCCTTTACACCAACACATTGCGAATTATTTACTCTGTTTTAGACAGCACTTCGCATTCTACAAAATTTTCGTGTACATCTGCACTCGGGGAGTTTTTCATATATTTTTGTAATTTCCAGCACCTTGTTTTATGGAAATTTTTCGGCAAATGTGTGGCGTGACGTAATGGATAAACTGTATGTAAATATAGTGTGTAAAGTAGATGTAATGTGTTCTTAGGCTGGCAGTTATGTTAGATGCATAATAATTATTTTTTCACAATTCAAGTGCTGATATCTCGAAAACGGTTGGATTCGAACGGGTAGTCCCATTGCACTTTGAGACCTTTCATTTGATACCACACTCGTCCAAATCCACAACTTACACCTGCGAACGTTCCCTAGTAATTTTTTACCCATACAAATTCAAATCTAGTACAGAAATAAATACAAAAATCTAGGCGCAGTGGGAAATCTTACACCACTAAAATTTAAAAGTTTTCCTCAGTTAAAATTCAATAGCATTGTTTCCAGAATTTTACATGAAGTGTAAGACGAAAAATAACGATGTAAATTTTGTGGTGAGACACTGCCTGTTGGCGCCTAGATTTTTGCAATCCTATTTATACCGCAATTATATCACGAGCTATAGTAAATTTTTTTTAACGCTTTAACGTTCATTGGTTTCTCTACGAAACCATAAATTTTAATTCCGATAAGCAACACTGACACAGGAATTTTAATTAAAAAAATCCTTTTTATTAAGTATGTGAAAAATCCCCTTTTTCATATTTATAAATATATTTGTTCCCAATTATCGGTGTCATTAATTTATTGCAAAATCTTAGCAATAAAAATGCTTTGTCCATTAAAGGGTTAAAACAGTAACCCCTTAACTTTCGCGAGGGTTAAGTTCCATGAATGTCAAAACCGCGACCGCAAAACTGCTTTTTTTATATTCTGCTTGCACCACTATTTAAAAAGAAAATAATTTGTATTATATTTTTTCTTTCAAATGTTGTCAATGCATATGTAAAAGACTTTTCTTTTTAAAAAGTGGCTTGAATGTTGAAATGTTCTGCATTTTCTATGTCGCGAATAATCAAAACTTACGAATATTAAGGGATTACTGTACACCCAACGCATTTACCTACACAAATTAGAGCTTTAAATTGCCATTTTCTCCATGTTCATAATTTTTGCACTTTCTTGTTTTAAAAATGCTAAGGATTTTTTTCTTTTGAATTTGAGACATATATTTAAGTTAAATAAATAAAATTTAAATAAAGAAAAGTGTAATATGGGCCATTTTAACCATTCGCTTACTTTTCATGGTAACGGGCTTGACAAGTAACGGACTTGACATTTCAAATAAAACTATTAAAATTAACTAGCTTGTATATTTTCTAACTTAGATATAAATTTACATATCTTCTAAAACTATTTAGTAAACTTACTTAGCAGCTTGCATTTCATTCCTTACAACTATGGTAACAGACTTGACAAGTGACGGATTTGACACTTCAAATAAAACTACCGTAATTTCCGGCGTATAATCCGCGGATCAAACAATTCTTTTTCAACCCAGAAATTTTATTTAGTAATTGCAGCCAAATATTTACCGCGATCTAAAATGTTACATTTTATTTCAACAATTTTCTGGGTCAAAAAATAATTGTTTGATCCGCGGATTATACGCCGGAAATTACGGTATTAGAAATGAACTAGCTTGTATGATTTCTAACTTAGATAATTATACACATACCTTCTTAAACTATTTAGTAAACAATATTTAATTACAAAATTGCAAAAATCATTATTTTAATATCAAAATTCAGGTAACAGACTTGACAGTGAAAAAAAATACCAACTTTGATTAAAGCTTTTTCTTGTCACTATTACATTGCTTCACAATTGAAGAGTAAAAAATGGCAAGTAGTAGTTGCGTGAATAGTTTAACTATATCACCGAATATTTGCTGCTAACTTTAGGCAGAATTAGAAACCAATTTTGACTAAAATAATCACAAGGTAACGGACTTGACACAAAGTGAGGGACAAAATATTTCTGTTAATTTCTAAAAGAAAATATTTCTTGTAAACAATTTTTTTTTTCATTTTTATAGAGCAACACTAACAGTTCATATTTAAAATAATTAAATCTCTTTATTTAACACTAGAATCGCGGAAAAATTCATCCAAGTTTTATAAAAATATTTCTCATCGGAATTTTCATTTAAAGAATTTAAAGTTACTTATTGAAATTACTTTTACTCAGCATATATTTAGCTTAGATTATAAAGCGTTTTCTGGTTTCAATAGACATTCCTCCATATGATACGAGTCAAAATGACAGTCGCCGCGGTTCCAGTGTTAAAAAAGTTAAATTAGATTTTTAAAAAATAACAGTTAATTACATAAAATTTGAATGGGACAGGCAGTTTTGCTCAGTGTAGCCAGTGGGCTACTTTTTTAAAATTCAGATTTCTCGATTGGCACCACTTTCTTGAAACGGTAAATTACCTTTTGTTTTTGGCCTTAATTATCATGACATTGAATAAAGCATATTTTATCATTTCTAAAAAGTGGTGCCAATCAAGAATCTGAATAATAATAATAATAATAATAATAATAATAATAAAATAGTCCATCTGGCAACACTGTTTTTGCTTAGAATCACAATTTAAAAAATTTATATCTCTAAAATTTTTATTGATTTTTAAAATTTTTCATGTTAGAAATGTTCAATATAGTCTTCTTTAGCTAATGTATAGCTGAAATCAAACTTTAAATATTAATTTATGATTGAATTTTTTTCTTTTTATCTCTAAACAGCATATGTAAGCGAAATTTGAAAATGGCTCATATAGGAATTTTCTGTTATGAATGGGAAATTTTTAAATAAAAAAGGGGGCGAAAATGGCCCTCTGCTGTTTGTATCTCAACGCGTCACTCGCACTAATACATTCCTATACAAATCTGATCCAATAAATAATTGTTACAATATTCTGTACCAACCCTTAAAGGCTGTTCAATAAATTTAGAATCACTCTTATTTGGCTCTATTCATTGTATTTCATGTAGGAAAAAAAATCAGTCTGATTTTGTGTGTGTGTGTGTGAAGATACAAATAATAGTTTGACACATTGGTTTAATGCTGTAAAACTCAAACTTTGAACTCCTCTAAATCTATGATTTAAGAAAGTTACACAAACTACACATTTTTCTGGCTGTTTTGAGCAAGGAACTCGAATCTGTCGAAATTGGGTGTTAGTATTTGGAAATTCAAAGTTGGTTCAGTTTATAATATGTATTCTCTCATTATATTAATTGTTATGCACATAGTAAATAAAAGTACTCGTAGTTCTTAGTCGAACGGTTCCCTTCTCATATACGTACGGGAATTTCGTTATTATGAAGATTTTATTTTTTTAAGAACTGTACAAATAACAGTAATTTAGAAGTTATTTTTTTCTGTAGCAGACCTGCCAAGTCTCCGGCTTTTTATACCAGCATTTTAGTAAAGAAATTTTTTCTTATTTTATGTCCTTTCAGCGATTTAAAAGGACAATTTGGATAAAAACATACTAGTATCCAAAAAGCCGGACAGTTGGTAAATCTTTTTTTGGTAACAGCTCAAAAACTAAACATAATTAAATTTAACAATATATAAAATATTAAACGCACAGATGGTTTGATACGGAAATTTTTTCAAGAGAACATTGCATTTCAAATTTAACTTGTTTACATAAAAAATAGCATATTTAATTGAAAAGTGTGAAAATAATTTTAAAAAATTTTAAGTGCTCAAAAATTCTTACGATACAATTACATTTTCAATTGTTTTTCATTATCAATTTTATAATCCGTCAAACATTTTATGTATGGTTAATATCTTAGATAAAAACATTATTTCTCTTTATCCCATTTAAACGCTTAGTATTATAAGGATTTAAGCAGAAGAAAGAACGAGAGAAAGAATACGAATAAGAGAAAGGGAGAATTTTTCTCAGTTACATTTGGTAAACATTTTTACTCTGTTTTCTCTAATAAAATTTAAATCAGGGTAAAGACTGAAACGTAGAGAAATTTTAGACTGAAAACAAACCCTCCACAGGGGTTGCAGAAAGTAATTAAACCCCAAGGCCAAATCTCGTCAAACTGAAACAACACCTGTAATAAGATAATGGTGATTCAGTACTGAAATTTTTCCTCTAGTTTCTTCAATCTTGTGCCACAAACAAATGAACATAACAGTCGAACTTAATCTTTTAATTACGTTGAAGAATTACTCGTGATCTGTAAACAAGTCTCGGCAAATCATTCTCGAAAATGATTGCTTTCTTTCTGATTAAATATGCAACAAAAGGTAGCAACGTAGCACTACAGAGTCTTGGTATTTTCCTCATTTCTGTAAAACATCAATTATTTAAAACACAACATAGGGGCACTAAAGGAACTTATTTAGCATAAAGTCGAATATAACAAGACATGACTTAGAAATTCCCTTATTTACTAATATTTTACTGGAAAAGAACAAGGATTTTATGAGTCAAATTTATTTCTTACGTGCTTCTGGGATCTTCAGTTAAGCAGAGAGTCTTAATTTAAGTATTAAGCAAGTAAGGAAGTGCATTTTAACAAAATTTAGATGCATAGACTTCGCGAAAAATGCCACTACAACAAAAATAATGAAATTTACTCTCACTAGTTTTCTAACTTTGGCATTTAAGGTTAAACAAAATGAGGGTTATCTTCTACATAATTTCTGCATGCCAAAGTCTAATATAACATGATAAACTTTCGACATAACTAAATAATAAACTTTTAACTTCCTCATTCATATTCTAGCAAATATATCAATGCAAAAATTTTCTCACAAATTCTGCAAGTACATCTATAGAAACGTGTTTTGTGAACTTTATTTATCTAATATTTAATCTAATGTTACTGTAGCATGAATTTTTATATTTTCCTGTATATAATTATTCGGTAAATATCTTGTATTAATCTATACCGAACTGCTATTTAAAAGTGAAGCTTGAATGACAGTTTTTGTTTCATTGCATAATAAAATATAATGATCATATTGAGGACATAATTCTATGGAAAATGGTAATAACTCTTCCGTGACTACTACCGTAATTTCGGGTGTATAAGCCGCAGATCAAACAATTCTTTTTCGACCCAGAATTTTTTAAGAAACAAATATAACTAGTTAGATCGCCGTAAATATTTGTCTTCAATAACTAAATAAGATTTCTGGGTCCAAAAAGAATTGTTTGAGCCGCGGCTTATACACCCGAAATTACGGTACATATTTTTTTTTATTTAAATAATGATAAACTTTGTTTAAAAATATATGTAGGGTTCTTACAGTTCGGGGAACTTTCTAGGAGATTTACCAGTATATTTTTTATAGAAAAAGTAATATAAATTTAACGGGCAAAGTTTCGCCTTCTTATAAGAAGATATTTTCTATAGTAAAGTACTGGTGCAAAACAAAGTTTCTAGTTTGTAAAAATCCGGGAGACGTGCGAACACAGCATATGCTGACTGTGTGTTAATCCTTTGAAGGACAGTCAAATGTGTTTATGTAACAGGGCTGCTAGATTCTGCCTCATTTTTAGGTCTGGGATTTTACGTTCCCCCCCAGAAACAATGTATTGTATTGTTTTCTTAATTTAATGACAAATATTTCCTTATTGACAAAGTAAAAATTTTTCTTTCAAAATTTCTGATGGGAATTCGAAGTTTTTTAACTTAAAAATGGTTGCCAAACCGGCAACTCAGCTCTGTAATGTTAAATTTAAACATGAAATTTCAAAAAATAAAATAAAAAAATTAAATAAGAAAATCAATTTTTCAGTTCGTTTTTCAGAGAAGTTACAAAATTAAAAGTTCCTGATGTGATTCTTACTTAAAGTAAAGTAGTATGTAACACATCCCACCGTCCTCAAAAAGTTAAACTTTTGAGCGCTGATGTGTAAATTTCTTCTCACTTAATTTTAATCCCACAATGGCACCAGAATATTCGACCAAATTTATTTGAAAATAAAATTCCTTTTTTGTTTTTTATCCTGTATATTATAAACATAATCTTTTGTTTACAAAATACTGATGCCAAAGTTACATTTGAGTATTTCGAAGAAATTCACCAATCAGAGCTTAAAAGGTTAAGAAATATTTCAGAAAAATGAAACAAATCAAGAGTAAAAAATGTAAACGTTTAAAAATATGTATTACCTATGGAAAAAGATATTATGATGTAAGTTGCCGAAAGCATAAAATTATAATTGGATTTCAAAATCTCTTATAGCAGATATTCTGACATTAATCTTGAATAGATATCTATTTTGCTTAAATAAATACAGTTCTATCTTATAAAGGAAAAACATGTCTGTGAGTGATGATGACGTCATGTCGACGGTAGCGGCATCTTGAACAATTTATTTTCAAAATTTATTACCTTTTAATCAGCGAACTATTTAAATTTTTACACCATCGAATCGGGAAAAAACGTATTTTTAGGTGCTTTTTCAGGGTTTATACTCTTCAAGGATTTTCAAGCCCTACTTACCAAAAATTTTAAAGAGATATTCGCTTTATTCAATGAACAAAAAATGCTATGTTCAGATACACTGATCAGAACTTTACGAAATAACTGGTACTAAAACACCTAAAATAGCTCGAATTCCTTCATGTGTACCAACTCTGGTTTTGTCTGAAAATTTTATCTCAATAAATTTATTTTTATGGTTTTTGAAATAATTTTCAAACATTAATTTTATTTTTTAAAACTGAGTCTGCTAGGTGTAACCGCTGCCACGAGATACTCAAGGGCAAAGTACACGAGGTATAACGTCATCACTAATCGTCTGATTTCTAACTAGGGCTGGAATTCATACTGGATAATTTTGAATGGCAATTTTCTTTTGTTTTATTTATGAAATATCTAACACCTTATAAAATAACAATAACTATTTAAACATAGTGTTGAGAATTAGAAATTCCAAAGGAAAAATCGGCCAGATGCAGCAACACATTGGCATTCCGAACTGGCCTTGAGTATTTCGATGGCAGTGGTGCAATTCGATAACGGAAGATTAATTGGTTTCCATTTAAAGCAATATACATATTTAAGAAATTGCTTTCATTTTGTACTCTATAGAAAAATTAAAACTTTATCAATTAGTAATCAAATAAATTAAAAGAAACAAAAAAGAAGCAAACAATCTGCTTTTTCAGAATTCAGTGTCTACACTGAAGAGAAAAATATTATTACTATTTTTACGAAGTGTAACCCATCGAATTTTGACGAAAAAAATGTTTAAGAAAGATCTGTTTCACTAATTTACAATAAAATTACATAATTATTTACAATAAAAAATGCTTATTATCAGGAGTGCAAAAATCTAGATGCCAGATTGTAGTCTCTCACCACTAAAATTAAAAAATTTTCTTAGCTAAAAATTTAATAGTATTCTAATAAGAACTGAACACTAAATATTAGATAATAAATAAATAAATGCTTTTAGTGGTGACAGAGTGCCTGTAAGTGCTTAGATTTTTGCACTCTTTCATATTATATTAGTCTAATTCCCAAATAAATATAGTCTTAACCTAAAGATCATTGCTCTTCTATAAACAGACTTAATTTTTGTAAAAGTTTTTGTTTTATCAGTATGCGATTCAATTGTTTTATTTTCAAAAATGAAGAATTTCAACCTATGAAGAGTTTGAAAGCCACTGGTGAGAAAATGATGCACTACTACAAAACTTATAATATATATTTTATTTTTAAAACTTTAAAATACATGCTATTACTTCATGTAAAATGACATTATTTGCATCCGCTCAAGAATTCTCCATTTACGATCCGGTCTTAACCTCTTGGTACGAGCGACCGGTATACGTGTCGCATAAGGTGCTCAAAATTCTTGTTTACTCTCACGTGTAAAACTTTATTGTAAATTTCACCTTATTTAACCCTTTCCTGCACGGGCAAAATCTGTAATAAAATGAGAAATCATTGACTGACACCGGATTCACTAACGAATTTTTTAAATATTTTAAATTCCTTAATTTAAGCTTTTATTGTAAAAGCAAAATTTTATTAAAATATTACTGGTGCCGTCTGCAAGTTTGGAATTAAAATTAGGTACACCAGACCGGGGGGGGGGGTTAATCTGGGCATTTTCGCGGTTCAACTTGACAAAAATTTCTGCTATAAAAAACCGCTGATAAAAAATTAAAAATTCTGTAAAAGATGATCGTCCCAAAAGTGTTAAACATGCATAGAAAAATATGCATATGACGTCACTATCACAGAATAATACACAAACCCAGCAAAATGCGGTATCATAAACTCGAGAAAAAAAGACTATCAAACATATGCCATCATTTATTTGTAATATTAATGTGGATACTTAAAATTAAATATAGTTTACAATAATAGTAATATATTTTATCAGAAATCATTCATTTATATTTTTGTTTCAAAAAAGCAAATATTTAAATTGCATTTTTTTCAGTTTTTATAAGAATATGGCAACAAAAAATATAGCAGTCTATTTTTTTCAAACTATTTTCCCTTTATTCTATACCGAAATAGACTACTTCAGTTGCCACAAAACCTTTAAGCGTCCTAACCGGTTTTCCTTCACGTAACTTATTAAATCAATGGCATAATTAACACAAAATTGTTATTAAAACTAATTTTTTGAAGCGAATAATTTAAATAAATATGAAAGATTATTAAATAAAAAATCGCATACCAATACTTTTCATAGCTACTATTTTATGAATTTTTAAACACGCCCAGAAAATTCTTTGACTTTTAAAGGGTTAAAGAAATTGCATGAAAACAACAATTAATTAATGTTTCAAAAATAGATTGAGATGCAGTCGTCAAACAAATAACAGCTAAAAGTACTTATTTTTTCCAAAAGGAAGGTGAAAAATCGAAAATGAGCGATGCTTAGAACTTTAAAAAATTGCAGTTGAGGTTATTAGTATTTAACCGTAGAATGATATATCTGCTTCGTTTTACGGCTGGCTTATGTAACGGAACGTTAATTTTTAGGAAAGATACTTTAATTGATACCTTATAAATATATCATTTAGGGGGTTAAATAACGCGAATAATTAACAGTTATTTCAAACTTCTAGCTTAAATATATTGAAATAATCAAAATCAAAACGTCTCATGTATATAAAACCCCTCGCAAGATCTTAGTACGAAAGTGACGCTTTTAACCCTTTCCGGCACACTGTGCCCGGTCTGGGATACTTAATTTTAATTCAAAACTTGCAAATGGCACCATTAATATTTTAGTAAAATTTTACTTTTACTATAAATGGTTAAATTAAGGATTTCAAAATTATATAGATAGATATGGACAAATAAGTTGGCTTTTTATATATTCAGTGGACTTTTTGCAAATTGAGAGAATAAAGTTTTCAGTCTGTTTTCGTGGGATATGATAAGAGGAACTGTGCTGATTTTTTTAAAAGTTTATCGCCTCCAGAGAGACAGTGCTGGTTTTATTTTATTAGTGTGAAGAACGACGATAAGACCTGAGTATGGTCTGCGTCCTAAACATTGGAGTTTATGCATTTTTGTCGTGAATGTCATGGTGCAGCAAGTGAAGTGTGTGGGCAGTATGAAAGTTTGATTGCCCTGAATGCTCACAAGAACCTTTCAGCTTTGTTTTTCTTGAACTGTGCTCTACATAGCCTATGAACACTTTGCCCAGTTGGACTTTTTGCTGTGATGCCTTATGGTGCCTGAAAGGACTTCATTCTGACGAGTTTTTGTTTGGATCACGAACTGTGATCTACAGTGCTTGAAATGACTTTATGAATCAGCTTTTGTTTCAAGAAATCATGGACTTAGCTGTGACAGACTGTATTCTGCATACCTTCAAGAGCTCTGATAAACTGGGAATCTACTTGGCCATGACGTTTCTGCATATTTTCTCGACAGAACTATCGGTTCTGGTACTTTGTGTGATGGAGGACTTCTGCAGTAAAAGTGAAATTTTTAAAATTCTTTTTATTGAAAATGAAATGATTTTCTTTAGTTTAATAGAAAATAATTAAATGGATAAATTTTTAAGTAGTTTATGTGAAAAATATTATATAGAGATATTTATTAAAAATGAAGTGTTAAAACCTTAATAGTTTTGCTATATTTTAAAATTTAAATTGTTAAATTTAATTTTGAAGTTTAAGTGTAATGAAGTCAAAAATTGTTACATCTATCTATCTATCTATATATATATTAATTAACAGGCCTGCATTTGAGGATTTTTGAAAAATATAAGATTTGAGAGTATATTTGAACTTTGAATAAAGTGTGTAATGTTTTAATAGACTCTTTTATACATTTAAAATTTTTAATAAATTTAAAGCTTTTAAAAAACTTATAAGGTGCTTAAATGGTAGGAAATCAGTTTTTGGTGCTGTCTACGGGCGGAGATTTATGAATTATTAATGAACGTTTATAGATATTTTTGAGTAATTTAATATTTTAAATTTTGTTTTGTGACATGGCTCCAGAGGTTTACTTGATCTTGCTGATTTCCTGGAGTTTATGTCCTATTCTTTTTAGTTTAAAAGTTTGGTATTTTTTTTATATATAATCTTAAAGTTTAGCGTATTATGTTTTAAAAAATCAAGTATATTTTTTTCAGTGTGGGAGGTTTTCTTGATTATTAGTGTTAGATTTAGGGAAACTTGATCTCATGAAAATTTTGGCATATTAAGTACAGAATATTCTAAATAAATTTGAATTTTTATTTACTGGATGAATTTTATTATTTACTTTACACCAGTCATTGATTTAGAGTTTTAGAGTTGATTTAGAGTTTCAGAGTTGATTTAGAGTTTGAGAGTTGATTTAGAGTTTGAGAGTTGATTGAGAGTTTTAGAGTTGATTTAGAGTTTTAGAGTTGATTTAGAGTTTAAGAGTTGATTTAGAGTTTTAGAGTTGATTTAGAGTTTCAGAGTTGATTTAGAGTTTTAGAGTTGTTTTAGAGTTGATTTAGAGTTTTAGAATTGATTTAGAGTTTTAGAGTTGATTTAGAGTTTTAGAGCCATGGAAGAGATCCACCATTTTAAGTGTTGGGATTTTCGAGTTTGGTCTGGTACATTTATTTTTGTCCTGTTAAATGTGTATGCAAACGTTCAATGAAATATGTATTAAACATGATTTATTTTTACAGATAAAATGAATAATTAATGTTTGTTTATTTCTGTTTTAAGTATAGTTGATTTAGTATGTAGTTTTTTTGTAATTGTGCAATATTTTTTGAATATAAATCACAAAAATAGCAATAGATACTTTCCATTTTGGGAAATGTGAAAGGCATGATCCCGAAACTTGGTGCTACACAAATACCCAAATTGAAAAGATTAAATTAGAATAAGTATTGAATATATACATTAAGTTCTTAGTGGATAGCTTGCTGTTGTTGTTATAGGTTTTCCGTTGTGGGCAGTACAATTGTCATGTCTTTTGAGAATAGCATATTCTAGGGATCAGAATATTTAAAGATTTAAATTGTTTACTTACCCTCTCTGGTGAACAGAAATGTAGAATCTTCTGCGTTGGATATCTTAAGTGAATGGTGTATGACTACCCCACGAAAGCTTGAAGATCCGCTGAAGTTTTTCTGTTGGTTGAGAGGTAGTTGTCATAGTGGAGTATGGTTTAAGCAAGTTTGGTGTAATCAGAATTTGGAAACTTTTGCTATGGAGTTTTGGTTAAAGGATTTTTTGCAGCTGTTTAGTGTCATGCCTGCTCAGTGCTAATTTGAGAAATAATTTTTAAAGTTGACTTTTGTTAATTGGAAGTTGAAAGTTTATCATGTGTAAGGCTAAAAATTCAACTCTTTTGATGAAGGAGTCTTTGAAGTTCTGATCCACTTTTTGATTGAGTTGATGGATCTTTTTGCGGATATATTTTTTTTTCTTGGTATTGAGTTTAAGCAGATATGGAAATAAATTAATAAATTTTTATTATATTAATGTAATAGAACAGATTTAAATATTTTGTGTTATATTCAACTGTAGGATTGCATTTTTTTAAGTTGTTAGAATTGTCTCCTGAATGTGGAAGGAACATCTTTCAGCTGGCTTGTCAAGTTTTCTAAATGTGTTAGACTTGGTCAGATTAAACTCAAACTCCAGTGAATATAAGAGCAATAGTTTGGGGGAACCATGTTGTTGTGTAAGAGCGAATGAACCCTATGGGCTAAACTTGGTTTAGTTGGAGGTGTTTAGTATGTGATGGACTCTCATGGAATTGCTTGTTTCCAATTCTTGGGCTGAATTTTTGGATATTTAATGGAGATTTTTCGGAATGAAAATTTTTGTTTTGAAAACTGATGTTAAATTTGCTAAATGTTTCTGTGTTTAGTGGAGGGGATTGATTTTCAGATGTTAACTTTGCTCCTCGCTGAGTGACAGAAACAATCATGTGATAGTATATTCAGTCAGCTATGTAAGTTTTAGGGCTTGTGAGGAGAGTCTATTTTTTGTGAAAGTGTTTTTGTACTGGTGGACTATTTCTCGGCAATAAGGAGTTTCTATGGTCTTGGTGTCAACATTGGTTGATCTGTCCTAATATGTTAAGTATGGAAACAATAGTTTATTATTTGAGGTTTATTTGTGATTGTCTGAATTCAAGTAATCTGTATCCGTGCTACAACTCTTGCCTATGTGATTTTGTGTTTTTCGAGAGAGTGAGGTATGAAGACCTAGGGCCCCAGGCAAATTGGGAGAGAGTGAAAGGGTAGCCGGGTGTACACGGCGCTGAAAGGTGTATGAATGTTATGTACCAATTTAATTATATGTGTCCTCCAGATTCTTAGGAGATGTTTTAGCTGAAACTTTGTTTTTATTGGAAATTGGCTGCTGTGAAGGATAGGATTATTTTTGAGAATGGAGTCATGTATTGATGCCAGACCGGGAAGTTTGTAAGTTGTAAAAATGAGAGTTGGGTACCTTTGAATTTAATCATGGGGTTCCCCTATTCTTAAATTTTATAATTGAATATCAAAGATTTTTGATCTTTTTATTCAATATGTGAAAAAAATATTTTTATTTTGTTTAAAACAGTTAATTGTGTAATATATATTAGTAATGTATATGATAATTGAAATTTCTTCCTATTATCGATTTTGAAGATTGTTTAATGAATATTACAATATTGAAAAAGTTTAATAAGTGTAAGATATTGACATGCTGTGTTCTTGTTGAAATATGTGTATGGTTTTTTCAAGTGTGTATAAGGTATATAAAAGCAGTATATATCAATATTTTTGAATATGTTTTAAAACCTAGGAGTCAGATCGAGTGGATCTTGTTGGTATGAGAGTAATTTTAAGTGACTACCTACCTGGTAAAAGTTGTTTTTTGATGTGTGTAAATATTATATAAAAGTTTTTATTTTGTGTATAAATATGTTTGAATATTTTGGGTGTTAGACTAAGCTGGAACTTTGGCTAATTTTTATTGCTTATCTCCAGTTATTGTGTCTTCTTTAAAGATTTATTAATATATTTGGAATTAGTGTACAGGTGATTAAGTGCTGTTGAGATAATGGTCCTTTTTATAATGTTATCCTTTTTTGGTCTAAATATGGACATCGTCAGGATGCACTAGTGTGTTAGGCTATCCTTAAGAGGATTAAAACTATAGTGGTGTATTTTAATATTCTTGTAGTCG
Organism: Maratus speculifer; assembly: GCA_964019185.1. Lineage (NCBI taxonomy): Eukaryota > Metazoa > Arthropoda > Arachnida > Araneae > Salticidae > Maratus > Maratus speculifer. The sequence continues at coordinate 308,955,810 of OZ025293.1, read as the reverse complement.
CCTCTCCTTTTTAGATAAAAATGTTAAGAGGGGGTTTTGATAGGATTTAATATCAGTAGGATACTAGCAGTTCTTATCACTTTTATCTCCTTTCTAATATTTCTGTTTAGCACTAAAGTTTAAATGATATTTAAAGCAAAGGCTAAAAAGTTTATTTATCAATTGTTAAAAATTTAAATTTAAAGTTCTATTTAATTTAATCAATAATTAAAATCATTGTAGGATTTGGTAAGTGGAGAATTGAAAAGGATAATGTAAAAATAGGAGATCTAGTGTTGTTAGTAGAGGAAAATACACCAAACAATAAGTGGCCATTAGGCAGAATTATTGAAGTATATTACGGTAATGATGAGAAATTTCGCGTAGTTCAGGTAAAAACTCAGAATGGAATTTTTAAAAGATCGATTAGTAAATTATGTATTTTCCTATGTCTGAAAACCATAGTACTTAAAAAAAAAAAAAGATAAAAGATAAATATGCATATATGTGTGAGTGTTATATTGTTTTTTCTTTCAATTTTTATATTTGAGTAAACATATATAGTGACCTTTTGTATTTATTTGTGTAATTAGTGTACTTGGTAAAAAAAAGAGTTATTATTGAATGTGAAACATGTCAATGGGGGCCGGTATATTCCATGTAGGCAGACGATACCGTGCTACCTATAATTAAAATCTCAGTATCCAGAAAGTGAAAAGAAGTGAAGTGTTTTTTACATTATTATTCCAAAGTTGTGTTTGAGAAATGTGCAGACGATAATGCAGCAGTGAGCTGCGAGTGAGTGTTATTCTTTTAATAAAGTGTTTTTTTAATATAATCAGTGCCTATGGAATAACTCAATAGTGGAATTATTATTAGGAATAATATAATAGTGTGTGCACAATTTTACAGTTAGTATTAATCATAATATACCCTATCTCACAAAATGGGAAACGATTTGATAGGACAAAATTTTTAGGGAATCACATTCTATACATAAATAACGGCCCCGAAAATCTCAACTCCGATCAACACCCCCTGAATACTAGTCCTGACTGCTGACACAAAAATGTCGGCGGTTGAAAGCAGATTTTATTGTACGTGTATTAAGTCTCTTAAATTTTGGTACCAATACTGTTATTACATTTTTCTCAGATTTAATTTTCTGAGACGAGAGAAGTCAAAGAAAACTTTTACAAAATATTTGAGTCTAAATTTATTGACCGTTCATGAGTTAAAAAATCAGCCTTCGGCAGCCGCCATTTTTATTTGTGTCTGTGCTCAAGCCTAGTATTTAGGGAGCGGTACGCCGATATTGGGTGAGTCGTTATATGCCAGCATAATTTCCGAATTTCTTCAAGTCGTTATATTGAGTTCGAGAATGTGTCATACAGCAGGACACTTCTGTTTCAAGTTATCTTTGACGAAAAATACTGTTATTATGGTTAAACTGTCATTTTCGATAAGCTGCCGTGTGTGTTTTTAGTTTTACGTCTCAATAAATATTTACACATTTTATTTGTAAGATTTCTATAATTTTGTTGGATGTTTTTCGAAGCTTAAAGATAAATATAAATCCCACAGCCTAAGAGAAAACACATTTTAAATAGACTTTTAACCCTTTCCGGCACGGTCAAAATCTGTTAGTAAAATGAGAAATTATTGACTGATACCGGAATTCACAAACGAATTTTTTAAATATATTGAATTGCTTAATTTAACTTTTTATTGTAAAAGCAAAATTTTACTAAAATATTATTGGTACTGTTTGCAAGTTTGGAATTAAAATTAAGTATCCCAGACCGGGCACAGTGTGCCAGAAAAGGTTAACCCTTTGAGCTCTGATGGTAGAATTTTCTCCCACATAATTTTAATTCCGAAATGTCACAACGGCACCAGAAATTTTGACCAAATTTATTTGAAAAAGGCTTAATGCGTTTTTCCGTGTATATCGTTAACCGGTTTCTTTCTTTGCAAAATACTGGTGTCAATGTGACATTTCGAATTTTGAAGAAATTTACTTACCAGAGCTCAAAGGGTTAATGCTGTTATCCGAAAATGACCCTATCAGATCCATAATCACAACTTCGTTAATTCAAGAAATCACTTTCATCGGTAAAATATATTTCCAAAAAGCATAGCAATTACTCTGCTATATATCGGATTATATTATTTAGAGTAATAGCAATATTTAAAATAGACTGAAAAACTTAATCCCTCAACTGTTACTTTTTTTTACAACATAAATTACAAATAGGGGATGAAAGTCACCTCTTCCATACTAAAGCATTTGCCTTACTTAAACGAAAAATATATGACAATCAATAAAGATAAATTTACAGTTACAAGTTAGTGGTATTAAAAAAGCTTTTAGTAACGAAGTAAGCAAAGTGTTCTCTCTCGAATCCAGTTCGGGTAACACAGTTAAGGGGTTAAATTTACATACAGTGCTCAGCAAAATTTTAGACACTGGTGTTTTTTAACATTTAAATAAAAAATACGAACACGTAAGTTTTACAAATGGCTATTCTTATTTTCAAATATATTTTAAACAATGTAGAATAAAAATAATGGTTATATTATAAGATAATATATAATTTACCTGAAAAAAAATAAAATTTGCATATTGCAAATGTTTAGACACTTTTTTGATTTTTAGCCATATGTTCATGACAAAATGCAAATTTCCAAGTTATGATGTCACATGTCTGAAGAATTTAATCATACCTCGATATAGCATCAGTTAGTGAAGATACCGCGAGATAAAAATATTCAGTTAGATGAGGTATTTGAAGTAGGAAAGCTGAAATGGAAAGGTTAAACTGTTGCAGAAATTTCAGCAGCATTGAATCATCCAAAGTGATCTGCCTATGAAGTATAGTCTAAGGGTAACTCCTTCAAAACAAAACATAAACTAGAAGACCTTGTGTGACGAGAAAATGAGATGACAAAAGGATCCAGAAACAGGCATTTACACAAATAATGATTGCTAATCACATTAAAAGTAAGTCAGAACTTTCTGTGTCCGCGGACATGATTCGCAGATGAATTAAAGAAACAGGTAAATCAATTTACATGAAAATGATAAAACAATCAGCTTTAAAATCCCGCTACAAATTGGCGACAATGCAATGGACTTGCAAACATACGTCATATGGACCCAAATGGTACGCTATGATATTCAGTAACGAAAAAAAGAGGAATTTGAATGGCTCAAACGTGTGGGCATACTATTTTCACGACTTGCGTAAAGAGCCTGGGACTTTCTTAAGTCGACAACAAGAAGGTGACTTTTAATAATTTGGTCCTCACTTTGCTTTAATGTTCGAGTATCTGTGTAGTTATTCATTGGTTGCCAAACAACTCAAGACTACATACATACGTTTGAGATTAATTTTTAGTCATTTGGGGAACTTTTAGCTGATCCAAAGTATGGATTTTAGCAAGATAATGCGTCTATTCATGTTGCATACAAAAGAAGAACTTTGTTTAACTCTGAAAATACTACTGATCTCAACTTGCCGGCTGTAGTTCTGATCCGGACCGAATTGAATACCTTTGTGACATCATATGTCGTAATGTTTATGCTAATTTTTGCTATACTTTTCTTTTAATGAGCTTCGAGCTACTGTTGAACATGTTTAGTACAAAAGAGACCACCAAGTGACGCAGCATTTAGTTTCTTCGATGAAAAGTTACATTCTTGCACTAACTGCAAACAATGTGGGTGCAACTCGATTTTAATTTGTAGTTATTTTTCTGTAAATATACAAATTGTCTATACTTTTTCCACAATGTTAATTTTTTTTTTTTTTTGTCATTATATTTTATGTAAAAGGTGAAATTCAAAATTTACTGTTTGTGAATAAAAGATAAGTCACAAGTAATGAATGACAGATGAATTACAAACATTTGGTACATACTTCTGAATATAGAAGCGTAATCGATCATTGTCTAAACTTTTGCTGAGAACTGTATTGGGCTTTTCAGTTAAAATGTAATTTTGATTAAGGGGTTACACCTCCTTAAGTTTTTCAAAAAATCAGTTTCTTTATCTAGATAAATTTATATATTTTTAAGAATAATTTACCTCTTCATCATTGTAAAATTCACATTAGTTTAAGAGTTACAGTGCTGCTATTATCCAAGAACTTTAATTCTCAGCGTGTATCTATAAACAACATGAGAGCCCAACAAGGCACTAAAAAGAACAGAAATTGAAAAAAGTATCTCAAAAGAAGTCAGAGGACATAGTAGCCTCACTGAAAGAAATCATATACTATCCAGAAATCGAAGATTGGAGGTAATTAAAAAATATTTGGTTTCAAGATGCTGAGTGGTACTTTTTTCCCTATTGCTTTTTTCTCGAAACTACTTTTTTTAAACTAATGTAAAAAGTAACCGATTTTAATAAAATTTAGGCCAGATATTTTTTATAATAATATGAAGCGTGGGCTTTTTTATTAATTGGATGTCGTGAACATTTTTTTTTCCAAACAATTGTGATTTCTTCATAAAAAATCCCTGCTATTTTTGTCTACGGGCACAGTTAGATTTTCAAGTTAAGTACTAATTTCAACAAGAACTAAATCAGGATTAGAGATAAACCCAGTTTAACAATTTTATCTGGCCGCTTTTGACGAGTTTTTTATTTCATTTTTCTATATGAGCTGTTTTTATCATAATCATGTTAAGGCCCGCTGCACATTGCACAACAAGCTTGTTACTTTTTCACACATTAATTTACCCAATTTTAAACGTAAATGTATAAAAATGGCAGAAACAACGTGTTTTTTATCCCTTCTTTCATTGGCATTTCTGATTTTGTCGGAAAATGAAATTAAAAACTTTGACAGTATTTTTTGAAACATTATTGTGTTTACAAAAAGAAAAAAGTTTTAGATAATATTGAGAATACTTTTAATCAGTTTAAGCGGAATTGATATCTTATGAATTGACGAAGTTATGATTATTTTTCGTTTTCACCCCCCCTTTTCTGTATTTATTTTATTTGTTTTTATTTTTGTTTATTTATTTAATTATTTATGTTTTACTGCAAAAGTTGATCCTATCAAAAACGTGTCAATATAAAAGTTGTGGGTAAGATTTAGAAAATTTATAATAAATTTAAGTGGATTTGATATGTTGTGAACTGACATATAATTTGCTAAGTATTATATTTTATACTGTTGATAATGGGAATTGTGATATGAGCTGTGTGGGATATAAATCAGATAAAGATTAAAGTATTATAGGACTAAATAAAACTGTAAGTTTTTCTTCAAAAATTTTTTTTTCTAGAATAAATATGAAAAAAGACAAGTGTATACATTGATTAAATTTTCCAAAATGCTGGTCAAAACCTGAAAATAATAGTGGCATTCTTCCAATGTGCAGCTTTATATAATTGCATGAATGAATATGTTTAGCTTAATTTTATGGAATAAGGAAATGCGTTATATTTTAAAAATTATTATGATGGAGCGTGGTGTAATATAAAAAAATTAAAAATATCAAAAAAGTGCCAATAATTTTAAATTTTACGCATACCGGTTTCTTTAACATATAGCATACCGTCCTCAGCCCTGTAGACGGTATGCTATATGTTACCGAAAACGGTGTGCTTATTATTTTGCATTTGACCTTAATTTATTTATATTTTTATGCATTATAGTCAGTTTCAGGTCTACAATCGAACAGTAATAAGCCCTGTGGCAAAATTTTTCAAAGCTCCACAAACCAAATTAACAACAAACATTTCCTGTAACGCAATATTTTTTAAGCATAGAAATGATTGCAAATTCATCCATAAACATAATTAGAAAACATACACTGAAAAACTAATATACAATAATTCAGGGGTGTAAAAATGTAGGCAACATAGGGCAACCTTTCACCGCTAAATTTGAATGGTTATTTTTCGTCTAATATTTCGTCTAAATTTCTTGCAAGAATGTAAATAAAACCTAAGCGAAAATAGCTATTAAAATTTAGCGGTGAGAATCTGCTCACTGGCTTTAGATTTTTACACACCTGTCATAAACCAAGTATTACATGTATTTATGTATCATGGTCTTATCTAGTTTTAAGCTGCATATAAAAAAGACCAAAAAATATAAAATTAATGAATCACATTAGAGGAATTACTTAGTGTATTCACAGAAATTTGTAATAAATAGATTATTCCATTTTTTCTTTTAAGATTTCTTGAATGAGTACGAGATTAAATTGCTGCAATTTGCAGCAACCCGCCATAGATTTGAAAACTGTAATTCGACGGATTTATTGGATTTGGGAGGGTGGGAAGTGAGAAAGGCACTGTAGGCATATGTTTAATTATTATTAATAATTAAAGTATAAACTAATATGCATACATGCATATCTAACGTTTCCTTTTGCTAAGAGCTGAGCTAAGGCCATTCTTTTTCTTTATATAAAAAAATAGTAATAAATTCATCCCTTTTAACTCAGTTAATTTAAAGACAATTAAAAAAATTATGTTAATTTTGTACATAACTAAATAGGGACTTGTTTAGTTGTATAAAAATTTAGTCTTCTGCAATTTTATACTCTTATTACTTTCCTGACTTTAACCCCTAAGCAATGCTAGTTTTTTATGTATGATTCTATATTTACATTTTATTTAAACCAATATATTTTGAAAATAAATTTTGTAGTATATTATTCTAGAATAATGGAACAATGTAGTCCTTTTTTAGATTTTCCAGTTGCGGAGCAACTTAACATCTGGTGTAGCAAGGTAGGAGTGTTTTGCAATGCAATGAGAGCCATGATAATGTTTAGGCGTGGCTGGTGGCTACAGAGAAAAGAAGTTTAATACATAATAACAAAAATGTTATGTTAGTATAGCAAAATAAAAAAAGAAAAAAGAAAAAGAAAAAGAAAAAGAAAAAGAAAAAGAAAAAGAAAAAGAAAAAGAAAAAGAAAAAGAAAAATGTCCGTTAGATCTAAAAACCGAGCTGAACACTCCATAGACAGGTGAAAAAAGCTACCACAGGGATACGTCGCAATTAAAGAAAAAAGCTCTTACGTTATAGAGACCTTAAATTATAGTTTAATAGTTTAAAATTTTCAAAAAACAGTATAATATGTCAAATATTAAAATTTAAGAATAGATATAAAAAGCAAAATATTACAACTACCAAGAGAAATGCAAGAAAAAATGGTAATATATATAAAGGAGATAAATTCAATCTAATAATGTAATTAAAAGTATAAATAAAAGGGTAAACATAGCAAAAAATAAGTGGGCGCCCGCGTAAATTGGTAACTGAGAGGAAAATATAATAATCAATGTATAAAAGGTAAAAAGAAGAATAAGAGTATCGAGAATAAAATTAAAGTATAATAAGAATGATAAAAAAGGCTAATTAAAGGATTTTGTTTAACAAAACAGACCATTAAAAGGCAGCAGTATTAATCATAAGAAGGGGGAAGGATTGTGCTTTGTGCTTATATATAACTTAATAAATAAACAACGTTAAAGAGCACAAATATTATAAAATAAAAGATGTTAAAAAAGCAAACAGCTGTTTCGGGACTTCTCAAGTCCCATCATCAGTGCTAAAAAGTGTAAAACGTAAAAGAAAGTCACATCGTTAAATAAAATAAAATAAACGGTGCATCTCAACTCGCCACTAAGGCGAACTGATCATGAAACGTCGGAAAGCAACAGCAAAATTAAACTGGCACGCGCACCCAGAGGAGACCAATCATATGTCACTTCTCACTGGACGAGTCCAAATCAAAGAGAACAGGAAGGGGGGAGGGGGAGTGATATTACAGGAATGGAAACCAGACATCAGAAAATCTTGGAGTACTGGACATGTCATTAACTAAATTACTAGAGTTTTTCCATATATGAAAAGCTTCCCAAAAGTCTAAATCATGAACAGATGAACAATATTGTATTATTGAGGCTTCGGAAAATTTAAAATTATGACTACTAAACCAGCAATGATTGGCGATAGCGGAACGTTTTATTTCACAATTTTTAACGTTAGCACTGTGCTCTCCCATACGTTTCTTCAAGGTACGCTTCGTCTGACCGATGTACATTTTATCGCATTCACAAGAAATCTTATAAATCCGCCAATGTGATAAATCATCTATTGGATCTTTGAGATTTGGGAATTTTATTTTATTGAAAGGAGTGAAGGTTATTTTAAAGTCAAATTTTGACAAAATTTTGGAAATAGAACTCAGACTGCAATGTTAATTTAATTATTCTTCCATATTTTCCAAAAATCAGTCATCAAATTTCCAAAATTTTGTCAAGTAGTCATAATTTTAAATTTTCCGAAGCCTCAATAATACAATATTGTTCATCTGTTTATAATTTAGACTTTTGGGAAGCTTTTCATATATGGAAAAACTCTAGTAATTTAATTAATGACATGTCCAGTACTCCAAGATTTTCTGATGTCTGGTTTCCATTCCTGTAATATCACTCCCCCTCCCCCCCTCCTGTTCTCTTTGATTTGGACTCGTCCAGTGAGAAGTGACATATGATAGGTCTCCTCTGGGTGAGCGTGCCAGTTTAATTTTACTGTTGTTTCATGGTCAGTTCGCCTTAGCGGCGAGCTCAGATGCACCGTTTATTTTATTTTATTTAACGATGTGACTTCCTTTCACGTTTTACACTTTTTAGCACTGATGATGTGACTTGAGAAGTCCCGAAACAGCTGTTTGCTTTTAACATATTTTATTTTATAATATTTGTGCTCTTTAACGTTGTTTATTTATTTAGCAGTATTAACCCTTTGAGCTCTGGGGTGTAAATTTCTTCAAAATGCCAAATGTCATATTGGCACCAGTATTTTGCAAAGAAAAAACCGGTTAACGATAAACACGAAAAAATGCATTAAACCTTTTTGAAGTAAATTTGATCAAAATTTCTGGTGTCATTGTGACATTTTGGAATTAAAATTATGTGGTAGAAAATTTTACCAGCAGAGCTCAAGGGGTTAAAAAAGAATAAAGTTTTATCATGAAAGAGAGGTTAACCCTTAAATGCATATTGTATCATTTTCGATACCATAAGTGTTCCCGATTTATTGGGGGTTTTATTCACATATTCCGTATTTTCACCAGAAATTTAAAAGAGCAATTTTCACTTTACTTAATGACAGACCATTCATAATTAAGTAAAGAAAAATTTAATATTTAGATTTTTCTGGTATGAATTCTGATTCTTTGAATTGCGCATTTTTTGGAACGCGTTCTATCGTATGCATTTAAGGGTTAATCTACGTTAAAGTGGAGTTGGTTGGCAAGTTTATCAAATTCAGTTATAATGACAAGTATTTTTTGTATAGGATCCGTAAATTGTTTAGTTTTAGTTGAAATGTTTTTTATGCAGTTTATAAATTTAGTTACTTGAAGAATTTCTTTAAAATCGTTAAGGGTTTTGAAAATGTCTTGAATATCGTTAGTATAATTAGGTACAATACTGTTAGACTCAGAAGAATTAGGTGTAATGTTCGGATTATCTGAAGTCGACGAAGAGGGAGTGCTAACAATTAGATCATTAGGAATTGGAGAGTTTAATATTTTAAAATTAGCAATAGGATCATAGACATTAGTTTTTTAGTGTAATTGTAAACTTTGAATATTTCGAATAATATTTGTGTTTCTTTGGCAACCTGCTTATTACTACTTTTGTTTGTTTTATTATTGGATTTATTTTCAATTCTATAGCAGTTTTTTAGACACCCTCGGTAATGTGCAGGGTGAGCTAAATCGCAATTGGTACATTTGGGCGTTATACGGCTTTTGTATTTACATCCAGTGCTTAAGTGTAACTATCCGCATTTCACTCATTTAGCATCGAACTCGCATACCTCCGAGGCGTGCCCAAACCCCTGCATATTCACAATATCTATTCGGTTCAGATCCAGCGCCCTTCTGATTGGTTCGCTAGATTCAGACAATACTAATTTTTAATATGGCTTTTTTTTCACACGTTTTAAGAATGTTTCTTAAAAGTTAAAAAATACAGAAATGCGTATTTAAATTATTACATACATTTATGAAATGTATATATATATATATATATATATATATATATATATATATTTCAATTTCTATTAATGCAACAAAGCAAATTGCACGCTTCGTATGCTTTTAACACTAGAACCGCCATTAGGGGTCAAAATGACCCATACCAGATTGATAATAGCAAATTCCAACCAATAATTTCTTTATAAAATATGTTAAATATATGGAGCAGAAAAATAGAATAATTAAATAAGTTAAATAGTTTAAAATTGAAATTCTGGTATATAATATTTTTTATAAAACTTGAGTAAAATACCCGGCAGTTCTAGTGTTAATAAAATGAAAATTGTTTTTATTGGGATTTGACAAAAATATAAATAAATTAACGTCTCAACATCAGGGCTCCCAAATAGTCCGCGAACAGAACATCAATATTTCTTAACAAAAAATTTCATTATAGGTTTCTACAGAATTTGCGCTAGAATTAGAAAATTCTATTAGAAAATTTCCTGCTATAAACCCCTTAAGGGGCAGTGGTACATCTAAGAAATCGCTTGATTTTAATTCCCAAAGACCACATTGTCACCAGAATTTTGGAAAAAAATTCAGTTTACTTGATGCCGAAATATAGCTGTTTCAAATTTACAAATTAAGTTGTTTTCAAATTCCGGTGCCACTCGTTAATTTCGACACTTAAGCCATGAAAATGCTCTGTGCCGCAAAGGGTTAATCAATTCGAAAAACTTTTCAGTTTTAGTGGCATGAAGAGCATTTGGACCTCCACATCCCTCCAGCTACGCCATTGGATGAATTATTTTAATTTCTATGTATGTTTTTGTTAAAAGTGTGCAATGATTTATGCAAAATTAAACTTTCCATTCATACAGGCGTCATATGAGCAGAGCTTCCAAATGGTCCGCGAACTGAACATCAATATTAGAATAATTTTAAACACGATTATTCAATCGCTAAATTAAATCGGTGGAAATTTACATCTGTGAACATCAATATTTTTTAACAGAAAATTTCATCATAGGTTTCTGTAGAATTCGCGCGAGAATTGACTTACAAAGGTGGTTGCTTAGCAATTTGCAAGAAAAATCTAAAAAGAAAATTTCTCTAAGAAAATTCTGATGTTCAGTTGGCGGACCATTTGGGAGCCCTGTATGAGGACAGATAAGTATTGCCCTATAAAGCGAAAAAAAAAATAATTAGCATTAATTTATGAGATTTGATTTGTGGACAAATGATAGTTAGCATGCAGCTCAATAGTAAAAATATTTTATAATGTGTTCTTATTTATCACAAAAAATATTGTTTATTTTTTAAATAATGAAAAATAATTTATGCATGAAAGGGTTAATATAAATTTGATAGCTCTTTTCACTCATTCTTGAAAAAATGTTTTAGCTTACAAAATAACGAAATTTTTTTACATATCTAGATTATGATTTTATATATTTGTATGAAATTGTATACATCTAGTATTAATAATTTATATTTCTGCACTGTCAAGAAATAAATTATTTTATTGTGATATCAGTTCATAGTAAGTTATTTGTAATAAACATTATGTATTATATACTTGGCGTTTTTTAAATAAATTTATTTGTGATTTGTTAGTTGATAATTTTTCTGTGATTTCTTTTTACATAATTGTCAAGTCCCCCAATTTTTCAATACAGTATTTCTCAATAGAAATACTAGCTTATATATTAATAGCCTATTACTTATGAAATTGTCGTACTAAAAAATCTTAAAGCTTAGCAACTATGACTTTAACACGTTCGCTGCTGCTTACAAGAACATGTGATGATAGTTAATGCCGCACTGTAGAAGTGGGGTTTTCCCAGAAGCCGATTTAATTTTTATAACAAACAATCAGTGAAAGGTTTTCCCGCGCCAGCGTTTGACTGGCTATTGGACATCACCGCACATCATGTGCTGGCGCGTGAGTGGACCCTTAGCATTGGCGCCATATCACGCGCTTTCGCGTGAGCGGCAGCGAACGTGTTAAAATTACCATGCGACATGTGCAAGTGACACTTTTATCTGCCTTATCGGCCTAATCCATTATTTCGAATAAATATGTAACAAGTACCGTAATTTCCGACGTATAACCCGCAGATCAAACAAATATTTTTCGACCCAGAAAATAAAAAAAAAAGAAATATAACTTTTTAGCTCGTAACTTCTTATTACTTAAATATTTATCGTCAATCATTAACCCATTAGTACCTAGCGTCCCTTTTTCGGGACGCTTATAGAAAAGGCAAAAAAAAAAGCACTTTTCACACCAGTAAATAGAAAGATAAATAAGCATTATTTTTCACAAGACAAATTCCCTAATAAATTAAGATAAAAGTTATTCGTTTTTTTAAGTGGTGGGAAACCCAAATTTTCATTTTTAATAAAGAAAATACTCTGGGCATTAATGGGTTAAATAAGATTTCTAAGTCCAAAACGAATCGTTTGATCCGCGGATTATACGCAGAAAATTAAGGTACTTTTATGCACTTTAAGTCATAACAGAATTAATTTAAGAGAACATTTCAATTCAAATTGCATCGTTGAAAAACAGCAATATCTTTAATAAAAGCCGTGAAAATGGTGGTTCAAAGATTATTTCTTTTCCCGCTTCGGGTGTTACTTAAAGGTGAAACAACATGTACAGGCAACTGTATAGGATAGTGGTAGAATCTTTGATTCTATGGTCCGCTGTGCATTCGGATGGGAGGAAAGCTGTTGTTTGCTTTGTAAATATTAAGTTTGTGAGAGAATTTTAAATAAGATATATAAGAATATGTTTAGAAGGAAAAATACGAAATAAATAAAACTATATATTGATTTTTTATACTATAGTATAATATATATATAGATATAAATTTTTTATTTATTCATTTCTTTTTAAATCGGAATTATGATTTTAATTTTATTTATTTTTACTTTTATTTTAGAGTAGTAAAATTTTGTGTTTAATTATCCCGTTTATTTTTATCGACATTTCTTTTTTTATTTAAGAATGATCTAAATAAAATGGATTCAATATTTCATGGATGCATGCAAATATATGTATAGACATGAATAAACGATAAGTTCAAAGGTAATAAATGTTTAGTTGCTACTTAAACTCATCTCAACAGCAGAAATAGCTTCGTAATACATTTAACATTAAATCATATTTTATTCGCTAATTATTTTATAATCATCCCCATAAAATCTCGTAAATACTTGACTCTGTCAATCGCAATAGTTTACTGTGTTGTCACATTTATATGATTTTAATTTTAATTTTTGTACTCCTACTAACTATAATAATAATAATAATAGTAATAATAATAATAACAACAACAATAATAAAAATGATCATAATAATAGTAATAATAATTATCATTATTATTACTTTAAAGCTAAGAAAAATCTTTTTTTAAGTTTTAATACTTTGTTTGTAATAAATAAAGGCTAATATCCATTTTTTTCTTTTGTTATCGTGCAGTATTTGAGTAAAAATGGTAATGATAGGGTAACACCTATTAAAATTAAGTGATTGTTCTATGATCAAAAACCAATTTTAATTATTCATTAATATGAAAATTATTTATTTTAATTACTATAAAAATAATGTAACTATAAAAATTAAAAGGACATGTCACCATAAAATTAATCAAAAAATGTTTTTTTCTTTTTTAATATTAAACGAAAGCCTGTTTAAAAGTGAATATTCTGACATTTCATTTTCATCCATACGGTAGTTATATCGCTGGGTTTTTAAACAAAATTTACAATATGAATTGTAAATTTTGTTAATAAGCCCAGCGCAATTATCTATACAAATTAAAACCTTAAATAGCTTTTTCTCCATATTCATGTTTTCTTCACTTACATGTTTTAAAAATCTTAAGGCCTTTTTTGTATTTAAGATACAAATTAAACTTTCTTGTACATGTTCTTTATTATGTATCAGATGATTCTTTTTTCATGAAATCAAATGAAGATGTGTTAGATTTCTTTCGTTTATACCATATATATTAAAAAATATATTAAATGTAATATTAAATATATCTAAAAATGCATGCGCAGTCTTGTATATTCCACATTTGATAATCTTAAAGAAAATTTGTGCAAAAATGCCAATTGTTTAAAAAGTAGTAGGGATTTTTGAAAAATAAATATTTTATAAACTTTTAAAAAATGTTTAATTAAATATGCAGTTACATTTTTTTTAATCAAAATGTATTTTTAGTTGAACATTTAAATGCAGTGAGTTCACCATTTAAACCATACATTTTTTTTAATAATTAAAATTGTTAAAACGTTAAACTATCCCATTAAGATAAGGTAATAAAAATATACTCTGATAGGATTTTGAAAATAAGGAGACGTTAATTAACTCTGAAAATAAATAACTTATATACTTATAATATAAAAACATGTATAATATTTCATAATAGGTTCCATAAACTATAAGGAATTCAATCCTCAGGAATTAACCCATTTGTGACCACCACCTTTTGCGCAAATTTTACTTGGTTGACACCTTTATTTTTAAAAGAATTAAGTTTAGTTCATTAATTACGAAAATGTTTCAATTAAATAAAATAAAGTTTGCTGTTCTTTTTTACCGGTGTCAAAAACAGTGCTACATGCACCTTTTGAAGCGTCCCTAAAAAGGGACGCTAGGCACTAATGGGTTAATCCTGAATATTCTATAACCTCCTCTGTTCAGAAGTATCACATGTGATACTTTTGAACCAAGGAGGTTCAAAAGTCATTCAAAATTCTTACCAGAAATTTTAAATAAATTACCTTTATTTGGCTAATCTTGAAATATCTGTCATTATTTAAAGAAGAAATTATTCTTTGTGATTTCTGGAGTGAATTCGGAATTTCTAATTAAAAAATGAGGCCATGTTGATTTATCTTCGGGTCTGATGAGGTTATGAAATTCAACTGTTTATTACCTTGAAAAAATCATGTTCAATGGGCACAATTAAAGACACGTGGCGACATAAATGTTATGTCATGTATTTCTTTATCGAAGAAGATGTTATGAGGCAACAGGTCATATGATAAAGATAAAATAACTGCGATTCTAATTAGAATTAAATAAATGAGACATTATATTTTGATTAAAATAGTAAATAAAGCCTTTGCGCACAAATGTTTAAAGATAGAAAACCAACGATTATAAATGCACAAATAAAGTATGAGAAGGTAGCAAATAGCTATTTCGAATCTACTATCGAGATTCTTCATCAGTGCAAAACTCAGCGAGCGAAAAAATAGCAAAACTGAGCAAAGAGACAGAGAGACGCAGGCTTATATACCCGCTATAGGAACAATCCCGCCTAAAGAAAAGCAATCAATGAGAAGAAAGCAGCCAAACAGCTCGGTGGACAAGTAGCGACATCTATCGGAGAACAAGCAAAACAAAAACTAAAAAGCGAGTGAAAAAAAAGTATTAAATTAAAGATTTCCAAATACTTGGAAAATAAGGAGTACTAGATAAGTCATTGACTAAGGAGTTCACTCCAAGTTGGTAAAAAAATTTCGTGTCGGGATTTGAACCAGGGATATACTGGCTGAAGCCACTTATACTCTCCCAATTGGGCCATCTCGAATGAATATTGGTAGACTAATTCATCCAACTAACCTTTAACCCGTTGTGTTTCAGCGCTCCATTACCTGGAACACCTAGCTTGATTCCCAAATGTCACACTGACCCCAGAATTCTCATATAAATATTTTCCGTTTATTATGTATAGGAAAAATAGATTTTTCTTATTTCCTAATAAATTTGTACGTGAATTCCGGTGAAATTCAGTCATTTCAACATTTTCGAAATGAAAATACTTTGCTCCTGAACGCTTTGTGTTTAAATGTCCCATTACATGGAACATGGTTTTCAAATGCCACATTGACACCGGAATTCTGACATAAATATTTTTTGTCTATTATGTGTGTGTGTGTGGGGGGGGGGGGGAATATTTTTCTTTTTTTCAAATAAATTTGTACGTAAATTCTGGTATCAATCAGTCGTTTCGATAATTTCGGCATGAAAGTGCCTTGCCCCAAAAAGAGTTAACCCTTTGAGCTCTGGTGGATAAATTTCTTTGAAATTCCAAATGTCAGATTGGCACCAGTATTTTGCAAAGAAAAATTTGTTTTACCATATACACAAAAAAATACAATAAAATTTTTTCAAACAAATTTTGTCTAATATTCCGGTGTCAATCTGACATTTCGGAATTATAATTAAGTGGTAGAAAATTCAACCATCAGAGCTCAAAGGGTTAAAGGGTTAACGATCACAGAGTCTGGTCTGATATCCGAATCTGCTCAAAGGAATAAATCGAAGAGTATTTTTGGATTTGCGGTACACATACGTAATTATATTGACATACGTAATTATATATATTAATAACTGCATACTTAATTACATTAAATTATTTTTTAACACAAGTTTTCAAATGATGAATCAATCATAACAGTTCTAAATTTTTCAAGTGGGTGTAAAAAGTCCGAGCCAGGATTTGAACAAGAAGTGTATTGGCTGCAGTCGTCAACGCACTGCGAACTGAGACATCCCGGACGAATACGGGAGAACTAATTCACCTGATGAACCTTTAACAATCATAGAATAATTCGATTACTTGGATACTAGTGTTAAAATTTAATTTAATATGTCATTAATATTTTCAAATTTATAAAAAATAAATTTTACTATTTTTTTTTATAAAGTTTAACTAATAATATTTTTTAAATTAAATAATACTTTAGCGAGTACTTTAGCTAAGGGGACCCAGGACACATTTTAAAATAATTTTTATTTATTGAGTTAATCATCATTTGTGACGGTTAATCGGTTAATCATAATATTTGTAAAAAAAAAAAAAAAAAAAAAAAAAAAAAAAAAAAATCACATTTTAAAATTTCTCATAATTAAAAAAATTTCAAAATTTAAAATTTATTAAAAAAGTGGGGTATTTTAAAATCATTATAACTCAAAATATTATTCTTAGAATTTGAATGTTTTTACATTTAAATGAACATAAATATCTAATTTTAATTTTGATTAAGAATTTTAAAAAACATTAATTTAAAAAAAATAAAAAATATTTAGAGTAAAAATTTCAAAAAATTATGTAACTTTCATTTAAAAATCATATTCTCAAAAATAAATATTTTTTCAAATTTGTTGAATCAAAATTAAAATAAGACAAGACCTGTTACAAGTTTGAAGCGTATAAAAATTTAAATAGGAAAAAATGTGTAAAAAAAAAAAAAAAAAAAAGAAAAAAAGAAAAAAAAAACGCATTTTTACAAGAAATTATTAGCATGACATCCATTGCATTTAAAAAAAAACCTGAGAAATTTTTAATAGAATAAATTGATTTTAAAAAATTTGAAGTTTTTTTTTGTGTCCCGGATCCCTTTAAATACAAAGATTCTAATTAGAATTGAATAGGTGAGATATTATTTTTAATAGGGTCATTCCATGTCAACTGGCCTAGAGGCTCCCACTCGACCCCCTTCGATTTTTATGAAATTGGTACAGAATATACATGTGGGTATATGATGAACATTTGGAAACTGTTTAGTGCAAAAAATTGTATAGTTGGAGCACCAGGGGTTCATTTGTACCAATCACTATTTCATGGTTGTAGAAAAAACGGCTAAATCATGAAGTTTGGCATCATATTGCTCATGATATATGAAACCTTACTTATTGAAAATAGGTGATCTAGTGCAACTTTTTATGCTAAAAAATGTAATTGCAGTATTAAAAATCACAAATCAAAACTATCGTGATTACTAGGCCTCAAAGTAGGCCGTACGACCAATCTGGTTGAATTTTACCCTTACTTTAACATGCTGTAACTACTGCAAATATTATTTTAAAAAATTGTCGCTTTACAAACTTATTACCTATGGATATATCGTAAAGCCGCTGTAGTTGTTTTTTGATTGCTTAAATATTCATTAAATTATTGATGTTCAAAAGCTAATAAAAAATTAAAATCGTCGATTTTGCCCCATATTCAAAAGCGTATATCTCAAAAGGGACATTTCTGATTTAGGTACAATTAGTACCATTGGAAAGAGCATATCTTAATTTATAAAAAAAAACTTTATTTCATTTTGGGCCTCTTAGATACAGAAGGAAAATAGTGAAATTCAAAAACCTGTTGTACGAGATAATCCAGATATATACAAGAAAGGTATATATTACGACAGGGTCTTTCAACATGTTTTGCACCATTCTTTTTTATTACAACGATTAATGCATATAATAATTATCACTTTTCCTGGTCACAGTTACTTCTCCTTTACCATTATGAATGATTTGTAACCGCATTGCCAATGAGTTATATCCAATAACCAGGCAAGACTAGCTCCTGGATGGGTATTGCATGTTTTAAATTTTGAATGCGGGTACCTAACGGGATCCATAGATTATTATAGACTAAATGTTTCAATTATTTCAAGCTCCCATTATGTTGATTCCTGATCCCCAATCTATTAAAACATTACTCATTGGTTCAGTTTACCAAATTTCTTATTGATTGCGATTGCAACAGCTTTCGGTAAATTGTATTGCTGACTGATTTTTGTTTTTATTGGAAATGGAACAGTAATTATATGCTCTTCCAGAATCCAACAGAGGTCTTGTCTAGTGGACTAATAAAATGTTTTCGAAGGTCCATGAGGGTGCATAAAATTTATTAAAACATCGTTGCTGACATTTTCAATACCAATTCTTCAATACAATCTTCAATTGTCATCTGCTTCATTTCTAACGTGTCATGATCTGTGTCAACCCATTGTTTAAATTAAATGGCGTCTTCGGGATCACTATCTTCGAAAATACTTCCCAAAAATTTTTTTAAATGATCTGTTCCAGGACATTCTTCGCAGCGGTGAAGCATACAATCTCAAGAATTCAAGTCACAAGCTGTTTTACGCATAAGGAATTTATAATCTACATCACTTGGGCAGTTTGCTAACATCAACTTCACATTCTGATGCATTTTACACACAGATTGGGAATATGAACCTGCTGCAACGACAGTCACACACCATTTTGGTTTTAACTCGCAAAATTTGGAGAATCCGATTTCCGGTCCAATAGACTGCAAACATTTCTTTCAAATTGCTTAGTAATAGATGTTTCTGCATCTGAACTTTTCTTCCATCTATCCGAGCAGAAATGAAATCTTTTATTCCTGGACATATTAGATTAAATTCTTCATCTTGAAAAAAATTTAATACTCTTTCTTTTGTGTTTTCTGGCAACTTCTTATCAAACTTTGCTCTAGGTAAAGCCCATATCCCGATGACTGCTTTTAATTTTCGCGCTGCTTTTACCATTCTTTCTGAAACTTCAAACTCTTCCATAACTTCTTTTATTGCCCAACTTTGAGGTGCCATTGTTAATATTTGTATTTGTTCTGGACGTTTTGACAACTGTAACTTCTCCTTCAATTCTTTAATTAGCTGTTTGTAATCTAGGCATTGGTTGCATGTAGTAGGTTGTCTTAATTTACATGGATCTATACCAGCAACAATAGCTATTTTCTTTGAAATCACATCTTCAGTTTCACTTATCTTTCGCTTTGCATAGCTTTGAATATTTCTTGTTGATGTTAAAGGAGATAAAGGTCTTAAAAGAGATAAATCAATAGCTGTTAGACTTTTGTTCAACGTTTCTGTTACATCTTTTTCATCTTGCTCCAATTCGCTTGAAGAAGAGAACCATGTTGTTCTTTTCTGCATGATCTACATATTTTTTGGTCTGGTTTCACATTTTCTTAGTTTTTTAATTTCTTATTCTGTCAAATGATTATAACTTTTTAAATTGATGGACCGCAAATATTTTCGTACGCAATGATTGTCTTCAGTGAAAGGATCACAGCATCTTTGCTGAAGAAACTCAAATTTATGCAAAAGCAATGTTTCGTGATAAAAGCATATTTGAGAATTTTCTTCAAGATACAATAAACTTCGGCAATTAATTAACTCATGTTCTTCAGAGGAAAATTCTTTAAAAAGTTTAAAACCTTTATGTGCACAATGAGTTGTCAAATGGCACTGAGAATTATCAGCACAGTCAATGCTGCATTGACTCTGATCATAATCATGAGAATCCATAGAGCTAAAATCTTGATACAGAATATTTTAACAGTAATGTAAAGCATAAAATGAAAGAGAAAAGGGATATTTTTGTATAAATCTTGTTAAACATGCAATACCCATCTAGGAGCTGGTCTTGCCTGGTTATTGGATATAACTCATTGGCAATGCGGTTAAAAATCACTCATAATAGTAAAGGGGAAGTAACTGTGACCAGAAAAAGTGATAATTATTATATGCATTAATCATTGTAATAAAAAAGAATGGTTCAAAATATGTTGAAAGACCTTGTCGTAATATATACCTTTCTTGTATGTATCTTGGATTATCTCGTACAACAGGTTTTTGAATTTTATTATTTTCCTACTGTATCTAAGAGGCCCAAAACGAAATAAAGTTTTTTTATAAATTAAGATATGCTCTTTCCAATGGTACTAATTGCACCTAAATCAGAAGTGTCCCTTTTGAGATATACGCTTTTGAATATGGGGCAAAATCGACGATTTTAATTTTTTATTAGATTTTGAACATCAATAATTTTATGAATATTTAAGCAATCAAAAAACAACTACAGCGGCTTTACGATATATCCATAGGTAATTAGTTTGTAAAGGGAGAAATTTTTAAAATAATATTTGCAGTAGTTACAGCATGTTAAAGTAAGGGTAAAATGCAACCAGATTGGCCGTACGGCCTACTTTGAGGCCTAGTAATCACGATAGTTTTGATTTGTGATTTTTAATACTGCAATTACAATTTTTAGCATAAAAAGTTGTACTAGATCACCTATTTTCAATAAGTAAGGTTTCATATATCATGAGCAATATGATGCCAAACTTCATGATTTGACCGTTTTTTCTGCAAGCATGAAATAGTGATTGGTACAAATGGACCCCTGGTTCTCCAACTATACAACTTTTTGCACTAAACAGTTTCGATATGCTCATCATATACCTACATGTATATTCTGTATCAATTTCATAAAAATCGAAGGGGGTCGAGCGGGAACCATGCCAAAATTTAGGACACTTGACATGGAATGACCCAATACTTAACAGTTTAAAAATTTGTAAATAATATTAATAAGTTTTAATGTTAAAAATTAAATTTGTCTATGTTTTTTTAAAGAGAGTTAAGTTACATAATAAGGTCCTTTTTTAATTGAAAATTACTTTGATTAAATACCAAAATTCTAATTACAGAGTTCGCACACTCCTTATATTTGGACTCCGGTACCACTATTAATGACAAGAAAATTTATATTTAATTTTTAGGAATTCGCAACCACCTCCTCGATTTGCAATTTACGCACTATTTTTCTGCAGTGAAATACATTGAAAATACTGTAAAATTTTATTGGTAGAGATGTGCGAACCCTGAATTAGCATGGATGATATGTTATTTTTTCCCATCTAATATTTTTAAATATTTAAAACAATACAAATTAGATTTAATAGTTAAAAATTGAATTTTAATTTTTTTTTAAAGCGTGAATAATATCTTACTGACTGAAAAATTTAGATAATATTTTAGTTAAATACAAAGATTCGAATTGGTATTGAAGATGTGAGAAATTATTTTTTTATATATAATAATTTTAAAATAGTTAAATGATATTAACGAGCTTTAATATTTAAAAATTGAAATTTAATAAGCTTATTGAAGAGAGTTTAGTAAAGTCTACGTTCTTTATTTTAATTAAATATTACTTTAGTTAATACTTTAGTTACATACTAAGATTCTAATCAGCATTGAGCAGCTATATTTTAGTATTTAATATTTTTAAAATAATATTAACGTTTATTTTAAAAAAATTAAACTTTGATAATTTTTTAACGGTTTAGTAACTTTTTAAACATGATAACAAGAAAAAAATAAATTAATAAAATTTGAAATTAAAAGCTTTCATTTCATTTTTCTCGACATTTAATATTTGTTGCATAATAAATTCTTTCATTGCGGTCTTCATTTCTTCATTAAATTAATAGATATCAGCTGTTGTAAATGACGAAAGTCATGAAATTGCTAATTACTTCAAAATTTTTCATGAAATACAAATGGTATCTCATACAGAATCAATCAACTGTTCGCTGAATAATTTTTCAAATATTTAAGATCCAGCTTTTATTCTTCTACAATTCAATACAATATTCAATATCTCCCTTTAATTTATTTAGGATCCCCAGAAGACCCAGTAAGAAAGTTTTATTTATTGCTCCACAAGTCAACTTAACAATTTCAGGGCTTATTCGCGTGTGATCATTACATTTAAAGAATCAGGATCGTGGAACTAAAACACAGGTGAGAAAAAGAAAGTAGAAAATTGGCACTAACTCAAAATTACGCCTTCTTCTGAGGTAGAAAGAAAAAAAAAGTACAAAAAATTGTACTTTAGGTCAATACTCTGCACTCAGACATTTAACAGAAAACTCATTTTGTTTTTATAGCGAGAGCCTTATCAAATTTTCAAAAAAGGATTTGCTTTCCTCCAGAGCGGCCCAAGATGCCGAATTCCTTCGAGAATTGTCCTACAGTTCTTGACTCCGGGGTTGGTGAATATTGCATGCGCCGCAAAGAGCTCGAGCACGTGGCGGCTTGAAAAATGTTCAATTACTGATGTAATAGCTATATTTACCACGAACCTAGGGCTGGCGGGGCGTGCCTCTGCAACAGCTGCTCTGCGGGATGATCCACACCACCCGAGGGTCAGATTAAGCAGTAGGGATGCGGATAGGGACCTGTTGTCTGTGAGGGGGTTTGCTTTTGTATTTGCCTCCCTCTCCAAAAGTCATCCTCCACCCTGACCTCCAGGGACAAACGCCCCTGCAGCACAAAATGAAAGATTGATTTTGGAGCCATGGATGACGGGGATCAAAAGGGTCACTCAGGACTGGTGTCGCTAAACTAGACTCGACTCGTCGCTCATGAAAAAATTAATGCGCTTGCGGGCTATTGACAAGGACGGTGATCATCTATTGTGGAGGCTCTCAATTTCACATATGTACCCATCTTCCCATTGTTTAGATTTAGATAGTACTTACTACTATAAACTTTAGTCGAGGAAGAAAAACATATACACAGATTGAACCGATGCCATGTGGACATTTGCATGTATCAGACGTTTGTACTCGATAATCCAATAATAAAAAAAAGATAAGCCTTTATTTATCAGTATTGAATTTCAGGAAATTTTTTTTTCTTTTATAATGCCGTTCAATTGAAAACTAATATACATAAAAATAATGTTAAGCTGTGAAACGCGATATTCTTCAAATGTTTCAGATTTACTGTGCTTTACAATAAGAAAAGAAAACCTTTAAGGTATCAGTAGGTCTTCGAAGCAAATATTTTGAAGTTTTGTTAATTTTAAATTTAAAAATGCTAATTATTATTTAAAATGTCATAAAAATGTGACATAAAGTTACAAATAAATATTGTATTACATTTTAAGATTTTTTCTTTAAAAAAAGTGTAAAATAACTGAAAAATTGCCATTTTCTAAAAACTATTAAAAAAAATAAAATTCACTAAATCCATAATAAATAAGTAATGTAATAAAAAAATAGACTATTTTTATGACAATAACATGAATATTTTAAAAGTTATAAGTATAAAAAGACAAACAACGCTGAAAACGTCTGAAAAGCATCCATAATACGCAAATTAAATTTGTGTAATTCATAAATTTTTCAATAAATTCGCATAATAATAGTCTATTTCCTTTGAATCTACCGTAATTTCGCGCGTATACGCCGCGGCTCAGTTAAGTCTTTTTCAGACCGGAAATTTTATTGTAAAAAAGAAGTCAAATAATTGCTATGCAAAAGAAAGTGTCATTTTAATTAAAATAAATTGTGGGAGGAAATCGACTTGTCTGAGGTGCGGCGGATACGCACGTAATTACGGTATGTTTAACACTAGAACTACCGGAAATTTGAGTCATTTATAAAATTATTGAGAAAATTTTTATAAAAATATTTCATACCAGAATTTTTATTAAAAACAATTTAATTTTAAAATTTAACGGTTGTCTTCTTTGTATCCTTTAAACTTATTTCATAATCAAATTTCTGGTTTGAACAGAAACATATTCATACTATATGAGTCAAAATGTCGACAAACGGTAGTTTTAATGTTAAAACGTAATTTGAAAATTTTATAGCAACGGAAATTTTATAGAATTAGGTTATAAACAATTTTTAGACATTTTTACAACAAAAAATATCTTTTTTATAAAAAGTTTGCAAATAATATAAATATATAAAGAGTTCCAGGATCATAAAGTTTACCCTTTTTTTAACCCATTAGTGCCTAGCGTCCCTTTTTAGGGACGCTTCAAAAGGTGCATTCAGCACTGTTTTTGACACCGGTAAAAAAGAAAAGCAATAATTATTTTATTTAAATGATGCATTTTCGTGATTAATGAACTAAACTTAAATCTTCTAAAAATAGTGGTGCCAACCAAATAAAATTTACGCAAAAGGTGCTGGGCACGAATGGGTTAAAAAAAATAGCAAGTCCCCGAAATGCAATTATAACCGTACAGAATTAATAATACTAAAAACCAAATGAAAATTTTACTTTCCCTTAAAAGAATAAACATTTAATTTCCGGTATTACTTTCATCGTTAGAAACGAAATTCTCGGCAATAAGGCTGTTAGTAAATTTTTTGTTTTTTAGCCATTTGCACTCGTATGTCCAGTCTGAGTAGACATTATCTTTCTTTGCAAAATTTGTTTTTTATACTAGTAACAAAGGAAAATAAAATAAGCCTTATTTAATTAAATCATTTTTGATACAATATAATTGAAAGTAACTTCTCTTGAAAAGGTGATGCCGGCTGAATAAAATTTGTGTAAAAAAAAAAAGCTGGAGACGAAAGAGTTAAAGAATTTTTTTCAAGCATTGTCTCGAACGGAATTTTCTATGTAGAAAATGTGTATTAATATATATATGTTCCTTAAAAACATACCGGAAAAATAATAGTTAAAAAATTTGGAAGCTTGCCAACTTTATGCCTGAGATTTGTAGTTTATATGTCGGGAGAATTTAAAAAATGGTTAATGTTAAAATCTCGCAACACACATTTAATAGGTGTTTAATTCGAAATGTTGGAGGATCATGCTGTTTTTATTGGAGAAGGCCTTTTCATAGAAGTACGTTAATAAAGCGCATTTAAAAAAATCCTCATTAAAATGCAAAGAAATTGCGATATATTACAAATTTATTACCCGTATAAGAACAGTCCTTATTTATTTGTTACTATCTCTCAAAAAGTAAAAATTAAATTTTCTTCTTCGTATTAACATTTGTTTAATTACCTTCTCAGGTATTCTCATATTCTGTATGTATTTCTCCCTTTATAACTAGGACGTATTTTCTCACTAGATGGTGAAAAATTTCTTATAAAATATCATATTACCGTAATTCCCCATGTATTTGCTTATTTAAGTCTTTATAAAATCGAAAAATTTATTGAAAAATAAACGGAGTCAAATTAGTGCTAAACAGAAGCAAATAATAAAAAAAATTATTTTTTTTTTAATTTTTCAAAAATAAATTCTAGTAGAAATCGAATAATCTGAGATGCGGCGGATATGTGCAAAATTACGGTAAATAAATTAAATAAAAAGCAGTCATTTATGAATGTTATTTTAAAAACTACTATATACATTCTGAAGCCCATGCAAAAATTATCTCTTTACATCACCAACTTTATAGAATCGTCCAATTGTGTAAAATAAATCACCATATGCTGTTGGTGATGAAAGCTATGAATATATTTACCCACTAAGCGAACCCCACTGATCGTATTGATAAAGTTTTAAAAGGTACGATCGACTTCCTGATCTGATGTTATCTTGCACATGACCGGTTTTTCAGCAAAGCTATAGCATAAGGCAATTTGTTAAAGCGCAGTGCGGGAACGCTATTGTAATTGATATTTGAAATTTTTTATTAAAATTTTAGACTACAATTTTTTTTCTTATATAAATGTTTAACCTTTTGATTACGGCTAGGTTTGGCGACTATTATTATATTTACTCGCACCGCAATTTACAAAATAACTCCTTTCACTTATATTATTTTTGAATTATACGTATTTAATTCTATGACAGAAAATTGTTTACAAAAACTGGTGAGAATCAAATAAAGTAATAGTTTCTGGGACGACATATGTCCCAACCCCGTAATCAAAAGGTTAAGCATAGTCCTAGTTGTAATATAAAGAAATTGTATATACATTAGTTTAAACTATCAGGTAACCAAGAAAGTTCGTGCGGTTTTCATCAGACATAAAAAACGACCCACAAAAATCTCAAACACTTATTTTATTCTTTGAAATAATCACCATTGGCTTCTATTACGTGTTTCCAACAAGACACAAGCTTATAAATACCCCTTTTGAAAAAATCTTTTGGTTTAGAGTCCAAAAACTGGGTTATAGTTTTTGTGACATCATCTTGGTTTTGGAACTGCTGTTACCGCAGGTGATTATCCGATGGAGCAATGTCCAGGGAGTAAGGTGGGTGAGGCAAAACTTTCCAGCCAAATGTTTTTATCACGTCCTTGGTCGCTTTGGCCGTATGAGGTCTGGCGTTATCCTGGAGGAGAAGAACTCCTCACCTGTTGACCAGCGCTGGCTGCTTTTCGAGCAAAGCAGCTGAAACCCTTTTCAACTGCGACGAGTAAACTTTGGCTGTGATTCTTTTCCCGCTTTCTAAGAATTCATGGTGAACTATACCAGCGCTAGTCCACCAAATACACAGCATTATCTTTTTTTGATGGATGTCCGGTTTAGCAACCAGTGAGAAAGAACCAGAAGTCGATCAATGATGTTTTCTCTTTCGGTTATCATACATTACCCATTTCTCGTCACGTGTTAATATCTGATCCAGGAAAGAGGCTTTGTTGTGGCGCGACAGCAATGACAAGCAGATGTTCAATCGTTGGAGCTTGTTTTCCTCGGACAGGACATGAGGAACCCACTTATCAAGTTTCCACGTCATCCCAAGGCTATGAAGATGCGATCGGATGGTTTCGTCAGATACTCCAAACCTTTGCGCAAGCTCCTGGCATGCTAGATCAGGATTCTGTTTGATTTCCTCTTCCAGCTGGACTTGGTCTAAGATGGATGGACGGCCAACACAGGGCTTGTTTTCGAAGCTCTCGTCTCCAGACGAAAATCTGATGAACCACTTTTGAGCGGTCGGTTCACACACCGAAGTCTCTCCAAATACGGAGCATATTCTTCTAGCGGCCTCTGCAGCTTTGTTTCCTAATTTGAACTCGTAGAGCAAAATAGGCCTCAAAATCTCCTTTGTCAACGACATCCTTTGTCAACGATTGTACTTCCTACAAAACTTATAGCTAAACGTGAGATACATTAAACAACTCTCTACTGATTGTAATTTAAAAGCAATGTACAGAAATGACGTCATCAGAATCAGTATGACCACGCCTACGCAGCAAAAGTAGCTATTCTCAAAAACCGCACGAGCTTTCTTGGTTACCTGACAGAATCAGCTATTTAAAACTACCACACAATATCTTTTTTTTCTTTTTTTAAAATTTCGTATTAGAATTTACGTGGAATAAAAATTGAAAGTTACCCTTAAAATAGAGTTTTAACATTTGAAAAAACTTCGTTCAGACTAAATTTTATAATATAAAAAGATATAAATAAAACAGTAGCGGCTCGTCAGGGAGTGCTGCATCAGATTTTTCGTACCACTAAAATTTAACAGAATCTTTTATATTATTTATTCGGTAATTTTTGCTGATTGAATAAAACTGAAACTCCTTTACAATTTTAGTGGTGTGAAACAATTGATGCAGCACCCCCTGACGAGCCGCTACTGAAATAAAATAATAAAATATATTGAAACTAATTCATATCCATATATTAAATGTTATACATACGATCGACACTTAAAAAACTCTTATCTTAAAGAAGCAAAACCAATAATACAGTTACCAGACTGCTTTTAACTTAAAAACACTCAAAATAAACAAGCTGTTAAATAATAACTTTTTTTTTTTTTTTTTTTTTTTTTTTTTTTTTTTTTTGTGACCATCACAAACTTTTGTAAATTATGTTTCTTGTAATACAACAATTGCAAGAAAACACAAATACGAAGCGTGTCTATACGACATTTAAAGATAAATCTAGAACGAGTTTTATTTTATTTTAAGGTAATATTGGTGGGTGAAAAATTTTATTTGGTTTCTGGCTGTTCCGAGGCCCCGATAAGCAAACTTAAAGACAGCATACAGAAGCTTTCTTTTCGTGAAGACACGATTTTCGCCATAAAGATTTCACGCAAAAGTTACGAAAATACAAATTCAAAATATCGCTCTATATAGATAAGCAAACCCGGTATAAAGCTTATTTGATCGCGGTCAAAAAAGGATAATTTGGAAACAGAGATACTTCAAAAAACACGTAATAAACAGACGAAAATTTTGAACAGGATGAAGTTATTTCTATAAATATTTAAAAGTCGATGCCACATTATATATTCCCTAAATATTAAACTATCACATTGGCATCAGAATTTTCATATGAGAGACTCACAGCCAAATCGTAATAGACCAAGTTCATTTTAAGGCTACAGTGGACTCTCAAAACTATTTTTTTTTTAATTTTCAATGAATTTTTTAAAAAATGTCTGCAAATAATCATAATATATATATATCTCTTATTTCACAATTTTTTAAAAAATATATTCAATAGTTTTTGAGGTACAGATTTTTCTTTTTATTAATTAACAAAAAATGTCAATATTTCAAAATGCTCCATGCGAAATTCTTTATGCCCAATTTTTCTGATTTTTTGTTTAAAATGCTCTCTATGTATGTGTTAACAAATGTTACTAAGCATTTTTAGCATATTACTTGTAAAACATTTAAAAAAATGATTTTAACTTAATTCTTTTGTATTTTCCGTTAAAAAATCATTAAAAATTTCATATAACTGAAATTTAAAAAATTTACATGCGTCTAAAAAAATTTATTTCTAGTAACATTTGTTAACACATACATAAAGAGCATTTTAAACAAAAAATCTGAAAAATTGGGCATAAAGAATTTCGCATGGAACATTTTGAAATCATGAAAACGACGAAAATATTCATTCTGAGAAAAACAGGTTTTAGTAACTACAGTGGTTATAATTGCTTAATATTTTCCTACTGACACAGTTTCAGCTATTAAGGGATATAATATCATTTCTAGCTTGTATGTAAGTGTTTTATGTTTTTATGGTAAATTAACATAAAATATGTGGCTTCGACAGTAATTCACGCGAAGGACGTGAAGTATCTGAATTTTAAAAAATCTTCTCAAAAGTAACATTTTGTATTTTCTAATGAATTTTTTTCAAATTTTACTAGAAATATTCATGTATAAATACCTCTTGTTGGACAAATTTTTGTTAAATATATTAAATATTTTTAATATTTTAAATATATTAATATTTTTTAATTTACGCTAAAAAGATTGGGGACAAAAAGCAATTCCTCTAAATACATTGTAAACAAACGTTTAAAGAAACAGTTAAAAATTACAGTTAAAGTATTGTTTTGCGAAATCACAAAATTAATAATTTCAGTGCAAAATAATAACATGTTTTATGGTAAAACTAAAAACTAGGCTAAATTTTGCGGATGTGAATCGGCAAAAAAGTAAACAAAAGGGCGTGGCACAATCAGCTGATTGGACAAAAATGCTTCTAACGCCAGTAAAAATAGTCGAAATTGAAAAATCCTTTTTGTGTTCAATAGCAGGGAGTTCATATAATGTTATTATGCTAAAAATGAAAATTCGACAATTTGATGATTTTTTGCGATTTTGAAAGTCCACTGTAGCCTTAAATACATATACATACATTAGTCCATTTAGACGGAATGTAATATGTTTTATTCACGCCCACGGTGAACCAACTCTATAAAAGATGCCATACTATATCAAAAAGTTTGTGAAAAACGATTTAGTTTACCATGGGAATAGACAGAACAAATTTTATGACACTTTCTAAAAAGATTATCTATTTCTTTTTCAAAATGGACTTGGTTTACATGGTTGCGTACACCTCATAGATTCCTCTTATTTTTAATCTACGAAGGCTAAAGTGGCACCAGAATTTAGGAGTAAAATTTCGCTATTATAATATATGAGACGTAACGCTTTTGCAAATTTTCAAATAAATCTGCTTGTAAATTCTGTTGTCATTTAAAAACTCAACTGTTAAATACTTTTGAAAAAACTTTAAATAAAGCCTACTTTTTTAAATGCTGAAATTGTGCTTGTCAGTATTTTTATATTTGTATGGTCTAAATATTTTTAACTCGTATTTACATGCTTAGAAAGATATATTCTAACGCAGTGTTTCTAGCGGGCTATTTTTTTTTTTTTAAATTTGCATTTCCTTTTTGGCATCCCATTATTGAAAATGTAAAAATGTAATGGTTCGCCATACTTAATGACGTATTAATCCATGTGAAATCAACAGGGATATTTTACGAAAAAAACGTTCCAAGCCAGAAATCTACATTTAACACTTTCCGACATACTGTGCCCAGTCAGGGATACCAAATTTTGATTCCAAAATTGTAAACGGCACCAAGAATATTTGAAAAATTTGGTTTTACAATGAAAGCTTGAATCAAGGCATTGTTAATTTCTAAAAAAGCCACTTTTAACCTTCCTACCCCGAATGGATCTAATCGACCCTTAACTATAATTTGTTTTATACGAATCGAACCAGAACTTTTTTCATAAAGAAAGTTAACTAAGAGATTCAGAGAAATGAGTCAGTTAAATATATTAAAATATTTTAAATAACAATTCTGGTGTGAAATGTTTTTATCACGATTGAGTAAAATTTGAACAGGGTAGGACGGTTAAATTCCGGTGACAGTCAATATTTTCTCATTTTATGAACAGAATTTGACGTGACGGAAAAGGTTAATCCTTTGAGGGGCAAAGCACTTCTATTCTTAACCTTCCTACTCATAATGGGGCGATTAGACCCATTTCTATAATTCATTTTATTCTATTTGTTTCAGAAATTTCTTTATAAAGTAAAATAATTAAATGCCGAAGAGAGAGTAAATGAAACTAAATAAATATTAAAAAGTAAATATTTTAAATAAAAATTCTGGTGTAAAATAATTTAATGAATTTTGAGTAAAATTTCAACAGGATAGAAAGATTAAAATGCTGAAATGATTGACCGGCATCAGATTTACCCTGCTCAAAACAATTAAAGAATATTGCAGTTTTAGGTGGATTTTGTATCTGGGAAACTTTTTAGCTGATTGATACATGGTCGACAGACATAGTGGGTTATATGAGAATAAATTACACATGTTTGGCAGAAAAAAATGCATTTTATCGCGCATTTGTGTACAAAAGGAAAAAAACACAATTTGTGCATATGAGAAAAAAAGAATAAGAAAAGTTGTTTTCTTTAAAGAAAATCATTTTCAGTAGGGGGTATGGTTTCCACGGGCGGCCAGCAACGTTGAACACCTTTGAGGCATGGACTCAATGAGGCTATTAATGACGAGTTGGGGTATTCTGCCCCACTCTTCCAGAAGAGCTCTTTACAGTTCTTGGAGAGTTTGTGGGGGTTGTTGGCGGCCAGAAACTCGTCTTCCTAGAGCGTCCCAAACGTGCTCGATTGGATTCATGTCTGGAAAACACGCTGGCCATTCCATTCGAACGATTCCTTCCTCGAAAAGGAAATCCTCCACCAGGTTTGCACTATGTGGCCTGCTGTTATCGTCCATTAAAATGAAGCTATCTCCGATTGCTGCAGCGTAAGGGACTACAATAGGTCTGAGGATCTCATCTCTATATCGGCGACCAGTCAGAGCTCCATCTCGAATGATGTAAAGGTCAGTGCGCCCGTCAATGGAGATGCCACCATACACCAACACTCCTCCACCGCCAAATCTGACACTTTCGTGCTCGAACGCAGAATTATTCCTACTGCCACGGTCCCTCCAGATGAAAATACGCCTATTATCCGGATGCACAGAAAAACGGGACTCGTCAGAAAACAGAATATTGCTCCATTCATTTCTCCTCCAGTTGACATGCTCGGTTGCCCACTCCCTGCGATCGCGACGATGCCTTGATGTTAATCTAACACATACCATCGGTCGGCGAGCATACAGACCTACAGCATGGAGCTGGTTTCGGACAGTCTGAGTTGAAATCGTGGTGCCTGTAGCCGAGTGAAGGTGTTGTTGGAGAAGAGCAGCGTTCATATTTCGGTGTCTCCGAGCTGTTAACGCTAAATACCGATCTTCATTGGGAGTTGTTGCCCGTCTACGACCTTGCCCTTGTCTTCGGCCTGCGCATCCACTCTCCAAAAAACGGTTCTAGATCCTGGAAATGACACTTTGTGACACTCCAATGGCTTGCGCTACTTCGGCTTGAGTTTGGCCCCCTTCTAACCTACCAACAATTCTCCAAGCTTCTGAATCTGTCAAATGACTTCGCTGAGACATCGTACTCATCGAAACAAAGCAATCACTGAATGCCGATCATCCTTGTCTTCATTCTCTTTTATCCAGTTGAAAGTCAAATTTCATTCGCTGCCGCTGAAGCGACGTTTTTGACGTCGAACTCAAAATTTGCATTCTCCACAGTTTGAAAACCAGAAAAATTTGCATTTGTGATTCTCTTCTTCTATTTTCGGCAAAAAAAATTTAATTTATATCTTTATTTTATATAAAACTTCAAATATCCTTTAATTGTTTTGAGCAGTGTATTTCAAAATAGATAAAAGCTTTTCTCCACATACTTGATAAATGTAAAATTTCTATTTCAAAATTCTGATGTCAATGTAGCATTTCTTAATTAAAATTAAGTGGGATATATTTTATACCACTGCCCTTGAAGTGGTTAATAAAAGTAGCTTATTGACAACATTGTACTACCATCTGAGTAAATATTTTTCAATTAGGTGTTGTTGAGTCAATAAGGTTCGATGCTTTTGTCTTGTTGTTGCTAAGGTTTGATGTCAAAATGCTGGTATAATTTTCAATATGCTGGTTATTTGAAACGGGTATTCCTAAAACTACATAAGAGTAAAATTTACTTGTAAACAAAGCATTCAACACTATAATAGTTTCTAAACTTCTTAGACTACAGATACTGAAATTTAGGGAGTTACCAGTAAATACAGCTAGCATTTAATCACTACTTTGGAACAGAAACACGTTGTGGACTTATGAGATAATGAATTAATTACTTGTGGAGTGTTTTTATCTTCGCGTCGCGCGTCGTCGGTGCGAAATGAAGATTTGGTGAATGCATTTTTATAAAGAGTGAAATGATAAAAAAATTAAATTAAAATTTGTAAATAAGAATGTTTCTAACGAAATAAATGTCTTTATAATAAATGTTTCCGTAACATAATTATACATAATTTGATTACCGCTATTATTATTATTATCATTACTGTTATTATTACTTTTACTTTGTTCACTTTATATAATCTCATAAATATACGATGAAAAAATTTAAATAAATTAAAAATATAACAGTACTCGAAATTTTAAATCTTTGATATCTTTGAGTAAATATATAAATATGCAAATAAGTAGATTTTCAATTACTAATAGATTAGTAGTTGAAATCAGAATATGAGACTCAAATAATAACATCCGATTTGTGAACGATGAATACCAGAAGCCATAATCAATAAATACGAGAGAGAGGGGGGGGAGGGAGAGGGGGAGAGAGGGGAGAAAGAGAGGAGAGGGAGAGCGCGCGTGCTGAATTTGTGCAAAGTATGCGATGCTCAGATGTCTTGAATGTACACTAATTTTTTAAATAGTGAAATTCGTATTATTTAACCTTATTTAATGAGATATTAATTCTGTAGCTTCCGGTAATAACCAGTTAAGTCACATTTTTGAAAAAATTGAGATAATTTGGGAAAATGTAGCTTCAAAAGAGTACTTTCATCTGCCATAGTTCTAAAAGATGAAAATCGAATACTTATCGTCATAGGGCGACTATAAATTTTCATTTAAAAATTGAAAAAACAGTAATAATCGGGTAAGTGCATAAAGTAACGGTAATAACCAGATAAGATTTCTATTTACTTCTTTAAATCGTTTATAATTCTGTAGCTTCCGGTAATAACCAGGTAAGGCACATTTTTAATATTTTGATAAGTGTTAATAAAATGTAATTTTATTAACATTTATTTTAATAAATGTACATTATTTTAATGAAACAATTTAATAATTACGTTATTTTAATAAATGTAAATAAAATTAAAATTTTATTTTATTTACATTTATTAAAAATAAATGTAAAACGGTAACAACCAGATAAAAGTTACATTTTTAATTGGTTCTCAATTAATAAAAACCACTTTTATATAACTATTGGGTCGTTCGGAAAGTCCTTTCCATTTGGGAAAATTGATTCGTCTCGGAAAATTTTGTCCATTAATATATAAGTATTAGATATCGGAAACAATAATAATAATTAAATAACAGAATTTTTCGGTACGAATTGATTTTCACAAACGGAAAGGACTTTTCGAACGACCCAATATTTTAGCAAAAAAAAGAGGTTTTTATATCCTAATTGAATGTAGTGAAAATTATAAGAATCTAATCTATTTTATAAAAGTAATGATAAAAAAACATTTTTGAAAACTTTAAGCGCTAATTAATCAAAATATCAAAAATGTGCCTTACCTGGCTATTATCGGAAGCCACAGTATTAACCCCCTGGGAACGAGCGACTCATATACGCGCAGCGAAAAGTATTCAGAATTCTTGTTTATCCCCGCCAGTAAAATTTACTGTAAATTTTTTTCTTACTTTATCGAAGCATTTTCTCGATTTAATAAGGAAAAAAATTTTGTTTTTAAAAACCGGTGACAAAACATTTAAAATTTTAATAAAGGGTCCCGTCGAGTACGGCCAAAGGTGACCGCTCACTTGCGAATTTAGACGATTTGTTAAATATCTAAAAAATACATGAGAAATTATCCTGAGAGAGAGACTCCACGTGTATAAATAGAATAGTACAAGCCATATATTTCCACGAAGATTTTCCGAAAACCCCATACGGGACCGTGAATCAATTGAAAAAGAACAAATATCTTATGGATAAAATTCTTATAACTAATGTAGCAAAAGCGTTCAAACTGTTGAATATGATTAACTGAGTTATTGTAATAAACTGCGTGCATTTTTATGAAGATAGCATGTATACTCGAGGAAAAATTAAGGTTTTTATGAAAAGAGTCCCAAATTTTGCTAAGATTTTTGCTTTTAATTTGCAGAGTTCTCAATAAAAATAATGTTTTTTTCAGACAATAGGACAAACAACAGTGTACATAATACTCTATAATGAGAATAAAAAAATATTAACAAATATCATATGTGTGAAAAAATAAGCAGGTTTACTACTGTTTCATTGCGCATGCGCAAATTCAATCAAAATATAATGTACATAATGTGTTAGGTAAATGAATAGAGCAATTTTTGTGAAAGTGTCAAAAACATAGCTTGAAAATTCTGAAAATTATTGTCGATAAAATAAGCTGAAATCCGTTGTTCCCAATAAGAAACAAAAAGATGAGGTGCTGTATCCAAATATAGTAATACGTAAAATATTGTGTTTGCTATATTGGCACTAATCAATGGATATGTGGATGGATATAGCTTCTCATCCTTTTGCTTCATTTTGAGAACGACAGATATTAAGCTTAGTACTTTATCGACGATAATTTTCAGAATTTTCAAGCAATTTTTTTGAGGATCTCACAAAAGTTGCTCTATACATTTAGCAAACACATTATGTAAATTATATTTCGATTGCATTCACGCATGCGCAGTGAAACATTATTTACAAAAACTATTCATCTTTCATACATTTTTTATTATCTTTTAATTCCGATTACAAGGTATTGTGTACAATGTTGTTTGTCATATTTTTTGAAAAGAATTTTTTTTATATTAAGAACTCTCAAATTAAAAGCAAAAATCTTGTCAACATTTGGGAATGATTTTATGAAAACATTGATTTTTCTACGATTATACATGCTATCCTCCTGAAATGAACAGAGTGTATTACAATAAGCCGCTCAATCATAATCTACAGTTTTATCGCTTTTGCTAGTTTTTAGAGGGTTATCCATAATATATTCGTACTTTTTCAATTTGTTGATTGTCCCTTATGGGGTTTCGAGAAAAAAAATCTTCGCGGAAATACATGACATGTACTGTATACTAT
This sequence comes from Maratus speculifer, assembly GCA_964019185.1. Classification (NCBI taxonomy): domain Eukaryota; kingdom Metazoa; phylum Arthropoda; class Arachnida; order Araneae; family Salticidae; genus Maratus; species Maratus speculifer. Next base: position 308,919,398 of record OZ025293.1, on the reverse strand, counting down.
TCTGTTTACACATCAGGAGATTCAGGAAAATTCCTCATGTATTTTTCTACATGTTTAACAAAACGTCTAATATTGCAAGTTACCGTCACCTTTGGCCATATAGCGTATTTGATTATATTAAACATCTAAAGACTAAATGTAATATTTGTTTTTGGGAATTTAAAAGTGGTCATACAAAGTTTTAAACTTTCTTGAGAAGAGGTATGGGTTATATAATTCATCCTTCACCCTCTTGATGCGCTACCCCAGATTTCCTCGGGTAACGTAAAAGTAGCAAAATTTGCGCAAACCGAGATTTTCTCGGGGATTCATTTTTTGCTTTCCTCTATCTTCAATAGAAGAAAGTATTATCAAAAATTTTTTAGACTTCCAGTTTTCAATGGATTTACACGTTTTAGGGGTCAGAGATTCCAAAAAACATGTTTTTACAAAATGTCTGTTTGTCCGTATGTCGCCATTCTACCACAAAAAAATGTATTAAGAAATGCATAGAATTAAAACAATTTTTAGTGAATATTTTTGGTTGTAGCAAGCAGGTTCTTTTTCAATTTTGAAACATTCCGCCTGAAGGGGGCGCTGCAATAACAATTTTTGTGCCACTTTCAATACTGTACAACTAAAAGTGTATGAAGTTATGCATCGAATTGAAACAATTTTTTTGCGTAAGTGTATGGCTATGGCTAGTTGGTCCTCCCTGAATTTGAAAAAAATCCGCCGAAGAGGGCGCTGCAACAGTGATTTTTGTGCCATTTTCAATTTTTTACCACAGTAAATTGCATGAAGTTATGCATAGTATTGAATGAAATTTTTTTGTATAAGTGTTTTGTTATGGTCAGTAGGCCCTCCTTCAATTTTTTTTTTTTTTTTTTTTTTTTTTTTTTTTTTTTTTGGGGGGGGGGGGGGTATGACGAATAGATCCTTCCTGAATTTGAAAAAAAAATCTTCCTATCGTTCTACAGCTCATCGATTCGTGCAGATACGGAAACTCGTTTTTACTCCGATTAATTGACTGAAGCAGAAATTTAAGATGAAAATCGTAGTTAGTATAGTATTGAATTATTAATATTAACGCATTAACACGTGTAACTAAATTTTGAAACATTAAAATGTACGTATGAGATAGAAGAATGATTTGGGATTGGCCAGGGCTCCCAAATAGTCTGCCAACTGAACATCAGAGTTTTCTTAGAGAAATTTTCTTTTTAGATTTTTCTTGCAAATTGCAGAGAAACCACCTTTGGAAGTTGATTCTAGAGAAAATTCTGTAGAAACGTATCATGAAGTTTTCTGTTAAAAAATACTGATGTTCAGTTCGCGGACCATTTGGGAGATCCAACTTTGGCACATCCAACTAGTTTCATTTAGTTAATTCTTAATAATTGTTTCTTTCAGTTATTTTTATTGTGAATTTCACGTTATTTAATCATGATATTTTGCCGATTGAACAGGACAAAAATTTTTGTTTTGAAAAACCTGTGATAAAAGAATAAAATTTCTGTAAAAAAAGAATCGCCGCGAAGGGGTTAAAAGTGCAATTATTTTGTTATGCAGCGAGAGGATGAACTCTTTCTGGCGCATAGTCATTGTCAAAATGATTATATGAATGATTGACACCGGAATTTAAGAAAAAAATATTTCGAAATAATTTTTTTTTTTCCCACATAAATAATGGATGCAAAATGGTTGTAAAAAAATTCTAGGGTCATTGTGGCATTTGAGTATCAAACTACACTCAGGCAAAAAGGATTAAGAAAATTTTATTCGCATTTTGTTATTTATTCAATAAAATATATTGTAGTGAAAATTTGGTTTACGCAAATAAATAATCTAATCACAGGAGGCATATAAGACAGGGTTCGCACACTCCTTATTTTTTGTAAGGACTCTGGCACCACTATTAATGATAAGGAAATTTATATTTAATTTTTAAGAAACAGCATTCGTAACCACCTCCTCGATTCTCAATTTTCGCAACATTTTTCAGCTGTGAAATACATTGAAAATGCTCTAAAAAATTTGTGGTAGATCTGTGCGAACCCTGTAAGATGATTTCAAGCAGCATTAAACTCAATAATAGCGAACATATTTCTTGTTATGGAAAGTGGAGAGAATTAAAGCGATGAATTTGTAGGGAAATGAATATGAATGCTTTTAAAAATACAGGAGTAACAAAAAATAACTTGCACGCTTCAGATATTTGTGAGGTCCGTTCGATTAAAATTTAAACTACGGATATTTCAAGTAGTCCGCTATACTCAGAGATGTCAATTTGGCCTCCTTTTTTTTTTTAGAAATTTCAAATATTAGTCCCTAATTAGCCCATTGGAACCCGAATTTTCTATTAAAAATTTCACTTTCATTTAATACGCGAAAAATTGAAATTTTGTTGCTTAAAAATAAATTTTCGTGTAAATACTAATAGCAATCAATTATTTCAACATTTTACGAATGCAAGCAGCTTGCCCCTGAAAGAATTAACCATTTGAGGGGCGGTGGGATACATTTTATCCCACCTTATTTAAACGTTATTCTCGCCAGAAACTTTCAACGAAATTAATTTTTTTAACTTTGGCAGCAAAATGTTGAAAAATTGTTTTTTTTCTTATTTTATTTTTTTTTTCGATTTTTCCGGTGAGAATTCAATATTACAGAGACACTATCGCTTGTCCCTCAAGGGGTTAAGATATAAATATTGGGTTTACATATATATAGATAAGTAGATATAGATATGGATATAACATGAAAAAAATAGTTTTTTTAAGTGTAGTTGTTTAAATTTAACATTCTTTTAATTGATTGATTTTCATAATGTGTTCGTTTTGAACGCTTTTCCCAAAAATTACATAACTTTCCCATTTTATATTTTATGGTTTTTACAAATATGTCATTTAACAATTATATGATAAATAATAGATGAAAATACATTAATATTGAATTAATAAAATAATACATTATGTATTTTTTAAAATTTTATAGGAATTTTGCTTACATACAGGATGTCCCCGAAATAATGGGACAAACTTTAAGGGGAGGTAGAGGTTATCACAAGGATTCAGATTTACATACCAACCCATGGTCGGAAACACTTTCTAGGCGCAGTAGTGACGACACAAAACACATGAAAGAAAAGGCACGAACAGGGAGAGAAAACATGTTTATTATTCTTAGTAAAGCAAAAATACCGGGATAACACTGAAAAGTTCAGAGGAACTAGTTGTACGCATCGTTGCAGCGGCTGGGGAAGTTCAGGACATTCCTGGTAATTTTTAGAAAACATCCAATCTTCCATGCACCGGAGATACGCCTGCATGCATCAAGACCCGGGGTCCTAATTTCAAACACCTACTTTGATAGCGATCGGTGTTTTTTTTTTATGTTCTTTTTCTTACTTTTCTGTTGTACTAAGGATAATAAAGGCATTTTCTCTTCTTATTCGTGTCCCGTCCTTCTTGCGTTTTGTGTCATGACTACCACGCCAAGAAAGCGTTTCCGACCATGGGTTACTATACAAATCTGAACCCTTGTTATGTCCTCTACCTCTCCTTAAAGTTTGTCCCAAAATTTCTGGGACACCCTGTATATGCATGTATATTTTCTTCAATAAAGCCAAAAAATAAAGTTTCAAAACATATAGTACGAAATTTTTAGCTATTTCTGGGCGCAAACTAAAGTTCCGAGACTCTTAAATATCTCTTGAAAAGATAAAGCTGGAGTATGGAACACCTATGTTTATACCAGTTGCTACGACTAAATACTGCGATAAAAAAACTATGCGCTATCACATGAGAGTGGCCAGCCTATTAAATTTAGTGCCAAAATTCGGAAGTTACCAGTCTATCTCGTAAAATAGGTGAGGTAGTAAAAAAAAGGTCAAGTACAAAAGCGTAGAGCACCCTCGATTTAGTATAAAATGATGTCTTACAATATATATATATATATATATATATATATATATATATATATATATATATATATAAATATATATATATATATATATATATATATATATATATATATATATATATATTAGAAGCGATGAAAGTTACTTTGTTTTAATCAATCACAGCTTCCACTGCTGACAACGAAATATGCATGGCCAGAGGGCTCGAGATGTGACGTCATCACTAATCGACCGAGGCTAGCGAGAAAGACAGGCTACCGCGGTGCATTCCACGTAACTTTTTTTACAGACCGCTGGAGCCACGTGATGCTCGAATAAACCAATGCGGGTGCACGAATAGAGCACTACATCACTCTAGCGGTCCGTAAAAAAGGATACTTGTGATACACCGCGGTAGCCAGTCTTTTTCGATAGCCTCGTAATCGACCGATGTCTCACTATTGTTAGAATTAACACCGGAAAAATTTGAATAGCAATTTTCTTTTACTTCATTTGTGGAATATCTATCATGAAGCAATAATAACTATTTAAACTTACTGGTGAGTATTAGGAATTCATAAATAAAAATTGCAGCCAGACGCAGAATGTCGCAGTGTTGCCGCATCTGGCTGATTTTTTATTAGGGGATTCCAAATTTTTACCAGTAGGTTTAAATAGTTATTACTGTTTTATAAGATGACAGATATTCCTCAAATAAAGTAAAAGAAAATTGCTATTCAAAAATTTCCAAGTGAATTCCCACACTATTGAGAAGCACGCCTATTAATGATGACGTCACGCTTAGTGTCCTCTTTCAATGAGTATTTAGATGGCAGCGACAATGGGCATTAGAGGATTAATCATTGCTAGCAATGTGACATTATAAAGGATATGTATATTTTCTTGTAAAAGTGACACAGGTACACTTGGTATACCGTAATATCCCGTGTATACACCGCAGTTTAGTTTATTCTTTTTCAAACCAAAAATTTTATTTAAAAAAATTTCAAAAATGTGCTAGGCATAATTCGGTCACATTTTATTTAAAATAAGTTCTGGTCGGAAACCAAGTTATCTGAGATGCGGCGGATACGCGCGAAATTACGGTAATTTATTGAAATAAGAAATTCAATTAAGTAAGCTCAATGTGTCCACGATTGGTAGCTATTTACATAGACAAGCATATATTTATATGCATAACTGCAAATGGTAGATGCTTTAAACTTACTTAATTCGAATTTTTTTATTAAAACAAATTGTACCTTTTTACATGTATTATTACTAATTTTTGATATACCGTAATTTCTGGCGCATAATCTGCGGATCGAAAAATTCAGTTTGGACCCAGAAATTTTATTTAGTAATTGAATACAAAAATTTACAGAGATCCGATAAGATACATCTATATTAAGAAATTTTCTGGGTCGAAAAATGATTGTTTGATCCGCGGATTTTACACCGGAAATTACTGTGTATCTGACACACTTCTGCCAGATATCAGCGACGTATTTAACACTAGAAAGACGAGGATTTTTACTCAAATTTAGGAAAAATATTTAGTACCAGAATTTTTATTTAAAATTATTTATCTTATTTAATCAAACCTATTTTCCTCTCTGCCTTTTAAATTTATTTTATAAAGAGATTTCTGGTTCGAACAGAAACAGATTTAATTGGTAGGGGCCAAAATGGCCCCTTGCCGTCTTTCTAGTTTTAAGAATATGATTTTTCATAAATAAGTAACATTTCAGAACTTTTAACCTTCCTACCCTGTTGAAATTTTACTCAAACTTGATTAAAATATCTCACACCAGAATTTTTATTTAAATTCATTTAACATACTTATTTAACTTAAATCTTTGTGTTACTTATTTGAATTACTTTATGAAAATTTTTCTGGTTTGAATCGAATGAAACGCATTATAGGACTGGGTCGATTAGACCCATGCAGGGTAGGAAGCAGTAGCGGCTAGTCAGGGAGTGCTGCGTCAAATTTTTCACACCACTAAAATTTAACAGAATAGTTTATGATATTTATTTGACAATTTTTTTTCGATTAAACTAAACTGGAATCACTACACAATTTTAGCGGTGTGAATAAATTGATGCAGCACCCCCTGACGAGCCGCTACTGGTAGGAAGGTTAATAAAGTTATCTTTACAAGCAAGAAGTAATTTCATTCCAACTCGAGGATGCTCTAGTAGGACTCTCACTCGATCCGTTTTTTAAACACAATTTTTATATAAAGAAGAATCTTTATAAATTTCTTAGAACGTTTTCTTTCACACTATGTTTCATTACTTTCACGCAAGAATAGAAATTTTTGTTTTATTTTATTGCGGAGTTTCTGTCATAAAAAAGCGAAACTCTCTCTTCAAAATTTCTGATATGCAGACAACAATCGTATTGGCAGATACAATGTTACCCTGAGGCAACAGTAAACTTTAACCCCTTGAGGGGCGGTGAGATATATTTTATCGCACCAGAAACTTTCAACGAAATCCCATATTTTTAACTTTAGGGGCAAAATGTTGAAAAATTGAGTTTCCTTGATTTAACCCTTTCCGGCGCAGTGTTACCACTCCGGCAACACCTAATTTTAATTCCAAACTTACAAACGGCACCAATAATATTTTAGTAAAATTTTACCTTTTGTAAATTCCGGTGTCAGTCAACAATTTCTCATTTTACGAATAGAATTTGCCTGCGCCTCAATGGCTAAAAGAAAAAAAAATCGATTATTCCTGTGATAACTCATTATTACAGTGGCATTACTGCTAGCCCCTTAACCCTTTGAGGGGCAAGCAATAATGTCTCTGTAATATTGTATTCTCACCGGAATAATAGAACAATATTATTTTAAAATAAGAAAGGGCAATTTTTCAGTATTTTGCTCCCAAAGTTAAAAGTAAAAATTTTGTTAAAAGTTTATGGTGTGATTCTTGTTTCAATTAGGTGGGATAAAATATATCCCACCGCCCCTCAAGGGGTTAACCCTTTAACGTTCATTGGTTTCGCTGCGAAACCACAAAATCTTAATTCCGATACGCAACACTGACACCGGTATTTTTATCTAAAAATATCCATTTTATTTTGTATGTGAAAAATCACGTTTTCTTATTTAGAAATATATTTGTTCTTAATTACCGGTGTCATTCATTTATTTCGACATCTGAACAATGAAAATGCTATGATCGTTAAAGGGTTAAGGGACTAACCTTTTCGGTTCAGCAGTATCAGATGTAATACTTCTGAATCGAGGAGGTTATATTCAGAAATTCCAAATTCTAATCAGAAATTTTAAATGAATTACCTTTACTTTTGTTAATTATAAAATCTCTTTCCTTAACCCTTTGAGCTCTGGGGTGTAAATTTCTTCAAAATTCTAAATGTCACATTGGCACCAGTATTTTGCAAAGAAAAAAAAACCGGTTAACGATAAACGCGAAAAAATGCATTAAATCTTTTTCAAATAAATTTGGTCGAATTTTCTGGTACGATTGTGACATTTCGCAATTAAAATTATATGGTAGTCAGGTATTCTACTATCAGAGCTCAAAGGGTTAAATAAAGAGGAAATTCTTTGGAATTTCTTGTGTGAATTTAGAATGTCTAATTAAAACAGGAGGCAATGGTGGCCTCGGGTGTTCGGGTATGAGGAGGTTGTTTAGTTGAAAATAAAATGAAAAAATCCATTAGAAAATAATTTCAAAGATTGAAGCCCAAAATCTCCGTACGGGTCTACCTGTTCACAAAGTTCACTCGGGTCAGGGAATTCGCTGACTTTTCCCTGATTTAACAACAGCATTCTCTCAGAGAAAAACTCGCCTTTTACAATCGTATGATTATTTTAAAAATATTCGTATTTAATCTGAAAGCGTACGAATCCTGATTCATTAATTTTTTTTATAAATACTTTTGTATAAGCATCGCTACACACATGAATGAAAATACCACAAAAAGCGAATTTTTATTTATAATTTCAAATATAGAAATTTTAACAAAACCTTTTTCGAAAATACTGTAGAATTATGTAAAAAACACATTTTCCTTAAAAAAAAGAAAAACTCCAAAATTCCCGGATATTGTTAAAATTTCGAAGCTTACTTAATAGGTCTGTTATGAATAAGTAAAAAATAAACCTTCATCTTCAATCTTATTTATTTCTTGCTCCAATGTTCATCGCTGCTAACTCCAAACTGAAATTTCAACAAAACAAAGTTGATAATAAATAAACTTGAAGTTAAAAAGAAGAGAATATTTGTTAAAAGTGGATATATTGAGGCCACGAATTTAAGCTTTTCATTATTTTACTTTAAACAAAACAATCTATTTTATGTTGACTTATTTTTTTCCTTAGTTTGTCATTATCTATCAAGTGAAATTCGGAACATAAAATCTAAATGCCTTTTTACTTCCTTTCTTTTCTGAAAATGTATTTAACTATAAACTGGGCGAATCTCATGTAAAGAATTTAAAGTACTTATGCAGGGAGAAAAGGTGATAAATAGAACCGTCGCTGTCTAACAACGCACGCATGCCACTGGTTTTTCCTTGTTACAGGGGAGATAGAATCGACGCTTTGGATCCATATCCAAGTCACGTGCTGAAAACGTGTCCCGATCTAGAATACTGATGAGCGTTAAGCTACACTATTTTGATGTCGTTTCTCAATATCGACGTCATAAAGGGAAGAAAAAGTCCAGCTCTGGTGAAATGGAAAATATTAATACTGTTTTTTTTCTCCTGCTTATATTCAACGCATGAGTTGCGCATGCATCCTTAAACATGCCGACTCATATAATTGCAATAGCGATTTCTTCTAATCCAAAGCCATATTTCTGAAAAAAAGACAATAATGTTTTTCCGCTTCAGCTGAAGATCTAGTTGTTTTATTGCTTTTAACCATAATATTTGTGTAAGATACCACCGTTTATTCTTTTTAATTGTACTAGAGTAAAAATAAAGTTTCAATTATACTTCAAAAGTTAAAAATAACACTATTTTATTTCAATATACGTTTAGCCAATGGCAAAATTCACGTACATAGACAATCAATTATGAAGGCAAATTTTCTCCATTTAATGCTGATCAAATATTATTAATCATAGAAATAATCACGATTTCATGGAACCTTTTTCGCTAGTTTTTATCTAGTTACTTAAAAATAATTTTTATAGATTTTCATTACCTTTTTTTAAAATAATTTGCCAGTGAATACAGTTAATCTAGCAACTTCTAATAAAGTAATTCTTGTCTGCAGAAATTTTTATTTTAAATTTAAAATGTTAGTGCAGACAGTAACATTTTAGTACTTTAATCCTTCCCGGCACAGTAAAATTATTTTCATCTTATTTAATGAAAAAAATTCAGAGATTAAATAAAAAGAGGAAAAAACTAATCCGAAAAAATGCTGGCAATTGGTCCTATCTATCACCGGTACCGTTCTAAACACTGAACCACTTAACCCTTTGAGGGGCAAGCAACTGCGTTCGAGTAATTCTGAACTCCCACCGGAAATTTGTAAAAAAGTTATATCAAAAAGAGGAAAAACAATTTCACGACTGTTTTCCACCAAAGTTAGAAAAATGAAATTTAATAATATTTTTCTGGTGTGAATCTTCATCAGTCGTAGGTGGTATATAATATATACCGGTGCCCCTCAAGGGGTTAATCGTCGCGCCCGAGACATTCACGGGCTGCAAGCTTCACGGCTTTTATTCAGAGATGTTTGATACCTACCACTTTTATAAAATAGTGCAATTGGTTTTATTCTGGTATAATTTTACTTGTCATTCAATGAGAATAATATTTTTTTCTAAAAAGTGGTGGCAATAATGAATTTGAATTTTTAAATCGTAATTTAATGCGACCATTAAGGGGTTAACTGATTCTTTTTTTTTTTTACGTATAATAAATTGAAAGTATGGCATAAACACCATTTTTTTAAAGCTAAAATAATCCTAATATTTAGTCTAAACATTTCTGCTATTAAATAGTATGAAATTGTATTTAAAAAAATTAATGGTGTCAAAAAGCTTTAATTAAAGCATCCAGCAAACTCTTCTTGCGCAAATCAGTTACGTGGTTAAACTATCCAGTATGAAAACAGTGTTGCCTGTAGGCTATTTTTTTAAAATTCAGATTTCTTGATTGGCACCACTTTTTTGAAATAGGAAAATTCGCCTTATTTGATGACATATTAATTAAGGAGAAAACCGTCAGTTTCACTGAGGGTTTATTTTAATTTTTACAATGGCCATTTCCATAAACACTTGTATTTAAGTCACGATTTTTGACTACCAGCATTTTAGAAGGGAAAAATGTGACTTATATCTTGGGACGCATCTCATAAATTGAATAAGAGCAAGCAAATATTTCGCAAATAACGGGGGCAAACAAGCATAACAGTTATCCGCTGTGTGATTAACACAACAAAAAATCATGGAACCCACTACTCTACAACTCTATGTAAAAACAAGTAAGAAAAATCACATAGTTTATTAAACACTTTCTAACACTTCCTGAAAGCTTTAACAACACTTCGTTATTTAGGGAAATAAGGTGTTACTGTCCATAGCCAAATATGTATTCCAATACTTTTGAACAGCCCTGTATTTGATCTGCCGGTTGATATATTTATTATAAAATGGGAAAATTTAGTCTAGCAAGAACTAACTAGTAAACTAGTTAGACTAGTTAAACTAGCCTAACTGGTTGAAATTTCTCTTTCAGAAATTTATAGTAATAGATGGAAACATACTTGAATACTTTTGTTCAGCCCTGTAGTTTATCCAGTAACTTTATTACACTCCAGTATTTTCCTAAAATTTAGTTCAAATAAAAACACTCTTAAAACTGCTTAAATCACATTTCCAGAAATTATCATCCATTGGTGACCATGAATCCAGTTCTTTACTTGACTCTGTATATCATTTTATATGTATTCTACAAAAATTTCTTAGTAAACTTGAAAGCAGTTCAACGTGCATAACCTATTTAAAAACCACTTTTAAGTAAATTACGCTCATATTCAGGAACCATTACGAGCTCTTTTGTGTAACCCTGTATATCAACTATAGCATTTATACACACTATAGAATATGCATACATTTAGTGAAACTTAACCCTTTGACCTCTGATGGTAGAATTTTCTACCACATAATTTTAATTCCGAAATGCCACAAACGCACCATAAAATTCAACCAAATTTATTTGAAAAAGGTTTAATGCATTTTTTTCGTGTACATCGTTAACCCTTTTTTCTTCTTCGCAAAATACTGGTGCCAATGTGACATTTGGAATTTTGATGGAATTTACCCACCAGAGCTCAAAGGGTTTAACACTAGAACGCCGGGAAATTTTACGCAACTTTTATAAAAGCACTTAAAACCAGAAAAATAATTTAAAATTATTTAATTTATTTGTTCAGCTCATTTTATTGCAACTGATCTATAAGCCATCTCTTGAAGATTTTTCTGGTTTGAATGGACAATTAGTCCAGTGATCGGTGTCAAATTGACACCTTTCCGGCGTTCTAGTGTTAAAGCGCATAGTATAATGATGCATTTCATCTATCCATCAGCCATCATCGAAAATATACAGTCTTTCTAAAGGAATATACTATTTGAAATCTTTTGTGTATCCCTGTAAATGCTATGCACTTCATATTATGCGTGAAATATTAAGCCTCAACGGCGAATATCAATTTTATTATACATGAAATCGTTTAATATAGTTAAAATATGTAGCAAAGAATTCCTCCCTCATAATTTACAGAATGCATTTTTAAGTGTACTTCGCAAATGCATAAAAGTTTTAATATGTTTGACAATGTGTAACACCTTTAAAATTCATTTGCAATGATTTTTTCTTATAGGCCATAATTCAACGGAAAACTTTTGACTCTCTCTGTAAATAAACTAATCATGGTAGAAACTTCATTTTCAGTAAGGTTCGTGCTAGAGTAAACATCAATAACATCTAAAAATTTCACGGTAATCCGAGTATATGTACGAGGTTAGGCGCGGACAGACAAACCGAAAGCATAAACATTTCAACTTTTATGGAAAATGTTAAAAAGTGCGTACAAATACGCACATTATACTGGCAAATTACAGATTTCAGAGTAAAAATAAAAGTTAATTCTGTAGTTTTAGTATAAAAAAATTTACAAGACTTTTTATTATTTGTCAAATATATTCTTAATGGAATCAATGGTAACAATCACTGATTTTACACAAGCTATATTTTTTGCCGGTGTTATCTACCACCTGGTATCTACTACACTCATGTCCATAAATTAAGGACAATGCCAGTTCTAGCAAATAAAGGGAGGGAAACAAAACAAACGTGACTTATTCGTCAAGCCCATACATTAAACAAAAGAAAAAGAACAAAAATGATGATATATGTATAATAACATTCATAAAATCTACAATCGTTGCTCCCTAGATTAATTACAAAAATTATCCCCCTTATAAAACCTTAACATTATATGGTTGGTATAATTGTATGCCTCCCAGACGATGAAATACAGCCTGAACAATGCCTAGGTATGCTGAGTATCAAATTATCAAGCTGATTTTGGGGAAGATTACTCGAATCAACAAGCAATGCTCTCCGATGCTCCGACACACATGTAAGAGGTATTTTGCGGGCTGCAATCCGTCGGCCAAGCATATCCCATACATGCTCTATCGGATTTAAGTCAGGCAAAAATGCTGTTCAATCCATACAAGTGATATCCTCAGCTTTAAGGCATTCATTTACGATTTTTGCTCGGTGAGGACGGCCGTTATCATCCATAAACACAAATTCTAAGTCCCCCGCAGTAGCGGCTCGTCAGGGGGTGCTGCATCAGATTTTTCCTACCACTAAAATTTAACAGAATTTTTCATATTATTTATTCGACAAATTTTGTTGATTAAATAAAACTGAAATTACCATACAATTTTAGTGGTGTGAATTAATTGATGCAGCACCCCTTGACGAGCCGCTACTGGCCCACAGTACCTCTAAACAAACGTACATGTTGTTCCAAATTGATGTCTTTATAAATTTTGCCTGATATGTTTCCGGTTTGAACATGTAGATCTGTTTTGGAGCCCAGTATAATTCCACTCCAAACGAGCAATCCTGCACCACTGTAGCGATGTCGTTTAATGATGCTCTCTTGGTAGTAACGGGTGTCTGGCGTTCTCCATATGAAAGTCAGATGTGAATCAGACTACAAGCTAAACTTGGACTCGTCGGAAAACTTTACACAAGCCCACTGTGACGATGCCCACATTGCATGTTCTCTACTCCAGGCTAACCACAAGCGACAACGAGCTGCCGTGAGCGGAACACACCTTACAGGTCTGCGAGCATATAGACCAATACTTCCCAAAAATCTATACACGGTATGTCTTGAAATAGTCTTACCGGTGGCAAAAGATAGCTGACAAAACAGGTCTGATGCTGTGTTGCGTCTGTTACTTTTGGCAGTTACTGCCAAATAACGGTCTTCATTCGTGGTTGTAACTCGGGGACAATCTGTATAGTAAAGTCTACTGACATTTCCATCATCATGGAATCGTTGCCAAAATCTAGATATTACACTTTGGTCGATTCCAAGTTCCTCGGATACTTCCATCTGAGTACGCCCACATTTCAGGCGTCCTATAATTCTATGACGTAAAATATCATCTACATGTGTCCTCCGTGTCATATAAGTTCGGTTTTCACATTGAAAGGCTTAGAAAATGATTATTAACTATTTTACTTCTTTGCCACCGTTCCTTATAAACGCCTCTCTCACACTTTCGTCATTGTGACGTACTATCGGCGCCATCTGGTGGCTTTCTGAAATTTGCATACTAGTCTTGAAGGTGTGTGTGATAATTCTGCAAGTGAAATTTTTACTTTAGACTTTGATTTCCATGTAATTCTGAATTATCCTTAATTTATGGACATGAGTGTAGTTATATTATCTACCATCTGGGGTTAGCAGAAACAATTAACGTTCAAAAAACGTTTTAAAACTTTCTAAATTATGTCTCTATGGAATATTAGGAAATACCAAACCGATTACAAAATTAACTTTGTCAAATTAATGGTGACTGTCCTTGTTTGAACATAGGCATCTTATATTAGTCCCACTAATACCAGAGAGGTATTAGATCGTTAGAAGAGAAACTTGGAATTTGACATGGTGGTTAATTTTAAGCTGTAAATGAGTATCGAGAAGATGATTTTTAAAAAATTCAAACCTTCAAATGAATACTGAAAGGAACGTATGAAATGAGCATGAAAGTTTATTTTTTTTCTAAATTATTATTTATTTATAATTAGTTTTAGTTTTTTTTTTTTTAACTCAAGCATGATTTCATCCTAATGCAATGTAATAATGAAGTTTAGTCAATTTGTAGCTTAAATAGTAATTTTTTAATTATTATTAAAAGTATAAATTCTTCTAGTAAAAAATAGACATACAATTATCACTTCACATTTTCAACTATTACACGAGCAAAGTCTCGGGGTTTGCTAGTATAATATAAAGTTTATAAATTCATACTTAGCTAGTTCCATGGGTTTTGTAGTGTAAGTCACATTACCTTATAATTGCTATGCTTGTTTGCCACAGTTATTTTCGAAAAATCTGCTTGGCCTTATTCAATTAGTGAGAATGTGCCGATAAAATAAATCACATTTTTTTCGTACTAAAATACTGGTAGCCAAAAATCGTAGCCTGTGACTTACACTACAAGTACTCATGGAAATAGCCACTTATGAAAATATTAACTTATTTGCAATATTTATTCATGGCAGTAGTTTTTACTTGTAATGCAGATGTGCAACATAATAAAAGTTTGAAGTACTATAGGAAAAATATATTACTGATTTTCTTTTAGTTATTTTTCCTGTGTAATAAACCTTTCTGGGAATGATATGTAATTTTTTTAAACAAAGCAAAAAATCATGCATTTAAGGGTTAAAAAAAAGCAGTCGCTATCTCGTCAAAATATGCTCAGTTACTTTACTCGCAACTGCTAGATAGTATATGTCAGACAGATTCTGTATAGACTGGTAGACAAACCATTATGTCTCCCCTTCTTTATTCGTAACTCCACTTGCTCCATTGACATTCAAGAGTTAATTTCTTACTGTATCAACATTTTATAACGAAATTTTAGCTATAATATAAACACTATTAACTACAATAGACAAAAATAAAGTAAAATATCAGTAGCAAAAATAAATTTGTTAATACTTATTTAAAATCCTGATGACAAACTGGCTTACATCAAAAGATTAGGATGCCATCATTGACATCATTAACTGCGTTAGCAATAAGTCGTACATGACTTATTTTAAAAAAGAAATAAATTGCTTCCGTTTCTATGCAAATATATTCAGAATATTACTTGCTACAGCTTCAGAAATCTAGTACGATTTTTGCGACACAATGTTTTACATACTGAAGCAAGAGATTTACGTGATTAGTCTGTTTCAATTTTGGTCATTGGGCATATTTAAATCTTTTAGGAAAATGCGATTCTTAATTGTTTCTTATGGGTTGTATAGAATATGTTGATTGCCATCAAATCTGGTAAATAGTAATTTATTTTGATTTCATTTTTGCTATAACTAGGACCTAAAACATTTTTTTTTCTCATTTTAAGTTCATCACATATATATCTATGTATAATTCACAATATTTTAAATATGTAAATATTAAATATGTAAATATGTAAATATTAGAAATATGTAATTTTTAATAATTTTCCTTTAGTTTTGTTTTCATTTATCGCAGCTTATAATTCGTGAAATTCAAATTTTTCAAGTGATTATAAAAAAAATAATGAAATGTAAATAAAACTTTCATTTTTATACGCTACAGTTTCTCATTACATAAATTCGAGTTTTATTTTCATTTTTGCATTATTATAAAGGACTGTTTAAATTAAAAATGTAGCAAATCAAACTAAACTATCTGAAAATTCAAAAGATCAGAAGTAGTTTTCTGGATCCTGCACTTTCAGTTGAAACACCAATATTTTTTATGTAGAAAAACTCGACTTGTAAAATCACGGGTTCGCAAAAGGCGAGTTTTTATCTGAGAAAATACTGGTGTTTATCTGGTCAGGGAAATTCCCTGATCTGTAAGTAACCATGGTATTGCTGCCGTAATTTTGTGTTTAGAAAATATGTACTTTATTTTATTAAAAAATTATGTCAGGTGAAATTATATTGTTAACATTCATTTCCATACTCTTTACATTTTATCGATAATTCGCAATGTAAGTTTCAAATATGTGGTGAACTAGTCATTATATTGCAAAACATTTTGACAGTGTACATGAAGATTATACAGGGTGTTTCACTACCAGACCGAGAAACTTGCAGGTGGTGTAGGTGGTGTTACGGAAATTTCATAATTCAGGGAATCGAAATTCATACCAGAAAACATAATAACAAATTTTGATTTATTTAAGAAAGAAAATGCCTGCTCTTAATAAACCCTTTCATTCATACTGGCCGGGAATGGGGACAGATAAGATTTGCCCTCTAAAGCAAATAACTTTTTAGCATTCTTTTATGGAGATCTGATTTGTGGGAAGATAATAGCTAGCATGCAGCACAATAATAAAATTATTCTACAATGAGTTCTCCTTTATCTCAAAAATATTATTTGATTAAAAAAAAATATAATGAAAAATAATTTTTGCGTGAAACGATTCACGCAAAAATATCGATTTAAAATTCTTATAAAATGCACAAATTTTTGTATTAAAATTACTTTCAGGTGCATACATGTAATATGAATTTACTTAAAATAGATTAAAATATATTAAAATACATTAAAAAACATTAAACCCGAAACGCTTTCAATAATTACACGGCCGTCATCAGTAGGAAATCCACATTGAAAGATTTCGAGTTTACACCAGAAAAAATTTAATATTAATTTCCTACATTTAATTCGCTTAGTATCTATAATTATTATTACAAAACTAACTTTTCAAACTTTCTGTAGATAATTTTTAACTTCTCAAAAATAGTTTTGTAAATGATGCATTAATACATCAGCTGACCTGATACAGTGTTAGTTATTCACACTATGGAAAGAATTTATTTCTTCTGTAAATTCATGAGCATTTTTTCCCTTTATATTCCCTGAATTACAGCCAGGCGATACTATATATGCGTATTCCGATACGTATAGATATTTTCCCTTGTGAGAAGACAAATAAATAAAATTTTAACAGTTGAGATCGAAAGTTACGTGTTTGAAGGTCATCTTAACTTGCTTTTATTTAAGCGTAAATAAATTATGTTATGTGTCGTAATTTAATTGAAAGAATTTTTCAAAGTTGGCTTGTTAAATTGCAGTGATTATCACATTCACAAGCGTTTCGCATATTTTGGCTTGTAAATTATCGTATCGTAAGTATGCGCCACGCCTCAGGTAACTCTATTTCATACCAGAATTTATTTTAAATAAAATATGACTTAATTCTGCCTGGAACTTAATGAACTTTTTTTTTTTTTTTTTTTTTTTTTTTTTTTTATATATAAAATTTTCGGTTTAAAAAGACTTAACTAAGCCGCGGATTTTACACTAGGAATTACACTAATTTCAGTAAGTTCAAAATTCCGATGAGTGCGATGTCTCAACGAAGTGATTTAACAGAATCAGAAGCTAGGAGTCGTTGGTCGGTTAGAGACAGGAGAAAAACACAAGTCGAAGTAGCAAAAATCACTGGGATTTCACAAAATGTGGTTCCCAGGATCTGGAACCGTCTTTTTATGACTGGGAATGCTGACGGAAGGCACCGGCAAGGTCGTAGACGTCCAACAACTCATAATGAAGCTCGATATTTAAAGCTAATGGCTCGGAAACATCCAAATATGACTGTTACTCTTCTTCAACAACACCTTCGTTCAGCTACTGTCACCTCAGTTTCGACTCAAATTGTCCTAAAGTGGTTCCATGTTGTAGGTCTACATGCAGGCAGACCAATGATATGTGTTACGTTAACAGCAAGATATGGTGGCGCCAACAGGTAATAGGCAACAGACCATGTGAGCTGGGGGAGAAATGAATGGTGCAATATTCTTTTCTTTGACAAGTCCCGTTTTTCTGCTCATCCTGATAATAGGTGTATTTTCATTTGCAAGGAATGTGGTTCCAGAAACAATCCTGGGTTCTTACAAGGAAGTGTCAAATTGTGTGGGGGAGTCGTGGTCTATGCTAGCATTTCTATCGATGAGTGCATCGATCTCCACATCATTCGAAATGGCACTCTGACCAATCAGCGACATTGGTGACATATGAATAGAAAGCACGCTCTGACTGAATTTATGTCCATATTAGAGGAAGAAATATTTCACACCTTTAAGGTCCATTTATATTATGACATTACCCTCCGGGTTTTGTCGTTGTTGGCGATAAATAATACGACAGAACCAATTGGAGGTGCATAAACAACCAATGAAACATATTGATTGTTTATAAAAACCTATGCTTTGAAGACTTCGTAGATCAGGGGAGACGGTTACGAAATATTATAAATGCAGTATTACGTTACTCGCATTGACATATTTGATTAACCCCTAAACTGTGACTTTTTTTTTTTTTTTGACAACATAAATAAAAAATAAAGGCTAAACACCACTTTTTCCATATTAAAATATTTGCCTTACTTAACCGAAAAATAGTTGACTATCAATTAAGAAAAATTTACAGTTACAAATTAGTGGTATCAAACAGTTTCTAGTAACGAAGCAAGTAAAATGTTCTTGCCCGAATCCAGTTCGGGCGACACTGTTAAGGGGTTAAAAAAGATAAAAAAGTTAACAAATATCGGTTTGGTAATAATGCAAATTCTTTATGATGAATGGCGAATTGTTTTTTCCAAAACTGTCTAAAACAATAAATTTTCCCGTATGTCGTCACTCTCATCTAGAGGTGCCCTAAGCAGAAAACCTTTATGTATAAGATAGGGATGGCATCAGAGTATTGGAATGTGATTGTGAAGATGATAATGGAAAAAAGCTTGCCAATCTTTCCAGTATTACTAATTCGCTTCTTGATATGTCTTTTTTTTTTAATAAAACTTGTCCAGGCGACACCTGTAAATTTTGTGGGATTGTAACAGTTTCGATAAAAGCTTCCAATCTGAGCTTACGCAGGGGCACATGACACCACTCATTTGTGGTGTGTGTGCCACCACTCATTGCTTATAAAAACACTCAAAAGGCAATAATGAAGGATAATTTTACTCTGGCTTTCACAAGAAAATTTCTTGTG
Organism: Maratus speculifer; assembly: GCA_964019185.1. Lineage (NCBI taxonomy): Eukaryota > Metazoa > Arthropoda > Arachnida > Araneae > Salticidae > Maratus > Maratus speculifer. The sequence continues at coordinate 308,900,219 of OZ025293.1, read as the reverse complement.
TGGCAACAGCATATCACTAAACAAATATGTGTTTTAGGCACCAAAGGCTTTGCTTAAAGGGCTTTTTAATGTAATATAAAATATATTAACATTTTTTTATTAAGTTGCCTTTGCATTATTCCAGGTGGCTTGGTTGGAGACACTATGGTCATATTTTGCACACAAAGGTGAAAGTCACTAAGACCTTCATTTAACCATTTTCGAGCCTATGTGCTGCCATTGAAATACTCAATGTCAGAGAAGAACGAGTGTGATGTCATCACTAATCGACCGACTTTTGACTAGTATTGGAATCGGCATCGGTAAATTTTGATTAGCAATTTTCTTTTATTTTATCTGAGGAATATTTATCATTTTATAAAACAATAATAAATATTTAAACTTATGAGAATTTGGAATACCTAAATAAAAATCTAACCAGATGCGGAATGCCACAGTGTTTCCGCATCTGGCCTGATTTTTTTATTGGCAGATTCCAAATTCTCATTAGCATGTTTAACCCCTTGAGCTCTGATGGTAGAATTTTCTACCACATAATTTTAATTCCGAAATGTCTCAGTAGCACCAGAAAATTTAACCAAATTTATTTGAAAAAGGTTTAATGCTTTTTTTTTTTTAATGTGCTTATCCTTAACCTGTTTTTTTTTCTTTTCAAAATACTGGTGCCAATGTGGCATTTGGAATTTTGAAGAAATTTACACCCCAGAGCTCAAAGGGTTAAATTATTATTATGTACGAAAATAGTCCACAAATAAAATAAAAGAAATTCTATTAAAAATTTTCTGGTGCGAATTCCAAAACTAGCGAAGAGTCGGTCAATTAGAGATGACATCACACTGGTGTCCTCTGACCTTGAGTATCTCGATGGCAGCGGCCTGTGTCAACTCCCATGGAACATCGGTACTTTGTTATACAATTCATGCGGCGACAGTATTAACCATTTAGCCCTTTCAGGAGTACCACTTGCAGTCTGCAAACGGTTATTTTTACTAGTCCAGTTGCGAACTGGCACCAGTAAATTTTTGGTGTAATTTCGATCTCATAATATATGTGAAAAAGAGCTCTTGAATGTTTTAAAGTAAATTTGTTCTTAAATTGCAGTGTGAATCAATTATTTGAACATTTTTGGAACAGAAATATCTTGCCCTTGAAAGCGTTAAAGCATTATTCCAATAAATTCAGAAATGACTCGATACACCGGAATTTACTTACAAATTTATTTGAAAATGAGAAAAATGTATTTTTTCCATACTTAAACTGAAAATATTTATACTGAATTCTGGCGTCAGTGTGGCATTTCAGAGTCAAGTTAGGTGTTCTATGTAATGGAACACTAAGCCACAAAGACTAACTCATTCGGGACCAGCATCATTTATACGATTTTTATTCGGTTTGAACAAATTTCTTAAACTTCAATTTCATTTGCACTTAGGCAAAATGCGCAAGAGAAATGCATTTTTTTAAATATAGTAGTGCACATAGAATATAAAAATAGTCGCCTTGGGCAGACTTTTGAATATTCATTAACCCCTTGGGGACGAGCGACACGTTTACGTGCCGGAAATAGGCTTAAGAATCCGTGTTTATCGCCACCAGTAAAATTATACCGTAAATTTTGTCTTATTTAATCGGAGCATTTTCTCGATTTAATGTGTCGCAAATTTCTGTAATTTAAAGCCGGTGACAAAGTATTAAAAATTTCGTAAAATACCCCCGCCGCGAAGGGGTTAACCAAAATTGCAATCTAGAATTAAATCATGTACTAAAAGCTAGTGTCCGATAAGAATAAAGTATAATCCGACCCATTATAAAACATCCATACCAAAGTCGGGATTCGAACCCTGCACTTTGGTCTAGTATCCAGCTTATAACTACTGGACCACGCTGTCCAACATGGCGCCCACGAAACACAAGAAAAATTTTACAAACATTTTTGTCTTATGAAATCTTCGAATATTTACGATTCAATAATGTCTTGATTTCTGTAAGAGTTCTTTTAGTATCTTGCGGGCGTCAGGTTGGGCAGACTTCATTAGAGAATCAGGTAAACATCATTAATGTAGGACACTAATACACGAGAATGCATTAGATGGCACTGATTAAACTGGCAGTATTCAAAGTGTTCTGTACTGCTATCTAATTGTGAGAATGATGCCAAATTTTGTAAGAAGGTGAACCTTCTTATCCTGTTCAAATTTTACTCAATCTTGATATAAACATTTCACACCAGAATTATTATTTAAAATATTTTAATATATTTAATTGGCTTATTTCTCTGAATCTATTATTTAACTTTCTTTATAAAAAAGTTCTGGTGCGAATCGTATAAAACAAATTATAGATATGGGCCGATTAGACCCATTCAGGGTAGGAAGGTTAAACAAGACTGAGAACAAGAAAAAAATTGTTCCAAAAGTCACCGCTATGGAAATATGTAACGCTGTGTAACTGATAGTAAAGTTTTAAAAATTTGCAGAATCAATAATAATATCATTAAATTTTCTAAATAAAAAGTAATTTTATTTTGCATTGATTGTGCAACTCCCCTTTAAAATATACGAAAACCGTTAAATGTGCCAAATAAAAGGTAATTTTATTTCAGTATTGATTCTGCATTTTTTAAAACTCTCTTTTCCGCTACATAGCATCACATATTCCCCTAGCGGTGACTTTTAGAACTACGCTTTTTTCCACAGAATCTTTCGCCCCCCGTCTTGTTTAATATTCTTAAAATTTTTAGCTTTATTTTCTCAATTATATCGCTCTACAGAACACTTGAGTGCTCTCAATTTAATCATGCCCTTCTTGTATATATATCAGAGCTTTCATATACGTTACTGGTGAAAGCCTAGCAAATTATACCACTGTTTTAACCGGGTACTAATGAAAGGTGAATGATCTGAAAAAATGATTGTTATATTAGTTACGAGTATAAATTATTTCCATATGTTAAAATTCATATAAATCCATTAGATCCTACAGAAATAAAAAAAAATCGAACAGGCTTAAAAATAAATACACATCTTTTTAAAATTAGTAATAAGCAGTTAGAATATTATTTAGACTAACATTTTAATTGTTAAGATTTTCGTCCGTAAATAAAACCAAACACTGAATCTTTTTTTAAAATAATGTTTGAAAAATTAATTCTCGAATCCGCGTGATTTTTCACGTGTCTTTATTTGGTTCACTCGTATGGATATTTCGATCGAAGACTTAAGGGGCGGAGCAGATTGATATTTCCCTGCCGTAACCATGGGTAACACAGGCCACGTGGTAGTGCACGATGAGGGGCGTGGCGCTTGAGACATCCAGTCAAAGTGGCGTAGAGCCACTTTGACTGGTCTCTTCCACGTGTATTTCTGTCTTTCATTGCAGAAGTCTCACCGACTTACTTTCTACAGCATAATATTGAATGTGTGAAAATCATAAAAATAAAGGATGACTGCCAACTACATGATATAACTCCAGTCATAAGTTAAATAATTTTAAATGGGTGTTAATTCCTTAAGATAATTCTTTAATGATGTGCAGATGTAAATAATTGTTAAACCCTTTGAGGGGCAAAGCACTTCTATTCTTAAAATACTGAAGTGATTTGAGTGACACCAGAATGTAATTACAAATTTATTTAAAAATAGGTAAAAGCTTTTTCTTCGCGTATTTCATAAAATTAAAAATTTCCTTTCAAAATCCTGGTGCAAATGTGGCATTTTGCAATTAGGATTAAGTGGGATATATTTTATCCCACCGCCCTTCAAGGGGTTAAAAGTACCAACAACGACAACAAAAAAATGTTTTTCTAAAAATGCACAATAAAGCTATTTATATGACCATGCTTTAAAAAATACAGGTAAGAAAAAAATGCAAAATAATATATTGGAAAGAACTTATTTTAAACGAAAAAGGATTATGATGTTGAACATATCTGTGGTTTTCCTTACGATTTTATATTTTTTCATTAATTCCTAAAAGGATTAAATAAGAGAAAATATAAGATAATAATAAGAAGAGAACATTTAAATAAAAGGAAAAAAATCTATTTTTTAATAATTATTCTGACAATGCTTTTTGTGTGACAGCTTGTCGAGAAAGGATCATTCAAGAAAGAAAATTCCTATTTTTTAATTTTATAGTATTTTTTCTCCTCACATTTTTTGTAATTTTTCAAGGAAAATACCAATTTTTACCAAAAATAAATTTACAAAACCGGTTACTAAAGTTTTGTATTTTCACGAATACATAAGGCAAGTTTTTCTATTATTAAACGGTGTCTCCTTTGAAAGATTTCCCCACCTATAGCAAACCTTCTTTTGTTGATCTTGACATAACATAGCCATAGAAAATTATAATTGTGTGCAAATAGTATAAACAATTCTGAATATATATATATATTCAATTTAACCCTTTCCGGCGGAGACAAGTTCTGTTCGTAAAATGAGAAATTGTTGACTGACACCGGAATTTACAAAATACTTTTTTAGAAATTAAGAACTCCCTGATTTAAGCTGTCATTGTAAAAGTAAAATTTTACTAAAATATTATTGGTGCCTTTTGTATCTTTGGAATTAAAATTATGTGTTGCCGGGAGTGGTAACACTGCGCCGGAAAGGGTTAAAAGAAGAGTCTTTTTTCTAATAAAATACTGGTGCGCAAAAACGCGGAAATCTCATCCCTATTTACTGCAATAAAATTAAGTTTATTAGAATTTTAAACACTTAATGGTCGCATTAAATTAAGGTTTAAAAATTCAAATTCATTATTCCCACCACTTTTCTGAAAAAAAAAAAAAATATTCATCCTATTTAATGGACACGTAAAAATAATACCAGAATAAAATCAATTACACTATTTTATAAAACTGGTGAGAATCAAGGATTTCTGAATAAAAACCATGAAACTTGCAGCCCGTGTATATCTCGGGCGCAAAAATTAAGTGGTTAAGTGTTGCTTAATGAGAAATTCGAATATGCATTCATTGCATGCTATAAGATTGTTCAAAAATCCGTTACATCAAAAATATTTTTTAAATCTAAATATTTTAATACTGACAAAATATTTTTAGAATTTTAAAGCTAAAAAATGTGGAATTAAAATTTGGTTGTCAAAATTGAATTTCCAAAATTATTTTCGATATATTTCGAGATCCCGCCTCTTAACCTTCCTACCCTGTTCATATTCAACTCAGTCGTGATAAAAACATTTCACACCAGAATTGTTATTTAAAACATTTTAATATATTTAATTAACTTATTTCTCTGAATCTATTATTTAGCTATGTTTATGGAAAAAGTTCCGGTGCAAATCGTATAAAACGCATTATAGTTATTGGTCGATTAGACCCATTCAAGGTAAGAAGGTTAATTTTGATACTGGAGTGAGAGAAAATTATTTTTCTTTGCGGCAATATTAGATTTTTGCGGTTTAACCCCTTGAGCTCTGATGGTAGAATTTTCTACCACATAATTTTAATTTCGAAATGTTACCGTGGCACCAGAAAATTGGACCAAATTTATTTGAAAAAGGTTTAATGCATTTTTTCGTGTTTATTGTTAACCGGTTTTTTTCTTATCAAAATACTGGTGCCAATGTGCTATTTGGAATTTTGAAGAAATGTAGGCCCCAGAGCTAAAAGGGTTAAGAATAAAAATGCAATTTTCTCATAAAAAAAAATTTATTGTAATTTTCTGAAATAAAATGCTATAAAAATTAAACCTCGTTATTTATTTATTTATTTATTTTTTTTTTTTTTACAATCAAGAAAGTTTTTAAGAATAAAAATAACTATGACGTCAGTTCTGACATGGATAACTTTGTGGTGCGTATGATTGACATTTAGTATCCATTTTATCTTTAAACCTGTTTCTAAAGTTATTTCAACTGTAAAGTAAGAATCATCAAAGTTAAGAAAGTTAAATCATTATGTTGCTCTTGCACACATGATAAACCGTTAACTATTTATAATAGATTTCTTTATATAATAAGAAGTGATATTATAATTCAAGATAATTTTACTTCAGCATAAACGCATATACGATTTATTTTCAATCTGAAGTCACCTGGAAATCTTTCAATTGAATATTAATTATTGAGAGGGAATTATTTCGGGTTTTCTTTTTTTTCTTTTGTTATTGTTGTTTTTGGCAACGAGATAAAAAGATGGTTAAATTTTATTTAAAATATGTCTATTGTTTGACAAAGAAAAATAATAAAATTTTGAATTATTAAGAGTTATATTTGAATAAGATAAATAAAACACATTCTATGACCATTTCTGAGTTATATCCTATCTAAACGAAAAGATAAACAGACATTAATTCCTCCATTTTGATGTTGATTTTATTTTTTATGAATTTTCACACACACTTTCGCATTCATAGTAATATAAAGATATGTTTCTACTAATTTTTGAGAATTTTAATAGCTGTTGCAAAATATTAATATTTTATATTTCTGTTTTGAAAAAACTGTTCGGATTAAAATGCTTCAAATCATCACCATTAATATTATTTGTAACTTTATTTAATACAAATAAATTTTTGTATTAACTTTTTACAGTCCGAATTCAGATCCAGGTATATTCTAAATTATTTTCTTGCACATTGTGCCTTAGTGCTTTAGTTAACACTAAAACAGCCGGGTATTTTACTAAAGTTTTCTAAAATGTGTTTCGCACCAGAATTTTAATTTTACACTATTTAACTTATTTAGTTAGTCTATTTTTGTGCTTCATATATTTAACATATCTTATGAAGAAAATTCTGGTTAGAATCGGCTATTATCATTCTGGCAGGGGTCATTTTGACCCCTAATGGCTGTTCTAGTGTTAAGGGATATTAGCCATTAATATGGTGAGAAAAAATATATGTATATAATTTTCAGCACGTTCCCGATTGGGAACATTGGTCACTTCCGACTGTACTTTCACACTCGATTCAAAAGTGGAATATAGTTATGAATAAATTAAACAACAAGCAAAATAATAAGAATGAAATAAAATATTTATTTTTAAATTTAAATACGCTTATGAATTAAGTTGAAAATTTATAAATTTAAATGAAAACATTTTTTTTTTACTTAATCAAAATATCAAGAAGTTAAGTTTATACCATTTTTCCATAATACAGAGGAAAGCATTTTAAAGAAATTTTTTCTTAGGTTCATTAATTTGTTCTTTAGGTTTTCTTAGGTCTTTCATAGGTCGATGGTAAAATTTTATGAAAATGAAATTAACAAGCTGTTGTACGTTATAATAAATGTTTTAATTTATACGATATTTATGTTGAGAAGTAGCTGCATAATGTGCTTTTCACAGGTCAGTGATAAAAATATTTCCTTTTTTTTTTTAACAGCCTTTACTTAGAAAGCATCCCTCGTATATATAAATGAGTAGAATCAGAAAGTACTTTGTATAAGAATACACGAATTTCGTTAACAGTGTGATCATTGCACCTCACGTATGTGACGTACAGCGACATTGTGGCTATTGCGTTCAACAGCAACTACGAAAATCAATCCAGGTCGATTTTGCTATTTTTTTTCCCTCTCAGTCGATTCGACGAAGGGAAAGTTTGAACATTGAATTTCTATTTGAATCTTTTGCTCGAATTTCTGGTTAGAGAACTAAATTATTCGAAAAATGGAGTATATAATAACGGACGTTCAATTGCTTATAATAACTTATAAAAAGACAATAACATACGATAATAGATAATAACGAAAATACAGATTTGTAGAAAAGCATTTCGATGAAACACAACCCTTTTTAGAAAATAAACGGCATTTCGATTATTTTCTAAAAGGTGCTAGTCGATAAAGGATTTTCCACAAAATTTTTAATTTTCATCATAAATCATGCATAGCTAAAAACTTTTAAGATAAGATTAAGATTACCACTCATTTTGAACATTAATTTTTGCCTGATCTAATTTGTGAAATTCGTCTGGCAATATTCATCAGACTACGAATATCATATGGGCGAGCAAGCTGATTTCTATATTGGTTTAAATAATGTACCAATAAATTGAATGAATATGATATACACTGCTCAAAACAATTAAAGGATATTTGAAGTTTTATATAAAATAAAGATATAAACGAATTTTTTTTTGCCGAAAATAGAAGAAGAGAATCACAAATGCAAATTTTTCTGGTTTTCAAACTGTGGAGTATGCAAATTTTGAGTTCGACGTCAAAAACGTCGCTTCAGTGGCAGCGAATGAAATTTGACTTTCAACTGGATAAATGAGAATGAAGACAAGGATGATCGGCATTCAGTGATTGCTTTGTTTCTATGAGTACGATGTCTCAGCTAAGTCATTTGACAGATTCAGAAGCTTGGAGAATTGTTGGTAGGTTAAAAGTGGGCCAAACTCAAGCCGAAGTAGCGCAAGCCATTGGAGTGTCACAAAGTGTCATTTCCAGGATCTGGAACCGTTTTTTGGAGAGTGGATGTGCAGGCCGAAGACCAGGGTAAGGTCGTAGACGGGCAACAACGCCCAATGAAGATCGGTATTTAGCGTTAACAGCTCGGAGACACCGAAACATGAAAGCTACTCTTCTCCAACGACACCATTGCTCGGCTACAGGCACCACGATTTCAACTCAGACTGTCCGAAACCGGCTCCATGCTGTAGGTCTGTATGCTCGCCGACAGATGGTATGTTTTAGATTAACATCAAGCATCGTCGCGACCGCAGGGAGAGGGCAACCGAGCATGTCAACTGGAGGAGAAATGAATGGAGCAATATTCTGTTTTCTGACGAATCCCGCTTTTCTGTGCATCCGGATAATAGGCGTATTTTCATCTGGAGGGACCGTGGCAGTAGGAATAATCCAGCGTTCATGCACGAAAGTGTCAGATTTGGCGGTGGAGGAGTGTTGGTGTATGGTGGCATCTCCATTGACGGGCGCACTGACCTCTACATCATTCGAGATTGAGTTCTGACTGGTCGCCGATATAGGGATGAGATCCTCAGACCTATTGTAGTCCCTTACGCTGCAGCAATCGGAGATAACTTCATTTTAATGGACGATAACTGCAGGCCACATCGTGCAAACCTGGTGGAGGATTTCCTTTTCGAGGAAGGAATCGTTCGAATGGAATGGCTAGCGTGTTCTCCAGACATGAATTCAATCGAGCACGTTTGGGACGCTCTAGGAAGACGAGTTTCTGGCCGCCAACAACCCCCACAAACTCTCCAAGTACTGGAAAGAGCTCTTCTGGAAGAGTGGGGCAGAATACCCCAACTCCTCATTAATAGCCTCATTGAGTCCATGCCTCAAAGGTGTTCAACGTTGCTGGCTGCCCGTGGAAACCATACCCCCTACTGAAAATGATTTTCTTTCAACAAAACACCTTTTTTTATTCTTTTTTTCTCATACGCACAAATTGTGTTTTTTTCCTTTTGTACACAAATGCGCAATAAAATGCATTTTTTTCTGCCAAGCATGTGTAATTTATTCTCATATAACCTACTATGTCTGTCGACCATGTATCAATCAGCTAAAAAATTTCCCATATACAAAATCCACCTAAAACTGCAATATCCTTTAATTGTTTTGAGCAGTGTACTTTCAATTTTCCAAACTATTCAAGCATCTACCGTAATTTCCCGCGTATACGCCGCAGCTCAGATTAATCGATTTCCTACCAGAATTTTCTTTAAATAAATTTTGACTTGCTTTTGCTTAGCATTTATTTTTATTCATTTTTTATGCAAAATTTCTGGTATGAAAAATAATTAACTAAGCTGCGGCATATACGCGGGAAATTATTCGAGCCAGAAATTTTATCTTCAAATAAGATAAATCTGAACCACGCATATTTACCTTAAATAAATCAATTAAATAATTTTGAGTAAAAATTCTAGTATGAAATATTATTATAAAACTTGAGTAAAATTTCTGGGCATTTTAGTGTTAATAAATCCAATTTATATAATATATCACTTACTTTAAAGAGACTTCCATAAAGAAATATGTATTATATATATATATATTACTAGATTTTCTATTCCTTGTCACACTTAATAGAATCTGGATTAATAAAATATTTTGCTCTGTGTATGAATGTGTATTTGTGTGCGTACGATGGCTAGCGAAATCTACTGCACATAGAAGTTTAAAACTGAAGGTATAGATAGTTCAAGACATTTCCTGAGACACTTAAGTCTCAGATTTTGAATTTTTAAGGGTCTTTGAGTACTTTTAAGTTTTTATACACTAATATGTTAATAACTTCGTCTCTTTAGACACATTTCGTCCACTATTAACTCTTGGCGTGCGGGTAGTATGAAAGTATGTTTTTTTATATATATTTCAGAATTTTATTTACATGCATAATAATATTTTTTTCATATACAAATTCTTTTCTAAAACATATATCAATTGTAAAAAAATCCTTTAGTGTTTTTAAGCTTTTCACCTATAGTCAGTAACCCAGATGCCCTTGTTGTATCCCCTATTATTAATAATATGAAAATACAAAAAGAATTTAACATAGAAAATACTAAAATAATCTTATAAATAATAAAATGTATGTACCTGGTGATTCAAAACGCAAAATACAAATTATGATTGACGGTAGAGCGAACTACAGCAAATCGTTATTTATAAGAAACCAGGGTCACGAGTTATTTATTCAGTCAAAAATACAGGATGTTACCTGGATATTTGTTCTTAAATTTAACTATAATAAAAATATTATTATTTGATTTTTGGAGGTAAAATTCTTAACTTTCTTTTTGTGGTTTGTTATGAAAAATGGAAGAAAGACTATTATACACATACAAATTGCACTGCTAGCAATATTTCAGAATATAATTAATATTTTATACAGTCTCACTGAACAAAATGCTGTACGTTCCGATAACGTTTTTGGATGTTATTGCGTTTTATCCAGTCACTTAAACCAGAGCACTCCGGCTTATTTGGGTACCGGCATTTCAAAACAGAAAAAGTTGTTTTATTTAATAGGAATATTCTGCAGATCTTTATTATAAAAAAAAAAAAAAAAAAAAAAAAAAAAAAAAAAAAATCTATAAGATAATACTGGTATGACAAAAGTTGGAGATTTTGGATATCTGGTTAACCCCTTGAGGGGCGGTGGTATATATTATATACCACCTACGATAGATGAAGATTCACACCAGAAAAATGTCATCAAATTTCAGTTTTCTAACTTTGGTGGAAAACAGTCGTGAAATTGCTTCTCCTCTTTTTGATATAACTTTTTTACAAATTTCCGGTGGGAGTTCAGAATTACACGAACGCAATTGCTTGCCCCTCAAAGGGTTAAAAAGTATTTCAAAATATCTTCATTATCGATAAATAGGTGAGAGTGGGGATACTTGAGCATAGGGCAACATTTTGTTGAGCAACATTGTACTTGAGCAATATTTTGTTTTATTCTAAGAAATTATAAAATTAAAAAAAAATTAAAATTAAAAAAATGGCTCAAGTATCTCCATCTTCCCCTATATGAATCAAAATCGAGTTGAAGTAAGACACGATGTATTTTTAACTAATTAAGTGTATTACAACATGGATTTTAGTTAATTATTTTTTTTTTTTTTTTTTTTTTTTTTTACCTTGGACAGTGATGCACCGCCTTTTAAATTTTATATCATGGAATATGAATTATCGTGTATATAAATAAAGTATTATAAAAAATGGCCCTTACCCAAAATTCACAATTTTCAAAAGGCAAAAAAAATCTCTAAACAAATGTTGTTTCTAAATGACAGTCAAAAATGTTTGAAATTTAATTTTAAATACCAATGTATAGCTGCCAAGTTTTAAATACCAATGTACAGCTGCCAATTTTTACGCTTTTTGCCTACCACTATTTTACGTTAGAAAAATTTGTCTTATTTAATCCTATCTTTTCGATGATTAAGTAAGACAAGTTTCAATGTCAAAATATAGTGGTAGGAAAAAAGCGCACAACTTCGCAGCTATACCAGTGTTATCGAACAGAATTACTTTTAAACAGTTAAACTTCTTTGACATTGTATAAGTGATTCTTTGTGGCGTTTAGAATAATGCTGCTGAAAATAGCACTTTTATTCTCAAAAATAAACGTTTTGTCATAAAAGTGTTAATTTTGACATAGTAATGATATGCATTAAAAGTACAAAAATTATAGTATATTGAATGGAATCGCTTAAACACTGCAATTAATTCAAATAAAACTTTAGAAACCATTTATAACTCTTAGACAAGTGACACACGTGTGTAGAACACGTCGTTCTTTTATGATGCTCAGAGAAATAATCTAGAATATGATATGAGAAAAGGATTAATGATCTGACAAATATAAGAAAGATTGTTCTTTTCTCTCCTACTCTATTAAATTTTCTTTGATTAATTAGTCTGTTATCAGAATGACTGTAAGCCTTTATTATGTTTCTTAGTATTTTTTATTCTGTATGCGATTAAACACTTTAATATCAATTTATATGTTATGCTAATTTTCTTTAAACGTATTTCATAAAATAATTTTAAACAGAGAAAAAGAAGACTCATATTTCACATCCGTCAAATCTACAGGGTGCGACACCAAAATCCGAACAAATTTCAACTTGAATTTCCCGCCGTGCAGTACCATTTTTCGAGATCGCGATTTGCGTCCAAATAGCTTCGCGCATGTAACTAAACACTCATAACCTCCAAATAGTCGTGATGCTGTAAGTAAGTCAAAATGCAACCAAAGAGCCCCGATTATTTTAGTATGTCTCATTTACAAAAAAAAAAAAAAAAAAAAAAAAAAAAATCGAAAACGAAAACGAAAATATTAAACTTGTACTCCCTCCGCCAAAATTATAAGAAAAATTAAAATATTAAAAACAGTAACATTTGCATAGATGCCAACATCTCTTAATTATTCCGAAGTCTGATGAAAAATTTGCATGCCCAAACCGGAAAAAATATATAAGGAAATGCGTCTTGCTTCTACAATGTGGATTTTTTTATTTCATTTTAAAGTTTTTGGTAAAATAAAATTACAGGTTGAAAACCTGTTCATCTTTGACCAGAGTCCGGAATAAATTAACAGATGTTGCCATCTATACATTTGTACAATTCTATGTATTAAAATGCGTCATATACCGGGTGTTCCAAAAATGACTGATGGATTTTAAAATTCAATAACTTGCAAACGGTGACAGCTATCTAAAAAATTTTTGCAGGAGGGTTATATATAATGTCAGGAGTTTTTTACCGTATTTTTTAGTTCGGATTTCAAACAATAGGTGGCGCTGACGGCGATTGAAGGCCAGGTGATCAGTACTGAATAACGCCAGTTTCGGAGTCGACCTGGCCTTCAATCGCCGTCAGCGCCACCTATTGCTTGAAATTCGAACTAAAATAAAAAAATACGGTAAAAAAAACTCCTGACATTATACATAACCCTCCTGCAAAAATTCTTTAAATAGCTGTCATCTTTTGCAAGTTATTGAATTTTAAAATCCATCAGTCATTTTTGGGATACCCGGTAAATATGCATAATGAAATGTCATTTAATTTAGGAAAATTATAGTTTTAAAGTAAATATATTAAGTAAAGGGAAAACTACTACAATTTTAATGGTCATAAATATAAGGACACTATTTAAGATCGAATAGTTATAATTTTGATAAGAAATGTAACCACCTTTAATTTTTTTACTCTCAGCCGTATAATTTGATATGCTTGAAACAAATTTTTGTAATTCTGGCCGATTGTAAATCACTTCCTGAAAATCTATAGTACATGATTCTTTCATGTTATGTTACATGAAAAAATTTCACCTTTATACTTCATTCAGGTCTTTATTGGTTAATTCCATGAGTTTTTGTCGTGTAAGTCCCATAGCTAATAACTGCTATGCTTGTTTGCCACTGTTACTTTTGTAAAGTTTGCTTGGACTTATTCAATTAATAAGATATCTCCAATAAAATAAATCACATTTTTCATTATCCATTTACTAACACTAAAACCGCCATTAGGGGTCATTATGATCCCTGCCAAATTGAAAATAGCCAATTCGAACCAAAAATTTTCTGACAAGATTTATTAAATGTGTGCAGTGCAAAAATAGACTAATTAAATAAGTTAAATAGTTCTAAATAAAAATTCCGATGTCAAACACTCTATATAACACTTAAATAAAATAGCCGGCGGTTCTAGTGCAAAGCATATCGAGATGCCCATTTATTTATTTTCAAATAAATCTGATTATAAATTCTGGGGTTATTTAATCATGCCACCTTTTACGAATAGAAGTGCTTTGCTCCTGAAAGGGTTAAGTGCTAAGCTAATTTGATGAAAAATGTCTGAACGCCTGCTCCGATTGAGTGCCTAGCTTCGAAATTTGGAAGTTATTGACCTTATTTCAAAATCTATGAGAGGTAGTGAAAAAAAAGATGACTTAAAAAAGTATAGAGCGTTTTAGGTTAAGTACAAAATTATATCTTATATGTGAAAAATACTATATTAAAAAGCGCAATATGTTAGGTTTGTTTTTATAACCAATTACTCTCACAGTCTCGTTAATACCAGGACTGAGCGGTGACACAAAATTGGCGACTGTCGTAAGCAGATTTTTTTTATCGTCTGCGCAGCTCCCTGAATTTAGATACCTTTACTTTCCAAATAGTTTTCATTGACTTATTTAATCTAAAATAAAATCAAGGATTATTTTTTATTGGTATTCAAGTTCAAGAGTTTTTACAAGTGCTGAAAATGACCGCCTACGATTGCCGCCATTTTTGTATCAGTGCTCATATCCAATATCCAGTGGATGCCGTCACAGGTGCGTTCAGGCGAGAAGACTCTGCTTCGACAATAATAGCTTTCGGATATCACTAATTTGCAACTATGATTTTCCCTTTAATTATTTTCAGACATTTTCTATCATACAGGGTTTTTCATAAAAAAGTGGGCAGAAAGTTAAGAGGTGATAGCACGCATCCAAATAAACAATTGTCATAAAAGAATTCACAGTCGGATTTAAAACCTAAAAGTGCTGAAGAATGTCGAAAGAAGGGTTGCCAGATTTGGATTTTTTTAAATTCTGAAATTTTACATTCACATCATAAACTCTGTGTAAAATTGTTTTCTTTAATTGACGACAGACGTTTCGTGGTTACATGGAGTAAAAATTTTTCTTTCAGAATTTCTGATGTGAATTCGAGGTTTTTAATTTGAATGTGAAATCCAAACTGGCAACCTAGACCGAAGTTGGTGTTGTTATACGAGGCAAATTCGCACAAAGAACGATTAAGTGAAAAATCGCAAGGGAAGAAACAGCTCTTCGTGCAATCGCTGAGTCTCTGAACAATTTCCATCTGCAGTTCCATAAATAAAATGGATATCAGCTCTTTCTCTATAAGTGAAAGGCAACATCTTCCGGTACTTTCCTACCGCGATTGACTTTTGCACACTCGGATCAGCGGCTTTTGTGTATTCATCGAGGCGCAATTTTGTATATGCATTCTTTAGTTGCTATTAGTGTCTTCTTTTCCCGATAACTTGCAACAGGAATGGAGTTTTAAAGTTTGCATGGACCAAGTTTCCAAATGCACCAGCATTTTTATGTTTTATTTCCGACCATACATTTTTTTATGAAAATTATTTGTTTGGATGTGTGCTATTACTTCTTAAAGTTTTGCCCATCTTTTATGAAACATCCTGTATAAGGCAAATATTTTACTACATAAATAACGTCACTACGAATAAATAACGTCACTAATCGCCTATACGCCAACAAATGAATACTAGGCATGATCGCTGACACGTTCGTCCATTTCAAGCACCTTTTTAGAAGTTTTGTTAATTATATATATATATATACTAAAACATCTAAACCCTCCTAAATCCCCTGACGTGTATGTACCGTGTTGTAAAGTGATTTAATTTTATGGTTCAGATATTTATTTTTCATCAGGTTACATACATATAGAAGTTATAAACTTTCATCTGAAAATGTAGAATCGTCAAGAAAGGGAACACTTACCGTTATGCAAAGACACTGCATAAAATTTATTGCTATGATAAATCGATTGGAAATCATGTATTTCATAAAAGTATACAAACAAATCTTCCTTAAAGACTATATGCATTACAAAAATGAGCACCTACACTAAAACATATGAAAGTTACAAACACATTTAATATCACTAACTTTTCTCGAACATTTAGAAAAATATACTTAAACTCTCTTATTTTCGTTGGTATTGATTTTTTCATGTGAGTCCATTTCATTTACAGCCTGTATAGTAAAAAATTACACCTGCTTTGATCGCCAACCGTTCACAATAAAAAAATGTCATTAGTGATGGGAAAAATGAAAGACTTTAATATTCGAATGAATCATTCGGGCATGCCATAGCTGCCAACCTTTGGATTTTTTTCTTTAATCAATGACTATTATATAGTATTTTGTAAAAAAAAATCATTTAAATTAAATTAAAAACCCCACATTAAAAAACGAAACTGCTGTTTCTTTACAAATTTTCTGCTTTTTAAAAATAACAAACTGTGGGTTAGATTCTTTTTTATTTGTAAAATATATTAAAAGATATATTACAAAGCTGCAATTCATTATAAAAATGTGAAGGTTGGCAACTATGCTTTTGCGTATCCTTAAATGATTCATTCGAAGGATATAATCATTTATTATTCACATCACTAGGTGTCAATAGACAAAAAGTATAGTATTTTTTCAGAATTTGAGTGAGAAGTTTAGCAAAAACGCAACAACTTCAATTCATTAAATAGTAACACCCACTTTTGACATCATATTCGAGTTTTTTGGATGAAGGCTTTAGGGGAAAACGCATCGTACATATAATTTTTATTGAATTTTCATAGAGTTATAAAGGAAAATTAATTAAAGGGAAATTCATAAATTTTGTAAAATTAAATGACAACCTCAAAGGAAATTTTTCCAGAACCAAACCAGAAAAATTATACTGGCAATAGTCGTCTAAAACAAAATAAAAAAATTATTCGTCTGTTAAATTTTATTTAAGAGAAATTTTTAAATTAATTTCTGGTTCCTATCTTCGATATACCTATACATAGTAATTAAATGGCAACAAAATATGGCCCCCTTAGACTTCAGAGAAGTAAAATTTCATTATATCGTCGGTACCATGTCAAACTGTTCACTATGAAAACAATGTTGCTAGTAGGCTTCTTTTTATAAATTAAGGTTTCTTCATTAGCACCAGTTTTTTTGAAATGGTATAGTTCCTCTTGTATTCATTTTAATTAATGTGTCATTCAGTAAGTTTAATAAGATGAATTTTATTATTTCAAAAAATGGTGTAAAATAAAAAATCTGAATATAAAAAGAGTAGCCCTCTAGCAACACTGTTTTCATATTGGATTGTTTGATATATCCACACCCATGTTTTACACGATTCCCATTCTTTTAACGTAAAAATTTGCATTCGCCATCATTCATATTTTTTAATTTGAATTTATTAAAAATTTTCATACTTAAAATTATGCTTTTGATTACAAAAAATACCTAGAATATATTTGGATTCATGTAATGTAGCTCACAAAGAAGAAAAAAAATTAAACCAGATAATGTTTTTGAGAAGGTGTAAATTAAAGTTTTTCACGTGAATTTAACAATAATATTCTCACTCTTCGACCTCCTTCAACACCGTGAAGAATTAATAAACATACATGGTTGATTCAATCAAAGAAAATCAAATGAAATGCCTCAAGTTTATGTTACCGTTTGAAAAATTGAAATTGACGTGCCTTTTAACATGTATACTACCTTCTTTTCCAAAATTTTATTTATATTGTGAAAGAAGACAATTTTCCAGTCTTTTAACATATTTGGTTGAATGTATGATAAAGGGTTTGTGAATAAAGGCAAGTGCATCTTTTTATATACTGACTGTTCTATTTCCATAATGAATTTACGTTTTTCAAAATTTGATATTTTTGAAAAATTATAATTGTTTTATACATTTAGACAAGTGCATTTTATGTTAATAAAATTAATGCTCCTTATTTATTTATTTATTGTTATTATTATTATTATTACTATGTAGTAATAATAATAGTAACAATTATTATTATTATTGTAAGTTGCTTAAAACCTAGTCCTTGGCTTTCCATGGGGTTTTCTCTTTATTTTTATCGAAGAGAAATTATCTTTTTTTTATACAGAATTGTAATTTTTACTTTAAATTTCTATCCTTTTGTCAAAGACCACATTATGTTTTGCATCTTCTGTTCAAAAATACTATTAGTTTTTACTTAGCAAAACCCCACTTCTTTTATATTCCGAGTCGGGTCAGAAATTTTCAGACTAAAATTATCTTTAATTCTTTATGTCTACAATTCATTACAATTTTGAATTAAGATAACTTTTAGCTGTATAATTTTTACCACAATATTTCAAGACTGGTAAGAGAAAATTAATAAAATACGTAATAAGAAATTGAAATAATGTATTTTATTCATTAAAACTGTTGTTAAACTGAAAGTTATAGTTATTTTTTTTTAAATATTTATAACAGTACTTAGATTAATTAACAAATTATGTTGTCTTTGTAGTTTCTCAATTCTTATATAAAATATATGTAAATATAATATGTTCTTGTATATAAATAAGATATTTAGTGTAAATATTTCCATTACACTTTTTACAATTATATAAAGGTTATTCCAACGTGAGTTGAGAAAATGCCCATTTCATTAAATAATTGGCATCATAAAAATTACCATGCAGCCTAAACATCGTCAAGTGAACTGATAATTTTATTTTCTAATAAATACCAGATGCGCCATAAATTATTTACCATTTCAAAAATTCATTAAAAGACAAGAAATTGGCTTATTTGAAAGCGGTTTGAGATAAAATTGTTCCCAGTCGGGCAATTTTTTCTTATGTTAGTGGAAAAATTTTGTCAATAGAGGGAACAAACAATAATTGGAACGCTTTGCGCGTTCCAATTACAGTAAATTTTCAAATTAGATTATTATAAAATGTCGAGTGCACATTGAATAGCTTATTTTAAATTTTCGTGTTAACGGCACAGACATACGATTTTAAAAATAATGTTGACGTTGATGAAGCTGTTTAACTTAGCAAGGAATTGGCCATTAAAGTTTTACGACGGTTCGGGATTCGGAAAATAATGAAGAAATATAAAGGTCTGATAATTTCTCCAGGAGTTCGCTCCTTCGTTAAAATCGTCGAAGAAACAGGTAGTTTGTGTGATCGACTTCTCAGTGGTGCATCACGTTTATCAAAATCAGTACCTTCTCTGTGCAGTTTTGCAAATGCACACCTTACATTTTGATTCTAAAACATTTTTACAACTTAAGAGTGGTGACAGTAGAAATCCGGAGACCAATAATTACATGCGAACATAGGGTCGCATTCCAAAAAAGAGGAAAGTAGGCAGAAAACAGGAGAGTAGAAACGGATCCTGCGAAATCAAGCAATATACAAGTCATCGCCTCTTACGTCATTTTGTACCTGTCAACGTACCAGTATATTGCAGGCTATTCCGCTCCCCATCCAGAGAGATATGTAGTTTATACACGATGGAACCCTACCACATTTTCCATCAGGGTCCGTAACTTCTTGAATACCACATATATCCCACACGATGGATTGGACGCGGCAGATCTGTGGTTTGGCCTTCTCGCTCACCGGACTTCGACTCACTGGAATTTTTCTTTTGAGGGAACATGGAAGCCTTAGGGTCTACGCAGATAGCACTAACTTCTTGCGCTATTTTTGATCTTTCGTGTCGGCGCTTTTGTTCTTTCAGTGCACTGAATCCGAACTTCAAGAGAGAAATCCAATGCGAAGTCAGTTGACAGCTTTACGACTGTAGATGTGGGGAGATAAAAGTTCCCCCTCCTTTGTAAATTTGGGAGGGTCAGCCCTCAAAAATCATTTAAAGAGATTTTACCCTTGTTTCGTTTGGTCAACAACGATTCATTGATTGCTCCTTTAGTGTAATAAAAACTAGTGCTGTTCGCTCCGAGCCTTAGCTTGGAAAACGCCTGTGGCCTCAGCTGAAGATCTTGTGGTAAGAAAGGATGTTGACGCGGACAAAATTCAGACCACGCCAAGAATTTTTGAGAGGTTGCGCCAATCGTTCCTTCGTCAGTGTCAACTCTTCAACAACATACATGGTCGGCATTTTGAGTAACTTGCTGTGTGTTTTTCACTAAACAACAAATATGATTGTGCAATTTTTGGTATCGTTTATTCGCTTTCTCAAATCCGTTGTAGATTCAGGATGGAATTCAAAGCAGAAAGAATGTAATTCTTTGTTTTTGGAGAACATTATACCTGGCTTAACCCTTTCCGGCGCAGGCAAATTCTGCTCATAAAATAAGAAATTGCTGATTGACACCGGAATTTAAAAACGACTTTTATAGAAATTAAGAATTCCCAAATTAACGCTTTCATTGTAAAAGCGAAATTTCTATAAGATATTCTTGGTTCCGTTTGCAAGTTTGGAATTAAAATTAGGTGTCGCCGGAGTGGTAACACAGCGCCGGAAAGGGTTAATCCTTTGAGCTCTGGGGTATAAATTTCTTCAAAATTCCAAATGTCATACTGGCACCAGTTTTTTGCAAAGAAAAAAACCAGTAAACGATAAACACGAAAAAAATGCATTAAACCTTTTTGAAATAAATTTGGTCGAATTTTCTGGTGCCATTGTGACATTTCGGAATTAAAATTATGTGGTAGAAAATTCTACCAGCAGAGCTCAAGGGGTTAAAGGAGAAAATCACACTTCGCTTACTTGAATGTAATCTCTTAATCACGGTAACTTTCATGGAGGAACCTTCTCGTATCAAATTTTTCGTGATACAGTTCTTCACAAGAACATTTCGAGATGAAAAACTGATCAGTCGTTACCAGGGTTTCCAGTTTGGCTTACACTTTTCTTCAAAAATTTCAAAAATAACCAGAAATAAAGACTAGTATTTTATACCTTGTTTAACAGTAGCCATTGAGCAACCACTTAAAGAAAATGTTCTTCGTTCGAAATTTGTGTTACAAATTTCAAATTTTGAATTAAATTTGGAAACCAAACGAGCATCCTTGGTCTTTGCTGTAAAAATGCTGAATCATCCGATTTGAAATCTGATGTTTTTTTACAATGGACTGAGCTGCAAAGTCTCCGGCATTATGGACACCAGTATTTTAACATAGAAAATATTCTTTTATTTAATTGGAACATTTAGCCGATTAAAAAGAACAACATTTTCCCTAAAATAATAGTGGTATATAAAAAACCGGAGATTTGACAACTCTGCAATGGGGTAAAGTAAAATATCGCGTGTGTTTCTCAGTAATATGCCTTTGTGGGCCAAACTAACAACGCCAGGCGCCATGAAATCACCTACACTCATCGGGATATGCCACAATCGTTGGTTGACAAAGTGTAATTCCTTGTGGTTCGATTATATATAAATTTACTGGTATGAGCTGTAAAGATCTGTAAGCAAAAAAATAGAATTTCCCACAAAATTTCGCGATTTGAATCTTGAAGCGCCATCTATTGACAAAAATGTTCACTCATTTCTTTTCTTCATTGTGTCCCATAAATTTGCTACCATTTTAAAAATTCATGAAAAGTAAAATAATTGGTTTATTTGAACGCAGTCCCCTACATGAGAACCCCTACCGCATGTGAATAATTTAGCCGCAAACCGAATTCACATAAAACAAATTTTTCGTGTTTTTTGAAATTTTTAAATGATAAAAAAATTATGAATGCCCAAAATATTAAATATTTTATCTATGAAATCTTCTTTAAAGAAACTTTAAATCCACAATTTGACATAAGTCACAGAATCCTTCACAAAAACACACGAGAGTAAGGAGATGTTATGAAAGACGGAAAAGTTTCAAGAAAATTGACACGAAAGCCATTTATTGTAAATTTGTTTGATTTTTTTATTGATTTATTATAAAATATCTTAATTAAGACGTTTTAATCAAATTTTTCATTTTTAATTAAAAAGAACATTGGAATATTTTATTAACCAACTAACTAATCAATATTTAAAAAATAATAATAATTAATTAAAAAAAACTTTTAAATAAAGCCTATTATTTTCATGTCTTTTGCAGAATTTTTATTTTTTATCACTGGTTTTTAAGTGCAGAAACTTTTGCCTAATTGAATCGGAAAAATGCTCGGATTATATAATGCAAAATTTACAATAAAAAATTACTGGTGAGAATAAAAAATCACGATTGGCAAAAAAATGACGTACGAGCAAATCAGGGAAGCGATTCATTGCCGGAAAATTACATTCTTCTGTATCCATAGCTGCCAGCTTTTACTTTTTTTTTTTTTTTTTTTTTTTTTTTTTTTTTTTTTTTTTGTTACCACTAACATGCAGCAGAAAATTTTGCATTATTTAAGTGGCAGATTGATTCAATTAAATGAAGAAACATCGTTTACTATTCAATTTTAGCGGTAAGAAAATTGTGTAAAATTTGGCAGCTATAGATACAGGAGAATGTAATTTTCCGAATATTAATGAGATTTTCCAATATTCTTTTTAACAATTTAATTGATTTGGAAGTACATCGCACGGCCAGAAAAGCTTGATTGATCCACCACTTAAACCTTTGTTCACACACTAAATTTTTTAAATAAGATTTCTAACAATAAACTGGCAGAAACGTTTATAATAAATACGGATATTTTAGCTTAAGAAAAGTGATGCTTGTCACCTATTTTCAATTTATTGCACGCAAAAAAAGAATCAGTTAACCCCTTGAGGAGCGGCGGTATATATTATATACTACCTACGATTGATGAAGATTCACACCAGAAAAAATTTATTAAATTTCACTTTTCTAACTTTGGTGGAAAACAGCCGTGAAATTGCTTTTCCTCTTTTTGATATAACTTTTTTACAAATTTCCGGTGGGAGTTCAGAATTACTCGAACACAATTGCTTGCCCCTCAAAGGGTTAAGTGGTTAATTAAAAATGTAAATTTTAATTAAGATACCGTAATTTCGGGTGTATAAGCCGCAGATCAAACAATTCTTTTTCGACCCAGAATTTTTTAAGAAACAAATATAACTATTTAGATCACCGTAAATATTTGTCTTCAATCACTAAATAAAATTTCTGGGTCCAGAAAGAATTGTTTGATCCGCGGCTTATACACCCGAAATTACGGTATTTTAATTAAAAGTTGGCAGCTATGCTGTACCTATTATCAGTCATAGGGGGTGGGGATTGTATTTCTGTTCGCCAGTACTTTCTTATCATTCAACGCAGATGCATTTATCTAACATTTTAAAAGTAGTTCGACATTATTGTTCGTTTCATAAAATTAACATACATAAAAATAGATAAAAAACAATGAACTTCAATGGAAATACAAATTAATGTAAATTACGTGAATACATATGTAAATAAAATATATATATTTATTTTTTTATCCACACTAATTTTTAATTTATTTAGTATCAGACATTTAATAATAGAAAAATATTTATTTTACTGTTATAACCTACTGTATATCTATATGCTTCAGAAATTTATAAAAAAGTATTATTATATGAAAAGACTGAGCGTATAATAAAATTAGATTTTTTAAAAAAATGCATTTTAGATTTGTTTTTATAAAAATAAACACATACTTAAAGAATGAATTTTTAATGCTGTCCAATTTAAATATAACTTTATAATATAAAATCTATCGTTACTCGTATTAAAAAAAATAAACATATAAATAAATTAAATTTATTTTTTTAAATTCATTTTAAAATTATTTTTAATCCTGAATATAGAAAGAAAAGGGATTTTGCTTAGGAAATTAGTTTTATAAATTTTTAATTTTAGCAGAAATAATCAATAGTTTTAAAAAGTTTTTATTGAATTAAACCAAGTGTTAAAAGAATCGGATATTTAAATATATTTACCATTCTTGGAAAAATTAAAAATGAGCGAAACTCTTTTAAATACACATATACTGTTTAGACGAGGATCGTAAGCTTCCAGGACCTACTACCAGAATTTCCGATTAACACTATTTAGGTTATTTAATGCAAAAGAAATCTCTCTTCAGATACATTGACCAATACTTTACAAAATTTCTGGTAATATAACACATAAAATCTCCCAAATCACTTGGTACGTACGAACCCTCTCAGATCTTTCCATTTACCTATTAATGTAATCTATTGTGAATTTTTAAACATAACTGAAATGTATCATTTAACAAAACAATTTTATTAATTAACATCAATTCAATTAATTAACATCAAATAACTTCCCGTTTGTAACCATTAATCTGATAATTTTTAAATAAATTTACTCATTCCTGTACATTCTCTTAGACTGAGGTACGGTTTCGTGATCACTGGAAATATATGTTAGCATTGCATTTGATTTATTTTACAGCAAAGTAAAGAGAGTAAAGAAATCTTTTGATTTGTTTAAATTAACTGTGGGAGAAATTTAAATACTCAGTATAAACACACATCATCAGTCGAACAATCAACATCAAATAATTTACAATTTGTATCCGTTACACTAATAACGTAAAAGCAATTTCACCTTCATGGTATCATTTTCTTAATTGAAATGGTTTTTACTGTTACTAAAGGCGTGTATTTAGAATAACATCTGGTTTAATTTAAAGACGTGCTAACTGGGCAAACTCTTTTTATCTCTATTTTATCAAATGATGGTGGAAGAAATACAAGCACTCAATATAAACGTTTGCAATCAATCAATGAATCAATTGATCGATTGTGCAAGTATTGTTTTCGTATTTTCTAAATAAATATGTCTTTTAGAAATCACTTTCTAAACATGAGATACGGTCTTGTTAACTACTTAACCCTTTCCGGTACGGGCAAAATCTGTAGTAAAAGGAGAAATTATCGACTGACACCGGAATTCACAAACGAATTTTTCAGATATTTTGAATTCCTTACATTAAGCTTTCGTTGTAAAAGAAAAATTTTACTAAAATATTGTTGGTGCAGTTTGCAAGTTTGGAATTAAAATTAGGTATCCCAGACCGGGTACAGTGTGCCGGAAAGGGTTAACTAATTTTCCCATACGTCGTCTTATGGGCAAGAACTGTTTGCTTAATCGGTCACTAAAAGCTTTTTGATAGTATTAAATTTTTTATTTACAATTTCATACTATTAAATGACACAATAAAAATGTGGCGATTATCCCATATTTTCAATTTAGCGTACTTAAAAAAAAAAAAGGAAAAGAATCAGTTAAGTGGTTAAACTGAAAACTAACTGTCATGTATCTGATTTAGTTTATTAAAAATAAAAAAACAGGAAAGAAGTTTTTAAATATTTTTAAAACAATATAAATAGAAACGCAGGTTCTCAGTATAAATACTCGTTTTTAGTCATTCAAACTATATCAAATAACTTGAACATCGTTTCATTTAAAATTATATTTACAGTTTCGGTATCATTTTCTCAAGTTAATACTCTTTCTTGAGTTCACTAAACTATTATGTTTCAATTAGTTTTTTTTTTTTTTTTTTTTTTTTTTTTTTTTTTTTTTTTACAAAATTGAAGGAAACAAATAAATGTGTTAACATGTTTAAAACAAAGAGAAACAGAAAAACACCCACGCTTTGAAAACACCACGTCAATCAACAAATCCGAAATATTTTGAAGTTTGCATCCGTTCCACGAATAATATTTTAGTATAACTTTCTTAACTTGATACACGTTCTGGTAGTCTCTCGAGTCATATATTTAAAATAGCTTTTTGCTCATTTTTAAAGAAAAGCAAAGTTAATAAATCAAACGTTTAATCTGTTTTAAGTAACATACGGATAAATATAAACAGTTTAAAAATGCTTCACAAGCCAATCAATCATTATCAAATAACTTGAAACTTACATCAATTCCAGTAATGATTTTTAAATAATTTCACCTTTTCGGTATCACATCTTAGATAGGGGAATATTCTCGTGATCATTGGACACATATATTTAAAATAGCTTTTATATTTAAGAAGAGCAAAGAGAACCAAAGAAATCTTTTAATCTATTTAAAGTGACATGGACAAAAATATAAACAAGCGTCATCAGTCAATCAATCAGCATCAAATAACTTGCATCAAGCATCCGATAATTTTAAGATAATTTTACCTTATCGGTATCATTTTCGTAACGTTTTCGTGGTCACTAGCCGCGCACATTTGGAATCGCCTTTGATTTATTTTGAAGCAAAGCAAAGAGAGCAAAGAAAACGGGCGTCTTACCGATTTCGGGTCGCAAAGCCTTTCGAATACGGCAACGGCATTTCCGTAGAAGAGGCACCGGCCAAAGACGCTTGCCTGCAAGCAGGGCTGCTCGGAAATGAAGGCACGCCCCGCACTTCAGGTGATAGACCACGCCATTTGCCGCTAAATAATTCATAAGGATCTTTAGACAGCTAATGCGAAAGGCATTCTTCTATTATTTAACAATGCGTAATAATTTATAACTGGTTTTAAATATAAGATGCAGTCGTTGCATTATAGATGGATCAGACGGAGAAAACGGCGCGCGGACAAAGCGAGTAAGAGAGACAGAGAGAAGCAACCTAGTTCCCCTCGCTTTGATGGAAAAGGGGGAGGAGAGAGTTGAATTTCACAACGTCGTCTAATATTCATTTAGTAAGAGTTTGGGAAATCCTCATTACCTCTTTTCTTTTGTCCCACTATGGATCGGTGTTCGCATCTTTTTATGTGCAAGATAATATTATTTTCAACTGGGCCTGTTTTGCCTTGCACCATGGAAAGAATTCTGATTCATAAATAAAAGAGAACTGTTTAAGTCCTTGAATCTGTTTGACTCTCTTCTTCCGTGCTTTATATTTCTTTTTTGAATGACCTAAAAGAAAGGTAGATGAATCTTATACTTAAGAAAAGTCATGTAAATAATAAACGAAATCACATTACGAGCTGAACACTGCTCCGAATAATCGTTTCTTTCGGATACTTTCGTCGTCCTTGAAATTTTTGTATTCATTTAAGGATAAATTTTATCGAGAAAAAATAATTAATTTACGATTTCAATAGCGCATTCTTTTAAGATTTAAATAAAATAATTATGCTGCGTGGATTCATGAATTTTCTCCATTTCAACAAAATCTTTATTATAGAAAGGGCTTTGTAGACAAATCGATTGGTAAGTGAAAATATTCGAGTGCTTTAAGTTTTCTCTTTAGTTTGTTTACCTTTGATAGTTTATAAATCAATATAGTCCTTTCATTTTATATAAAAACATGCTTTAAATCGCGTTTCATTTTAGCCTTTGATTTTATTTAAAAACAACCTTATTACATTTTTTACTCTGTTTGTGTAAAACTTTTATACAAAAGTAACTATATTTTCTTTAAGAGTACCAGACTTACTTTGTAAGAAAAGGAATAGTACTTAATAAAATGCTTCGTATGTAACTCTACAGCATTTAAAAAATTATATGGAAGAAATTTAATTCGATTTTTTTTTTTTAAATATAAGGTAACGAAACAACATATGTGAGTACGCAAATTAAACATCCCCCTATGCTTTTAAATACCAAAAGTTTTGTTTTCATGCCGTTTCTTTTCTTTTATGTCTGGTAATAAATAAATTAAAAACTTTCAACACTTTGATCAACCATTGTATTTTTAATTACATTTTAATTAAAAAAACAGTGGTTTCGAAAAGCTTTATGTGATGGATCAAGCAAACTCTTCTTGCACGTACGACGTACTGGAAAATCAATTAAGTGGTTTATAATTCCATGGTAAACTACTTAATTGATCAATATTTTTGAAAAAAAAACTTTCAAAAAATGGCTATTTTTCATGTTGTTTACAGAATTTTTAATCTTTTGTTACCGGTTTTTGAAAACAGAAACTTTCGCCTAATTGAATCAGAAAAACCCAAATGCAGGTTAAATAATGCAAAATTTTCAATAAAAATTTACGGGTGAGAATAATAAATCATGATTGGAATATGGATGCCCGTACGGGGTACAGATAAATCATGATTCGCAAAATCACATTGCCCGTATGACGTACGGCCAAATCAGGGAAGCCGTTAACAATCACAAAAATGTTCAATATTTTATTTAAAAAAATATTTTACCGTAATTTCGGGTGTATAAGCCGCGGATCAAACAATTCTTTTTGGACCCAGAAAGTTTATTTAGTGATTGAAGACAAATATTTACGGCGATCTAAATAGTCATATTTGTTTCTTAAAAAATTCTGGGTCGAAAAAGAATTGTTTGATCTGCGGCTTATACACCCGAAATTACGGTAATCTGTGTCTCGTACCTGCTTAATTAAAATAATTAAATGATTTAGATACAAAATTTCTGGTAGAAATTAAATTTTTAAAAGTTGATAGCTATGCTTTTGTGCATGTCCGAATAATTTCCTCAAATAGTCAAAACATACATTCTGCTTATCACTACTTCTGTATGTGTCGATTCATAACCATGATTCAAATGCTCCAGATTGTTAAAATGTAAGTTACCGGGAGAATGACCCACATAGTACATTTTGTCGTCCTTTACCTTCATATGCATGTAGTAATTACTCATTTGAAATTCTATTTTTATTTTATTTTTCAACAATGAGAAATTTATTTTCAAGAAGTAATCTATAAACACTTATGCATTCCTACTCTCGGTATCAATTCCAACACTTTCCAAGTTATGATACCAATGTTGTAAGAACAGTCTTAGGAAACCACTTCTGTACGGTTAAATTCAGAATTATCTATTTCAATAATAAATCCCAAGCATAGAAATCCTAACCTATATTTGAAAGATTTATTCCCATAATTTTACTTCATGTTTTGGCATAATTATTGTGACAACTTCTAAATGTATATAAGGGGTTCGTAAATACGAGACTCTAAATCCACCGAAGACTCATAATTTTCTTTTAATTTAGATCAATCATAAATGCAAATTCGAAACTATCAGATGAAATAGAATTGTGCTAATTAAGGATTATGATGTATATTAATTCTGTTTCTTCTTGACTTTCACTCTACAGATCCAGATTATATTCTAAATATTTGTAGGTTTCTCTAGCTGCCAAACCTTTTGAGTTTAGAGCATAATTATTTGCGAATAGAAATACATCTTTGCTTAATGGAAAATATTTGCAATTAAATAATACAATGATTACAATATGTATAAAATTTTCATAAAAAGTTCTGTTTCTGTTTAATTGAACAGGAAGTATGAAGAAAAGAATAGTAGTGCAAAAATTTAGGCACCAGCGGCCAGTCTCCCACCACTAAATTTATTTCGTTATTTTTCGTCTAATATTTCATTTAAAATTCTGTTAACCGTTTCCGGCGCAGATCAATTTAATTGCTTAAGTGTTGAAATTAATTAATGACATCGTAATTTGAAAATAAGAAAAAGTTACATTTCACGCATATAATAAACCGAATTTTTTTTCATCAAAATTCTAGTGCCAATGTGGCACTTGGGAATTTAAATTAAGTGGTTTCATAGAAATGTCGCAACCCTTCAAGGGGGTTAATTTTAAGCGATAAAAACTTTTATATTTTAGTGGTGAAAGACTGCCCGCTGGCGCCTAGATTTTTGCACCCTTGTTTATACGCCTTTATATACCTAATCGTTTTTGTGCTTTTTATATTTTTTGTTTGCTACCACTTTTTTTAATAGATTTTTTTAATATAATATACCGTAATTTCGGGTGTATAAGCCGCGGATTAAACAATTCTTTTTCGACCCAGAATTTTTTAACACTAGAACGCCCGGATGGAGTCGATTCGACTCCAATCATGTAACTAAATTTCAATTCGAACCAGAAAAATTTTCTTGAAATAATTTAAATCTAATCCACGCAAATTTACGTTAAATAAATCAATTAAATAATTTTGAATAAAAATTCTGGTGAGAAATATTATTTTCAAACTTGAGTAGAATTTCCGGGCGTTCTAGTGTTAAGAAACAAATGTTAATACTTAGATGGACGTAAATATTTGTCTTCAATCACTAAATAAGATTTCTGGGTCCAAAAAGAATTGTTTTATCCGCGGCTTATACACCCGATATTACGGTAATCGTCGAAAAGCCCTATCGGAACACTAATTACCATCTGTTTCATAAGTCTGGTACTAATAAAGATTTCTTTTTAATTTCCAAGTTACCAAAAATTATTCATATTTTTTTCGTAACAGTTTTTTTTTTTTTTTTTTTTTTTTTTTTTTTTTTTTTTTCTTTACGTTTTCTAATGACAGACAATTTTCAACTTTTCATTGTCCTAACCACAAAAACAAAGTTTTTGCAGGAAAATAATTTTTTTTTCATGTTTTTATGATAGAACTCTTAGAAAATTATATTTATTACCAAAAAATAAAAATTGTGTTACATTTTGTTAGTATTGAGGAACAGTGGTATACAAAAATTGAGAGATTCGGTTCCTATTCCTTCAATAGAAAATATAATTTTTAATAATTGAACGCATTCTACTTAAAAATGTAGCATACTTATGAAAAAAAGAAATTAAATGACATTTACTGAAGTATTAACAGGGTTCTCATTGATGAAATTTACATGATAAAAAAATATTTTCTATATCTTTCACATTTTCTATCTTGGAAACTTATGTGTGTTTTATAAACATAAATATGTCGCTTTTTTTTATATTTAAAAATCTTTCTGCTTAAGTGTACAAAATAAAAATTATAGCAAGTTAACTTTGAAAATTTTGTTTATGATTTAATTTTCTTAAAGAAATTTTTTATTTTAAATGATAAATAATGATCAAAAATATAAATTTTTATTCCTGCTTTATTCAACTGTTAAGGTTTAAAAATAAAAATACATTACCATCACGTGTCTGAAAGTATGCTTTCATATTTCTAAATGTTTTAAATAAAGAAAATAATATATTTTTCAAATGTGCTTTTTACATATATTTCAAATGTTTCATGCATTTTAACATGTCTCTAATGTATCACAGGTATAATCTGTATAATCTATACAGGGTGAGTCATAAATTTCGAAATAATAGGCTCTTTAAATATTGCCGCTAGACCCATACTTCCAATTGCAAAAATTCATTAAAAAGGTGAAATTTCTGATAAGTTGCAACTCCATGGGGAGTCTATTTAAAAAAATACGAAAACTAAATTTTTATACGGCGCCCGTAGGGTGAAATTCCCAATTAAGAAATTATTCCTTATCCATTCCTAAATTGAATAAAAAAATTCATCTAAATATCTAAAAACGTGACAGAGATATTAATATCCGAAATTCTAAAAAATTCGCGACTTACACCACTTTACCATGCCTATAAATGAAGAGTTTTTGGGTAATTTTCAAAGCAAGTGAGAGATCGTCCATAAATTATCTATTTTTAAATGTCGATTTAAGACAGTGCCTCTCATTTGGACATAACAAAGCAGCGTATTGAATTAAATCTAAACTTGTTTTCAAAATATGTTGGTAGTCTGCACTGGAGGTCTGCATGGATCGAAATACCTAGGTCAGGTCCCTAACCGACCCATAGGGGAAAAAGTTCGGTCCGGCCTGAAAAATATTAAAATCATAACCCGGACCAGTCTGGAAAATAGTTTAAATCATAGCCCGGTTCAGCCGCAAACTTCTACATCGTTTTTTACTTCGGTGTGGGAAAAAATTGTTTCGTATGGAGGAATTCAGACCAAAAATTTCTTTTATAGCTTTTCGTTTTTTATATTTATACTTTTTATTATTAAAGAGGCGCCAAACGCTGTGATATATTTATTTTATTAATGAATCTCTGTTTATATGTAAATGTTTCACTTATATTTTAATATCGTTAATCCATATCCCATGCGTTGGAGACTTTGAAAAATGTTATGCAGTAAAACCTTTTAAGGCGAAATCACATAGGAAAGAAAAAATACGTTATAGACAGATGCTCTTCCTAGGAGGTGCAATTGGAGTTTAATTTTTTCTCAGGTAATATTGTATTTATTTTGCATGGATCAACATATTTTCCGTTTAAGACAGAATTCCGTCATAGGCAGATTTTTTTTACTGGTTTTATTGTATTTAATTTTTCAGCCTTTGACTATACTATTCTTTAAAAAAATTAATTCTAATTTTTTTCAGTAAAATGAAGAATTTAAAATGTTTGTATTTTTCGTAAAAATTTTGATTGAGACGAATTTTAATTATTTTATGCACGCATTAAGTCAGCCAGAGACAGTGATTTTAATACTTGTTTTGTCGAGACTGGAATTGAAAATTTCATCCAGGAAGAAGGAAGAAGTTCCCTTCTTTATAAAAAGTACGTTAGGCCCGGCCTGGCGAGGCTTCAGAAAAAAAGTGACGTGTCTGTCCTGGCCCGGCCTGGGCCCAGAATACAGAATTTTTAACATAATCTCCAGGACGATAAAAAGTCTGAAGTTGTCAGATTTAAATTTAAAAAAAGAATATTTAATCTGCACCTTAGAAAAAGCATTCTTTTAAATAACTGACGGACATTTAAGCAGTACACTTCGTTTTTCTGCATAATGAATTTTCCTCTAATATTTCTTGTCTTTAAATTATGAAATGTTAAGAATTTTTAAAGAAAAAAAGAACTTGAAACACGTCATTTTTTATTTTTTTTATATTAGTTTTGTTTCGGCATTTTGAAAAAATATTTACTTTTAAAAATAGGATTTTTTAAAAAAGTTATAGGATTTTTTCAATAAATATTTTTACCGTAATTTCGGGTGTATAAGCCGCGGATCAAACAATTCTTTTTCGACCCAGAATTTTTTAGGAAACAAATGTAACTACTTAGATCGACGTAAATATTTGTCTTCAATCACTAAATAAAATTTCTGGGTCCAAAAAGAATTGTTTGATCCGCGGCTTATACACCCGAAATTACGGTAATAGTTTTAAAATTAATGTTAAAAAACAAAACCCCCCCGGAACAAAACTAAAATAAGATTTTCATCTTTAATTAAATGGAAAGAAATTGAAATCCGAAAAATGTTGTTACGAGTAATACAATTTTTTAATTATCCTACTTAAACCAGTACTAAGCACATGACACTTTTATAAATTGTATGAGAAATTTTAGGATGTGATTTTCTTAGCAAATTATATGGCTAACCATCGCAAAAAAGAAAAAAAAATCAAAATCTAACTCACAAAATAGACTTTTTACACATTTCCTAGAACCTGTTAAAGTAACTTTCTTTTAGGTAGATTTCGTATGAAATATTAGGTAGATTTCGTATGAAATACTACGTATTGCGATCGCTCCAATGTTGGAATTTCTGAAATTTTTTTGCAGATCTACGCCGATTGTGACCTCTAGACCCCAAAACTACCATTAGTAAAAAAGTATACATATATATATGGGTAATTCCATGAGCACATGTTGTGTATGTCACATGTTATAATTTTGGATACCAGTATTTTAGAACGGAAAAATGTGACTTATTTTATCAGAGATAGTTCACTAATTGAATAAGGTTATGCAAACCTTTAAAAAATAACGGTGGCCAACAATTTAGCAGTTACTAGAAATGTGACTTACACGACAAATGCTCATGGAAATACCCATATACATATCTCACTTTCTTATGGACACGATAACTTCTATAGTTCTGCTCCAATCTCTTCCAAACTGATACATAAAATCAAGGGGTATAAAATCTCGGCTAAGTTCGTTGATGGGCAAAATCGGTCCAAGGGGGTGGAAATAGGGAGGGTTTTTGTGAAAACCGAAAAAACGCCATAACTTTTTAATTAAAAGAGATATCGAATCGGTTTAAAGTTTATATTACTTCTTATAAAAAAGCCAAAATTTTATGCATGGCAGATTTTTGATAAATTTAGAAATGGACTCAAGAGGAGAAAAGAACAGGGTTTTGGGGAGAAAAAAATTCATAACTTCGGCAATTCTCAAGATATCAAATCCAACTAAATTTTATGTAAATGCTCTCAACATTATCTAAAACTTTTGTACTTACAAGTTTTTGATAAGACTAGTTCTTACCGATAAAAAAAATTAAAAACGAAAACAAAAAGGGGGTGAAAAAAGACAAGAATCGATAATTTTGTCAATTCTTAAACTATCAAATCTATTTAAATTTATTTTAAAACTTCTCAATAATATCTACAACTTTTGTACTGACAAGTTTTTCCTAGGACCAATTCGTATAGCAAAAATAAATTAAACAAAAATAGGAGTATCAGAAAAAACCTCAAATCCAAACTGCTTATATTCGGACTCATTTTTAAATTCATTTTTGATTTTAAACGCACCCAAATGGCAGATGCTCTTATTTAGGAACTATATAATGTGATGCATTGGTCCGTTTTTTGATAAAGACAGAATATATTTCAAAAAAGCTTGCCAAAAAAGGTATTTTGAACAGAATTTCACGAAGTGATCGAAAATTTGAGGACGTATTCAAATAACAAATTGCGATTTTTCTGACTCATTTTTATATCCATTTTTGCTATCAAACGCATCCAGTTTGCAGTTCCTCTTATTTAGAAACTATATAATGTGACGCATTGGTCTGTTTTTCGATAAAGTCAGAATATATTTAAAAAAAGGCTTCCAAAGAAGAGTATTTTGAACAGAATTTCCCAAATTAGTCGTGATTGTAAATTTGAAGTATTCACATAACAAATTGCGTTTTTTCAGACTTATTTTTAAATTCCATTTTGCTCTCAAACGCATCCAATTGACAGGTTCTCTTATTTAAGAGCTATATAATATGCCGTATTGATCAATTTTTTGATAAAGGCTGAACATATATTTTTTTAAATGCTGTCAAAGTGGGCCCTTCACACAAAATTTCCCGAAGTGATGATAATTAAGAATAAAGGTGGTATTCAAGTAACAAATTGCGTTTTTTCTGACTCATTTTTAAATCCATTTTTTCTTTCAAACGCATTCAATTGACAGTTTTTTGTTATTTACCAACTATATAATATACCGTATTAGTCGATTTTTTAATAAAGACAGAATATATTTCAAAATATGTTGTCAAAATGGGTATTTGAGCCGAATTTAGTTTAAGATGTTTCTTATAAAACAAGTTCTTAGAGAAAAAGGAAATTAAAAATTTTTCAAAAGAGACCAAATAAAGTTGTTAAACTAGGTTTATCTGTAATGAAATTTTATTTTTTGTTGTTGAAATGAGCACTCTTCGAAATTTACCTCCGCCTATAGGCCAAGCCGACAGGGATTTTTTTTTTTTTAAATTGCGCACATTTCAATTTGTGTCTAATACCTTAAAACCTGATGAATTTTTAAAACAGCTATAACTTTGCGAATTTTGAAGATATGAAGATGCAACTATTTGCGTTTTATTCAGGACTGAATAAGGAAAGTTTTCCTAATTGGAATTTTTATCCTACGGGGGCCGTATAAAAATTTAATTTTTGTATTTTTTTCAACAAGACCCCCTATAGAGTCGCAATTTATCTTATCAAAAATTTCACCTTTTTTAATGAATTTTTGCAGTTGGAAATATGGTTCTAAGGGCAATATTTAATGAAATAGCCTACTGTTTCAATATTTATGACTCACCCTGCATAATGCACAACATTCGCAAAGCATATGCGCATAACCGCAATACATCTCTCAACATTTAAAAATAATCAAGAATCTGGTTCACGTATATTATGCGATCGAAATTGTACTAAAAATTTACTGGTGCCAGTTCACTATTGGAACAGTAAATTTAACCGTTTGCAGACTGGAAATTGCGCCCCTGAAGGGGTTAACCTCATAATTCTGGCTCCCATGATATTTACGGGCTGTTTTTTATTCGAATTGTTTGATTCCTACAAGTTTTAAAAAATGGTGTACTTGGCTTTATTATGATATCGTTTTTACCTGCCATTAAATAAGGTGAATTTTTCTTTTTCAAAAAAGTGGCGACAGTAAGCAATTTGAATTGTTATACTGCAATTTAATGTGATCGTTAAGGGTTTATAGGTGACATTCGTTCGAACCTGTAACCGAATTTTGTGCAGGTGCTTGTCCCTGTAAACAAACGATAATTGATACGCATTCCATAATCTACAGAAAATTATTTTGAGTGCACCTCAGTATCAATTTTTTTATGTTTGGAGTATCGTAATTTCATTAAAGTTTACTAAAAAGTAATGTAGTGTGCTTCCCTTTAAACGAACTATAAGTGTTACACACTGAATTTTCAATAGAAAATGTTATAAAATTTGCATTTAAAAATTACTTTATTAGAGTATATTTACGGGTGTTAGAGCACGGACCAGCTGCAGATAAGTTGAAGTCATAAATACATCCCACCTATATTGCAATGATATGTCATAGATGTTTCATTTTACAATGCAAAAAAAAAAAAAATAAATAAATAAATAAATAAAAATAAATAAATAAATTTAAACATTCTCTATATAAAAATTAATCGAAAGCTTCTATATTACATAGAGTCCATACCATAGTAGGTACCATGTCAAACTATCCAATATGAAAACAGCGTTGTCAGTGGATTACTTTTTTTAAATTCTGATTTCTTGATTGGCACCACTTTTCTGAAATGGTGAAATTCCTTGTGTATTCTCCCTAATTTATATGTCATTCAAAATGTTAAATAAGACAAATTTTACTATTTCAAAAAAGTGGCGCAAATCTAGAAATCTGATATATTTTTTTTTAAAGTAGCACGTTGGCAACACTGTTTTAATATTGGATGGTATAACACTGTACCGACGATACGCTTCGAAAGTGAAAATGAAAAAGCATAAAATTTGAGTTATTACCATCACTACAAATTTCTACGATTTTTTGTTTATAATAATTTCTTACGGTAACCTTCGTCCATATTTAGTTGAAAATTTCGGCTATAAAATAATGTGAAAATGTCCTTTAGAAATTCCTGATTATCAAATATCGTAGCAATTGGCAGCTATAGTTACAGAGTGTTTAACCCATTCGTGCCCAGCATCTTTTGCGTAAATTTTATTTGGTTGGCACCACTATTTTTAGAAGATTTAAGTTCAGTTCATTAATCACGAAAATGCATCATTTAAATAAAATAATTATTGCTTTTCTTTTTTACCGGTGGCAAAAACAGTGCTGAATGCACCGTTTGAAGCGTCCCTAAAAAGGGACGCTAGGCACTAATGGGTTAAATCACAAAAATTCCCCTAATTTTCAATGAATTATAAAATATTTATATA
The DNA here is from genome assembly GCA_964019185.1 of Maratus speculifer. Lineage (NCBI taxonomy): Eukaryota > Metazoa > Arthropoda > Arachnida > Araneae > Salticidae > Maratus > Maratus speculifer. Next base: position 308,863,023 of record OZ025293.1, on the reverse strand, counting down.
TACAGTAAGCATAGTTCACACGCCTCCTGAATTTTTAGATCAAAAATTTCTTCTGCATCAGTATTTTCTTATGGAAAATCTGTTCTTAAAAGAAGGCAAAACTACTTTTAACCTTTTCCTTTTATGTAAAAAATCGGTACTTACAAACAGAGAAAGAATTTGTAAAATATGTAAAATTAAAAATAAAGATAAAAAGTGTATCAGTACCTATTTAATTTTAAGTAGGTCTTGAAACACTTACTTAGTAACACTTTGAGACAGTCTTAAAGCTCTTACTTAGTAAATATTAATATAAAACTTATGTAGTTAACACATAAGTGCGGGTTTAATATTTAAAATTTCACTTTGAATGCGAGCTATCTATCTCTAAATATACAGTTTTTATGTATATACATATAAAATATACATAATTTTATCTATCTTCAGCTCCAAGATTCTCCTAATAACTGTCCGCAATCAGATTCCTTTATTTGAGCTATAGTGGCCACTAAAACCAGAAATTAAGTAAGCCGAGATTCAGTGGACTCAAACAAGTAGCTGTGAGGCTCCTAAATGTCAAGGAAAGCTTTGATTATTGTAGTATATGTGGTGTAACCTTGATGAAGATCATTACCTTCCCCAATACCTTTGGCGCATCGTTACCAGGTGCCTGAAAGGACTTGGTAAGTATTATAATTGCTTTAACTCAAATCACTGATTCACTCTTCGGAACCCTTCGACTAATTAAGACAGCTTCCCTTACCCTAACAAATATAAGTGGACTCAGTTAGAGGATCACATTGAATAAAGAATGTGCGTTTGCTCTTGATCCAATTTGTTGTGCTGGAAACATTCGACGAGTAAACTACAAAAGAATGAATGCATATGAGATAAATAGAGATATGATATAACAATTCACAAGCATATAATTTTCAAATAAACAAGTGCATTTGTTTTCCATATATGTATGAACCGTTGACTTTGTAAACGGAACAAGTCTATTATTTTATATTATTGCTAGATATTTAACCCATTAGTACCTAGCGTTCCTTTTTAGGGACGCTTCAAAGGGTGCATTTAGCACTGTTTTTGACACCGGTAACAAAGAAAAGCAATAATAATTTATTTAAATTATGCATTTTCGTGATTAATGAACTAAACTTAAATCTTCTAAAAATAGTGGTGCCAACCAAATAAAATTTACGCAAAAGATGCTGGGCACGAATGGGTTAACCCCTTAACACGTTGAGTGCCACATCAGTTACCGGTGACTGGCAATCTAAAATATGATATAAAACTAAAAAATATGTATTTTAATTTAAGTAATTATTGAAAATTTATTTAAAATTTACTTAATTTTTATTTATTATAGGATTCAACTTTCTTAATAATTACTTAAAACTATATATAGTTTTAAATCATATTTTACACTGTCAGTCACAGATGACTGGAACGGCTTAACCCTTTCAGCTCTGGTAGGTAAATTTCTTCAAAATTCCAAATGTCCCATTGGCACCAGTATTTTGCAAAGAAAAATTTCGGTTTGAGATAGACACGAAAAAATGCATTAAACGTTTTTCAAATAAACATGGTTGAATATTCCGGTGCCCCTGTGACGCTTCGGAATTAAAATTAAGTGGTAGAAAATTCCAAAGGGTTAAGAGAAATGTTTATTGTCAATCACCGTGGCACTCAACGTGTTAATTCTCTATTCTACATTCATTGACTATGTTTTTTATTCAGATTCTTTGATTGCCACCAGATTTAAAAAAAGAGAGTGTAATTGGCTTCATTTCGGTATCATTTTATTGCCATTAAGTAATAAGAATATTTCTTTTTTAAAAAATGGTGGAAATAAGCAATTTAAATTTTTAAAAGATAATTTAATGCGACCGTTATCACTTAAAAAGATTTTTTTGGAGTTTTCAATAATAATAAAAAGAATAGTTTTCATTTGTTCTAATACCCAGGAAGCCCGTGTGAAATCTTTTATATTGATAAATAGAAGCTTCTAATCTTGTTTGGGAAATCTGCTGTATATTAATTTTGAAAATAACATGATCTCTTATGGATAGAATAGATAGATCTCTGAATATCACTGTAAAATTCCATATATAATCTTCGGATTCCAGTATCATTATGTTCGACTTTTTAAGCAGTTTTTAAAAGAAAGTATGTCGCTAGAAACATCCATATGAAATCAATTTTGTATAAAATGCTATACAGACATTGGGGGAGGGGTGGTAATGTACAAGGATAAAATGACTTTTTTTAAGTACCATTTTAAAAAATACATTTATAAACTACAATACACACACACTATGCATAAATATAATATTTATCTACATACATTATTTTTTCCAATATCTTAGTATGTTTAGTAGGTGAAAAGGTGAACAATAACTCTTTCTGAACAGTAATTTCCATCGTTTATATTGATATACAGGAAAAATATGTAAAGATTTAGTATTTTAAATGCATTTGTTTAATCCTTTAAATAAATAAATCTTTCAAAATGTAAAAAAAAAAAAAATATTATTTTAAATAAATAAATTTTTCAAAATGTTAAAAAATTTGTTATTTTAAATAAATAAATTTTTCAAAATGTTAAAAAATTTGTTATTTCAAATAAATAAACTTTTCAAAATATTAAAAATTTTGTTATTATTTTAAACAAATAAATCTTTCAAACTGTTAACAAACTAATTTCTATTATTATAAAATTTAAATAAATAATAATAAATTTTACTGCATTAACATTTTGAAATAGCGTGAATGAAGTATGAAAAACAATAGGATCGTAACTTTGTATTAGCGTGTGCACGGATCCTTCACAGCGAATGTATTCAATAATTTTTTACATCTTTTTCCGATATATGAATAGAAACGCTGGCAATAAGAGTGATTATTCACCTTTTCGTCTGACATAAATACTAAGGTCCTCAAAAATAAATATGTACATGTACACTAAATAATACATTTGAGCATAGTGTGTGCATACCGTAATTCATAAATGTAACATTTTTCCCCCACAGATTGTAAAGTTAAAAGAAAAGCGAAAGTTTGTCAACCGTAATAATGCGTATAAGGGATTACGCTGGTTACATTTGATTCACTATTTTTTAATTGCAATATTCGACTTATTATATTTTTAATTTTTCCGATTAAATAAAGCAAGGAATAAAACTCGGAAATAGCTCTAGTCAAATATAATCGTCTCTATTTACGCACTTTTTCAAATTGAAAAAATATATTTAAAAAATGACTAAAACGCTCTTACTATCCAGAAAAAACATAAAAATTGTATATATTTTAACCCTTTATCGGGCTAATCAATTCTTTTGCTAAAATTTTGAAAAGCTCCACTGCCACCATAATATATAAACACATTTATTTCAAAATAAAAAGTGTCATTTACGTCAGGTTAATATAAATGCAAATCGTCCCACTAAAAATTCGGGTGCAAATCAATCAGTTTTGAATAAAAATTAAGTGGTAAGCATATTCCATTTGGGTAAAGGGTTAACTTCCTAAAAATGATTTGCTCTATTTTTAAGTAAATGTTATATGAAGATAAATTTTGATAGCATTAACAATTACTTAACGATTTAAAACTGTGTTGAAATTGAAGAATAATATGAACTCCCAAATTTTAAATGCCACTACTTTAAAAAAAAATCGAAAAGAAATTTTTGCTTTTAAACAGAAATGTTTGATTAAATATGATGAAGATAAATGAACATAATAGATCAGATAAAGATGATTCAGAATTGGTGGTATTCAAAATTCGACAGACTTTGCAGTTATGATAACTTTTCCATTGTGAAAACTACAATGTCTTCGGGGTTTTTATTATTAGTAGTAAGCAACTGCAATGACGTAGGCAAATTGGAGGTCCAGATGCTTTGTATACCAGTCATTTTTTGAATTTATTTTCGATTTATTAAATCGAACAAAATTCTGCAATTAGATAAACAGAACACTATTTTTTTAAAATAGTGATATCCGGAACTTCTGGATCCACCGTCTGTTTAAGCAACTGTGAAATCAACACTGTTTCTTAAAATATTGTTGAGGGTAGACGCGAATTCGTGTCTTTTGGAAATGTGCAATTATGTCCATCGTCAGTGCTTTTGCTGTTTATGTGTTGCATTTTTTTTTTTCAGAAATATACACAAAATTCGTATGTTTACAAGTAGAATATTATGCATATAATCACTTAAGATAGAAAAAAAATTCCCAATATATATTTCACCAATGTGTTAAAGCATTTAAAGAATATTTTTGAAATTTCGACTGAGTATTCCTAAGAGATTCGATATATTGTAATTGATTTAGAAGAATAAAAAGGTTTTCAAATTCGCAAAATTGAAAAAAGTATATTTATAAAATATATTTATTAACAAAACAGTATATAAGATTTTTTGAGCACACACTAATACGAGATATGGCACCATGAATAAATATTTATTCAGTTCACAGCCCCCAAAACACTAGGCCTGGGCACTGACAAAAAAATTCGGCGTTCATAAGTAGATTTTTTTAAGCGATTGCATGATCCCCTAAAATTGCACACCAGTATTTTCTAAAAGTTTCCTTTGACTTATTTAATTTCAGAAAAGCAAGTTCTAAAAACTTTAAAAAATTAACGGCATTCAAATTCAAGCGACCATACATACGCTGAAATAAATCAACCTACGACAGCCGCTATCTTTGTGTAAACGCTCAGGCTTAGTATCCAAGAGTCCATGTTTAGCTTTAATGAAGTAACACGTCTCTAGTACCGTAATTTCTCGCGCATGGGTTGCAGCTCAGATAACTCCATTTGATACCAGAACTTGTTTTAAATAAAATACAACTAACTTTTGCTTAACGTTTATTGTACCATATTTTTTAAGCAAAATTTCTTGTATGAAAAAGATTTAACTAAGCCATGGCACATAAGCAGGAAACAACGGTATTTTCTCATAAAATATCCCATTTCTAATATCAATATCCCCTTTTTTACACAAAACATACGCTCAACGATTTAAATATCATACGAAATTTATTGAACAGTCTTTGTCATAGTGCATCACCATTTCGTGAAAACACGTTATTTGATTAAAATCTGCTATTAATTAAAAGATAATGAAAAATGTACCAGAAAATTATTTCAACGACTGTAGTACGAAAACCCCACGACGCTTGTTCCTTCTATATTTTAATTACACTACCACTGATATTTGCAATTTTATTTGCTTGTCTATTTCTTGGGACCAATGAGATATTTAAAGTGCTTTACTAAATTCATTCAATAACTAATTACCCACAGAAGTAATATGTTTAGTCAGGTTGACAGAAATGTCTGCAGTTCTCATTGATTTTACAATAGTTTAAGATAGCATTCAAGAAAGCAATACATTAAATATGTAAGACGGTAACTATTGGGATAAACGCAGCAATTCATTTGATTCTCCCCACTTTTAAACCAAAAAAGTATTTGTAATTATTGATTGCATTGAAAGTTTTCAAAATATAGTAACTACCGTAATTTCCGGCGTATAATCCGCGGATCAAACAATTCTTTTTCGACCCAGAAATTTTTGTTAGTAATTGAAGCCAAATTTTTATTGCGATCTAAAGTGTTACATTTTATTTCAAAAATTTTCTGGGTCCAAAAATAATTGTTTGATCCGCGTGTTATACGCCGGAAATTACAGTACATCGCTTACAAATTGGAAAAAGAATAAATCTTTTAAAAATTCTTACGTTAGTTAAAAAAAATTTCAAATCGTATGATAGCTTTCACTCACAAATAAAGAAAAAGCAAAAAGAAAGTATTATGATTTCCCTGGAGTCTGCTCATTTATTTCTTTTCTTTTTATTTTTAGAAATTTTTATTATATTGTATGAAAGTTGTATAAAGAGAGATCCTTCCTTTAGTCAATGTATATCTGCAAAATACATGAAAATTTACAATGAAGTGAATCACGATTCTATGCTTTTGATAATATGAGTGGACAGAGAAATGAGTTGTTGGGATTATTAGAGTTGTACAAGCAAAAAATTTCCAATAGGGTAGTAGTTCATAGTTGTTCCAACATATAAGGTCAGTGAATGACCTCATAGGCCCACACCTGTCGAATAGTCCCTAGTCTAGCTTTCTGAAAGGGCGCAGGTGCATAGGGTCGATAAGCAATCGTAGAGGGGCACGCAACATTCACTGGCAACTTGTGTTCGTTTCCCAAGCGCATAGATACATATAAATGGCAACAATATCACGAGAAAACCGTAAAGAGAGAAAGCGCTTCGGAAATTCTGTGGTACTAACTCAGAAACTATTGAACAAGTTTTAGGAACTTGTAATTGCTCTTGCGCTCAGCTTTGTTCGGTGTATCGATGTAGATTGATATTAAATTGGATTATCTCTTTAAAGCGAAAACGACATTTTTATGATTTTTGCTTTTTTTTAATAAGAGTAAAGTGTTTTTTTTTCTTTTAGCATTGATGTATAAAATACTTGCATGCCTTTTGCCTTCAATTTATAAACCGAGAAATAATCATTGCTTTTTTTTGTACATTTATACTTTATGTATGTTATTCAATTATAAATGATATCGACTGAAACTGTAGCAAAAAAATCGCTAAAATTTTATGAAACAATAAATTGTAAAAGATAAAAACAAAACAAAAGTTCGGATATGATAGTGGAGTTATTGAAAAATTTGTAATAATTGTATATTAACAATTGTTTATTGCATGTTTCTTTGTTTTATTTTTAATAATTTTATGTTAAATATCACAGGTTGCATATCCACAAAGAGAAAGAAGATTTTTTTCCCCTTAAAATTGTAAAATAACCAGCAGATTACTTATTGTTAAATTTAAAAATTGTGTTCCTTGTCATTAACCCTTTCATTCCCATGGTAAAATACGTTCTAGAAAATCCGTAGTTCAAAGAATCTGAATTTACACCAGAAAAGTTCAATGATAAATTTCTCTTTATTTAATTATGGAATTTTTGCTATTACATAAAACAAGTATTTCTAGTTTAATTTTCTGGTATGAATTCGAAATATCCGAATTAAATATAGAAATAAAATAAATAATGTCATGATGCCATTTGAACTCACTGCGAATGAAAGGGTTAAATATACGCTTTTTACTTCTTCTAAATTAAATATTTTTTATATTTAATCCTTTCCGGCACACTGTGAACGTTCTGGGATACTTAATTTTAATTCCAAACTTGCAACAGGCACCAATAATATTTTAGTACAATGTTGCTTTTATAATAAAAGCTTAAATTAAGGATTTCAAAATATCTAAAAAATCCGTTTGTGAATTCCGGTGTCAGTCAATAATTTCTCATTTTACTAACAGATTTCGCCCGTGCCGGATAGGGTGAAAGTAAAACAGGTCTTAGATATTTAGGAGATTTTAGGTTTTTTAGCACCGGATAGTGCGTAAAGTACTGGTCCTTATTTCTGAAGATAAAACTTTTCATTAAATAACGCAAATACTAATTTAGAAAAGTGATGGTTAATCCTTTAAGGCTCGCAGCACTTCCATTGCAAAAATATTTAATGACGGATTGACGCCAGTATTTTTTTTTTCTCTCATACACGATAAGCGGAAAATATGTATTACAAAATTCTGGTGTCATTGTGACATTTGGAAATCAAGTTGATTATTCCATGTAATGGAACACTGAGACACAAAAGATTAAAGTCTTTGAAAGTTTTGAAATGCACGAATCCTGTAGAAACGGGAAAATGAGATTTTAGAGCTAGAAAATACTAGAATTCAATAAATTTTAAAATATCAAAATTCAGTAAGTTTTGGACATGCGTAAATATAATTTTTACGTTTACACTTAACCCTTTGCACTGCAGGGTAAATTCATTATTTAAGTGTTGAAATTAATGACTGACACCGGTATTTGAAATCAACTTTATTTATAAATAAGAAAACGCTATATTTCACACATTCAATAAACAATAATTTTTTAAACAAAATTCCGGTGCGAATGTGGCGTTTGAAAATTAAAATTAAGTGGTATATCTATGAAACCACCGCGCCGCAAAGGGTTAATTAATATATAGAGAAAGTTTTGAGGTGGCGGTATCGCAAAGTTACAGGCGGATATATTTATATTCTACTTACACCACTATTTTTAAAAATACACTTTGAGGTACATTTCTCTTGCAAATGTTCTCAAAACTTATTCCAAACATTTTTGTTTTGAAAAAGTGGTGAGATGTAGTGTTGAAAAACATTCGCCCGTAATTGAAACTTTGCGATATATCCCACCTAACTCTAATTTACTAAATGGAAGAACATATAAAAATTGGAATTCTGTAAGTTAAAAAAATTAGCAAAGAAGATTTTCAATTGTCGAACACTTGAAAAATTAGTATATTCGAAAGCATGCATCTAAAACTAATGTTTTTTTAATTCAAAATATGCTTTTTTGGAATTAAAAAGTTAAGAATAGACACTCTGCAAAAAAAAAAAAAAAATAAAATAAATAAATAAATAAATTTCCATTAACTAAAATAAATGCCTATTTACATTTTTTCAGAAGTACTCGAAATCATTTGAAGTAAGCTGAAACTCTAAGTTAATATCTAACCAGTAACTGTTACTTCAGAAAAATCTGCAAAAATCTAAGACAAATAAGGGTTTTCTTGTAAAATTCTGGAAAGTAATATTATCTAGTGGTAACTTACTTATCTGAACTGTTATAACTTATGTATCATTTTTTTTTCGAAATTGGGATGTTGTTAGCCACTGGATTTCTTAGCCACATTAAGTAAAAAAGTATTACTTTTAGTAATAAATTTTAAAAATTTTCAAAATTTTGTCAGAAATGTTTTTTAATGTATATGTAAAAGAATATTTTAATGTAATTTCTAATGAACTTTCGAAAAGAAAAATAGCTATAAAACAGATTTAAAACTTTGTATTACTGATTCTAACAAGAAAGAAGCCTTAAGATCTCAGTTACTATTGGTTTCAACAGAGTTACTACTGACAGAATGTAGTGTGTCCTACGTAAAGTTAAAAACTTCTTTCCTGTGTTCCAACAGTTCATGTGGCAAAACGTATTTTACAGGTAATAAACATGCCCGCCAGGCTGAATCACGTAATCAGATGATACAAACCAAACGGTGACATTTCGCCAGATACTAACTAAAATTTCATTGTTATCTTTACCATCCATACTCAATTTTTATCTTTAAAGCAATGTAGGGTGATAATAGCCTTTTATTTAGAAAAGAATGTTGGAAAAAAATAAATTATATTCTAAAATTTTCAAAAACTTTTTTTTTTTTTGACATTTAAAGCTAAATATTTCTGAAAAAAAAAACTTTCAAATAATGCCTATTTTTTTCATGTCTTTTACAGATTTTTTTGTCTTTTTTTTTCACCGGTTTTTCAAAAGAGAAATTTAATCTAAATGAATCAGAAAAAAGCTTTGATTAAATAATGCAAAATTTACAATAAATATTTACTTGTGAGAATAACAAATTATGATTGGAATACGGATACATGTAAGTGGTACAAGCAAATCATGATTAACCCTTTAATTCCCATGATAGAAATATGTAGTTCAGAAAATCTGATTTAACACCAGAAAAATTTAATAGCTAATATCGATTTATTTAAAAAACGGAATGTTCTGTTATTAATTAAAGTAAATATTGTTGTTTTAATTTTCTGGTGGGAGTTAAGATATACGAATTAAAATATCTCAAAATATCTCTGGCGGTTTGGAATCCAGAGGATGTATAACGAACTGGCAAATCAGGGAAGCTGTTAAGAAAATCTTTTAACACAGCTTGACCTTAACTTTTGAACTACCGTAAATTTTAATCAAGTTTTATAAAAATATTCCTCAACAGAAATTTTATTTAAAATTATTTAACTTACATTTTTAACTTGTTATGTCTGGTATGTATATTTAGTTTATTTCAAAGACTTTTTTGTTTGCATAGATACTTTGAATATGCCTTTCGGGTGTATTAGACACGTGTGGTAGGCTGGCAGTTAAACAGAGAAAAATTATTTTTTGTTTTCCAGAAGGCTGAAAACCCGTTTTTTTTTTAATGCACAACGAAGACTCTTTATTTTTCCTACAAATTAACCCCTTAACTTTGTTGCCCAAACTGGATTCGGGCAAGAGCACATTGCTTGCTTCGTTACTAAAACCTTTTTAATATCACTAATATGTCACTGTAAATTTATCTCTATTGATTGTCATATGTTTTTCGATTAATTAAGGCAAATTTTTTAGTGTAGAAAAAGTGGTGTTCAACCCCTATTTTTTATTTATGTTGTCAAAAAAAAAAAAAAAAAAAAAAAAAAAAAACAGTTAATTCTTTAACTTTTTGAGTGTCAAGCAATAATGTCTCTGGAATATTGAATTGTCACCGGAAAAATCGATAAAAAATCTGTTTTAAAAATTTAAAAAAAGGCAATTTTTTAACATTTTACCGCCAAAGTTAAAAATGGAAAATTTCATTAAAAGTTTCTGGTGAGAATCTGGTTTAACCCTTTCCGGCACGGGGAAAATCTGTAATAAAATGAGAAATTATGGACTGACACCGGATTTCACAAACGAATTTTTTAGATATTTGGAAATCCTTAATTTAAGCTTTTATTTTAAAAGCAAAATTTTAGTAAAATATTTCTGGTGCCGTTTGCAAGTTTGGAATTAAAATTAGGCATCCCAGACCGGGCACAGTGTGCCGGAAAGGGTTAAATTAGGTGGGTTAAAATATATACCACCGACCCTAAAAGGATTAAGACCCAACCCGCATGATCGTGCGGGTTAGAAATTATTTTAAATTTTTGTTTTTCAATCGTATGTAGTAAAAATCCGAAATGAACGATTGCAGAAAGAGTAAAGTATATATTTATTTTATCAACAGATAGAGTCTGGAGTACATGTTTTAAAGGGTTAAAGTGTTATTTTATGATTCTAAATATGTCATTGATGATAAATATGCATGTAGACATACTAAGAATAGACTGAAATAAAGGATTAAATCTGAGACTGTGTACAGAGATATATGGAGACCAAATAAGAAATCTTATTGCTAATGATTCAGACAATAAGAACAAATGAAGTAACAGATAAATTTTTGGCAGCTTAGCGTTAAACAATTTTATTATTTACAACTAATTACTTTTAATTAATTATATTTTTATTATTAGCACCTTATAAGTCAAAAATTACGTATCAGTTTTGTGAAAAATGCGACTAATTTTACACCCTCTTATCGTATTGTGAAAAAATCTTGAATTATTAAAAAAAAATCTTCAATATTCGGTGAAAGTGGAGGCATTTTTCAAAACAAAACAAATGTACAGGTAGTAATACGTTACAATTTATTTTATATGACATTTATTTCATGTTTCGAATAAATAATTAGAGTGGACTATTTTTGTCCGTCTTTTACAAGCTGTCTGATTAATCAACTTTTTATTATTGAAAAGTAATTGTGTTCAAAAATATTTACTAAATTAGCTATGAATTGTACATTAAGCTGAAAAAAATCTCTAAGCAGCAACAGACTCAAACTGCAGAAATAGTCTGTGAAATCAAAGTTATTTAGACAACAATTTGTCTTTTTCTTGACCAAGAAATATATTTATATTCATTTTAAACTCTTTAACGACGGTGGTTCATTTTTGGACCACTTAAATAAAATCCCTAAATTCCTCATTGGCACCAGTAATTTGCAATAATATTTTCTTTTATTAAGTGAATGGAGAAAAACTTTCAAGTAAAATTGTTTGTAAATTCTCGTGTAACTCAAACATTTTCACATATTACGACTGCAAGTTCTTAGTCCCTAAAAGAGTTAACACATGAAGGCGGGGTGTCACGTATACGTTCCATATAGAATGCGTATGCTTTTTATTTTTTTAGCCCCGGAATATTTTAGTTAAAATTTTTGCCTTGCCTAAGCGTAGAGTTCTTGGATTGAATATGGCCAAATATACTATACGGGATTACTGCTATACTGTAAGGGCAAATGTTACCGGCCACTTCAGAGTTTAGACATTTTGTTAATTATATAGCAAATTGCATGAAGAATTTTCCTGAAACTCCAGGTGAGTAAGCATAATTGTATCGGTCAGCACTGTTCAACCTGGTATACGCAAAAACCAAAAACAATTTACAGAATTTTTTGCCATATTAAATCTTCGAATATCTCCAATTTAATAAGGTCTTTATTTTTGTGAGAATTTACTGATATCCCGCGGGTGCCAGGTTGGAGAGCCTTGGTATAGCTCATACATTACCTTGAAGATAGTCCCGAAACTCCATAGGGGACAGTCAACAAATTGAAAAAAGACGAATATCTTTTGAATAAACCTGTCAAAAAAACGTATCAAAAAACGTTCAAACTGTAGATTATGATTAATTGACTTAGATTGTAATTAACTGTGTTCATTTTTGTGTGGATAGTTTGCATATTCGTAGAGAAATTAAGGTGTTTATGAAAAAAGTCCTAAATTTTGCCAAGTTTTTGCTTATAATTTTCAGAGTTTTTAATATAAAAGAAATGTTCTTACCTGAGAATATGACAAACAACATTGTACATAATATCTTGTAATCAGAATTAAAAATAATATGAGAAGGTTTACTAAATAAATTTTTACTGCGCATGCTCAAACACTATCAAAATTTCATTTGCATATTGTGCAAACTAAATGAATAGAGCAGCTTCTCTGAAGTCTCAAAAACATAGCTGGAAAATTCCAGAAGTGATCGTCGAAAGAATAAGCTCAAAATTCGTTGTTTCCAAAATAAAGCAAAAAAAAGAGAAGTTGTATCCAAATATAGTAGTACGTGCCATATTGTGTATTCTATATTGAGACTAATCAATAAATATATGGATACATCCCCTCATCTTTTTGCTAACACAATATGCAAATGAAATTTAGATAGCATTTACGCTTGTGCAGGGAAATTTTTTTTGTAAAGCTACTCGTTTTTCATAAAATTTTATTTTTTAATTCTGATTACAGGGCATGGTGTATAATGTTGTTTGTCATATTTTCGGAAAAGAATTTTATTTAATATTAAGAACTCTGCAAATCATAAGCTAAAAACTTGGCAAAATTTACGACTGTTTCAATAAAGACCTTAATTTTTCTACGAGTACAATTTCTATCCTCATAAAAATTAACATAGTTTATTATAAAAAGCCACTTAATCATAATCTACAGTTTGATCGCTTTTGCTACATTAATTTTGACAGTGTTATCCAAAAGATATTCGTTCTTTTTCATTTTATTTGACGTCTCGTATAAAGTTTCGGGAAAAAATCTTCCCAGTAATGACCTGTACTATTATGTTTACGCACTTAGAGTTTCAGGATAATTCCTCATGTATTTTTTAGATATTTATCAAAATGCCTAAAATCGCATATGGCCGGTCACCTTTGTCCATATGGTGCATTAAAAGCTGAAATGTCGTTAAATGACTTTCACCCTTAACCCTTTAACGTTCATTGGTTTCGCCACGAAACCACAAAATTTTAATTCCGATACGCAACACTGACACCGGTATTTTTATCTAAAAATATCCCTTTTATTTTGTATGTGAAAAATCACGTTTTCTTATTTAGAAAAATATTTGTTCTTAATTACCGGTGCCATTCATTTATTTCGACATCTTAGCAATGAAAATGCTATGATCGTTAAAGGGTTAAGAGGGAAAACAGTGTTTCGTTTCATTTGTTTACGCACCAATCATACGGTAGGAAACCTCTCCACTTCACAGTACAGCTACCTGTTGCAGATTGATGTTTTTTTATTAGGTGTACTAACCAGTAAACGGAAATTTATGAAACATATCTCAAGTTATTTATACATTTGGTACAAGCAGATCACAAAAAATAAAAGATAGATTTCAAAGGAAATTTCCTTAACTTTTACTGTTATAAATACTTTACATAAAAGGTGGAGCATAAGTTTCCTCATATATAGTTTTAAACATTTTATTTATTTATTTATCATTATTATTATTATTGTTGTTGTTGTTGTTATTGTTGTATAAGAATTACTCCCAAAAATGCATTTGAATAAAACCAAATAATTGAAATTATACTGATGGTCATATTCATATTGATATTCATGATAATCATGAGTATGGTATATTATATTAATAAAATTTTTAATTGTTCATTTTTCTAATGTATGAAAATTTATAACTCACCCTGTATTTATGAATACTTATTGATATTCATTATACTCATGAATATGGCATAATACATTAAGAAAATTTTGAACTGCACATTTTTTAAGTGAACATTTTTCTTATGTATGAAAATTTATGACCCACCCTGTATTTCTGAACACATATTGATATTCATGACATTCTTAAAATTGGAGATTGTTGTACATGGCTTGTTATCAAGGGCAATGCCACGTAGACACAACAATTGCGATTAATTTCTGAGATAGAAATCAGGAAGAAATCCTAAAGCGTGATTTCTAGATTACCCGATTAATCGATAACGGGAAATGTAAGTAAAAGTAATAGACATCTGAAACCCCATATACAGTCAGAATCATATTAAGAAATCGATTAGCTCTAACTGTTAGACCATTATACATTTTTTCAGATATAGCGAACAGTACTTTACGAAATTTCTGGTACTAAACCACCTAAAATCCAATAAATTCTTTCATGCGTACGAGCACTGTAAAAATTGATGGGTAAAAGTACCACCGCATTTCAGAGGATTCAATGGCAGATAAAAATTCATCATTTTTACCCGATATAACAAACAGAACATTATTAATTATCTAAAAAAGTTTTCTTTAACTATTCTTTTATATTTATTTCATATATAATGAAAAAAAAAATCCGTAAAAAAAGGCTTAAAGTTAACACAGTGAATTATATCTAGACTTTCCATTTGTCTCTAAGGGTTACAAGTCAAGTTACCCTTCAAATCTCCCTTGAGGGTGAATTTTAGGGATTTATTACTTAAAATCTCAGAGCCCTTCCACTAAGTACCTCTCAGATATTTTTGCATTACTTCATCTCTTTGTTATACTTTTATTTCCCATGCACGGTCAGAAAGTGTTAAAATAGAAGAATTAACCCACCATAGTTTTCAAAGGGGAAAATCCTGTCAATGTCGAGGGTAAAAGAGTTCTTTCTCATTTTTTCCTTTTTTTTTTTTTTCCTTTTCGTTATTTCTGTCTGCACGCGGAAGGGGATGCACGGGACTTTCCGCCGATGGGCAAAGGCTTATCGCAATCGGCTTGTACCCCTAATCTTGTAACCAACATCGCAGCTAGTTTAATGCAAGGCGCCAGGAGAGCATATTCCGATGGTATATACAAAGGAGAAAAATCGATTTTTAATTCTAGAGTGTGTTTGGAGAGCTCTTTTCTCATCTGCTCCTAGTCAATGTGAAGGAATAATATAAACACATGCACTGAATTGTCCGGTTTTAAAATAAAATTCCAGAATATTTAATTCAAAATTATTTCTGGATTAGAAAACAGAGCAAATTAAAAACATTTATTCTCCCTAAGTTTCGATCCTAGTCTTCTTCTTCTCTTTTTTTAGTAGCAAAAAAAAAAAAAAAAAAAAAAAAAAAAAAAAAAAAAAAAATCTTAACGTCACATCACTATTTTCTATTGTTAAAGAATATGTTGTTCAAAATATTGCGCAAAAGCTTACTGACTGGAAAAAAAACTGAACACTGTGATTACTGATTCAATAAAGAAATAAAAAAAAAAAAAAAAAAAAAAAAAAAAAAAATGGATGAATCCAGTACTTACTAGTTTTGGTGCCTTTTCTAGGTGCGTTCGTAATTATATAATACGTAGCACCTATAGTTGTCGTTCAGTCCGTCCGTCTGTCCGTCCGTCTGTCCGTCCGCATATAACAACGCAAAAACTACCCAACCGAATCGTTTGAAATTTAAAATACATAATTATTACATAATTTTGTCGAGTCATTTCAAATTTTATGAAAATCGGATGCATAGATCAATTACAGGGGCAATCAAAAGTATTCCATTACATTACGGTCAATGGGGAAAAAAGTTTCAAATGCATTTTAATCGTTTGAAATTTAAAATACGCAATTATTACATAATTCTGTCGAGTTATTTCAAATATTTTGATAATCGTGTGCATAGATCAATTACAGGGGCAATCAAAAGTATTCAATTACATTATGGTCAATTAGGAAAAAGTTTCAAATATATTCTATACGTTTGAAATTTAAAATACATAATTATTACATAATTTTGTCGAGTTATTTCAAATTATATGAAAATCGGATGCATAGATCAATTACAGGGGCAATCAAAAGTATTCCATTACATTACGGTCAATGGGGAAAAAAGTTTCAAATGCATTTTAATCGTTTGAAATTTATAATACGCAATTATTACATAATTCTGTCGAGTTATTTCAAATATTTTGATAATCGTGTGCATAGATCAATTACAGGGGCAATCAAAAGTATTCAATTACATTATGGTCAATTAGGAAAAAGTTTCAAATATATTCTATACGTTTGAAATTTAAAATACATAATTATTACATAATTTTGTCGAGTTATTTCAAATTATATGAAAATCGGATGCATAGATCAATTACAGGGGAAATCAAAAGTATTCCATTACATTACGGTCAATGGGGAAAAAAGTTTCAAATGCATTTTAATCGTTTGAAATTTATAATACGCAATTATTACATAATTCTGTCGAGTTATTTCAAATATTTTGATAATCGTGTGCATAGATCAATTACAGGCGCAATCAAAATTATTCAGTTACATTATGGTCAATTAGGAAAAAGTTTCAAATATATTCTATACGTTTGAAATTTAAACTACATAATTATTACATAATTTTGTCGAGTTATTTCAAATTTTATGAAAATCGGATTTATAGATCAATTATAGGGACACTCAAAAGTATTCCGTTACATTACGGTCAATGGGAAAAATGTTTCAAATGCATTTTAATCGTGTTACACTCATACGAACTTAATAAAATTTATATGCAACTATAAAGTACATATTATAATATACATCATACATAATTTGTGGTGCAAAGAACATTTGTTATTGATTTACAAGGCCACACAAAAGTATTACATTATATAATGGTATAGGAAGAACATTGTTTGATGAGCGTTTTAATTGTAATTCACTATTTACAATTTTATGAGATTGACATATGAAAGTAATATTTTTAAAACTTCGTTATCGTACGAACGCACCTAATTTGCTACGCTTCACGTGCAATTTCCAACTTGTTTAATGAAACTTTCATGACAGAAGTTCATTGTTTATTGAAATATTAAAATAGTAAAATGTTTTCTAAATCTCGTAAAGTCTGATATATTAAAAACTTTTCATTTTTAATTTGCTATTTTGAACTTTTTCAATGGCTGGCTTGCTAATTAAAAATATTGCAACATAATTTAATTGAAAAACGTTGAAACTTTGAAAAATGAAGAAAAAAATCATTAATTTTCATTGTTTTTTTTTTATGATAGTGTTCAAAAACTGTAAAATATGCAAAAATTCAAAATAATTAGTAAAATAAAGAAAGTTTTAAAGTTAAAAAAGTTTAATTTTCATTGTGAAATTTATTACATTAAAAACAATATTACAAGGTAATTTAATAGAAAAATACTGAAACATTGAAAAATGATAGAAATCATTAATTTTCACAGATTTTGAAATTTATGTTAATGCTGAAATAAATGCACAGTATGCAAAATTCAGAATAAATTGTAAAATTTTAAAACTTTGAAAATTGATAGAAATTTAATTTTCAACCTTTGTGAAATTTATGATATTGGGAAAATAAAATAATGCACATTATGCAAGAATTAAATTTGAAAAACGCTGAAACTTTCATAATTGACAGAAATCGTTATATTTCCATGTTTTTTAAAGTTATGAAGATTTGCAAAACAATGTACAGCATGCATAAATTCAAAATAAATTGAAAATGCGTATCATCTTTATAATTTCAGTATTCACACATACCGGGTGTCCCAAAAATGACTGATGGATTTTAAAATTCAATAACTTGCAAACGGTGACAACTATTTAAAAAATTTTTGCAGGAGGGTTATGCATAATGTCAGGAGTTTTTTTACCGTAATTTTTTATTTTAGTTCGAATTTCAAACAATAAGTGGCGCTGACGGCGATTGAAGGCCAGGTCGACGCTTCACTCAGCACTGATCACCTGGCTTTCAATCGCCGGCAGCCAAACCTATTGTTTGAGATGCTAACTAAAATAAAAAATTACGGTAAAAAAACTGACATTATGCATAACTCTCCTGCAAAAATTGTTTAAATAGCTGTCACCGTTTGCAAGTTATTGAATTTTAAAATCCATCAGTCACTTTTGGGACACCCGGTATAAGTAAAAAAGAAAAATACCGTTTTGATTCATAAAAAGTTTATTATAAATCAGGGCAAGCGCTGTGTCACAAATGGCTGTTTTTCACCTTAAAATTTTAACAGTATTCTTTGCCTTATGAAATCTAAGAAATTCTGTTATTAAATAAGAAGTTGAATGTTTAAAGATAAAAAACCAACGATTATAAATGCACAAATAAAGTAAGAAAAGGTAGCAAACAGCCGTTTCGAATCTACTATGGAGATTCTTCATCAGTGCAAAACTCAGCGAGCTAGCTCCTCGATTACAAAAAAAGAAAAATGAAATTCACAGATCCTTTTCTTCAGGCAATCTAAAGCCCCTTCGACAGGAACATTAGTACATAATGATGAAACATCAAAAGAAACCATCATGTGGCCTTGTGGCTTAAAAGTGTGAAGTTTCTTGACAAATTCAAAAGAATTTTTACCAGTGAAAGAATTACCGCTTGAAAGAGGAGAAAATATGGAAACAAGATATTTAGCAAGTTTATAAGAAGCCGTACCGATATTGGAGACAATGGGTCTAAAAGGAATTTCAGGTTTATGAACCTTAGGTAAAGCATAAAACCTGGCACAATGAGCAACTGAAGGAATAAGAGACCGTTTTAATTTAGCAGGAATAATGCGCGAAGACTTAATGGCAGATTTGATAGTATCAATTTCACTAGAGGAAGGGTCTTTGTGGATATCCACATAGGGACCATCATTAATTAATAGGATTTCTCCAAATATGTAGACTTGTCAAGAACAACAATCTGACCACCTTTGTCAGTCTTAGTTATGGTCAAATTCGGATCAGAACATAAACTTTTAAGACATTGTTTAACTGAACTATTAAGATTTGGCTTATAAACATTAGAATTAAAATCGACAGTATTGGCAATGAGATGCCTAATAGACTCTTTTTGAGAAGGAGAAATAGCGCTATGCTTATATGCACGTTCAGTAGGAGCAATCAGACGGGGTAACGAAGGAGTGGCTTCTTACAGATTTGATACAGAGAAATTGTTTAATTTGAGAGCATTAAGCTGATTATTATTTAAAGCGACACTAGAAAGATTGACAACACCATTTTGATTAACAGTAGGTAAATTGTTGGAATTGTTAACGAAAGAATTATTACAAAGTGTACTAAATTTCTTTTTTAGAACTGAGCAATGAATCGAAGAAGCTTTGAGGACTCTATTCCATGAAATTCTGTCTATAGAATCAAAATCAGGTGATGAATTAGCAAGAGAGATATGTAAATAATATAACTCATGCTCTATATGAGCAATTTTCTGACTGGTCTCTTAAGTCAAAGCACGTAAAAGAGCTAATTTAGAGCGAAATAAAACCTTATCTATCCTACTTGAATTAAATAAATTACACTGTATTGAAATGAACCTAGGAAAGACTTTTTTGCGTCTACAGTCACGTAGAAAATGTAAGTGCTCTAAAAACCTATACTTTTTCAGTCGTAAATTACAAAAACCTATTGATTTGTGACATAGCAAAGAGAAGAAAAAGAATAAGAACAACAAAAATGGAATCAAGGCCCGTTGACGCCAAATACATTAAAATAGCAAATAAAGCCTTTGTGCAAAAATGTTTAAAGATAAAAAAACAACGATTATAAATGCACAAATAAAGTAAGAAAAGGTAGCAAACAGCCGTTTCGAATCTACTATGGAGATTCTTCATCAGTGCAAAACTCAGCGAGCTAGCTCCTCGATTACAAAAAAAGAAAAATGAAATTCACAGAGCCTTTTCTTCAGGTAATCTAAAGCCCCTTCGACAGGAACATTAGTAAATAATGATGAAACATCAAAAGAAACCATCATGTGGCCTTGTGGCTTAAAAGTGTGAAGTTTCTTGACAAATTCAAAAGAATTTTTAACAGTGAAAGAATTACCGCTTGAAAGAGGAGAAAATATGGAAACAAGATATTTAGCAAGTTTATAAGAAGCCGTACCGATATTGGAGACAATGGGTCTAAAAGGAATGTCAGGTTTATGAACCTTAGGTAAAGCATAAAACCTGGCACAATGAGCAACTGAAGGAATAAGAGACCGTTTTAATTTAGCAGGAATAATGCGCGAAGACTTAATGGCAGATTTGATAGTATCAATTTCACTAGAGGAAGGGTCTTTGTGGATATCCACATAGGGACCATCATTAATTAATTAATTAATATTGATACTTATTACTTAATACTTAATAATTAATGATGGTCCCTATGTGGATATCCACAAAGACTCTTCCTCTAGTGAAATTGATACTATCAAATCTGCCATTAATTAATACTTATTAATTAATGATGGTCCCTATGTGGATATCCACAAAGACCCTTCCTCTAGTGAAATTGATACTATCAAATCTGCCATTAAGTCTTCGCGCATTATTCCTGCTAAATTAAAGCGGTCTCTTATTCCTTCAGTTGCTCATTGTGCCAGGTTTTATGCTTTACCTAAGGTTCATAAACCTGACATTCCTTTTAGACCCATTGTCTCCAATATCTGTACGGCTTCTTATAAACTTGCTAAATATCTTGTTTCCATATTTTCTCCTCTTTCAAGCGGTAATTCTTTCACTGTTAAAAATTCTTTTGAATTTGTCAAGAAACTTCACACTTTTAAGCCACAAGGCCACATGATGGTTTCTTTTGATGTTTCATCATTATTTACTAATGTTCCTGTCGAAGGGGCTTTAGATTGCCTGAAGAAAAGGCTCTGTGAATTTCATTTTTCTTTTTTTGTAATCGAGGAGCTAGCTCGCTGAGTTTGCACTGATGAAGAATCTCCATAGTAGATTCGAAACGGCTGTTTGCTACCTTTTCTTACTTTATTTGTGCATTTATAATCGTTGGTTTTTTATCTTTAAACATTTTTGCACAAAGGCTTTATTTGCTATTTTAAAGAAGTTGAATACTATATAAAATTAGTGATAGCTATCAGCAACATGTGGCGCCGCGAATGTATCTTTGATAAATGTACATGATTTAGCGTATTAAAAAGAATTATTACCACAATAAACTTGAATCTAACTATTATTAGTTCATTAGCAACACCATAATTTTATTACACATCTAAGGGTACATGGAACATAAAATGCAGTGGCGTAACCAGGGTGGATGCCCTAAACAAGTAATATTGTAAGGTTTTCTTCTGCTTGATTTCGAGCAGAAAATTTTCAGTTTAGATAAGACCACGGTAACTAGAATACTAGATACCGTGTATCTAGTATTCTAGTTACCATATACTTGATCTAGATACCGCGGATAAGACGGACAGAACTTTAAAAAAATATCGGTATTTGGAATACTTGGGCACCCACCCTGGTTACGACACAGAAATGGCTTAAATTTTTGAGTTTTTAGTTATCGGTCAAAACAATAAAGCTAAACGATTATTGTGCTAAATGATAATGGATTAAGATTCGTACGTATCCAGAGATTTACGGTATTTTAGGTGTTTCAGCAACAGAAATTTTATAATGTACTGATTTTTATATCTCAGGATAGACTTTGTTTCTTTAAATAAGGCAAATATTTCTTTGTGAAAATTCTGGTGAAGGAACTTGAGAATCCTTGAAGCGCACCAACCCTGTGGACCTAAAATGTTATCGACGATAATATTTTCGCACGCTCCTTATATTTTTTAAGGACTCTGATACCATTATTAAAATTAAGAAAATTTACGTTTAATTTTTAAACCACAATATTGGCAACCCCGACCTTCATTCAACGATTTTTACACTATTTTTCTGTGGTAAAACACTTTGAAAATATTTTTAAAATTTAGTGGTAGAATTCTGCGAACCCTGTATCGTGCTGGGAGATCTTATAATAATATATTTTAAGTACTGTCGGTGCATACGTTACGGTCAGTTTGATTAACCCATTCGTGCCCAGCACCTTTTGCGTAAATTTTATTTGGTTGGCACCACTATTTTTAGAAATTTAAGTTTAGTTCATTAATCAAGAAAATGCATAATTTAAATAAAATAATTATTGCTTTTCTTTTTTACCGGTGTCAAAAACAGTGCTGAATGCATCTTTTGAAGCGTCCCTAAAAAGGGACGCTAGGCACTAATGGGTTAATCGGTTGTAATTAATGATAACCGTTTATTATTAATAATAATTACCAAATATTTATTAAATAAGCCAGTTGATATGACTAATTTATTAGAATTTAACAAAATTAACCTGTTATTAATGGTGACGAATAAAGTTCGGCCAATTTTATAAATTTCAACTAATTTAGCTTGAGATTTTTATTACGAATGGGATTATTTATTCCTTGTCAGCGAATTCCTATTGCGCAAACGTATAGTAGCAGTTGTAGTCACACAAGTTTGTTTTAGTCTGTATGCAACAACTTGGCGATATCAGTTGATTGTTTATTTTAAATACAGGAGGTCGAAACTTTCGTTCATATTAATTTTTCGTCTGTCTCTTGTTTTGCGTTTTAAGTAGTATCAATATGTTATTACTTAAGAGCGTTCAGAAAAAAAAAAAACTATCTGAGGAAGTTGAAAATTCCAACACTAAGAAATTCCAATTTAATACTAGAACGCCCGAAAGGAGTCGATTCGACTCCAACCATGTAATTAAATTTCATTTCGAGCCAGAATTTTTTTCTTGAAATAAGTTAAATTTCAAACACGCGGATTTACGTTAAATGAATCAATTAAATAATTTCAAATAAAATTTCTGCTGTGAAATAATATTATGAAACTTCAGTAAAATTTTCGGGCGTTCTAGTGTTAAGTACTTAAGGATTTCAATATTAAAATTGTAAAATTAATGGTAACTAGAGTTGCTGCAAATGTAAAAAAATTAAATGCAATTTATTGCAATTTATTTAAATAATTATTGTTGTAGCTCGAAACGCGTCCTGTTTAATTTTTTCTTTTTATGGTGATTTAACAAAGTATTTTAGTTTATTTATCTATTCCTATTAAATATACATATCTAGTTCTTATACCCAAATTTCAAAAGAATCCAATAAACTTTAGAACAGTTACAATTGGTTAGAATTGATATAATAATACAGCTAATAAAATTCTATTAAATATTCTTAATCGAATATATACACTAACAAAAACCAGTGATAAAACACTTTGTATAAAGAATAGCTATGAACTGGTAAATATTATGAATAATCTTAAATGTATAAACAATATAACTACATATGATTTCAAAGATCTTTTTAATAATATAGATTTATTAGATCTACATAGTGTAATTAATGCACTATTAAATAAATATCAACATGATTTGAATATATCAACGAACACTGATACTGATTATTTTCATACTTTAACAAATTTCATTATCTATAATAATTTTATAATGCAAGATAACATAAAATATATACAGAAAGTCGGTATACCACAAGGTGGTTGTACATCTAGTAAATTATCAGACTTATATCATTATGAACGTAAATATATTAATAGTAGAAAACATTTATATCTATACACTGATGATATAATTTTAATTGACACTGATAATACCAGTATGTCTCAGCACGCGAACTTGCCATGTCTGTCACACAGCTGAAAATCACCATGCATGTTGGCCATCGTTATTTTCGAAACGTTTGCTTCGCCTTATTCAATTGATGAGATATCTCCAATAAAATAAGTCATTTTCCCGTTCTATAATACTAGTAGCATAAAATCGTAGTACGTGGCAGACATGACAAGTTCGCGTGGAAATAGTCCTCAATTTCCAGTAGATTATCCAGCTAATTAAGAAATTACAAAAGACCTGCTTTCTAACATTACCATTGACTTTTTAGATCTTAAAATTATATTAAAAGAAAATATGTATGACAAACGGAAAGAATTTAATTTTAAGTTAAAACATTTACTAATTTTAAATCATGTCTTCATAATTCTGTATATCGTAATATAATACTTAATCATTTATCGTAATTTCGCGCGTATCCGCCGCACTTCAGATAAGTCGATTTCCACCTAGAATTTAATTTAAATAAAATGTGACTTACTTTTGCTTAGCATGCATTTCACTTCTTTTTTAAAATAAAATTTCCGGTCTGAAAAGGACTTATCTGAGCCGCAGCGTTTACTCGCAAAAATACGGTATAGAGAATAAAATGTTTAAGTTCTTCTCATTTAATTAATGAAAATATTAAAAAGATAATTTATGATACACTAAACAGTAGTTTTCCGAAAAAATTCATATATCCTTTAATATATAATTAGTTGTTACATGATCTTAAAAAGAATTAACACATTGCGTAAAAAATGTATAAAAATTATTAAAACATAAAAATAATAATAAATTAAAACTGTAAAAAATATAAAAAATATATATAATAGGATGGATGGGTGGGTAGATGTTAGAGTACGGAGGAGGGCGACGTTGTCTGGATAATATGCAATGGTTAATTTAAAAAAACTGAGAGGAGGCGAGACATTTGCTAAATTGCAAAACATTTTATACAGGATATTCATTTGACACTAATGAATGGATAAATGTAGAGTTACATTAATTAATTCTTTTAATATAATTTAATATAATTCCATGATCAACTTGTACCTAACTTTTAACTAATTGGATACTTAAAATACCATTTCTAAGTGTATAAAATGTATGTATTAACTATCTATTTTTATTTCTTATTTCATCTTATATTAAGATATTGAGTTTAGGTTAACATAGTTAAATTAAATAATTTTGTTTTACATTCTATAGGGTAAACTATGGTGTGTAATATATTTTTTCCAGTTAATTTCTTTTATTTTTTATGTTGTTTCACCTTTTATTTTTTTTTTTTATCTATTTTGGTAGTTTTGTTGTGTCTTGTTTTTTTTATGTTTTTTCTTCATTTGATTTGGTTTTATGTGTGTTGGTAGCCCCATATTAGTATTATTTTTCTTTTTCATGGCTAAAACGAAGATGAAACCACATACTTCATTTGTAGTTTCAAAGTATTTGGGGCTTTAGGATTCTACTTTGGTTCCGCAATTTCCATTTATATTCATCTTTTTTCTTCCCCTGTTTCCATGTGATAATTTTCTATTAAATTCAAAGGTTCATATATTGTAATACAAGTAATGGTTATATTTATATATATACATATGTTATAGTAGGTTTGATAAATTTGGTAAGTGTCGGACGTTCCCCTCAGTCCACACAACTTTGAAGAATGTCCGTGGTAGATATAGCTGCCACCACCGATATTACTAGGTGATATCGGTCACCCACTGTGAGATTGGTGTAAATGAAGACTTACGCTAGTAACCGAATTATCAGTTTATTAAGAATACATGTACACACAAAATACGCTATTTACAAATATATACAACTACAACTCGGATATAGGTGATCCGGTTCAACATTACATTAGATACCGTAAAGATTGGTTGTGTACTATTCCAATTACACTTTCCACCTCACACTCAATATACGTTAAATTCACTTTTTTGGAGCTCAACCTTGAGTCTCCCAACACAAGTATACTGGGCCTGCACTTCTTAGCCCAGAGCACTAAACACCAGGACGTCTGTGTCCTTTGCGCACCAGAAAACGCACACTTATGCTCTTCCACACAGAGCAACCTCTAGGTACGAAACCTAGGTACCGAATCAATGATCTGAGGCAAACTTGCCCTCTCCAAATCACTGCTTTCCCCCACATAAAAACCTTTTGAAGCCTCCTCATTGGACACATATTCCATTCTTTTCTTGCTTAGTGACATGCTGCTTCATCATCCGCATACTTCACTGACAGGTGGACATGCCTCTGAGCCATCTCCTTTCTCTAACACACCACCTGCAACGGATTAGCTGGCAATTCCCCTTTCCACAAAGAAAGAATGTCACCTTGGAAATTCTGTACACAACCATACCATAAAAAATATTCAAATAGAGAAAGAGTAGATATTACATTCTTTAGCACAGGTGCTATCAGATCCTGACAGTAAGTATTAATAATGACCGCATATTTTGGTAAATTTTATAAATATTGGATGTGTATCATGTTTACCGCTTATTATTAATAGTTATCAATAAAATTGTCAATATGACTAATTCAGATTAGTAAGGAACACATCCTTAATGCAGCATATACTATCACAACTATATAAAGATACTAATAAAAAATAATTGTCAAAAGTTAATTATGCTCAATCAAAAGACATGTCCTATTAATATGACGCCAAGGCTTAATGGATTAAAGATAATTACTTTTATAATTATTGAACCAATTAACCTCTTGAAGTGCACCGGTATATTATATATACCACTTAATTTTAATTCCCCTAAGCCACATTGGCACCGGAATTTTAGTATTAAGTTTTGTTTTTTACAATGTACTTGAAAAACAGCTTTTACTTACTATCATATAAATTTGTTTATGAATCCCGGTGTCAATCAATCATTTGAACATTTTAGGAACACAAGTGCTTTGCCCCTCAAGCGGTTAAAAAAAAATGTAAACGCTGAAAAAATAATATAATAAATACTGTAAAGTACCCAAACTTTGCCCCGATTCTGATGATTTTAAGGGGGGGGGGGTGTTATAATTGGAATATTTGTGAAAAGAATAGGACATTTGGGAGGATTTAGAAAGGATGAAATTTCACAGGATTTTCACAACTTGCAAAATAAAATCAGATCAAATTAGGTTAATTCCATGAAAACTTGTCATGTCTGTCGCACAGCTAAAAATCGCTATGCTTGTTGGCCACCGTTTTCTTTCGAAAAGTTTCCTTCACCTTCTTCAACGGATGAGATAGCTCCGATAAAATAAGTCACACTTTTCCGTTCTAAAATACTGGTAGCCAAAAATCGTTTTATGTGACAGACATGACACGTTTTCATAGAATTAGCCCTTAACTAAATATATGCTTTATTGCCAACCTCCCGATTTTTTACACACCAATATTTTTATGCAGAAATACTTGTTTTATGTAACCGCACAATTTATGCAATTGAATAAAGTGAAATTTTCTAGAAGATTTTATTGGTGTCAGAGAAAAAAAAAATCGGGAGGTTGACAACCATGTATATGTTAAAACTTAGTCCATCAAAATCGGGGAAAACATTAATAGCATGCTATTAATGTTATTAACCCATTAACGCCCAAATTATTTTCTTCGCTAAAATTTAAATTTTGTATTTCCCACCACTTTTAAAAGCAAATTAACTTTTATCTAAATTTACCAAGGATTCTGTCTCGTGAAATAAGGTATAAATTTTTCTTCCTCTTTACTGGTGGGAAAACCGCTTTCTTGCTGTTTTTGTGACCGTCCTCAAACGAGGACGCTGGGCGTTAATGGGTTAATTAATTTTCTTGGCGTAAAATCATCTACAATATTTAGATTTCCAGTGATAATGTGTCCATGATCAATATTAATGTATTTTTGTAGAGAAGGATCAATGCATTTACAGGGGAATGTGCTATCAGCAGAAGTGTTTATTGAGAACGAATTACAGTTAAATATCTTTCTTCCTATAGTGATTGGATATTTAAAAGTTTTTGATATTTGAATATTATTGATAATGAAATTGCAGTTTATGTCATTTATTATAGAATTTATATTGATTTTATTAAATATTTGATTAGAAAAAGTTATTACCATTTGAGTATTAGTATTTTGAGTTTTAGGTTTTTTTTAGTAAATTTATATCGAAAAGATCAACTCTAGTCATTATAAGATCATAAAAAGATATTAGTGAAATGCTTAGAGTAAGTTTTACTCAGAAATATATTTAAATATAGTACAATGTGTTTATTTTTATTTGCAAAGATATTTTCGTATTAATAACCAATCGTAATTTTTTATAAAAGTTCGAAGCAGATTATTTATTTGTTTAGTTATAATTTTTTTGGATTCAATGAAAGTTGATGAACAGCTTCCTCTCTTGTTCCGTGTAGTTTTACGATTTATGTGATGATTTAAACAAGGATAAATATCGTAATTTCCCGCGTATACGCCGCATCTCACATATGTCGATGTATGACCAGAATTTGTTTTAAATAAAATGTGACTTGCTATTGCTTAGCATTTATTTGACTTCATATTTGAAATAAAATTTCCGGTACGAAAAAGTATTAACTAAGCCGCGGCGTAAATGCGGTAAATTACGGTAGGAGAATAATCAGTAGTGTTATTTATGGAGGAAAATAATTTATTAGATGTTTTGAATACTTCACTATTAAGTCCATGTGGATAAATTGTATTATAACATTTCATATACAATGCTCAGCAAAAGTTTAGACAATGATCGATTACGCTTCTATATTCAGAAGTATGTACCAAATTTTTGTAATTCATCTGTCACACATTACTTGTGACTTATCCTTTATTCACCTTTTACATAATATGTAATGATAAAAAAACGAAATTAACATTGTGGCAAAAGTATAGACAATTTGTATATTTACAGAAAAATAACTACAAATTAAAATCGAGTTGCACCCAAATTGTCTGCAATTAATGCAAGAATATGACTTTTCATCAAAGAAACTAAATGCTACTTTTTGTTAATGTTTTTGCATTGCAAAAACAATGGAAAAATGAAATAATTATGAATTTATTAATGTTTTATTGCTAATGGACTCTGCAAATGACACTTTTACGCCCAGAAAAATTGTTTACGTTTTCATTTTTTGTAGATTTCGTACATTTTTGCAGCAATCCATTTCAGTGTAACACATATCTCGCTAAAAGAAAGCGCTATTAAAAAAAATTGCTGTTTTGTTCAGTTCTCTATCTGTTAGGTTCCATTCTCATCAATTTCTTTAATTTTAAAATTATTTATATGCGTGAAAAAAATGTAAAGCTATGTATGTGTATCCTACAGGATGCACTGTGTCTGAAGGGATGATAGTTCCATGGCCCTTGTTGTCCACCTCTGATTAAAGAGATTTTTGTTCATTTTCAAAATGAAA
Organism: Maratus speculifer; assembly: GCA_964019185.1. Classification (NCBI taxonomy): domain Eukaryota; kingdom Metazoa; phylum Arthropoda; class Arachnida; order Araneae; family Salticidae; genus Maratus; species Maratus speculifer. The sequence continues at coordinate 308,833,697 of OZ025293.1, read as the reverse complement.
CACGATTCTAATTTTGCACTACGGCCAGTGACATGATCAGGTGGTAAACATTTCTTGCTATGTTAAGCCAGTTTTGACCCGAAAATTTTATTTCCGAAACGAAGTTAAATAATTATCAAACAAAAGTGAGTCTGTTTTTATAAAGAGAAACATTCTGGTATGAAATAGAGTTAACGGAGCCTCGGCTTACACGCCGGATTACGATAATACTAGTTCTTAGAAAGAAAGCAAAAATGAAAAAACTACCCTTGTTCATATAATATTCTGGCAAAAATTCGAGTTTTGAAAAGATTTTTCAACGAATGTTCATCACATTTAGTGACATTTCTACTTTTAATGATGATTTTTGCATTTTGATATAAGCAATTTTTATCCCTAATACTTGTAACTTGTTTAAATTTTTTTTTTTTTTCATTTCTGCACTAATCCTGAAAAGGGCTACATTTTGATCTAGTGGAAAGAATTTTTTTAGATACTCTGTCTCCTAACATTTCAGATAGGGGCGTAGCTACTGGGGGCGCGTAGGGGGGCGTCTCGCCCCCCTAATGTCGGCAACTTCGATGACAGTCGGCAAATTCTAGGTAGTCAGTATCAATCGATACAACTGTAAAACACCCGTTTTTTTCCAATTTTCCATGTTTTCACTTAAAACATACACTAAAAAACACCAATCCTTAGTATTTTTCTAAAGGATTTCTTCCGAAAACCCGAAGTTTGCCTCACCATTTTTCGACTTCTCGTGAATGCTGAAAATAATTTGAAAAAAAAAAAAAAAAAAAAAAAAAAAAATCGGGAAAGATTAGTTTTTCTGAGAATTTGTAGTAGATGAGTAGAGTTCTAGTAGATCAACTAGCATTAAAGATGATGACGACTTCGGTGAAGATATTCATATTTTTTCGTGTGCATAGACTTAACCCAGGAGTGGCAACAATCACACTTCGGCGACTATGTACCGTCCGAAAAAGACTGTTTATTGGACAAAAGGAAAGTTGAGTAAAAATGTTCTTCATTCTTATTGGACAGGAAAGCCACTATACAGGCCTCATTGAGTTTGTGGCTAAAATTCTAGGATTGGACAGAACTCGATTATCATATTAAAATGCAACTGATCTGCCAAAGCCATAACTTGGTGGAAACAACTGTCAAAAACTCTATTTTAGTGGTCAATTGGAAGGTTTATCATTGTTTTTTCCTGCTCCCAGTCGTCTATGTTTTTCATATCTTAGGGTACAAGATAGGGACTTGCACGGGCCCAGGCTGCATATTTCAGATGTGTATATTGCTGGGACGATTACTGTTTCTAAACCAATAGGAGACCGTCATTATCACGGTCAAGTACACGCCCACACAGTTTGATTGACAGGAACTCGTGGACAATTGATCGTGTGTGTTTATTATTTATTTGTACTCGGATTGTTTGAATTTGCACTCGGTAATTAAAAATTAAAGGTACGAAAGATTTTTTTTTTTTTTTCAAAATGACTGAATTTTATTTACTTCAATTAGAAATTATACTTCCTCTGATCCTGAAATAAATAAATAAATAAATAAATAAAAATTAAAGTAAGAATTTTGCTTATACGGATATTTTCGCAGAATACTTTTTTTCCCATTTGTTTAATATATATATAAATCATTTTGGAACGATATTTAGAATATTAAAAGGGTTTGAAATATTTTTTTAAAATGTCTTATTTATTAATAAAAGATAGCCTCCAATAATTAAAAAAAAAAAAAAAAATCACCAACGGACTCTCGGCCCGCGATGGACTCGAACCCATATCCTCCGGTTTCAAGCTCGACGCTCTAACCATTCAGCCAGTCAGCTCACTTTCATCCGCAACAGATTATCGTTATAATTAGCACCGTCAATTGTCCACGAGTTCCTATCAATCAAACTGTGTGGACGTGTACTTGACCGTGATAATGACGCTCTCCTATTGGTTTAGAAACAGTAATCGTCCCAGCAATATACACATCTGAAATATGCGCCCGGGCTTGATCCGAGGCCCGCAGTCGGCCAGTCGAAATAAAGACAATTTTCAAACGGGTCGGGTCGGCAGAATTAAGACATTTTTATCAACGGACTGATAAACGAAAAATACGGGCCATGCCAGCAAATAAATTAAACGGACCAGCTAGGCCGGTAAAAAAAAAAAAAATTAGTGGGCCAGCCGGCCCGATCTAAAAGAGTAAGCAAAACCGATAAAATATTGACTAGTTTCAATGAATATGATTTTCGGGAGAATAAGTGTAAATGTTCGTCATGAACCGATGCTAGTTTGATAAATCAATACAGAAATGTTGCATGTCCACCATAGAAGTCGGCATCAGGCATAGTGTCTGAGCTGAGTTTCTTTTTTCTTTAGCAGACTCGTGCAGTGCTGAAATCAAGCTTGCTTTTTTTCTCAGTGAAGTCGAGATGGGCTAGAACTGTACTTAATTGTTCTCAGGATGTATAGCGCAGACAACATGTTTTGTAAAAATATTAAAAACGATAATGTTCTGTTAAAGTAATCTTTGGAAATATATCGTAAGGTGGTCAAATGTATTGCTAAACAGCACATTTTTAAACTACTTTTAATTGTAAAGGCTTAAAACTGACAAGCCTGACTAGTGAAGCGATTTTGAATCCAATAGTAATTTATATATATATATATATATAAGGTTGACAATAAAAGATTTTTGTTACGGCTTCAGTTTTTCTCCTTTTTCGTGATGTCGGAACTGGAAATTCGTTTCAAAACGCTTTCTTTAACACTATTTTATCTAAGATGCATTACCTTTACCAAAAAATAAATAACGTCATTCGATTGAATAGTTTCTAATGAGAACACCTGCCAATCTTATGCATTTCTGAAAATAAATGAATTCAGAAGTGTGTCCAAAAATAGCCCTTTTGTTTTGGGAAAACTTTAAAAAATGTCAGAGAAATATTTTCACAAATCTACTTTTTATTAGACAGCTTCAAAAGTATTCTAAACTAAATTATTATTATTTATTTATTATGAATCCTTATTTGAATGTTGAAACGTCTAGGAAAAGTAGTCATTAATGTTGCTTTTATGTACTTTCTGTCGTGCGAACGCATCGTAATATACTGTATATACTGTAAGATATACTGTAAATTTATTATATAAATATATATGCAATATTGTTAAAGAAATCTTAATTGTAGTTAAGACAAAATTGTGATTTTTTTTTTCTTACAGAAATTGAATTGGGCCAGATCGCGCAGGGCGGGGCTGTGTACTATAAATATAAACGGACCAAACTTAAAATTTTTACATTGGATAGGCCGGTCCAAGATAACTATCATTCGAGTCGGGACTGGGCCTAAAAATTCTGGCCCATAGTGAAATTCTGGCTCTAATACAGGAAAATTTGATGATAAACCTATCGATCATTGACGAAAATCAGGTCTGCAGGTGGTACTAAGAATGACTTTGGCAGACCAATTGCATTTTAACATGCGAATATTGAAAATTCAGCCGTCAATTCGATGTGGTGATGATCCGTGCAGCTGATTCTCAGTCTGATGGTGTTTGTTTATCTTCTAGATATCCGCAGCTGATGTGACATAGGTAAAGTTCAATGAAATGGGTTGAATAATTGAATCATTTAGTCGATTATTTACGTCTAAAGCCGATTATTGAAAAATTGACTTGTCTGTTGAATAAAATGTTTTTTATCCCTTTTAGAGACTAGAGATAGAGATCCACACGGGCCATAATTTTCAGGCTCGACCTGTTTGAAAAAATTCTTGACCCGGCCCTAAAAAGAAGTTGGAATTTCACCCGAAACCGGCCCGCAAAATTCCAACTCAGTCCGATTGAATTTCTACTAAATAGTGATTTTTACTTGTATGGAGAAGTTCTGATTAAAAAAAAATACTTTAGAATTTTTCTAACGTTTATGATCTTCATTTATATAGAAATGACGTAGTTTATGTTTAAAATGAACCGCTGTTTGTTGTATGTAAATGTTTCAGTTATCCTTAATACTATTAATCCGTATTCCATGTATTGGAGCTATAAATATCTTAAAAATGGTATACAGTAAAATCTTCTAAAACGGAATCGCATAGGAAAGAAAAAAATCGTTATAGACATGTTTCCTTCTTAGCAGGTATAAAAATGTATTATATTTTACCCTCACATATTATTGCATTAATTTTATATGGATGAAACGCAATTTTCAATTTAAAACATTATTCCGCCATAGGCAAATACTTTTTTATACAGTTTACTACATTTTAATGAGCTTAGAAATCTACGATTTTTTAAAAAGAATAAATTTTTATATTTAATTGAAGAATAAAGGCGATTTTAAACTGTATGCTTTTTTTTGCAAAAATTTTTGGCTCAGGCCAAATTTTACTAATCTTTCAACAGACCTGGCAAGACGAGACAATGATTTTCATATATAGGCTGGCTCAAAACTGGGACAAAATATTTTGGCCAGTGAAGGCTAAGAAGAGTGAAATCAGTTCCGGCTCGGTACGGAAAAAATAAATTAGGCCCGGCCTGATCCGATCTTTCAGGAAAAAAGTAAGTCCCTATCCTAGCCCGACCTAGGAAGAGTAATAAAATTTTTTTATTTAATCCTTTTTAATATAAATAAGTCTACTGTAAATAAATTCCAAGCAACTTCTTACTAAAAATTTCAACTTGTTTAATTAATTTGGATTCGAATTTCCTGCTGTACTATCAGCAATAAAATAAACAAATTTTCATTAATATGAAAATACGCAACTGGAATATTTATATCAATATAACGTAAGGGGTAGTATAGAATGTCCATCTTTTTCTCCACTTAAGTTTAAAATAGAAGAAATACATGACATTGCTAGCAATGGTTGTTAAATTGGGGGCCGAAATTTTGTTTCTCTTCACTCTCAGTCTTATTGCGACAAAAGGAGATTAAATAAATGAAATGACTCTCAGTTACCAATGTAATTTTGTTATTAGGAGTCCACTGCATATACTTAATTTTTTTTCTTTCACACCAGAATTGAGAAAAGAGGCCAAAAGGACTCAGATTTAGCGCCTGTTGCTAACAGTACCATCTATCCCCGCTATTTTAAATTAAAATCGAGAATCGCCGTAAAAAACTCCTGCTATCTTACGTTCTTACATAACACTCTTGTAGGAATTTAATTTTACAGCTGCCACAATTTGCAAGTTACTGAGTTTTAAAATCAGTCAGTCAATTTTAGGACATCCGGTAGATGCATATATACAAATACAGAAACATACTTTTAAAGATATAAACATATATATTTTAAGTTAGTCGGCAAAATCGTCATTTACGCCCCCCCTAATGAATTCTACTTAAATACGCCCCTGATTTCAGATACATGTAAAATATGCAAACCGATTTATTCAATAAGTGGCTCCGTAATAAAATTTTCAAAGAGTTTTATCTGTGGGAGTATTTATTAAAGATCTCACTCTTAAACTGAATCAGATAAATGTTATGTTATTAATACGATGATTATTTTAAGATTATTGTTTTAAAATAAGACTGTAGAATTGTAGCTTTGTTCAAAAAAAAAAAAAAAAAAAAAAAAAATTGTTAAAATTCACATACTGTTATACATTTAATGTTACAAAAAATTGATTGATTGCAGCATAAATCTGAGAAAATCTCATGTTAGCTTTGTCCTCTTCCTTCAGTTATCATTTCTCTATATAATCATTGGCTGCATTATCGAGTGATCCCTCTCGTTAACAAAGCTAAATCGAATTAACGCGCGTTTCAAGTAGAGGCGGAGAAGTGTAGCTAATCTCTTTTTGCTGGATTATTCAGGTCAATAACGCATCCCCAACGAGAGAATTATATACTTCCCCCGAGGGGAAGAAACACCCTCGGGACAACATCAACAGGATACAAAAGGGGAATGGGGATAGTCACCGTCAAACCTCTACGATTACTGCGGGCTGGTTGCGCAAACATTCTGTATATCCCATCAAACCCCCACCTGCTGAAGTAGTGGTGATTTTATTAAAGCTTATGGTCCCAAGAGTCGATCATTATTTAATGGTGGTTCCCGTCTTTTCACTGCTCTCTGTGTTGTACAACAATAAAAAACCCCATCTATGTACCTAACCGAACCGTTGCTCAACAAACCGTGATGAAGTAGATAGGTATCAGTGATTCGACAACATATGCCGATTTTGTAGTATTACTATTCATTAGCTTACGAAATCAAAGCGATCCGACCAGGCTGCCTGATGTATGCTCTAAAGAGATTTTCGGATTTTTACCCTAAACGAATAGAGAAAGCATGAAGAGGTGGGAAAAGAAAAGGATTTCTACTATTGCATTAAGGATTTAAAAAATATATTTTTTTAAACAATGCAAAGTTTTTCATTTACAAATCCATGAGTCATTTTTATTATTCTGGATGCAAGTCAGTTAATTTTATTTCATATTGTGGTTAGTCGTTTATTATCCTCTGTGCATATTTAAAAATTGAAATAATGATTTATCATCGGCTAATCTTCTACAAAAAACACAGTCTACTATCTTGCATAGTTTTTGAGAATTTCTACTCGGAAATAAGTTATTGTGATAAGTTTCTGACACATTTAAAACAAAATTTAATCCAGAGAATTATATACTCATGTACTCATACCTATAATAAATGATTTCGAATATAAGGATGATGTAAATAGCGAAATTAAACGCAAAATAAAATAAAATAAGAATAATCTAATTTTAAAATATACATACCAACGACTATCAACTAGGACTTATTAAAAAAGGGGACATTCGACGTGGAAACAAAATTTCATTAAAACATTATTAATATTCATTTAAAGTATTTATTATGATGGAGTTATAGTTAAACATAAAATTTCTTATACTGTGTCATTAATTCCTTAACTATTACACGCTTTTTGACACCACTTTTTCATAAATATTTACGTTATTTAATCGAAAAGTTTCTGACAATCAATTGAAATAAATTTACAATTACAAATTAGTGGTATCAAAAAGCTTTTAATGACGAAAGTGTTCTTGCCCGAATACAGTTCGGGCAATACCAGTTAATGAGTTGATAAAAAACCCCAAAACAAGTTAGAAACTGGAACCTTGGAAAACAAAATTCATTTTTTCCTTCATACAAACAGTTAAAAATAAGGTAGGGAATGCAATTTTATCACGGAAACCCATTAGCACACTCGCAATACTTATAATCAGTGGAAGATGCCTGGACAGGTTTTCAGAAGCCAGAAACACCGTTATGTTCGAATAGTAATTTTCGTCTTATTCCATCTGAGAATTTATAATAATCTTTTGCGGTGAAACAGGACGAAAATGGCTATTCGAAAATGGTGGTAATTCGAACATACACACTGCTTGCAGTCATGGTTATGATAACTAATTACTAAATTAGTTTTGAGATTTATTATTATTTTTTTTTTAAACTGAGCAGTTATTTAAAGTTATTATAAAATGTCACTTTTTGAGTTTTGAGTTTTTGAATGTCACATTTTTCATCTAATCTAAACCAAGTAGCACATATGTAAAATACAATTACGATTTAAATTACGATCGATAAACTAAAATTTTCTTTCGCTCAGAAAGAACAATCTTGCAAAATCTTCGGATTTTTGAAAACGTATGGCGGCCATTCCACGAACAGGATTCGTACGGATACCGTCATTTTCCAGGTGCGGTACCAGTATATTTTATATTGCAAAAAAAAAAAAAAAAAAAAAAAAAAAAAAAAAAATGGCCAAACACGTAAAATTTTGTTTTATTTAAAGAGGGATTTTTTATAAGAAAATGAAGATATTGTGAAGAATTTCCTGATCTTGAAATTCTAGGACCCGTACGAATCCAGCTGAAAAGCGGACAAAATGTCCAGCCCGTGACACTTACATCATTACCTATTTCTATTAAATTAAAAGCTGTTGGAATGTAACGTATATTTTCACAAAAAATGCAGATTTTCAGTTTAGCATAGTTTTTTGAATTTGAAGATGCAATAGTATTGTTAAAACATAGCAGTAACATCAGTAGCGGCTCGTCAGGGGGTGCTGCATCAATTTTTTCACACCACTAAAATTGTACAGAAATTTCGGTTTTTTAAATCAGCAAAATTTGTCGAATAAATAATATAAATGATTCTGTTAAATTTTATTGGTGAGAAAAATCTGAAGCAACACTCCCTGACGAGCCGCTACTGAGTAACATGTAGAAAAGGTGTCAACAATGTATGGAATGGCCGTTTAACACTAAAACGGCCATAAACGATTATTTTGACCGCTTCAACATACATAAATATATTTCGGTTCAAATCAGAAAGTTCATTCGAATATGTATTTAAAAATTACAAAAAAAAAAAAAAAAAAAAAAAAAAGAAAAAGAAAAAAAAAAAAAAAAAAAAAAAAAAGAAACGTTAAATGAAAAGTCTAGTGTGAAATATTTTCATAAAACGCGACTAAAATTTTCGGTCTTTCTAGTGTTAATAGGTTTAAACTTTTCATATTTGCGTTTAATAAGCTTTTCCGGCACAGACAAATTCTGCTAATAAAATGTGAAATTATCGACCGACACCGGAATTTAAATACGACTTTCTTAGAAATTAAGAACTCCTTGATTTAAGCTTTCATTGTAAAAGCGAAATTTTATTAAAATATTATTGGTGTCATTCGCAAGTTTGGAATTAAAATTAGGTATCCCAGACTGGGCACACTGTGCTGGTAAGGGTTAAACCGTTGACCAAAGAAAACTGCCTCTGTTTAAGAGGTTTAAAAATATTCTTTTACACCCTGGATCCAAGTAATCTGCCCTTTTCTGGACCATTTCATGAAAAATGAATAAAATGTCGTACGTTTCACATTTACTAAAATAGCTTTATATATATTCACTGATAAATTCTTAAATCATAAACTATACAATCAAAATAACAAAAAACTCTAGATTTCTATATTAGCATAGTTATTTTAGTTTGAGATATGATAAAACTGCTAAAACAGCAGTAACATACAGAAAAGCTGTCTCACACGTGACATGGAATGGTCCATAATAAGGCCCATTATAATGTCGAGATTAAATAAATGAAAATTTCTATAGGAAAAAACCGATATTCCGAAATCCTGAGGCTTCTCTGCTCTAGGAGAGAGAGGAAAAGACAGAGAATGAGAATGTTGGGCAGAAAGGAAGATGAAATAGAATACTTTAATTCATCGATATATTAGTGTAATTAAATTGTGGGGTAAAAATCACACCATCTTGTCTCCCATTGTACTTTTATTTAACCTTCCCACCCTGTTGAAATTTTACTCAAATTTGATTAAAATATTTCACATCAGAATTTTTATTTAAATCCATGTAACATACTTATTTAACTTAAATCTTTGGGTTATTTATTTAATTTACTTTATGAAAAAATTTCTGGTTTGAATCGAATGAAACGCATTATAGGACTGGGTCGATTAGACCCATTCAGGGTAAGAAGGTTAAAAGCGTTTTAAAAACAAAACTACTGCCCTACAGTATGATTCTAAATTCATGGTACAAAATTTATGGGTTGGCACAGGACACTAACAATAATTAATAGGAATGTAAGGCGCAAGTGGCGCGTTGTGATTCAAACAGGGCACCGATTTGGTCCTTTTTCATTTCAAAATTTCTCACACCAGAAAATTCCTATACTATTTTATTCTTTATTGTATAATTACATTTCATGATTATACAAAATAAATAAATAAATAAATAAATAAATAAATAAAATAAAAATAAATAAAAATAACTTTGAAAATTTCCGATGTGAAATCAAAATTTTTGAATTTTAAAAACGCGCAAAATCGGCACATCTGTCAGATACAAGAAACAGGAATGGAGTTTTTTTTTTTATTCAAAAAATTTGATATCATACTTTTTGACTAATCGTGAAACGTCTGTCTATAATAAACGAAAGAATACTTTAGGAATATACTGGTGTGAATGAGAAGTTTTTTAATTTAAAAAAAGGTCCAAATTGGCCCCCTGGTTGCGCCTCAAAGCGACACTTGTGCTTACACATTCCTATACAATAAATGATTGTTACAGTGTCCTGTACTGACCCTTAAATTTTGTACCATGAATTTAGAATCACCCAGTATATTTTAAAATGCATCAGTACTATTTCTTTTAGGGACAAAATCATTCTTTTCATATTTATTTTCAGATTTTGTAGCAGTTTCTGTAAAAATCATATTTTTTAAAATAAATTATGCAAACGAATTGTTTTATACTTAAAAGATAAATTATTTCATAAAATTCATATTAATTACATTTAATACTCTTTTATCAATATATACAAGTAGATTTTACGTTAGTCTTTCATTAAAATTATTTTTTTGCAGGTTATCCCATTAGAAATGAACGTATCGAAATGAAACGTTTTTACACGCGAGGGATTTTTTAGTCCCTAGAGGTATATTTCTCCACACTTACAAAACAAAGAAAAGACATTGCTTCACCCATCTCCTTTGGACCTTGACTTTGAAAGGTAGAGTGCAAATCCGAAGCTTCCTCAAAAAGTTTATTTCATTCTTTCAAGAAAAAATATGTGATTGGGATAGATTTTATCCCAGCCCGTGTGCTGACAAGTTAATTTTCGATGTTGAACGAAGTTAGTACACGCGCATAGTTTTGTGTGCCATTAAATCTGAAAAGAAATCTTCGTCTCATTTTTTGGGAGAATCTACCAATTATAAATATCTTAAAAATATCTTTTACTAAAATATAATGGTTTTCAAAAGTAAGTACTTGTAAGAACCCTATTGAAAGGCTTCTTTTTTTTTTTAACTTTTCAGCCATTGTCTTATTGCAAAACGGACAAGCATTCACCAGTAAAGATAAAGAGAAACTTTTTCCTTAATCATGAGTGTAATTTTGCATGAAGACGGCTTTTAACACTATTTCTATAACGATTTTCTGTATAGGCTATTTCCATGAGTACTTGTAGTGTAAGTCACAGCCTACGATTTTTGGCTACCAGTATTTTAGTACAAAAAAAATTTGATTTATTTTATCGGCACATTCTCATTAATTGAATAAGGCCAAGCAGACATTTCGAAAATAACGGTGGCAAACAAGCATTGCAATTATAAGGTAATGTGACTTACACTACAAAACCCATGGAACTAGCCTATAGCTTTTTCTACCGAAAGGTGTCTTTTCACAGTTTTGCACTTGAATGCAAATAATTTCTAAAACTGTTAGGATTTCAAACTTTCTGTTAAATACAGATAATTAAAGCAATATATTTATTCATTGACCCATATTTATTGGAGATTATTTAATTAATATTTAATTTTAAATTTATTACAGCTTATAAATCCTAGCTTAATCCAACAAGCTTCAAAATATAAATGTTTCACAAATGTAAACAAACATGTTTTACGTCAAGAGAAATAACAATTAAAAAATATCTTCATTTTTTTAAATTTGAAAATCAGATATTTTAATACTACTAACTTAATAAACTTTCAATCTGATGTAGAAAAATTCAATCTTTGTATTAACAACAACAACAGTAATCATAAAAAACAGCATATTATTAAAACTTTTTCCTTATTTAGTAAAACAGGTTTTACACGAATGAAAACAAATTTCACTTGTCTCGAACTCGCTATAAGAATTAGAGAAAAATACGCATTATTCAGTTTTTAGAATTAGTCGCTGCAATGATCTATACTAAAATGCAACGTGCGAAAAAATAAGCGAATATCAGAGTTATGCAGCAACTCCTCTATTTTCCGTTACAACTATTTAATATGATTGAAATTGATATGTTGCGGTAAAATTGCTTAAAATTAAAAATTATGAAATTCTTTGAAATTAGAAATTATGAAATCTTTAAGGTGTCAAAAGATACATCATGGTAGAAATAAGTATAGCATATGCATATTTTTGCTTCTACGATGAGTTTAAGAAAAATAATCTCTAAAAAAATTTAACATCTTTCGCGCGAAAAATAGAAAAAAATAATTGTGGAGAAATGATTAAACTTAGAGTGTTATTTTAAGTTAACAACCGAAAGGTGTTTTTTGACACATCTTGGTAGAAATGGTGTTAAGCAAGAAGTAAATTCTTAAAATTTACTGATGGAAGTTTGCCCTGTTGTTGATCCGGACCTCCTTAAAGCGGGTTCATTGTCGCAAATTTTGCAACAAATATGACATTTTGAAAAATTTTAATTACACAAATGACACCGGGAAAAACATTCATTTTTTACTACTGATATGTATGTATAATTGTTCTTTCTAACCTATATCATATAACTGTTATGAAAATCTTTGCGTTTGTAATAGCATGTTAAGAGATCATTGAAAGTTTAACACTTTAGCGGGCGGTGTCCACGAAAAAAGTATATTTACTTTTAAGAGTATAAGCATCTAGAATATTTAATTAAAATTTTCTCTTTTACAAAGCACGTGTAAATAAGCAAGTTTTTATCTTCTAATAAACTCGTTTGTAAATTCTGGTATCACTTCATCATTTTAAAACCCGAATTACTTCGCCCTGGAAAGGATTTTAAAAACTTGTACTAATACGGAATTTAAAATTTGTATATATTATAAATTTTTAATAAATTAAAAAATTGATAAAATACAAATTTTCAGAAACTTCAGTTTTATTTTCTTTAAAAAAAGAAAAACAAAATTTCATTTAGCAAAATCTAAATTTCCTTTCAGACTCTAACACTGTAAGCATCCGCAAAAATTTTCGAAATTGGACACTCCTAATAAAGGCACTTCGAAGTTATCAAGGTTTATTTAAAATTGCATGTTAAAGTTCAGATTGATAAATACTATTCGCTTCATAATAGCCTTTAACGTTCCATAAAAACATATCTAATTCGACATTTTAATGAACTTATAATAAAATGTATTTTATCTTATGTAATCTGATATCTAGTTAGAGTGAAATTAGCTAATTATCCTACAAAAAACATTTATACTTATTTCAGCTAATTAGTTTTTGGACAAAATAAATAAATCATGTCTGAAATGTTCGAGTCATTTTGATCTTTTCGAGAAAACACCGAAATATCTTCGGTGAGTCGAAACAAAACGTAAACTTTTCTTCATTAAAATTAATTGGAAAATTGTTGCCGTAGCTGTATAAAAGAATTAAGTAGGAACATATTTCAGTATTAGCAATTATCTCTCATTTTTAATGGTTATTTAAATCTACCATCTTTTACGAATTTGTCATTGTTTTTGCAAAAATTAATTAAGAGTAGCGCGTAATCCATTTAATATTATCGTTTTAATAATGTCAAACCATGATTTTCTGGCTAATTTATAATTGCTGTCAAAACATCATAATAGTGAGAATATAGAATATAATGCAGATACACTGCGGAATCATTGCATGTGAAAGAACACTTTTATAATTTTTGTTTTTGTTTGTTTAGAGATATTTTTTCTTTCTTTCTTAATTTCTTTTTAAATATTTCTTTTTTAAAATCAGAGAGCTTTTGGTGACTCTGAGAACACACTTGATGTCGTCGGTAACTCTGCCAAACCTTCCAATATAAAAAGAGCGTTTTTAATGGGTTACTTCTTTAACCTTCCTACCCTGAATGGGTCTAATCGACCCAGTCCTATAATGCGTTTCATTCGATTCAAACCAGAAATTTTTTCATAAAGTAAATTAAATAAGTAACCCAAAGATTTAAGTTAAATAAGTATGTTACATGGATTTAAATAAAAATTCTGATGTGAAATATTTTAATCAAATTTGAGTAAAATTTCAACAGGGTAGGAAGGTTAAAATTCATATTACTTGATTGACACTTCTTTTTTATAATAGTAAAATTTACCTGATTTAATCTTAAAAGAATTTTACCATTTCAGAAAGGGATGCCAATGAAAAAATGCAAATTAAAAAGAAGTTAACCCACTGCAAACTCTGTTTTCATCTTGGATAGTTTGACATGGTACAGATCGACGATAAGTCCTCCACGTTTATAACTATTTAGTAAAATGAAATAATTTTCAAGGATTATCAGAGCTGCAAAGTAATATTTGTCTGAATTGATGAAGAAATGCTATTTCAATGCAATGACCACTAATTTATGAAAAAGCTGGTATTCAGATACTCTGAATCCTCTGAGGCATATAAGTTCCCTGTAACTTATTTTTTTCATCCTCCAATCCTTTCTATCATAATGATGAATATTTCTTTCCATTTTTTCTGAAAAATAGATTAATTGCGTTAAAAAATCTTTCTCAATAACATTTTCTGTAATTGTATTCAAAGTAATTCTTTCTTAATTTTTTTAATCTAATGAAAATAGCTATTTTTGTATTGTAAACTATTACGTACAGCTTCTAAATTATATTTCATTTAACGGTTCGTGAGATAAGAAAAGAAAAGTGTAAGGAATTTTTTTTTAATTGTAGCGTGACGGCTTCATGTATTTTACATTGAAACACATTTTAAACCCCTTTACTGTGGTGCTCGAACTGGATTCGGGCAAGAACATTTTGCTTGTTTCGGTCTTAAAAGCTTTTCCGTGTATTTATAAAATATTATTACTAATTTCTAACTGTAAATTTATCTTTATTGAATGTCAGATATTTTTTGATTAAGTAAGGCAAATAATTTATTATGGAAAAAATGGTTTTTAGCCCCTGTTTTTAATATGCAGTAGTGGTCAAAATTGTGGACACTTTTAGGTAGCTTTCGTTACAAAAGTAAAAAAAAACTACCTATTGTAACCGTCCGGGGAAAACCCATTGGTAAATTTTGCTATATTTTCATCGATCATGACCCCTAGATCCCAAAATCACCCTCCGTTGAAATGCTGACTTACATATATATACTATATATATAGGTATATCCATATATATATAGATATATATATTTGAATTTTGTCATGCTGTAACTCTCGAATTTATGAACCGATTTGGATGAAACTTTTTATGCGCATAATAAGAGTACTAATGTTTCGATCGAGTTTGTTGGCCAGCTTCTTCCACCATCTTGTTTCAAAATGGCGTCCATTTGATTCTTTTGAAATTTTTATGTTTTTTTAACTTTGTATACTTATAGAAAAAGTTCCGTTTCACAAAATACAAACTCTTACATATCATTTTAAACAGAATATTAGAAACATCAAAAGACATTTTTAACAGTCACACAATGTAAGTTAACAACATAGGTCATTTTAAAGAAAAAGTTAGAAAACATAAAAATTTCCTTAAGTGTCTACAAATTCAAATGGCTTCCATTTTGAAGCAAGATGGTGAAAGAACCAAAGAATTCGGTAGAGACATTAGCACTTCAACTATGCAAATCAAGAATTTCATCTAAATCAGTTTCATCCAAATTCGAGAGTTACAGCACGAAAAAAATCTATATCTATATATGTGTGTATCTATGCATATACCGGGTTTCCCAAAAATGACTGATGGATTTTAAAATTCAATAACTTGCAAACGGTGACAGCTATTTAAAAAAAATTTGCAGGAGGGTTATGTATAATGTCAGGAGTTTTTTTTACCGTAATTTGTTATTTTAGTTCGCATCTCAAACAATAGGTGGCGCTGACGGCGATTGATGGCCAGGTGATCAGTGCTGAATGAAGCGTCGACCATTATGTAAAATTACTTTTTAAAAAATGGCAACTCTTTGGACTGGAGACATAGCAGAAAGGATTGCTGGCTTCTGGAGCTTGTTACTTGAAGCGGTCATCTCAAAGTCTACGCTGTAGGAAAAATGATAGCGGATGAAAAAACAGGCAAAAGGATGTCAGAAATGGATAGAAAAAGCTATGATTATGGAAATGTGGACTGGTTTTCGTTGGAGTTAAAAGTTTCAGTCACCTGTTGGAAATAAAAGACCGTGCTTATGCAGTAAGTTTATCTTTTATGCTAATGAGCAGGTACAGGCGGAAATGGGACAATTTCTTGCATTTTATATTGTTATCATTTAGGATTTCATAAATATAAATGTTTATTCGTTATATAGGGTTAATTATGATTTAATTTAAAATATTAAGTGCAAATATTTGATTGTGTTACATCATTATATAAGTAAAGCATATTTCTTTGAAATAATCTTTAAATAACTTTTGAATATGTCATTTCATAGTTAATGCAAGATTTTGTCGCATTATACGAAACCTGCTGATTGAGCTTTATTTTAATAGTGGGGGGAATGTTAAAGCCATTCCGCCTGCTGAAGAGTGATGGCTTTTATTATTCTGCGGGTGACTTTTTTATGTTGTTTCATATTGTTATTTTAATGTTTACTGTTTTTTAAAAAATGTTCATACATTATGCACCTAGTGCTTAATAAATATTTTCATGGAATTTAAATTGTATATGTATGTTGCAATTGTTAAGTGCTGCATTGGCGCCTATGGTAGCAATATTCTACATGATGAAAAGCAAATATATATATATAATATATATATATGTAAGTCAACATTTCAACGGAGGATGGTTTTGGGATCTAGGGGTCACGATCGACGAAAATATAGCAAAATTTCCCGAAGTGCTTTCCTCCGGACGGCTGCAAAAGGTAGTTTTTTACTTTTTGGATTGAAAGCTAAATAAAAGTGTCCACAATTTTGGCCACCTCTGTATGTAATCAAAAAATGAAACTGTTAAGGAGTTAACCCGTTGAGCTCTGGGGTGTAAATTTCTTCAAATTTCCAAATGTCACATTGGCACCGGTATTTTACAAAGAAAAAAAATCTGTTAACAATTAACACGAGAAAAAAAAATGCTTTAAACCTTTTTCAAATAAATTTGGTCAAATTTTCTGGTGCCATTGTGACATTTTGGAATTAAAATTATGTGGTAGAAAATTCTACCATCAGAGCTCAAGGGGTTAAAGAAAGTATTGCCACGGAAAAAATATAAGGAAGCGTTAAAAGATGAGTAATGTGCATTAAACTAATCTTCATTTGAAAACAAAATCAAACATAATTTACTACTCCTAATAAGCAGACATTGGGGACATATTAATACGAAACTAAATTACAATAAAATTTATAAATCACAGGTTAATAGAAATATATGATGTGAAACATGGAAAAAATTATAAGGACATAATGAAATATTTCTGGGAATAAATTAATATTGTACAAAGTCACCTTTTTTTCAATGATCCTTATTATTCGTGCATTGTTTGACTCAGAAAGTCCAGTTAAAGTATGTTTAGATTTTTTTTTTCGATGATAATTAGATGAATGATGGCAAATCGTATATATTTCCATATTGTGTCGTGTACTGATATACATCGCTAGCTAAAATGCCTTGTAGATTCTCAGTGAATTTTAAATTAGGGCCTTTTGGAGGCCATTCGAAAAATTAGTCTGAATTGGTTTCGAACCATGAAAATGATGTATGAGGCAGATTTAAAATTGCATTGTCTTGTCGAAACAAGTAATCACCATCTGAGATAAGGTCAATAATTTTTCAACTAGCATATCCACATATGATTCTGAATTTATGAGATCTCCAATGGACACGATTAGTGTTGTTTCATGGGCGGCATAACCTGCGCACGCAATCATGTGGTTTTGTGCGCAGAACTGCCACAGGCGAATACTTTTTTAACCACTTAATCTTCGCGCCCGAGACATTCACGGGCTGCAAGCTTCACAGCTTTTATCCAGAATTGTTTGATTCTCACCATTTCATAAAATAGTGTATTCAGTTTTATTCTGGTATCATTTTACTTGTCATTAAATAAGGTGAATATATATATATATATATATATATATATATATTGAAAAAAGTGGTGCCAATAACGAATTTCAATTTTTAAACCGTAATTTAATGCGACTGTTAAGGGGTTAATTTTATCTGGCACCACTTTCTCAAAAAAGAATTTCCGAGCGATGGACCCTTTGTTAACAATTGCAACAAAAATATATTCCAAACTTTTCATTAGAAAAATACTGGTGATAGCAGAATATAAAAATAGACGCCTGTGGCAGCCCTGTGTAAGAAGTGGACGTTACCGTAGTTTAGATTATCTAACATTTTTTTTTTTTTTTTTTTTTTTTTTTTTTTTTTTTTTTTTTTTTTTGCAGAACACTACATACGGTTCGGCTAGAGCATGGTAGATTCATTTCTATTTTAAACAGTGTTGCCAGTAGGCTACTTTTTTAAATTCAGATTTCTTGACTGGCATCACTATTTTGAAACTGTAAAATTCTCTTTATTCTCTCCTTAGTTACTATGCCATTAAATTAGGCACATTTCACCATTTGAAAAAAGTGGTGCCAATATAGAATCTGAATTAAAAAAAAGTAGCCCATCTGGCAACACTGGTTTTAAATTGAATTGAACTTTGTTGTTTTAAACAAGCTCGACGCGCAATTCCATGTTTCTGCCTCACCCTCAGAGAAACAGGCCTACCTTTTTGACATAATCTGTTGAATTCTTCAAAAAATATATAAATTACTGTTTTAGATCTGTTTATATTCCTTGAAATTTTACGTCTACTCATTCCGCATTTTCCATAAGCAATACTTTTTTTGTTTTTCGAATTCAGATTGTTGTATGCTTTTTAGCATGATGAAATGAACAAGTTTACTTGACAATAATTTTAGACTACTTTAACAATGCTGTGATATTACGAAATATGCAAAATTTTGTTTGCGATTCCAAAAGAAATGAGTGTCCTTATAATTTTAATGGAGCAACAACCTATTAAAAAAAATTAAATAGCTACCTTTTAATCATTCTTCAAATTTTCGAGTTAAAGTATGCTTAGAAATGTTCCATTTCAAGCATTTTTATCATACAAATATTAGAATAATATTTGTTTTTAAAATCTGCTGTGATTCAATCATTTCAAGCATTTTAAGAATAGAAGTGCTTTGCCCCTCAAAGAGATAAATCATGCATTTGTTTATTAGCAATTTCTTACACTGTATCATGACGAAACGAACATAGAAAAAAAACCTACTAGTCATCATAATATACAGGGCTGCCAAAGGCGACTAATTTTATATTCTGTTAGCCCCAGTGTTTTTCTAATATAGATTTTTAAATAGATTTTTCTTGCAAATTTTGTCAAAGTGTATATTAAGGATTTCTGTTTAAAGAAAGTAGTTAGCGTTAAAAAATAGTCACCTGTGGCAGCCCTGAACATATCTTTATTATCGATATTCAAACTTCTCTCTGTAATCTACAATGCACATCTGGATCCTTGTACCGGGTGTCTCAAAAATGACTGATGGATTTTAAAATTCAATAACTTGCAAACGATGACAGCTATTTAAAAAATTTTGCAGGAGGGTTATGTATAATGTCAGGAGTTTTTTTACCGTAATCTTTTATTTTAGTTCGAATTTCAAACAATAAGTGGCGCTGACGGCGATTGAAGGCCAGGTGATCAGTGCTGAGTGAGGCGTCGACCTGGCCTTCAATCGCCGTTAGCGCCACCTTTTGTTTGAAATTCGAACTAAAATAAAAAATTACGGCAAAAAAAAAAAAAAAAAAACTCCTGACATTACACATAACCCTCCTGCAAAAATATTTTAAATAGCTTTCACTGTTTGCAAGTTATTGAATTTTAAAATCCATCAGTCATTTTTGGGACACCCGGTATTAACTTCCCTTTGAACGCGTTGTAGCGTAGCTGGTAACACGTCGGCACTAGTTTCCCTATGTTTCGTTCAAAGTCCAGCAATATTGGTGGAGTGATCATATACACTTGTTAGGTGCCTTCGTAATTATATAAATACGTATTTCCTGTAGCCGTTATTCAGTCCGCTCATTCTCTCTTCACTCACCGCTCATTCACTCTTCGTCATTTAAGTCGTTAAAACTTTCAGAGATTTGAAACAAGTATTTGCGGCAAGCGGATATTGCGTTACATGACACATCAATCGGTATTTTGTTTAATGTTCATTCCCAAACGTTCTACATTCAGGGCTACCACAGGTGACTACTATAAAGTACCGAAATTAAGCCCCCTCATATAAATGAATTTTCCTTTTTTGAAAAAGTGAAATTAATAAATCCTCCCTTTTAAGATTTATTTTCTGACGCTTTCAGTACTGATTTTTTTTTTAAAACTCCTTAAGTTTTTTGCTTTCATTTCCTTAAATGAATGTATCATATGCAATTTATTTTTAGCTAATCTCTTTCATTAACACTATCATAAAATGGCATATTACCAAACCTTTCAAAGAAATTTTCCTTTCGAAGGATACTATTAATATTTTGATTGATTTTTATTCTCTAAGACTTCATAAATAATTACATTGAGTTTAAGTTTTATCCTTTTTGTTTATATTTCTTTTATGTCTAATATAATTACTTCATTAATTCAATAATTCATTATTTTTATTAAAGGAAAATTTTAGCTTCAATAGAAGGGAATTTTCAAACCAAAAAATATTAATTTGATCTCATTTTATTTTGCAAATCGTTAAATTCCTCCAAAATTTCATAAATTCCAAATGTATCTTCATTCCAATTTTCCTATTCTTTTCACAAAAATTCAAATTAACCCTTTGAGGGGCAAATGTTTATGTAATGTTGAAATCACACCGAAACTTTCAAAAGCTTTCATTTCAAAATAAGAAAAAGCAATTTTACAATCTTTTTTTTTCATCAAAATTACTAAAGTAAAATTTAATTAAAAACTCCTGGAAGAAATTTTAATTAAAATTAGGTGGAATAAAATATATCCCAGCGCCCCTCATTGGATTAATCTCCCCTCCCCCCCCCTTAGAATAATAAGAATTTCCTGCCTGTTAAAGGGGACTTACTTTAAGTATTTTATGGCATTTTTATATTCTGCTGGCACCATTATTAAGAAAAAAATACATTTCGCAGTATTGTTGTCTCGCAAATATTTTCAGAGCGTATGTAAAATATTTTTGTTTTGAAAAAGTAGTACGAAATAGAATTAGCAAATAGTCACCTGTGGCAGCCTTGCAATCTTCAATTTACTTTCAATAAATAAAAAATGAAAACGGACGAATCTGTGATAGCGTTTGTAAAAGATACTCATAATTCAAGCCACTTGTTTAAGCAAATAGCATGATTACAGAAAAAGTTGAAGTTTCTTGGTGATGCATTTTTCGGTTGCACAACGTACAACATATCACTGTACAGTACCGCTTGACATTCTTGAAACATTAGATATTATATGGACTATTAAAAGGCTGTCCGAAACATGCAATTAACATAAAATAGGATATATACTAATAATCTGAAGAAATTAAAAACTTATATAAAAATTATTCTAGTTCTATCAACAACCTAACTAGACAAATATGATAAATTAAATAACATTGTCAACTAAATTATTTTCAAAAAGATCTACATTTGTCTATTTGGCAATATTCAAAAATGAAAAAAAAAAAGCTGCATTTCTGAAGAATAATTAATATGCATAGTAGTATGGAATTTTTAATAATTTCTGTCAAATACTGATGCAATATCTATTAAATACAATTAATTGCTTACGAATAACACTGTTAAATTTGCTCAGCTGTGATAGCCGGGGACTTTCATTAGGTCAGCCTTGAAAAGTTTCGAAGGTATTTCAGTCTCGAACGTAATAACTATCAAAAAATTTTGTTACTGACTTTATATATGATGCTATTTTTACGATAAATATTTTGAAACATACCACTCCACCTTGATTCATTCTGTCATGTAGGTTTTCAAGTATTCACTTTTTTTAATAAACATTTGATAAAAGAGAAAAACATAAGACATTTTTAATTTGATTTTTCACAAAGAAACGTTTTAATGTTGAAATTAGCCCCATTGATGAGGGGTTCCGTGATTTTCGAATCTCATGTGTTTCTGAGTGTGTCTTTTTTACCTCCAAAATAATTATATCAAGAACCTCAAACTATTCTGACACCATTACATAACATTTTTGAAGAATACCCATTTTTCTCTGTTATTTACGATAAATTACGGCGTATAATCCGCGAATCAAACGATCATTTTTCGACCCAGAAAAAATTTTTAAATAGCCCCTCACTCCCCACAAAATAAATAAATAAATAAATAAATAAAAATAAATAAAAATAAAAAACTGATTGAAAAATAATAAAAACCCATGTCTTTGAAAAAAAAAAAAAAAAAAAAAAAAAAAAAAAAACAGCAATTTTCGACCCAGAAATCTTATTTAGTGATCGAAGACAAATATGTAAGGCGATATAATAAGCTACCTACCTTTTTTTTAAAAAAAATTCTGGGTTGAAAAATGATTGTTTGATCCGCGGATTATACGCCGGAAAATACGGTTCTTGCGGAATCTCTAACATTTTCCTAGGATTATAAAAGGCAAAACCTGTTAAAAATTGTGTTAAGACAGCACGCACCGTGATGCGGTATACATAAATAATTTTTTTAAAGTATATATACGGATCACAACATTTTACATCACACTCAGTGTCAGTGGCGTAACGAGGGTGGGTGCCCAAATTCAATAAGATTGTAAAGTTTCTTTCGTCTTGATTTATAGCAGAAAATTTTCTGGCTAGATAAGAATAATAGAGCTTTCCAAAATTATCGGTATTCAGAGCACTTGGGCACCCATCCTGGTTACGCCACTCACAGCAGAATAAATCCATTATATTCCTATATTCCTCTAGCATAAATGAATTACGTAATTGTTTTATACAAACAATATTGTTAAGCTACCCGATAATTTCCGACTTTTCCAAATCTATCTCTGTTTTAAAAAATCATAATTTCTTATATCTTCTACTTATTAGAATATCAAATCCAGGTAACTATAAATAACTGTAACTTTTATGATTGACTTTTTAATAATTTACTTTATGGAAATAATTTTAAATTTATTTTATTCTAAATACCTTTTGATTTGGCTACTTCCATTAGCACTTATAGTGTAAGTCACATACTACGATTTTTGTCTAACTGTTATAGAACGTATCAATATGACTTGTTTTATAGGAGATTAGATTTTTTTAAAGCTTTTCCGGCGCGGTGGAAATCTGTTTGAAATAATTGACTTCCACCAGAATTTATAAACAAAATTATTAGAAATTACGAACTTGCTTATTCGCAAGTATGTTGTAAAAGGAAAATTTTGATTAAATATTCTTGATGCCAGTAAAATTAAAATTAGGTGTTTCTCTTTAAGGACACACACCGGAAAGGGTTCATTGAATAAGTCCAAACAAACTTTTCAAATGTGACGGTGGCCAACAAGTATAACAATTTTCAGCTATGTGACTTACACCTCAAAAACCCGTAGAACTACCCTTATATAATATTAGTAGTGGAAAATAATAATGTTCAATAGGCTAAGCGTACTGACTGTGCAATAGGCTGACACCAAATGTTTAGCGTATTCTTTATCTTACTAAAGTCTGAAATCCTGCCATTTAGTAAATCAAAAAATACTACTAAATTTCAGTTGTATCCATAGCCTCCACCCCTGTGCCAATTTTCGACCACTATAATGTTAACATATTTTGCTAAAATGCATTTTTGAAAAAATTGCTCCAAAAACGATATAATAACTCTTTTTTTTACAACTCGACTAATATTGCCTAATGCGTTATTTTAATACATATATTACCGTAATTTCGGGTGTATAAGCCGCGGATCAAACAATTCTTTTTCGACCCAGAATTTTTTAAGAAACAAATGTATCTACTTAAATCGACGTAAATATTTGTCTTCAATCACTAAATAAGATTTCTGGGTCAGAAACGAATTGTTTGATCCACGGCTTATACACCCAAAATTACGGTAAATTAATTTATATTCTAAAAATATATAATGCATAGTTTTTAAACAAGATATTATTGACATTGTATTTCATTTAAATTAGCATGTATTAATACACATAAATATTAAGGAGCACCGCTATCTGGCACCTGGTACGAAACACCTTGATATCTTTTTCACGATGGCATATCAATAATTATAAGTGAAAGCGTATATGAAGCCTATCACGTCTACGCCATTTGACAGAGCCTGGTGCGACACCGGTCGTCACCACTGGTACTAAGAAACATACCGTAATTTCGGGTGTATAAGCCGCGGATCAAACAATTCTTTTTGGACCCAGAAATCTTATTTTGTGATTGAAGACAAATATTTACGGCGATCTAACTAGTTATATTTGTTTCTTAAAAAATTCTGGGTCGAAAAAGAATTGTTTGATCTGCGGCTTATACACCCGAAATTACGGTAAATAAAGATTTATATTTACTTATATTAAAATTCAGTACAGTTATTTGAATAATTAGATCGAAGCATAATTAAGAGAAATGTGTTCCATATTCTTTCTGTTACTTATGTAAATTATAATCGAATTTAAACCTTTATTTTCTTAATTTAATTTGTAATTACTCATTTTACTGTATTCTAAATATTATATTATGAGTAATAAAAAAAATTAAATTTACCAAATTTAATATTTTGCTCAATTTTAAAATATAATATCTTCGTAGACAAAAGGATTAACTTCTGCTTCTCAACCCCCCTTTTCTTCTCTTTCATAATTTAGTTACACAATTAGTGCGTGCATTTTTTCTTTTCCATATCACATCGTGAATATTTTTAATGACTGTTCTATTTGTTTTATTTATCAAAGATGCATAACTATATCACAGCAGTGCTTTAGCTAATACGTTTAAAATATACGGAGCTCGTATTAATTGAGCCTATGTTCCAAATTTGGAGAGAGAAAAAAAAAGATTTCATGAATAAGCTGAAAAATTTCTCTTTTTATAAAAATACTTAGTGAGCTCCTTTTTAGTTTCATTGTTGATAGCTGTAAAATTTACGATTAGCGATTTACAAAAATTGCACTGAATTTGCCCTACTGTTTGCTCTGAAGAGAAAAGGCGAATAACTCCTCTCTTACTTCAGGGGTTATCTCCAATGAGGTAGCCTTCTCGAAAGAGAGTTTTGAAAAGGTAGGCTGGCTTCATGATTAGCAATGATGCTGAGGTTGTAAAACCCCCTCTCCGTTATCTTACTAGATACCCCCCCCCCTCCCAAATATCCTGGTTCGTAATTAGGCTCGTCTGTTGGAAAAGGAGCCAAGGGGAGCAAGAGAGGGATATTCAAACCAAGCAAAAGGCAGAAACCTTTAAACTGGAAACACCGTGAAAAGGCGCATTTATAATTCAAACGGTGCATTCATAATTAACGAAGAAGGCTTGTACTAAATACATAATGTAGAGATATCATCCGTTAATGCAGCGTCGTTGCTGTGAGTGAGGGGAGTGAGTGGAGTAACGCTGTAGCTTGTTCGTTTATGCTGTAAGGAACAACTGATTTAGGAAGTGTCTCGTTATTGGATTTGTAATCGAGTAAGGACAAGATTACCTGGGAATTCCGGCTAATTAGCTCCCAAAACCCTGCTCCGGGCGGCAGCGGAAAAAGAGACATAGAAAGACGGCGGCCGCTTCAAGAATTTCCGCCTTTTTTTTTTAATTGCGTTTTCCGAGCAAATATCTATCGAAAAAAAAAAGTATTAATCAGAACGCCATCGAGAAAAATTGTATTTCTTACAAACTCAAATCCTCGGCACAGCATAAATTTTCATTAGTGACTGAAGAACTGCTAATTAAATTATAATTCTGATGCTGGGAAATGGAAAGAAAAAAATGGAGAATTATAAGTAAACACACATTATCTCTCTATAAGTCCTGTTTGCAGCGTAAAGGAAAATGGAAGCATGCAAAAACTAAAATCAAATGTTAATGAAATGTAAATTCTTATTTAGAGAAAAGAGTCTTCTGTTTCAAATTTCTTTCATTATTTTAATTAAATCAATTTTCTAAAAATTAAATTAAAATTTTGATGACTAAACATTACCACTTTAAATATTCGTAAAAAAATATTAATGCAAGCAAGCTTATTTGCATAAAAAGCATGTAATAAGAAAATATATTCACAATATATCTTACTTTAAAATTTTTACAAAACAAATGGATAGACATGTTTTGTGAACCATGTTACTTTGGGAATTTATTTAGTTATGCAATATAATTTTCTCTAAAACAGAGAAATTCAATGGTGACTTTTTTTTTTTGTTCAACTTCAACAAATTACATTTGATTATAAGAATACTCTAAAACTGATACTAATACAATTTTGCAGTTTAAAAGGTAATATTCTTAATATGAGAAGATAGAATTTTAGTTGATCATTCATTTAAAAAAACTGTTCAACATGTTTTAAGCTTAGAAAAAAATTGATGTGCAATACGAATATGTGGGTACGCATGCCATTTTTGGGGGATACAATGCACCCCACTTAATTTTAATTCCAAAATGCAACATTGACGCCAGAATTTTGAAATAAGATTTTGCATTTATAGTGCATCCGGCGAAGTCATTTTATTGATTTTTAAATTGATACTAAATCCTGGTGTGAATAAGTCATTTCACAATTTTAGCGACATAAGTGTTTTGTCCCTCAAAGGGTTAACCCTTTCAGAGGCAAAGTATTTTTGCTCCAAAAATGTTGAAATAATTGATTCGCACTTTTTTTTGAAATTTACGAACAAATTTATTTGAAAATGATCAAGTCCTGTCTTCTTTTTTCTCCACATATATTATGAGATCGAAATTGTACTAAAAAATACTGGTGCCGTTTCAAAATTGGAACAGCAAAATTAACTGTTTGCAGAATGCAAACGGTGCCCCTGAAAGGGCTAAGGGTATTAAAATTTAAATTACCAATTTCGAAAAAACTTCAATCTAGAAACACATAATCAACTGAAAATTTCCGGTACGACTTACGAATTTAGAAGTGTTTTGTTCATTGAGTTATGTTTTTTATCTTAAATAAATAAAATAAATAAATTTTGATGGATTTATCTTACATAAATATTTAAAGCGAAATACATTAATTGAAACTTAACGTCCTCAATATTCTTTTTCCTTTGAATTTATTTACAATGAGAAACATTAAATATGAGTAACAAACCACAAAACTTTTTGTTATTTTATGCACAAGAGTTAAACTAATTTTGCTAAGGCACATCTGAGAATGAAATTATACGCATAATAACTGAGCTACTATATTAGCATGGTCAAAATTACAAATAATATGTATTCTTAAGTATTTCTCTTTTTCAAAAGTTTGTTTGAATCGATTAATACGAAATGTATATATCTGACGATAATTTTCTAAGTAGATTTTCGTTTGAAGTTAATTTGATAAATATTGCCTAAGACCTTTAATATGTGTGAGTTTAATTAAAATCTATACATTTGTTTATTATGGATGCGAATATTTTCAAAGAAATTTACTTCTAAAACAGCATTTGTACTGAGTTCTTGCACACATGAGAGCCACAGAACGAAATTCATTACATGAGTGGGAGGGGGGGGGGTTACAATTTGCGTGGATTTTTATGGAAAATTGTTGCATGGACAATTTTATGTATTGTTATGTGATGCGTGCTGTCCATAATTCGGAGTACCATTATTTATAAATAATGAACTTTGCTTTATCTAATTTTATTCGTAATAATTTTAGCTTATAAAATATTGTAAATGTTATCATTCAGAAACAGTAGTACTAAAAAATAAGAATCCTATGTAGTCCGTCTAATGTTAACTTATTATATGAACACCTTCAATTTTAATTATATCGTTAGTGAAAAACAACAATAACATTGTTACCGTAATTTCGGGTGTATAAGCCCGCAGATCAAACAATTCTTTTTTGACCCAGAATTTTTTAAGAAACAAATATAACTATTTAGATCGCCGTAAATATTTGTCTTCAATCACTAAATAAAATTTCTGGGTCCAAAAAGAATTGTTTGATCCGCGGCTAATACATCCGAAATTAGGGTAATTAGGAAAAAACTTGTTAACTTGTTAATTAGAAAACTCATGCTTGAAAGACATGGAAGTTAATGCTCAAATACAGGCAAGTTGTAGGAGCTTTGATTTTATGTTCTGTCGTGCATCCGGATGGGTTGATAATTGTTATTATCATCGTCAATATCTATTTGCTGCGAAAATTTCAAATAAGAAATATAAGATTATGTTTTTATACAAATTAACTAAAACAGTATGTATTAGTAAAAACTGAAATTTTAATTATACTCATAAGAGAGGAGTAACTGTTTTTAAATTTGTTTTGTGTCGTAATAGCTTTTAACTACATTATGTATTTTATTTAAGAAATATGTAAATGACATGATTATTTTGTTTTCATGAATTCATGCATGTACCATAGTTATATAATATACAGTCGCTCCCAAATTTGAGTATACACGAACTGATCGTTTCTAAATTTGTGTGTAAAACAATCAAATTCATAGGAAAATATTTTAAAATATTATAGATAATAGTGTGTCTAGTTCTCTAACAACACAGCAAGAAAAAATGCAAAATATTGAAAAAGCTTTTATAAAAAAAAATTTCAAAGATAGTACAAAGCAAAAACAAGAGTCTCAAAATTGAGTATACAGTTTTATTAAATGCTATGTAGCAATGAATTAGTACTTTGTAGCACATCCATTTGCTCGAATTACAGCTCGTATTTGTGCAGGCATTGATTCTACAAGAGTTTTTGTGGTTTCCAGTGAAATTTTAGCCCACTCTTCTTTCAAAATAGTTTCCAAGTGCCCCTTACTTGAAATGTGATGCTTTTGGACCGCTTTCTCCAAATGAGACCACAAATTTTCTATTACATTTAAATCCGGAGACTGTGGAGGAGTATGCTGTTGCTGGCGACAGTTATACAGAAGCTACAACTTCACAATTTTAGCCGTATGCTTTGGATCGTTATCCTGCTGGAAGATGAAGTTCGATCCCAAACCTAGTTTGTTGGAGCTAGCTTTAAGATGATTCTTAAGAATGTTTAGATATAACATCTTGTCCATAATTCCATCGATAAACACAAGTTCTCCGGCTCCACCAGCAGCCATGCAACACCAAACAAGGACAGATCCACCACCATGTTTGACCGTCGGTATTGTATTCTTAGGATGCAGCTCAGTCCGAGGTTGCCTCCAAACTTTGCCACGCCCATCGGATCCAAAAAGGTTAAATTTACTTTCATCACTAAAAATCACTGATTTCCAAAAATCTTGGAACTTAGAGATGTGATTTTTAGCAAATAAAAGGTTCTGCTTACGCTTAACTTCACTGATGAGTAGCTTTCGCCTAGGTACACGACCATTATAGCCTGCATGGTGCATGTCGTAGAGTCCTGAGCACAGTTTCTGCAGAAACATTTCTCTTTATGACTGAACTTACAGATGCAGCAAGTTTCGAGGCACTGTTCATTGGATTTTTCTTCACACTGCGAATAATTGTTCTTTTTGTGGTATCGCTGAGGATTTGTTTGCGTCCTCTTCCAGGTGTATTCACCACTGTTCCAGTTCCGTGGTATTTTTTAATGATGTTTTGAATACACCCATGACTTCTGCCAATCAAAGAAGCGATTTCGCGAAGAGATCTGCCCCCTTCAGTTGACCATTTTATAACCAAATTCCGCTCTTCTATTGAAGTCTCCTTCCGATTGCTCATTTAGGATTAATTTGGCACGAAAATCATTACAATAGAACTTATTAAGAATTACAACCAACAAGAATCGTTACAAATATAAATGAAAAACATTTTAAATAAACAGTGGTTATTACGAATTAATTTATTCTGGTGTATACTTAATTATGTGACACACATTTCCGCCTTCCATTATATATGGAATTTTTTAATGCTGATTTTACCTCAATATTGTGGATATTTCGCACCTTTTTTTTTTAGAATCTATATGCAGTACCGTCTAAAAAACTTCCATTCCGTTCATACAAAATTTTAGCTTTTTATAGGTAAAATTCAAAGCGAACACCTAGTGTATACTCAATTTTGGGAGTGACTGTATATAGGAATATTTAGTTTTATGGAGATATTTAGTTTTATAGGAATACGGCAATGAACCAGAAAAACCAGAAAATTTATCATTGAACCAGAAAATTTATTTAGTCATAAATGAGTTGCATTGTTGGATAAATTAAAACTTAATTTATTCTATTTATTAGTCCTTTCACGGGCGCTGTTTGCTGTCAGCAAACGGTGAATTTTAATGTCCGAGTTTTCAAATTGCACCAGTAACTTTTTAGTGCACTTTGGATTTCATAATATGCGTGAAAAAGTGCTTTTGATTATTTGCAAATAAATTTGTTCAAACATTGTGGTGTCAATAAACTATTTAAATATTTTTGGAATATAAACGTCCTTCCCCTGAAAGGGTTAAGTAAGTTTTTGGTTCGAAATATAAATTTTTGATTTAAAAAAAAAAAAAGATAGACTGGCACGTAGTATGCACCGAGTTTGTACGTCTCCTTAAGTTTCATGACCAGAAATTTTTTGTACCAGTATTTTCTTATATAAAATCTTTAATTAAATAAGGCAAAACGCGACACGGCTGAAATAAGTTTACTTTTTATAACAAAAAGCTGGTATGTCACTTGAAAAATAACGATACGCGCAAGAACAGGGACTATAGTATATATATATATATATGGTATATATATATATAGTATATATATAGTATATATATAGTATATATATATAGTATATATATATATATATAGTATATTGGGACTATAGTATAGGGTAATATTTAGCTTTTATTTAACCCTTTCATTCCCATGGTAAAGTGCGTTCTAGAAAATCCGTAGTTCAAAGAATCTGAATTTACACCAGAAAAGTTCAATGATAAATTTCTCTTTATTTAATTATGGAATTTTTTGCTATTACATAAAACAAGTATTTCTAGTTTAATTTTCTGGTATGAATTCGAAATATCCGAATTAAATATAGAAATAAAATAAATAATGTCATGATGCCATTTGGACTCACTGGGAATGAAAGGGTTAAGCTTCTACTCTAAAACGCAAATTTCGCTTTGTAAGTAACTTAGTTTTGATACATAGTTTATATACTAAATACTTTCAATCGTCCTTCTAAAACCTCGTAACTTCGCAATCTTCCCAATAACAATACAACAATCCTTTGTCATATCGCGCCTTGATGTATGTAATATTTCGTATATTGCAATTCTACTGGTCTCCCTTAAAAAAACTTTGGAGAATGCCTGTGTTAGATATAAAAGGTCAAATTCCGATAACATAAATATATTTCAATAAGAATAGCTTAAATTTCAATTATATTGTTAGCAAAAACTGCAGAAACATTGTTAATTAGAAGTTCTATTGCTTGAGAATCGTGAAAGTTATTGTTCAAAATTTGTGTGTTTCCCGCTTTAGATGTTACGCAATGGTAAAGCAACATGTACAGGAAAGTTGTACGAGCGTTGCTTTTATGGTACATCGTATGAAAATTTTTATTTCCTAGTAAAATATCAAATTACGGAGTTAATTTTAAATAAGAAATATAAGAATAAATTAAGCATAAAAATGAAGTAATATATGCATATATATCTGTATATAATCTAAATTATGAATATTTTAAAAACAAAAATAAACTTAGCTAACATAATTAGTATAGATGTTAATTGGAAATTTTGTTGCTTGAGAATCGTGAGAGTTATTGTTCAACATTTGTGTGTTTTCCGCTTTAGATGTTATTTAAAGGTGAAACAACATGTACAGGAAAGTTATACGAGCTTTAATTTTATAGTACATGGCGGAAAATTTCTATCTCCTAGTCAGTATCTAATTACGGAGATAATTTTAAATAAGAAATATAATAAATTAAGCATAAAAATGAAATAATATATACATATATATCTATATATAATCTAAATTATGAATATTTTAAAAACAAAAATAAACTTCGCTAACATAACTAGTATAGATGTTAATTGGAAATTTTGTTGCTTGAGAATCGTGAGAGTTATTGTTCAATATTTGTCTGTTTTCTGCAATAGGTGTTACGTAAAGAGGAAACAGCATGTACAGCGAAGTTGTGCAAGCTTTGATTTTATAGTGCATGGCTGAAAATTTCTGTTTATTAGTCAATATCTAATTACGGAGATAATTTAAATAAGGAATATAAGAATAAATTAAGCATAAGAATGGAGTGATATATACATATATATCTAGGGGAGAGGGTGGCACGTTTGAACAAAATTTTAGAAAATCAACACATTTCTTATTTAAATTATATTTATTGCGTTTTATATGTTGCATAATAAAAGCAATGCATTCCTTCATCTTACAAACCAGAAATTAAAAGTTTTCCATGTAAATTAAATAAGTTGTAAGGCTTTAAAAAGTTGAAAAATTTCTGTCCAAACCTGCCCCATGTAGGGGTAACTTTGAACAAATGAACAAAATATGAAAATATTGATAGTTTTTATAAAAATACTGCATATGTTTCCGAAATATAAATTAATATGAGTAAAACTATATAACTACATGTTATTTAAATTACTACTTTTCTATTTAACCAAACTTAAATCCATCAAAATTGATGTCAAAATTTACTGCTGAAACAACACACAGTGTCTTTCCAGTTAAGTTTGGTAGTGCAAACATTTTTACAACATCCTTGAAATACACTAAAATGATATATAATAATTCTGGGCAATTTAAATTTTTCATTCACTCTTTTTTATGAAGAAACTTGACATAAAATTCCGTTTTGTAAGTTGTGAAAACCAGAAATAATGTTTGGGATAGAGAAAATGTAACAGGCTTTGTTACATAAAATTGATAAATCACGAATTATTATTTTGTATCCGGTTTTCGCAATTATCCAACAGATGAATTCCCTCTCAATTTAAATTCGAAACTTCCTATCACTGATAGATCCAGACGTTGTAATCTATGTGTGCAGTAAGGGAGGATTTTTAACATTATAAGTCCATTTTCTTCGACATTCTTAATTAACCTCATTTCACATAAAAAAAAATTCCAAAAATAATAATATTTGGATGCATCTACAACTCCTTACTTCATAGTTTTATATGTTCAATGGCGCCTCAACTTTTCTGTTCAATGGTGCCCCATCACACAGAGTTCAACATTACAACTGTTTACTAAATTCAATTGAAGAATCTGAAAAAAAAAAGCGTATAAACTAAATCTAACATCATTATTAAATTATTAAAAAATAAATAAAAATTTTAGGGATATAAAATTGCCAACAAAAATCTTACAACTTTGTTTTCTTAAGTTTAGATCCAAGTGGAAAAAAAACCCATATCTTGCTTAATCAGTATTCAGGGTTCGCACAGTTCTACCACTAAATTTTAAGAATATTTTCAAAGTGTTTCACTGCAGTAAAATATCGTAAAACCTGTGATTGAAGGTGGGGGTTACAAATATTGTGGATTTAAAAATTAAATGTAAATTTTCTTGTTTTTAATAGTGGTGTCAGAGTCCTTGGAAATTCCAAGGAGTGTGCGAACCTTGGTATTGTTCATGCAAAATGGTGCAGCTTTGTATAATTATTCCATTGAAACAGTAGTAATGTACTGCCATATGCATTTTTAAAAAATAACTTATTTTAAGGAAAATATTTAGACCGTTCAAAGCTGCCTCCAGCTCAAACATGCCCCCCCTCTCCACTATATATAATCTAAATTATAAACATCTTAAAAACAAAAATAAACTTCGCTAACATAATTAGAATAGATGTTAATTGGAAGTTTTGTTGCTTGATAATCGTGTTATTGTGCAACATTTTTGTGCTTTCCACTATAGATGTTACGTAAAGGTGAAACAACATGTACAGGGAAGTTGTACGAGCTTTGATTTTATAATGCATGGCTGAAAATTTCTATTTCCTAGTCAATATCTAATTACGGAGATAATTTTAAATAAGAAATATAAGAATAAATTAAGCATAAAAACGAACTAATATATACATATATATATCTATATATAATCCAAATTGTGAATATTTTAAAAACAAAAGTAAATTTCGCTGACATAATTAGAATAGATGTTAATTGGAAATTTTGTTGCTTGAGAATCGTGAGAGTTATTGTTCAACATTTGTGTGTTTTCTTCTTTAGATGTCATGTAAAGGTGAAACAACATGTACAAGTAAGTTGTACAATCTATGATTTTATAGTGCATGGTTGAAAATTTCTATTTCCTAGTCAATATCTAATTACGAAGTTAATTTTAAATAAGAAATATAAGAATAAGTTTAGCATAAAAATAAAGTTATATATACATATATATCTATATATAATATAAGTTATGAGTAATTTTAAAACAAAAATAAACTTCGCTTACATAATTAGAATAGATGTTATTTGGAAATTTTGTTGCTTGTGAATCTTGAGAGTTATTGTTTAACATTTGAGTGTTTTCCACTATAGATGTTACGTAAAGGTGAAACAACATGTACAGGGAAGTTGTATGAGCTTTGATTTTATAGGTCAGGGCTGAAAATTTCTATTTCCTAGTCAATATCTAATTACGGAGATTTTAACCCCAGTTTTTTAACCCTTTATCGGCAAATGGTAATATATTGACTACAAAATTGTATTAAAAAACTGATGGAGTCGCACCGGAAATTTCAGTATGATATTTTGTTTGGGTAATACACGCGATAAAGCAGTCTCTTTATTTTCAAATCAATTCGTTTGTAAATTCTGGTGGCTGTGAATCTTTTCAATATTTCTGCTACAGAATTGACTTTCCCGATAAAGGGTTAAAACTATAAAACGAAATTTAATAGTAACTGTTCAAATTTGAAATCTGCATAATTCTTAAATTTCTGCATCAATTGATCTCCCATTTAATATTGTACGATTCATTTTTTTTTTTTCAATTTCTCTATGAAGACGGTACCTTAAGACTTTTTGTTAAGATAAACAGAAAGGAGACATTCTGGTTAATCATATGGTAGTTTTCGTTTGTTTTCAATATAATAATTTGTTGATAAAAATGCACAGGTTGTCTCTCTCACCCTCTCTCTCTTTTTTATATGGCCAACTGTGTGTTTCGAGGAAGGAAAGAATACGTTGAAAAATTTCTGCCTTCCTAATGCACCATGTTTAATAAAGTTTTCAAGAACATATTTCTTACTTTTACAAGAATGATTTATAATGTTTATATGTATATTTATACTTTGAATGTACGTGGACATTTTCATTTTCGTAACCGGTTCCGAAAGTAAAAGAGCTCTCAGCTAAAAAAAAAATCGAAAGGACTAAAGTATTGGGTTAGACATTCGATCATAGTCATTCTATGCAAAAATAAATAAATAAATAAATAAATAAATAAATAAATAAAAATAAATAAATAAATAATAGCGAAATAACAAACGAAAAATTTGAAAATAATTGTTTTATTGGTTTAACACTAGATTAAGTGTGTCATTGGGTTATAAGCGTAGGCTTTTACCTTTCTTTTAATCTATTTTAGCTAGTGTGTTTTATAAGCTAGTTATAACATATCGGAATTAAGTTTTACAATAGGTAAACACAATTTTGGCCAAAGCATCTCGGTGAACCTTGAAAATGATCATTGTCCAGTGACTTAATCAACGAACATCATCTTATAGAAAATTCCTCAGGATTTGCAATGCTAAATTGCAGAGTATAGTTGAGGGATCGAACCAGTGTTGCCAGTGGCTACTTTTTTAAAATTCCAATTTAATATGTCGAAAGGGAAATTTTAACATTTCAAAATACTGATGCGAATCAAGAAATTGCAATTAAAAAAGGTCGGCCACTGGCAATTATGGATCAGGCGACCTTTTAACTAGTTTGCGCTCTGGTGGATGGATTTCTTCGAAATACCCAAGTGTCACCTTTGCACCAGTATTTTGCAAACAAAAGATTCGGTTCATAATATACGTGAAAAGATGAGTGGTTCTTCTCTCGAAACTGGTAGACGGCAGGTGCTTGATTCGAACCCAATCGCAACCGTCGGTCTAATCGTTAGGAGTTTTCCGTGGTTTTCTTTGAACCTTGGATTTCCTTGCGTAAATACGGGCTAGGTTCCCTTAGAAAGACCCCACGGAGGACACGCCTCCCTTAGGGCCCATATCCCTCGTACTGATAATTGGCCGTCACAAATATAACCAACGTTAACACTTTTCAGCTCTGGTTTTATAAATTTCTTCAGAATTCCAAATGTCACATTGGCATCAGTATTTTGCGAAGAAAATATTTTGTTGACGATATTCTAAAAAAAACGCATGTGTCGTGCCTGATAGGCTATATTTTTTCCTTTTGATGATGTGGGTGGCACCCCTTTTTTCAAGTAGAAATATTCAACTTATTTAACACTAGAACGCCCGGAAGGAGTCGATTCGACTTCAACCATGGGATTAAATTTCAATTCGAGCACGAAATTTTTTCTTCAAATAAGGTAAATTTGAACCAGATTTGTCTTAAATAAATCAATTAAATAATTTTGAGTAAAAATTCTGGTGTGAAATATTATCGTGAAACTTGAGTAAAATTTCCGGGTGTTCTAATGTTAATGCAGATAAAATTATGCGAAAATAAAGCCAACTACACTATTAAAAAAAACTGGTAGCAATCAAACAATATGTTTTTTTCCTTTTTTTAAGAAAAGTGTCCTACACTTTTTGTAAAAATCACCGGGAGCAAGTGTTAAGGGCTTAATGCAGAGGTAGCCAGCAGAGGCACTTATTGCTTTTGCTGCAAGAGTTGGTCCTATCAAAAATTTGTCAAAATGTTATAGATAAAATTAAGAAGCTTTATAATAAAATTAAATGAATTTGATATCTTGAAATTTGGCAAGTTAATTTTTTTTCTCGCAAAATCCTATTTTTTCGAACTTTGAGCCCATTTTAAATTTTATCAAAAATCTGTGATACTTAAATTTTT
This sequence comes from Maratus speculifer, assembly GCA_964019185.1. NCBI lineage: Eukaryota > Metazoa > Arthropoda > Arachnida > Araneae > Salticidae > Maratus > Maratus speculifer. The sequence continues at coordinate 308,796,942 of OZ025293.1, read as the reverse complement.
GACCCATTTCCCAGAAATAAAATTAATTTTAAACTGATTTGTTACGTATTATAATTAAGATGTTATAGGTTTATTTCTGTTGTGACAAAACCCTTCTCCATTTCCACTCCCTTCGTCCAATTTTGCTTATTAAGGAACTTGAACGAAATTTTCTGCCTTTTCTTTTTATGTATTAGTCTGGAAGAGATTTGTGCGGAAGCATAAAAGTTATCGTGTACATTAAAAAGGGATATAAATAGATAAAGTTTTTAACTGGTGGTGGTTTTGGGTTCAAGGAGTCATAATCGGCGTTGATCTGCAAAACGTTTTAAGCAAATCCAATACGGAAGGATGCAATAGGTAATATTTCTTCCGAAATCTACTTAATAAATTAAAAAAAAAGAGAGAGAGAGTGACATCAATAAAAATTTAACTTGTGATGTGAAACTCGACTTCAGGAGAATATTTCAACATCATATATAAAGTACAGTTGATTTCAGATAAATAGGGAGCAATTCTTAAACGCCTTTTTCTCTATTTCTTTCACTGCGCAATCAACAGTATCCAACAGATTTAAACATAAACAAGTCCGACATAACAAATATTAAAAAAAGAATAAATATGTGAAAAACTTACTGTTTTACTATGTAAAAATGATAAGAATTTATTACGAATCAGAGCAAAATCTACTCAATAGCCATGTAAACAATCAAAATTAACATTGAAAATTCCCTTTCACATTGTATAAGAAGCATCAACAGTTAACAGTGAAAATTGATAATTTAAATTTAGCAAATGATGGAGGGAAAAATTAATAATAATAACTTTAATAGAATAATTATTAAATGAATAGATGCAATGAAACAAAACATAATAAATTATTTTACATGCTAAATAAAATAATTTAACATAGAACAGCGGGGACTTTTATTCAAATTTCACAAAAATATTTAATACCCCAAATTTTTTTAATGCCATTTACGTCCACTCGTAATTCATGTATTTAAATTATTATATTTCAGGACACATGTAGTTTATTCTGGTTTCAATCGATGCCTAATCATTTTGTACGGGTCAAAATAAACCGTCACCGCGGTTCTAGTTTTAAATAGTAATTTAGATGCGAATTAAAATAATATTTAATAAAAGAATTGATTAAAAAAACATATGTACTAAATGCAACATGAAGTATTTTCAGAAATTTGTAGTACTGCCATCTTCAGATATTTTTAAATAGAAATGAAGAATACGTATATGTGTGTGGGTGCAAGTGACCCACGAAATTATCACATCTTAAAATATAATATTATTTTTAAATCAGAAATGGTGGTAAATACTGTGCCCAGATTTGAAAGCGTTCTTGAATTTCAATTTGATCACCTTAATTTTAGTGAGATTTAAAACCACTGAAATCCATTTATAACAAGAGACCTATCTTCCTATTTTCCAACATGATTTTTAGCAGTCAGTACAGAAGGATACAGTGACGATAATTTTAGCTCGCATTCATGGTTGTTATTAATTTTATACGTATAGCTTAATTAGCAGTGGCGTAACCAGGGTCGGTGCCCATTACTAATAATATTTTAAAATTTTCTTCTCCTTCATTCATAGCAGAATATTTTCAGGTCCAATAAGGTGAACAGAACCTAAAAAAATACCAGTATTCAGAGCACTTGTGCACTCACCTTGTTTCGTCACTTATTAGAGAAGCATAAATTTAGATTAAAGCTAATGAGAACATTAAAATTTAACCTTGACAACGTGGTCTATTTTTACCTTTGCCTTGAGTGCTTCATTTGTTTACAAGCTTTTGACTGTCTACTCGAACTCCTGTTACGTATAGAGCTCAGAATTTAAAACACATTAGGAATAAAATTTCGCATTGCGGGACCATATATTTTGGATAATTTTTTGTCCTCAAATAATTTTAAAGAAAACCATAAACATAAATATTTCTGTGAAAAAAAGGAGTATTTGGCCCATTATAATTCTTTTCAGAATAATGTTTTAAAGCTTTCTCATTTTTTGCAATTTTCAGTTTGAATTTATATTTAAAACTATCATCTTGAATAATAACACGTTGAAAATTAAATGCAAACAGATTATTTTAAAGTTATGCTAGACACGCATCGTTTGAATATTCACGTTGTGGGACCTTTGGCGGTTTGCGATATCATTTCACATGGGTTTGTCTGGGAGCGTACTTTTTGGTAAATAATTTTGTCTCCGACAACAAAGTATTCGCTAATATATAATTTCTACGAACAGAATGGTTAGTTTTTACATGTTTTCCAGGCAATATGGTTGTTAAGTACAATAATTAATGACTATATTTAACAATTCATAATGACTATATTTAGCAATTTTTATCAATATATATATATATATATATATATATATATATCGTTTTTTATTAACTGTGATATATGAGTGACGATTGAAAGTCGATATGTTTGAAAAAAAAAATCAGTCATTTTAAATGACGTTAGATTTCATATAGCGCATTGATAACATCCCAAAAGAGTTAATTTTTATATGAATCCTTAAAAATTATTTGGAATTACTCGTAAAATTAAACGTTTACAGGTTGTAAGCTTTTATTTCTTACAGAAAACAACTACATATACGGTACTGCAGAATCTACAGGAAGGCAGACTAATTTTTCGAAACACTCCGAAGTTTTTATTGTTCTGATGGTCACACGCAAAAAGAATGACAGCAATGGAAATTAATTTAAATCGAGATAAAGACGCCAACATCAATCCGAAGTAAAAGAAGAGCAATAAAAATATTTGAAACCATTAATATGTAAAACTACGTCACTCTCTATAAAACAGTCTACATTCAGTTATCGGAGAAACTTCTGAAGCAGCAGAAGGACGACAAAATAGACATACTAATACTCCCATGTCAGAATGCAAGTTGTTGAACTAGGCTTAAAATTTGTTGCACTTAGCCCCTTGAAAGGCGGTGAGATAAAATGTATCCCACTTAATTTTATTTGCTAAATGCCACATTGATATCAGAATTTTGAAATGTATATTTTAATTTTATCAAGTACGCAAAGAATATTATTTATCTGTTTTGAAAGAAATTTATTTTTAAATTCTGGTGTCAATCAATCATTTTAGCATTTTGTTAATAGAAGTGCTTTGCCTCTCAAAGGGGGAATGCAATTTTGTATTTTGAAATGAGAATATGCCTTAATTTGCTCTGCAAAATGAATACTTTCTTTTTGTAGCACGATCTTCACATTTATCCTTTATCTTCTTACAATATAATGACCTAGAGTCTGGATTATAACCACTTGCATATCGCACACCCTCGAGAAAAGTGATACATCTCGCAAAAATTCATTTTGCGTTTCATTCCATTAATATAAATCTGTCATAGGTGTGTTTTGCTACACAAACAGTTTCATAAATGTAGCAATGCAGAAAAACACTTTTTTACGCCATATGTCCATTCGTGACTACAGATGAGGGATGGATTATATTGGGAGGTAAAATTATCTAATCCTCGAAATTTCATTCTACGTCTTCATTCTTAAACAAAGCATTTGCCAGATACGGCAACATTGATGCTATAAGGTTCGCACACTCCTAATATTTTTTAAGGACTCTAGCACCACTATTAATAATTAGAAAATTTATTTTTATTTTTTAAGAAATGGAATCGTCAATTACCACTTTTATCCTCGAATTTCACACTATTTTTCTGCAATGAAATACTTTGAAAATACTGTTAAAATTTAGTGGTACAGGGGTGCGAACCCTGTGCTCAGATTAGGCTTAATTTCCATAACTAATGCTTGTTAGACAAGATTTTATAATGGTTTTAGAAATGATTTTTCTAAGCTTTCATAACTTCAAGTGTAATAATTTTGAATTTTATATTTTTGTGAATTTATCATCCTTCTCCCAGAATTTAAATGAGAAAATACGAGAACTGCGCAAACTTCAGAGCCCAAATTTGAGGAATTCTCCGAATTTAGATGGTGTGCTTTTCATCTTACCTAAATTTACTTAGAGTACCTATATAAGAAAATGGAGATATATACACAAAGCATGCATAGACTTTTTGCCAAACTATGGCAACTCATAATCCAGGGCGAAACTCGGTTAGAAGAGTTGATTTAACCCTTTCCGGCACACTGTGCCCGGTCTGGGATACCTAATTTTAATTCCAAACTTGCAAACGGCACCAACAATATTTTAGTGAAATTTTGCTTTTATCATAAAAGCTTAAATTAAGGAATTCAAAATATCAAAAAAATTCGTTTGTGAATTCCGGTGTCAGTCGATAATTTCTCATTTAACTAACAGATTTTGCCCGTGCCGGAAAGGGTTAAGCCTTTCACTCGAGAGGTGGCTCTCATTCACCACTAGTGTTTTAAGGTGTCTCTCGTAAATCGGGACGCCAAATGCTTTGGACACCACTATTTTTTTTTCTCCATAGCTTATTCGGCCATTAGATAAGACGAAGTAAATTAGTTTAAAATACTGGTCTCCAGAGCATCTGGACCGCCCATTTACACGGGATACTAGTGAACAGTGAGAATCACCTCTCGGGTGCAAAGAGTTAACATTATGGTTTAGATCAGGGCTGCCCAACCTGGCACCCGCGAAATTTCAGTAATTTCTTACAGAAATCTATGACTAATTTAATTTCAGGTATTCGGAGATAAAATAAGGAAGAAGAACTATCGTATTAAGGTTGTATTTAAATCCAAACTGCTTATTTTCTGACTCCGTTGTAAATTCCTTTTTGTTCTCAAACGCATTCATTTGGCCGGTTCTCTTATTCAGAAACTATATAATGAACCGTATTTGTCGATTTTTGATAAGAATATATTTTTAAAAATGCTTAAACTAAAAGTACGTAAATTTCTTCAATATTGTAATTTTTTTAAAACGTTCTAAACGTAGCCAGAACCTTAACTCGTCCCAATGCGAAGTAAATCTGTTTGAAAAAATTAATTCACACTAGAATTTATTTAAAAAATATTAGAAAAGATGAGCGTGCTTATTTTCACGTTGTTATAAGAGGAAAATTTTAAATAAATTTTCTGGATGCAATTAAAATAAAAGTTTGTTGTCTTTTTCAAGGACACCGCTCGCGAAAGGCTTAAAAAAATTTAAAAAGTATGTTTTCTAATAACTCGCACTTTTCAAAACTACGAAATTTAGGTTTGAACATCGGTTATATTCACTTTTAATAAAAGAACACATATAACAATTTTCCAATAAAAATACACAAAAAAGTGTATTTAAATTTTATAATAACTGTCTTCTAAGTAAATATTACATGAGATATATCATACATCATAATATATTTTCAGTTTTAAAGTGGAATGATAATTTATGCCTCTCTGTTCATAATTTCTGTGTGGAATTGGTTGGTAAATGTTTTTTATGTCAATTATTCACTAATGAATTTTTTTTTTCATTATATTTCATGAAATTCAATATTTGTGTTATTTTTCTCGGTTTTGATTTACTTGAAAATCTGGTTTAACAATTTGAGAAATAGCTCTTGAATGCAATGCATGCTTTTCTCAATTGGAACTCCATTGTGTTTTACTTATATTTTTGGGATATTTTCCCTAACGAAAAATTCCACAATATAAGTGTTATTCATAGCATTCATTTTATTTATCCATCATATGTAGTATAGGGTAATTTGTATGATCGTTTTCTTTTAAAAATCGAAACAAGTTTTGATAGATTTATACGTTTAAGACACTGGAGATTCCAAAAACATACTTTTAGAAAAAAAATCCCGTCCGTCTGTCTCTGTGTTTGTCTGTTCGTCTGTCTGCCTATCTATGTGTCTGTTAACGTTCTATCTCCCGAACAAATTTAGATAGTGGGTTGAAGCTGGAGAATATTTAGTATGCAATAATGGGAAGAAACTTGTTGAATATCAGTTACCTCCATTATCCGGAACTATTTTTTTTGGACATTCGAAATATTCGTTCTGATAAAAGGAATATAAAAATTTTCGAAACTGTTTATTTTAAGGAGTGAATATGAAGGATTATAAAAAAGCATAAATTTTGCATAAAATGGAAGTCAAACGGAATATTAGTTTCCGAAATACTTGTAATCCTATTTTCTACACTCTTCGATTTTTCATGACCCTATATTTATTCAAATTTCAATTAAAAGATATATTTTAATTAGAAATGAGACTCTTAATTCGACGCAGTAGACTGTTAATTAATATGATTATCATTTTTTGGATTTATAAGAATTTTTTTTTTTTTTTTTTTTTTTTTTTTTTTACGCAATTTGGTATTACATGATTATCCCGTCAACCACAAAAATAACGTCAAGATTGACGCCAACTTGACAATATCTTTCCAAGTCTGGCAACATATTTACTCGCAAGAAAAAACGCCGATTTGAGGCTATTTCGGGTATTTCACCAAATTGCCATAGACTCCCATTGTAATGCAATAGGATCCAGTTTTGTTACAAACATTTCAACATACGCTTAAATTTTATTTTGGGACTGCACTGCATTTTATAAATAGTTTACGCATGTTTTATTTTCATACTTCATATTATGCATAGCCACGATGTTTAAATATTACAGTGCCCCCCCCCCCCCAACGATTACTTTATCTTGCATGCCTTTCGCAAGTTTTTCTTCTAACAAATATTGCTCATCCACCTTTTGAAACTATTTTTTTTTTTAACATTTTATTTATTGAACTATTTTATAGGATTTACGGTATTATAATATCAAGCTGCTTAGGTTTTTCTATATCTTGAGAAATCTTAGTGGGTTCCGTATGCCGATTAGCTTTAATTTAATATTTTTTATAATGATTATTGTATTATATTATTACATGCCATCTTCATGAGAATTTTAGTTAACATCGTTATTTGAACTTGAAAGATAAATTCTGATTCTAAGGTATTATGTATATAATTTTTTTTAAAACACGTTATTTCTTTTAATTAAACAAAAATTAAAAAGAAAGTTTAATAAATTCGTTGCTGTCATATTATTTTGCTTTACTAAACATTCTGAAGAAATATTACCTGATCCTGATTTCATCTCTTCAAAAAGTCTATATTTTTTAAGAACACTTACAAATATAGTCAAGAAGTGTTTGTGATTTTTTTTTTTCAATTTAGGAATACGACGTAATACTCTAAAGATTATTTATGTTGAAAAATATATGCCACAGCGGAAAATGCCTTTCCAACAATTATCGATCATACTCCTGTAACCGAATTCATTTGTGAATCTTTATAAATCAGCAATAAATGACTCGAACTCTATAGTCTATAAAAAACTTGTAGAAGTGCACTTTAGATAGCCTTTTCAACTTTATTATTTTAGAAGTACCATGACATCATTAAAATGCACCACATCCAATTCTTTCCAAGATATAGATGCACATTAGCAGCAAATTTGATTTTTTTTCCGGATATTATCTTGCCATGACAAATTTACAGCGAATCTCCTGTCTATGCTTCAACTCGCGTAAATATACACGGACGCCATGAAATTCAATATGCTATTAAGGTTTACTACAGAGTGTTTGGTATCGAAAGGGATATAAGTAGTATTTACAGTTAGTTTATTGGGACACAGAAAAGATTTCATTTACATTATGCTCTCTCTTTGAAAATCGTTTGCATTGCATTTTATTCATGTTACGATATTTCAAACATAATGAGATTGATATGTATCCCTCGATATTCAACATGCTTTCTGAGGAGTAAAAAGTAAGTGCCAATAACCCTTTCCGGCACGGGCAAAATCTGTTTGTAAAATGAGACATTTTCGGCTGACACTGGAATTCACAAACCATTTTTTTAGATATCTTGAATTCCTTAATTTAAGCTTTTATTGTAAAATCAAAATTTTATTAAAGTATTATTGGTGCCGTTTCCAAGTTTAGAATTAAAATTAGGTATCCCAGACTGGACACAGTGTGCCGGAAAGGGTTAATAGATCTTTTATATGTTCGTTAATCCTTTGAGGAGCAAAGCGATTCTATTCGGAAAAAGCTGAAATAGCTGAATGACACCAGAATTTAAAAAAGATTTATTTCAAAATAGATAAAAGCTTTTCTTCATGTATTTGATAAAATTAAAATTTTCATTTTAAAATTCTGGGCCAAAATGACATTTCGCATTTAAAATTAAGTGGAATATATTTTTTCCCACCGTCCTTCAAGGGGTTAAAAAAGAATTCCATTGCATTATAATCTATGGCGACCTACCCACATAGTCTTTTTAGTTTGCAGAAAATTTGCAGCAGTTTTACTTTGCAAACCTGCAAATTTGCATTAAGTTCGGCATAACAAGCTTAAAGTTTATAACATGACTGCAGAAAGGTAACTCAAGCGCCGAATTCACCACACTTTGAGCTTGCAGTTAATTTGTCATGCAAGTTAATCTCTAGCTGTATAAAATGTATTGCAAATTGACGTCAATCAAGTCGAAATTTAGATCTGTCATGACTGAAGTACTGCATATTCTTTGCAAGCTAACAGAAATCTTAGTTTTGCATTGTCAACAATACTGCAATCTTATTGCAAAGTAGCAATCTCGTAACACATTAAGTTAAATCCTTTGAGACATAATGATCCATATGCATCATCAGAAAGCGTACGCAGCATTTTTAACTCTAGTAACAAATAAAGGTCATATTTGTACTTTTAAATTAGTTTTTTTTTTTTGGTATTTTATAATTAAAACTTAAAAAAAAGCGGTGCCGACCGAATAAAATTTTTGCAATGGATGCAGTCTCAAAAGTTGTCTACACAGAGTACGGACAGAGCCTCAACTCGGCTTGAAAAGAACGCCCTCAGTGGATGACTTAAAAACTAAACCATCGCGTTGGCGATTTTTATCCTCGTGATTTCTGTTTAACTGTAACCATATTCTGGATTTTCACTTCTTGCTGAATGCTGATTTGATTATCGTTGCACACGTGCTTATGCTATTTGATCTTAGATTTCCGCGCTTATATTGATTCGTAATTATTACTGTTATTGTTCTTGAATTTTCAAGTTTAGATTATTAGGTCTTTATGTTAAGAAGAGACACATGTATTGTTTGCAAGACGAATACGTCAAAGTTATTTCATATTAAAATAATTCTTTCATAAATTTCAAAACAAGAAGCAGCAAGCCGTCGCTGTACTTTTTCTCTTTTTTCCATTATCATTTGTCGCCAAGGAAGCGATATTTCGCCAAATTAGCAACCTCTATTATGTTATGATCGTAGTTTCAGAGTCATCCGCTCGTATCGCTACTGTCTATGCGTAATCCCATGTTAAACAAGTTGCCATTACAGTGTATGAAAGTTGATTCTCTGTTCCGTACTCTGTGGTTGTCTATACTCTCAACAGGGAGATTTTTTGCTTTCGTCATTTTCCTGAATCAAAGACAATCTTGCTACAGTTTCCCAACAAACTACTCATACAAGTGGGTGATGTCTACCTTGCCAGAGATTCGTTGAGAATTTTTCGATATCAAACATCCTATAGTAAACCTCAATAACAAATTGAATTACATGACAATCCGTGTATATTTACAGAAGTTGAAACACAGACAGGAGATTCGCAGCAAATTTCTCACGGCTAGATAATATCCGAAAAAATCAAACTTGCTGCTTATGTTCATCTTTATCTGGGAAAAAATTGGATGTGGCACATTTTGATAATGTCTTGGTGCTTCTAAAATAATTAAATTGAAAAGGATATCTAAAGTGCACTTCAACATGTTTTCTATAGCTTATGGAGTTCGTAACATTCATTGTTCATTTAGAGACTCACAAAAGAATTCGGTTATAGGACTATGGTCGATAATTGTTGGAAGAGCATTTTCCGCTGTAGCATGTATTTTTCAACATAAATAATCTTTAGTGTATCACGTGGTGTGCCTAAATTCAGTTGATTATTTACAGGGTTACACAAAACAGTATGAACATATTACCGGTTAGTTTCAGCAATTGGTAAAAATAAAATTTTAGTGTGCTATGTGTTTTTTTATTTTCATATTTAGATATTTTATTTCGTTATTAGAAATTAGTAAATTTCTTAATAATATTCCGTTAGTATGTAAAGGTTTTCATAACACATGCTTGATATTTTTTTAAAATATTCTCTTACACAAATGTACAATACATTAAGCGAAAGGCGTGTATAAAATTATTCCCTGAACTAACACTGTTTTTAATAAGTATTATTCTGCAATTTCTTCTTTTTGTAAGTTATTTAATTATGTTGACTAGGGAGAGGACATTATAAAGTTTTTATGAGTTTTTCAAAAATTAACAACAGGGCTCCCAAATGATCCTCCAATGAACATCACAATTTTCTTAGAGAAATTTTCTTTTTAGTTTTCTCTTGCAAATTGCCGAGAAACAACCTTTGGATGTTGATTTTAACGCAAATTCTGTAGAAACATACGATGATATTTTCTGTTAAAAAATATTGATGTTCATATCGCAGACCATTTGGGAGACCTGTCACAATCATCAGGTAAAATAGTGAATTTATATGTTACAAATGTGAGTTTAATATAATTAACGGTTTGCTTTATCCATGCGCATCATTATTCAATTTTTTTTATAAAACTTTTTCTATAACTCTAAAAAATAATACCGGTTGAGACAAAAGTTCGTTACAACTGTAAAAATTTATAAAAAAAATGCGGAAATTATAAGAAAGAATTACAGTTTGCAAGAAAGAGCAGGCAAGGTAGTCGAATTTTTTTATCAGATAAAAATGTTTGGTTAAAAAATTCACCCGTAGATGGCATTGGCATGTGAAAGATTTAGCAGATTTATACAAATTAATCTTGCAATAAAAAACTGTGATACACGAGGAAATCTCTTTCCCTTTCGGAATGTTATCATTACCCGATCGACAGTTGTTGGTGAAGTTGTTCTATTTGAAGGGAGAGCTAGCAACTGATGTGTTGTGAAAATTCTGCACGGTGAAAGTACTGGAGACAAAGAATGGTTTTTTATCGTATCCTGGAATAGTGAAGCTTGTCAAATGGTTCAAGGAAAGTGGCTCTTTGGAGACTTGGCCGTGAAGTTGAAGACCTTCGTTGTCGGAAGGCCGTATTACTGCGGGCGAAATCACTATGAAAGATTTAGCGACGGAATCTTCTAAGGGGAGTAGTAGTGTTTGGAAAGCTGGAAGGATATCATATGTGCCGCATTCATCGATTCGACGCATTCTCCATGGGATATTTCATCTTTATCTCAACAAACTGCAGTCGCTGTAGAAGTTACAACTTGGAGACACAACTATGAAGAATTGAACTAAGAATTAACTAAGAATTGAAAGCGAATGTCAGTTGTTATTCGACATTTAGGGACGGATGAGGCGTTGTCACACTGCACGAAGATGTCTAATCCATAAAACTTGTATATGGGCGATGTCCTATCCTTGTGAATACATGACGAAGACAATGCATCTAGCCAAGCTGAAAGCCTGGTGTGGCTTCGCCACATCTTACGTTATCGTATCATTTTTCTTTGAAGAACTGCGTCTCATATTGGGTTAAAAAATGAGTACAGTAACAGCTTATGATTATCTCATCCTTCTGCATGACTAAGACCGAGTTCCAGATAGATTTTTTGCGTTTAGCGAAACGAGATTGACTAATCAGAAGAATACATTTTGGCAACCAGCTAAAAGTTCGCAAAAATATAGGCTTTTTAATGGTCAATCTCGTTCCGCTAAACAGCGAAAAACATATCTAGATCCCGGCCAAAGTCTTGCCTGCATTAAATCAAAGAGGTGTGCGTAAGCTTTATGTAGGGTGGAGCACCATCACATTATGCGAATCCAATAAAACGATATCTTTTTTCAAGACAGACTGATCAGGTTCTCGGGTTATTTGAAATAAATTTCGCACCGTTCTTCCTTTCAACAATGACCCAACTCAAAAATTTTATCTGTGGTAATGTTTCTTCAATTCATCCCAACATGTTGCATTCAGCTGTAACAAACGCTGTGATTCGCCTCAGTTGTATGGTAGAATGTTCTGGAGGTCATGGTGAACATTTTTTATTTCAAGAATAAATGAATGGAGCGTACTGTTGCCATCTTCATTGTGTTTTAGGTCGTCAGCGCCCTCGACAGGTGATATTTTTAACTAAATATTTTTGTTGCTAAAACAAATCCGACTATCTTGTGAGTCCTTTCTTCGAAACCGCAGTCCTTTATCATAATTTCTTCCTTTTGTATGAGTTTTTAAAGTTTTAACGAACTTTTGGATCACACTGGTATATGTATACATTAATTGCAAAAGTTTTGATTCAATTATATATATCTTTAAAATTTTACTATCTAATTTCAAATAATCTACAATATTTTATGTATAATCCTGTACTATACAAAGTGTTTCTGAATTCGACCAATTTTTCTGAGGGATAGTAGTAGGCATCAAGTGGATAAAAAATTATAGTAGAACATGGGGTCGGAAATAACATATTACTTCCCAAATACAGGGTGTTTCACCCCAACTGAGCTCGGGTTGACGTTAATGATTTCAAGGAAAATAAAAATATTGTAATAAAAATATAACGATGTGTACCTCGTGTAGGATAAAACAGGAACATTTCAGGAAAATGAGGGTGCTCATTAAATCGATAATATCGTTTGAACTGATAATCGCAGTTCAAAAGTTCAAAATGGGAAGCATCCCGTGCATACTGTTGGCATGTATACTGAAATTTTACCACTTTTTTGCCGTTATCACATTTAAAACAAAACTGAGCATGTTTATTAAAAGTTTCGTTATAATATATTTTAGTTTTCAGAAAATTATTACTGTCAACCCAAATTGAATTAGGGAAGAATACTCTGTATTTTTCATTAAAAAGGTGCTTTGCGACACCACTGCAATTTTTTTCGCCCCTACTCTCACTTCCCTGAATTTGACGGTTTAATTCGGAAACACCCTGTATACTTTTAATGAGCTATGAAAAAGTGTGCAGAAATGAAACTCAGCTAGAATTCTCGTTAACTGCAAAGAATATCTTAATTACATGAATAATGAAATGTTTGAATATTGTAGGAGATATCTTATCGTATGACACTATGTTTATGATCTTTCCTATATATATATATATATATATATATATATATATATATATATATATATATATATATATATATATTGGCATAGAATATAATTTTAGTTAAAAATTAATCACTGAATGTCAAACACGGGGTTCGCACAGTTCTACCACTAAATTTTAAGAATATTTTCGAAGTATTTCACACCAGAAAAATATCACAAAATCTGTGAATAAAGGTGGGGATTATGAATGTTGTAGTTTAAGGGGCTCAGGGATTGATCGATACGGAAAAACATGTAAACAGAGCTCTCGCTTCGAGTCGACATAAAAACAGAAGTGTTCAGTGTAATTAATTCAAACTTTCTGATATTTTAAAGGTATGTTTGTAGTCTTATAAAATTATAAAATGAAGTACTTCAATGTAATATAATAAGAAATATAGCAAAATTTATGTAACACAATTTTCGAAAAAAAATTACGTGTTATATCACCAACACCAAAATATCTTAACGTTGAATTGATTTAATAACCTAATTTTTGCTTTAAAATGATCAGGAAACTTTACTCTATAGAATGAATTAAGGATATAACAATCACTCGAAAAAAACATTATTAAAAAAACTCTCAAACTTAAAAATTTAAAAAACCCCTAAAAAATACAACTTTTCTTCATTAAAAATACTCAAAATATTAAACTATCTAAACTATATTAATTCATTCTATTGATGATGATGTTATATACATGCAAAAAAAATTAAACTATTCCATCAAACAGTTTTTTTTTAAATCTTGGTGTTAGTCGTCAAAAATCAAGTTTTGAGAAAACGCGACTTAAAGCTGAAATTATATGGGTACGCCTATGAAAGTGTTGATACATAAATGCTTATAACTTCGTTCAAAATGCAAATATTTTTATGCGGTTTTTTGCATTGAGTTAAGAATCAATTGAATAATCAAATTAGATCATAAAAAAATCAATTTTTTGAAAAGTTTTCAACCCCTGAGCCCCCTTAAAAATTAAATGTTAATTTTCTTATTTGCCAGAGTCCTTGGAAATTCCAAGGCGTGTGCGAACCTTGGTCAAACACAAATATAATTTAATAAAAAAAATATGCATCTTAAATGCTGAAATCAATAAATTAATAAATTAATAAATTATTACATATTTCATTTATAGTAATTTATTAAATTTTGATTAAAACATAAAATCTGAATTATTTATAAAACTCTTAATCCTATGTTATCTTTGTTTACTTGAAAAATCTTGTTTAAAAATGTTATTCATAAAATATTTAATTTCATAATACTTAATCTGAAATCACCTCAAAAATTCCTCAGAGAATTTTTCTACAGAAATCTTTACAAGAATTATTTATGTATGAATATATTTAACTTGAATTATGTGTTCTTTGTTCGTATTATTTGCCATGTGCGCATAAATTCGGTTTGTTAGTTCATCTATATCTCCTACTAACCGTCAAAGTTTAAAAATATTTCCACACACAGGTAATTTAAATGTGTTTTATTCTAAAAAGTAATGTAAGTGTTTTATATTTCTGTAGTAAATTTAATTTTGTATTACTACTAACACAGGAATATTTTCAGGAATACTGCATCAGTTTGATCCAAGTAAATTGACATGCATGGAACTATTAAAAAGAAGAACTGATATAGCCCTAAAATACAGACGATTCAACTGCAACCGCTTTCGCATAGGGTTCATTAGCACCACGGCAAAATTCCACCAGTAAATTTAAGTAGAATATTTCTTTTTTTATTTAAACGCCTTATTAATGGAAAATTTCACTCAGAAATAATGCCAGAAACTGATATTCATTTTACGGTCAGAAGTTTATTTCTGTGGTAGTAGTTCCGCCACATTGTGACAACCAAAACAATCTTCTATCAGTGTCAGTAAAAATACCTGGACGTACAGACACCAGAAAAAGGAAATAAAATTATTATAATATATTTGAGAGAGAAATCTTCCATGAATAAGGCATTAAAGTAAGATGAAATTATCTATTGAAGTTTATTGGTGGAAATTGTCGTCAGCGGTAATCAGAATCTGTTAATCAGATTAAAAGAAACAGCCGTCATCTTGTCACAACCACCTCAGTTACTTCACTTGCAACTAATAGACAATACATTTTTCCTCCTTTTTATTCATAACTCCACTTTGACTAAGCAACCCTAAAATAACGACATGTTGGCTGCTATGTGTTTTGGGATTGCTTTTTAAGTACCGTCGCGGAAAAAGTAAACACCCTACTAATGCTGCAACAAATTATAGTAGAATACTAAACAATTGGAAATAAAGTCTACTTTGAATTATGTATAAAAATTTTGCTTTGGGGGTATCTCCAAATCAAAAACAGCCAGTACTTTGTTTATTTTTTTTCATGCAACATTCCAGTTTATCAATGCACCCAGAGTTCGTATACATCAACGAATTTACAGGATTTTAAGTATTTCAATAGCAAAAATTTCATAAAGTACTCGATCTATATGTGCGGAGAGAATGTATTTCGTCCTATTAAGTAAGTGTTACTTTACAAAAATTCTGGTAACTGTTCTTGAAAGCCCTTGAAGCGTACGAAGTCTGGTATTTTAAATCTTTGGTTTAAACTGCCCTTAGATATGATATTTCATATCATTTGGATCATATTTTTTTTAATATAAACAATTAAAATTTAGACCGTCAAATGTTGCATTTCATTTTTATATTTTTATTAAAATCGGCTGAGATTATAATTCTAATGTGCTAATTTTTTGTATGGTTACAATATTAAAAAACCCAAACATAAATAGATTGAATTTGTAATATTTGTAATTTTGTGATATTAATTATCAATTACCTAATTAAAATTCAGAAAAAAAAATATAAATTGCAACTTACAATTTTTTTGATAGATTTATATTTATTACGTTCAGCTTTATGTGAAATCAAAATTTAAAATTTTCTTTCCAAGTAATTTTCAAACTATGCTCAACACTAGAACCGCCGGCTTTTCTGTGCAAGTTTTATAAAATATATTTCACATCAGAATTTTTATTAAAAATTATTGTGCTTATTTAATTAGCCTATATTTGTTCTGCACTTATTTAACAAGTTTTATAAAGAATTTTCTGGTTGGAATCGGCTATTTTCAATTTGGCAGGGGTCATAATGACCCCTAATGGCGGTTCTAGTGTTAGGCACTTAACTGATTTGCCCGTACGCCGTTCGGGCAAGATGAATTTTCTTACTACATCATTTAAAACTTTTTGACACCACTAATTTTTTTAAAGTATTATTTCATACTATTTAATTTCAGAAATGTTTAGACTAGATACTACGAATATTTAAGCTTAAAAAACTGGTGTAAACACACATTTTCAATTTATTGTACGTAAAAAAAGGAATCAGTTAAGGGGTTAAAAAGTTAAATGTTTTTTTAAGAAGCCGTGTGTGATGTGCATAAAAGCCAAGTTTCAAAAAGAAAAAATGTATACATATTTCTCATTTTATTCAAACGTTTGTGGTTTGCAATAGTCGAAGCAACAGTCAAACTCGATTCTTTTTGACCGTGCCGAGACTGATAAGGTGAATGAAATGGTCATATTGACAAGAAATAATACATTAATAGATGTCATTTAGCCAATCTGCAGCATTTCAATGATTCAGTACCGAACTTTAATTTGGATTCGGCCTCCAAAATATACTCATTTTAAAATAATGAAATTCTCTAAAACTAATTGTCCGAACTTCATGAAAATATGTATTTAGGATAATTGAAGAATATAGAATTTATTTATGATGTTAAAATTGGGTATTTCTAATTTTTTTTAAATGCTTGCGTTTACTTTTATATGTATAGCGTTCGTACGGATCCCATTATGTTCCAGGTTAAATACCAGAATTTTTTTAATAAAAAAAAATAATCTAGTTCAAATGCAAGGAATTTTGCCTTGTTTAAGGAAAGATTTTCTGTAATAAAATAGGACCCTACGTAGTCTGGTGTAGATGGCACTCTGAACAAATTTTATGTATATCATTTAAACTATGTTTTATTTCCAATCGTTTGGTATCAGTAACTTTCTTCCACGATAATTGTTGCATGGCAAAGGTGGCCAACTCTGGCACGCGAGGTACCTCTAACATTTTATAGTTATAATTGACTTGTCTAAGATCGAATCTCAGTAATTTAAGAAGTCAACTATTTCTTTTTAAAAGCTAGTGGTA
Source organism: Maratus speculifer (assembly GCA_964019185.1). Lineage (NCBI taxonomy): Eukaryota > Metazoa > Arthropoda > Arachnida > Araneae > Salticidae > Maratus > Maratus speculifer. The sequence goes on along the minus strand of OZ025293.1, from coordinate 308,779,665 downwards.
GATGGCGTGTCACAGTTGAATGCCTCTGTTGTAGTATGAGTAAGCAATGCTAACTTTTTATTCCAAGACCGTACCTGTTTAATCTTGAATAAATTTTAAGGTCGAAATTTTCATCCTAAGTTATTCAACCAGTTTGAATTCTTTTATTAGAATTGGCGCTAGAGTAACCAGGTGTATTTTATTTTCTCTCGCAAAAAAATTCATTTAACCAATTAATCGTCGCGTCCGAGACATTCACGGGCTGCAAGCTTCACGGCTTTTATTCAGAATTGTTTGATTCCCACCAGTTTTAAAAAATAGTGTAATTGGTTTTACATAGCTGCTAAGTTTTACGCATTTTTCCTACCACAAAAATTCTATAGTAAATATTGTCTTATTTAATCGTCGAAATTTTAAGATTAAACATATGGACAATTTTTGTACAATTTTAGTGGTAGCAAAAATGCGTAAAAGTTAGCAGCTAGGGTCGTATTCATGGTTCGTACGGGTCCTGGAAGTTTATGAGCAAGAAATTCTTTGGTACCAGTATTTTCTTATAGAAAATCCCTGATTAAATAGAACGAAATTTCACTCTTTTGAAGGATATTTATTTTTCTATAAAGAAATGCTGGTATTTCACCTGGAAAATAACGGTACCCGTACGAACCATGGTATTCTGGTATCATTTTATTTGTCATTAAATAAGATGAATATTTTTTTTTCAAAAAATTGGTAGCAATAAGGAATTTGAATTTTTAAACCTTAATTTAATACGACCATTAAGGGGTTAATAATGGTAACATTATTATCAGGGACAGATAAAATTTTCATCTTGAATGAAGAAACTGATTCGATAAAATCGGTTCAGTCTTCTTGGAATGGACGAGATGATAAGCGAATCGTGTGGTAATTATTTTAAATAACCAGTTTATTTACAAAAATATAACTGTGTCTCTGAAGAAAACATATTACAATTGCACACCATAATAAATGGGAAGAAATGGAGATAAACACATAAATACACAGTAATGAAGAAGTATTTATCTTATTTATGTTGGACCCGATTATTTACATTCGCATTGCCATATGTACAACAAAACAGATAAGGAGACATTTCCTTCACATACATCAGATATATGTATCGCGACATTTACAGAAAAATTTGTAAATCTCATTTTGAGACAAAATACAACTTCAAAAAAGTTTTGTACAATGTTTGACTAGACCGAATTCATAAGAGATTTATCATGGATACAGATCACAATTATATCAGAGTATTTTACACAGCTAACAATTCATGTTTTTTTTTTTTTTTATGATCATGAATTTCAAACTCACAAAAATTTCGTCCGGATAAAAGTATTTCAATCATGGGGCATTTCTGGTAAAAACATTGCATTTCGAATAAGAATATACATGAAAATGACATCACTTTTCATCCAGAGAAATTTTTGTATGAGAAGTTTAGATCCAAGCGTTTTGCATTGAGAAAAATTAAGTCTATAAATTTAATAAAATAAATAACATAAATAAATAACAAAACATTAACAAACAAATATGTTTCATGACTACAAAATAGTCGTAATCAATATGATTGATTACTAAACAAAGCATAATTACAGTGTGCGCATAAGTTTCTCATATCCCATCTATTAAACTTAAGTTTATGTGTAATAAAATAAATGTCAGCAATTCATAAATTCTACTAACATATTTTTCCTATGCACTTATATACAAAATTATTATTATTGTTATTTTAAATTATGTATAAATTGATGTATTTACAAAATGTAAAGTTTCGATAGTGCACTCTGAAAAATATTATAAATGTACTTTTATTTTATATTTTTTCTATACATGCATAAAAAGTAAAATCTTTGAATAGTTATATAAGTGTATTATTTAAGTATTGAATAAATTAAAAATATTTAAACTTGTGCTGTCGAAGATGGCTTTTGTGAAACTTTTGAGCTCAACTTTGTATGAATATCACTGCTTTTTTACTCATCTTTGACAAGTTTAAAAAATACAGAAATGTAAAATGATGATATTTAACAAAAAACAAAACAAAAAAAAAACTGCTTTAACTCTTTCCAGCGCAGGGCATTTCCATGGCGAAAATGTTGAAATGGTTGAATGACACCGCAATTTACGTACAAATTTATTTGAAACTGAATGACAACGAAATTTACGTACAAATTTATTTGAAAGTAAGAAAAAGCTGATTTCCCCGTAGGTTATAAACAGAAAATATTTATAACAGAATTCTGGTGTCATTGTGACATTATCATCATCTTGAGCCTACTGGAACACTGAGACTAGAGGACACGAGAACACTGATGGCTAAGGGAACATGGAACATAAAATGGTTCAAATGTTTTAGATTTTAATTATCGGCCTAAAATATAGATTTAAAAGGTTATGGGGCTTAATGATTTTCGACCTAAAATATCATGGTGCTGCAAGGTTTTAAAAATATATTTCAAGCACGGTGGCTGTGTATATACATTTTTGCCCTGATTTTTCGAAATGTGTTTTTATGCATCGGTACATTTTTAAAAATTTCAAATTTAGCTAAAAAGTTGAAACTTTCCAAAACTGTGTAATTAACTTGCTATTTTAAAAGTATCTAACATTACAAGTCTAAGTGATTTTTTTAATAATGATAAATATGTTCTTAAAATTTTTAGGATTTTCAAAGTTCTTTAGTAAAATATTTTTCATTTTATTTACTTTCAGCCAAAATAAAAATTTCTTCTCATTATTCTCTGGTGTGTTTTCTTACACAACAACAAATTTTAGGGTGATATATTCAACAGTTTTTTAGAAAACAGTGCCAATCAGACATATTGTTGATAAAATTTTATAGAGATATATAAAGAATTGCACAAAAGCCCAGTGGCGCAGTGGTCAGAGCATCTGATTGCGGCACTGCAAGTCGAGAGTTCGACTCCCGACGATTCACACAGACTTTAATCCCTTCGGGGCCGGTAAAATGAGTACCAAGCTTGCCTGGGAACTAAACACCGAGGGTCTCGCGTTAGCCTGATCACCTGGCGGGACACATGCTTCATAGCATCTCGGGGCTCAGGGTCTAGTAAACAGATATGAGCGCTGTCGGCGATGATCCTTCATGGGTTGTGATGCCACGGAGTTTAATTTTATATAAAAAGATAATTAGTTCTTGAAAACTATTTTATGCATGAAATGAATTTATTATGATTTATATACGGATTATAATGTGTATATTTAATGTAATTTTTTTTATTTCTATCCCTGTTTTTAAGTAAAATGCATGATGTTAAACATTTCGCAAAAACTGTTTCATTTTACTTGCCGAGATGCTCCATGTTCCCTTAATGTCAGGAATATGTGGGTTTATTTCGCACACTGTAGATTATGAAAAGCTATTTCAGATTGTATACATATATATAGCTCAGAAAATGGACATTTTGCAAAAAGATCAACAGTTCATACATTAACTGAACATAAAGGATTACAGCAAAATAATAAATAATAAATAGCAAAATAATCTTTGGTACTAAAATATTTACAATGAAATTTTTTCTCATTGTTTCACATTATTGCACCTTTCCGTCGCGAGTCCATGTAAACTGCATACTTTGAAAATAGATAATCTCTTTATATCAGTTATTTATGCAAAAGTTTTTGTTATAAGTTTATTTAACTAAATATATAGGCATTAAAAATTTAAATATTGACAAAACATTTTCTGAGAAAAAGTATATTACAATTGAATATGATCATGTATAGATACTAACATAAGAAAATGTGTTTTTACTACATAAATGAAAACATTTTATAATTTTTGACTCATTAGGAATAGGGATGAGATTTCCGCTTTTTTGCACACCAGTATTATTTTAGTGAAAATGTTGTTCTTTTAAATCGCAAAAATGTTCCGATTTAATAATATAACATTTTCTCTGAGATTATACTGGTGTGCAAAAAAGCGGAAATCTCATCCCTGTTAGGAAACAAACTCCCTTAGAAAAAAAAAAAAAGCATTGCTTACTAAACATTAGCTAATCTAAGAGCTAATTCATATTTCTCTGTTTTTATACAATATTTTAATTAATTTAAGAAGCTTTTTATGTTTTATAAAAACTAAAATTAAATTAATTTAAAAATAATTTAAAAACTAAGTTATTCACCATCAACTAAAATTACTTAAAAGGTAACATTTAAATATTATTTTCGTAAATTAATAACCGATACTGCATTCTACAGGGATTCTCGTGTCTTTTATTTCCGAATAGTTATCTTTACCTTATTTATTTTGAGATTAAATAAGGGGAAAATTACAAATCGAAAACAATGGTGAAACAAACTTTCCGACACTATCGAAACTTAATTTAAAGTAACAAAGGAAAAATATTCTTTATTTAGTCTTAGCTTTTTGATATTATCTACACTAAAACAAGTATTAATGAATTTTTAGGTTATCAGAATTAACTATTTTACAGCTTTATTTCACCATATTGCAATTATTTAAAATTCTAAACTTAGTAGAAAATATAAGTACCACCACAGGAATCTTTTAGTAGGTAGCTGCCAAAAATGGAAGAGAGGCAATATTATAATACCAAACAAAATACAAAAACATATCGTTACATAACAAGTTGCAGTATTTTGAATTATATTAAATGCAGCTGTCTTGTTTAGGTTACAATGACAGAATAGCTTTTATACAATAAAAATTTCTCTATTACAAGATAAAAATATAAATAAAAGTGTCAAAATATCAGAGAAATTGATGAAAACAATGAAATTTGAAAATAGTGAAAAATGTTTTGCTTATGATAATGGCAATAAAAAACAAATCATTCAGAAATACAAAAAAAGCAATCATTTTTTTTTTCTATATTAATAAAAGATCTTACAGATTAGATAATAAAAAGTATCTCTGAAAGAATATAAATCTCATAAAAATACATTTTAAGCAATAATAAGTACCGTAATTTCGGGTGTATAAGCCGCGGATCAAACAATTCTTTTTGGACCCAGAATTCTTATTTAGCGATAGAAGACAAATATTACGGCAATCTAACAAGTTATATTTGTTTCTTAAAAAATTCTGGGTCGAAAAAGAATTGTTTGATCTGCGGCTTATACACCCGAAATTACGGTAATAATATAGCTCTAACTTTCATGCTTTTCTGTTACCACTAATTTTTAGCTGCAATCTTCTTTGCTTTATTTATTCGTAAACTTCAGCGGTTTCATAAGATTAAAAACACAACTAAAACTCAGTATTAAGAAAAAAGCTTAAAAGTTGGCAGCTACGCAATAATATCTTTAATTATTTTAATTGTTCTTAATAAAATTAATAAAAATATGCATTAAATACAAGAATAATTACATGTCCTTTTATTCTTTAAATGAATGAATTACTTCAAATTATTCCAAAGTGTGATATTTATACCAGTTATGGCAACGAAAAAAAACATTTTTATTTTCATTAACAATCTTAATTACTAAGGTAATTGTACTTCAGCAATTCGTAATTAAATTAACCTCCAAAACTATAAGGTTGGGTTATCAACTTTTCAGCTGAACATCGTCTGAATTCACAAATTTTAAAAGATAATTTTTGCTTTATTTGATCTTAAAATTTTGTGTATTTATGTATTAAATTTTTTCCATTGAAAAATAGTGGTGAGATTGTAAATAATTTAAATATGTGCATTTATTTAAACCGTTACGTCAATGTAACACCAGAGGGTGATTGGTTAACAATGTTTCAGTAAATCCTATGTTTAGCACATAAGAGCGCTTCGACCCAAACGACCATTGTTACCACTAAATTTATGTAGCATTTCTCGACGTATTTAATGACAGAATTTCTGAGATTTATTAAAGCAAAGAATAATATTAAAATTTAGTTGTGTAAATCAACCATTTGGGTTGGAGCACTCTCATCCCTGTTAGCAATTTTAAATAGTACAATTAATCATGTTCGTTTTCAAATTAATATATTATTTTGAATAATTTAGTAAAATACTAAAAAAAGACTGTAAAAAGGATTTTTCTGCTTCTTCGTGAATTGTGCGAAATTATTGAAAATGATTATTTGAAAGATTATGAAGTTTGACAAAAATTTTGACTTTCAGATTTGTATGCTGAAGCATTCTATACAACATTAAAATACATATCTGTCCCACTTTTGATAGAATGCTAAAGAAACTACATTTCCGCACAAATCTGAATTGTGTGCAATAATAAAGGAAGTGATAAAGGAAGTAACACAGGTGCTAACTTGTATGTTTGTTTAGGGGGTGAGTATTTTTTATCGTAAAATTTGCCATGTTTAATCAAAAAGATGTACGATTATATAACAAGATGGTGAGTGGCTAGGGGAAAACACAGTCAAAATAGGTGTTATATCCCTTTAACCCATTAACGCCCGAATTATTTTCTTCGCTAAAACTTAAATTTTTTGTTTCCCACCACTTTTAAAAGCAAATTAACTTTTATCTAAATTTATCGAGGATTCTGTCTCTTGAAATAAGGTACATATTTATCTTCCCCTTTACTGGTGGGAAACCCGCTTTCTTACTTTTTTTGTAACCGTCCTCAAACGAGGACGCTGGGCGTTAATGGGTTAAGTACGCAGAGCAAATTCATTACTTAAGTGTTGAAATTGATGACTTACACCGGAATTTGAAAAAAAAAAACACACACACTTCATTTTTAATTAAGATTTTTTTTTTTTTTTGGTTTCATAGCTATACCACCACGCCGCAAGGGGTTAAACTAGCAATTCGTCTTTATATTATTCAAAATATATTTTTTAACAAAATACTGGTACCTTCTTCTTTTTTTATGTTTCTCCCTGACCACCAGCCTTGTATGAGCATTTTTTCTCTTATTTACGACTGTACTCACAACTGCAGTGCAAAATCTAGGTATCAAATTTGACGCATCGTAAGATTTACTTTTCTGTTTAAAATGAATGCAATTATTGTTGAGTTTTTGAAAGTATGATTTTTTAGTATAGAATTTATTAAACAAAATAGAATGATTTCAATTACGGCTTTATACACTCCTGATAATTTATGAAAGAAATTTAAGGATAAAAACTTTAAAATATAAAATAAAATCAGAACTTTACGACTTTAGAACAAGGGACATTTGGTAAAAATTAACTTTTTTTGAAATTTTCTTCGACAAAACTTCGGAATTTACAGTTTTTGTTGAATTATTTAAAAAAAAAAAAAAAAAAAAAAAAAAAAAAAAGCTAGAGGTAAACATATTTTTATCCTACGAAATCCGGCAAAATGCAATACATTATCCATTCTAAATCATTAAGAACATTTATTCTTTCTTTCTTCCAAAATATTTATTCAAGTTGGGATTTCTTATGGCTTTGAGTAAATGTAATACATTATAAGAACGTAAATACTAAATACATAAATGAGATGTTAAATGGATAATTTTTAAATCCAACCCTATTTAATTTTACAGGTTAAAGGAAAATATTTCCACTTAAAACCTTTCTTATGGGAAATATTTAAATTTAAGTAATGAGTTTTACAAATTACACTTTTTTTTTTGAATTGTGAAGCTTTTTTTAAATTCTGCTTTCTGAAAATAACCTTAAGTTCATTACATATCCACGTTTAAATGCTTTTAATTAAAGAAGGGAGATGTGTAAATAAGCACTGATTTAATGCCCACCACCTGATAGGATGAAAAAATGATTTCTTTCTATGAAGTTTGAATTGTTTCAGTAGAATTTAAGATTTCTATTAACTGTTTCCGGCACGGGCAAAATCTGTAGTAAAATGGAGAATTATTGACTGACACAGGAATTCACAAACGAATTTTTTAGAAATCTTGAATTCCTTAATTTAACCGTTTATAGTAAAAGCAAAATTTTACTAAAATATTATTGGTGCCATTTGCAAGTTTGGAATTAAATTAGGTATCCCAGACCGGGCACAGTGTGGCGGAAAGGGTTCAGAAACACAGGATTATTTAGGAAATTTTATTGTTTTTCAAGTATATAAATTTGATTCCTTTTTTATTCAGCTATGAAGTGATCGTAACACAATAGTGGTTTTTAAACATGATAATCCATGAAAAAATAATAAAGCTATGTACATTGCGGCCAACATTTACGCTTTCTCCTATCATTAAAATTTAATCGAAATATTTGACTTATTCACTCGCAAACTATGGCGATTCAGTACTGAAAAAAATATTGTTGAATTTTAGATGTAAGAAAAATACGTAAAAGTTGGCAGCTATGTATGTAAAAGAGCATCGATGGTGTTATGCGCACTTCCTATCGTAAGCAAAATCAAATTGATATACTTTGTAAATATAGACAAATGCTTTTTAATCTAGAATACCTTATATTACTATGATCAAAAATACACGACATCTTCAGAGTTAATCACGATTCCCAAAAACGTTCTTTATCTTTAAAAACCTCTTAAACTAGTAAATTAAAAGCCATTTATAAAATCGAAGTTTCTTTTTCTGTAGATGATTTTCGAAAAATTTTCCAATTACTTTTTGGACTGCATTAATGGGTAATTCCATGAGTACATGTCGTGTAAGTCACAAACTACGATTTTGGATACCAGTCTTGTAGAACGGTGACTTATTTTATCGGAGATATTTCATTAATTGAATAAGGCCATGCAAACCTTTCGAAAATAACGGTGGCCAACAATTTAGCAGTTACTAGAAATCTGACTTGCACGATAAGAATACGTTTTATCAAACCGGAACAACGGCCCCTTTAATTCTACGCCTGAGCGCTGACAGAAAAATGGCACCTGCCATAGGTCGATTTTTTTAACTCTTTGTATGGTCCCCTGAATTTAGACACCAGTATTTTTTTTAAATTTTTTTGCTTAAACAGTATCTGAAAAATAAAGGCGAAAAATCTTTTAAAAATCATTGGTGTTCAAATTAGAGACTACAAACGCTCAAAAATATTCGCTTACGACATTCGTCATTTTTCTATCAGCACTCAGGACCAGTATTCAGGGGGCGGTGATCGGAATATCGGTTTTTAGGATGCTGTAATTTCTCATCTAAACATTTTTAGCTGCATAACTGAATTTACACCTGCTAGAGTAAAACAATAAAATTCATCTTTATGTCAATATTAATTATTTTTTCAATTTATCATGTCTGTGTGTTGAACATGTTTGTTGTAAATGAAACTGTTCACGTGAGAATTCGTGTCATAAAAAAAACATTTCAGTATGGAAAACTGGATAATACACTATAGAGTGTGAGATTGAGAGACTTGTGAGATTAAGAGACTTCAAATACAATTGAAAGAAACTTTTAAAATAAGCCATAAAACAGACGGCACCGCATTCCATTACAAAAGAATTAAATCTTCTTATAGAGGCACAATGATACGTCCTACCACTACGAAGTCAGAAGAAAGACTGAATAATAGTATCTACTACTCAGTTTTTCTTCTGCTCACTTAATGATCAGATGACTTCTCATGCTCGAAGTAGAAAGTTTAATTCCTTCGAAACTCGTCCTGTTATCCTCTTTTATATGCTGTGTTTAATTAATTTCTTTTCCCGATATTATGTTTTACACTAGTGATTAAAAATTTATATAAGAAATTGCTATTTATAAACTCCGTTTTTGTCAATTAAATTGCAAAAACTTGTTTTATCCCTAAATTAAAAGTAATTCATTCTAACATTTTCTCAGTTTGTTATAATGATAAAAATAACAAGAATCCTGCAACATATCAGCAAATATGATAATGAAATTGATTATGCAGATGAGATCTGTATCCATAATGTGTCGTCGAAAATGAAACAGATATACAGAAGAACAACTTAATTTTGTAAATTCCAGTATGAATACAAAATATCTTTGATTAATATTTCTTAGGGCACGTCAAACACATCTGAAGCTTTTAAAAAGATTTCTACTTATAAAAAAGAGCAGCAGCATTTTGAATATATCTCAGTTAATGTTTAAAAAGTGAGCAAAAGTTTTATATTAGCTATATTACAAATATTTCGTTTGCTACTCGTTATCTAAGGAAATGTAATCAGTTTTAGGCAAACAGATTCACATAGAGCTTAGTAAATCATTTTAGGACTGTTTGAGATTGATTGCATTTAAAGGGCATGCCTGGAATTGATAGTTGAGATAAAAATGTTTAATTTTCGTTTATATTTTACATGTATAAGCTTAGCATATGGATGGCTGAAAGTTGGAAATAAGATTGAAAAAGGACATGCCCTAGAAAACTATTCAGCTTTTTAAAGTTGTACTAAATTTGTATCAATTTACAACATTGTATCTACGTTGGACATGAATTGTGAGAATTGATTATATGAAAACATGTGAAAACCACGTGGAAGTTCGCGAATATTACGCAAAATTGTGAAACTTTCTTCCCCCTTCACTTCTTTACCTAAAATGGCTTTGTGATCCGAAGATCCAGGCGAAACAGCGCCATACCATTAGGTCTAAAATCTGTTTAAGTATTCATAAACAAACGCACTGCTAATGCTGCTGAGCTGAATATTTCATTCTTTTTTGTTTCTGCCTTTGATTACAAAACCATACTCTGACTACATTTTTCTTTAAATCTAGTTTCTCGGCAATGGCGGCTATTTTCTCGCCAGAAGGTCGCGGTTGAACAGCAAAATATGCTTCGAGGGATCGTTTCTCTGGTGCAGCTATGGACGTTCGCTTTCTTTTCTTTTCACCACTTGGTAACACACTTGGACCGTCAGGTTCCCTGCGTTTGTTCTTGGCTTGGGCTTCAGCGGCTTCCAACCAAGCTTGCAAAATTGGCTTTAGGGCAACCATGTTATTATGGGACAGTGTCAAGGACTCGAACCTGCAGATGGTGCTCTGAGAGAGGGAGCCAACACCAGGTAGTTTTAGATTGGCCAAAGCCTTGCCCACGTCAGCTTGTGTGACACCCAATTTAATGCGCCGTTGCTTGAAGCGTTCAGCAAAGGCCTCGAGTTCACGGGGGTCCGTGTCCGCATCGTGCATGCCCATTGATGGGTGTGGTGCAAGCGGGTGGTGATGGGTGGCCATCATGGTGTTCATGCCGTGAGAATAGATAGGCCCATGTAACTGTGGATGAGAACTAACGGCACTACTTTCTGTTGGCATGGACAGCGGAGGGAGAGAAGATGGACAGATAGGGTCCAGGAGGTCCATGGCGTCCATCCCAGAGTGGACCATCTGGCTGTGATGAGGCCGAGTATTTGCTGCCGCATGACCCGGGCCCATACCCGGGTGATGGGCATACATCATGTCGTGTTTGATATGAAGACCGGGTGCTCCTGCAGGACCGTGCTTACCAATGTCCATGGTAAGACCATCGGGTCGGCCGACCAGGCCATCGTCGAAGGCTGGAAAAAGGTTTCCCTGAAAAGAAAAAGAATTACAATTTATTAACAAATTTAAATTAAGATACAAATGTTGCACCAAATATTATTGCCGAATAATACAGATAAAAAAATCGCATTTAATTTTGAACTTGCACATATTTAATGCATAATAGATAACTTTTATTCATTTCGTCTTATTTGAAATTAAAATAATCTTTTTTAAAGAATACTTATAAAGTAGCTGTTTTTATTTAAGACACTGGTTTAATTAAATTCATTCTGATAAAGATTTTTTAAGAGCAGGGATACACAATCATAAAATTCGAATATTTTAAAGGTAGATTTAATTAAAACAAAAGAGTTTTGATTAGTTTTTCTCATTTTAAAGATAATAACATCCAAATAGCGAAATATTTTTGGTTCTAATAATTCTATATGATTTTTAAATTCAAGTAAATAACTCGCTATAAATGAACAGAAAGCAACTCATCTGTTGGCTTTAAAATATGCGATTTTTTTTTTCTTACAAAAGAATGCAACTGATATTGATGAAATATCCCTGTTGATTGTAAATTGCTGCTGAGTAATGACCTGCATATAGAATGAACATACTGCTGTCTATCTATGAATGATACTATTCTTGATTATATATAAGTATTTTGCTTAACGGAGTGCTGTAATTTACGGCGTATAATCCGCGGATCCAACAATCAATTTCGACCCAGAATTTTTTTTAAAGAAATGAAACTTGTTAGATCACCGTAAAAATTTGCGTTTTATTACTAAATAAGATTTCTAGATCCAAAAAGAATTGTTTGATCCCCGGATTATACGCCGGAAATTACGGTAAGTGGTAAACATGTGAGATTAGTTACATACTTAACACTAGAACCGCGGTGACGGATCATTTTGACCTGGAAATTGAATAGATGTCGATTCCAACCAGAAAGCTGTATTTAAAAAGTTTTTAATATATTCAATATTTTCAATATATTTAATATATTTAATATTTTCTGCACCAACATAACATAAATAAATAGGTTAATAACTTTAAATGAAAATTTTGATGCGGAATATTTCCATAAAACTTGAGTAAAATTTCCCGCGGTTCTAGTGTTAAAAAAAAGACGTACCGTAATTTCGGGTGTATAAGCCGCGGATCAAACAATTCTTTTTGGACCCAGAAATCTCATTTAGTGATAGAAGACAAATATTTACGGCAATCTAACAAGTTATATTTGTTTCTTAAAAAATTCTGGGTCGAAAAAGTATTGTTTGATCTGCGGCTTATACACCCGAAATTACGGTATTTCTATAAATTATATTGATTTTTTTATACTTAAATTAATCTAAACAGTTTTTCAAGCATCACAGTTACGACCTAGTTCACTATTAACCAGAAACCAAGTGATCGAAAGCAACCACCCTTAAAACGTAAGAGAGAGGATTCACCTTTATTTTACATATGACATGTTTTTCTTTGTTATTGAGCCCCACCAGTGGCCGAGAGGTACGGACCTCTCAACTGGTAGACGGCAGGTGCTGGGTTCGAAACCAATCGCGGCTGTCGGCCTAACCGTTCGGAGTTTTCGTGGTTTTCTTCGAACCTTGCGTAAATACGGGTTAGGTTCCCTTAGAAAGACCCCCACGAAGGGCACTCCCCCTGGTCCTATATCCCTAGTGTAGATAATCGGACGACAAAATACACTTTGTTATTGAATGTGCATAGATATTATAATCATGACTAAGTTCTTTGGACTACTGGAGGTCTTTTTAAGCAACTTATTGCTAATAGTCAATAAAACCATAAGTTGTATTATTTATTCGCAAGCCGCATTCTTCGATATTCGTGATTTAGAGACATAATAGAGTCCTATAACATTCTTCTTAACTGACTGTTACTTGCATAATAAATCAAGGAATATTTAAAGAAACGAGTAGCACTATCAACATACACTCTGCAATCTTCGCAAATTATTCATTGTGATCTTGATCTTCATATTTACTTAAATGTAAATAAATTAATAAAAAATCATTGCTTTTGGTTCAGACTAGTTTTTGAATGTAGAAAGCATGGTAATATATTTATTTGCTATGTATTTGTTTTTGAAAAAAATAGTTATTTGTTACCTATTTGTTTTCGAAATACATAAAGTTGGATTCAGTTTTTAAACTTTAAATCAATTAAACAGCAATATTTCTTTGTAAATTTATATGAAATTATAAACAGCATTTTAAATGCAGAGAATTGTTTTCTAAAGCTATCTTTCCATAAAACAGCATACTCACTGTTTCAAGGAAACAAAATCATTTTAACTCCTCAAGTTACAATAACTCAAAAGCTTTAAAATAAATATGATATTTTAAAAACTTTTAAAATGAAGATTATGGGGGATAAATTTTTACTTTTAAGCTTAAAAGAAACTATGTAACACTGCTAATACACTGATTGATACTTATGTTGAATATTTAAGTCTCAAAATTAAAATATAACAAAGGCGATTTTATTATGGATATAATTTCTGGATTTCGTGAAAATATTTAGAATTAGAAACAATAAAGCAAACTCTCTTAAATATTATAAAATTACTCTAATTTCCGGCGTATAATCCTCGGAATAAACAATCATCTTTCGACCCAGAAAATTTTGAAATAAAATGTACCGTAATTTCGGGTGTATAAGCCGCAGATCAAACAATTCTTTTTCGACCCAGAATTTTTTTAAAAACAAATATAACTAGTTATATCGCCGTAAATATTTATCTTTAATCACTAAATAAGATTTCTGGGTCCAAAAAGAATTGTTTGATCCGCGGCTTATACACCCGAAATTACGGTAACATTTTAGATCGCGGTAGATATTTGACTTCAGTTACTAATTACAATTTCTGGGTCGAAAAAAAATTTTTTTGATCCGCGGATTATACACCGGAAATTACGGTAACAACAGTTATATTTCATGACAAATATTTTAAACTTCCGAAGAGGGGTGCAAAAATCTAGGCTCCAACAGGCAGTCTCTAACCACTAAATTTATTTCGTTACTTTTCATATAATATTTCGTACGAAATTTTTGTAAGAATGCTATTAAATTTTAAGTAAAGCAAGCTTTGAAATTTTAGTGATGAGAAATTGCCCGCTGGTGCCTAAATTTTGTACCCCTGGTCCCGAAAAAAAATATTCCAGCATAGAGCATTATTAAGCAGGCTTAAAAATCCTTGTTTATCCTCACCAGTAAAATTTTACTGTAAAATTTGGCTTATTAAATAGTAGAATTTACTCGATTCAAGAAGACACAAATTTCTGCTTTTTAACCCTTTGAGCTCTGATGTTAGAATTTTCTACCACATAAGTTTAATGTCGAAATGACACAACGGCACCAGAAAATTCGACCAAATTCATTTGAAAAAGGTTTAATGCATTTTTTCGTGTATATCGTTAACCGGTTTTTTTCTTTGTAAAATACTGGTGCGAATGTGGCATTTGAAGATATTTACCAACCAGAACTCAAAGGGTTAAAACCAGTGGCAGAACATTAAAAATTTCGTAGAATGCTCCCGTTGCAAAGGGGTTAATGGTGAAATGCTTCGAATTTGGATGATACCTACTAAACCTTTTTTAATTTAATTTTTGTAAGTAACATTTCAATTTATTTAATTTTCTTGACAGGTTTCTAATTCATAGTCGTATCTTTTATTTATTTTTAGCATAAACTCAATAATTACTGAAAACTGGCACATTTAGGAAACTGACAGGAAGGATATTATTCTGTCAATCCAATGTATTTCCAGATTGAGTTGCCAGTGTTGCGTATTTATTTAGTCAGAAATTTACTAATATTTCCAAATAAAAATATTCGCCTTGTCTATTTATAGATAAAATAAGGCGAACATTAGTACTTTAAAAGAATGGTAAAGTTTTGAAAATAAAATCCTCTAAATTAGTTATACTTCAATCAATTATTCGACATTTAGATTATAGATTAAGCAACTTAGATGTTGTTTTAAAAAAAGTTTAGAAGGAATCAAAAGACATTGTTTGCCATGAAACTAAAAATGAAACAGATTCTTTGTAATTATGCCAAAAATTTACCCAGTTAACCTACATAAATTACAAAATACCGATTATATTGCTTTGTTTTTCCGATTTAAAATGACTACACAGACTTTTGGATGCTAAACGTCAGATATAAAAATTAATTTTTCACTTTCTGTAAATTTTTTATGATAATTATAATTTTAATACCGCTGACATTATATTTATGCGAAATCTTAAGCATTAGGTAGTAAAACAAATATCTATCTAAATCTATTAAATATATCCTACTAAGATGTATGAAAAAATTAATGCTATTTTGAAAAATATATTTTTGACTAAATTTCTTAATTTTCTGTACGCCATCGTAAAACTCCCTAACTCCCCTTTTTTAGAGAGAAGTGTAAAAGAATTTCTCAAACTCAAACTTTAGAAATTGATATTTTGTAATAAAATATTTTAAACATTCAAAATATTTATGTAAACACATAAATGTTTCTATGTTTCAAAAAAAAAATTCGCTTGTTACGAGGAAATGGAAAAAAAGAACAAAATCACTATTTAATAATAATAATAAAAAAAAACTGAATCCAACTTTATGTATTTCGAAAACAAATAGATAACAAATAAATATATTTTTCAAAAACAAATACATATCAAATAAATATATTACCATGCTTTCTACATTCAAAAACTAGTCTGAACCAAAAACAATGATTTTTTATTAATTTATTTACATTATGCGTACAGTACACTGTGGCATACTCTTCTTTTATCATATCCTGTGTCTGCGCGCGCCGTAAGAATAACACAAACTCAAATATAGAGAAAACATATATACAAATCCAGAAAATATGTGCAATTGTGATTATGATGAGATACAAAATACGATACTTTTACATTTTGTACAAAAACTGACTAAACAGATAAACCTAAACCATGTTTTTTTCTTTTTTTTCTTTTTTTTTTTATTTAGGTGTCAATAAAAATTTATTTGTATTTGCAAACTCTATCGAATTTAACAGAATGTAAGAAATTTAAAGGCAAACATTATTTTTCCTTTTTTTCTTCCTGTTTTTGCACACTTTTAGGTATTTTACTTATACTAGCTAACACTCACGGAAATAGAAATAAATAAATAACATATTTTTCTTAAAATAACAAAATAATAGAACACGATCCGTCCAAACATATGTAAATCCTCTCAACAGACAATAAATACTAAGTATGATACTCTTTTTTGTTTGATCTGTGAAATACAAAACAGTATTAGCAGTACAAAATAGTAAATGCAAAAAAAAAAAAAAAAAAAAAAAAAAAACTACTTTGATGCTCTTGAATTTAAAGTAGGGAGATAGAGAAAGAAGAAAAGATTTAGATTGCAAAATAAGATTTTCTATACTTAACTCAAAAATATATTCCGTACATGCGAATAGTATTAAAAACAAAGAATTATCTGCCTGAAAATATTAGTAAAATTGTAGAAAAATATAAGAAATATATTTACCGATAACAGTAAATACTTTAAAAATCTTATTTACCTACAGGGCTCGTACGCTTCAAGGACGTTCAAGTACTTTTTACCGGAATTTTCATAAAGCAATGTTTGCCTTATTTAATGAAAAGGAAATATAGCTTTAGATACGGCTATCAATACTTTGCTAAATTTCTTTTATCCAAACATATTAAATCTCGAATCTCTGCATTCGAATCCTGATCTATATACAAAGCGTAGGAACTTCCTTTTTCGAAGGATAATAAAAGAAAAAGTATAGCTAGTAGATATACGTATAAACAATGGCACCAAATTACATAGTCCCATTGGGGCCCGAGCCCACCTAATAATTTTAAATCCTAGCATACCCATTTTTCATTGTTCTATTTAGTAATTTACTTCATTATTATCTTATTATAACAATTATTTTTATATGTCCTGGTGATATTCTGATTCTATACATTTATTACTATTATTACTATTCAGGATGTTTCACTACACGACTACCAAACTTCCAGGAATTGCAGGGGGTGATGAGACGACTCGGAATCACATAGCAATGCAGGATCCAAAATGCCGTACTTGTAAGTTATGGTACAAAGCAATGTTGCCAGTGGGATATTTTTTTTTATTCAGATTTCTTGGTTAGAACCATTTTCTAAAAATGGTAAAATCCCTCTTATGAAATAACATATTAGTTAAGGCGAAAGTAAGGGAAATTTTTCAATAAAAATAAACTGGTGCCAATCAACAAATCTGAATTAAGGAAAAAATTAGTCCACTGGCAACCAGGGCCTGATTATCAACGGGGCACTATCCTACCAGTAAAAAGAAATAGAATTTTTTCCCTTATTTATGACAGTAATTTCGAATGAAAAAGGCGTTTAAACAAGTTGAAACTTTCCATAAAATTTTACTGGTGGGAGAGTGCCCCGTTAGTAATCAGGCTCTGCTGGCAACACTACTGGTACAAAGAAGCAAAGAAAAGGAAATGAAGCAGCAACACATTAATAGGTAATAAAACATTTTATTGAAAAGTTGTACTACAGAACAGTGGTGTAACCAGAGCCGGTGCCCAAGTGCTCTGAATACTGGTCTTTATATCCTAATCTCCACTTTTCTACCGCTTCTGTTTTCTTCATATTTCGCCCCCCAAAAAATTTTCTGCGCCTCACCTTATATATTATGATTATAAATGATTACAAAGGTTTGGAACGTGTGTCACAAGCAGGAA
Source organism: Maratus speculifer (assembly GCA_964019185.1). Lineage (NCBI taxonomy): Eukaryota > Metazoa > Arthropoda > Arachnida > Araneae > Salticidae > Maratus > Maratus speculifer. Next base: position 308,761,550 of record OZ025293.1, on the reverse strand, counting down.
AGAGAAGTGCCAACAAAGAAACTTACACAAAAGCAACAGTACATATAACAAATAACATACATTACGACATAACTGCCAACATTTGCGCATTTTCCATCAACCATCAATTTACTGTTAAAATTTAACAGTAAATTTTTGGTTATTGAATCTCCAAAGTTTGTGCGTAAATAAGTGATATATTGCCATTAAATTTTTGTGGTAGAAGAAAAGCATAAAAGTTGGCAGATATGCATTAAGATAACAATAAATACCGTAATTTCCTACGTATGCGTTGCGGCTTAGTTAAGTTTTTTCAAACCGGAAATTTTATGTAATAAAAAAAGAACTCAAGTAAGGCTAAGCAGAATTAAGTGATATTTTATTTTGAATTTGGTAGGAAATCGAGTTATCTGAGGTTCAGCGTATACATGCGAAATTACAGTATGTATGGTATAACAAAATAGAGGATGCTTAGAAATTTTTGTTAGATTTTGCAACAGTCGTCGTGAACAGTGAAAGTGACATGTCAACAATTTCGATTCCACGAAAGCGCCTATAACGCATAACATACATTACGATAACAGCAAATATGTTCATTATACAGGGTGGTTCAAATTAACCTTCCGTCTACCAGACGGGTCCATTGGACCCGACAGCAATATTTCTGGTGTCAATGGTAAAATCAGAAATTGTCGATTGACACCGGAATTTATAAAGGACTTGTCTAGATATTACGAATTCCTTAATTTAAGCTTTGATTGTAAAAGCAAAATTATATTAAAATATTACTGGTGCCGTTTGCAAGTTTGGAATTAAAATTAGGTGTTGCCGTAGATAAATGGGTGTTTTGTCTGGTAGACGGAAGGTTAAAGTATCCCTGCTTGCGACACCCTAGCGAGAGAAGCAGTGGATGAAACGTCTTCATATTTGGAAGGTATACATATCAGACTATGGGAAATTGAACGGTGCAAAAAATTCTTTTAGTTCGTACAAAGACCACCAGGGTATAATAAGGCGCTGCGATCAGTTTAAGATAAGAAAAAATGCAACATAACCAAGAAAGTTGGTGCCAAATTGTTGATTCCCTCCAATAATTTTTAATGGTATATTCGTTTAGGTTTTATTAGTATATGCTGCGATTAATTTCATTAGTGTTCTTATTAGGCGAAGAATACTAAAAATTTAGCGGTGGAAATTTAAAATTTTATTTCATTTTTCTTATATTAAACCGATTTCAGCACCTTTTTATCCCCTGGTGGCCTTTATTTGAACTAAAAAATTTTAGTGCATCAATCAGTTTCCCATGGTCTCATATGTATATACCGTAATTTCGGGTGTATAAGCCGCGGATCAAACAATTATTTTTCGACCCAGAAATTTTTTGAAAATGAATGCTACTAGTTAGATCGCCGTAAATATTTCTGTTCAATCACTAAATAAGATTTCTGGGTCCAAAAAGAATTGTTTGATCCGCGGCTTATACACCCGAAATTACGGTACTCCAAATATAAAATTGTGTCATCCACTGCTTCTCTTGCTAGTGCGTCTCAAACAGGGATACTTTAATTTGAACCACCCTGTATTTAAATATACAGAGGATACTTACAAATGTTTGTCGAAGTTTGTAACAATTTTCATGAGAAGTGAAATTGAAAAACGAACAAAAATGTTTGTGTATTTGACCCAGAAGCGGCTCGTCAGGAGGTGCTGCATGAATTTATTCACACCACTAAAATTATACAGTATTTTCAGTTTTATTTAATCAGCAAAATTTGTCGAATAAATAATATGAAGGATTCTGTTAAATTTTAGTGATGTGAAAAATCTGATGCAGCACTCCCTGACGAGCCGCTACTGATTTGACCCCTCGAAACTATTGAACAAATTCGACATATTTCACATACTTCACACTGTCACGTACTTTACATACTTCCACAGACTTAATACTTCCACATACACTTTCACACATTATATTATACATGTTCAACATTTGTCACTCAATAGATATCTGTACGATAGTGCTCATATTATATGCTTTTTATAGCATATCAGTCGTTTTCAAGTGGTCACATTTTAGTTCCGATGTGCCTAGAGAATGAAATTATACAAAAAAAAAAAAAACCTCTATAAGATTTGGACCGCAAAACAAGATGATTGTGAGGGTAACTTATAAGCATCCTTAGATTCCTGTCCAATTCTTGTTTGTAAATTCATAATTAATGGAAGCTTTTTAAATTGAGTGCAAGATTGCCTTTTTGTAGAATGGTACCGTAATTCATAGCGTATAATCCGCCGGTCAAACAATTCTTTTTGGACTGAGAAATTTAGCATATTAGAATTATAGCATACGCATACATATACATATATCCTACATACAGACAAAAATACATTAAAAAATGTCACGAAGCTAAAAAATAAAGTATTTTTAAACATATTTATGCATAGTGCTTGTGTATTGATAGAAATGTAAATATATATTAATCGAGAATTATAACAATGTTTTTTTATTCAAATAAAAAAACGTTGACTCAATTTTGTGCTTCATTGAAATGCTTCAGCCGCTCTTTTCAAACTTCTAGTGGCGCAGTGTTCCCGTTGTTGGAACACCTACAGAATGAAAACGACAAGTGCAATTTTTACAAAATTTTACATGTGTACTCATTTAGGCCTAAATAACCTACCTATAACATTTTTTCTCTAAATTTCAACTTTAAAGGGTGGTGCACTGCAAAGGGCTAAAACACTAGTGTCCAGAACATTTAAAGCCCCTATTTACGCGTGAAACTTGGCAACACTAGTCCCCAGCCATTTCCTGCAATCTTGAAATTTTCTCCTTCACTCTAAATGGTATACTTCTTGTGCCTTTCCAATTATGATTGTAAAAATATAACTGAGTCGCCTACAATCTTTTATAATAAAAATGTATTTAGCGTCTTAAAAGAGTAAATGATTAAGAATGTATAATAATTAAGCACTTCTAGAATATATTCTTAAATTATTATTTTTAAAAAATATTCCAGGTTCTTTTTACTTTTTAATCGAATACTGGTGTAAAAAAATTACACTGTAACAAATTCTTTAAATTATGAACTAGAAAAAAATATTGGTTTGATATCATTACATTTTTCAAATTTTATTTCTTTACATAAAAAGATTTTTTTCTTTCAATTTTTCTTTCAAGATTTAAGTTTAAAAAATCAAGTACTAAAAGGAAAAACGTTCTTATGTCGATGCGTTTCATAGCGACATAAACGTTTTTGACATTCATAATCAGAAAATGTTGCTTAAATGTATACAAAAACATTTTTTATAAAAAGTTCCTGTTAATAAAATATGAAATAATATATTAACTCTTTGATTTCAGACTTTATTCATCTAACTCAATTAAATAACCTGAAAAAAGTTTTTTGTCGCATAGATTTCATATTAGAAAACGAAATGCATAAAAAAATTAAGGAGAGCAATTATTTAAAATTGAAACTCGTGAAATTCATCAGTAAAAAAAATAATTTAAAATTGTACTTGGAAAATTGCTTATAGAAAAATATATTCATCTGGAAATTCTACCTTCCATTTAGCATTGTAGCATTACAAGAGAGCTTATAAATGTCATTTTATACTTTAACGAAAATACAATTTGAAAACTGTGCAGTTATAAATGGATAACTTATAAGGAACAGCTTTTTAATAGTAACGGGATTCAACGTAGAAAAAATAAAATAAAAAAAGAATTTTAAAGAGATTTCAATAGTATCTATCGTCATGTATTAGGTAGGGATGACAGTGTTCCGCGTTTTTACATACCATTATAATATTAGAGAAAATATTATTCTGTTAAATCGCAGCATTTTTCGTTTGAGTAAAATAACATAATCTCTAAGATTATACTGGTGGCAAAAAACGCGGAAAAACGCGGAAAATTCTCATCCCTAATTAGGTAATCATAAAAATTCTGCGGGTTTTTTTTTCTTTTATAATGTTTGAACTTACAAATGCCACATTTTTACCGGAATTTTCGGTATTAAAGTTTTTTTTATTATGTAAATTTAGAAAACCCTATTCCTTAGTTTGTCATAAATTTGTTCATAATTTCCGGTGTCATTCAATTATTTTAGCATTGTCTTAACAGAAAAATAATGCAGAATTTTCCGGATGACCCAATAATATTTAAGACAAATTTATGCGCTCAAAAGCTAAGTAATCTCACTAAATGTTTGACTCAGTGTTGCCACTTTGGCCTCCATTTTTATTACAAAACTTAATGTGAATACCAGAAATAAAGAACAATATTTTATAACTTTCTGAATAAGAAACATTAAGCGATCACAAAAAGTAAAAATTCTTCTTTCGAAATTTAGGGTATTAATTTGAAATGTCGCATTAAAACTGGATGCAAAACTGACAACCCTGGTTAGATTAAATAAGCCAAACACTTGACTTTTTCCATTATTATCGTAATTTCCAGCGCATAATCTGCGGATCAAACAGTTCTGTTTCGACCGAGAAATTTTATTTAACCCCTTAACCCTTTGCGGGGCAGGGCAAATTCATTGCTTAAGTATTGAAATAAATGACTAACACCGGAATTTGAAAACAACTTTATTTGTAAATAAGAAAACGCTATGTTCAAGCATTCAATAAACCGTAATTTTCTTTAACCCCTTGAAGGGCGGTGATGCCGCCACGGCATCACCTAATTTTAATTCATTATTGACACATTGGCACCCGAATTTCTTAAAGAAAATTTCAACCATATAAAATACGCGAACATACACATTTATATTTTTAAATATAAATCTTCTTGTAGATACTGGTGTCAACCAATTATTTCAACATTTTATTAATACAAGCACCTTGCCCCGGAAAGGGTTAACAAAATTCTGGTGCCAATGTGGCGTTTGAGAATTAAAAGTAAGTGATATATCTATGAAACCAGCGCCCCGCAAAGCTTTAATGGTCACATTCAATTACAGTTTAAAAATTCAAATTCATTATTGCCACCACTTTTTTTGAAAAAAAATATTCATTATATTTAATGACAAGTAAAATGATACCAGAGTAAACCCAATTACATTATTTTATAAAACTGGTGGGAATCAAACAATTCTGAATAAAAGCCGTGAAGCTTGCAGCCCGTGAATGTCTTGGGCCCGACGATTAAATGGTTAATATTTGAAGCTAAATGATTATCGTGATCTAAAAAGTTATATTTAATTTTTAAAAAATTCTGGGTTGAAAGATGTTTGTTTGATCCGCGAATTATATGCCGGAAATTACGGTAAATATTTTTATACAGATCTCTTATACATATTGAGTTCATTTTTACATTAACATTGATTTATTGTATGTTTATCGCCTGTATTTTTCTCGTTTAAATTGGCATTTATATGTTTGAAAATTTGTTTTATTTTTGGAGATCAGTTTGCTTTAATAAATTAGTTTTGTGAGTAAAATTAGCAAGAATAAACTCATACAAAACTGTTCCAAACACCAAATCTTAACATACATAAATATTGTTATTAATTAGCAATTAGTATTTAAACCTTCTTTTACATCTGTCTGGCAAAATTAGTACGCTTCAAGGACTTTCAAGCACGTCTTACCAGAATTTTTTTTAAATAATATTTGTCTTATTTAATGAAGAAAAATATCTTTGGATATAGCGAAGCGTACTTTAAGAAATTTCTGGTGCTAAAACATCTAAAATCCTCTGAATTCCTTGATGAGTACGAAGCATGTCTAGATTTCCTAGAAAAAATAAAACCATTATGTATGACAGGGTTGACAGTTTGAAATCTATTTTTTTTTTCAGAAAATCCAAATTCCTACCAGAAATTTAAAAAAGGTATAGTTTACTTTATTTAATGACGTAAATTTTGCGATTATTTAAAATAAAGATTCTTCTTTCAAAATCTCCGGTATGAATTGGAAATTTCGAAATGAAAATGGTGGCCAAACTGACAAACTTCGTGTATGACTCTGGTAAATGGTGATGAAACTTACGTATAAACCCACTAGCTTTGGGTCAAAGAAAAAAAATAACAACGATTAAAAAGTATTCTTCAAAGAATTTGAGATGCCGTTTTCAAAGAAATTACGATGCAGTTTTCAAAGAAATTACGATGCAGTTTTCAAAGAAATTACGATATACCGTAATTTCGGGTGTATAAGCCGCGGCTCAAACAATTCTTTTTGGACCCAGAAATCTTATTTAGTAATTGAAGACAAATATTTACGGCGATCTAACTAGTTATATTAGTTTCTTAAAAAATTCTGGGTTGAAAAAGAATTGTTTGATCTGCGGCTTATACACCCGAAATTACGGTAGTTTCAAACAAACTGCATTTGAAAGTACACTGGTGGACAAAGTTAAGAGATGGAAGGCATTTTCCCAAATATCTCGAGAAATACTGGATAAAAATAAATGAAAATTGGTATGGATATAACTTATAGTATGACAATAATATGTGCAAAGCAAAAATTAAAGTGCCATTCATTGGCAAGAGTTATTGGCAACAGTCCAATGTGGACTGAAATTCATGATGAAAGATGGTAGTGAAAGTGAGGCTTGTTTGGTGTGTGGTCACCTCTAGTATGGTGTGTGGTCTCCTCTGACAGATAGACAGCATGCACAACGAGTATTAATGCTGTTAATAAGAGAGTTAAGGAATGCTTTTGGAAGACTCTCTCACTCTTCCATCAGAGCAATTTTTAACTGCGGAATGGTTCTGGGTGGGGGTTGGCGTCTCGCAATACCCCTTCCAAGAGCATCCCAAGCATGTTCAATGGGATTAAGGTCAAGATATTTGACTCGCCAATCCATTTGATGAATATCCTCACTTTCCAGATACTTCATAACGGGCGTCTACAACGACACAACTGTCTAGGAACCTTTCTGCTGCCACAGAAACATTAGTTTCAAGCAAGACTGTTGCCAGGAGACTCAGTGAAAGAGGGTTGTATGCCAGGAAGCCCGCCATTTGCATCCCACTCACTCCCTTCCACAAATGAGAGAGTGCACAATGGTGCAGACAGAAACAATACTGGACACAGCTCCAATGGGCTAACGTTCTGTTCATAGATGAGTCCAGATTCAGTCTTCAACCTGATTCTCGGTGAATATTCATATGGAGGGAACCTGGGACCCGATACCATCCCAGTAGCATCATGGAAAGGGACCATTATGCTGGTGGAGGACTGATGGTTTGGGCATGGATCATGCAATATACCCGCACACCGCTCCATGTGTTTGACACTGGTTCCGTGAATGTCCAGAAGTACAGGCAGGAGATCCTACAATCCTACGTGCGTCTTTTCAGGGATGCTGTTGGCCCTGAATTCGTTTTTATGGACGACAATGCCCGACCACATAGGGCTCGCCTGGTTGAGGAGTATCTGGAAAGCGAGGATATCCATCGAATGGATTGGCCAGCTAAATCTCCTGTCCTTAATCCCATTGAACATGCTTGGGATGCTCTTGGTAGGGGTATTACGATACGCCAACCTCCACCCAGAAGCATTCCGGAGTTAAAAACTGCTCTGGTGGAAGAGTGGGAGAGTCTTCTACAAGCAGTCCTTAACTCTCTTATTAACAGCAGGCATACTCGTTGTGCATGCTGTCTATCTGTCAGAGGTCACCACAAACCATACTAGAGGCGACCACACACCATACAAGCCTCACTTTCATTGCCATCTTTCATCATGAATTTCAGCCCACATTGGACTGTTGGCAATAACTCTTGCCAATGAATGACACTATAATTTTTGCTTTGCATATATTATTGACATACTATAAGTTATATCCATACCGATTTTCATTTATTTTTATCCAGTATTTCTCGAGATGTGTGGGAAAATGCCTTCCATCTCTTAATTTTGTCCACCAATGTACATTTTGTTTCTTGTTCGACGGTGTAAAAACTGAAAATGAGCGGTATTTCTAAGTTCAAAATTTGCAGTAAAAGTTAATAAAAGCTGAATTTAATGGTCATCTGTAGCCAAAGACAAAATGAATCAGCGTTACGGACAAGCACGTTTGTTCTTTACAATATAGATAGCAAAATAATCGTATACGCAATTCTCAATGTAAACAACTTCTTTCCTTAGGAAAGGCAAGTGAATATAATAAACAAAAACAGTTACAGATTTACTTTTCCTTTGAGGGGAAAGCAATTGCGTTTGTGTAAATTTGAACTCTAACCGGAAATTTGGAAAAAAATATTTAAAAATAAACACAATCAATTTCCTGACCATTTTCCCACCAAAGTTAGAAAAATAAATTTAATAATATTTTTCTGGTGCGAAATCTTCATTAATCGTAACTGTATATCCTACCGCACCTCAAGGGGATAAACTCTCAGATAACAATTTAAACAAGTCGGGAATTACACGTCAAGCATAGCAAATGAGGTGTGTTTGACTATAACGAAGTTTTAAAAATATTCAGGTCTTGGTGTAATAGTATACAGTACTTTGGATACCGTATAGTAGCCGAAATATATTGTGTATCCCTGTAAATACTATCTGCTTCCTTACATACAGAAAGTAACTTGTAGTAAGTCTCAGCAACATATATCAATTTCATAAAATATGAAATAGCTTTATATAATGAAAACGCGCTCCAAACAATGTCATCCTCTATGCCATTGTGTAATGTAATATTTTTGTGTGGCCTTGTAAATTTATAACAAATATTGTTTGCACCCACGTTACACAAAATGTATATTTTAATGCATACTTCATAGGTGCATATAAATTTTATTATGTTCGAAAGAGTGTAACATCATTAAAAGGCGTTTAAAACTATTTTTTCCATTGGCCAGAATACTTGATTGTCCCTGTAATTAAACTACACATCCGAGTTTCATAAAATTTGAAATGACACGACAAAATTAATGAACAATTATATGCTTTAAATTTCAAACGATTCGGTTGGGTAGTTTTTGCTCTATTATATAAGGACAGACAGTCGGACAGAGCGACTGAACGACGTCTATAGATAGCTACGTGTTTGCATAATTATGAACGCACCTAAAAACTATTGCTTACTTCTTAATAAAATTTTGTCGATTTGCCATAAAACCAGCGGCAAGAAAAGTGTTGAATAAAATTAAGATTTACCTTCTCCGATCCGATAAACAATGTGCGAGTTTATTTAGCATCGGTATTCAATGCAGAAGACATAGAAAATTCCTCATCAGTGAAATCAAACACATAAAAATTTTAATTATTGTCCTAATAGCAATTTAGGCTAGTTCCATGGGTTTTGTAGTGTAAGTCACATTACCTTATAATTGCTATGCTTGTTTGCCACCGTTATTTTCGAAAAGTCTGCTTGGCCTTATTCAATTAATGAGAATGTTCCGATAAAATAAATCACATTTTTTCATACTAAAATACTGGTAGCCAAAAATTGTAGCCTGTGACTTACACTACAAGTACTCATGGAAATAGCCTATAATATTACGCCAATATTGTTTGTATTAGCTATATCTTGAAAATATTGATTCTAATTTAGCTATAAATTGGCTAATAAATGTTGTAGCTTCAAACTCTTGCAGACTTCTTGACGCGCAGACGATAAAATTTACGAATTGAATTCATAGAGCCAAGAAAAGAACAGAGATGAAATGTGATGGCTGGAGGTGACGCAAAAAACTTAACCTTAAATCCGCTGCGTTCAATCCAGATACAACCAAGTGCTTTCTCACACACAAAAAAAGAAGAAAACTTTTAGTAATATAGTTTTTAATTCATAATACAATGAAATGCTGTTTTAGAAAGCTTAATTAATAGCAAATCATTTTCGTTTATAGAAAAAATGCACTGGTTTGTCAAAGAATTTGGCATCTGGTCTATGAGATTATTTTGCCTAGGTTGGAATAAGGGCATTTAAATTTGAGCGATAACGCACATCAAATTGTAAACCATTTTTTCGGCATACTGCATCTCTCTCTATCAAATTCCTCCATGACTGAACTGAAAGGAAATTTTTGTTTATTAAGTTGATCTTTGTATTCTTTAGAAGCAGAAGTTGAATCGCGCGATCATAATGCGCAAATATTAGAACAATTTATTGTTTTTTCGTTCTGGTCTTCGATTTTATGTCAAAATAGAATGTTTTTCATCAAAAGATAGTCTTCAATTAAAATAATATTTACACAAGAGATAGGCCATTATAAATTTGTTAGTAATGTGTGAATAAAGAAAGGTAATTTTTATATGCTTATCATTTGTAAGAGATTTTTTTACTAGTTAGAATTAACCCCTTGAGCTCTGATGGTAGAATTTTCTACCACTTAACCCTTTGCGGCGCGGTGGTTTCATAGATATACCACTTAATTTTAATTCCCAAACGCTACATTGGCGCCGGAATTTTGTTTAAAAAAATTACAGTTTATTAAATGCCTGAAATATAGCGTTTTCTTATTTACAAATAAAGTTGTTTTCGAATTCCTGTGTCAGTCATTAATTTCAATACTTAAGCAATGAATTTGCCCTGCGCCGCAATGGGTTAATCTTAATTCCGAAATGTCACAATGGCTCAGGAAATTCGAACAAATTTATTTTTAAAAGGTTTAATGCTTTAAATGCTTAACCATGATCTAAAAATATTTTTCGATTAGTATCCTCCTATTCAGCTTTCTACGAGAAATTTATTCATTAACTATAACCATAACTTTGGAATAATAAAAGAAACACTATCATTGCACACAAAACCTTTACGCGTATATATTTTAACGGACTCCCTTATACGATACGACTTAAAAATATCGCTATATCAAATTATTAGCGACTTTGATAAAAATTTTATACAAAACACAATCTGCTTTCATTCAACACAATTTTTATACCCCCGCGCCCATCTAAATATAATCTAGATAAAACAGTTTTTGTACGACCAAATTTAATATCCTATTCATGCTCACCTTGTCTAACTCCGAACTCTCTCCCAGTCATTCCTATGTGATTATTTTTAACACCTTATTCATTAATAATTTATTTCATAAACCTCTGTAAGATTCTCCTGTACTACAGGATCGAGCTGCTTACTAAGAAAATTCTTCAATTTTGGTGGCAGCGTCGGAATCAGTTCAATATTAATTTTAATTTTAATTTTAATTTCAAACTCTCGAAAATGTATTTTATCCCACCTAACTTAAACAAGATTCGCACCACAAACTTTTAACGAAATTTTATAATTTTAACTTTGGTGGAAAAATGTTGAAAAATTGCTTTTCCTTATTTAAAATAAAATTTTACGGTTATTCCGGTTACAATACAATATTACAGAGCCATTGTTGCGTGCCCCTCAAGAGGTTTATTAAAAATGAATGTAAAACGTTTCAGCAAATAATCTTAAAGAAAGCTGACTAAGAAATCTAGTTAATTGGTTAGTTATTGAAATGATTGTTGCCGTATTAACAGATCAATGGCTTGTTGCTATCAGAACTATTTTAGATTGCTTCATTCAAATTAATTCCATAGTTTTGAAGCAATTTTATATTCATTTCAAATGAGATTTTTCATTTTACTATAAAGTTATATAAATATGTACATTTGTTTCACTTCTAAGAAGTAAAAATACATTAATCTTAAATAATTCATATCTTTAAGAATTACCATATATACTTGCGTATAAGTCAACCCTTAAATTCGCGAAAATAAGAAAATACGTGTTACAAATCAGCATTTTCTTTTTTTAATTAGGAGTTTGCTTATACGCAAGTATAAACCGTGTATATTTTTATGTTTATTCTTTTAGTATGATTAAATCATCTATCAAGCAAAATGTAATAATTAAAGAAAGAGCTCTAATTTCAAGGTAACATTTATAAAATATTTGCTTACCTATTCAAAATTCCTATGGCTTTTATTTTTACAAGAATATTAGTAATACTGTCTGTAGAAATTTTTGTTTTATTGAAGCGTAGAATATTCTATGATTATATATTATTCGTAAATAGTGGTTGCAAAGGGTTTATAAAAGTAAAGACCGCGGGAACCCTGTTCTCTATTGTTACACAGACGTAAATTCTGTTGCATTTCATTTGATATACTAGACTGCAAATCCAATACAGTGGTTAACATGCTGCTCTCAAAATAGGAATCATGTCCGCTGACTCGATCGGAGCTATCGACATACTCAAGGCCAAGGACACGAAGTCTGACGTCATCACTAATCGGTCGACTTCTCACTAGTGTTGGCATTCACACCCGAAAAATTTTAATAGCGATTTTCTTTTATTCGTGAAATATCTATCATCTTATAAAAGAATAATAACTATTTAAACTTACTGGTGAGAATTTGGAATCTCCCAATAAAAAAATAGCCAGATTTGGCAATACTGTGACGTTCTGCGTCTGGCTGATTTTTTATTCAGGTATTCCGAATTCTCACCAAGGGTCTCTCTGGGGGTTTCTCTTTGCCCTTGACAATTTCAATGGCGACGTTTGGGTTGTAACGGAACCAAACCTGCAGTTTCTTTTTAAAGTCACCCAGAAAACTGACCCGAAAAATCCAAAAAAAGGAGAGTTAGATCAAAATTCGACTCTGCCTAACCTAATATGCTTCAATCCGAATCGAATCCAATATTTCTGAATTAGTTCCATTTCACTGCAGGTATTTTCAAAGTGAAGCCAATATTACTGTAGTAGTGACATTTCATTGCAAACATGTCCAACGTGAATCAAATATCTGTGTAAAAGAGAATTTTGATCCAAATATTTCGAATGTAAAGCCAATATTTATGCAGCAGAGGCATTTCTTTGCAAACATTTTTAATATAACGCCAATATTTAACCAATAAGTAGAATTTGATAGAATTGCCTATAAAACTGTAGCAGGATTCGTATAGGCTTCAGGGAATTTTCGTGGAAGCATATCAATATATTATGATAGAAAAATAAATCTAGGCTAACCTTCCTACCCTGTTTAAATTTTACTGAATCTTGATAAAAGCATTTTACACCAGAATTGTTAATTAGAATATTTTAAAATATTTAATTGACTTATTTTTCTGAATCTGTTATTTAACTTTCTTTATGAAAAAAGTTCTGGTTCGAATCATATAAAACAAATTATATTTATGGGCTGATTAGATCCATTCAGGGTAGGAAGGTTAAAGGCGCGTAATTTCACGTTATTTAATCCGGAATTTTTTACAAGAAAATAGTGGTATCGAAAAATTTTCTGGTTCGAAAATTCCAGGAGGCGTACGAACGCTGTGTAATGTAATAACAAAATATTGGGCCCCTAATATAACCAATATACCCACTATTGTTGCCTCGATATAATCATTATAATGAGAATGGTTTCAATTAGAGTAGTTTTAGAGTAAAATGTTTAGAAGATATCTGGATATTTTTTTTATTTTCAAAAGTTATCTAAACATACTTTTTGAACATCATTTTTGACATCATTTTTTGACATCATATACATAATTTTTTTAACAAATGTTTCTACATCGAAATGACAATCATATAATAATAATAACTTAACCGTGCAATTTATGTCAAAATTAAAAGAGATTCGAAAAATTGATTTTTGTTTTCCATGCATTTATTCATAACGAAATCTTTACCAAATAAAAATTATATTTCAAATATTAGTGAAAATTTATAGACTAATCTCACAAACCTTTCATTAATTCTACTGGAAATTACGTATAACAGAAATTCAAAAATATAAATGGCTTGTGAATGTTTTCACTTAGTGTAAAAACTTTTACAAAATAACGGCAGCATAAACTAATATACATAATATCTATTTGCATAATAATGATTTTTTAATAAGCATTTTTATTTATAGGTATTCCAATAGACGACGCATTTATTACTTTTAAACGTCTAATGCGTCAATAATTACCATCTGTGCAATCCATTTGCGGTATAGGAGAATGAAAGTACGTAAATATGTTACGAAAGAGTCTTCTATATTTCATGAGATAAAGAGACTCTAGTTCTGCGAATCAGGACGTTAAAAATGATTTGCCCCTCCCCTCAACCTTATAAAAGGTTATGCTAATATACATGCACGATTCACAACAAATAATTTTTCAATGCATTTGCGTGGTCCATACGCCAAAAAAACCATGCGGTGCCAAGCTCTCTCTCAATATATCGAGCGGTTTCCGATTTTCCCGCACTCCCTGAAAGTGATTACAGGTTAATAATTCGTATTTCACTATCAATATTTATCTTTACACGTAACATGCATCTGTGTAAAGAGCCCTGAAGTAGAATCCTAATATAATCCATGACGGCATCGAGTAAATATATTTTCACAATAATGTTGACTGCTAAATACAAATGTTTTACAATTATTGATATGAGTACAAAATACGTTAAAAAATAAAAAGTGTGAGCTTTTAATAAACTCATTTTGCGGATAGGCATCGTAATTTCTTTTTTAGAAAATGATGCATTTACAGGAATTTTTGTTAGCCTTTAGAAGTGTTCGAGAAATTTAGCCCTTTGAGCTCTGCTGGGGGAATTTCTTCCCACATAATTTTAATCTCTAAATGTCCCAGTGGCATTGGAAAATCCAACCAAATTTATATGAAAATGGATTAATGCATTTTCATATATATATATATATACACTGGTATGAAAAATTTAAGGACGAGTCCCAAAATGCCAATTTTCAAGGGATTTTCAAGCGACTATTCAAAAGGAAGTAATATAATTCAAATAATTACTATCTCTGCATAACAGCTAGTCCATATAACATCTCATTCAGGTCATACATGGTCATAAGAGTCACAGTCACTACGGCGAAACAAAAAATAGTAAATTCCATACGTCTCTTTTGTGAGTCTCAAATGACTACTATATGTGACTCCACTGATTGGTCATTGCGACTGCTGCTTTGTGTCGAGCCACCATGTGACTTTACAATGTCGTTTTATTGAGACTCCCATGGGACTGTCATTTGGAGACTCAATTTCAAAGTCATTGTGAATGTCTTATTAAAGTCACATGGTGGCTTTCTGTCACAAGACTTTATCAAATGGTGACAGAGACCCTATTGTGAACATGGTTCGTACGGGTACCGTTATTTTCCAGGTGATATACCAGCATTTATTTACTGAAAAATAAACGTTGTTCAAAGGCGCGAAATTTAGTTTTGAATAATCATAGATTTTCTATAAGAAAATACTGGGGCTAATGAATTTCCTGCTCATAAAATTCAAGGACCCGTACGAACCTTGGTGAAGTAACTACAGTGAAAAGTGATGAAAAGTCACCATGTAACTTTAAGGGGGCTCAGGGCTTGAGAACCTTTCAAAAAATCGATTTTTTTATGATCTAGTTTTATTATTCAAGTAATTTTGAACTCAATACAAAAAACCGCATTAAAATATTTGCATTCTTAACGGAGTTATAAGCATTTATGTATCAACACTTTCATAGCCGCATCCATATAATTTCAACTTTAAGTCGCGCTTTCTCAAAACTTGATTTTTGACGACTAACACCAAGATAAAAAAAAAGCTATTTGATGGAATAGCTTTTTTTTTTTTTTTTGCATGCATATAACATCATTATCTATAGAATGAATTAATATACTTTAGATAGTTTAATATTTTGAGTATTTTTAAAGAAGAAAAAGTTGTATTTTTTAGGAGTTTTTTAAATTTTCAAATTTGAGCGTTTTTTTAATAATGTTGTTTTTGAGTGATAGTTATATCCTTGATTCATTCTATAGAGTAAAGTTTCCGAATCATTTTAAAGCAAAAATGAGATTCTTATGTCAATTCATCGTTAAGATATCTTGGTGTTGGTGATGTAACAAATTTTTTTTTCGAAAATTGTGTTACAAAAATTTTGCTATATTTCTTATTATATTACATTGAAGTACTTCATTTTATAATTTTATAAGACTACAAACATACCTTTAAAATATCAGAAAGTTTAAATTAATTACATTGAATACTTCTATTTTTATATGGACTCGAAGTAAGAGCTCGTTTACGTGTTTTTCCGTATCGATCAACCCCTGAACCCCTTTAATGAGAAATTATTTGGTAATTTATTATAATGCAACGTTCACAATGACTTTGAAATTGAGTCTCCAGATGAGAGGTCACACGAGAGTCTCAATGAAAAGACATTGTAAAGTCACCAGGTGACTCGCCACAAAGCAGCAATCACAATGACCTGTGAGTAGAGTCACATATAGTAATCATTTGAGACTCATAAAAGAGACGCATAGAATTTCTTATTTTTTCTTTCGCCGTAGTGACTGTGACTCTTGTGACCATGTGTGACCTGGATGAGATGTTGCAGGGATTTGAATTATATTACCGTAATTTCGGGTGTATAAGCCGCGGATCAAACAATTCTTTTTGGACCCAGAAATTTTATTTAGTGATTGAAGACAAATATTTATGGCGATCTAACTAGTTATATTTTTTTCTTAAAAAATTCTGGGTCGAAAAAGAATTGTTTGATCTGCGGCTTATACACCCGAAATTACGGTAAATGTTTAACTATGTTATTTATTTTTCAAAAGTAGTTGTAGTTATGAAATATTCAAAACATTAATTTATAAAAAAAATATTATTTTTATGCAAAAGGAACTGAATGTCTCGTCTGTGTTCAGGTTTTATTCTGAAGAAGGACTTCTTCCTTTTGAATATTCGCATGAAAATTTTCGCTTGAAAATCCCTTAAAAACTGGCATTTTGGGACTCGTCCTTAAATTTTGCACGCTAGTGTATATATGTACAACAAACCAAACTTTTAGTTTGAAAAATACCGGTGCCAATATGATATTTGGGTATTTTGAAGAAATTCATTCACCAGAACGCAAAAGATTAATATGTACTTCTTTATGACTTTTTAATATTTCTTAGGCGATTATATTTTTAATTTGATTTTTGTATGAATAACTTTGTACTCGGAAAGTTACTTTCTAATTTTAGTTAATACAGAAAGTTAAAACATTTCCTTAAAATGTATCCTACCGAGTGGTAAACAATATTTCTCAACAGCAGTCTTCACCTTATTATGTTGAAAAGGTGATAAAAATTTATTTTGTGAAAAATAACTTCCAATAGGATATTCGTAATAGCAAAAAATTCAGAAACAGTAGGATTAAATATTGTTTATTCATGCAACATTCACATTGTAAGCAAAATAAGGACTCGAATTTTATTCGGATAATCAAGAAACCTAAATAAATGAATACCGAATGAGTTATACTCTGCTGTATAGTAACATTTTCCGGCATCATGAGTTAAATTCTGTCCCACTAACTTTTAATTACCAATGCCACATCGGCACCAGCATTTTATGATGAATTTTGTTTTTTTAGATAGTATTTGAAGGCAAGGTTTTGATTATTTTGAAGCATATTTGTTCTCAAATTCTGGATTTATTCAATTATTTAAACACTTTAGCAACAGATATACCTTGAGTCGAAAAGGTTTAAAATGCATGAAATGCGTTACAAAAATTCTATAAACAGAAAAATTGATGATCTTTATGAATCTTACCGATGCCATCGAAACCTTCATGGCCTGGGGACAGAATTCGTGACGTCATCACTGATGGATCGAGTTCTCACTAGTATTGGAATTAACACCAGAAATTTTTGAATAGCAATGTTCTTTTACTTTATTTGTAGAATATCTCTAATCTTATAAATTTATAGTAACTATTGAAACTCACTGGTGGCAATTTGGAATTTCCCTATCAAAATCAGTCAGATAAGTCAACACTGGGGCATTTCGCATCTGCCAGAATTTTTATTTAAAGGAATCAGAAATTTCACCAGTAAATTTAAATAGTTATTATTGTTTTACGAGATGATAGATTTCCACAAATAAAATAAAAAGAAATTTATATTCTAAAATTTCCGGTTTATTTTCCAACACTACTGAGAACTCGGTCCATTAGTGGTGACGGCGTGTCTCCTGCCCTAATACCATGAGTGTTTCGATGTCAGCGGTTTAATTCCATAATTATTTTTTAATTACAGCAAATCCCAACTATTCACACTTTTTAAAGATGGAAAACCAACAATTATAAATACACAAATCGCTGCTTTTCCATCTTTAGACATTTTTGCTAAAAGGTTTTATTTGCTATTTTAATATTCACACTTTTATTTCCGTTGTGTTCCAAAATTACCAGAATAAAACAAATACTTACACAATTCTAAATAAAATAATAAAATACAAAACTGAGTTATTTTTCGCTGCGATTTATTATTTTATTTATTTTTATTTATTTTTTCTCCCAACTTTCAATTTATACATGCAGTTGTAAATAATATGCATATAACAAATTAATAAATGTGAAGAAAAAATGCACATTTAATGATAGATATAGTATCTACTCTCTGTATATTTTTAATCAGCTCTATTAAATCTGTTTTTTGCATTTATATTAATGTGTAAATCATTTTTTTTTTCAAATTCAATATTTAAAATAGGTAATTTTTTTAATAACAAAAAAAATTCTGATATTATAAACATGTGCAGTTAATATTTGATATAAAAATCTTCTCTATATATAATTTTAATTAGTTCTATTAAATCAACTTTTTTGCATTTACTTTATACAAAATTACGCAATATTATTACATAAATATTTTTTTCTTTCAAATTTAATATTTGAAATGAATAATATTTTTAAAATAACAAGACATTTTATATTATTGCATAAAAAGTATCCAGTATGATACAAATAAATAGGTAAATGCACTAATGAAACAACGTGCTTTTTTTCCTGATCTGCAGAGAATTTTTAGATTGCTATAATACATTTTTAAAAGATTTTATTATATATTTCTGAAAAATAGCATTAAATTTCAATTTCAGAATATAAAATGCATTGTTTTTTAATTGCATTCGGTTATTTTTCTAGTAATTTCAAATCATTGCAGAATATTTTTGAAAGAATTTTTTCTTAAATCTATCTTTTATATAAATGTACATAAAATGTATCTAAAATGTATCTTTTATCTAATGTATATTTATCTAAATGTATATTTTTAGCAGCAAAAATGTTTCTTCCTTTTTTCCATTTAAACGGTAGAAAAATATTTTGAAAGATCAAGTTTTAACTGAGTTTTGTAATAAATTTCTGTTTATAATAGATAAAAATGCACTTTTTCTCATAACCTTAATCTTGAGAAAAGAAAAATTGAAAATTATAAATGATCCATCTCATTTAGATATCGAAATAAAATTCTAATTCACAGTACATTTAAAAACAAATGAAAAAATGTTAGTATAATGATACAAAGACATTTGAATAATTTATTATATATAGTGAAAAATTAGAAACACTCCTTTAATACAATTAAAAATATCATTCTTCATATTATATAAAATTTAACATTAATTGGATGAAATTTCCGCAGCTGGAATTACCTTTTTAGCATTTAAATTTCTAAAATATTTAAACAATTATTCTCCTTCATCTCATTTAAAATAAGAATAATAAACTGTATTTTGCATATTCTATTGATTCACTATTTAACAAAATATTAGTGATTTCATTTTAATCGTCGGGATATTTATTTCCGTGTACATCTGTAGCATTATTCAGGATAATTCTTTAAATACTTGTTTTTTTTTCCTCTTTCTCTCTCTCTTAACTCATAGCTTAATTCTTAACAAACGGTGTCTTAGCTTTTATTCTTCTTCTGCCATGATTTAGCATCTATGTCTTTAAACCATTTAAATGAATTTCTATATTTTTATGTAGTTTATTTTTTCCACTCTTCTTAACCGATAACGACAAAAATTCCCGCGATAATACACGAAATGCAAAGCGCGCAGTTCTCCATGCAACCTCTTTATACTTGAATAATAAAGAGATAAAATTTCATCCCTGAGATCGTAGAGATAACATCTTAATTATTGACATTGGCGTTTTAATATTTAAAAGGCGATTTCGTTAAAAATTCATTTAGAGTCTCTTTCTTTCTGTTACCAGCCGACTTCTAGATTTTTTTCTCTCTCTCTCGTAAAGTACTCTTTCGTTAAATTCACTTCTTAGATGTTAGATGAGGTGCAATTATAATATTTTCAAATGAAATATTCGTACGATTCTGTAAGGTCTTTTGGGGTTTTTTATTTTATATTTTAACTTTTAACAATTTTTATTTTTCTGGGTTTAAAATAATTTTATAATATATACTTGTTGACGTTACCGTTCGCGGTGTTGAAAAAAAAAAGTTGTGCATAAGAAAAATAGATACATGTGTAAAGGTTCTAATATGTCAAAATAAGACAACTAAAACCACCCCTTAAAAAAAAATAATTATATTCCAATACCTTTTTTGGGTTTAAAATATTTTTCTAATATACCTTATTGACATTCCCGTACACGTGCTATTAGAAAACAAATTGTGCTGCATAGGAAAAATAGATACAAGTTTAAAGATTCTAATTTGTCAAAATAAGACGCCTGAAAAAATCTCAAACAAAAAACAAAGAACTATGAATGATAATTAGGTCCACTTTCCAATACCACGAAAAGGTATTGGAATATGAAAAAGATTCATATTCCAATACCTTTTTTGGGTGTTTAAAATAGTTTTCTAATGTACATTTGTTGACGTTACCGCACACATATAAAAAGAAAAAATGTGCAAAGGAAAATTAGATACACGTTTAAAGATTCTATTATGTCAAAATAAGACGCCTGAAAATAAAAATCCCAAAACAAAATAATAAACTATGAATGATATTAGACCCACGAAGGAGAAAGATTCATATTCCGATGCCTATTTTGTTAAATTCTTTTACTAAGCAGGTACTATTACAATATCCATTATCAGGGTTCGTATGGGTACCGTTATTTTCCAGGTAATATATCTGTATTTTTTATAGAAAAGAAATTTACCCTAATTTCCTGCGTATAATCCGCGGATCAAACAATTCTTTTTCGACCCAGAATTTGTTTAAAAAGAAATATAACTTCTTAGATCGCCGTAAATAGTTGTCTTCAATCACTAAATAAAATTTCTGGGTCCAAAAAGAATTGTTTGATCCGCGGATTATACGCAGGAAATTAGGGTAGTTTAAAGGTGCATAATTTTTCCTTATTTAAGGAGAGATTTTCTAGAACAAAATACTGGTACCAAAGAGTTTTTGGTCTGGAAATTCTAAAACCCGTACGAACCCTGCATTTGGACCATAATTAATAAGTAAATTGCAGAGTTTGTAATAATATTTTGCGATTAAATAAGTCGAAGATTTTTGCTTAAGTTCAGTATTAAGTAACTAAAAGCTGTGTTCCTGAAACAGTGACAGATCTGACATTGAAATTTTGGTCATATCTCCTATTATTTTAGAAATACAATATCTAATTTCAGAATTCACAATTCTCTTACTGTCCCTGCATGGTAATATGTAATAGAGTACAAAAGACATTATAGTAGCATTTCCAAATAGTATTCGCTCTTTGTAAAATTTAAAAAGTTAGGCTCTACAACTAAATAAAGAAAAGTTGCTATTCAAAAGCGCTCTTATATTGGCTACTATGTCCTTATCTTTTGCACGCCTATGGTATTAAAAAGAAAATATTTTTGTAAAACTGAAAAAAAAGAACATTAACCTTTTGCACTCGTATGTCCAATCTGACTGGACATCATTTTTCTTTGCAGAATTAGTTTTTAGCACCCGTAATAAAGAAAAAGAAAATATGCTTTATTTAATTAGTGCATTTTTTGATATTGTGTAATTGAAAGTAACTTCTTTTGAACAAGTGGCACCGAACAAAATTTGCATAAGACACACTGAAATCGAAAAGATGAAGTTTTGATTTTAAAGTTTTGAAATAGGGTAGATGTGCCAGTAATGGGCCACCTTAAGGAATTTCTCTAAAAAATAATTTTTTATTAATAGTTATAATTATTGTATTCCAATTTTTTTCATATCATGTTAATCTTTCAACAATATTTAACTAATCCCACAGTTACAATTCCCAATAGAAATAAAAATTAAATTTTAAATATCGTAATTTCGGGTGTATAAGCCGCGGATCAAACAATTCTTTTTGGACCCAGAAATCTTATTTAGTGATTAAAGACAAATATTTACGGCGATCTAACTAGTTATATTTGTTTCTTAAAAACTTCTGGGTCGAAAAAGAATTATTTGATCTGCGGCTTATACACCCGAAATTACGGTAATAGAAATATGTCTAAACACCCAAAAGCACAGTAATGGACCACCTATGTTCCAGTAATGGACCGCCTATGTTCCAGTAATGGGCCACCCTGCAAAAAATAACAGATAATTGTTTTTAGGTGCGTTCGTAATTATGTAAATACGTAGCACCTATAGTTGTCGTTCAGTCCGTCCGGCTGTCCCTCTGTCTGTCCGTCTGTCTGTCCGTTTGTCTGTTCGTCTGTCTGTCTGTCTGCATATAACAGCGCAAAAACTATCCAACCAAATAGTTTGAAATTTAAAATACATAATTATTACATAATTTTGTCGAGTCATTTCAAATTTTATGAAAATCGGATGAATAGATCAATTACAGGGAAAATCAAAATTATTCCGTTACATTACGATCAATGGGAAAAAAATTTAAAATGCATTTTCATCGTTTGCAATTTAAAACATATAATTATTACATAATTTTGTCGAGTCATTTCAGATCTTATGATAATCAGATGCATAGATCAATTACAGGGACTATCAAAAGTATTCCGTTAGCTTAGAGTCAATGGGAAAAAAGTTGCAAATGCATTTTAATGGTGTTACACTCATTCGAACATAACAAAATTGACATGAACTTTTGACGTATATATATGTATATACTAAAATAAAAATTCTGTACAATCTGAGATGCAAAGAATATTTATTATTAAATTACAGGGCCTCACAAAAGTATTCCACTACGTAATGCTATACGGGGAAACATTGTTTGGGACATGTTTTAATTATATTAAACTCTGCCACATTTTATGAATGATATACCTTGCTGAGGTGTAATGAAAATTCCTGTATGTTTATAGGAATACAAAGAGTTCAACCCCTGTACTGTATCCGAAGTATTGTCTACTATATCAGGAAGATCTGTATATTTTTAAAACTTCGTTATCGTACAAGTGCACCTCCTTTGCTACGCTTCACGTTCAATTTCCAACTTGTTTCAATTGTATTTTGTTCCAGAACTTAATGATAGTGTACTAATAAAACAAAATATTAAAACTTAAGTTAGAAATTCATTACATTAAAGGATTTATAATGAAAAAACATAAAACAAAATATTTAAATTTAAGTTATCAGTTTATTATAATCAAGGATTTATTATGTGGATATAAAACAAAATATTAATGATATTATTAACTGTTTATTATTAACTAACATTAAAGGATTTATATTATAAAGATATAAAAATATTTAACTTTTAAGGGTTTATAAGATAAAGACAATGTTTTACTGAAATCAAGTTTAGATAAAATAAGGCATTAAAAAAAGTCTCCAATCTTCATTCATATCATTATCTAAATGATGTGCTGTGCAACTGTAAAATATAAATAACAGATCTTCAATTTTATCACCCCTTTCCGATAGTCTAAACTATTCAATATGGAATTTTAGAATGCATTTAAAATGATAAATGTTCTTGCACTATCCAACCATTTTCAGATAATCATATAGCCCGTCATTTTGGCACAGATTGATTCCACAGTTTCCTTTCAGAGATGCTTATATGGATATATTATCACCAATGGAGCAATCTCATTATTTGCTGAAAAACATCCCGTAACAGTGATTTGTTCTTTTTCGTTATTTGGTACTACATAATACACATCTTTAACTGATTTTGATCTTAAATTTTTCCTTGTTTTAAGAGCACAAAAGAAACCTTGTTTGAAAATTCTCTCTGTATGCTTTAAAATTCGGAACAAAATACACTGCTCAAAACAATTAAAGGATATTTGAAGTTTTATATAAAATAAAGATATAAACGAAATTTTTTTTGCCGAAAATAGAAGAAGAGAATCACAAATGCAAATTTTTCTGGTTTTCAAACTGTGGAGTAGGCAAATTTTGAGTTCGACGTCAAAAACGTCGTTTCAGCAGCAGCGAATGAAATTTGATTTCAACTGGATAAAAGAGAATGAAGACAAGGATGATCGGCATTCAGTGATTGCTTTGTTTCTATGAGTACGATGTCTCAGCAAAGTCATTTGACAAATTCAGAAGCTTGGAGAAGTGTTGGTAGGTTAGAAGGGGGCCAAACTCAAGCCGAAGTAGCGCAAACCATTGGAGTGTCACAAAGTGTCATTTCCAGGATCTGGAACCGTTTTTTGGAGAGTGGATGTGCAGGCCGAAGACCAGGGCAAGGTCGTAGACGGGCAACAACGCCCAATGAAGATCGGTATTTAGCGTTAACAGCTCGGAGACACCGAAACATGAACGCTAGTCTTCTCCAACAACACCTTCGCTCGGCTACAGGCACCACGATTTCAACTCAGACTGTCCGAAACCGACTCCATGCTGTAGGTCTGTATGCCACCGACCGATGGTATGTGTTAGATTAACATCAAGGCATCGTCGCGACCGCAGGGAGTGGGCAACCGAGCATGTCAACTGGAGGAGAAATGAATGGAGCAATATTCTGTTTTCTGACGAGTCCCGTTTTTCTGTGCATCCGGATAATAGGCGTATTTTCACCTGGAGGAACCGTGGCAGTAGGAATAATCCTGCGTTCATGTACGAAAGTGTCAGATTTGGCGGTGGAGGAGTGTTGGTGTATGGTGGCATCTCCATTGACGGGCGCACTGACCTCTACATCATTCGAGATGGAGCTCTGACTGGTCGCCGATATAGGGATGAGATCCTCAGACCTATTGTAGTCTCTTACGCTGCAGCAATCGGAGATAACTTTATTTTAATGGACGATAACTGCAGGCCACATCGTGCAAACCTGGTGGAGGAATCGAGGAAGGAATCGTTCGAATGGAATGGCCAGCGTGTTCTCCAGACATGAATCCAATCGAGCACGTTTGGGACGCTCTAGGAAGACGAGTTCCTGGCCGTCAACAGCCCCCACAAACTCTCCAAGAACTGGAAAGAGCTCTTCTGGAAGAGTGGGGCAGAATACCCCAACTCGCCATTAATAGCCTCATTGAGTCCATGCCTCAAAGGTGTTCAACGTTGCTGGCCGCCCGTGGAAACCATACCCCTTACTCAAAATGATTTTCTTTGAAGAAAACCCCTTTTCTTATTCTTTTTTTCTCATATGCACAAATTGTGTTTTTTTCCTTTTGTACACAAATGTGCAATAAAATGCATTTTTTCTGCCAGACATGTGTAAATCATTCTCATATAACCTACTATGTCTGTCGACCATGTATCAATCAGCTAAAAAGTTTCCCAGACACAAAATCCACCTAAAACTGCAATATCCTTTAATTGTTTTGAGCAGTGTATTAATATCTTCTTCCAAATAAGATTTTACATGTCTGAACCAACTTAAAACAACTTCTTTTGTAACGGCACATCTAGATTTTGTCAAATGTTCTGCTTGTGTTTTGTACCAATTTCGGATAACTTTTTTAAAACAACTATTTATAAAGAAATTGCCTTTATTAAAATCTAATAGGTAAAATTTAAGTATTAAATATGATTATTTAGCTTTTCAGTTAAATCAAAATATTTTATCTCTACTGAAATAACACTTTTTGTATTGGTCACTTGGGCGGTCCATTACTGGAAAATCACGAAATAAGCAATCCAGTAATGGGCCGCCCCTCCTAAAATCTAAAAAATAAATAAAATTTTGTAAATGGCCATTGATATATTAAATTCAATGTTTTATATTGCTAACCAAACAAAAACATTCAACTTTTACGGAAAAATAAAAAAGATATAAACTAAGTAAGTAAAGTCTGCTCTTAGCATGTTCATTAAGATTTTCAGTGAAAAACAGAAAAACTGTGAAACTTTATTTTCTGCTTCCTAATTGTTTTGACGAAAAGTGTAAAAAATTAATCCAGCATTAATAAAGCATACAAGTTAGGGTTCAGAAAAAAATAATAAAAGTTTAACTATTATTTATTATTTTTTATAAACCAAAAAGTGCGAGGTGGCCCATTACTGGAAGGTGGCCCATTACTGGCACATCTACCCTATATTGTTAAAGTTTCTGAGAAGATGTATAATGTGGTGTACCTTTTGCAAAATATTCTTTTCTCCTTAGGAAACAATTATGATTCTGTTGTTTTCTTACTACCCCACTATACACTGGTAAGAGAAAACAGAATAATACTTTGTCACTTACAACAGGAAAATGTGATTATGTGTTAGGAATGATCAGTTAGTTGCTAGCTACAAGTAATCTTATAAGTTTTACAAGATTAAGATGCCTCCTGAGTACGTATATGAGTAGGCAGTTTATCTCTCTTACTTTTGTTATGTTTTGCAATGGTTGGTGTATGATCGAATATCTTTTTTGTATTGCAATTGAAATACTTGAATTTTCTGAAGCCTCAGTTAACCCCTTGGAGACGAGCGACCAGTGTACGTACCCCTTAAGCTACTCAGAATCCTTCTTTATTATCACCAGTAATTTTTTATTGTGAAATTTACCTTATTTAATCAAACCATTTTCGAAATTCAATTACAGAAAATTTTCTGTTTTGAAATACCGCTGGTAAAGATAAAAAAATAATCAAAAAGATCTCCTATGGAAGGGGTTATGGAAAGACAAAACTGGGTACAAACCTATGAAAAATATTCCAACTTTAACACTTGTTCCCTGGGAAACTACTCGACCGATTTTGGTCAAATTTCAAATACATATTCATTGGATTATGCTCAAGATTTATGGCAAACAGTTTTTTTTCTCTGTGACTAAAACATTTTATTTTAGAGCTATATCAAATTTTAAGAATTTTTCCATTTTTAAGAAGTTTTTTTCTGAAACTTATTATTTTTTAAAAACTGCCTCCATATATAATCTTATGTTTATACTTTACCACAAAAAAAAAAAAAAAAAAAAAAAAAAATCATAATTGTTTACTTTATGAGATAACGGGATTTTTATCAGTAAATAACGATTTTTAGGGAAGACTTAGGGCTATTTCCATGCGAACTTGTTTGTCTGTTACGTGCTAAGATTTTTGGCTACCAGTATTTGATGTAGGGAAAATGTGACTTATTTTGTTGAAGATAGCTCATCAATTGAATAAAACGAAGCAAACTTTACGAAAATACCGGTGGCAAACAATCATAGCAATTTTTATCTGCGTAACAGACAAACAAATTCGCATGGAATTGCCCTTAGGCACTTAGGGAAAACTTAGACACTTCTAACGTGTGAAGTTCTTGCATCATTTTATCAAACGCATGAATTAAAGTATATATAAACATTTGGGTAAAACCTAGTACCATAATAAATGAGGTAATGTTTTAACCTTTATCGGTTCTATGTCACTTATCACGTGGTTTCCGAAAGCGCATCTGTTACACGAATTTTATTCGGTTAGCACCACTTCTTTATAAAAAAGTATTTTACTTGTACTTTGAAAACATGTGCGTACTACAATATTTTTTAACCACTTAGTTGATTTACTCGTACGTCGTACGGACAAGAAGAACTTGCTTGACGTATCATTTAGGGCTTTTTGACACTGCTAATGTTTTAAAATACAATTTCGTAATATTTAATCGCAGAAATAATTTGACTAAATATTTAGAATAGTTTAACTTTAAAAACGATGTGTTCATCCCATAGTTCAAATGTTTTGTACGTAGAAAGAGAATCAGTTAAGTGGTTAAATATAGTGGTACAAAAAGAATTTTAAAATAGAAATAAGTATAAAATGTTAGCATAAAATTAACGCGAATGGACGGTGTCAGAGTCGTGTATTCTCGTGATTTTTTTTCTCTTATTTCTAATGATCAGAAGAGAAAAACAGTTATACCAATGGATTCAAGAAAGTCCAAAGAATATTTTAAGCCAGTAATACAAAAATAGTTTTTCTCAAAAAAATTCACTCTGGTCTCCGTTTAAGAGTATTAGTTCAATTCTGCTTGAATTGCAATCTTGAATTAGTGCAATTATTCTTCATATAAACAAATATTCAAAAATGTTTTTTTAACCTTCCTACCAGTAGGCGGCTCGTCAGGGAGTGCTGCATCAGATTTTTCTTACCACTAAAATTTAACAGAATCTTTTATATTATTTATTCGGTAATTTTTGCTGATTGAATAAAACTGAAACTCCTTTACAATTTTAGTGGTGTGAAACAATTGATGCAGCACCCCCTGACGAGCCGCTACTGCTTCCTACCCTATCCAAATTTTACTCAATTTTGTTAAAAACATTTCACACCAGAATTATTATTTAAAGTATTTTAATATATTTAATTGACTTATTTTTCTGGATCTGTTATTTAACTTTCTTTATAGTTCTGGTTCGAATCGTATAAAACAAATTATAGTTATGGGTCGATTAGACCCATTCAGGGTAGGAAGGTTAACCAACCAGAGAATAGGTTTTTTCACACTGTCGTTCAAAATTTTTTTGATGGCATAAGATAATGAAATGAACTTTAATAGTAAATTTTTTTCATCAATCAGTATGGCCCACTTATTAAACAATATTACTTTAAATCCTTCTTCATTTTTTTAACGCTCATGCAAAACTGAATTCTAAGCGGGGGTGTTATTTTCGAGCTACATATCTTTTATTATATAGAAGAAAACATTTTCCGGAGTATCCTCTATCTGAACGTGTGCCACATGGATCGAATATGCTTATGGTAATAATGCACCGTAAAAAGCACTACTACAAATGCACTGTATTGATTATGAACATCACTCAGATATTCAATAAGTGCATATTGATAGAACACGTAATATGTTTTACATGAGTGTTGTCCTATATCATGGAAGTTGGTCGTTCAGCCAACTCAAGCTTTAACACTAGATCTACCGGAAATTTGAATCAAGTTTTATAAAAAATATTTCACACCAAAATTTGGTTTTAAAATATTTTGGTTATTTAATTTTTTATCATTTTTATCTTTTAAACTTATTTCGCAATCAAATTTCTGGTTTGAATCGAATTATATGATAGCCGTTAAAATGATGACTGACGGTAGTTCTAGTGTTAAAAAATACAAAATCCACCAAACGAGCAAACGCCAAGAAGTAAATATCAGAGCACTTACTGCTTACTTACAGTAAAAATTTCAGTATTGATTAAACTGGGGATGTTCGTGCATATCTAAGGTATGTACGGTTTAAACTTTTCTACAAACAAAAAAAAATCGTCATTTTATTTAATCATTAACATTGCTGACAAATTATGTGATAAAATAACATGAAAATTGCTTTTCAAAAATTAATGGTGAGAAATATAGTAACTCTGTAGATCAATGGAGCTATGAATGAAGAGTGAACGATATAAGTGGATCGTCTAGCAGCAGTGAGTGAAGTAAGTGAGGAGGGTATCACAAGATGCCGGCTGTTTCGTTTAATTGATTTTATTTCTTATTATCGTCTGTGGAAACGGCCGTAAGCATGCTTACGCAATAATTTTTTCATAATTATATAGGAATTTCTCTCACAAATATAGTAAAAAATATCTATTTATTTTTATTGGTATCAATTTGCACAAGTATTGTAATCTTTTCTCTGACATAGACAGTAAATTGTCTTTATTGGCAAAATGTGGCGGAACTGCTACCTCCAAAGTGAACTTCCACCATTAAAAATGAATATCTATTTTTAATGTTTATTTTGATTGAAATTTTCCAATAATAAGACTTTAAATAAAGAGAAAATTTTCTCTTTAAATTTACTGATGGAAGTTTCCCGCAGTGGCAATGAATTTGCAAAAGCGGTTACAGTCGAAAATTTACCATTTTAATACTAGAACTACCAGAAATTTTACCCAAGTGTTCTAAAAATGTTACGCCAGGATTATTATATAAAACGTTATAACTTATTTATTTAACACTAGAACCGCCATTAGGAGTCATTTTGACCCTTGCCAAATTGAGAATAGTCAATTTGAACCAGACATTTGTTCATGAGATATGTTAAATGTATTTAGTACAAAACTGAAATATTAAATAAGTTAAATAGTTTTAAATAAAAATTTTGGTTAGAAACACTTTTATAAAACTTGAGTAAAAACAGTTGGCGGTTCTAATGTTAACTTATTTCGATGTTGTATATATTTAACTTATTTGGGAAAGGCACTACTGGTTCGAATCGAAATGTTTCCATTTTGTAGCGACAAAATAAGCGCAATGGTGGCTCTAGGGTTAAGGATATGTCAGTTCTTCTTTCTTAACAGTTTCATGGGTATGTCATACCCTGCGCCTGTAATCCCGGGTAAATCAAACATTTAAGCGTAAAATATCAGACACTAAATGAACCAAGCATCACAGAAGAGCATAGAAAAGTAGAAGAATTTAATAAAAAATTTCTTTAATTTGAGAACAAACATATCTTAAAAATGATTTATAAATAGGGATATAAAAATTTAAAAACATTGTGAAGACATGGAAAATTAGCTTTTCGTTTTCTTCACCAGGTCGTTGCTTAAAACAATAAGAGGCTTAAGTACCGTAATTTCGGGTGTATAAGCCGCAGATCAAACAATTCTTTTTCGACCCAGATTTTTTTAAGAAACAAATATAACTAGTTAGATCGCCGTAAATATTTGTCTTCAATCACTAAATAAGATTTCTGGGTCCAAAAAGAATTGTTTGATCCGCGGCTTATACACCCGAAATTACGATAATTAATGGACAGACATGAGCGAGAATAGAATAGGCAGGTAATTCCTCAACTCTTGCAGGGGCGAGCTGTTGCGTTTGTGCAATTCCTAATCTCCATTGGCAATTTGAAAAAAGCTGTTTCAAAATAAGGAAAAATACTTTTCTACTCCCCCCCCCCCCCCAAAGTTATAAAAATGAAACTTAAATAAAAGTTTCTGGTGTGAATCTTAAGTAAACTTAGGTGGGATATAATATATACCACCGTCTCTCATTGTGTAAATACCGGTTAAGTTCCTTTAGAAAGACACCCATGGAGGACATTTTTCCTAGGGCTTATATCTTATATGTGCGGATAATTGACCGCCATACATACCATCCACCGCCTCTCAAGGGGTTAAGCTATATTCTGCTATAAAGTTTAATTTCAGAAAGAAATAATATTTCTATCTTTAATTAACAAAAAACTGTTTGCATTTTTTAAAAGTTTAAATAGTTTAATTAAAAAAACTTTTTTTTAGTTATGTCTTAGAAAATAAAATTCATGTAAAGGTTACTTTTAAAAGCAATTAAAAATATTCAAAAAGTAGTTATTTCTATTAATAAGCATTTTTAAAAAGCCCTGAATGCGATTCAAAATTGTCTGTAATAAAATGAAATATTTTTAAATATTGAAAGAATGAATTATAAATATATGAAAAATTATGCAATATTCTGCAAACTTTTAGAAAATGAAATTTAACCAATTATTACTAAACATAAGATCAAATAATATTAAGCATATTACAGGGCTCCCAAAGGGACCGCGAACTGGATATCAATATTTTTTAACAGAAAATTTCATGGTATTTTCTACAGAATTTTCACTAGAATTAACCTTCAAAGGTGGGTTTTGGGCAATTTGCAAGAAAAATCTAAAAAGAAAATTTCTCTAAGAAAATTTTGCTGTTCAGTTGACGGACCATTTGGAAGCGCCCTGATATTAATATTATAGCTGTAAGTAAGACATGAATAGAACACTTGTAATGAAATAGTTTTAATTATCTTATTAAATATAATTTCAAGACATTGTAAGGTAAGTATATAAAACTGTTACTAGGATGCACCAAATAAATTATGCAATTTTTTAAGTTTAAATAGACGATCTGAGAAGAAGGACGGTGCAATAAGTATAATTCATATGTATTTTTTAGGATTAATTAGTTTAATTTAAAACTCCACATTGCAGTGGGATGTCATATATTCCACCGCCCCTCAAGAGGTTAACTGATTTTTCATATGTAAAAAAGTCAAGTGACTATGTATAATATATTTAGAAATATCCTTATCTCTCATACTAAATAAACTGAATATACATAGCGTATTTCAAAAATTTAAAAATTAATGCATGTTGGGCTTGGCAACCATGTTAAAATGAGTACCGTAATTTCGGGTGTATAAGCCGCAGATCAAACAATTCTTTTTCGACCCAGAATTTTTTAAGAAACAAATGTTACTACTTAGATCGACGTAAATATTTGTCTTCAATCACTAAATAAGATTTCTGGGTCCAAAAAGAATTGTTTGATCCGCGGCTTATACACCCGAAATTACGGTATATAAAACCCTTTATTTTTTTCCTATATTGTTAACTGTAATTTATTCTCCCTTTTAATGATCATTTAACCATACCATAATTTATCAATAGAAAAAAAAAAGTCATGTAAAATTGTAATTTATTCTCCCTTTTAATGATCATTTAACCATATCATAATCTATCAATAGAAAAAAAAAGTCATGTTGTTTCCTCTATAATTTTTTTATTAAAAAGAAAAAAAGATTATACCGCAATTCCAACATAAAAAAATTAAATATGTATATGACGATAAACGTTGAAAAATGCTATAACTACCTATCAGTGCTTTATAAACTTTTTAAATCTGTAAAATTACAAGAATTTGAATAATACATGTATTGCATTCAAAACTGCAACATAGTGAATTAGTTATCTCGCATTTAAAAGAGAAAAAGTAAAAAAAACCATTAATTAAATTGCTAATCACACTATTTCTTTAATGTATGTGGTTTAAGTAGGTTTAGCAACATTACATTTTTCAGCGGCAAAAAATTCTGTTGCAATACTGTTGTATCTTCAAAGCATCAGAATCTATAAACAGTTAACTTTGAAAATAAATAAATGCAAAATATTTTTCCGTTTAAATTATAAAAGTAACATTGTACAACAAAACTCTGGTACAAATTATGATTAGAACTAGGTGATATAAATAATACCGCAGGGCTCATGAAAGAGCCCTCTAATATCCATGTTAGCATGTATGCTACAAACAGTGCTTTGATTAGTGACTTTTCTAATTCGGATATTTTAAATCCACATAAGAAATTTAAATATCACAGTTTGCTTTATTTTTTAAGACATTCTTTATTCAAAGAAAGCGAAATTTTATGTTAAGATTCTTTGAACAACTGAATTTATAAAACACGTTCTACCATGGGAATTATAGATTTAAATTACAGCCGGCTAAACATTTAAAAAATTACAAAAGCCTAAAATCGTCAAAAACTGAGATTATAAAAAACAGTTATAATTCAAAATCAATAATCGCATTAGTTTTTACGTTCGTGCGCTTCCACTTATAAAGGCACCCCGCTACCTAATTGAGCATGACATTAACAGCATCCGTGAACGGCTGCCTAAACGTTGTTTTATGCCATCAGTTTCCCTTCACAAAACCGACTAGAAAACCGCCTCCCATAGCAGATGAAAAAAACATCCGCCATTTTGTGAACAAGTGTGTTTAAACACCTTCCCCTTTCAAATGTATGTGAACCGGTCTTCCGTAAGCGATGTACTATTCTTATATCCGCATCAGTAGCACGTGCCGCACTTAGCGGCCACGCGCCATTTTATGGACACGTGCTTCTATCACTCCACTTGCAAAGCGAGCCAGAAGATTTCTCTATAGTAAATTGACAGCCACTGCGCGCTTGCAGTTGTAGCACTACAGTATCTATATTTGTTAGTAATGTATAACCAATGCATTAATGCCATTTGGTACTATTGTCATTCTAAACAGAAATCATTATTTTTCTTTTTTAGATGTATACGCAAATGCATTGGTGTAATCCCATGTATTTTTTGCGTTGCAGCAGTATCATTTACGATACACTCAGTCGCTTATTGTGAAAAACAATCCTGATACTTACATCGTTATCGATTTCCATCTATTGAAATACATATAAAATAAATGTTCGAATGTTATTAGTTTAGAAACATGTGAAACCTTTTTTTTATCCATTTACTTTGTCTTTGTGAAAAGAATAGTCTGTTCTATACGTGTATCAGTTAAACGTAAGGATTTAGAAATTTAAGTTTACTTTGACTTCAATTCTATGAATTAAAACCGTAGGCAGTGGCGGAAAACCAGGGTTTTAACCCTCGAATTATATCGAATTGTCAAGATTAGTAAAAATTTATCATTCATACATTTGTTCATTTAAGCATCATTACACAATCTTCTTAAGCATCTTAAGCATTATTGCTTAAAATTCTTTACATTATCAGCGTACAACTCTCTCCTCTACCAGATATAATTAGCGCAGCACGTCCCTAAAGAGATTTTGCGCCAAAAATCTTATACTGACCAACCAACAAACCTTTGCATGGTATTATTAACTCCTAAAAACATATTTGACATTTACAGTTCAATTACAGATTGTTTTTGTCTGCCAAGAGAATTCTCCACTGCGATATAATACAGTCAAATGAAGTGAAAATTCATGAGACAGCATTAAAGCTAGTAATAAAACATTTTGCAAAAAACAAAAATTAAGTGTAAAATTTAATAGTTATATGCGAGTGATAAAATGAATTAC
This sequence comes from Maratus speculifer, assembly GCA_964019185.1. Lineage (NCBI taxonomy): Eukaryota > Metazoa > Arthropoda > Arachnida > Araneae > Salticidae > Maratus > Maratus speculifer. The sequence goes on along the minus strand of OZ025293.1, from coordinate 308,726,981 downwards.
TATCGTTTTTGCATGGTCTGTATCTGATTCAAAAGCAAAAAGAAGATTCATAGGTGTTAACTTTTGAGTCAACTATTTTCTAACACCAATTTTCGTCTTATTTTAAATCAAAAATTTTGTCCTTTAAATAAGGAAGATATTACTTTTTGAAAATAGTTGTACGATTCAATTTGGAAATCTTTGCTAGCTTATTAATTAGATTAAATATGAATGAAAACCTTCAATATTCAGAAATCAAAGTTTTTCATTAGCATCTTTTTATTCAAGAATAAAGTTGGAAACTGGTGTTATACAATAGAACACAAAAAAAGTCTTGAAACACCATAAAAATAAAATAAATAACATATCGCAAGGCCTTTCGATAGAACTTAGTCTATCTTCATCAGGCGAAAAGACGTGTGTCTACAATGAAAATACATCTTCTTTGTAGACGCACGTCTTTTCGCCTGATGAAGATAGACTAAGTTCTATCGAAAGGCCTTGCGATATTTTATTTATTTTATTTTTATGGTGTTTCAAGAAGCTTTTTTGTGTTCCATCTTTTTATTATTTATTGCTATTTTAATTAAATTTTTAACTACAATAAAAAAAATTTCTGTTAACATTCTGTAAAAGTAGAATCCAGCGGAGTCAAATGAAACGATTACAACTGTCTGACATAAATATTGTAATTTGTTTAAATCAGGGTGCGTAGTCTGGAAGCACCTTGTAAGGACCTTTTACCAGAATTTTTATAATGTAATATTTGTTTTATTTAACGAAAAAAGAAATCCTTTTTCAGATCTAACAACCAGTACTTTAAAGAATTTCTGCTATTAAAAGAATTAAAATCCTCTGAGATTCTTGATGACTACGCACCCTGTAAATGAACTCTTGAAGAATGCAGTAAAAAAAAAAAAATTAAATATTCACAAAGTTTCAAAGCATAGTAAACTTGGTTGTTTCGACGAAGGTCCTTAGAAGCAGTGTTGACAGCGAGCTACTTTTTTAAATTCAGAACTCTTTATCGGTACCACTTTTTTGAAACAGTAAAATAACCCTTGTTTTAGTCCTAATTAAAGTTTCATTAAATAAGGCGTATTTTATTATTTCAAAAAAGTGGCCCCAATCAATAATCTGAATATATATACATATATAAAAGAGTAGTCCATCGGACAACATTGCTTGGAAGATGTTTTTGAGATTAAAACACATTTCCCAAGACCCAGAAAATACTAATTTACTTGAAAGCAATGTTAACACGTCGGATATTCCTTTCAAGCACAGGGGTTTGTCTACGAGACCATAAAATTTTAATTACGAAATACAACTTTGCACCAAAATTTTAATGTATTTTTTTCCCATTTATTGAATTTATGAAATATTGCATTTTCTTATTTATAAATAAATTTGTTCGAAATTTACGGTGTCAATCATTTATTTCGATATTTTAGCAATGGAAGTGATGTGTCCATAAGAAGGTAAACCCTTCCCAGCATGGTGAGTTCAATTCTATCCCAATTGAGTTTAATTCCTAAATGCTACAGAGTCACCAGTGCGTTAAAAGGAATTTTTGATTTTTATATTTTACAGGGGGGGTGAAGGGGGTTTTACACATTTTCAAATAAATTCGTTCGCAAGTCCATGTGTCAACAATTATTTCGACATTTTAGCAACAGAAGTACTTTTTGATCCGGAAAAAGCTAAGCAAGATTGACATAAATGAGATTGTAAATTTATTGGTAATGCAAGGTTCGAACGCATCAAGGGATTGGGCCGATTTTAGGTGTTCTAATACAGGAAAATTTGTGAAGTACTTGTCGTAATATCTGAAGATAGAATTTATCATCTTTAAATATATCAGGTATCACTTTGCATAATATATGGTATAATTTGATTGGAAGTCCTTGAAGCGTAGGAATCCTAATAAGGAAAACTCGAAAATTAAGTTTTCTATAATAATTATATTTTAGAAAAATTTGTATTCACAATAAAATTTAATAAGCCTCTTTGCATTAGACCATATTCTAATTAGAAAAAAAAATGAATCTGAAGTAAAATGATAGTAAAATTTCGGACGTACAAATTCCCCACCAAAATATTTTCATAACTATGATCTTGCTAAAAATAAGTATTAGCAACAGTTAAATCTCTCAGTAATCGCAATATTTATATCAATTATTCAATAGTTTAAAACATTTCTGAAGTATTCATTTTCATTTAAAATATTTTTTTTTTACTCTAAATATACCAAAAAACCGAATATTTGATAGATGCCTAATCAAATTATTTCTATTCAAACCGAAAATTCCTTCACCATAAATTATAAATTACACAGAAATATAAACTATAAATTACAAAGAGGGGCATATGGAATATGCCCCTCGGGAAATAAGTTTAATATATTTAGTTAGTTTCATTATTCCGAGTAAATTGAAGCAGATTTTGTGAAATATTTAACATAATGTCTTTTGTTTGGAAATAGGAAAGATTATTATTTTTTTACAACAAATATGCACATTACAGTCCATATATAAATCAAAAGAAATTAATTTCATGCATAAATTAATTTTCAAGAACTAATTAAATTTTTACATATTTTTCAACTATGTGTCTGTTCAACACATTTGTAAAAAACTGTTAAATATAGCGCCTTAATATTTGTTTTAATGTAAAAAGCATACTACTTGAGAATAATAAAAACCGATTTTCATTTTGGCTTAAAATAAATGAAATTAAAAGAAATGTATTAAAAATAACTTTGAAAATTGTGAAAATTTTAAGAAAACAATTTTCATTATTTATTTTTTATTCTTTCAGGCCTACAATGTTTCAGATTTTTAAAGGTTTGCCGAAAATAGAATTTTTAAAAAATGTAAAAAGCATAAAAAAAACATTTTGAGAAAAAGTTGAAAAACTACATACAAACCCACATGCATAAACATAGTTCGTACGGGTACCGTTATTTTCAAGGCGAAATATCAGAAATTTTTATAAAAAAATTAAATCTACTTCAAACACGCAAAATTTCTCATTATTTAAGAAGAGATTTTCTGTAGAAAAATTCTGGTATCAAATAATTTCTTACTCATAAAATTCCAGGATCCGTACGAACCATGATAAAATATAATATTTTAATGCCTCCCAACCATGGAACTATTAATAAGAAGAACTGACATATTCTGAAAATAGTGAAGCTTCAATAGTAACCACTTTGGCGGGGTTTTATTGCCACTGGGACAAACTTCCATCAGTAAATTTAAATAGAAATTTTTGCCTTATTTAAACGCTTTATTAATGCAAAATTTCAGTCACAAATAATAACCAAAGTATATTTTTATTTTTACCGGTGGCAGTTTTCTTTTCGTGTGTGAATCCCTGCATTTACGACATACTGTGACAACCTACACAATTGCATATTAAAGCCAGTAAAAAAAGTAATATTTGGACAAACTCGTTCCAGTAAGAAAAAAGTCGAGATTGTAAGAATAGTTGTGAGAGAAATGTTTCATCAAAAAGGCCGTTAAATTAAGGCAAAATTTTCTATTCGAAATTTACTGGAGTTTGTTTCGGCAGTCATCAAAAACTATTGATCCCATATAAGAAATCAGCCGCCATCTTGTGACAACTTAGGGGTGTCAGCACTCAAGCCTAGTATTCAGAAGGTGGTGTATGAAACTAATAATTAAAAATTTATAATTTTAAATTTATTACAGAATTTAAATTCTAGCTTAATTCAACAATCTACAAAATATAAATATACATAAATATAATCAAACCTGAATCACGTCAACAGGAACAACAATAAAAAAAAATCTTCTTAAATTTTTTGTATTTTTATTTAACCCGGGAGAACGCGCGCTATTCAGGGTATGAATAGTTTTAACTTTGACACCAATAAAATCAAATTAAAACAGTCGGTTTATTTAGACGCAGTCAATTCTTACAAATTTTGCGGTAAAATAAGTTGAAGATTATTTAAAAAAAAATTAGTGGTTGCAAATGTAAAAACCATACGCACTCAGGGTCTTTTAGGCCCTGCGCGCGTCCTCCCGGGTTAAGGAGAAATTTTTTTAAAGAAAATAAGAGTACCAAAGAATTTCCCGGTCTTTAAATTTCAGGACCCGTACGATGGCGTTATTGGTGTTATTTAGGACAGTCGATTATCTGCACGAGGGATATAGGTCGTAGAGGGATTGCCTCCGTAGAGTCTTTCTAAGGGAACCTAGCCGGTATTTGTGCAAGGTTCGAAGGAAACCACGAAAACTCTGAGCGGTTAGGCTGACGGACGACGCGATTGGGTACCGACCCAGCATATCCCGTCTGCCAGCTTCGAGACCAGATCCTCTCCTCCACTGATGGGGCCAGAACCCGTACGAACCCTGGATTTTTTTTTTTTTTTTTTTTTTAATTCTTCCTTAAATCTCGAAAAAATATTATTTCCTGGTGCTTTAAAAGCTAAAGAATTTTTTTGGAATTGTGGGTTGTTCGGAAGAGGTTATTGGATCTAAAAATAATTGAGGATCCTGAGACGCACCATACATCCCTTGAGACATTTTACTGTTACGAGTTGCAAATGTTTTTAGATACGAATACAACTTCCATGAATAGAATTGTATAATTTATGTAGTTTTTTTTTCTTGTATAATTTTATTCGTTATTCTGTTATATTTTCCTAGTATTTAGATTATTTTATAACATTTTGTTACATTAAAATAGCGAAAAAAAAACAGTACAGAACAATTAATAAATAATTTATTTTTTACCATAAAATGATTTAAAAAATATGAGCATTGGTGTTGATACCAAATAAACATGCCAGTAAAATGTATGTTAAAAAATATAATTTCTGGAACTGGAATTGAAAAAAATATTTCAATCTCTTTAAATGCTTTATGCCAGATATTTAAATTGCCATGATGAACATATTTCCTTTCAATAAATGAACTTTCTACATTATCTGTTGACCGATCAATAGAAAACCCATGTATTACTCTCAATAAACATCAATTTAATATTTGTTTAACCGAAAAGCCTTCGGGGTATTAAGTTTCCCAAATTTTAGAAGCGTATTCAATCATCTTATTAAAAAGTGTTTTCGTATTAAATCGATGCTGATGAGTAATAAATCATATTGATCGTACTTTAAGGTAATTTTACATTACGGTTTAATAAAGTAATGGAGAAAATTACTTTGTAGAATTTCAGTGCTAAAAGTTAACATTCAACACTTAACATTTTATGCAAAATTAAAATCGTGTCAAATTTAAAAGTTAAACAAATGAGATCAATCATAATATTTTGTCTACCAGAAATTAAAATATGGATTTTGGATAAATATTTTGAAGGAATCACAGACTAATAAGCATTATACGCAAAGAATAAATTATTACTTTAGTCGTGCGAATTTAAAAATGTTCACATTTTTTTTAAGTGGATGTTTAATTATTCAAATTATTATTTATCTATCATAATACTTTTGTTTTTAGCCGAACTGCGGTGTTGCTCAAACTTTAAAAGGGTGTTCGATTTTCCTTTAACCGCTTCCCTGATTCACCTGTAAGTCATATGGGCAACGTGTTTTTGGCCATTCATGATTTGCCCGTATCACGTACGGGCATCTATATTACAATAATAATTTATTATTCTCACCAGTAAAATTTATTGTAAATTTTTCATTATACATGCGAGCATTTTTCTTTTTCAATTAGGCAAAAATGGTTTTTTCAAAAACCGCTAATTAAAAGATAAAAAAAAACTGTAAAAGAATTTACGAATACAAGTACCTTGCCCTTGAAAGGGTTAATGCTAAAATTGGGTGACAAACACGAATATCTCTATATTTACTTTTCTACTAATCGTATTTAGTCTATTGTGAAATCCATTCCCGTTTCTTATTCGATTATGTAAAAAAATTACCGCAATTCCAGGCCTATGATCAGCGAAAAAAGTGATCATGTTTCGTGTTTCGACCCAGAAATTTTATTTAATTATTGAATTTAAATATTTACCGTATTTTGCTATGTTACATTTTATGAAATGAGATTTCTGGGTCAGAATACGATTGTTTGTTCCTCGGATTACAGGCTGGAAATTACGGTACATGCCATTTATTTTATATATCTGTTGAAGTTTAAGCATTTTAATAGGACTCAGTACCTGTTATTTTAATATATATATATATATATAACAAAAATATCGAATTTCATATTTTTATTTAAAAATGTGCCTTACTGTTCATATAAAAATTCTGTCCAAATTTCGGAAAGATTCAATAAATAATAAAGAATATATATTCGATTCCCCTAAGCTTTCCTGCTCAACTTCATGTGTTAGTTAATTTTAATTTAACCCCATTAACAGTTTTGACCGAACACGACTCGGCGAAGAAGAGTTTGCTTACTTCTTTGGTAAAAGCATTTGAACATCCCAAAATTTTAACTGTAGGTTTTCTTTTGACAGATAATTGTAAATTGGGAGATAATTTTCGATTATGCAAGGCAAACATTTTACTTCAGTAAAAAAAGGTGTTTATCCCCTAATTTCCGTTCATTGTTAAAAAAAAAAAGAAAGAAAGAAAGAAAAAGAAAAAAATAACTGTTAAGGGATTAATTTTATTTTTCTCAGTTTGCATTTTTTTAATAATTTCATTTTATTTTCATTAATATTTTCATAATCAAAATGCTAAGGCTTCTACAATAATTAAGCAAATTGGCTGATTTTTTAAAAATTATCCTTAGACCTTGTGTGATAACTGAGTATCGGATTTTTGATATGTTTGTAACTTTAAAAAAAATATGAGCTTAAAAAGATTCTATTTTTCGAAGTTTTTTTCATATGCATTCACTAATTATTTTTTTCAGCTAATCTAATGGACTCATCAAAAATCTTATACTGAGATTTATAGAAAAAAGTACTCTAATAAAGGATAAAAAATCTTTTTCCAAATATGAAAAATGATAAAGAAAAAGTTTTAAAATTCTTAATTTCCCTTTTTTTCGGTTATTGCTACATTGAAATACTTTTTATGATCTGTTAGGACTATGCTTTATTCAAATATGAACCTAAAAATATAATATACGTTATGATTAAAAAAAATTTTTTTGGTAGCGAGTCCCCTAAAAGGTACTAAAAATGTAGAAAGAAACCCACACCAACTGAGAACAAGTAAGAAAAATCATGCTTTAAGTATAGATTATGTAACAGTTTCCAACACTAACTGAAATATTTAAGAAAACTTCGTTATTTAGGGAAATAAGGTCACTGTCTGTATCCAAATGTGTATTCCAATACTTTTGAACAGCCCTCTATTTGATCTGTCGGTTGATATATAGAGTACATAATTTGAAATTTAGTTTAGTATGAAAATGCCTTGCAGGTTGAAATTTCTCTTTCAGCATTTATACTAACAGATGAAAACATACTTGAATGCTTTTGTTTAGCCCTGTAGTTTGTTTAGAACCTTTATTACACGCCAGTATTTAGCTAAAATTTATTTTAAACAAAAACACTCTTAAAACTAATGAAATGACACGCTCAAAAATTATCATTCATAGACGTACAATACTTTGCATTGCCCTGTATATTATTTCATCTATATTCTACAAACATTTCTAAGTAAACTGAATGCAATTTGGCGTATAAATGCATAACTTATTTAAAAACCACCTTTAAGTAATTTATGCGCATATTCAGTAACGTTTGCTAGCTCTTTTGTGTAGCCCTATATATCAACTATAGCAGTTATACACATCATACAATACGCATAGATTTAGAGGAACTTAAAAGAGCATATAATAATTAAAATGCATTTCATCCATCCATCAGCCATCATCGGACACATATACAGTACTTCGGCAAGAATATACTACCGTAATTTCGGGTGTATAAGCCGCAGATCAAACAATTCTTTTTCGACCCAGAATTTTTTAAGAAACAAATATAACTACTTAGATCGCCGTAAATATTTGTTTCCTATCACCATATAGGATTTCTGGGTCCAAAAAGAATTGTTTGATCCGCGGCTTATACACCCGAAATTACGGTATTTGAAAACTTTTGTGTGTCCCTGTAAATGCTATGCACTTTGTATTATGCACGACTATGTCATATAACTTGTATTAAGTCTCAGCGACATACATCAGTTTTGTTATTCATAAAATAGTTTAATATGATTAAAATATTTTACACACTATCGCTCCCCCTTCACCATTATGTAATGGAATTCTTTTGTGTGGCCCTGCAGAGGATAATAACTATTTTTTTTTCATCGCAAATTTTATAAAAAGCATATTTTAGGGCAATTCGTAAATGCATATAAATTGTAATATGTTTGTCAAGGTGAAACATCTTTCAAATTAATTTGAAACGATTTTTTCCCATAGGCCGTAATGTAACGATAAACTTTTGACTGTCCCAGTAAATATACTTATCATGCTAGAAACTTTATTTTAAATAGGGTTTGTGCTAGGGTAAACGTCAACTTCCAAAAATTTCAGGGCAATCCGAGTATATTTACGGGAATTAGAGCGCAGCCAGACGGACAGAGAAACCGAATTCATAAACACGTTTGAACTTTGTTGGAAAATGTAAAAAAATAATTTAAAGATTAAAAGAAATTAAAAGAATTAACCCTTTCCGGTACGGGAAAAATCTGTAATAAAATGTGAAATTATCGACTGACACCGGAATTCACAAACTAATTTTTTAGATATTTTAAAAACCTTAACTTCAGCTTTTGTTGTAAAACCAAAATTTGAATAAAATATTACTAGTGCCGTTTGCCAGTTTGGAATTAAAATTAGGTGTCCCAGACCGGGCACAGTGTGCCGGAAAGGGTTAACCTATTAATGCCCACGTTATTTTCTTCAATAAAAATGAAATTTTGGGTTTCCCATCACTTTTAAAAGAAAAATAACTTTTATCTTTAATTATTGAGGAATTTGTCTCGTGAAAAATACTGTTTATTTATCATTATTTTTACTGGTGTGAAAAGTGCTTTTTTGCCCTTTTTATAATCGTCCCTAAAAAGAGACGCTGGGCACTAATGGGTTAAAAGAAATTCTGATATTTTTAAAAGGAAATGAACACAGTAAAAATTCTTCTTCGTACAGTCATCGGATCGTTCGGTAATTTCATCACAATGCACTAAGTGTCAAAATACATTTAAAGAAAAAATTTGGAAAAGAATATTTTTGCAATTTTCCCCATAAAAAGAAATTAAAGGTTTTCCCATTTAATAAATATAGCTAGAGCCAATCGATTTTTTTTATTTCTGGCCGTTCAAATTTGAATTCAAACATTTATTTTTATATTAATTAATTTACTTTATCAAACTGTATTTTTTATAATATGGACTCTCTTTCAATTTTATTTAATTTTTTCATATCAAAAATAACTATTCAGTTCAACATTATAATTGATTTTGGCACTTGTTAAAAGGGCAAATCAGAAATGAGGAATTCTTTCCATAAGTCCATATATACTATATTTAAAAATCAGTAAATAAGCTAAGCATAAAGAGTAGCATGGTTAACATATGGAATTATGAAGAAAGAAAAACTGACATATTTTTAACCCTTTCAGAGGCAAGATACTTCTATTCGCAAAGTGCTGAAACGAGTGACTGGCATCAGAATATACAAACTAGTTTATTTTTTAATAATCAAATGCTTTTGTTTACTTACTTGATAAAAATAAATTTTTCATTATAATATTCTGGTGTCAATGTTTCATTTAGGGATTTAAATTAGGTAGTCCGAAAATTAACCACTGCCTTTGAACGGGTTTAACCCTTTCCGGCACGGGCAAAATGTGTTAGTAAAATGAGAAATTATCGACTAACACCGGAATTCACAAACAATTTTTTTAGATATTTTGAATTCCCTAATTTAAGCTTTTATTGTAAAAGCAAAAGTTTACTAAAATATTTTTGGTGCCGTTTCCAAGTTTGGAATTAAAATTAGGTATCCCAGACCGGGCACAGTGTGCCCGAAAGGGTTAAATTAAGAAGCTTCAACAGTAACTACTTTTGCAAGCATTAATTATTACCGTAACAAACTTGCACCATTAAGTTTACGTAAAAAATTCCTTTTTAGTTAAACGCCTCATTGATGGAAAATTACAATAAAAAATAAAGACAAAAGCTGGTAATTATAAGTCATAAATGAAGCATTCCTTCTTATAAAAATTGCAGTTAATATATATAATGCAAAATAAGAGAAAAAAAGACTAAATAGATTTATAAGATACTCGAAGGAATGAAATGGGTACAAAACAATACAATATATTATTAAATTAAGGAAAACAATATGTAAAAAATGCGATACATTTTTAAGACGATATGTCTTAATTTTTATCTTCTAAATTTATAATCTGGTTATCAAATTAGACGAAAGCCAAAGTGTCAAAATAAAAAGTGATATCAGTATTTCTTGCTAGTAATTTTACTCTTACTTACTTTCATAAATTTTGAAATTAAATAAGACTAAATTTATTATTCAAAAACAATGATAACAAAAAAGCATAAAAGTTGATATCCATGTAACTATGCGGCTTATTAAAAACGCATGCATCTAATTATCGTACAATGCAAGAAAAGTTAAAAACACGAATAGTTTGCTCAACGATTTTTCCTGAATAATAAAACTACATATTTAATTTTAAAAATTAATATTTTTGACACACAATAACAAAATCACCTTGAAAAATCCATTGTTTAAACTTGATTGTTTAATTATTTCTATTACGTTTTAACTTCATATTTTACCTTCCCATAATACATTTTCAGATCCACACAAATCCAGTTAAATAACAATTTATGTTGTTTGTGTACATAAGAATCCAATGAAAAGTAATTTTATGCCACATGCTTGAAATCTTCATATTGGTTTTCATTATAAATCTTCAATTATCAGTCATTCAGAAAAATGTAGATTTTCTACGTTCTTCTCGACATTTCTTTACCTGAAACAAAAAATATTATTTTAATTATGCTGACGAAATTTTCAAAGATACACTAAATATTATAAACTAGACAGTAAAATTGGAAGTAATGTAAATTCACAATGAACTTACCGTCAAAATAACTTGAAATGGTTCACTTCCTCTTGCTGTTGATCTTCAATCGCGGAAAACGTCCACAGAGAAACAAAAGAAACGCAAGAAATCTTCGATCTTCGACTTACCTTTTATAGTTTAAAGGAATCCATATATTAAATTGAGGGAAAAATTTATAAGGTACAATGTTATTTATAAAATAATTGAAATGGACTGAAAATTGTAATAGTGAAAAATTTAAAACTTAAAATTGATGATTTTATAATTAAGATTTCTAACAAACAAAGTTACTGATTTTTTTTTTTAATCTTAGTTTAAATGTTACCGTGTGTATATTAGTGCATAAAAAAATCTACTTTTTACAAAATTATGGAAATTACTTTTATAGGAAAAAAAGATATTTTACTTTAGGATTTTTAAAAATAATTTTGTAACTTATGCAAATCATTTTCTTCTTATATTTCTTCAACATAACATTTTTTCCATTAACCCTTAAATGCATATTGTATCATTTTCGATGCCATAAGTGTTCCTGATTTATTGGGAGTTTTATTCACATATTCCGTATTCTCACCATAAATTTAAAAAAAGCAATTTTCACTTTACTTAATGACAGACCATTCGTAATTAAATAAAGAAAAATTTACTATTTAGATTTTCCTGGTATGAATTATGATTCTTTGAATTGCGCATTTTTTGGAACGCTATCTATTCTATGTATTTAACCCGGGAGAACGCGCGCTTATCCAGGGTATGGACGGTTTTAACTTTGCCACCAATAAAATCAAATTATAACAGTCATATTATTAAGACAGAGACAATTCTTACAAGTTTTGCAATAAAATAAGTTGAAGATTACTGATAAAAAATTAGTGGTTACAATTGTAAAAACCATACGTACTCCGGGTCTTTTAGGCCCTGCGCGCGTCCTCCCGGGTTAAGGGTTAACATAATTTCCCGCGTATACGCAGCAGTTTTGATGTCTTTTTATGCCAGAAATTTTACAAAAAAAAAATGAAGTAAAATAAATACTAAGCAAAAGCAAGTCACAATATATTTAAAGCAAATTCTTGTAGGGAATCGATTTATCTGGTGTATAGGCGGGAAATTACGGTATACGGCTTATTGAATGAGGTTTGAATATCTTAAATTATTTTATTTTGTAATTACAATAAAAGGTATTAGCGTTGTTTTTGTTTTTACATTTTAAAAAAATCTCGTGAAAATTATAGAATAAAAGCTCCACTGAAGTTACAGTAAAAATTGTTCATTTTAGAAAAAAATATTAATCGTAAAAAAGTAAACAGTGACCTGAATAAAAGACCTGAGTTATTTAATTGTTTTTTCTGTTATCCTGTGTAACAGAATCTTTTCTTCTAATTTTACAATATTTGTATTAAAATTTATTATAAATATAATGAAGTGTATCAAATTCTCAATTAAGATTAAGATTACCATCATATTAGAACCTTATTTTTCTTTCATCGTTATGAAAACTAGTTAAACTTATTAAATATTTTCCAATTAATACTAGTTTTAAATCACTCACCATCTTCTACAACGCGTTTTTCTTCTTTCAGTAAGAGCAAATGTGCTTATCAAAGATTACTAAAAATTTACAACTTCCTTACCTTTGCACAGGCTTCAGAATTCACACACATTCCAATATAATAATGCAAAATTATCATATGAATAAGTATAATATGTATACAATTTACAAATATTTTATATTAATACACACCAACGGTTCAGATTGCATTTTAACACAAAATAAAATAATTAAAAACAAGAAAATGATCTTATTCCATTTATGAGTTAAAAGCATTTCGTGATTATTTCGTTTTGCATTTTTTAACCCTTTCCAACAAAGTTGAAAAGTGTTTATGATTTCCGCTTGTCTGTACGCCTGCCCGCCTTCTAACTCTCGTAAATATACACGGATTGTCCTGAAATGTCCCTTTGTTGAATGTTATTCTTGCTTACGCTAGTACAATCCCTGTTTCAAATTATGCTTATAGCATGCTTAGTTTGTTTACAGGGACAGTCCAAAGTATTCCATTTCATTACGGCCAATGAGAAAAAATCGTTTCAAATGAATTTTAAAGATGTTACACCCTTTCAAATGTAATAAAGTTGATATACACTTGCGAAGTGCACTAAAATATGCATTCTCTAGAATATGAGGTATTATTCATTAACAGGGCCACTCAAGACAATTTCGTGACATAATGGTATAAGTGGGAATTGTTTTCTGCGTACTTCAAATATGTTAAATTAATTCATATATGAGTGATTCTCAAAATAGGAGACTTTTTCAAAGAATAAAATTTAAAAAAAAATATTGCTAGCAAAATTTCTGAAAAAAAAATAGGTGTTGTTAATATAGTATTAGGTATACGTTACATGTAGTCCGCAAAGTTAAATATTTAAAAATTCACTTAAAAAATAATTGGTATTTTATGAGCCATGCTAATGAATAAACAAATTGTATGGATAAAATATATAAAAAAATTTATTTTATTCCTGTTTGAATATTTTTTTCTATATTTATTAGCCTTCCTTTTTAGCAAATAGTTTCCATTTTCAACTGTTTTTATTCTCCTGTAAGATGAAACCCTGATTTTACAAATAATTTTACTCCCTTAAGTTCCCTTAACTGTGATCTGTGTTCTCTTGGAGTCATCACTGACTATTTTTATATGTCCTGATTCTTTTGCTTTTATATATATCTGATATTTACGTTTTTACTGTTTATCAGTATTTTCTTTATTTTTCTCCTTTCTTTTTTCACACTCTCTTAAGTTTTTTCTTCTCTACGTATTGTCATGCTTTCCCCTATATTCAGATTAGTCTTTTAAAAAAGAACAAAGACCAAATTAAAATTCCATATAGAAAGAAATATGTTCTTTTAAAATAATAAATAAGATATTTCTAGAATTTTTTTAGGAAATTCAACATTGTTAACCAAAGAGAAAACTTTTGTTTACATGAGCAATATTCTAACACTAACAATGTAAGAAGCTGTCTTAGTAATTTTATGACAGATTTAATGCATATTTTAGGGATAGTAAATGTAATATCTAAATTTATATGTAAAATTAAACTTTAAAAAATCTTTATAAAGGATACAAGATAAGCACTGGTTACATTTATGCACATAGGTGTCATTAGCATGGACCGAAAAAACCATGCTAATGACACTGGTATTTGCCCATGCTAATGACAAACTTTAATTTAAATAAGATTATGAGCCATAATATAATCACAATGCAATATTCCTTTCTGGGGCTTTTTAAAACACAAAAGTACCATGTAAATAAGTAAAATAAAAAATTCAACTGTAAAATAAACATTAAAATTATTATCCATTCTAATGACATACAATTGATGTACTCGCCTAATATTTAACTTGCATTCTTAAAATACAACACATGCTTCTATTTTCATGCTGAGTTAAAATGGCCACTTGTTGTCAAGGAGAAACTTGATTTTTTTCAAACTATTGTCATATGTGAAAATGAAATTTTGATTATTAACCAGCTGTCAAAGTATATTCTTGTTTTAAAAATAGAATATAGGGGACAAACTTTAATTTTTTTGTTATGTATTATAATTTTATTTTTAAAAAGAAATTTATTGGATAAATCCTCTCCTTGATTAATTTAAACAAAGAATAATATTTGTTTTATTTTATAAACAAGATATTAACTCTTCAAAGACGTTGGTATATACAAGGCACAGCTGCTGTGGACATCCATGCTAATGACATTTTGAACATTTATTTTGTTATTTTAAGATGTTTTTAACTAAAAAGTGAGTAATTCTTGAGTGCAAAAAGTGAATAATACTAAGACAAACATATCTAAATATAACAACACGACAGAAAACCTCTCAATTTTTTTTGTATGCCGAAAGACTGAAATTCTCCCCTATTTTGAGAATCACCCATATATTTAAATTATTCCAATATATAGTTGCCAAAACGTTATTAATTTGTTTGAGATAGATATTTTGCTTTAAAATATTTTGCATTAATATATTTTGCTTCGGCAGTTCCAACACTTCTTATTTGCTCTTTGTGGATGTACAGAGCCACCACTGACGATTTGTTTTTGTTATTTGTTTTGTATTTGATTTTGTTGTGGCGATGTGTTTTGTCTACCACTTCTTCTAAAGAAAAATAATCTACTTAGACAATTACTAAAAATCTACCAGGAAGT
Source organism: Maratus speculifer (assembly GCA_964019185.1). NCBI lineage: Eukaryota > Metazoa > Arthropoda > Arachnida > Araneae > Salticidae > Maratus > Maratus speculifer. The sequence goes on along the minus strand of OZ025293.1, from coordinate 308,711,724 downwards.
TAATGTTGAAGGCTCTGCGTGGTTCATAAAATATAAATTTACACCAGAAAATTCATTCAATAAATTTTGCATTATCTAAATACAGAATGTATGTTACTAAATAAAACAAATATTGCTATTTAAAATTTCTAGTGTGAATTTGGAACATCCGTATTAAAAAAATCCACTAAATTCGAAACACGGTTGGCAGCATATATGATACTATTGGCATTTGAGTGTTAACAGTTTAACAATCCCCTCTTTCATTTTCAAATCAAGCTTACTTGCAGATTCCCTTTCATCCACTTGTTTAAATAAGTAAAAGAAAAATGAAAATAGTATAAGAGAAAGAAGTAGTTAGAAAATCTTTGTTTTGTTAAGTATACTAGATGCATGGCTGATTTTTTTAATTAGACATTACGAATTATCACCAGAAAGTTTTAGTTGTTATTTTTGATTTACAAGATGATTTATTTCCCATAAATAAAATAAACGAAAATCCCCAAATAAATTTTTCTTGTGTAAATTCAAAATTTCTAAAAAAATATACATCTGCCAGATTTGGCAACATTGGCGGCTAGTGACATACATCCACTAACAGCTCTAGAAAGCAAAGGGTTTATTACCGTAATTTCTGGCGTATAATCCACTGATCAAACAATCATTTTTCGACCCAGAAAAATGTTTAAATAAAATATAACTTTTTAGATCGCGGTAAATATTTAGCTTCAATTACGAAATAAAATTTGTGGGTCAAAAAAGAATTGTTTGATCCGTGGATTACATGCCGGAAATTACGTTAATAAAGGCAATAATAAGCTCGATATTACTTTTTTTTAGTGGTATCAAAAAAGTGTGCTGTGTGCGTGGGTCATCTTTCGAAGATGACCCATGGGCCCAAAGAAGTTAAACCTTGTTTTCATCATTTTGTGTTTCAGCATGTACTGTGACATACATTGCAAATTACTAGTTTTGTTGAAGTGGCGCCATTGTCAAGTATTTCGGATAACAATATCTCTAAACACTAATTTGCATTAAAGATTTCTCCAAAATATTTAAGAGAAATATACCACAGAGAATATTGTTTAGAAATAGTGATGCCAAAAATAGTCGTCTTTGGCATCCTTGTTATTATTAATTATACCTGACGATAAAGTATGTTTAAAAAACGAAGATTTTAGCCCCACTTCTTTCTCTTCCAATATTTTTTCCCACAATGAACATTTTATTAAAAAAATTACCACTATTTCTTAATAGTAAAACTCGAATTATTAGTGACTCGAATTATTACTCGAATTATTAACTCGGATTATTAGTGAGTTTTATTATTCTGAATTAGTGATACATATCTAAATTTAAAAAATTGCCCAATTAACAGTATTAATCAACATATTTATTTCCGATTAAAGCGTCTGTTAAATTATCTGCAAATGTACATACATAGTTTTATCCGACTAATATATCATAAAACAGCAGACACAGTCAAAATCATCAGCTCAAATAATCATATTTTTAAACAAAGATTTTACTTGATAAAATAATCAAAAGCATATAACACGGAAATAAGTTATTATTATTAAATAAATTTAGACTGGAAATAAGCCTTAATGGCATAAATGAAATTGCTTCATGCGGCCATATTAGAATTTAAAATATTAGATTCATAAAAAAATAATGTTACATTAATTTCTAACGGTGAAATTTGGTGTTATTTATGACGGCATTATTTATGTTATATTATTTATTTTGTTTATCTGCACGAGGGATATAGGCCCTAAGGGGGAGTGTCTTTTTAACTAACTAACAGTGAAAGAATAGTTTTTCTTATTTCGTTTTCAAACTTCTAGATCCAGTGAATGCAGCAAGGAAAGACCTAGCGTTCTCGGAACCGACCACTAGTTCTTAACCTCTTCAGTTCCGAAGTTAAAACAATAATACAAATACTTATTAATTGATTTTTTTTTCAAACAAAATGATATTTAAATTGGCAGAAAAATTAACTTCTATAAAATTGATCCTTTAAGCGCTTAGTAATTTTGATTTAAAAATATGGATGTAAAATTACAAATCCCCTTAAAACATCAATTTAATAACCATTAAACTAAATTAATGAAATCAAAATTTACGAGCTTTAAACAAGTAAATAATCTACAAATTCTCAAAAAAAAGTATTGAAAAAGATTAAACTTAAATACTTATGAAAATTTATCACTTTTTTCGTCACACAGTCTTTTGGACATTTTTAGGCATTTTGCAAACTTAGATGAAAATAACATTCATGTTAATTTTAGATGAAGATATTTATTGTCTTGCTTTCAACGCAAAAAACATTCAGCTATTAAGAAGTGATGTAAAATTGTGAAAAAAAATCAGACATTTTAGTTTTTATAAGTAAAATAACAGAGGTCCCCGAATGGGAACCCAAGGACCGAAGAGGTTAACCAGAAAACACAAGAATTATCGTAATCAGTAAACATCAGTAATCATAAACCACCTAATTAATTAGAATCTGATAGGAATATTATCATTGGAATCTCAAAATGCTCATGTACCGCGTACGGTCGGTGGTGCACGAATCGGATTGTCCACGAACAGAGCCTGTAGTTTCTTTTTTAAAGCAACCAGAAACGCGACGAGAAAATAATAATAAAAAAAATGATTAGCCCGAAACTCGACTCCGAACCCAAAATATTCAATTTCGAATTCCGCCAGAAACCAAAGTGTAAATAAATTAATTGATATTTTAATACTATCATGAAAAAATAACCTACAATTTTCTTTAACCCTTTGAGCTCTGGTGGTAGAAAATTCTACCACTTAATTTTGATTCCGAAATGTCACAAAGGCACCAGAAAATTCCAACAGATTTATTTGAAAAAGGTTTAATGCATTTTTTTCGTGCATATCATTAACCGATTTTTTTCTTTACAAAATACTGGTGACAATGTGACATTTGGAATTTTGAAGAAATTTACCCACCAGAGCTCAAAGGGTTAACCCTTCGGACTCCGGTGCCTCTTACATAAATTTTATTCGATTAGCACCACTTTTAAAAAATAACTTTCTTTGAAGTAGACAATTTCAAAAATTCTCTGATTAAATAAGGAAAATGTTATTTTCCTTTATTACTGGTGCCAAAAACAAATTTTGGAAAGAAAGATGATATATCCGCTGTGGAGACAACGGAGTGCCAACGGTTAATATCAACATTATCTCTTTCATACAAAAATGAACACATATTACACTCAATAATATTCAAATATATATGTTTTCAAAAATAATCAAGAATTTCTTTTGGAAAATCGGATTAACCTGTAATCGGAACATTTAAAGTCAAGCCGACAGCAGCACAAAATATGGGCATCAACCTGGCCCGAAATACAGGTTTGGTTAAAATCGGTTTATAAGAATCGATGGAGGACTCTATTACCACTCAATACACTCATTTAATATATTAACTTAATAAACAAAACGACAAAATAATTATACTAATACTCCCATGTATAAATGCAATTTATTGAACTAGGCGGAAAAAATTGTTAGCCTTAACCCCTTAAGGGGCTGTGGGATAAAATATATTCCACTTTATTTTAATTGCGAAATGCCACATTGGCAGCAGAATTTAGAAATGAAAGTTTTAATTTTATCAAGTACGTGAAGAAAAGCTTTTATTTATTTTGAAATAAATCTGTTTTTAAATTCTGGTGTTATTCAAGCGTTTCAGCATTTTAAGAATATAAGTGCTTTGCCCCTCAAAGGGTTAATCTATGCTGGCCTCATCGAAAAAGGCCTAAAATTTCTATTATCATTATTGAAATCATCTATGCTAAATAACTCTGTGCAACCAATGCCTGTAAATGTTGTTTTACCTTTCGTTGAGTATGTATGCAGTCAAATAACTACACAAACACCAACATCAATTATTAATCCGAAAAGCCTGTAATGATTTGTAAATGTGATTAACTCTACGCTAGACGATTTCTCCTTCTGGATTTATGTTTCTTTATAATAATATTTAGGGTTAGATACCACAAATTTTATGGAACATTTATTTATATTAATCAGGATTCGCACATTTGTACCACTAAATTTTAAGAATATTTTAAAAGTACAGTCGAGCCTCTATATAACGAAATCCATCGTTCCAGTAAAAAATTCGTTATATAGAGAAATTCGATGTATAGAGTATGATGTTAAAAATAGTATTTAATGTGTAAATTTTGAACAAATATTATTTTTGATCTTTTTAATTAAGAATTTGAAATGTTTAAAAGTATATATTAACCTAACGTTTTATTTCTTACTTATTTAAGCAGTTTCAAAAAAGAGAAAAGACATTTATTTGAAAGCTTAATGAAAATCAAATAAGGAAGACTTACATAAATTTCAGAGGAAGAAATCTGTAATTTTTTGTTGTTTTGATTTTAAAATTACAATTGTTACGCTCTCAAAAAAAATTCTCAAATTTTAGCAAGGAATGAAAAATTGTAGTTGATATTTTCCTCCATTTGAAGGTCTCTTTTATGTGCTCTCATTGATTCCTCTCTTATATGTGTAACAATTCAATTGACTGTGTTTTGAGAAGGATGTTGAAAGGTGTGTGGGAGGTGGGATGAACTTGTTAGATTTAAAGAATAAGGAGAGAAGTAATATTTATATAAAAAAAAAAACCTCTCCACTGAACGATAAATCAAAAATAAGTGATGGAAAATTGATTCCATATGATTTCGAAGCTTTTTTAAAACTGAATAAATTAAGATCAATTTATGAAAAAATTCGTTATATGGAGATAGATATTTCGCTATATAGAGTCTGTTTTTAATGTAATCATGCGAAAAGAGGACCGTTCTTACTAAAAATTCGTTATATGGAGAAATTCGATGTATGGAGTTTCGTTATATAGAGGTTCGACTTATTTCACAGCCTAACTGTATTGTAAAATCTGTGTATGAAGGTGGTATTTATGAATTCTGTGTTTTGAAAGTTAAATGTAAAATTTCTTATTTTTAACCCCTTGAGCTCTACTGGTAGAATTTTCTACCACATAATTTTAATTCCAAAGTGTCACAATGACACCAGAAAATTTGAACAGATTTAATCCAAAAAGGTTTAATGCATTTTTTCGTGTTTATCGTTAACCAGTTTTTTCTTTGCAAAATACTGGTGCCAATGTGACATTTGTAATTTTGAAGAAATTTACACCCCAGAGCTCAAAGGGTTAATAGTGGTGGCAGAGTCCTTAAAAAATATAAGGAGTGTGCGAACCTTGCTTAATTAAAGCAGATTTCTGTGATTACATACAACTAATATTTTTATTTAAATATAGTCCTAGCTAGAAACTGAATTTAATTTTTCAACATCCAGTTTTGATTCCTACATGCACCATTGCACAGTATGTGGTTAGCACAGTAATTAATAATCCAAGTATTTTAACCCTTTGAGGAGCGGTGTGACATATTATATCCCACATGCTTTCACTTAAGATATGAACCAGAAACTTAAAATAAAATGTACTTTTACAACATTTGTGGAAAAATTAAAATAGCTTTTACTTATTTCGAAGTAAAAAATGTTTGAAATTTACAGTGTGAATTGAACATTACAGAAACATAATTGATTCCCATGAAAGGCCTAAATTAGTGTCATAAATAAATGAGATTGATATTGGTATTTCTTTATAGAAACCTTTTAATTAAAAAAAATTAATGTATGTATAGTCTCTCGGTATCATTTTCGGAATGGTAAATATTCTTATTAAACCACTGGATTTAAGATAATAATAAATAATTTAAAAGAGATGGGTAAAATTAGGATAAACCCGTATGCATTTTCACTGGTTGCTTCTGGGGTTCTAATTCATCAGAACTTAATGCATCTTTTGCATATATATTCTTACGCTTATTCTTGTACGATACTGTCATTTTAAATATAGAATTAGTTCATATCGTTTTATTAACTCTTTGCGGTGCAGGGCACTTTAACCCATTTGTGCCTAGCGTCCCTTTATAGGTACGATTATAAAAAAGGCAATAAAGAACTTTTCACACCAGTAAATAGAAAGATAAATAAGCACTATGTTTCACGAGACAAATTCCTCAATAAATTAAGATAAAAGTTATTCGTCTTTTAAAAGTGGTGGGATACCCAAAATTTCATTTTTAATGAAGTAAATAATTTGGGCATTAATGGGTTAATCACGAACATGTTGAAATGATTTTTTTACACCGCTATTTACGTACAAATTTATTTGAATAAAAGGAAAAAAAAACTATTTTTCCCATACGGCTATTTCCATGAGTACTTGTAGTGTAAGTCACAGGCTACGATTTTTGGCTACCAGTATTATAGTACGAAAAAATGTGATTTATTTTATCGGCACATTCTCATTAATTCAATAAGGCCAAGCAGACTTTTCGAAAATAACGGTGGCAAACAAGCATAGCAATTATAAGGTAATGTGACTTACACTACAAAACCCATGGAACTAGCCATACATAATAAACGGGAAATATTTATACCAGAATTTCGGTGTCACTGTAGCATTTGAGAATGAAATTGGGTGTTTCATGTATTGGAACACTGAAACACAAGGGGTTAATAAATGATTACTTATAAAATACAAAAATAAACCTGATGAATATGCAGGTTGCATACGTTGCCATCGTACATTTTTAATAACACATTTCCCTTATTTGATCGAGAAAAAAACAATTAAAACTCTACAATTTAATGAGCTGAATAAAATTTCTGTGGTTTAACTATTAATAGAAAATTTCCAATCTAAACTGTTTTTCTAGAATCTTTGAAAAAATCTTTGAAGCAGTTTGAACATCTTAATCACTGAAGAGAAAATTAAGGATATAATATATTTTTTAATAATGTACAATTTATTTAATTTTACAAATTTAACTAATGAACAAAACAAATAATTTTACGCCTCTAATAATTTAATATTTAAAAATAAAAAGTATCTTCATTGCAAGTTGATTATTTTATGAAAAGTTTTTACTCTGTATCCACTTTATAAAAATCATCAACTTATCCATGTATTTCGTCTTCAAAAACTGTTTACCTGCTAGTGAATTTTTGTTTTCCGATTTTCTTTTTTTATGCTACGTAGGATAGCTTGTTTTAAAATAAGAAAATGGGGATCTCAAAGCAAGTCATAAAATTACATCTATATATGATAGGATATGTGGTTAAAAATTTTGCATTATATAGATGCTTCACAAAATAAGATAAAAAATTTCAATAATTTTACGTGTGTTTATATATATTTGTGAAAAATAACAAACTTTAACATAAAAAATTGGAAAATAAACTTTTTAACAGACAGACTGCACAAACGCTCGAATGGAGCTTACGTGATGGCTATTTTTTCTTATTTCAAGGTTCGTACACTCTTTATATATTTTAAGGACTCCGGCACCACTATTAATGATAAGAAAATTTATATTTAATTTTTAAGAAACAGAATTTATAACCAGCGCCTTTATTCCAAAATTTAGCAATACTTTTCTGCAGTGAAGTACTTTGAAAATACTGTTAAAATTTAGTGATACCATGTATTAATGCCTAGAGCTATGTTTTTCAGAAATTGACCTCTAAAGATTTGACTCGAAAGGCTCAATTTGAGTCAAATTTACGAAATCCGATTTTCATTTGGCAGTGCAGTTATATTCCCACATTCCCATTCAAAATGATTCCAGTTTTAATTTAATTTTTAACTTAATTTAATTTATTATCATTTATTATAACTATTTTTTTAATTTATTACTTAAATTTTTTGTCCATAATTTAATTTTTAACTTTTTAATACATCTTTTCCATGATATTTCGTGATTCATCTTTTAATTTAAATTGATGTACGATGCACTTATACATGCTTTTCCTGTGATTAAACTCTGATTATTCCTTAAAAACTGTATCAGGGTTTATACGCTTCGAGTACATTTTGCCAGAATGTTTGTAAAGAAATATTTGCCTTTTTTAATGAAAAAAAATCGATTTTCAGATATAGCGAACGGTATTTTAAGAAATTTCTGGTACTAAAACACCTAAAACCTCCTGAAGTCGTTGTATACTCATTGCAATAGGGTGAAGAAAAAAAAAGAAATTTTCGTAATATTTAATCAGAGAAAAAATTATAATATCATTTATAAACATTTATAATAATATTTATAAACATTTATAATAGCATTCATTTATAGGAAACTTTTGATTTTTCTTGATTTTAAACTGCGAAAAAAAACTACTAATAAGTAAATTTTAGGATTATAAATTTATGTAAAATAATACTCGTTTTGTGTTTTATATAACTACAGAATTAGAAATTATATAAGGGTAAGGCCCACTAATGGTTAGTATTTTTCCTAACATTATTTAATTTTGTTTATTACATAACAGCAATGTTGAACCTCCTCCTTCTCCCCTTCCCGTTTCAAATGATCAAGGTCCTTAAGCCGTGTTTTTGGCTCAAGAAATAGACTAAAATTCAATTCTATTATTCTGATTTAATTATTTCACTCTTTAATATTTGAAGGTTTATTCTGTATGATTACAACAATGTTTTATTGTATTTCGTTCGGATTTGTATAACTTACATGATCTCAAATTTAATATTATTTGTAGTTTTGACTGAAAATAAACAATTTATTCTAATTTTACCTCAATTATTTATATAAGCGTAATGGTACAACACTTTCTTCTTTAAATATATGATAAAACACAGGAAAATATACAACATATGTCAAAATAAAAGTGTTACAAAGCTGCGCTCAAAGTAAAATATTAACAAGAATGCAAGTATGTAATCGCAGATCGCGCGAAGAGTTTCGTTTAATATTTTTTTCAAAACAACTTATCTTTTATGCTTTATCCTTATTTTTATCCCACTTTGTTCTTTAAATATATGATAAAACGCATGAAAATATACAACATATGTCAAAATAACTGTATTGCAAAGCTGTGCTCAAAGTAAAATATTAACAAATGGGAATGTATTTTATCACAAATCGCACAGAGCGTTTCGTTTAATATTTTTTTCAAAATAACTTATCATTTAATTATCAAATCCAAATTGTTAATTTATAATTATTGAATTCTTTCATAGATGGTAGCACCAATAAATTTAATTTTAAATTAATATAAAAGTAAGTTATTAATTTTAATCAAATTAAAAATGTTCAAACAAATTATTTAAATAAAATCCAAAATTCTAAATTTTTTGAAAATCCGAAATTTAAAAAAAATAGCGGAGATAAAAATAAAATTTTCAATTTCTAAAGTCGAAAAATTTGTGTAAACTAAATTTAAAATGTTGAATCATTTATAAATCACAATAGTTTTTCAAAAAGAAAGAAGATTGAAATTAAAAAAAATTCTGAATATCAGTTAAAAAAAAAAAAATCCTTAAATTCTCCCCTACCCCCCCCCCCAAAAAAAAGAGAGAGAGAGAGAGAGAGAGAGGAAGAGAGAAAAAAAAAAGAAATTGTTTTAACTCTTTGAGAGGGAAACAATTGCGTTTCTGTAATGCTTAATTCCTACCGGAAATTTGGAAAAGAAATTTCCAAATAAGGAACACCAATTTTACAATCTCCCCCCCCCCCCCCCAAAAAAAAAAAAAGTTAGAAAAGTAAAATTTTATAAAATGTTTCTGGTGCGAATCTTCATTAATCGTAGGCGGGATATAATATGTCCCACCGCCCCTCAATGGGTTAATTTAATCCATCTTAATATGAAAATTTCATCTTCAAGCATCGGGGTTCGAACTTAAAACCTTCTGTTTTCGAGCGAGACGCTGTACCTCCAAGCTATGGTGTCAACACGAAAGATCTGAAATTAAAGTTCCCTTGATATTTAAATCTCAAAAAAAAAAAAAAAAAAAAAGAACGGATAACATTGAAAAAAAATATTTCATTAAAATAATATTATTTTTCAAAATTTTATTATTTTTCATGTGACACAAGGTGTTCAGCTGTAAGTACAGAAAATTTGAGTTCTTTGACGTGCACAGTTTCTATATACGGACTCTGTGAAGGACAGACACACAGAAGAGTCAGACGAATAGAGTTTCCTGAGATGAACGAAACCCTAAAAATAGTGAGCTATGTAACTGATTCCTTCAGGTCATTCCTTCAGACTTTAGGATACAGTCTCACTTAAAGAATGACTTAAATGTGTTAAAAGGTACGTAACAACTGCTAAAAAGCATGAACATAGAATAGAGAAGACTAGAGAGAGAATATAGAATAGAGAGTTATCGAGCACAAGAAAAATTCCTTTATTTTATTGAAAAGTAGTAATAGGGGAATCTAATCATCCATGTTTGCCGGAAGCGAAGTAGTGCATAAGCCAAAAATGAATACCTCTAGTGGTTGACTTAGCATTATGTTTTCCTGCACCCAAATTTCCAATGTTTCATACTTTTAATTGTACGGCAAACACAATGTTAAACGTACGAATGAACCACTAGAGGTATTCATTTTTGGCTTATGCACCACTTCGCTTCCGGCAGACAGGGGTGATTTGATTCCCCTGTTACTACTCTTCCATAAAATAAAGTAATTTTTCTTGTGCTCGATGACTTAGGGTTTTGTGCGGTCGGCTCTTGGACTATGTTCTACGCCTTAAAAATTTCATCAGTTTCCTCAAACCGGAATATAGTTTTTAGGATGCGTTAATTCTCAAGCAAACATTTTTATACTTAAAAAACATGTTTTACAGACGAACAGAATATATTAGCAGTATTAAAATTAATATATATATATATTTTTTTTTTTGTTGTTGTTTCTCCTACATGTATAAATTAAATTACTCACCTCAAAATGTTTATCTGAGAATCGATCGTACCCTAAAATCGACATTCCAGTTTTGATGCAGAAATATATTTTTATGACAAAAATACAAAAATAACGAAATATACAATCGAACGAATGATACTTAAACAATATCGAACGAAAATATGTAATTTATATACGATATATAATATTTATATAAAAAAAGTTATTTTTTTCTCCAACTGATTTTTGGAAGCATTTCTGAATAGATCTTACAGTGTATTAATCAGTTTCTTCAAACCGGAATATAGTTTTTAGGATTCTCAAATTCTCAAGAAAACATCTTCATATTCAACAAACATGTTTTACACAAAAACAAGATAAATTGACACTAAAATTAATATTATTTTACTGCTCCTATGTATACAAATTCAATTACGTAGCTCAAAATGCTTGTTTGAGAAATGATAGTACACTAAAATTGATATTCCGGTTTCCAAAAATGTATTAATACACAGTAAGTACTATTTGGAAATGTTTCCAGAGTAGGTGACAAAAAAGAAATTTTTTTATAAAGGTTTTTTTAAATATCAAAAGTATATTGTTTTTCTTAAATGCTTAAAGATAAAGTAGAATTTTGTTACTTTTTAGCAATAATTTAGCTAACTGAATTTTATCTGTCATATTCGAGAAACTGCGCGGCGATAATTTTCATTTTATATGTTGCATTATCTCTCAAAAATATATATGGTATTGGTATTATACAATTAGTGTACTATACATATAAATACATCCATTCCGAACTGTACATTTAATTGTATACATTCATGTATACTATTAGGATCACAGTTAACCCTTTTATTAAATAATTCAGCAAACAAAACTAATGCCAATTGGCTGGAATTTTTGGTTTAAAAGTCGTTAAAAAGCTTCAGTAAAGCAGTAAAAATTTTCTATTCATAAAATTATATTGAAAAATTATGTTATTACATCCTATGATAAATTGTAGCAAACTGCTGAATTCTTGCTTCATAATTACAAAATTAATTTACATATTTCACTATGGTAGTCTATTTTCATACTACAGATTTCAAAGAATCAAGAATATATTAATATATTAATTATTTTGACTATTATATTATTAAGAATATATTAATTTTTTTTTCAAATGCAACTTATCTTGTAGTTTTCTTTTTTATTTTGTAACCATGCTTTCTTTTGCTAGCAACGTATATATAATGAAAATTTTAAGTATTAAATTATTTAAAATAGTAATAAAAATGTATGGAAACCGTTGTAGTATAAATAACCATTAATAGTGAAAATTGCATCCATAAATTCAAAGATATCTTAACATTTTAAATGAACAAAGATAATAATTATGATTAGCGTTTATCAAGTCGTATATATAATACAGAAAATCTTTAACTCTTTTAGGTGCAAAATATTTCAAATGATAAAATGTTTGAATACCTGAATGACACACCAGGTTTTACAACCAAATTTATTTCAAAATACCATAATTTCGGGTGTATAAGCCGCAGATCAAACAATTCTTTTTCGACCCAGAATTTTTTAAGAAACAAATATAACTAGCTAGATCGCCGTAAATATTTGTCTTCAATCACTAAATAAAATTTCTGGGTCCAAAAAGAATTGTTTGATCTGCGGCTTATACACCCGAAATTACGGTAAGTAAAAGTTTTTTCTTCACATATATTGTAGATGTAAAAATTTATTTAAAAATTTTGATGCCACATTAGCATTTGGTAGTTAAAATTAAGCAGGACATATATGTCCCACCGCACTTCAATGCGTTAACTTTTTCCCCAAAAATTTTCGTATTTATTTTTTTCTTTCTTCTAACTTTCCTTTCTAACTTTCTTCTAACTTTCCTCTTCTAAAATTCTCCTTTTTAAACCGACATTTTTAGCTCTATTCTCAGAGAGACTATTAAGTGCTTTCAGTGTCATCTTTAGGATTCAATATAATTCGATACTTCATTATTGAATATAAAAATTTGCTTAACCCTTTTGGATCTGCCCTCCTAATAATTTAACGCAAATTTACAATTACCGTAATTTCGCGCGTATATGCCGTAGTGATTTTTAGTTTAGATTCATGTATTTAGTAAACCTGAGTTAATGAACATATGTAAGAGTTTCCATTGACAATAGTAATAGTAGTGTTTTGTAATAATTTACATTGTAATAATATATATCATAAAATTTTTATCAGAGATTCATAATTGTAATTCTCGAATAATTATTTAAGATATTAAATATTTAATAAATTATACTACTTAACCCTTTCAAGGGTGGTGGCTAGAGGGTCTAGCCACCTAATTTTAATTCCAAAATTGACAAATGGCACCAAGAATATTTTAATAAAATTTTAATTTTTCAATGAAAGTTCAAAATAGCAATTTTTTATTTTCTAAGAAGTTTGTTTGAATATTCTGGTGTCAGTCAGTTATTTCATCCTTTTACGTGCGTAATTCCTCTGCCCCTGAAAGGGTTAATAGCTTGTATGTAATACGTTTCATTTTGCATCCTCTTATTTAATTTTTGTTACTTTTTTTCCTTAAGAATGTTTAAAAGCCATTGACGTAAATTAATTACAAATGTATAAATTTTGCAACTCTCTTTAGAAATGGAATTGGGCTTTACTATCCATTTTCTCCACTACGACTCCTGAATATGAATGCCAATCACGTTTATCTTCCATTCGGTGTAAAACATATTTTTCCTGAAAAGGCTCTTTGAAAATGTTTCTGGGAATATATTCGATCCGAAAATACTATTGACGAGAAATATCTTTGGAAAATCGTATGACCCAAAAATTTCGACACTTGTCACATTTTTCGCATAAAATTCATTGAACAATTTTCGAATTAAATCTTGCGCACCGTTGCCGTTTCTATGGTGACTAGTTGTTCTAGAACTTACTAGTGCGTTGAATGTTAAAATGTTAGCTAATGTGAATGATGCTTCATACATAAATATCTCAAATACGATATATCCGTTACCCCTAAAACACTTCTGCCTCGCTAATGTGCTTCTCAGAGCCAATTATATTTCATATATTTATTTATGTTATCAACATTTCTCATTTATTACTTTCTTTTATGATTGACAAAAATCTGCTTCCATCACTTCTTAATTTTATCGTCATGATCAATATCAAATTAGGAATTATTGAAAAGTAATGTTATCTACCGTAATTTCGGGTGTATAAGCCGAGGATCAAAAAATTCTTTTTGGACCCAGAAATCTTATTTAGAAATTGAAGACAAATATTTACGGCGATCTAACTAGTTACACTTATTTCTTAAAAAATTCTGGGTCGAAAAAGAATTGTTTGACCCGCGGCTTATACACCCGAAATTACGGTACTAGTAAGTATAAATAGCTAAAAACAAACTTTCCAGAGGAAATCGCCAATATTACCAAGATAGCATGTGTTGATTATATGTTATCTAACCTAACTTGCCCAACCAAGTAGGGAGAAATTCTAGAATGTGAGTTGCCATAATTTGGAAAAAAAATATAATTTAAATAAAATTGAAATCTATATCAGTGGTCAGGGAAAACCGGGGAAAACACAGTCAAGAAAAGAGAAAACTACCAGTAATTTCTTACAGAAAATACTTCAAATAATATAAAGAGATTACATAAACTTAATTTATCTTTAACAAAATACTGGTATTTATCATTTGTATTGACTATGTTTTTTTCTAACCACTCGCCACCCTGTATGTTACAAGGTACCAAAATGATGTTTTAGACTCACAACTTTTTTATAATATTTGCAACCGGCAGCCGTCCAAATAAACAACCAAGCTAAAAAGGAAAATACTTGCTGACATGTTACAAATTATATTCTAGAAGACAACTTGAAAAAATTATGCATTGTTGTTCATTTTGGATTTTTTAAATAAATGAATGTATGAAACATAACATTTAACTCTTTGAGCTCTGGGGTGTAAATTTCTTCAAAATTCCAAATGTCACATTGGCCTTAGTATTTTGCAAAGAAAAAAAACCGGTTAACGATAAACACGAAAAAATGCATTAAACCTTTTTGAAGTAAATTTGATCTAATCTTCTGGTGTGATTGTGACATTTTGGAATTAAAATTATGTGGTAGAAAATTCTACCAGCAGAGCTCAAGGGGTTAATGGTTTACTATAGCCTTAAAGCCATATTCGTGATAAATGGGCATGCAAAATAAAGTCGTCAGCCGACCTTTCAAATAGTAGGTAATCCTGCTCGATATGTTTTAAAAAGCTATCAAATGTGAATAGTTATGTAATGTAATTTCTTACGATCATTCTGGATACTAAAATAATTATGAAATTTATTAATTTAGCCTTTTAAAAAAAAGTGCTTTTATAACTTTCAGTCATTAAGCTACGTCAAATGACTGTTAATAACTTCAACCTTAATAAAGATAGGTTACTCTAAATTAAAATTTTGTACGGCTTATACATCATATTTAAGATACGTATTAGTTTAAAACCTGAATAGTATTTCCAATTCACAAATCTTTCAGATTTAAGTAACAGATTAGAGTCAGGTTTATAAAATGTCATTCCACCACACAAATAAGAAATTATTCAAAAATGAAAGAATAAAATATTAAAAAAAAAACTGTTTCGGATATATTTTTTAATCTTTTAATCAATAACAGTCAGGAAAATCACTTTTTGTTTGCAAACATGAAAATCAATTTTTGTTTGCAAACAGAAAAATCAATTTTTTTAAAATAGGTTCAAGGTAATTGCTTTAACATTATTCCACAATTTAAAATGTCATTCCGTCACATAATAGAATTGCCTATCAGTTAAAATTAATGATTCGCGATAAAGAAATACGCTGATACTTTAATTTGGGAATCCGGAAAGTGTGCATAGAGATACTATAAGGTACTTTTGTGAAACGTTAAAATGGACTAAAGACATTCCATGAATTAAATAATTTGATGCAATATACTTATCAAAAGGTACTGATCACAACAATATCAATTTTTTTCTTACTGGCTTAAACAATTAGAGCCCTTGTACCACCCCAACTTTTATTAAAGCTAATTATAGGATGGCTTTCTATTTTGTTGCTAAATTTGAGCGAAAAAAAATTTTTGAATCAAAGATTCATAGATTACGTCAATAAAAATAATCTTTCTGGGATAATAATAATGATAATAAAAATAATACCGCAATTTCCCACTATACGCCGCAGCTCAGATAACCCAATTTCCGACCAGAATTTCTTTAAAATAAAATGTGAATTGCTGTTGATTAGCATTTATTTCACTTCATTTTTAAAATAAAATTTTTGGTATGAAAATTAATTAAATAAGCTAATAATAAGTATACGCGGGAAATTACGCTAATAATACTAATAATAATAACACAGATCTTGTAATTGGGGAACAGGAAACGCAAGTGGGGAAACTTTCATTGGTGTGAGGCATTGCTGCTGCTGGGAGTCCTCAAAATCATCTTGATAA
Source organism: Maratus speculifer (assembly GCA_964019185.1). Taxonomy (NCBI): domain Eukaryota; kingdom Metazoa; phylum Arthropoda; class Arachnida; order Araneae; family Salticidae; genus Maratus; species Maratus speculifer. The sequence goes on along the minus strand of OZ025293.1, from coordinate 308,695,456 downwards.
ATTTATTTAGACATCGTCCTCGCTATTTCATTCGAGATTTCTTTGCTTATCTCTTATTGAAGAATCGCGCTATAAAAATTACATAAGCAGCTTTAGGTAAGACTCATCATTCATCCACAAAATTGCAATTTTTTGAAAATGAATGATTATACTATATACTAAACATAATATTTTCCTGCCTTATTTTGAGTAATTTTTCAATCAATATTGCCCATATATTTTCAAAAGGTAAAATAATTAAAGCTAATTTCAACTTTTAGGGACATCCTGTAATATTAGCATAACTATTAACAAATCATTTTCAAATTCGCGTCGAAACCTATTGAAAAAATTCTACTACCAAATATCCCAGTGGTGTAGCCAAGAACCAGGATGAACACCCAAGTGCTCTGAATAACGGTGATTTTTTAAGTTCTGTTCGCCTTATCTAACCGGAACATTTTATTCTATAAATTAAGAAGAAGACAACCTTACAATGTTACTGGTTTCGGGCACCTATCCTGGTTACGCCACTGTTTTCATAGATCTCACTCAGACTAAGCATACCGTATATACTCGCGTATAAGCCGACCCCTAAATTCAAGAAAAAAAAATGTTGCATACCAGTATTTTCATTTAACTATATTCGCCTAATTTAATATCAGCAAATTCGTCTTTTATATTTTAATAAGATTTTCTTTTTTTAAATACTGATATTCAGTCTGTTATTCCTCTCGAATTTGGGGTCGGTTTATACATGAATATATACGGTAAACTGTTTCGGAAAAATATCAAAACAAATGTAAGACGTTTCTTAAGTCTTCTTTAGAATTAAATAATTTGATGCATTATACTTACCAAAAGTTATCTTTGATCTCGACCACAACGGTATCTAAATTACCTCTTACTTATTTGACTATTAGAACTGTTGTATCTCAGCTATTTTCATTAAAACTAATTAGGCAATCACTTTTCATTTCGTTTCCAAATTTATCTGAAAATTTTTTTTTTTTTCTGCGACCGAAAATTCACAGATTACTTCAATACAAAATAAATTTTTCGGGATAAAGAAACCACGCTGGTCCTGTAACTGGGGAATCGGGAACGCGTGGGGAGAGCTTGCATAAGCTGTTCCTGGGAGACATCAAAACGAACTTAGGAAGTTTGCTGAGACTTCTACCTCGCCACTTCCTCCCAGGCCTTCTCTGTTTCTCTCTCATCTAAGGATTACAGCTTTAAAAATTAGATAAGCAGCTCTGGATGAGACTTATTAACCTCCGAGGAACAATCTGATTAGAGAGAGACTGATCGAAGAGGCAAAAGCACGTTTGTTAAAGCTCACGGTATGGAGCAAAAGAGGGAAATGAAAAATGCTGCAGTTTCTTATTTTCAAAGACTTAATCTGTGATACGAACACTAATTAGAAGGGAACAAAGGAGATCAGAAAACAGATGAAACAAATGAATAAAATGTTTCAGCTTTATAAAATGCGCATAGGCTCAGAAATGAATTTTCAAAGAGGTTCGAGTATACAAGAGCAGAAGAATTTTCGCTGGATTTAGAGAGTGTATTTTAGGTTTTTATACCTTGTTTCTAAACTTAAAACAGTATAAGAGTTTAAGAATTATGAATATTTAACGAGTAACGAATTATTATACGTTGAATGAATTTTATAATTTAAGAAAAACAGCAAAAGAAATATACAAATTAATGTAGCGGTATTTTGTAATCTAATTTATCTTAAATCTAATTTAGATTAAAGCTAATAGCTTTAAATATATTTATAAATAATTTCATTTACAAAGTAGTTAAATTATGGGATCCAATTAATTATTTTAGAGTTAAAAATTTTAAACGTTTTTACAAGGTAAACATGCAAATTTTTAAACTGTTTTTAAGTCATTTGCGATAATTTACTAATTTAGCAATGAATATAATAGGTTTTGACGACAAAATAAAACATAAAATTGAATTCTTCCTTAAATAATGTGTACGGTATATTATGATGGTATTGTATTATATTAATTAAATATAAACAATACACCTGGTCATTTAAAATAGTTGTTTTAATGGTTATCGCTTTTGCTTAACGCTTTGAATTGTAGGAGAGAGGTTGCATCTATCATTTTATCCCACATAATTTTAATTAAAATTTGTAATTTTTGAATATTTTTAAAATAAATTACGCGACAAAATTATAATTGTCCTCGTTGATTTTAAAATAAAATTTTTCGTAAATTCTGTGGAATTTGCAAAATTAAAGCAACAAAATTACTTATTCCTAAAAAAAAGGTTAACACTAAAACCATTTTGACCGCTACCAAATAAAAATATTTTGATTCAAACTACTAATGTCTTTCTAAAATAAATTCAATGTGTACCACATCGAAATAAGATAAATAAGTTAAAAAGTGTTAAATAAAAGTTCTAGAGTGGGATATTTTTATAACACTTGGATAAATTTCCGGTTTTAAAAGGTTTAAATCTTTGTTGATAGAAACAAATAGAATAACTATAGAAATTAAGTATTGCTTTCAGATATAGCATTTGTTTCAGAAGAGGATACATTCTTATACTTATTAAAATACAAAAATTAATTTTTTAAACGTTCCCTTTTTCCTATAAATTACATTTAGAAAATATTTTAATGTGTAAAACAGTATTTTTAAAACATGTTTATCGAGTGTTTTACTGTACTAAAAAAGAATGTCGCATATAAAAATTGAATTAGCATAAAATATTTAATATAAAATTATAAATAATAAATTGTCTAAAAGCTTAAATACTGAAGATAATTATAATAAAGTGCGAACAAAATTTTTCCAGCGGTCATTACAAGTCGGGGAATCGGAATATCACTACTTTCAAAATGGAATCATAAATAAAGAGGTGGAGACATATAATTTATTGTCTAGCATTTGCAAGGGAACTAACTGAGGAGATTGTTACAAGATGCTTTTTTTTATCAAGATCAATAGTTCTGATTATTGACGATGAAAACTTCCACCAGTAAACTTGAATAGACGTTTTTGTCAAAATGTCGTTAAAGATTCCTATTACTTTTTACTGGTGCAAGCATGCATAAGGTATTATAGTATGTTCACTGACACTGACACAGGAAGTTGTCTTGGTTGTCACAAAAGGGAAAAGCTATTAATGCCGAAGTAAGCTTCCACCAGTAAATATAAATAACAATTTTCCGCATTAATTTTGATTGAAATTTTTCATCAATGAGGCGTTTAAATAAGGAGTAATTTTCTACATAAATTTATTGGTGGATGTTTGTCATGGTGGTAATAAATCCCTGCGAAATGGTTTACACTTAAAACTTCACTATTTTAAGGACAGTGCTTCCTTCTTAATAGTTTCATGATTTTCAAATGGTATGTAATTAATACTTAAAATAGAAATTCCGAGATTAAATAAAGCAAAGATTACTATTCGGAAGTAGTGGTATTCGATTTCCTGTTCTATATCAACCCTGATTTATTTTATTACACAGGATTGATTCTGAGATAGTTGAAAGAAAAGTTTCCTTTTATATTTTTGAATACATACTTCACACAGAATCATTTAACTTAAAACATTTCAGCTTCATTTCTGAATTAATCACAGGGCGTTGTTATAAGAATTTAAACAGCATTGTAAATTATCATATTAGAATAATGATTAAAAAATATGAAATATCATCCTTTCTAATAAATATTAGTTTAGCAGGTTTGTTAGATTTCTATGTACTGAATTATATACATATACTGTAAAAACGAATGATAGCATTAGAAAAAAAAAAACTCATGGTTTTAACCCTTTATAGCACGAGGTTCTTCTGTTTTATAATGTAATATGTTGAACTAATTGCGTGGCACCAGGATTTACGAAGGCAAATTTATTTAAATAATTGAAATGTTTTATTCACATATATTATAAGAGGCAAAGATTTGTTTCAAAATGGTGGTGTGGATGCGGAAACAAAGAAATAAAATTCAGTGGTATAGAAATTGACCCACGATGCCAGAAAGGGTTAACCCTTTAAGCGCTGGCGTATGAACTTCTACAAAATACCCAAATGTAGCATTGACACCAGTATTTTGCTAGGAAAAAAAATCGGTTTATTATATACACAAAAACTGTATGTAATTCATTTTAAAATAAATTGGGTGTAATTTTCTGTTGCCACTGTGGCGTTTGAAAATTAAAATTTAAATGGGAAAAAGTTTACCCACCAGAGATTAAAGGTGTAATGTATCAAATCCTTTTTTCACGAAGTGAAAAGAGGTTCTTTTATCGAAGAAGATGTGAAGTTCTTTTATCGAAGTGTATCTAAGTGTACATATCGATTATTCTGAAATGTTTGGGATTAAAGTTGTCATTCATATTTTTCATGCACTCTTTTTTTCTAGAAAAGAATAATAATTCAAATTTATAAAATTTATAAATTATTTTACTAAAGAATTAACTGCATGAGTATTTAAACTTTATTTCAAATTAATTGAAAGTACAATAACTTATAAAATCTAAATTTGATATTTTCCATTAATTTCTAATACAGTCATATTATATTTCTGTGCATTGAATTATACGCCTGTGTTTCATAAACAAAAATCATTTTTAAAGCACGTATGAAATTCTCATCTTATGCCAATATCGCAAGACGCTTCTCTCTATATCGATCATTAAGAACGTTCAACGCTTGGTCGTGGAATTGGCATCAGATTTTCCAACGTTGATCCAACCTATTCACCTGATGTTATACCTACGCCAATAGAAACTTCTTTTTATGCTGAAAAAGCCATTTTTATGTAAGCTTTGTAATTGCTTTCAAGTATACGAACTATATGTACGTTGGTATGTATCTCTCATAAAACTAGATTCCGTATAACTGAAGGACGGTGATTTCTGCCAGCGCGGGAGTACTTCCTTTCTTTCTATTCCTATATGTGCCTTTCTTTTTTACCCTCGCTCCCTTTTCAGTATTTACGATGCGTTTCTACGAAGCTTTTAGGATTGCCATTCAAAAGAAAAAAAAAATAACTCAAAGTAGTATCAAGCGCAGTGATGTAAAATTTTTGTTTTGAAGATTCAAATTCCTCTAAGATTACCTTAGTAACTTTAAAGAAAAGAAGAGAAAATCTTTGAGAAGTTTCTTTCTTTCCCTCCAAAAAGTATTTTCTAGAGGCAATGTATTTGAAGAAGATGTCATGATAGTGCAGAAATAAAAATCTTGAACTATTTCTTATGCAAATATAACACTTTTATAAGGTATGTTTATTTTCTACAATTTACTTTCAAACTTACGCATTAGGGTAATAGTAATTTATTTAAATCTCTTTTTATTTATGTTTAATAAAAAAAAAAGATGAATGTAACACTTAAGTGGATTGTTTTGATTTAAAAATGATGAATTTAACCATTTTGAAACTAGCTTTAAATATAGAGCTATTTAGAATCAGTTATAGTAACTACATACTAAAATAAACTTTCTGGTTCTACGTTTTACCACACTAAGACGATAACCTTATTTACGAGTAAATGTATTTATTAGTATTATATGTATTTTTTTCATGTTTATACTAAGAAGAATGAACTAACAAAAAATGATTTTTTAAGGTTAGCTTTTATAATTTATGAGCGTAAAAGAACTTCCAGATGTTTTTAAATATTTCACGTTTTAAATATTAATAATCGTAAATAGTGCTCGCAAAATAGGATTTCAGAAACAGAAATATAGTGATATTTACAATTAGTCATAATGAAGACTCACTAATATAAATAAAGTTTGCGTTTCTATGACCTACCACGCTATGATGAGATCTTGATTTATATATAAAAAATATACGTATATATATTGAAAACTTTATGGTTTTTGTAAGATGCAGGGCGGCCAGTGGCGACTATTTTTCATTTTTATCTCATGCTACTAAACTCAAAAGAAAAAATATTGGCATACTGTTCGAGAAAGTATTGCCAGACCAATATATTTTAAAGTCTGTTCTTTTAATTTTTTTTAACAGTCACGTGAACAAAAGAGAATAGTCACCTGTGGCTGCAATGTATATGTACATACCGCATACAAGGTGATTCTAAATTCATGCTACAAACTTTAAGAATTGTTACAGGACACATTCACCGGAATCATTTATTTTATATGAAAATATGGACACAAGTAAAGTGTTGAGGTATAAACACCAGGGGGCTAATCTGGCCTTTTTTTTATTTCAAAAATTCTCATTCACACCAGAAAATTCCTACACTATTTTTTTTTATTTATTTCAGTCAGAAATTTCATGAAATTAAAAAAAATTCTTCATTGAAAATTTACGGTAGGAAATCTATGAATTAAAAAAAAAAAAAAAAAAAACCTTAAACTGGAAAAACACAGAAAATACATGAATTTGTGATTTATAATTATTTTTATTATTATTATTATTCAAAAATTTTGATTTCATACCGGAAATTTTCAAAGAAGAATTTTTTCTTTAAAGAATTATCAAATGTCTTTCTCACATGAAGAAAAAAAATAATAAAGGAATTTTCTGGTGTGAATAAGAAATTTTGATATTTAAAAAAAAAAAAAAAAAAAAAAAAAAAAAAAAGGCCAAATTATCTCCATGGTGGACGCATCACTTGCGCCCATAAATTCCTATGCAAACGATTGCTATAGTGTACTATACCAACCCTTAACTCTTTCATCCCCATGGTAAAATACGTTCTAGAAATTCCGTAGTTCGGAGAATCTGAATTTACACCAGAAAATTTCAATGATAAATTTCGTCTTTTTTAAATATGGAATGTCCGTTGTTTAATGTATTTCTTTTTTTATTTTCCGGTATGAATTTGGAATATCCTAATTAAATATAAAAATAAAAATAGAGAATGTCTTAATGCCATTTGGACTCACTCAGAGTGAAAGGGTTAAAGTTTGTATTATGAACTAAAATCACCCTGTATACGCCTTTACAGGCCGACTTTTAAATCTGAGAAAAAAATATGTTCACTACTAATATTTTCATGTAGCAAATTAACGAAATAAAAATTCATTTTTAGGTTATGTTTTATACTTTGAGTATAAAATATCTTCCACGTGTTATAAAATAGTTTAAAATTTAAATATTGTTATTCAGAAATAGTAGTATTTAAAATTCGTATTCCTTGGCAACTAAGTGAAAAATGGTATTTTTTAAATTAATACTTTAAATTTTGACGTTGCAATTTTCAGTCAAGTTATGTTTTGTTTTAAACTATTATCATTCGGTTGTTATGCAGTTTTTATAATCGATTTATAAACTCGCGCAGCGTTTCTATTTTTTTAGTACTTTCCAATAAAGTTGAAATGTGCTTATGCATTCGGTTTGTCTGGCCGTCTGTCCGTCTGTCCGCCTGTCCACGCTCTAACTCCCGTAAATATACTCGGATTTCTATGAAATTTTTATACATTATTGAGGTTTACCCTAGCAAGAACCCTATCGAAAATGAAGTTTCTATCATGATTAGTTTATGTACAGGGCGAATCAAAAGTTTCCCATTACATTACGGCCTATGGGGAAAAATCGTTAATATACTCGGATTGCCATGAAATTTTAGGACGTTATTGAGGTTTACCCTAGCACGAACCCTACTGAAAATGAAGTACCTACCATGATTAGTTTATCTACAGAGAGAATCAAAAGTTTCCCATTACATTACGGCCTATAGGGAAAAATCGTTAATATACTCGGAATGCCATGAAATTTTAGGACGTTATTGACGTTTACCCTAGCACAAGTCCTGTCGGAAATGAAGTTTCTACCATGATTAGTTTATCTACAGGGCGAATCAAAAGTTTCCTATTACATTACGGCCTATGGGGAAAAATCGTTTCAAAGGAATTTTAAAGATGTTATACCCTGTCAAACATATTAAAATATGCAGTCTATAAAATATAAGGTGAAAATGTAGCTATTATTCATTTACAGGGCCACACAAAAGAATTCCATTAGATAATGGTAAAAGGGAAAATTGCGTGTCGCATATTTTAAATATATTAAGCTTTTTCATGTATAATAAAATTGATATATGTCACTGAAGCTTAATATAAATTATACGCTACTGTGTTGCATAATATGAAGTACATAGCATTTACAGGGCCACACAAAAGATTTCAAATAGTATATTCTTTCCGAAGTACCGTATATGTGTCCGATGATAGCTGATGGAGGGATGAAATGCATTTTAATTATGATATTTGCGTTTATATTTCGCTAAATATATGCACATTATATGGTGTGTATAAATGTTATAGTTGATATACAGGGCTACCCAAAAGAGCTCACCAACGTTACTGAATACGAGCGTAAATTATTTAAACGTGGTTCTTAAATAATCTATGCATTTTTACGCTCAGCTGCATTCAATTTACTGAGAAATGTTTGCAAAATATAGATAAAGGGATATACAGGGCCACGCAAAGAATTCGGTACATGGACGCCTATGAATGATGATTTATGAGAATGTGATTTCAGTTGTTTTAAAAGTGTTTTAGTTTACAATAAATTTTAGCCTAATGCTGACGTGTAATAAAGGTACAATGTAAACTACAGGGCTGAACAAAAGTATTCAAGTATGTTTCCATCTAATAATATGAATTGCTGAAAAAGAAATTTCAAGCTACTGGGTATTTTCTTGCTAAGCTAAATTTCCCCATCATATGAACTGACATATGAAATACAGGGCTGTTCTAATGTACTGGAATACATATTTGGGTATATTTGGCTATACACTATTATTTCCCTAAATAACAAAGTTTTGTTAAAAATTTCATTAAGTGTTGGAAAGTGCTTCATAATCTATGCTTAACGCATGATTTTCCTTAGTTGTTTTTTACAATCCTTTTACTATTTTAAATAAAAATGTAGTTTTAGAGACCTTTATCATCTCTCATTAGAAGTCTGTAGACATCCTTTTAAAATAACGGTAGCAAAGTGAGAAATTTTTAGGAACGCTGCGAATCCTTGGTATATCGTACTTTTGACAACTGTAAATATTCGAAGAATATTTGTTTGGGTTTTATAAACAAATTATTTTATTATTTTATTTTTTATATAAGAGTTTTAAATTGTGCTTACCGACAATAATCCAAAAACATTAAACATCATTAAGCATATTTTTTTTCGTTCTGCAAGAAATGCAGCAGTGTACAACTTAATATTAGGACATGTGCACGAAATAAATGAACTTACGATTTTAGACATATTTCGAATATCTTAAGAAGTACCTAACCAATTGTTTTTCATCTTAAACCATGTCATAAAACTGCTTCAACTCGCACTTTGCAGTTAAATTTCAGTCTTGCGTTCATTGAGGCCAATATCAAACTTAATAAGAGAGTATTTTAAAAAGAAATAGAAATTCAGCTCACTATATCACCAATATCTATAAAAACTTTCGTATTATATAACTGGAATTTTCTGTATGACTTGATTATACTGTTAGTTATAAAGCTAAGATATAAAAACATGACAAGAAATGAAGAATTAAATATATACAGGGCACCGATTGGCCCGTTTTTTGAAAACCAATATCAGAGAAAGATTCCTGGATAGTTTCTGCAACAGTCGCAAGAAAAAAAGTCGATGTATATTACTTTCAATAAAAATTATAAAAAAGATTTTTCTTAGAAAAAAAAGTGGTGTTCAAAAAACGGACAGAGTGGAATCCATGTATATACCATCCATTGAATAATGGATGATATACGGATAATATATATCTTTCCACAGTTCTAATTTTTTTCGTAATGTATCCTAGTTTTGCAAATAATACGTCAGTACAGTGTAATACATTTTACAGTTATTCAGTTTGATTGAAACAACTTGGACGAAATTAACAAATTTTCCATTTGAAATATCTTAAGAAGTACCAGAAGAATTGTTCTTCCATTTCGTTCATGTTAATATATATATATATATATATATATATATATATATATATGTATATATATATATATATATATATGTATATGTGCTTGGTTGTAGAACAGTTGATCTCCTCACTTTGGTAGTGAATGTGTTGAAATAATGCAATACAATTTGTTAGAAACTAAGGATGACTTTTTAAAAAATTATTTTAACACTAGAACGCCCGAAAGGAGTCGATTCGACTCTGACCATGTGATTAAATTTTAATTCGAGCCAGAAATTTTTTCTTGAAATAAATTAAATTTAAACCACGCAAATTTACGCCAACTAAATCAATTAAACAATTTTGAATAGAAATTCTGGTGAGAAATATTATTATCAAAATTGAGTAAAATTTTCGGGCGTTCTAGTGTTAAGTCATTGCCAAATATATGATCTAATCCAGGGTTATCGCCGTTCCTAAAATTTTCATACTTTCCTACCACAATTTTAAAACGGTAACATTTGTTGTATAATTCTATTGCATATGTTAACGGAATCTTCCGCGAAGATTTTTGATTTAAAATACTGGTAACAAAGTGTGAAAATTTTAGGAACGGTGCGAGCCCTGCTAATCTGTTATTTTAACCTTTTCAGGGGTGTTGTTTGCAGTCTGCAAACGGTAATTTTGATTCCCAAATTTCCAAATGTCACCAGTAATTTTTTAGTACAATTTGGGTTTCATAATAAATGTGAAAAATAGCTTTTGATTATTTTCAAATAAATTTGTTTATAAATTGCCGTGTCAATAAATTCATTGAACATTTTTGGAGAATAATTGCCTTGTCCTTGAAAGGGTTAAGGAACAGCCTTACATAGATCTTACAGTTATTATATCTCACTAAATTTATTACATATGCAGGGACCGATTTACATATTTGGGGGCCCGTCGGAAAGTTGCTTACAAAAAGATTGAGCTCACCCCCGCCCCAAGAAAAAAAACTTAAGATAGCCACGATTGACTTTACAGTGGAATCACTTTTAAACGCCAATTAAAAAATTAAATATGATAATCATTTATTTACCTTTTAAATAACTATTTCGCAATCATGAAATTTAAATAAGTAGACTTAGTACAATAAATTGTGTAGTGATAATTATCTTTCCCTGTGCAAGTTTATATTTCTGAAATGATAAAGTATGCAACAACTAAGCATAAATTTTCCACACTACCAAACTATAATTATTTAAAATATTATGGGACTCTTCCGCCTATGAACTGCACTCACCAACCCCAAATAATCTGACAAGAACAGGAACATGACTAAATAAAAATTAAAAATACAATATATTTTTAAAGTGATAACGATAAAAGAAAATATTCACTTTAATATAGTGATTAAATGCGGATGTTTCAACCAAAGTGTACAATGTTGTAAAAATAAAATATGAACACAGTAGAATGTAGAATGAAATGTAAAATTCCACTAGATTTTGGGCAATAATTGAAAACTCTTCAGCATCATTTGGGGGCCCCTGAAAATTGGGGGCCCTGGGCCTGTGTCCCGAAGGCCCTGTCCTAAATCAGGCACTGTACATATGAACTTCAAAATATATTTTTTCTAACCTATAGCCTATAATTTCATATGCCAGGCAATTAAACTGGTTGTTTTATTTAATTAGATTGTAAATAGATTGAAATTATATTATAAATGCATTATTCATAAATAAATAAGTTCTTTTAGAAGTATAAAATATTCGAGATCTGGTTGTCATTTTAAGACTCTGAGAGTAAACGCGTCCATAAGCTACCTAATAAAATTTGCACATTTTAAATGACATTTTAAATAAAAAGTCTGTTTTACCTGGAAAGTTAATATAGTATAAGAATTTATACTCTTCTGGCATCATTGTATCACAATTTGTCATTATTTGGATAAAATATGCATTTTTTATTTATTTTATTTTATTTTATTTTATTTTATTTTACATCTTGTTCATTTTTAAACCTCGTAATTTTAAACATTAAATGCCACAACGTCACCACAATTTTAGAATAAAATTTTGCTTTTATAATGTTCTTGAAGAAAGCTTTTACATATATTTAAATACATTTCTCCTTAAATCATGGTGTCGTTTAAACTTAACTTGATTTTAAACTACACTTTACTACTTTAAACAACTTTGACTTCATTCCGAAATCCCGCAGGACCACCAGATTTCAGGTATAAATATTTTTCCCTTATTACCGATAGGGAAAATTAGCTTCCCCCCCCCTTTTTTTTTAATTTACAAATACATTTTTGCGTAAATTCCTGTGTCATTCAGTCGTTTCAACATTTTTGCAATGGAAGTGAAAAATTTAATAGAAAATATTACATTTTTAACCACCTAATACGCCAAATAAGAAAGGAAATTTTTTCTGTTAAACTTCTGTGGCACAAAAAATCGTAATTGTTGGCAACTCTGCGTTTGAGAAACAGAAGTAACTCGTTCCTGAAAGTAGTAAATCAGAGAAATCTGCGATTAAAAAAAGAGAAAAAAATCTACTGAAAGTTAGTGGTGACAAAGAAGGTGTAAAAATTGGCGGATAGTCTAATTCAGATTTGCGCATAAGGTGCTCAAACTCCTTTATTATTGTCATCAGTAAAACTTTATTGTAAATTTTGCTTCATTTAATCCGAGCATTTTCCCGATTTAACTAGGCAAAAATTTCTTCTTTAAAAAACCAGTAAGAAAATATAAAAAATGTCCCCAAAAGACGCTCATACCGAAGGGGTTATACGACAAAAGTTTCCGGTTGACCTAATGTATAACAGTAAGTTGGGATTACAAGTTTATTAACCCATTAATGACGAGCATCTTTTATATTTCTTTTAATTCTCCAACATCAGTTTTTCCCACATTGTAAATTTGGATTATTTAATTACTCAAAATATGAGATTACATAATGGGAAAATATCTAAACTAAAATCCTGGTATTAGAATTTAAAAGATTTGCTAGCCTGACATGGCAATTTTTCTTGCCAACTGGCTTTAATGAATAACCAAAGTGAAGTCCAGAGATTAAAAAAGAATTTCTAACTCTGTAAAAACGAGTGTTAACTCAAAATTGATTTTAAATGCAAGTACAATAAACCTCCTTCATTACTATTTTAAAAATTAAAGATACAATCATAATACAGATTGTCTGTATTGAAAGTTCCCATGTTCAGAATTGCATACAGCATGTCTGTCCAACCTAGCTCCCGCGATACACCAGGAAACTCGTACAGAATTTTTTATCTTATTTAATCTCCGAATATCTTCGACTGAATAAGGTATTAATTTCTGCAAGAATTTTTTGGCATCCAGCGGGCTCCAGGTTGGACAGCCTTGGTTCCCGCCATTCCAGTCAGTCATCCTAGTCATTCATCAGAAAAGTATAAAACTTCGAGAATGGATAAAAAGAAAAACAAACATTCAATGAAAAATAGTTCCAAATATGGCCACCAGACGACATTATTACTTTGAAAACCCACAGTACACATGCAAATGTGTTCTCTGACAGCCCGACGTAGCCTAAGATGTACGCATATTTATGCAAGACATAGATCAGTGTGTTAATTATTGTGCCGGTATCTGAAAAGACATTTTACAAAAGACATCAACCGGCATTTTTGTGGAAGCTTCATGTGTGGCGTCCCTGATCTCCAGATTTTTGGCTTTGGGAAACTTACTACATATGGTAAGATGTGGCAACCAAATAACAAACGTAATCTTTAACACTAAAACAGCCGGGTATTTTACTCAAGTTTTATATAAAGTGTTCCGCACCAGAATTTTAATTTTTAACTATTTAACTTATTTAATTAGACTATTTTTGTGCTGCATGTATTTAATATATCTTATGAAGAAAATTCTGGTTCGAATCGACTATTATCATTCTGGCAGGGGTCATTTTGACACCAAATGGCGGTTCTAGTGTTAAGACGCTGTTTCGCAGCACGTGTTCAATATTTACAGGCACACAATTCGCTAACTGTGGAACAGAATATCTAAAATTTCAGATGGTAACTGAGAACAAGGTTCGCACATTCATTATTATTTTTTTTTTTTTTTTAAGGATTCTTCCACCACTATTAAAAATAAGGAAATTTACATTTAATTTTCGAAACACATAACTCGCAACCACAACTTTTATTTAAAGATTTTACAATATTTTTTCTGCAGTGAAATACTTTGAAAATATTCTTAAAATTTAGTGGTAGAGCTGCGCAAACCCTGTGAGAAGAATTGCCATTCTGTGGTACATGTTTTGCTTCAATCAAAGCTATAAAGGTAAAACAATGCACCGTAATTTATACGCCGCAGCTCAGATTAATCGATTTCTTACCAGAATTTTCTTAAAATAAATTTTGACTTGTTTTTGCTTAGCATTTATTTTACTTCATTTTTTAAGCAAAATTTCTGGTATGAAAAATAATTAACTAAGCTGCTGCGTATACGCGGAAAATTACGGTAGCTGATTTTGTAAGTTATTAATAGAAGCTCTTCTGACGGTTATCTCTAGAACTAATATTCTTAGGCTAAAAAAATTAGTTCATTCTTAAATATTTTTCTTCTCTCTTCGTTAAGCTGGCTACAAAAGTTGACACTTTTTTGAAAAATGTCTTAAGTTGTAAGCATATCTGTAATGATCGATTTCTTGCATATGTTTATATTAAAGATTGTTTAAACTTGAAAAAAATAGATTTTATTTTTCACTGAGTATTAAAATGATTAAGTATTAAAATATGACTAATTATTAAAACCATTAAAATGACTTATCATCTACTAGTTACTTTAAATCAAATTATTTTTCAGGAATGAAAAAAAAAATGCATGTTTATATCATAACTTATCGTTTAGTCACTTTTTTTACAAATCGAATAAATGATGTCTGAAAACCACAATTATTTTATTCAGGAACAAAATTTTGGTATCGAATATTCTCATCAATGTATCATTCTAATTTTACGCTTTTATTTGCTTTTAAAATTGTTTCAAATTTAATTCCTTAAAAAATTTAAGAAAATGTGCCATCACATGTTTTTATTTTCAGGCACAGCATTTCGCTAATGAAATTCTGGGTTTATTTCATTTGAGCTTGTAAACTTCACTTGTTTTTCCTTTCTAATACAATTTTCTCTTTATTTAAGCACTTCATTCATGATTTATTTGATTTTGTCTTCTACAGATTTTTCTTTTTTATATTACTGAATTTTTCATTACAGAAGTTTTTGTTTATCTATCGATGTTTAAATGAAACTGTTATTTTAAAATATATGATGATTTAGTTATGTTGATATATCTGTTTCAATATATTATTTTTCTGCGCATGTGTCTGTACATGTAATATCTAAACTATATAATAATGTTCAAATGTGATATTAAAGTGGGGAAGGAGAAGGGCATTATATCTTTTTAAAATCACAGGTATATAATTTCTTGATATGTTCTATCGTGTTACATTATAAATAAACAAGGAAACACACGCGTAGCTTTTTTTTCACAACTATTTTTGAACAGCAATCTTCGGCTTATTTAATTGCAGAATTTCTGTCATTAACTAAGACAAAATACGGAAGTGATAGTTTTCTGCTAGATTTTGGCTAAACCGAACCAAAAATAGGCCATTGGAAAAATGTTTAATTTTATTCAACGCTATATGAGTAATTCGACACGCATTTAATAATGCAGAAAAAGATATACATTTTAAAGTAGTAAAATTTAGTACATGTTTTTTTTTTCTGTTGTAGACAGGCGTGTAAAAAGTTTTGTAAAATAAAATACTGTGTTAGATAAATCTTTGAAAATATCCAAAATTGAGTAACGCGTTTCTTTAAAAGTAGCTATCATTATAGATCTGAGAGAAAAAAAAAGTTTAAATAATGAATAATATGTTCTTAAAATTTCTACATGAAATAATTCTTAAAATATAGAATATATATTGATTTCTGCGGTTTCTAAAGACAAACAATGGAATCATAGAACCTTGGATGAGGTTATTCTACAGTATGCATTCTCGTTCTTTTTCATATCATATTTTCATAGATTGAGATTTTTTTAAGTGCATGTGGGTTATTCAACGCAAATAGGCCATAATGATGAAATTGGACGATATTTATGATTTTTTAACAGAAAAACACAATGCATTTTTCTAAACATGTAATCTTATTATATTAGCTCATATAATTGAAGCATCAATTAAAACATATATTTAAAATAAATTTTAAAATATCATTCGGCAAATAAAACATTTCTTTCATTTTATATTAAATTAAATAAATAACTTGTGTCATTTTATATTTATATATACTTATTTATCACCTGTATCCCCTGACAACGCTCTGTCAAGTATAATCCTATTTTTCATAGGTGCTGGAACGCTGTAAATACAACGTAAAGCGTTTCAGTGACCACTGTGTGGTAAAACAGATAAACAGAACTGACCCTATACTGCCAGATTTCATTCTTTTTACGATTTCTATTTTGCTATACAATTGGATTTAAAAATAAATCTTTCTAAGCGACATGAAATACAATGAGCTTATCCACATTCTTTTCACCTGGAGGATAATTCAAAATTTTATTTATTTTAAGGACATAAGATCAATCTCGACACTTAATAGTAACAGTTTCAAAAGGTAAAAACTTTTTTATATTTTTTTATTAACCCATTAACGCCCAGCGTCCTCGTTCGAGGACGGTTACAAAAACAGCAAGAAAGCCGTTTTCCCACCAGTAAAGAAGAAGAAAAATGTATACCTTATTTCACGAGACAGAATCCTTGATAAATTTAGATAAAAGTTAATTTGCTTTTAAAAGTGGTGGGAAATACAAAATTTAAATTTTAGCGAAGAAAATAATTCGGGCGTTAATGGGTTAAGTGTATTGTGTGAACTGAAAATATTATTTGTTTTTACTTTACAAGCCTCAGTTTAAATAAAAACTAATTAATATTTATTTAAAAAGCACTGGGAGATTTTATTTTTATTTTAGAATCTTCATCGCCTTAAAAGTAAATGGATTCGCATACTTTTTTTTAATTCAGTGTAATAAATGTGTAACTTCAAAATTCAAATTGAGCTTTCTGACACATCTGTGAGAATCCAATATACATATACACCTCAAAGTTTGCATACATAATTAAAATATTGCAAAATACACAATGAATCTAAATATAAAGATTTAAGTTTTTTAACTGAAAATCGAAAAATTAATTATAAAAATATTTTCATGGTATGTTTTTCACGTAATAATAAATGATAAAGTTAAATATAATTAAAAATGAATTAAAAATAATTAAAGTAAAATTTTAGCTTTAATATAATGATTTCGAGATTTGAAAAAAAATATGAAAATTTCAGGTTTAAATATGAAATATTTCATTTTTATAAAAATATATATAAAATTTTAAATTTTATCCTATGAGACCTCAAAACAATTTAAAGCATATTGTAAAAGAAGGTGGAAATGTTATGCATAGAAATTAAAATCTTTTTGACTTCAGCTCTAATCAGAGAGATTGTAGAAAATTTGAAAATCTGATTCAAATACTGTCTTTTTTTATAGAAGTAAAATTGAGTGTAAAAATTAGAACGGAGTTTTTTTTTTTTTTTCATAAATCTGTTAACAATTTTGGATAAAAATCTGATTCAAACAAAAATATGTTCAAACAATAGAGACATGAATAAAGAGGAGAGACATATGGTGTATTATATATCAATTGCGAGTGAAATAACAGAGGAGGTTGTCACACGATGAGGGCTGTTTCTTTTAAGCCTTTCAGGGGCAAGATATTTGTGCTCCAAAAATGTTCAAATAATTAATTCCCACCGCAATTTACGAACAAATTTAGTTGAAAATAATCAAAACTTTTTTTTTTTTCACATATGTTATGAGATTAAAGTTTTATTAAAAAATTATTGGTACCATTTGGTAATTTAAGCATTAAAATTAAGGGGTTGCAGACTGCAAACGACGCCCCTCAAGTGGTTAACAGGATCAACAGTTTCTAATAACCGCAAGTAAACTTCTACCAGTAAACTTGAATAGAAAATCTCATCTTATTTAAGCGCCTTATTGATGGGAAATTTCTGTCAAATTATGGTTAAAATTTTCTATTTCTTTTTACTGGTGTCAGTTTGCACAAGGTCTTATAAACATTTCTTAGACAGGAGGTTGTCTAGATTGTCAAAATATGGCGGTACTACTATCGCCAAGTAAGCTTCAACCAGTAAAAAGAAATATCAATTTTTGCCATTATTTTTGGCTGAAATCTTTCATTAATGGACCTTTAAATAAGGAGATTTTTTTATATAAATTTGTTGGTGAAATCTTGCGAAAGCGTTTACAATTGAAGCTTTGCTATTTTAAGGATATGTCAATTCCTCTTTCTTAATAGTTCAATGATTCAAACTGAGAAATGCACATGCATTCCTTCAGCAAGAAAAAAAAAGATGAATTTTAGTGTTGCTGGTTTTTTTTACTTTTTCTTTCACAGCATCTCATACATAATCCAATTCTCCCAATCGCTAATATACTGAACCCAAGGTTCGCACACTCCTTATATTTTTAAGGACTCAGGCACTACTACTAATGATAAGAAAATTTATATTTAAATTTTCAGAAACCGAATTCGCAACCACCACCATTATTCTAAAATTTCGCAATATTTTTCTGCTGTGAAATACTTTGAAAAATACTGTTAAAATTCGGTGGTGAAATTGTGCGAACCCTGGAACATCCCTTTTTTAAACTAATATTCTGATTCAATTTTTGTAGAAATCTACCCAAAAGGTTATTTCTATTGCAAGCTTTGCTTAAATTTGTCACGAAAATTATTTTTCGGAATTACTAGTATTAAAACAAATGGACCAGCAGGAGTCCTGACAATTCTAAAAACAATTTAAAGTTTCCGAAAAAAGTGACAATCAAGTTTTTGAACTTTATTTTATATATTTTATACTAAAATAATTCGGATTGGTTTAGCTTTTTTCCAAATTTATAGTACGAAAAAGGTCTTTAAAAAGGTTTTATCCCTCTAATTCCCAAGATAGAATACATTTTAGAAATTCCGAACTCAGAGTCTCTGAAATCATACCAGAAAATTTAAATAGTAAATTTCGGTCTATTTAAATACGGAATGTATTCATTCAATAAAGCAAATATCGATATTGAAATTTTCTGTTGCGAATTTGGAACATAAGAACTAAAAAATCCACTTAATTCGAAAAGTTTTGGGTACAGTGTTGCCATTTTGGCCTCCGATTTCATTTCGAAATTTCAAATACACATCAGAAATTTTGAAAGAAGAATCTTTATTTTATATAATCACAAAATCATTAAATAAAGAAAACAATCCTTTTTTTTAATTTTTATCACGAATTCGTATTTTCTGAAAAAAAATAGACTAAACTGGCAGCCTTGATTAAAATGGGCATCAGAGTGTTAATTTTATTCATTCTTACATAAGATAGATGGTTTGAATTTTTAGAATTATAACTAAACAAAAACTAAATATATATATAGATATATATAAATAAACAAATTAAGTTTTCATTTCTGCCATTTGAAGCTCGTATGAGTAAATCGGTAAAGTCAGCAACTTCTCGATATCATGAATTATATTAAAGTTGAAAGTCTTTGGAACTTTTCGGTTTGCCGAGCACTAGTGTTATATATGCATCTATAGCTAAACATATACAGGGTGTCCGAAAAGTCTGGAAAAGGCCTAATAACTCGAGAAATACATATGAGATTGAAAAACGTAAATATCCGTGTTAAATATTTTTAAATAAGCTACTCAGTGATACCAAATTTGACCTTCGTAACCGACCCCCTGGGGGTCAGAGGGGGTCCAACTTTGAAATCTTAAATTATAACACCCATTTTTTATTGCAGATTCGGATTCTACGGACAAAAATACGTAACTTTTGTATTTGATGTTTATTTTGAATCCTCGTTTATCACGGTGTAATTGAGCATATTAAATCGATACATATTTCGGCTTTTCCAACGGGATTTTCCCTAATCGAAACTAATTGGGGAGAATTTATGACATCAAATTCCTCGTCTTTTGCAATAATAGCGTTTCCTGAAAATCACCCGTGCCAATTATTTCGGTAGTGCTACACAGTTAAAATTTTGATCCATTTGCTGTAGCGTCACTCCACAGCTTTTATAGAATATCTCTTTCATGACCAATGAGAATGTTCCATAACACAGTAAAGTACACTGTAAAAAAATTGACCCTTTTGCTGCATCGTCACTCCACCGCTTTTATAGAAAACGATTACTTTACTGTGTTATGGAGCATTCTCATTGGTCACAAAAGAGATATTCTATAATAGCTGTGGAGTGACGCTGCAGCAAATGGGTCAAATTTTTAACAGTGTAGCACTATTGAAATAATCACCACGGGTGATTTTCAGGAAACTCTATTCCTACAAAAGACGAGGAATTTGACGTCAAAAATTCCGCCCAATCAGTTTCGATTAGGGAAAATCCCGTTGGAAAAGCGGGAATATGTATCGATTTAATAGGCTCGATTACACCATGATAAACGAAGATTTGAAATAAACATCAAATACAAAAGTTACGTATTTTTGTCCGTAGAATCCGAATCTGCAATAAAAAATGGGGGTTATAATTTAAGATTTCAAAGTTGGACCCCCTCTGACCCCCAGGGGGTCGGTTTCGAAGGTCAAATTTGGTATCACAGAGTAGCTTATTTAAAAATATTTAACACGTATATTTACGTTTTTCAATCTCATATGTATTTCTCGAGTTATTCGGCCGTTTCCAGACTTTTCGGACACCCTGTATATGTATATATACATAAATATGTTCTATACATAATACGTGTGCGTGTGTACATAAACACATATATGTATGTTTGCATTCATATGTATGCACATATATACATAGATATGTATTTACATGTAACTCTGGCGCCCGACTAACCGAAAAGTACCAATCTTTTTATTCACACTTTTGGATGGTAAGAATCAATTTTACATTTCTGGATAGTCCATTGAGAAAGGATACATATGTTACAAAATATTGTTATAGCTTTATTTTTAAACATTTTTAGAGTATATAATGGAATATTTTTCGCTTATAGTAGGTTCATACGCGGCCTCGAATATTCAGACCAGGAAATTCCTCTGTAGTATTTTTTGGAAGAAAATTTCTCCTTCATTAAGGCGGCTGGTCACTCACTTTCCGATTTCCGCTCCGTAATGTAAAGTCTATGGATGTTTGTTGCATTCGTATATCTAAAATATCTCCTCAGAAAAAAAATATTTTTAACCTTCCTACCCTGAATGGGTGTAATCGACCCTGGCCTATAATGCGTTTCATTCGATTGAAACCAGAAAATTTTTCATAAAGTAAATTAAATAAATATCACAAAGATTTAAGTTAAATAAGTATGTTAAATGGATCTAGATAAAAATTCTGGTGTGAAATATTTTAATCAAGTTTGAGTAAAATTTCAACAGGGTAGGAAGGTTAACTTCTTCTTTCGGGGTTCTCTAAAGGATGTCACTGTGTCACATGTTTTCAAAATATTTCTAAAATCTATGCTTAATTTAACATTTTATGTGTTAAAAACTGAAGAACTGAAAATAAAATTTTAACACTTTATACAAAATTAAGCATAGATTTTAGAAATATTTTGAAAACTAAGAAAAAAAGTGACATCCTTTAAGAAGAAAACCCCGAAAGAAGTTAAAAATATTAATTTCGTAAGGAGATATTTTAAATATTAGAATACATCAAATGCTCATAGACTTTGCGTTACGGAGAGATATGCGAAAAAGGAGTGGCCAACAGCCTTAAGGCAAAATTTCGCCTGTTGAAATGGATTTATTTTTTAAAATAAAAAAAATCACTGCTATTTCACCTAGAAATAACGGGACCCTTAAGAACCATACTGTTTAATCACCGAATTTCTTAGATTGGATAATGCGAAGATTGTTATTCAAAAACTGCTGTACTCAAAAATAATGTCAGCTGCATACCCTGTTATAGGTGTAAAATTATTCATTCTTCAAAATGTGTTTTGCTATAGCAGCGCTGTCACAAGCGACAATTTTTTAATTCTAACTGACACTTCTTCCTTAAAACAAAAATCTTAAACCTTTGAAAATATTTACAAAATAAATGCACTTTAAAATTTTTATTAGAAAAATACTAGTGCGAACAGAATATAAAAACAGTTGCCTGTGGCAGCCCTGCAATAGTTACACAATCCACGAATAAGGTCAACTTATATTAAACTTTTTTTAGATAGAATAATGAAATCAACAAATCAAAATCGTATGGTAAATACGACATGGCAATCAGCATCGGCTCGTCATGGGGTGCTGCATCAGATTTTTCCTACCACTAAAATGTAACAGAATTTTTCATATTATACATTTGACAAATTTTGTTGTTTAAATAAAACTGAAATTACCATACAATTTTAGTGGTGTGAATTAATTGATGCAGCACCCCCTGACGATCCGCTACTGATGACAATCAAAAGAACAAATATGTACAGTCACCGCAAAAAAAAAACTTGACACTCTGCGATTTTAGACGTTTTGTTAAATATCGAGAAATATATATAAGGAATTAGTCTGAAACTCCAGGTGTGTAAACAAAATAGTACGCGTCATATATTTTCGCGAAAAGTTTTCCCCGAAATCCAACAGGGGACCGTAAACAAATTGAAAAAGAACGAAGATCTTTTGGATAACCTTGTCAAAACTAATGTAGCAAAAACGTTCAAACTGCACATTCTGATTAAGTGACTTATTGTAATATACTGTGTTTATTTTTATAAGGATAGCATGTGCACTCGTAGAGAAATTAAGATTTTTATAAAAACAGTCCTAAATTTTTCCAAGATTTTTGCTTATAATTTGCAAAGTTTTTAATATAAAAAAATGTTCTTTTCTTAAAATATGACAAACAACATTGTACATATTACCCTGTCATCAGAATTTAAAAATAATAAAAATTGTATGAAAAATGAGTAAGTTTAGTAAATAATTTTTCATTGCGCATGCGTCAAAGATATCAAAATTTCATTTGCATATTGTGTGAGTTAAATGTATAGAGGAACTTCTGTAAAAGTTTCAAAAACATAGCTTGAAAATTCTGAAAATGATCGTCTATAGAATCAACTCAAAATCCGTTATTTCCAAAATAAAGCAAAAAAATCAGGGGTTTTATCCAAATATTAGTTGTACGTGCAATATTGTATAGGCACTAATCAATGGGATATGGATACAGCCCGTCATCTTTTTTCTTCATTTAGGGAATAACGGATTTTGATCTCATTCTATCGACGATAATTTTCAGAATTTTTAAGCTATGTTTTTGAGACTTTCACAAAAGTTGCTCTATACATTTAACACTAGAACGCCCAAAAGGAGTCGATTCGACTCCGACCATGTGATTAAATTTTAATTCGAGCCAGAAAGTTTTTCTTGAAATAAATTAAGTTTAAACCACGCAAATTTACGCCAACTAAATCAATTAAACAATTTTGAATAGAAATTCTGGTGAGAAGTATTATTATTGAAATTGAGTAGAATTTCCCGGCGTTCTAGTGTTAACTAACATAATAAGCAAATTAAATTTTAAAAGCGTTGACGCATGCGCAGTAAAAAAAATTATATACCTGCTCATTTGTCATACAATTATTGTTATTTTTTAATTCTATTACAGGATGTTATGTACAATGTTGATTGTCATATTTTCTGAAAAGAACATTGTGTTTTATGAAGAACTCTGCAAGTTATAGGCAAAAGACTTGGAAAAATTTGGGACCGTTTTTATAAAAACTGTAATTTCTCTACGAGGTTACATGATATATTCATAAAAATGAACACAGTTTATTACAATAAACCACTTAATAATAATCTTCAGTTTGAACTCTTTTCCTTCATTAGTTTTGACAGAGTGCTCCAAAAGATCTTCTTTCTTTTTCATTTTGTTGACGGTCCCCTGCTGGATTTCGGGAAAAACTCTTCGCGAAAATATATGAGGTATACTATTTTGTCTACACACCTGTAGTTTCAGAATATTTCCTTAAGTATGTTTCTAGATATTTAACAAAACGTCTAAAATCGTAAGTGTCAAGATTTTTTTTTTTTTTTTTTTTTTCGGTGACTGTAGTTGTTGACATTGTGAAAATAATACGGTCCATCAAGAAAATTTAATTCGAAAATAGTCAAGAAAAATTTAAACAAGGAATTTTGGTGAAAGCACTTTTTTTAAAGCGACATTTGATTATCAACAATTTCATTATATATTAGTACCACTTTTTGGCAACTTTCGATCATCCATTATTTCATTTTGAGGTAATACCATTATTCCTGAATTATAATATTTGTCTTATTTAATCACACATTTTTGTCATTAAATAAAGCATGTATTTTTATGTAAAAGTATTGGGTCGTTTTTTATTTGCCCAATAATTGTATACATTATATATCAGAATCAATGATTGATAATTAAATAGAATTTTCCTATACGAATTAATTTTTCGAAATTGAAACGGCTTTCTGTACGACCCATTAGTAGCACTGTAAAAGCGGGAAGTTTGGTTGCTATGCATCATTTGTTTTTAGACAGATATCCGAAAATAGCTACGGCTTTGCCGTGTAAAAGTGAAAAAACAGTTATTTTAACAACATTTTCAGCATTTTAGTTAAGTAATTTATAAATATCTAGAATATTAAGATGTTGTTTCATCTTAAAAGCCGTAAAAGTTTTACTGGGAAAGATTGTTTTAAAGAAAACTGTAGCATTTGTATAGACAACAAGTGGAAGAAAAAAGAAATTTAAATGCATAAAATAAAGTATAAAGCAATTTGTGCTAAAAATATTGAAATATCACTTAAAAATAACTCTTTGAAGTATTTCTCGCTTTCGAAAATACTTTCTTGATTCAAAAAAGTAGAATTTTTATTTATGTTTGTAATCAAATTTAATTTAATTTTTTTTCTTTTTATGATCCTCTGTACATTCTCATAAAATAGTTTTGTAATTATATAAGTGATATTTACGACTTTGAGTATAACTTAAATAATTATTGATTCTAGATATTTTTCACTGGTAATGAAAAAGGCATAATGTGTTATTAATGCGAGCTTATACAAGTTAATGACACTGAGTCAAGGAAATACATAAAAAGATAGCAAAAGTTTTTCTAACTCTAAAAATGCTTCTATAGAAAGTAATCGCAATGTCATGTCAATATCTTTCTACTATTTAAAGTTAGTCTTGCACTTTTGTTGTGTAAGCAATTTTGCTTTTAACACTAGAATGACGGCAAGGGGCCAATTTGGCTCCTATTTGAATATATTTCGGTTCGAACCATAAATTTCTTGCTCAGATATTTACAAATGAAACAAAGGACAAAATGGTTAATAAAATGCATTAAGCAGTTTAAAATAAAAATTCTGGTGGTAAATATTTTTTATAAAACTTGTGTCAAACTACCTGTCTTTCTAGTGTTAAAATGCTTATACATTTTTATATCGTGATACCGGGAAGTAAAAATTATCTAATTCGTGAAGTTTAGAAACTATAAAAAATATTACGTCTTTATATATAATTTGATTAAAAATTTATATTATCGAAAGCGTTTTATTAAAAGATCTGATACTAAATAACTGATGTCTACTTTCATCTCTATGAAAGAGAAAATGTAAAAATATATGAACAAAATGTTTATTACAAGGAAGGTCTCTAAACTGGGCATACCCAATTTTTTTTTTAAAACAAATACTAATTGAACTACTCATGTATGTAATAAAGGATCAGTGAAAATTAGCGGCGAAATTACACTAGAAAGTATTAAAAAAAATAAAATACTTTCGAATATTTGGCGTGAAAAGGCGAAAGTGTCACACGATTTGGGCGAGTAGTACTTTTGTCCGCCAAAAGCAAACGATTTTAATGCAACTGAAAACTTTTGGATTTTTAGAATCCGTGCAAATGCATTGAAACATAAATGAATTTAAACATTAACGAATTTAAAGATAAACAGTGAGCGAGTTTAATATACTATATACATATATATATATTACATATATATACATATATAATACCATTAAAAGTAGACAAGATTCACCAATGGATTTTATCAATAAAACAATAAACCAAAACGAAGAATAACAGTTAAAATATTATATATATATATACATGTTATTTGTTGCTGTAAGTATTTAATTTATCTCTGGAAAAATATTTTCATACATAAAAAATTCTTATTCAGTAAAATTAATTTCCTTCATTTAAGCGTATTCAAAAATAAAAGCCAGAAGTTTCCATAGCAACAAAATCGAATCGACAATGCTCAATTGGACTTTGAACTTAAAACAATTTTAATGAATTTAAATTTGAATTTCGCTTTAAATCTCAAATTTTTATGGTTAAATCTTAATATAAATACATATAAATATCAATATAACGAAATTATACTTAAAACAAACTAAAGTGACAAAACAAAAGATATTTAATTTATCTAAACACGTTGAACATGAAACTTTTTCCCTTTAAAATGCATTTGATATTTAAAAAAAAAAAAAAAAAAAAAAAAAAAAAAAAAAAAATTGAATTTTTTTTTCATCGCCAACCGATAATGAATTTTTTATTACTTTTTTACGGACAGGGTACGGAGGTTCCGCCGAAATTTTTTTTACAAATGTATATATCCTCAAGAGAAGAACATTCTGTAATTTTTTCAGATTTTTTGGAGTATGCCTTCCTTGCATGAGACCTTCCTTTTTAGTAAAGGATAAGAAGCGGAGTTAAATATCTTTAAATGGATACTTAAATATTCATATTTTTGCGCATCTAACCCTTAAGGCCCCACACTAGCATAGATACCAACATCTCTTAATTATTCCGGAGTCGGACCCAAAATTTGCATGGTGAAACCGGAAAAAATATATAGGAAAATCTGTATTGTTCTTATAAAGTACACTGTAGATTTCATTTTGAATTTTTTCGTTAAATAAAATTTCCGGTTTAAAACATCTTCACCTTGGATCAGACTCCGGAATAATTAAGAAATGTTGGCATCTATGCACTAGGCACAGAATAAGACCCGGATGATAATGTAAAGTATTTCTATTCATAAATGCTGAAAAGGATAAATGACACCGGAATTTAATAAGAAATGTATTTTAACCCTTTAACGTACATTGGTTTCTCAACGGAACCACAAGATTTTAATTCCGATATGCAACCTCGACACAGAAATTTTAATTAAAAAAACAACCATTTTATTATCTATGTGAAAAATCACTTTTTCTTATTTCCAAATGTATTTGTTCGCAATTACCGGCGTCATTCATTTATCCATAACATCTTAGCAATGAAAATGCTTCGTCCGTTAAAGGGTTAACCCTTTAAGGGGTAAGGTATTTCTGCTCCAAAAATGATCAAATAGTTGATTCACACCGCAATTTAAGAACAAATTTACTTGAAAATAATCAAGAGCTCTTTTTCGCGTATATTACAAGATCGAAATTGTACCAAAATTTTACTGCTCTCAGTTTGTAACAGCAAAATTATCCGTTTGCAGACTGCAAACGGCACTCATGAAAGGGTTAAAATAACCAAAATCTTTTATTTGTATTCTTAATAAAACGTAAATTTTCCTTCCAATATTTTGGTGTCAATGTGACATTTAAGAATTAAAATTAGGTGGTCCAAAAATTGTGTGCCCCTGTAAAGTAACAGTACCCCTGTAAACTAATATACGAAATGCTGTTGTAATACACAGCAGTAACACATACCAATTTCTTAACGAATGAAATATTACTTCAACGTTAAACTGCATTCCAAACCCTTACTGCCCTGAGATCATAAGTTTATAAATTGTATTGAACATTCATGTGAATAAACTCCAAATAATCAAGGTTCGCACACTCCTTGGAATTTCCAAAGACTCTTGCACCACTATTAAAAATAAGAAAATTTACATTTAATTTTTAAACCACAACATTCGTTATCCCCACATTCATTCACAGATTTTACGATATTTTTGTGCAGTGAAACACTTCGAAAATATTCTTAAAATTTAGTGGTAGAGCTGTGCGAACCCTGAAATAATTTACATTTCATTTTCTACAGTAAACCATAGTAAACGATAGTAACTACAGTACTAATGCAAACTTCAATGACAAATATCAATTTCATGATAGTTAGGCCTTGGTCTCGCAGCAATGCGTCGTCCGTGTATGTCACAATCATCCTCGATCAGATTCAGGTGAGGAGAGCACGTTGGCGTTTCGCCCTCTGTACTGTTTCAGTTTCAAGCATGTTCTCCACCAGACGAACTGTATGCGGTCTGGCATTGTCATGCTAGAAAACAAATCTCCAATAGCTGCAGCGTAAGGTATGATATGAGGTCTCAGTATCTTGTCTGCATATCTTTAGGCCGTCAAAGTACCCTTTCGAATGATATGCAGATCCGTACGTCCACCTATGCTGATACCATCAAACCATCTCATCTGTTCGTGACCTTTCACGAACGAATGTGGGGTTATTTCGAGGGCCCCTTTCCCTCCATATCAAAACACGTCGGGTATCACACTCAAGACTGAATCGGGACTTGTATGTAAACAGCACTTGGCTCCAATCATCAATTTCGATGTTCATCAGAAGATCTTCTTCGGGACGCACGGTGACTTGAGGTCAACGGAATGCAGATCTTTGGCCTACGTGCATAAAGACCTCCTCTGATTAAGCCTATTACGTATTGTTTGGCTGGATACCCTTCGTTCTGATGCCAAGAGTAACCGTCTTTGCAGTCGAGTAGCACTGTCTGTTCTGTTTCGAGGAGCTGTTAGCAGTATATACCGGTCGTCAGTTGCTGTAGTGGCGCGTGACCGACATTCACAGTCTAACATTCTCTGTTTCTTGGAATCTATTCTACAGCCTTGCAACGACACTTCTGGAGACTGCAATAGCGTCCGCGATACTTCGATGTGTTTAACCGGATTCAGGTCTGCCCATAATACCCCATGGCATGGATTCCAGTAAATCACGTTGTTGAGGCATTTTCAAATTACCCTTTCTCAAAAAAAAAAAAAAAAAAAAAAAAAAAAAAAAATGCTGAGCAACCAAACTTTACATTTAAGGCCGTGAAACAGACGTTTCTGCAACATCTCCATTTCTGCCTTTATGTTCTTTTTCCGGTTTTTCATGTCATGAACTTTGATTTGCATGTGAAGTTGTCTTCTTCTGTTTCCTGCTGGATTTTAAATTATGAATGATTTATTTTATGTTACTTATCGGTAAAAGTATTTGTGTAATTTTCTTATAACCATGTGCCCCCTAATTTAGCAATGCAATTAAACATTTCCGGCACAGTGGTCCCAGCCTGTGCACACGTATTTTTAATTCTAAACTTGCATGTTGCTCCAAGAATATTTTAATAAGATTTTTCTTTTACATTGAAAGTTTAAAATAATGGTAACTTAAATTCTAAAAAAGCCATATGTAAATTCCGGTGTCACTCAATAATTTCTCATTTTACGAATAAAATTTGTAAAGTGCCGAAAGGGTTAAAGAATGATAGTAAAAATATTTTGTATCCCTTTTCAATTTATCTAGGGTATAAATAAGAAAAAAAAAATTCTTAGTTTTATTTTATTACTTAACAATTTTGTAGAAATTGATGAATTACATAATTCATAAAACAGCAATGCAATTAAAGAGGATATATCTATATATATATATATTTCTTATTTAAAGTTACTAGGATTTTAAAAAAATCTGATACATTTTATTATTTAGTAAATATCTTAGGAACTTGATCCAATGCGCTATACTTGAAATAATAATGCTATTAGAGAAGGTCTAAAAATATTTTGCACTTGTCTTTAAGATAAATTATGTATAAAGGATAAAACAAGTTATTCTTCCGAATTGTTATATCTCTAAATAACTGCACTGGTTGAAACTCTAAACAAAATTTTAATCTTTTTACATGAGCTCTTTTCCTAAGGTCAGAAAATATTACTAAAATAATTCAGTTAGAAATATTTAATATTGTAGAAAAATAAACATTAAAAGAATTTAATATATCACAGGAATTTTTCTTCATAATTTGAAAAGATTTATTTAATTGGTGTTTTAAATAGGAGCTAATCAATAAGGAGCTTTTCTATGACATTGTCTGAATATTTTTTCCAGTAGAAATAAAAGGAGTCTAATTAGAAATCAAAAGTTTATTATTTTGAATGCACCAACGTTCAAATTTATATAGTTCAATATTAAATATATTTCTAGTGCATATAGTGCATAAATTTGAAATGAATATTTGTCAGTTTCATTTAAATGTTTTTGATTTTACTACAGAATATATTGTTTTTGCACTAACGTTCCATACAATAATACAATTATTTTTACGTAAAGCGATTTATATAACACTAACAACATATTCTTTAAAATTTTAATACAAAATTGCCAAAACGATTGCGGTAATTTTATATTCGATCTTTAAACCTTTCCAGCATAGTGTTCCCCCTCCTGGCATTCCCAAACTTGCGGTTGACACCAAGAATATTTTAATAAGATTTTGCTTTTACAATGAAAGCTTAAATTAAGGAGTTCTTAATACCTAAAAAAAGTCGTTTGTAAATTCCGGTGTTAGTCAACAATTTCTCATTTTTTACGAACAGAATATTTCCGTGCCGGAAAAGATTAGCCCTTTCCGGCGCAATGTGTCCGGTCTGGACACAACTAATTTTAATTCCAAACTTGCAATTAGCACCAATAATATTTTAATAAAATCTTTCTTTTACAATAAAAGCTTAAATTAAGAAGTTCTTGGTTTCTTAAAAAGTCGTTTGTAAACTCCAGTGTCAGTCGATAATTTCTAACCTAAACCTAAAAAGGGGGGGGGGGGGGTACGCATTTTGAAATAAATTTGTTCGCAATCCCGGTGTCATTCAGTTATTTCAATATTTTAGTAACAGGAGTAAATTGAGCCGGAAAGGGTTAACAATATATTCTGCATCAATCATATAACGAAATGTGATTCATAAGTAATTTAGAAAAAAAGAACTGTAGCCTTCATTTCTTCTGTAAAACAAAAGCGTTTTATTATCTATACATACTTCATCAAGAAGAAGTATTATTATATTAAGAAATATGATTGAATATCTCATGTATTTTTTATTAGAAGAAGAGAAAAAGTCTTTAATAGCCGGAAATACTTGCACACTTGAACATATTATGTATGATTTTTCGAATAAATCATCTAATGGTGATCTAATAAATGAATGGAACACATAATGACGTTTTGGATATGTGATCACTGTCGAATCACTTCCAAAAGATATTATACGATGACCATTTCTACAAATGGACACACCATGTTTTTGTGGCATTGCCAATTTCCTTTTTTTTCAACTCTGCCGTGTATGTTCTTTTTATGCGTCATGTGACATATTAATTTCTAAATGTAAGAGCCAGATTTTCGAAACTTTTTCTATTCATGCTGAAATTAGTTTTACTTATTTCAATTTATACTAACGCAAGTCTAGCCTACAATTTTACCAAAACCGTTATTTGGTGTTGCTGCTTATAGTGTTAAAAATAGTTATATGTATAATTATTATTAATATTATTCAATTTTAATTTTTTTTTATTTGACATTTTCATGTCGGATGTTTCTTTTTAATTTTGAGAAGTAATTATTTTTAGGTATAAAAATTAAAAGTGACTACCAGTAAAAGTAATTCCAAATGTCAAAATTTAAGGTATCCTGAAATTTTACGAAGATTTAGACTCGCGGCGTTTCTAAAATTTTCTAATTTTGTTACCATAATTATGAAACTATAAACTTTGTGGTATATTTCTATTACAGACGTAGCGATCTACCAAGAATTTTTTTACTCCGAACTCGTTGTCACAAAGGTAGAAAAAAGTATTAACGATGTGAGCCATGGTATATGTCTCACTTAATTCTACCGAATCTTATTATATTATGGGTATTATTAATATGGCAACAGGCCATGGAAATTTGCTTAATCTTCTAAAGCTTGTGGTACCATATTTGCTACTATCGGTGGTCCCGATTTTCTAGATCTTCTTATTCAGATATTCCGTATTCACACCAGAGATATAGAATAGGAATTCGAAATAGAAATTTTTGATTTAATTAATTGCAGCTATTTTTGATACTGTATAAACTTTACTGTATTTTTTAAATAAAATATCACTTAAAAATCTGACATTGTTTAACCCTTTCCAGCGCAGGACACTTCCGTAGCGAAAATGTTGAAATGATTAACCCTTTCCGGCGCAGTGTGTCCGGTCTGGACACACCTAATTTTAATTCTAAACTTGCAAGTGGCACCAATAATATTTTAATAAAATCTTGCTTTTACGATAAAAGCTTGAATTAAGGAGGTCTTCATTTCTTAAAAAGTCGTATGTAAATTCCGGTGTCAGTCGATAATTTCTCATTTTACTAACAGAATTTGTCCGCGCCGGAGAGGGTTAAATGACAAGGGGAATTTACGTACAAATTTATGTGAAAACAAGATAAAACTATTTTTCCCATAGGTCAAAAACGGAAAATATTTATACCAGAATTCTGGTGTCATTGTGGCATTTCGGGATGATGTTGGGTGGTCCAAGTACTAGAACACTGAAACTCAAAGGTTTGATTGGTGTTTGTGAGAAGTGTAAACTGCATGTACTATGAAGTTGGAATACTTTTTATTAATTATTTTATAAAATAAAAGATTACAAAACGTTATTTTTATGTTCGGAATACTGGAGAACGAAATAAAAGACATTTATATTTCTTGTGCTACAATTTCTTGGATAACTCAACCCTTTCAGGGGACCGTTTGCAGTCTGCAAACGGTTAATTTCACTGTTCCAATTGCGAACTGGCACTAGTTAATTTTTAGTACAATTTCGATCTCACAATATACTTGAAAAAAGAGCTCTTGATTATTTTCAAATAAATTTGTTCTTTAATTGCGGTGTGAATCAATTATTTGAACATTTTTTGGAGCACAAAGATCTTGCCCTGAAAGGGTTAAACCAATATGGAATGAACAAAAAATATTTAATTTCAATGAATAATGATTTTCAGACTGACAATTGTTTCATTTTCTGACAAAGGAATACAGATTAGTTTAGTAAACAATAAAATTTTAAATGTTGCTCTAGATAAAAATTATAAGTGTAATGCATGAGTATCAGGCAATATACAATTAAACGTGAAAATATTTACACACTTATGACGGAACTGCGAAACCTAATCTCTTCCAATAGCGCAGATTGATGTTTTAAAATAGAAGTGCACAACCGATGGCCCGTGAGATACCAATATACTACTATTTCCATACAAAATGTTCCTTAATTAAATGATGGAATCGTTTTTGTTAAATACATCAAACGTTGCTTTTCAAATATTGGGATGACAAACCATTTTCTGGCAAAAAAGTTGTGCAGCACTATTTTAAAAGAATTGAGGGGGAAAATCGATTACGCAAAACAATATTCCTACACCCAATATCCGCCTTTTTTTAAAATAGAGAAGCATACTTCGCACCAGAAAATTTGTTTAATTAAATGGTCCTTGGATTGAATGGAATAGACATTTTAAATATATTCAATTTTGTTTGTTCTCTTAAAAATTTCTGGTACAAAATAACATTTTTTTTTGTTGTTTTTGTTTGTTTGTCTAAAAGATATGCCAGAGGTTGGCATGCGTGATATATTGCATCTAAAGTGTTTATAATTTAACCCTTTTATGGACTTCTATTTCTGAAATTTTAAGATGTTTGAATGACACCGCTATTTAGGAACAAATATCTATGAAAGTAAGTAAAAGCTTTTCAATACTGTACATGATGTAACGCATTACGTAAGCTGTACATTATGTAAAGCAAAATTTAATTCCTGAATTCTGGTTTCAATATGGCAATTGGGCATTAAAGTTTGGAGATACATGCGTTATATTTCTGTACCCTTCAAAGGGTTTACCTTTACCTGCTTGATGAGTCAATTTACTGTCCCACTTCATTTTAATCCTTGATTCCCACATCGGCACCTTATATTTGAAATAAATTATTGCTTCTTCAAGTATAGTTATATATATATATATATATATATATGAAGAAAAGATTTCAATTATTTTCATAAAACTGTCTTTAAAAATCCTGGTTTCGACCGATTATTTCAACATTTTAGTAACAGACGTTCTTTGTACCGAAAAAGATTACCGTAATTTCCAGCGTATAATCCGCGAAACAAACAATCATTTTTCAACCCAGAAAGATTTTAGTGTAAAATATAAGCTCTTAAATCGTGGTAAATATTTGGCTGCAATAACTAAGTAAAATTTCTGGGTCAAAACAGAATTGTTTGATCCGCGGATTATACGCCGGAAATTGTGGTAACCCTTTCTGGCGCAGAGCACTTCCCTTGCGAAAGTGTTTAAATGACTGAATGGCACCGAAATTTACGTATAAATTTATTAGAAAATAAGAAAAAGTTATTTTACCATACATAATAAACGGAAAACCTTTATATCAGATTTATGGTGTCAGCGGGGCATTTCGGAATCATGTTGAGTGTTCGGAATCATGTTGAACACTGGAACAGTGAAACACATAGGGTTTAACCCTTTGAGCTCTAGTGGGTAAATTTATTAAAAATTCCAAATGTCACATTTGCACCAATATTTTATAAAGAAGAAATTCGGTTAATGATATACACGAAAAAATGCATTAAAATTTTTTCAAATAAATTTAGTCGAATATTCCAGTGCCATTGTGACATTTTGGAATTAAAATTAAGTGGTAGAAAATTCAACCATCAGAGCTCAAAGGGTTAACGAAACACACTATTTTCATTGCGTATCTCATAGTTCATACATTGGACCTATGTTTAAATTACTGTTTAAGCAAAAAATTCATATTTCCGTAATAGCAAAACACAATTGCGTCTTCATTGTTTGTATTAAAAATTTTTTAAACATTTACTGTCCTTTTCATTATTTTTTTAAATAATTCGTTATAATATTTCGTTACCATTCGTTAAGATTATTACGATTTAATAAATCGTTACGATTTTTAAATAGCATATTCATATAATACAGTCGTGGATTTAGTGAGTACATTCCGTTGCAATATTTCAGAAAAACTGCGTGTCATAAAACAGGTTATTCAGAAACGAAAGCTTTAAATATTTATATTCATATTACAGTGAACTTTAAGTAATGTCGCAAAAAATCTTTAACTTTTTCGTGCACAATGTGGTCATTAACATTCGTAATCGTAGAATAAAGAGAATATTTTTAAGACTATAAATGCATTTGAGGATAAATTAAAAATTTTATTGAATCAACAAACAACCCATAAATGATAACATGCTGAGTCCCATAAAAGATTATTGCATAATTCTTATGAATTTATCGTATAATATGAAATAATTTTGATATAATAATATTAAATATAAAGCAAATGATAGCCGTAAGACTAATGAAATGTTACATAAATTAGGCATAATTTTTGAGCATTTAAAAATATGCATATTTCAAAGAGAAACAATACGACATAACTCATGCTATTGTTTGAAGAGAAGAGTTAAACTTAAATAAAGTTGATTCTTTTATAAGGAATTTTAAATTAAAATATGATGCATAGCTTAAAAATACTTTCTTGAAGAACATTAAGCCATTAACCCATTAACGCCCAGCGTCCTCTTTTGAGGACGGTTACAAAAACAGCAAGAAAGCGGTTTTCCCACCAGTAAAGAGGAAGAGAAATATATACCTTCTTTCGCGAGACAGAATCCTCGATAAATTTAGATAAAAGTTAATTTGATTTTTAAAGTGGTGGGAAATACAAAATTTAAATTTTAGCGAAGAAAATCGGGCGTTAATGGGTTAACTGCTAAAACTGCAAGGTTGGGGTAATCAACTTTTTAACTGAACATCGTTTGCCACCATAAATTCTAAAAGATAGTTTTCACTTTATTTGATCATAAAATGTTTTGTTCTACGTCTAAGAAAAATTTTTAATTGTAAAATAGTGGTGACATTGTAAATAATTTAAATATGTGCATTTATTTAGACCGTTGGTTAAACGCAACATCAGCGAGTAATCGGGGAAATATGTACAGTTGGCAAAAAAAGTATTTGTACACTTCATTTTTTTAAATTATAATGAAATTAAACAAAAGATTTAAACAAAAAATACTGTAATGCATTAATTTAATGCATTATAATATTATAGAAGCAAAAACAAAATTAAACGAATCGATTTTTTACATTATAATAAACAAATATACAAAAATATAATGCAAAAAAAGTATTTGTACACTATATTAATGTAATATAATTAATGAAAATTTAGTAAAATGATACAAATTAATATTTTGTGCGAATTCATTTAGCGTTTATGAATACTTCTAGAAGGTGTGACATTGATTCCACCAACTTTTTTGTATCGGTCTGGTTAATGTTATTCCCTGACACAATAAGAGCTTCTTTAAAACTGTTTTTTACTAATACATATTTTTTTTCGGATTTTTGCATCCAATAGCATCTGCAAATTTTCTATTGGATTCATGTCTAGAGATTTTAAAGGAGTTACCAGTCGTCTTCGAGTATTGTCGTAAGCATGTGCTGATGATCACAGCAGTATGCTTTGGTCGTTATCCTGCAGAAAGTGAAATGCTTCCTCTATGCATAATTTCTTGGCACAGTTTAATAAATTATGGCGCGACACATCAATGTATGTTAAACCTGTCCTTCCATTGTCAATAAATTTTAAATGTCCTGCTCCATTAGAAGCTATGCACCCCAAAAGTATAATATTCCCCCCAACATGCTTGATAGTTTGAAGTATATGTTTTGGATCTAGAACAGTTTTTTTTTTTTTTTACGCCAATTTTTTCGAATGCTTGATGGTAAGAAAATTCCGAATTTTCCCCCATCAGAAAAAATTACTGTTTTCCAAAAATCCCATAATTTACTTCTCTATGCGAAAGCGAATACTATGCGTTTTCGCCTATTTGTTTCGCTGATGAATGGATTTTTCCTTGAGGTTCTTCCTTTTAAATCTGCATTGAGAAGAACATTTTTTATTGTTTGAGGTATTACTCTGATGCGAGAAGATGTTGCAAGGTCTCCAGCAAATTTTTGAACCGAACGCATAGGATTTTTTAAAGCTTTTTTAACAACACTCCCTTTTTCCCTCATTGTTAGTTTGCTAAGAAGTCCTGGTTTTCATTGAATTTCGATGCTTTTAATTTATTCATAGTTTCTCACTATACATCCAATAGTTGTAAATGGTAATTTAATAGCTTTTACAAATTCTTGTTGCGAATTTAAATTTTTATTATGCTCAATCATAGGATTTCATATATCTAGAGGTGCCTCTCTAGTATTAGGTTCTATACTCAATTATTTCAAGAGCAAATTAGATTAAATGTCAGACAAATATAATATCAACTTAAAACTTACTAACAGCTTCTGTAAAAGTAGTCCTTTGAACCCTAAACACTATAAAACACAGTACATATCAGGATGGAGAAATGTACAAATACTTTTTTTGCAAGAAATTTTTAAACTTTTCCTATTAGAAAATTATTTTACATCTTTATCGAAATTTTCTGTTGTGTAATTTAAAACGCGCGGTAAACAGACTGTATTAAAACTATTTTTGAGAAAATACCTGTTTTTATTTAGTTAAAAATTAAAAATTTTAGAGTGTACAAATACTTTTTTTGCCAACTGTAGATATTTTTTAGATAGTTGTATGTGACTTACCTGTAATAATTTTGTGTAAATAATCTCAATAAAAATTGTAATAATATTTGTGTTTATTGCATTCTAATAATTGATTTATTTTATAAAAGATTTTTGTTGAGTTCTTTAGATTAATTTAACACTTTAACTTTGTAAATATATTAACATAGAAGATATACCAAATTATACTAATTTTGTCACGACTATTTCAGAATGTGAATATTAGGTTTATTTTGTCACAGAAATTTGAAATTAAATAAGACAATGCTTTCTATTTATAAATACTGGTGAGAAAACATTAAAGTATTTCGGAGCTATTATATTTCTGTTTTAAGATTTGGCTTTACAATTTTAATCAATGTATGATATTTTATGTTGTTCTGATTAATAGTTTAAATCGAAGATAATTTTTATCAAAATTTAAATTCTTACAATTATTGAGTCATCTTAACTCATTTAATTGACCATCATTTGTGTAAATACTTTTTTCCTAATTCTCAATGAAAAAATGTTTGATTAAAAAAAAAAATCGATTTAAAAAAATGTTTATGAATACGTTATTTTTTCTCATTACAAATATGGTCATTAATTATGTTCGATATGAAAGTCAAAAAATTTGATATCTGAAAAAGAGACTTCAGTAAATGATATTCAAAAATATACTTTTAATGAGAGTACAATTGTAATATTTTTTTCTTATACAATATCTCATGAATAATGTACAAAATACTTCGTTCCTTTTTTCTCTGTTATTTTTTTTTTATTGATTACTCTGTTTGTCCAAATATACAGTACTTTATGTAAATAATGATTAGAAATAGATGAAGGAATCTGGGTATTAAAGACACACAGCATTCCAAATTACTGTAAAATAAAATTGTAATTCGAGGGATTCATATGCTCTGTTAAGGGATTTCCAAATCTTTATGATTTATGTATAAAATTCTCTCCATGAACTAATAAATTTCATCGTTATGTAATTCTTTTTAAATAGGTTCTTGAGCTTTACCACTACGCCCTTTATAAAACCGCCCTCCCCCCCCCCTTTCCGCTGGGGATTATCTAGATTAGTTAACATATTGCTCGATATACAGAACATAAGTGTAAGTATTTTTTATTTGAAAACTCTAATAAATTATTGTATTATTATTATTCTAATTGCCTAACACTTTCACCAAAAAGTAGTTTTCCTATGAAAGATATAACATGCTATTTTGCATTATTGTAACAAATAAGCGTTGCTTTGTTTATCTATACATTGTACAAAGGGAAAATATATTTGTGGAATTCTTTAAAACAAGCATTAAAAAACAGCGAAGTAAGTTTCAGTTTCTATACAAATGTTATTTGAAAGTACATTTTTTATTGCTTTATTTGCTACAAAAATTGAAATTGTGTATAATTATTGTACATAATTATGGAAACAAAATCGACATCCCAAGTTGTTGCCACGATCGTTATGACGACAGTGTTAGAGACACTGTATTTGTGCTTTATAATATAGAAAACTGAATAAACACACACGGTTTCCACATCACCTCTGCCTCTTTAATTTATTGTAATTTTATGTATATTAATATAGTCTATCTTTCTAAGTTTATAATCCAATGTGTTAAGTTAACACTAGAACCGCGGC
This sequence comes from Maratus speculifer, assembly GCA_964019185.1. NCBI lineage: Eukaryota > Metazoa > Arthropoda > Arachnida > Araneae > Salticidae > Maratus > Maratus speculifer. Next base: position 308,656,146 of record OZ025293.1, on the reverse strand, counting down.
GACGGGTCATTTTGACCCGTATCATAGGGAGAGATGTCGATTTGAACCAGAAAACTCTTTATAAATTAAACTAAATATATGCTGAGCAATAATATATTCAATAAAAAACTTAAACAGTTTTAAATGAAAATTCCGGTGAGAAACATTTTTATAAAACTTGAATGAATTTTTCCGCGGTTCTAGTGTTAAATAATATGCCCCCTTTCTCAACATTTTAAAGTTTTAAATACTTATACCGTAATCCGCGGAACAAATAATGATTTTTCGACCAGAAATTTTTAATAAAAATATAAGCTCTTAAATCAACGTGAAATATTTGGTTGCAATAACTAAGTAAAATTTCTGGGTCAAAACTGAATTTTTTGATTCGCGGATTATACGCCGGAAATTACGGTACTTTTATCATATTTAGATGTATGACCGTGCATTTAAAGGGAATGCCCTTTATTTATACTATATTTTTCTAAAAGGTTGAAATATTCTGTAGTTTTTTTTACGTAGTGGTAATATAAATTGCAAAAGGGCTCAAAATTAAGTACGAAATAAGAATGTGTTAATGATGTAATTCTCACATTTTTTTTTTTTTTTTTTTTTTTTTTTTTGTAATGATCTTGATGCAGCGAATGAAAACTTTGACCAACTTAGGGAAAACAGTATAAAAGTTTAAAGAGTAGAATTTTTTTTTGAAATTTTCAATGTATTATTTTAATAGTATAAACATGTTTCTATTTTTAAAACACTTTTGAAATTTACATTGCCTATTAAACGTCAGCAGATAAAACAACATTTTCGAGGTGTGTCCTGTTTAGTGACGTGCAGATAAATTTTCAAATAGTGAAAAATAGATAATCAAGTTTTATGCACTAATGTTAAACCAGCTTTGATAAAAGTATACATATGTATTAGTAGAAAATAAAAAAGAAACCAGTCATCGTGAAATCAGCCGTCAATAAAATTAGTCATGAAAGGGAAATCAAATCTGTTCATTTAACCCCTTCGGGACGAGTGTCATTTACCGAATTTTTAATCTTTAATCACCAGTAGCGGCTCGTCAGGGAGTGCTGCATCCGATTTTTCACCACTTTTTTGAAACGATAAAATTCCTCTTCTTTACTCTGTGATTAATAAGTAATTAAATAAGGCGCATTTTACTGTTTCAAAAAAGTGGTGTGAATCAAGAATATGAATTCAAAAAAAGTAGCCTATCTGGCAACACTGTTTAGTGGTGTGAATAAATTGATGCAGCACCCCCTGACGAGCCGCTACTGTTAATCACTGTTTTTTTAAAACAGAAATTCTTACCTATTGGAATAGGGAAAATGCATGGAATAAATAAGGCAATATTTACAATAAAATTTTATTGATGAGAATAATCGAGGATTTTGAACACCTTATGCGGGACGTATATCGGTCGCTCATCCCAAAGGAGTTACTTATGTATGTTTTACTTTTAAGTAAAAATTTACTTAAGATTTTTCAATTAACTCTTTTTGCAATAAAAGTTGCGATTAATTCTGGTAGTATATTTTAAGGTGTAAAACAATGCAAAAACTTTATAAAAAATATTTAAATCACATATTTTTCTCATTTACACTATTGAAAAATACTGATGTTTATCATAAAAAATATAATGTAACCAAAAACGAAAATATACAACAATTTCATCCGAGTTACTATAGCATTTCGTATGCATCAAGGGATTCGGTGGATTTTATGCGTTTTAGTTCCATAAATGTGGTAAAATACTGGTAGCTATGCCTATAAATAGTTTTTTTTTCTTTCTTTTTTTTTAACACTAGAACCGCGGAATTTTTTTCTCGTGATTCCTAAAAAATTTCACACTAGAATTTTCATTTTTAACTAAACCACTAATTTATTTATATTATTTCTCTTCATCATATATATAATTTATTTTATAAAGAATTTTCTGGTTCGAAACAACATCTATTCATTTGCTACGGGTCAAAATGACCCGGTTCCGCGGTTCTAGTGTTAAGATTAATTAAGGCAAATTACTGTACAAAAATTTTGAGAAAAGCTTTTTGAAATTCCTTGAAGTGCTTGAACCATAAATTAATGATTTCGAATAAGCTTTTTTTTCTTTAGAAATCTTAGAGACCGATATACTTTTGAGATTTCAAGAAGCATTTATAGAAAAAAAAAGTTTTGCGCCACAAATTTTCAGAAACATTTCTTCACAGTTTTTATAGTGTATTAGTCTGTTTTTACAACCCAGAATATAAGTTTTCATTTATTCTCTAGCCAACCGCCTCAATATACATGTTTTCATCCTTTGAGCTCTGAGGGTGAATTTCTTCAAAATGTCCAAATGCCACATTGTCACCAATATATAGTAAACAAAAGATTCGACTATTTATAAACACGAAAAAAATGCGTTATTCTATTTTCAGATAAATTTCGTTGAATATTCCTGTGTCAATATGACATTTCGGGATTAAAATTAAGAACTAGAAAATTCCCACATCTGAACTCAAAGAGTTAAATATGAACATGATAAATTAATAGCATCTGCAATAACATTAAAATTGTATGGTTATATATAAAATATATATTATTATTGTACGTATAAAATCAATTACGCTGTTGAATATTGTTTAATTGAAAGTTAATAATATCATAAATAGCGATATCATTTAGTTTCGAAGGACCCTTAACATTTTAAATAAACTCAGTCAAAAAAATCACTAATCATACGTTATGCCTACTTGACAATGAAATCGTTAAACCCACATGAAAAAAAAATCTAAACTACACATTAAAACATAGGGATTATTATTATTATTATTATTATTGTGTAATAGAAAATAAATAATCTACATTTTACACATAAATAATACTGAGTTGCTAAGTCTTCAGCTTTTTGGATACCAGTGTTTTAATACAGAAATTGTTACTTTATTCAATTAGAAGGTTTGGGAGGCTCTAAGATAACAGTGGTGTGCAAAAAGCCGGAGACTTGACAACCCTATTATTATTACTTGATAATATTCGTTAAGAACAGTAAAAAAATGTGGAATACAGGGTTAGCGAACAGCAAGTTGCCCATTTCTTTGAAGCCTGGTTTTTATTCTGTAACTCCGATTGGAGACGAAATTTCACCCTTTCCGGCGCATTAATCCTAATGCCCGGGACTACCTAATTTTAATTCCAAATTTACAAACGGCATCAACAATATTTTAATAAAATTCTGCTGTCAGTCAATCATTTCAGAATTTTACAAACAGACATTTTTTGTTCCGGAAAGAATTAAAGCACAAATAACTTAAACGGTTCGCTTGCCATTTTTGAATTAAAAACATGTCTATGAAATATATTTCGACGTTTGACATTACAGTATCCAATGAATTAAGAAGCATATATTTGAATGTTCATTATTTCTTTCCATAAATAATATTTAATAATAAATATTTAATATACATGTAATGAAACCTCAAATTATCCATTAATCTAGAATCTAGAATCTGTAATATAAAAATATTATTTATTGCTAAATCTAGTGAGTCTAGCTAAATAACCAAAACATGGTGAAGAATGTTTTCTTCTGGTACACATTAAAGATATATTCGTGTCCTTTTTTTGGAACCCGAGACCGACAGTTTGAACCTTTTTGTGTTTTTATGTCACCTGACATCAAGCTCTAATCCGAATTTTGAAAATTGTAAATAACATTTTACAATTGTTTCAAGATAATTTTTTCATTTAAAAACATTCCCTACATAAAAATATGCACTAATCTCAAATACTCTCTCTTGATAATTTTCCATAATTTCGCTGAAAAACAAAAAAAATTAGCAAATTTGTTATTTATATTGAATTACTGTCAGAAATCTGGAAATGTCACTTTTTGTTCTTTTAAAATACCATGGTACAAGCATATCTGAAAAACATGAGTTCTGTTTTCCACTAATTCCAAAAGGGATTTCATAAAAAAAAATGGGATAGACAAGGGATATCACATGGCATATTTGTATGTAACTGACCGTACAAAGGCCTCAGAATTGGATAGAATACTTCTCCTTTTATCCTATTGATAACAATTCCATTCCCTTTCAAATTCGTTTTTAAAGGATTGCAAAATACTTTAGGAAATTTAGACTACATTGTTGTTTCTGAAATAGCACGTTTTTCCGCTGTTTTCAATTTGCAAAAAAATAAAATTTTCAGTTTGATCCCGAGCCTGAAAATTCGTATAAAAATTGAGTCCGTTCCGTGCCTGGGTTCGGACTCTATTTGGGTCCTCTCATCTCTAATAAAGATCACAGAGAAGAGATACGGGTGTTGAGATCTTTAACAATCCTAAAGTAGAATCAGTATAATAATCACGTGTTTATTATAGTTCATGACATTTATCGCCAAGGCTTAGCGCCTGTTTGCGAAAGGAAAATAAAAAAAAATTTCGCATCGTTAATTTAAAGTAACTATATTATTTAACTAATTTAAAACAGATTTTAAGTTGATTTGTTTTACTTCGTTTATGTTTTTTCACAATTTCACATGTATAATGGAGATGTTGAGTATCTTTATATATATTTTTTCACGATCGGCAACAATTTAGATATTGCCAAACAAGGAATAATGAGCCAAATCTCAAAACCTTTACATGAGTGGAACTGGTCATGTTGATGGCGCTTTTCAAGAGATTTCTTAGAAAGTACATTCCAAAAATATCTCTTCTCTATGGTAGAGATACATTTATATCTGAATTTTTGCGCTACAAAATTTGCGATTAATATATAATTAGCGTATTGTTTAATAATCTGTTGTTTAAATTTCATCTGTGTCGGAACATTAGATGAGACTCCAAAATCTTCGAAAATTAGTAACTTACTTTTCGCTAACCCTGCTCATTCCGCACAGATTATGAAGAATTATTAGTATTATTTTTCTCTATCAAGATTTCAATTACTTAAACAAAATTATTCATCAAATCTAATTTCTTCTCACTTATAATATGAATGAAATTTAATTTCTTTTTAAATATAAATTTTTCTTACCTTATCGTAACAGAACTTTTCAAATTCTCGACATGTTTCATAACGGCCAATAGCCTTAAAAAGAGATAGTATTATAAAAATTCATGCCCTTCAAATACATATTTAATAATTTTACATAAATAAAATCACATTTGACAGTTGTTTTTTTTTATAATTAAAGCTACAAGAGTTTTTATTTAACTTGAAAATTTCAAAATACAAAATTTTTGGCGTATAAATAGTTACGAAGAAGTAAAGGTGAAAACAGAAAATCATTTCAAAGCTTTACACACAAATTTGATCACTCTACCGCTTTGAAATAATGCAACACCGTCTAATGATTTAAATTTGAACTATTTTTTAAGTACTCTATATAAAATCTTAAAATTACCTAATAAACAGATTACTTATCTTATCTTTATATTTATTATAGGCTAGTTCCATTAGTACTTGTAGCGTAGGTCGCGTGCAACGAATTTTGGCTACCAATATTTTAGAACGGAAAAATGTGACTTATTTTATCTTAGATATCACATTGGTTGAATAAGAAGACGCAAACGTTTCGAAAATGACAGTGGCAATCAAACATAGCAGTTATCAACTATGTGACTTCACTATAAAAACCCATGTAACTAGCCTATAATTAATACCAGGTGTCCCAGAAATGACTGATTAATTTTAAAATTCAATAACTTGCAAACGGTGATAGCTATTTTAAAAAAAAATTGCAGGAGGGTTATGTATAATGTCAGGGGTTTTTTACCGTATTTTTTTATTTTAGTTCAAATTTCAAACAATAGGCGGCGCTGACGGCGATTGAAGGCCAGGTCGACACTTCACTCAGCACTGATCACCTGGCCTTCAATCGCCATCAGCACCACCTATTGTTTGAAATTCGAACTAAAATAAAAAAATTAAGGTAAAAAAACTCCTGACATTATACATAACCCTCCTGCAAAAAGTTTTTAAATAGCTGTCACCGTTTGCAAGTTATTGAATTTTAAAATCCATCAGTCATTTTTGGGACACCCGGTACATTGCCATATAAACTCGCGTACAAGTTGACAACCAAGAACGAGAGGAAAAACGAATTGTATACCAGTATAATTGAATAGTTATCTTTGCCTTATTTAATGAAGAAAGTTATTGAAAACTCTGCAAATAAAAAAGGCGAAAATGATTATTTGCATTTTTTTACTATGAAACCTGTTTTTGTCATGAATTTGAGCATGACTTATAAGTGATTCATACTTGGCAGCCTCCCGCTTTTTTTAAATTAACAAAAAATATTTTAAACCTGAAAATTTATTTCATGAATGAATGCCTACTAGGTTTTGAATAACTACCATATCGATTAAAGAAACATTTAATTTAATAAATTTTCTGGTGTAAAGTAGGTTTTTTTCGTTTAAAAAAAGTGGGAAGCTGGCAACTATGGCGAGTACATCGCCTGTAATATGTCAAATTAATCAATATGAAAATAGTGTTGCCCGTTTTTCAAGTCCAGATTTCTTGATTTACACCACTTTTCTGAAATAGTAAAATTCCCCTTCTTTTTGTCTTAATTAACACGTCATTAAAGGCTAAATGAAAAAATTTTACTGCTTCTAAAAGTGGTGCCAATCAAAAAGTATCAATTTCAAAACAAGTAACCCACCAGCAACACTGTTTACATATTGAATAGTTTGATATAGTATCGACGGCATCATCTTGCTACAACCTCCCCAGTTACTTCATTCGTAACTGCTAGACAATATGCTACATGTTTTTCCTCTTTAATCGAATCCCCATTAGTATAATTAACAATAAATATTTCAAGAACCTGTCATGTGACCACTGCCAAAAAAATTGTCATTTGAATCAGAAAATAAATAAAATGTAAATCACACATAAATAAATTATGTAAAGAAATAACTTAGTTAAAAATAAAAATTTGGTGAAAATGTTTTTATGAAATTTGAGTGAAGTTCCCTGTATCTTTAGTATTAACATTAAACTTTTGATGAAGGAAAAATATGTATTTTTTAAAATAATTTATTTGAATATAAATATGAGTATGGGAGAAACGAGAGATTCGTTACGATTCTTACTGAAACAGAATATTAGGGTCGCAGTACATTTTTTTTTAAATTGGAAATTGAGCCCTTTTACTAGCATGAAAAATCAGGTATATTAATAAAACGCATTAAATAAATAGACTCGATATATCTTTAGGAAGAGAGAATAGTTGAAAATGTCATAAAAGTTTATCATTGTACAGTAATTAATTAACATTCTCGAGTTTTGATTAGTCGCGAAATAGAAAATGCAGAGTATTTTAACTTACGCGCTCCTAAAGAAAAATCTTTTACATGGACGTTGACGTGACTTGCAAGAAAAGTATAAAATAAAATGCATTTAAAAAAATAGTGGTGCGAATAGAATATAAAAATTGCTGCCTGTGGCAGATTTGCGGTTGTGCTTTTGGCATACGCGAGAACTTAACCCTCGTGAATGTTAAAGAATTACTGTACATTTAATATAACAATAAGAAGATATTTGATAGCAACATATCCCTTTTTATAACAAACCCGATATCTAAACCTTATAGGACGTAAAAAACATGAAGCTTCTTTTTTTCTTTTAAGAATTATACTATACTAAATAAAACTTTGTAGATAATAAAAATATTTTTAAAGATAGGAACTTCATTTCGTGATTAGTTTTTATAGAATAATTAGGAAATAAAAATGTGCTTACATACATCCATTGAACAATTCACTTATGTTAATTTCGTTTCATATATTTATTTATTTAAAGCTTATTTTGTCTCCTTTACTCATATTTTTTTAATAAATAGGAACTTTTCTTAAAATATACAAACATGTATAGATAGTAAGTAAAGGCAACGTTTGAGACATTAAAATAAAATAAATGTTTATTAACTAAATGAGTTCATTTTATACTAATTTGTTTGATTAATATCTCTATTATTGAATATTTGTTTAAATTCATTTTTTAGTCTCGCAACTAATAAGTTACAATGGTTTAATCAGTGTTTGAGAAATTTTGTTATTCTAATTGGTATTTTCAATATTGTTTTTGCCTAACATTTGTTGAAATGTTCAATATTTACTTTTTACGCATCACCTTTCTATAAGTGTGAAAATATTATACAGGTGTCAACGTGTAGGGATTTTTGATACCACTAAAATTTAATGGTAAACTTTGAATAGTATAATCAACGAAATTAAAATTTTTTGTTTGCGTTTAAATAAGGCAGTAACTTCTATTAATTATTACATTGCGGCTGCGGTTATTTTTTTTTTTTATTTTTTTTTTATTTTTTTTTTTTGCATGGAATGAAACGGAATAAAACAACTAATTTTAATTCCTTGATGCCATATTCGTACCAGAATAGTGGAATGAAACTTTAAATTTATTAAATAAGAGTATAGAAACTGTTGCTTATTTTGAAATAAATTTGTTTGTAAATTCCAGCGCCGTTCACTTGTTTCAGCATTTTATGACTAGAAGTATCTCGCCCCAGAAAGAGTTAACACAAATATTTTCTTAACAGCTAATTACTAAAGCATGAAATAAAACTTGGATTGTATGAGTGACCTACACCCTCTGGAGTGCTGCAGTCAAGAGAAAGGCGTCTCCTGGCGAATTTCTCTTTCTTCCTTATCATACTTAGGGTGTGAGCTACGAAACAGATTACATGTATCCTACCCCATTCTAAATTTTCTTCGAATTTAATGATTTTTTTTACGATTAAATAAATCAATAATCTCTATTAAATATTAATGGTAACAAAAATCCGTTCAAGTTGGCAGCTATGGGATTACAGGGTTCGTATGCCTCCTGGAATTTTACAGACCAGAAACTTCTACGGCAATAGTATTTTCTGATAGAAAATCCCTCCTTAAAAGAAACCGTAATTTTACCTCTTTAACTTCTTTTTCTATAACAAAATACTGGTAAATAATACCTTTGAAAAATTCCCGACCCATACAAACCCTATATTATGATTCTAAATATTCTAAAACCCGGTTACTAGTATAATTAAACCTTTGCACTCTGGCGTCTCTTATTCATTTTTTTTTTTTTTTTTTTTTTTTTTTTTTTTTTTTTGGTAAGGGCCACTTTTTTTAAAAGAAGTTTCCTGGAAGTAAACAATTTCAAAATTGCTCTTATTAAATAAGGCAAAATTTAATTTTCTTTATTAGTGGTGCCAAAAAGAAATTTTTCAAAGAAAGATTATGTCCGGTCATACTGGACATACGAGTGCAAATGGTAAATCTTGATAACATACCTGTCCCAATAAAAAAGTCAAATTTTATTTATTTACTAAATTTCTTTCTATTACTTTTTAGGTTAACCCTTTTAGCTCAGGTGGTTAAATGTTCTACCACTTAATTTTAATTCCGAAATGTCACAATCGCTACGGAATATTCGACTAAGTTTATTTAAAATAGGTTTAATGCATTTTTTTCCCCGTGTAAATCTTAAACCAAATTTTTCCTTTGCAAAATCCTGGTGCCTATGTGACATTTGGAATTTCGAAGAAATTTACCCACCAGAGCTAAAATGTTTAACACAAATAATATTTACTTAGCATCTGAGTACCAAAGCATAAAATAAAACTTGAATTACATGAGTGACCTACACCCTCTCGAGTGCTGCATTCAAGAGAAAGGCGTCTCCTGGCGAATTGCTGCTTCTTCCTTATCATACTTAGGGTGTGAGCTACGAAACAGATTACATGTACCCTACCCCATTCCAAATGTTCTTCGAATTTCTAGGTAGACGTGTCAGAAAAGAGAGCCCATTCGTTTCACACAAACTACCTCCAAACTTCTCTTCTAAAAATAAGTTTTATGAGTGAGACTTTGTTCACTCTTGAACAAATATATAATTAAACTGTTTTTTAATACTTTACTTTTTTTATTTTGATACAACATTTTAAAAGGTTTATAAAATAGAAAATAATGCATGTAATTTCTAGTATTAATTGCTAACGTGTTTAAATTTTTACGTGGATAGTTTAATTTGAGATTTATTTTTTAAGTCAATTTTATCTTTTTTAAATGATTTCATACCTACGCTACAGTATTTAGTTACATTAAAGGTCTTTGTGAATAAGAATAGGAGATGCTCCGAAAACTGGGATTTTATTTCAAATTGTAAGGAATATTTAACCCTTTTGACTCCGGCGTCTCTTACATAAATTGTAATTGGTTAGCAATTTTTTTTAAAAGATGTTATAAACGATAACTTCAAAGATTCATTGTCAATGATTCTTTAGCCTAGGGGTGCTCAACCTGTAGCCCACGAGCCACGTTGATACAACTATTTTTATGCAGAATAATATTCTTTATAATAATGACAGAAACTTTGCTATTAAATAAATCAAACGTCACTTTTCAAATACTCTGGAGAAAAACAATTTTCTGGCAAAAAAGCTGTGCCCCATTACTTCAATGAAATAAGGAAAATTTTATTTTCATGCATTATTGGTGCCAAAAAACAAAATTTGCAAAGAAAGATGATGCCGCGTCAGACGCGACAAAGGAGTGCAAAAGGTTAAAAATATGTACCGTAATTTCCGGCGTATAATCCGCGGATCAAACAATTCTTTTTGGACCCAGAAATATTATTTAGTGATTGAAGACAAATATTTACGGCGATCTGATAAGTTACATTTCTTTTTTAAAAAATTCTGGGTCAAAAAATAATTTTTTGATCCGCGGATTATAAGCAGGAAATTACGGTACATTAAACAATTAACCCTTCGGACTCCGGTGCCTCTTACACAAATTTTATTTGATTAGCACCACTTTTTTAAAAGAATTTTCCTTGACGTAGACAATTTCAAAAATTCTCTAATTAAATAAGGAATTTTTTATTTTCCTTTATTAATGGTGCCAAAAACAAATTTTGGAAGGAGAGATGATGTCTCCGCAGAGGGGACAACGGAGTACCAAGGGTTAACCACTTAATTGTCGCGCCCGAGACATTCACGGACTGCAAGTTTCAAGGCTTTTATTCAGAATTGTTTGATTCCCACCAGTTTTATAAAATAGTGTAATTGCTTTTATTCTGGTATCATTTACTTGTCATTACATAAAAAAAATATTTTTTTTTTCAAAAATGTGGTGGGAAGAATGAATTTGAATTTTTTAAGAGTAATTTAATGCGACCATTAAGTTTTTAAAGGATTTATTTTCAGGTTTTGTTTATTGCATTCTGATCACGGCTGCCAGTTCGACCTCCAATTTTAATTCGCAATTTGAAATTCATATCGGAAATTTCAAAGAAATAATTTTTATTTTATGTGATCGCTGAATGTCTTTTATTAAATAAAGCCTAGAATATTTTTCTTTATTTGTGGTAGGAACACTAAATTTCTGAATATAAGTCGCTGCCTAACTGGCAGCCTTAATTCTGATTACTGTTGTTTTATAAAAAGATTTTTTTTTTTTTTGCTTCTAATCTTATTAATATTATTATTGTTATTTCGGAGGAACACTAACTTTCTGAATAAAAGTCGCTGCCTAACTGGCAGCCCTAATTCAGGTTACAGGGCTCCCAAATGGTCGCGAACTGAACACCAATATTTTTAACAGAAAACTTAATAGCAGGTTTCAACAGCATTTGTGCTAAAACTAACCTCCGAAGGCCCTTGCTGCGCAATTTGCAAAAAATATATAAAACGAAAATCTTTCTAAGAAAATATTGATGTTCAGTTGTCGGACCAGTTCGGGAGCCCTGTGATTACTGTTGTTTTACAAAAAGTTTTTTTTTTTTTTTTGCTTCTAATCTTATTAATATTATTATTGTTATTTCGGAGGAACACTATCTTTCTGAATAAAAGTCGCTGCCTAACTGGCAGCCCTAATTCTGATTACTGTTGTTATATAAAAAGATTTTTTTTTTTTTTTTTTTTGCTTTTAATTTAAATAATCTTATTGTTATTTCGAAATTTTACTTTTGATTTTCTTGCATATCTTGTAGCCATGTACAAGGATCTACACAAAGGTATTATTTAGAAAATGAAGGGTGGGGCAACTCACTGATTTCCAAAACTTTTTTTTTTAATTCTTTGCACTCGAGAGGGATTCTCACTGACCTCTAGTGTCACACGTAAATGGGTGATTCAAATGCTCCGGACACCAGTATTTCAAACTAAATATATTCTTTAATTTAAATTCCATGAACTGACGTTCATCGCCGCTTAATTGACTGATTAATCTGTAATAAAAGATGGCAAAATAAATTATAAGATCCAAAACATTTGGCGTCCCCACTTACGAGGGACGCCTGAGAACACTAGCAATGAGTGAGAATGACCTATCGAGTGCAGAGGGTTAATAAATATATATTTTGTTTGTTATTATTAGTTAAATACTTTCATTTATCTTTACCAATTTATTAATAATTTCGTCTAAATAAAATATAATAATAAAAACATTCATTTGAAAATATGTACTAAAAATAAATGCAAGAAAAATAGTTCATTTCAAATGAACAGAAAATCTGGGTTTACTAGAGTAAAATAAAAAAATGTCGTGGCTGGACCTATGATTTATTCTGATAAAATGCAATAAATTTTAAATCTTCAACACCCATATCACTTAATTTTTAAATATCCAAACCTAATACATTAAAATGTCATAAAAGAAAAGTTCAACCCTTGACAGGCGCGCTGTCCAGCCTTAGTGATGTCTGTCTCGGAAATTACTTTGTGTTTTATTTGCTTTAATGTTAATAAAGTACATTTTTTGAATCAGATTTCAAATATTCTCGCTTTGAACGTCCTACTGTAGGTTATTAAGCACTTTAACCCTTTCCGGCACGGGCAAAATCTGTTAGCAATTTGAGAAATTATCCACTGACCCCGGAAATCACTAACGAATTTTTCAGATATTTTTAAAGCCTTAATTTAAGTTTTATTGTAAAAAAAAATTACTAAAATATTATTGGTGCGGTTTGACAGTTTGGAATTAAAAAAACGTATCCCAGACCAGAAGCAGTGTGCCGGAAAGGGTTAAGACGGTTAGAGCGTTAATTAGGTGCTAATGTCAATTTTACAACTCCGAACCAGGTCGAAATGCGTCTAACGAATGATTAATAAAAGTGAAACTATTTTGGATAAGTTACTAAACGACTTTTACAGGGTTGCAAAAAACTAGGTGTCATCGGGTAGTCTGTCGCCAATAATATTCAAAATTTTTCTTCACGGAAAATTTATTAGCATTCGAGCAAGAACTTTTTTTATGAAATATTAGACGGGAAAAAAAGAAATAAATTTAGTGGCGAGAGACTGCCTGCTGGCACCTAGATTTTTGCACCCCTGTGCCTTTAAATAATTTTTTAGCTAATGAATCAAAATATAAAATTCAGAAAACCCATCTGCTACATTTTTTAACACTAGAATTTACAAATAATATTTTTTTTTGGAACTTTCACTTGCAAATGTTGTGTAAATCTATAACGAAAATGTTTGTTTTGAAATAGTGACATACAAAAAACTGAGTGGTAGGCACCCGGTAAAATAAAAAGCCATATAAATTTTATTAATGTAAAAAAATGTTCTTATTGTTTCTTGAAGTTAATAAAAAAATGAAATTCTGTTAAACGAACGAATACGGAAATAATCCATTTTTCTTGAGAACATACAAAATAAATAAATAAATAAATGCAAAAATATGTTAAATGCAGCAGTTTTTATAGCTATTACTTTAAAATATTAGAAGTGTAGTTCTCATGAAATTTTAATACGTAAATTATTAAAACTAAATACTTTTCTTAAAACTCATCTTTTTTCATACATACATTTAGAAAAAAAACTATTAAAAATATTTATAATATTATATATATGTGTGTGTGTGTGTTTCCGAAAAAATTACTTTATAACAGAACTAAAATGTACAAAATGAAAAATATTGTGATCAATATACCGAATTTTTAAAATGCAACGTCTTTCAAATCACTATTTTACATTTTTTCAATAAAATTTATTTATTAACGGGTATAAAATTTCCTCGTTTTTGCAAACAAGTATCTTATTAGTGAAAGTATTTTTTTTCATTTAATTGGAACAATTTTGCGATTTAGCAGAATAACATTTTCTCTAATAGAATACTGTTGTGCAAAAACGCGGAAATCTCATTCCTATTTTATATTGACCATTTTATACTATTATTTGAAAATAAGGTTCGTATTTAGATTAATATTTAAAAATACACCCTTTAAAACTTTCAGTAAATTGGAAATAAGTATAAAACAATCATAACTTTAGTACACAATATTTTTTTAAGTAGAAAAAAAACTTTTTCAATTTTTATTATGTTCCTATTTAGACTTTCAAAATTTCTTGAATTTTTATCATTTATGCAAAGTGTAATTTATTTGAAACAGCAATGAATAAAATATATTTTAAATAAATACGAAACATAAATAGGGCACAAAATAAGCCTATTTAAATTTGTGGCGCATTTATTGTGCGACATTACTTTATTATGGTGCAGTAAACTTAATTCAGTATACTTACATATATGTATATACATTAACCCAATAATTAAGAACATCTTAACTTTTATTGTTGTTTTCTCTAAGATAATATGCAACAATTTTCACAATATTCTTTACAAGGATTTTTATTATGTTATCAATTAATAACATTAATAAATGATCAGTATCAACAAATATAACCACGTATTGACAAAATTAGTATATTTTTACTACTATTTTTTAATAGAATATTTCACAATATTTAACACTAGAACCGCCATTAGGGGTCATTTTGACCCCCACAAAATTGATCGTTGTCATTTTGGAACCAGAAATTTTTTCCTAGGGCATGTTTAATATCAACAGCAGAAAAACAAGCTAATTAAGTAAGTTAAATAGTTTTAAACACAAATTCAGGTGTGAAACACATTTTATAAAACTTGAGTAAAATAACTGGCGGTTCTAGTGTTAATCGGAAAAAAATATTACAAATTCTACGATTGATCACGGAAATGTTTTTAATTTGGAGATAAAAATATTAGGCAAAAATTTTTAATGTAATATATCAAATAATATAATACGTATTTCCGATATCTCAAAAAAGTTATTAGAAGTCTAAAACAATGGTATTCGCTACGCGAAGAGTATTCTGATACCGCTATTTCCACAAAGTAATATTCGTCTTGTTTAATGCCAGAAGTTCTGTAATTGAAAAAGGTGAAGATTTTCATTTGTTTAAGTATGCCTACAAACCGGGGGCCACGTATTAAGTGCACCGGATTTAAATGAAACATTTCAGCTACCAAAAAAGCTTGTTTCAAGAAAAAGGCAGTTAATATTTTTGATTTGTATTTAGTTAGCCGTGACACTGATCCATTAAGCCAGGGTCCGTACGCATCAAGGATACAAGAGATTTTAAGTTGGTTAGTTGTGTTTGTGACGGCCAGTCACGAGGGATATAGATCTTAAGGGGTTAGTGCCCTCTTTGGAGGTCTTTTTAAGGGAACCTAAAACGTATTTACGCAAGAAAATCCAATTATCGATGAAAACCACAGAAAAATCCGAACGACTATGTTGACGACTAATCGAGTAATACACAAAATTGATCATAGAGGTGCCTCATAATAATGATCTTATATCTAAGAGTTGAAGCTAATCAGTAAATTTTGCGTAAAAAATCGAATTATCTTAATTAAGGGAAGTTACCCTTATTCCCCTCCTCTCTTTATACACAACCAAACAACACACAAAACTAATCATCGAGGTGCCTCAACAGAATGATCCTATATCTAAATTTTGAAGCTAATCTGTAAATGTTGTGTAAAAAACATATTTGCCTAGATTAAGGGGGCGTATTCCTATTCTCCTCCCTCTTTATACGTAACCAATGAACACCCAAAACTAATCATGGAGGCGCCTCATCAGAATGATCATATACCTGAAATTTGAATGAAATCAGATAATCCATTTTGCGTGAAATCCATTTTGCATGAAAATCCCATATATCTAACTTAAGAGGGGGGATTAGCCCACGTCCTCCCCCCTCATACTTAACCAATGAGCACCCAAAACTAATCATGGAGGCGCCTCATCTGAATGATAATATACCTAAAATTTGAATGAAATCAGATAATCTATTTTGCATGAAAATCCCATATATCTAACTTAAGAGGGGGATTAGCCCACGCTCCCCCCCCCCTTATACTTACCCAATGAACTCCCAAAATTAATTAGAAAAGCGCCTTATCGCAGTAAACCTATATCCAAAATTTGCAGAAAATCGGATATTTTCATCATGAGTTAACGAGTTACATACATACATACAGAACGAGCGGGCACATAAGCTCTCAGGCTTAGATAGCCTGTGAGTTAAAAAGGAAAATTAATTAAATAGTAAGCGAAGTAACAAAGTTAAAAGTTTTTTAATTCCTTAAATGTGTTTCCTGGATATGTAACTGGATTCAGACAAGCACAGCTTTCTTTCTTTATTATTAAAACCTTTTTGATACCGCTAATTTGTATTTGTAAATTTCTCTTTATTGATTGTCAGATATTTTTCGATTAAGTAAGACAAATATTTTATGCCGAAAAAGGGATTTTTAACCCCTGTTTTTAATTTATTTTCTCAAAAACAATGTAATAGTTAAAGGATTTAGAAAAGGTGATAAGAGCACTAGAATGGCGTCAAGGGGGGGGGGGTGTTATTTTATTACCGATACTATTCTATATAACATTTGGCTTCATTCACTTCTTTGTGTCTCAGTGTTTCATCAGAAGACGGAGCCATCTCAGTTCGAAGCGCCACATTGACACCAGAATTCTGATATAAATATTTTCAGTTTACTATGTATGGGAAAAACTCCCCCTCCCTTTTTCATATTTCTAAATAAATTTATACGTAAATTCCAATGTCAATCAGTGATTTCAGCATTTTCGCAATTTTTTTCAACATTTTCGCAGTCAGCATTTTTGAAAGTATTCTGCATCTTAAAGCGTTAATCATTGAACGTTATATGATTTAACAAAGTAAAATTTTGATTGCAATAACAGTGGTAATAAAATGATCTACAACAGCCCTAACTCTACGCCACTGGATAGGGATTGTGCAGTGAAAAATTAATGTTTTGTTTTTTCCAAACAAAGGTTCTTAGATTTATCTTAGATTTATAAGAAATCATTTTAATTTTAAGCATGTTTAAAAAGAAAAAAATTGCATCTAATATAGCAGAGCTAATCCCAAAAGCAATGACTATAATAGACATCAAAGAATAATATTTTTGCAGTTTCAGTGTACATAATTGTATGTCATTGTTATATGTCTTAAATTTGCAGAAAGAATGTATCGATATTTTCACATAAATGAGACATGGTTTTATTACGAAATAAATTTTGTTTCACCTACGTAAAAATGTACCATACCCCCCTGCCTGGGAATCGTTTTAACCCATTATTGATTTATTGGTTTAAAATTTAAATAAAGGTATAATTACGACATTCGTATTAATTGAAATGACAATATTTTATCAACAACATTTTATTTAACTGGAAATAATGATGTATTTTTATTCGTCTGGAATTTGTTGAATTGTTTGCTTTAAGTATCCGTCCCATATCGAGTTTTCTTTTGCAATTTCTGCGATATTTATGCATTGTTATGAGGAAACCTAAATTGCGAAACAAGCGTGCAAAATACAATTACCGTCACAAAAGTCCACGACATTCTAAATGTTTGCTAAAAATTTTGCTCAGAGTTATGGTGAAATATTATTGCAAAATTATGTTTGGAAAACATTTTATTATAGATATACTATTAAAAAAGGTATTTTGATTTTTCGAAAACAACTATTAGAGAGGACACTTGTACTTAGTATATAAAATTATTTTAAACGTTATGAAATACAGGGTGCTCACTAAAGTCCCGCCCACCCCGATTAAATTCTAAACAGTGTATTCATAACTAATACAAATAATAGTAATTAATAAAAATGCTAATAGATAAAATAAAGCTTCTAGGTATATTAAAGTGACTTTACGATATAGTACCATGCAATATATAACATCAAAAAAATTCTTAGTGATGCTCATATTTGCATTTTTATTCATATCAATTAAAAAAAGTATTAAAAAACATTTAACTTATACACATATTTATAAGGCAATTATTTTTACATTCAAAAGTGTATGGTTTTTTCTTTGAAGAATAATTTTAAATTAACCAAGAATACTTCTCAAGAATTTAGAGAAATCTACTTTTTTTAATATCTTGTACTTCTTAATTTTTAAAACTTTCATCATGTACATTTTCATTCTAAAAACTTACGTCCTGATCTAGAATTTTATATGATTCAGCACAAGAATTATCTACCGCTTCATCAAACTCATTACAGACATCGGCTGACTTAACAATAGTACTCGAATCCATGCATATTTTATGTTTGAGTTCTTGTCTACTTCAGTTGACAGTCGTTTGACCACGATATTAGTAGCCTTTCGTGCACTTACGATCAATCACCACGCTTAAAAAGATTGCTTAAGATTTGGCATATGAAAAAAAAAGGAAACAATTTTACCATAATAACTCTTTTCTATAATTCAATCACGCTAATTACTGAAATGAAAGTTTGATGAAGTGCTAAAGAATTTGATGTTAATCTGCCAATTTCTTTATCTTTGTGCGTTTATTTTATTGTTACATGTTAATTTTTTATCATTTAATAAAATGTTTTAAATTACAAAAGTTCTTTACTCAAATTTATGTCAAAGCAATCCTTATGGAAGCTGACAGAGAGTTATTATTAACCCTTTCAGATAAGTGTGCTCAGATGAAGCGCATATTTTCATTAAAGGAAACAGGTTTCATTTCATAATTCACACAATTAAAAAAGAAAAAATATATAATCGATTTAGTGAGAATTTTTTTATTTATTTTATTTTATTTTTATTTTTTATTTATTTATTTGTTTATTTTTTTTATTTTTTTTATTTATTTTTTTTTAATTAGGAGCGGAATGCACTTTGTGACAATAAATATAGTAATAATGTAACTTAAGACTTAACAATAGTACTCGAATCCGCGCATATTTTATGTTTGAAAAAGAAAAAATATATAATCGATTTAGAAGGAAATTTATTTATTTGAAATTAGGAGCAGAATACACTTCATGCAAATAAATATAGTAATAATATAAATCTAATATAAGCACTGTAACCCTTAATTGTAATATTTCCATACAATACCATTTACACTGTAACCCACTGTAATCTAATATAAGCACTGTAAACTATGTGTTCAAAAACCTAGGCGCCAGCGAGTAGTCTCTCACCACTAAAGTTTAAAAGTTTTCTTCTCCGAAATTTTAATAGCGTCCTAGCAGCAATTTTACACGAGATACTAGACAGAAAAAAAGGCGAAAGCGTTGAAATGAATAATTGACACCGGAATTTACATACAAATGTATTTGAAAAACAGCAAAAGCTATTATTTTCGTACATATTAATCTGAAAATGTTTATACCAGAATTCTGGTATTATTGTAGCACTTCGTAATCAAGCTGGATGTTCCATGTAATGGAACATTGAGCCACAAGAGATTAAGCTCTAGGGTAAATTTTTTCAAAATGCCCAAGTGTCACAACAGCATTATTATTTTATAAACAAAATATTCGGCTTATAATATACACAAAAAAAAGAAAATACATTAATCTATTTTTACATAAATTTGGTTGAAGATCCCGGAAATTAAACAAAGTTGTAGCCGGTATAGAAAAAAATTCCACATAAATATTAGCCATTCTTATTGATCCATATAGAGAAAAATCTATATAAATAATGAAATTTTAGAATTTCATGTACTCTTTTAAAATGTACTAGAAAATTGGCATTGATGTTTTACATAATATGTCATAATAAATTATCAACTAATCAAATGAGATACTTTTTTAAAATATACGACAATTAAATAACCAAAATTGATATTTTATATAGTATGTGGCGATAAATTATCAACCGATCAAATAATGCCCTTTTTTTAAATATAAGAGATTCGAATAGCAAAAATTTTGAACAAAAAAACAAAATTAAAAAAAAAAAACTAAATAAGTAGTGAAAAGCACAGCAAAAGTAACTAGATTCTCCACGTAACTGAAAATTCTAAGTGACCAGAAAGGGAAAACGTTAAAGATAAGATTGAATTTCTTTATAAATTATTTTTTATGTTACCGTAATTTCAGGTGTATAAGCCGCGGCTCAAACAATTCTTTTTGGACCCAGAAATCTTATTTAGTAATTGAAGACGAATATTTACGGCGATCTAACTAGTTATATTTGTTTCTTTAAAAAATCTGGGTCGAAAAAGAATTGTTTGAGCTGCGGCTTATACACCCGAAATTACGGTAAATTTATGTTCTTTAATGATTATTTAATTTACTGACCAATACAATGTGATTATATTAGACTTCATAAGAGCTCGCTATTAAACCTTTTAGAGGAATTGCTTTTTTGTAATACTGAATTCTCATCGAAAATTTGGAAAATTTAATTTAAAAAAGAGGGGAGCAATTTTACAACATTATAAAACCGAAGTTAAGACGTTACAACATTATACCACCAAAGAAAAGTTTTATTAAATATTTCTGGCGGAAATCTGTATATAATATATCCCACAAGTCGAAAACAAATCAATTTATGCATGTTTTCAATGTAGTCAATTGCTACATTAATTAAATGTGAAACAGGGTTCGTACGGCTCCGGGAATTTCCTAACCAGGGAATTCTTTGGTACCAATATGTTCTTATAGAAAATTTCTCCTTAAATAAAGCGAAATTTGGCACTTTAAACTAGATTTTTTATTTATTTATTTATTTATTTATTTATTTTATAAAAAAAAAATTCTGATATTTTGCCGGGACGAACCATGTGAAACTAGCTATTTTTAATTATGATATTGCTGAAGGTGTTTCTTAATTGTTGAAGAATTTATTAATTAAATATTAAATTTATTATCACGTTTTCACACTTATTAGAACTGCTCGACGAACACTTTACTACGCTTTGGGTTCTTTGAGTTATATACAGAAAAAAAGATTTTCCATACTCATACAAGTTAAATAGTAAAAAAATTTAATTTTATGACCAAAAGTTATCGAGATATTGTATATGCTGAATTTTATAAATTTTCAGCTTTTTCTAGTACTAAAAATGCATTTTGTTATTTTTAATGCCATACTGTTACAAATGGTAGATGAAAAGAGTTCAAAAATCTATTAATTTCCATCAACGAGTATAATAAGCATTATAGGAAATTACATTTTTCAGGCTTTTGTTGCTGTGGTTTTGTCGAAAGCAATAATTTTTTTTTCTGTGTGTATTTTCCAGTTTTGTCAATTCATAATTTTAATTGCCATGGAGGGTATAATCTACGTTTCGGGAGATTTCTACTTCCATCAAAAAATTCCTTTAAAACTCCCCTCCCCTCTCTTGAAATAATTTCTACCACTCCTTTGCCTTTTTCAGCATATAAAAGCAAAATAACATTTTAAACTCATATGTGGGGACAGGGTTGAAATTTGGGCTCCATTTTTGTTAAAAAATTTCGCTTTAATACCAGAAATTAAGAATATAATTCTTTCGTTTGTTTAATGAGGAATGCTTTGCAATTGCAAAAAGTAAAAAATCTTCTGGCAGAACTTCTCGGTATGAATTTGAATTTTTGGGCTAAAAATGGCCAAACGGGCAACCCTATGCGTTGGGGTATCGCAAAGTCTTAATTACAGGCAAATAGCATTCAATGCGAACTCGCACCACTTTTTCGAAACAAAAATCTCGTGCATATACTGAGAACATTACGAAATCTATTGTTTAAAAATAGTGGGGCGAATAAAATATAAAAATATTCACCTGTAGCTGAAACTTTTCGGTACTCCCACGTATTTTTTTCTTTGTGATAACAATAAATACATAGTCATTTAGATTATTTACATCCTCTCATCAAAATTTCCGCTTCTCTTTATTATCACCGATCAATGCAAAGTTTCCAAACAGTTTTTAAATTTCTCCAATTTAAAAAAAAAAAATGTATATTTCAGATTCGCTAATTTAATTAACAAAGACGATATTTATTCTTCGGATTTATTTATTATTTTTCAGCAAAAAAATAAAATTAATTTAAAAAAAAAAAAAAAAAAAAAAAAAAAAAAAAAAAAAAACGAAAAAATATCGCTTTTTTCCCCCTAAAACATTACATATTCTATAAAGAATTATCTTCAGATGTAAATTGAAACGACATACGTATTTTTTATCGTCTATATCATGCCATATTTATATCTTGAAATATGTCTGTCTTACAATAAATTTTGCTTTTATCAGTTAAAGAATTTATCGAATGAACACAAAATTTTTTAAAACTAGAACGCTAAGAAATTTTACGTAAATTTTATAAAAAATATTTGAAACCAGAAAAATTATAAAAGATTTATATTAATTGCTTAGCTTATTTCAGTATAGTTTGTATTTAACAGCTAAACTGATAAATATTTTAGAAAAAACTTTCAAATAATACCTTTTCAATTTTCATGTGTTTTCAGAATTTTTAATCTTTTATCGCCGGTTTTTAAAACAGAAATATTTGCGTAATTGAATGGAAAAATGTTCGGATTTAATAATGCAAAATTTACTATAAAAATTTAATGGTTAGAGTAATAAATCACGATTGGCATATGTATGCCCGTGCGTGGTACGGGCAAATCATGATTGGCAAATACACGTTTTCTGTATGACGTACGGGCAAATCAGGGAAGTGGTTAATTTATTCCTTGTTTGAATATACAATTAGTCCACTGGTCGGTGTCGAATTGACACTTGCTCGGCGTTCTAACGCTGAACCCTTCAAGGGCTGTGATTAATTTTTGGGCCACCTAATTTAGATCCCTAAATGAAACACTGACACCTGAATATATTAATGAAGATTTTCTTTTTATGAAATAAGTAAACGAAAGATTTTGCATTTTAAAGAATAAATTAGTTTGTATATTCTAGTGTCAGTCACTTATTTCAGCATTTTGCGAACAGAAGTACCTTGCCCCTGAAAGGGATAAAAAGGGAATATTTCAGAAATAAAAGATTTTTACTTTGTTTCCAATTATAGTACATACAGAATGTTCCAGAATTTGACAGTCAAATTAAAAGGAGTGTTAGTAGTCCTCAAGAAAATGAAAAATTGTCATAGAACACGGGGTCACATATCACCCATTTAATGAAAATTATAAGGTACTATACCCTCATCCAACTGTGGTTGACGGTGATAACTTTCAGAAAAATGTAGTGCCATATAATGAAATTTTTGATCCACGTTCTCACCTTTGTTGCAATTATGAAAACACGAAAAATTGGTAAATGTTTCTATTATTCGCGTCAGCAGTATGCAATTGATATTCCACATTTTAGACTGTGATTATCAGCTCATACCGTATCATCGATAGCATGAGAACCCTGTTTTTCCAGAATTTTTTGTGATGAACTACATTTCATAAGAAACATGGTACATATAGCTAATTTTTTTTCTTTTGCAAAATTATTACCATCAAGCCGACTCGGTTATAAATTGACTTGAAAATCAAATGTGGTACCGTTTCTATGGTACCGCGTTTTTGAGATTACGTGGAGTAGAAGAGACAGTAAGGTAATACCAATGTAAGGTATCATATGTAATTTTCATGTCAGTTGGTGAAAGTCATACGCCTGTGTTAGTGAAAAGGAGTATAGTTGAGAAGCACTCTGTATTTGTTACTCAATATGTGGTTTGCGACTCTATATTCTATGGTGAGTTTTCATCGTCTTGATTCATTTTATCATATCCTTTTAATTTGTCTGTCAAATTTTGGAGCAACCTGTATATTAGTGTTATATAATATGGGAAAATACACTTTTCTAAAAAAATATTTAATTGATTTCAATTTTTCAATGAAACATAGAACGTTTTCTTATAAGCCAAATTATGAAAATGTATGTGATCACATTATTATACAAGCTTTTTGACCGAGTTACTTGTTATATTTAATTATTGACGAAGTACACAATTTTATTTCACTTAATGATCGAAAATTGTGCTTTTATTATTAATAAAATAGATTCAGATGGAATAATTTTACGGGATATCTTTTTTCACTTCGAATCTTATCTCTGATAGAAATTAAGTATGTATCTTCTCATTTCTCAGGAACTGCTATGTATTATTTAATTGCACTATATAAATAAAATGTTTTAGCATATGTTGAAATATTATTATTAATATCATTACCGAAATTTCCAACGAATAATTCGCTGATCAAACAATTCCTTTTGGACCCAGAAATTTTATATTGTGATTGAAGGAAAATATTAACGTCAATCCAAAAAGTTACATTTCTTTTTGGAAATGTTCTGGGTCGAAAAATGTTTGTTTGATCCGCGGATCATACGCTGGAAATTACGGTAATTTACGTATAATCCGCGGATCAAACAATTCTGTTCCGACTCAGAAATTTTATATTGTGATATTTGAAACATTTACGAAGGTTCAAGAAGTTATATTTCTTTTTGAAAATTTTCTGGGTCGGAAAAGGATTTTTTGATCCGCGGATTATACGCCGGAAATTATGGTATTTAAACAATTATTGAATGTTGTGTAACAATTCAGTGTTACCAGTGGGCTACTTTTTTTTAATTCATATTTCTTGATTGGCACCACTTTATTGAAACAGT
Organism: Maratus speculifer; assembly: GCA_964019185.1. Taxonomy (NCBI): domain Eukaryota; kingdom Metazoa; phylum Arthropoda; class Arachnida; order Araneae; family Salticidae; genus Maratus; species Maratus speculifer. The sequence continues at coordinate 308,631,417 of OZ025293.1, read as the reverse complement.
AAAATTCTCTTTATTTTAGCCTTATTTAATATGTCATTAAATAAGAAGGGTGTTACCATTTCAAAAAAGTGGTGCCAATCAAGAATCTGAATTTTAAAAAAGTAGCCCATCTGGCAACACTGTAACAATTAATACTAACCATCACGTAATACTTAATGAAATGTTATAAGGTGTAATAATTATATTAACCACTTAACTGATCAATATTTTCGAAAAGAACTTTAAAATAATACCTATTTTTTCGCGTCTTTTAGAGAATTTGTAATCTTTTATCACCGGTTTTTCAAAACAGAAATTTTTGCCTAATTGAATCAGGAATATTCTCGGATTGCATAGTGCAAAATTCACAATAAAAATTTACTGGTGAGAATAATAAATCATGATTTGAAATCCTTTGCCCGTAAGTGGTATGGTCAAATCATGATTGGCAAAAACACGTTGCATGTATAATACACGGATTAATCATTGAAGCGATTAATAAATGAATGTAGAGGCATGAATGTCAAATTTAAACATTTTCAAGCAAAATAATCACGTTTTGAATCAGAAAATGTATTTAATAAGATAATTCTTTTTTCTATATGGTACTTATTTAATTTACCGTAATTTCGGGTGTATAAGCCGCAGATCAAACAATTCTTTTTCGACCCAGAATTTTTTAAGAAACAAATATAACTAGTTAGATCGCCATAAATATTTGTCTTCAATTACTAAATAAGATTTCTGGGTCCAAAAAGAATTGTTTGATCCCCGGCTTATACACCCGAAATTACGGTATTAATTAATAGTTCTGGAAAAAGGAATCAATGCAACTACAACAGAGGTGCTTTTTCTTGAGTTCCAGTATTTCCGAATAGTAATCTTTGTCTTTATAATGCCTAGATTAGTGTCTGAAAATAGTGTTCGCCCTGGATATTATTTTTCTAAAACATTTTTTGTAGTATATGAAGCATGAATTGCATAGATGTAGAAATTGTATGTTTTAATCTTGCATGTATTTTTTATAGCTTCCTACGGCTACGAATTTTTGTCCAAGTAGTTTTTGAATAGGAATAGTTTTTTAGTCACATATTTTGGCGATAAAATAAGATGAAAGTTACTATTATGAAATAGTGATGACAAGAAGCCGTACAGTTGGTAGTTATTAGTATTCCAAAATCGTAGAAATGCCGTCCAAAATCCATGTATTATTCATATAAAAATGCATGATTGCAGTTTAAAAAGTAGTATAAATCAGAAAGAAAAGAGTTTGAAAAAAATAAAATATCATGACAAAAAGTTGAAAATGTTCTTTTATATTAAAACAACTTATAAAAGAGCAGGTAAAAGATAAACTATTTATATGTTATTATAGTATATAAAATGTCCAATATGCATAATAAAAACAATTCATGAGAACTAACTGAACTATTCATAATATAATACATATATTTCTTTTAAAATGTCAATTAAAATCAAATATTTATTACTGAAAAAAGAATTGAAATCTTTAGTTGTATTAACCCTTTCCGGCACACTGTACCCGGTCTGGGATACCTAATTTTAATTCCAAACATGCAATCGGCACCAGTAATATTTTACTAAAATTTTGCTTTTACATTAAAAGCTTAAATTAAGGATTTCAAAATATCTAAAAAAATCGTTTGTGAATTCCGGTGTCAGTCGATAATTTCTCATTTTATTACAGATTTTGCCCGTGCCGGAAAGGGTTAAAAGAAAAAACATAATTACAATAGTCTGAAGCATACAACAAACTGATTTTAATATCAGCAAGAAGATTTTGTTCGTTTTGCATGAATTAGTCTAGAATTCATTCACGTAAAAAAATCGTAAATTTATGAATAGACAGACATTTTTAGTTAATAAACATTATAATACAGTATAACATAAATGATAGCAACCATAATGGTATGTAGATGAAGCGAACTAAAATTTGTATCATGAACAGAAAATAATATTTTGAATCATCTTAATTTATATATATTACCTTGTGTGGGATTTTATTTAAAAATATTTGAATCCTTTTACTTCTATTATTTCTTTTTTTTCTTCAGTTAAAGAAAATCCCTTTTGTTGAAACCGATGTTTAATATAAAGTATTTCAATATCGCAATGTATACAAATACAACTGAAACGTTGTCATTTTGAATTCTCGAAAAAAATATTTAAAATGTAAAATACTGTTCTCTCAACAAATTATTTTGACTATTGGCATGATACTTTGCAAAGCAAATTACAGAATATCACAGACCATATTGAAGCCAATGTTTCAATGTAATATAAAATATTTATAGTATGTCCATACATTTTAAAATATAACTAAAATATTACCATATTAAGTTCTCAATACGCACAAATATCTCCACAAATTATTTTGTCTGTTGGCATAAAGGGCTGTCGATAAATGAAGTCATACCTTTTTCCATATTTTTGGCCGTCCTGACCACCTTTGTCACAAAGTGTTACCCTTCACCAACCACCCCCCCTCTTGTCACATGTTGCGCTGAATTACATAAATATGTACTTGCAGCAGTAGCGGCTGGTCAGGGGGTGCTGCATCAATTTATTCACACCACTAAAATTGTATGGTTATTTCTGTTTTATTTAATCAATAAAATTTGTCGAATAAATAATATGAAAGATTCTGTTAAATTTTAGTGGTGTGAAAAATCGGATGCAGCACTCCCTGACGAGCCGCTACTGACTTGCAGTTAAGAAACAGACCATTAAGTTATGAATTCCATTTAAATTTTTATTTTTAAACTTTAACTGTATGTTTTACTGACATTTGTGAGCATAACAAATAAAAGTTATCGTGTACTTATTTTTTATATAAATTAAATTAAGGTTTACAAAAAAAAATTATTAATATACAATAAAATATTAGTGTGAAAGATCAATTAAAAAGAGTAGTATTATGGAATTTAATGTATTTCGCTTGAAAGCTTATGTTTACTTTATGAACACGAAATACTCAACATTTAATCTGATGATTTTTATTACTTTTATTTTAGGCTGGTTCCATGGGTTTTGTAGTGTAAGTCACATTAACTTATAATTGCTATGCTTGTTTGCCACCGTTATTTTCAAAAAGTCAGTTTGGCCTTATTCAATTAATGAGAATGAGCCTATAAAATAAGTCACATTTTTTTTTGTTCTAAAATACTGGTGGCCAAAAATTGTAGCCTGTGACTTACACTACAAGTACTCATGGAAATAGCCTTTAACATAAATGTGTAATGTCAGACTTCTACTTACTCCCTTCCATTGCCTTATCATAAATTGTTACAATTTCATGGATCCCCTCCCCCCTCCAAGCGTAACATCATTTGTGTATGGCCCTTAATACTTTACAAAGCTAATTATAGAACACCAGAAGCCATATTTATTCCCAATTTTCATTTTCTAATTAGTACTATTTATAAAATATCTCGATCATTTATGCCTTATTTCCTTTACACACTTTATAAAAACATAGTAATATCATGTAATATTTATTAGCAAAATTTTTTGCGATAATTGTGCTTTTTACTTTTATTTATGCTCGCGTTTATGCACACGCTTACACCCACACCAGTGTGCATTTGTATAAATTTGTACATGTATATATGACTGTTTGAATGAAAATGCGTGCATACAATTCACATCAGCATCATATATTATTAAAGAAGACAAAACTTTTAGAATGATCATTCAATGAAGCTTCATGGCCAGCTGTGCCAAGAGATCGAAATTATTGTTTTTCCTAATTATACATTGATATGCTAGCATAGAAAAATAATTTTGAGCGTAGGATTTCAGCATTTGTGCTTATCACGAATATATAATTAATCGAAATTGAATGCAAAAGCAGACCAATCAAATAGCTTTATTGAGAAATTCAGTGTTAAACAACTTATTTACAACTATGGCAAACTAAATTTTAAAAAATGTACAGGAATCTAATTGACATAATGAAAACGGAAGATAATAAAGCTTTTAAAAATCAAGTAATGCTGCATATTAGTAAGTAATAATAATGTAATAATAATAAAGAAAGAATTTCTTTTTTTAAGGGTAATTCCATGAGCACATGTCGTGTAAGGTCACATAATACGATTTTGGATACCAGTATTTTAGAACAGAAAAATGTGACTTATTTTAACAGAGATATTTCAATAATTAAATAAGGCCATGCAAATTTTTCGAAAATAAAGGTTGCCAACAATTTAGCAGTTACAAGAAATGTGAGTTACACGACAAGTGCTCATGAAAATACCCTTAAATAAAATACATCCAGGGTTCATATGCTTTAAGGACTTTCAAGCAATTTTACCTGATTTTCTTTTAAATATAATTGTCTAAAATTAAAAATATAATTCAGCTATAATGACCACTACTCTTTTGAAACTTTAGCCACAGAATATTGGGTCGTTAGGAAAATCGTGTCCGTTTGAGAAAATTAATTCGTATTCTGTCATTCTATTAATTCTATCTTTCGAATCGGTAAATCATGTGCTAGGGTAAACAATTTTCAGTTTCAGAATCTCAAATACATTTAGCGTTTTAATATTGCTAAATTACTCACGATGTTATTGCTAAATTAATCACGATTAATCACGAATAATTAAATACTTGAAACTAATATTTTTTGAGTTGTAAAAACGATAAATAAGTCCTAAACATAAGCTTTTTTGGAGTTTTAATTAACACTAAAAAAGCCGGGTATTTTGCAAAAGTGTTATAAAAAGTGTTCCGCACCAGAATTTTAATTTTAAACTATTTATCTTATTTAATTAGTTTATTTTTGCGCTGCATATATTTAACATATCTTATGAAGAAAATTCTGGTTCGAATCGGCTATTATCACCCTGGCAGGTGTCATTTTGACCCCTAATGGCGGTTCTAGTGTTAAATAATTGAATATATACAATATTTAAATATATGAACAATATGTATGGTATAATATAAATATAATTGAATAACATACTTGAAAGAAAATATGAACAAATGATCTGTATATAAACGCCAAGAAATGCATGTATAACAATATATGTATATGAAAAATATCTTAGCAATATGTACTATATTCTAATATTTATGAATATAGTAATAAGATGCATTTTATATTCTAGGTCGCAACATATACTTTCTAGAATCTCATTAGCATAAAAGGGATCATTATTCTTAAATTAATCGAAATACATAAGAAAAGACACCTTAGCTGCCTCATTTTTATGTACCACTATTTATGAGTAAAATTCTCTATCATATTTAATCGCGAAGTTCTATTTTTAAATAAGAAATTTTAGAAGATTTACACAGGTGACAAGCGTAGTGCCAAATTGATAAAGCTTCCTCTGAAAAAAAATCGTCAAAAATTAAATACAATATCATTTGTTTGAAGAAAATTAACTGCAATTATAATACGTTAACTAAGTAAGTATTGTTCATTAGCAATTATCTCATTATATCTGCCACTTGTTGTAATATTTAGTGCAATAATTCTAACTCTCAAACAAAAAATAAATAACTACTTTTTTATTTTCTTCTTACTTTAACTACCCAAAATTTAATTTTACTTTTAAAATTTGGATGATGTTTGAAACATCTGAGATACTTTATTACGTGAGATACTTTAAGATAATACTATTTTCCCTTGGCAAAAATCATTAAATCCCAAATATAATATTATTCCTCCTCTTTTAAAGAAACTAATTGCAATTTTAGTGCTTTAACTGAATAAAACCACACTGAAAGACATACTTTCGCTATATTCCATACATCTACCACTTGTTGCAGCATTTTAATGCAATAGTTGTAGCTCTGTAACAAAAAAGTAAACCACTTTTTTACTCCTTTGTTCATTTAACTACCCAAAACTTAATTTTACTTTAAAAACTTGGATGAAATTTTGAACATCTGATGTATTAAAAAGAAAGTGAAGGAGGAACTATCGCAACGAACCTTTGGCCCTGTTAAAGGTATACCACGTTTATTTTGATTCATTAAAAATTAAGAAGCTCAAAATTGGCTTTTTCTCCCTCCTGCCATAGATTTAAAAGTATGATAAATTTATTTTCGACGTTGTACCTGCGCAGCACTAGAGAAATCCTTAACGCAATGAAATATTCAAAATGGCGTTTACATCTCAGCGTTGTCACGTGATTGTGAGCAAATCAAAATTTTTCATTCAAAGTCTGATAGATTTCATTTCCTGAATTAAAATTCAAGGACATTTTTTTTTTAATTTTCCTTATATTTACTAAACATTTATTGATTAAAGAATTATTTTTTCATAGTTTGTTGCGAATTATAAATAGATTTCGAATTTTATTTGAATAATGAATAACAATTTCAATAAATGATTTGTGAATTCCTACTGCTGTAAGATAAATTTTAAATGATTTATTTATCTTTATAAAACTATTAAAAAGATGGCGTATTTTTCATCAAATAAGGGCTATAAATAAAAAGAAACTTGTTTACAATCAGAAGTTTTATTTAATAAAATGCAACTTACTTCTACATGGAACGTATTTTTTTTTTTTTTTTTTTTTTTTTCAAAACTTGTTTGTGTTACCAGGGCTTCCAAATGGTCCGCGAACTTAACATCAATATTTTTTAACCGAAAATTTCATGATATGTTTCTACAGTATTTGTGCTAGAATTAACTTCCGAAGTTGGTTTCTTGGCAATTTGCAAGAAAAATCTAAAAGCAAAATTTCGCTAAGAAAATTCTGATGTTCAGTTGGCGGACCATTTGGGAGCTCTGTGCTACCCATTCCATATACCTCTAGGACTGTGTTATCGAGATTCTATAGCCAATATTGTATTAATTCCTTTTTAAATTCCGACATTAAATAAAATTAACATTGCTAATTTAAAATAATAATTATAATTACCCGGAATACAATGACCTTTGTTATACGCTTGAAATTATGACAATAAAAATCAAATCATACCGTATAACATGGTCACGACGTTCACGAAAACCGGATAAGAACAAAATAGGTGTTGAAGTTAATAAGAAAAATTTCGTCCTTTGATGAGATAAAGTAATGAAACTATATAAAAATTAATATGTGTGTTGTGTTATTAATGACGGCTGATATTCTGTACAAGGAATGTGGCCCGAATATGGGGGGGGGGGGGGGGCTCTCTTGGATTTTTCTATAACGATTAATAAAATGTCATATATTCTTTAGTATAAAGCACTAGCTTTCTAAAAATATCAAAGGAGATTTGCTACTACTTGAGTATTCTTGTTAATATTCTTCAGAGTTTCATCTCCTGATGAGATAATGTAATGAAACTCTATAACGATTAATAAAACATCTTACTTTCTTTAGTATAAAGCATTAGCTTTCATATAAATTCCGAATGAGATTTGCTAATACTTGAGTATTCTTGTTAATATTAATATTAGGTGTTTAACATAATTAGAGGTGTTTCATTCTTTGATGAGATAAAATAATGAAACTATAAAACAATTAATAAAAGTTTTATATTCCTTAGTTCAAAGTATTAGCTTTCAAATAAATTTCAAATGAGATTTGCTAATACTTAATTATTCTTGTTAATATTACTAACTTTCCATCCCTCCCCCTTCCTCGCTAATCGTACTATATCCAGTTTATTTTATTGTTGAATAAAATCATTGTATTTATTAGTCTACACTTAAAAAAGTCAATACTTTTATATATTTAACAGAAGAAAACTCTTACTATTAAAAGAATGGTTTTTATATGGAAGCAAATATTCCGAAAAGACTTGAATAAAACTATAAATCCGAAGTGCAATTTACTTAGTAGTTAGTATAAAGCTAACAGAATTAACCATCGTATGAACCATTAGTATAAAGCTAAGCAGTCTGCCAGTTGGACATCCCTACTCTAAAACGTCATTTGTCAAATTATTTTAACTGTTTTACATAATATGCCTCATAAATTATTAACCACTAACATTTTTTATAAACTATAGCTGAGTCTTTGGTTATTTATAGGCAAATGTAAAGTTTTTCTTTTATAAGATACGATTTTTAAATATCCATATTTTATATGGAAAGACTTTCATATGCAACTTCGTTCAAAATATTAACATACATACTTACAATCCTTATTATTATGAAAGAATGTTTAAAATACTATAATTCAGTGATGCACAACCTTTTTGCCAGAAAATTGTGTCCCACCAGAATATTTGAAAGGAGTCGTTTGCTTTATTTAATTGGTAAAGATTTCGTCAAAACTATAAGGAAAAATATTCTGCATAAAAATAGTGGTATCTTTGTGGCCCGCGGGCCAAAGGTTGTGCACCGCTGCTATAATTATTGTATGTTTCAGCACCACTAAGCCTCACAATAAGTATTTATATACGAATTATTACGGTGTGAATAACTACTTAACACGTTCTGAGCCAAAAAAAATATGGTAACTGTGGTGAATTGTGTGAATCTTTAGCAGTCAGCATCTATAAATGTTAAACAACATCTATGAATGTGATAGTTATCTGAGATTGAAATTTCAATTTCAATGTGATTCAAGCCTTTAATCGGTACTTATGGATTTTCTTATTTATAAAGAAAATTTCTGCTTTCAATAGTGACACATGTCACTTATAACCTTATCTATACCTCTATATTTGTAAACGTAAACCAAATTTTAATGTTTAAATTGAAATTAAAATTATTTTGAATCTGATCCTGTAATAATAATTGAATTATTCATGTATGAAAATTGTGATATTGTGTATAATTATAACATATAATGCAATGCACTGCACATTGATTTAATATATGATTATTAATAAAATATGCGCATAAGAAGTTAAATCAATTATTTATTTAATGATCATATTTAGGTATAGTAAAAACAATTATTCGCTGCTTTCAAAATTCGAAGCTCACATTAAAACTGTATAAAAAGTTGTAGGACTTATATATTATATACGGGAAACTTTTAAATTTTTAACAAGTAGAGTATGATGAAAGAAAAAATATGTATAAACTAACTATTTGTGCAGTCAACTGTAGAGTTTTGCCTCCGGTCGCTTTTTTTATAATTTGATTATAAGTATTTTCGAATAGTCGCCTTTTGTAAACGCAAAATTTCTGTCATTAACTTAGGCAAATATTTCATTCAGCCTTAGTGGTACCCAGCTCTTCCTATATAGCGGCAGCCTTGTTATATTTACGGCTAAAATATGATGTATAACATTTAGAATATTAGAAATGTACTTTACACACAAGAAAAACGTGATTATAATTTCAAATGAAATTTGCTATGAGCAAGATAAGTGCTCATTTGAGAATACGGTATTTAATATCCTTTTCTAAAACAAAAATAAAAAAACTTGCTTTAAAACTGAACATAAGTATCGCCGATTAGTATAAAAGAAAACTTAGTATAGATGCGGATTTTTTCTCTTAATTATAATTATTTAGGAAACTTTTTTTCTCATCATGTCACCAAAATATTATTTTGCATTCCTTTTCTTTTAAAATTTTAAGGTAAAATTTTTAGAGAAAATGCATTTTTTTCTATGAAAATATGCTTTTTAAAATAAAAATATTTTTTTAACACTAGATTTTCAGGAATTCGATTATATTAAAATGTAAAGTTTCCGCAATAATTTTCGTTCGTTTTAAACAGATATTTGAAAATTAGAGAGCCGGTGGAGGAAATGAGCGAATGTACTAGGTATATATAATACCAAAATTTAATATTCAGTAAGACGAATTGATAAACTGTATTTAAAAGATTTAATAATAGAAACTAAAACAGACTTGAATACTTTTTTTAAAAATAAATAAAATTTACATACAAAAAATAAAGCACTAAAAAACATTTTAAAATATAAGAGTAAACGTAATGCCAAGCTAAATGCAAGGCCTCGTCATTACAAATAATTATTCATTGTATAACAAACACCGGAATAAATCAAGACAGTTACATTTATTTACTTATTTATTTATTTAAAAAATATATAATATTCGTTCGGTACAGCACGAGCATCATTCAGAGTTGACGATCGTAAACAAGTGAATCAACCTTCGAGTATGGATAGCTACAAAAGGTGAAAAAAGTAAATAAAATAATTTTCCTCATGTTTTCTGCAAGATAAATTTGAAAGGTATAATAGAATCGATTTTATTCTATTAAATTAAAGATAAATATTGCCTTTATTCTGTAAACTTTAAGTTTTAAATTTATCTAATATTAACATAATTTTAGAATCAAACCATACATTGGATTTTTAAATTATTAAAATTTTCATAATTAAACATGGTAAAAATAAATTCATTTGCTCCCATCAATAAACTGAAGACTTCTCAAAATAAAAATTCAAATGTACAACATAAATTTAAAATTACATAACTCTACATCCAGAACTTTTTCATTACTCTTAGGGGACAATAATGAGGAAATCACTTGTAAATTGAAAATTTTAAGTTTAAAAACTTTTATAGGGGTTATATGACGGTCACTATTTACGTTTTTAATTGCTGCAGGCGCAAAAATTGTCCAATTTCGACAGGTTTACCTTTTCTACACAGCCGACTTTTATTTTATTTTACTTATTTTTTAAAAAATTGATTTTTAAAGGTCACTGAAAAAAATCTATAATTCTACACATGTAAAGTTACAGAAATTGGTATCCAGTTTTTTTTTTTTTTTTTTTTTTTTTTTTTTTTTTTTTTTTTTTTTTTTTTTTAAATTCCCGTTATTTTCGCCCTAATTCAGCGGTGCACAACCTTTGGCCCGCGGGCCACAAAGATACCACTATTTTTATGCAGAATATTTTTCCTTATAGTTTTGACGAAATCTTTACCAATTAAATAAAGCAAACGACTCCTTTCAAATATTCTGGTGGGACACAATTTTCTGGCAAAAAGGTTGTGCATCACTGCCCTAATTGATATGTTATTTAATAAGGGGGATTTTTTTCATTTACAAAAAGTGGCGCAAATCAGGAAATCTGAATTTAAAAAAGTAGCCTACTGGTAACATTGCTTTGTATCAAAATTCACAACTACGGCATTTCGGACCCTGCATTGCTATGTGATTCCGAGTCGTCTCTGTCCCCCCCCCCCCCTACGCCTCCTGCACGTTTGTCGGTCTGGTAGTGAAACACCCTTTATAAGCAAAGTACAGATGCTTCGCCTTAATCGAACCCAGAAAAGCAAAGTGCAGTTTGCTGCTCGAAAATAGTGGTATTCAAATTTCAGTGACCGGACAAAATGTTTAAAAGAGCTCCTAAGATAATCACCATTTTTGAGATAGCGAGTAGGCCTAATAGTGGTATTTCTGTACCATAAATTCAATAAAGAATTGAAACAAACTTAATTTACTGTAAATGTTTAAAATTTTGAAGCTCTTAATAAGACTAATTTTATTTGCTAGTATACTTACTATGCTACATGCTTTCAAATTTGCAAACTATTTTAATTTTACAGGCATATTTTTAAAAATGAGCATCATTTTTTAAAATTAACAGGGAGTTATTAGAATTAATGAAATAAATAGATTAGCACCAAACTGAATTTTTATTGACTATCTACAACTTAATGTACATTATTATTAATCAAGACGCATGGAACATTTGGAAGAAGTATAGAGTGTGGGAAAATTCTTTAAAAAAATACATTAGGATACAGAAACTAAGTTGAAACTGGTGTTAATCAATTGAAGTGAAAAAACTTCTTTAAAACACCATAAAATAAATTAAATTGCGCAAGACCTTTCGAAAGAACTTAGTCTTTCTTCATCAGGCGCAAAAGGACTTCATAGTGTAGCACTTATTATGAAGTGTGTAGTACTTACGATTTGTTTACAGGGTATTTCCATGAGCAATTGTCGTGTAAGTCACATTATTAGTAACTGCTAAGTTGCTGGCCACCGTTATTTTCGAAAGGTTTGCATGGCCTTATTCAATTAATGAAATATCTCTGATAAAATATGTCACATTTTTCCGTACTAAAATACTGGTATCCAAAATCATAGTATGTGACTTACACGACATATGCTCATAGAAATACCCTACAGGGACACTAAAAAAATGGGGAAAAATCGTCTGTCATGTATTTTAACCCATTAACGCCCAGAGTCCTCGTTTGAGGACGGTTACAAAAACAGCAAGAAAGCAGTTTTCCCACCAGTAAAGAGGAAGAAAAATGTATACCTTATTTCACCTGGAAAAATCCTTGATAAATTTAGATAAAAGTTAATTTGCTTTTAAAAGTGGTGGGAAATACAAAATTTAAATTTTAGCGAAGAAAATAATTCGGGCGTTAATGGGTTAATAATATTACCAGGGTTCGCACAATTCTACCACTAAATTTTAAGAATATTTTCAAAGTGTTTCACTGCAGTAAAATATCGTAAAATCTGTGAATGAAGGTGGGGATTACAAATATTGTGGTTTAAAAATTAAATGTACATTTTCTTGTTTTTAATAGTGGTGTCAGAGTCCTTGGAAATTCCAAGGAGTGTGCGAACCTTGTATTACACTACTTTAAAAATATGGAAATTTATATATATATACTCAGGGTTCGTACGGGTAACGTTATTTGCCACGTAAAATATCACGATAATTTAATAAATCTAGCTCAAATGCGGGAAATTTCGGCTTACTTATAGATTGATTTTTAGAAAAGTACTAGTACCGAAGAATTTTCTGGTTTGTAAATTCCACGACCCGTACGAACCCTGTCATTCAGGCGCACATAATTTAACGTTCATTTACAGAGACACACAAAGAATTTGGCTACAGTATTGCTAATGAACATAACTGCTGGAAAATTGGTCTCAGTTGTGGCATGGGTCTTAAAATTTAGTTATTATTATAACAAATTACTCTGTGTGTATAAATTGTTTAAACCACATACAGGGCTATAGAAAAAATCTCAACTACATTTCTGTTTAATGACGGAAGTTGCCGAATATTAATTTTCAATTGTGATACGAATATAATGTAATTAATTTTTTTCATATCAGGTAGTATACCTGCAAATGGCATATACATCCTATACAGGGCAGCACAAAAAAATTCGGAATTTTTTTTTTCCGACTATTAATGGTAATTGAAGAAATCATGTTTTTGAATGCGTTAAGCATATTTTAAATGGTTTATTTATACATCAGCTTTCAACTTAATAGACTGTAAAGTTTTATTACAATCCTTTAAATAAATATGTTGGAAAGTATAAAAATTGATCACTTGATTAACACTTCAGATATGCGGGGTTTTCTTGCAGCTACATTTTTTTTATTAAAAAAATACTTTTTAGATATATCAAAGAATTACAAAGGCAGATATTTCGGGATTCGTACTTTCCTTGAATTTAAGTACCACTTTTTCAGAATAGTAATTTTCATCTTATTTATAGAAGATAATTATTGTCAACACTGAAATTGATTAAGTTGAAAATTATTATTCACAAACAATAGTACTTAAATTCAAAGACCATACGACTCCTGATATGCAATAACTCAATACTGTTTAACATTACAGTGAAAATGAAGTCTTTTGATTTTGATGTTTTAAATATAGTAAAAATGGTTATTCACTTGTTTCGCTTGCATTTTAATACTAAGGTATTTGTACCCTATATGGACAGGGCTCTCAATATGGACACCCCTAATATTTTTAAAGGTAACAATTTTGATCTAGAGATGACTCAACATTTTCGCGAAGAAAAGCAATTGAAAAGCTAATTAAGGCTGTAAAGTGTAAAAAAGTGCGTTGTTCGCCATTTAGGAGGAGCTTGTTGTTTTGAGATATGCTGATCTTAATTACTTTTAAGCTTAAATTCTTATTAGATATGGTAAAATTACATTAAATGTTGGAAAGTGGAGTATTTTAGAAAGCTAATAAGACATATTTTCGATTGCTATTGTATATTTTGCTTAAAAATATTTTCCTTATTCATTTGTTACAAGATTTAGTAAAACTACGCCCGGTTCCCAATATGGACAGCTTATGTCCCCATCGACTACAACTGTAAGAAAGAAGAAAATTCGACGTTGCCAAGCAATAAATTGAAAAGGCATCAAAGTGGTAAAATCTTTGTTCAACAAGATGCCATTTGAACAATCTCCCAAAAACCTTCCTTTAAAAAACCCTTGCAGAAAAATAAAAAGAAGCTCCCCCCCTCCCAGTAGGATATCTGTTGGCGAAATCGTAGGTACCAATGGTATGACTTCCTCAACAAAGGAGAGCGGTATTGCTTCTTTTGCAGTATTGATGCTTTTTCAAACATGCGGCCATGCATCACATGTGGCAGATATGCTCATGAGGATTATGTGGGACATCATCTTCATGAACAAGGTGAAAAAGTTTATATTTGTCCATGCTGTGAGGACTGAGCAATAACAGATGTGAATTCGCAGACAGATGCAATAAAGCTAAGCAAAACGAACAATATTATTTCATAATATTTACTAGTAACTAAAGGGCTTTGCATGGGTCTTCGAAGGGTAAAAACCGTTAAAGACCTCCACCCCTTCTAAAATGCATGTTCTGAAGATATTTACTGTCCCCCCTCCACTTCCGAATACTTTAAGATACTTTTTTTTAATTCCCTCTCCTCTAAAATCCCTTGGAAAAGTGGCTCTTCCATACACACTGTGTAGAAAAAGAATAAGGAAACACCTGTCCATAATAGGGACAGGAAGTTCCTTATATGGACACTTGTAAACATTTTTTGTTTTTATCATATAAATTAAACCAGAATAATTACAAGTTCGCTAATTTTAATAATGATAGTCAATAGTCCAAGGATAGTGGACACACATTTTTGGAGTCCTCTGACTTGTACATGGGGGTGAAAAAAATACATTTTCCTTAAGGTGTCCATATAGGGTACAGGTACTATATAAAAAATCTTATGCAAGTTATGCGTTTTGCTTTAAAAAGGCTCTTTAATATAGAAACTCGTGTTGAATATTTGAAATTCATAGTTGAATTATAAATCTTTTGTTTACGGAAATGATATTCACTCTTTTTTTGAAAAATATTCTCACAACACTACTTGCGAAAAATAATATTTGCCTTAAAATGGCAAAATCATACAATTAATTAACATAATGATTTTTGTTTTTAAACGCATCAAAGACGGTGGCTCATTTTTGGACTATTTAATTTTAATTCCTAAACGCTGTATTGGGACGAAAATATTAGAATGATAATTTTCCTTTAATTACGTTTGCGCACAAAAACTTTTATTTGTTACGAAATAAATTTGTTTGTAAATTCTCGTGTCAATCACTCATTTCAGCATTTTATGAACAGAAGTATCTTTCCCCTGAAAGGGTTAAATGTGATGTCTCTGCTTCCACGAATCACACAGTGAGGTACACTACCTTATAACAATTAACAGTTAATCGAATGATTCACTTTCATGCATGAAGCCATTCACAACAAAATTTCTTTTCTAAATGAAGTAGTGCTAAATTTAAGCTCTTAGATTTTTATTTAAATAATTGGGCACCTTTGTTGTTTCAAGTCTGTTGCAAAAGAATGTTGATGATTTTATTAGTTATTTCTTTCTTTTTGTAGTATGGTTTTATAGGAAAAGTATGCCTTTAAAAATCGAAAAACAGGTCATTTTTACGGAAAAAAATCTTTGGAAAAATTTAGTTTTAAATGCATACACAGGGTTCGTAAGGCTCCTTGTATTTTCGTAATACGAAATTATTCCGTACCAGAATTTTTTCTTATAGAAAATATTTCCTTAAATAAAGCGATATTTTAAGCGTTTAGAATAAATTTATTTTTCTAAAAAAATAATGACATTTCATCTGGAAAATTCTGCATACATTAACTGAACACATAATGATTTTTTTATATATTTTTTAATATTTTTAAGCAATAGATGTTATAAAATTATCTAAGAAAATTAACTTATTATCATTAAAATAAAAATAAAAATCCATATTCCAAAAGTGATTACAATAGACATAATGACTTAAAAGTAAATTAGTAAAATTATTAGCATTAATTTTTATTGTTATTATTATTATTATTATTATTTATTTATTTATTTATTTAAGGAAAAGAAGTATAAAAATATAACACTTTTTTAGCTCTATTCATAAGTATAGTAGCTCTAATTTGCGCTGAAATACGCAATTGTTTTTGTTGTTTTTGTAGATCATTGCTTACATTTTAATGAATAAATTGGTGGGTTATTTTTAATAAATCTATATTTTTTATTCATAAAATATTATATTTTACGCGATTATTCACCTTATTTATGCGGAATATATATTTTTAACCCAATATATCATACCAAAATGGATTTCAGGTTCAATTAATAATAAAAATTATCTCGGTTCGTCCTTTCATGTTCTTGTTCGATAATAATTCTTAAATAAGATTTCATTTTACACGATAGATACAAAAAGGTTACGTTGAAATCGCCATGTAAATTGTATTATACATGCAAAAAATACGTAACAAAAAATAATTACGAATAAATAAAATTTAAATGAAGAATCTTGAATTTAGCTTTATGAATATAGCATAGATACAGGCTTTTGCGCTTTCGGCCTACGACTGTTTTAAAAGAAAAATTTCTTATTTAGTTATCGAAAATTTAGGATTAAATATGGCAATTTTTTATATTGTAAAACTGTGGGGGTGTTGTAATATTTGGTAGCAAAGACATAGCTAAATATTTTATTTTGTAGCTTTATTATTAAATATTCTTGGTAATTCCTTTTTATTACAAACAAACAATCATCATGTAAAATGAAACTAACTTAATTCAACTTCAGTGGAAAAATAATAGTAAAAAGTCGTTAAATCTTTTGTAAAGAAAAATCAAAAACATTTATTTTACATGGATCTAAAAATAACATACCAAATTCATCATCTAAAACGAGCATAGATTTTTCAATATGAAAATAATTAAAATTAAAACGAATAATTGCAAAAATATTATTAAATCATTCTAAAAGATTATAAAAATTACATATTTTATGCAATTATTACATTTTGTACCAAAACTGTCCTTCTAAAAAAAACATTAAATTTTCTAAAGTGAAAAAAAAAATCCAACTAATCACATATTTTTAATGCTAAAATTTTATAAAATTCTTGTACAGGAGTCTAAAGCTATATTTTTCATACATGGTTATGAATATAATATACCAGAATCGCCCTGTTATACATATTCAAATTCCATATTAATTATGTATTGTACCTCACTTCATGTCAGCGTTGCTTCTCTATGCTGGTTCTTCAGTTTTTACTAAATCAGCATCCCTTCCCGTGAAATTTTTGTATTTACAACGGAAAACAACAGCAGTTTCAACGGAGCTACCTCCACTCCTACTGCCGCAGCGCTTTGCATACGGGGCTGTAGAATCAATGACAACGTAGAGGGAAGCTTCACGGTGCATGAACCCCACTGTAGCGGGGGCTTTACTGCCGAACCTTTCCGGTGACACTCCCGAGAAAATATTTCTGAAAATGCGTTGAATAAGTTGCGTTCATTTCGCAGCAGCGCACTCATAATAATTCTAACATTATTTTTCTTTAATGCGTGACATATTATATACAATGAAATGTTTGTAATATTGTATCAGTCATAGTAATGTTAGTAATCGTAGCGTTTTAAAACCATTTTATGTTCTTTGTTAAAAAATTAAATATTTATGTAGAATTAATGAATAAATAAATTATTCTTACCTTATTAAGAATTTGTTAATGTATCAGTTATTTATTCCTTAAGGTATCAAATAAAGTAACTGAATAAAAAAATATTTATTAAGAAACTTATATTTCAGGCGTAGTCGAAAGTATAACTATTAATAAAATTTATTTTAAACTTGAAATAATATGATTGAACAAAAATATTTTTAATTTTAACAAATACACACTACACAAATTTTAAGCTTGGAGAATTTTTATAAAGGATTCTCTAGGAAACAGAATATTAAAAATTAAAAGTACATTCATTAAATTAATAATAAAGCACAATTATTAGAACTCTGCGTAGATTGCGCTCCGCGCATTATTTTAGTTTTAAAAATGTAATCTAGAATATCGAACAAAACATCGATATAATTATAAAATTCATATGAATAATATTTTTATTGTTAAAATTTTGCTAATGAAAGCAAATTCCATTTTAATTTATTTAAATTCAGTGAAATGACATTTACTACACATTTGTGATTTGAAATATTCATTTATATTTGTTTTTTTTTTTTTACTTTTTGAATAATTTGAGCATTACTTAACATTAAAATGCATTTATATTCAAAAGATTTTTCAATATAATAAAATGTATTAAAAGTAATTTTATAAATTTTAATAATTACATCGCAATAAATAATTGTAATGTATCGAATTAATAAGTCATTGTTTTAAAACAAAGTTTTTCATGAAATCTTTCATGAATAGTTAAACTTGTGTTTTACTATCAATTGTATTTTTTCTCATTGTTATTATTATCATTATTTTGCTCTTATTATTATGAAGATTATTTGTTATTATTATTATTATCATTATTTTGCTATTGAAAATAAATTCTTTTATTTAGATTTATTGAATTCAACAACTTGACGTTTACTACACATTTATAATTTTAAATATTCATATATATTTTACCTTCTCATCTTTTTTGAATAATATATGATATTTATTTAACATCTGAATGCATTTAAATTCGGTCAATTTTTATTAGCAATAAAACATATTAAGTGTAACTGAATAAGTATTAATAATTACAATGTAATGAAAAATTGAAAAGTAAAATATAAAATTCCATGCAAATACGGTAAAATTACTAATATAATCTTTCATGGTGGTTAAATCTGTATTTCCGTAAGTTTCTTTTTTATTCAATTGAAAATTTTGTAGCTTTAAAATTGAAGTAACTTTTAAAATGTTTTTGTAGAATTTAAAATTAATAAAAAATCTTCCGATAATTTATTTTAACAGTGTTTAATCGAGGGTTGTTTAGCTTGCAGCAACCTCTTTTTTTCTTTTTTGTTATTAAATATACCTTATTTAATAAAAATAACCTTCGATTAAATAAGGTGGCTGCTCAGAAATGCTGGTAATAAGCGACCGTGAGCAGTATTTGGAACAAGTTTGGTTTAAGCTGTCTTTCTTTTAATTTAAAAAAGGAAAAATCTACAGTATTGAAAATATATAAAGTATTCAGTTAGAAGTGCATGGTTATAAACTATCAACCTCGTATATTTTTATTTTCTTGTCAAATGAGCATATTTTGAACCAGAAAATGTATATAATAAATAAATTTTAATTAGTTCCACATAGAAAAAAAACAGTTTATTATTTAAATTTTCCATTTTAACCCTTTCTGGCCAGTATTTCCATCACATGGAACACCCAACTTGATTTCCACATGTCACGGTTACATCAGAATTCTGGTATAAATATTTCTCGTTATCTCAAGAACGAATGCATCGATTTTCATCAAACTTCAGATTCACTTAGTATCTGGTAAAAAATTGATCCTGATTAATTTTTGGTGTGCATTACACAACATGTCGCGCTGTTATGCAGATTTTTTTATAATTTTGCAATACCTATATCTCAGAAACAAATGCACGGATTTTCATCAAACTTCAGATTCAGTTATAAGTTGACATAAGTTGTTGCGGACTAGATTTTGGTGTAACTCATCTAAAAGGTGGTGCTGCTATGCTGCATTTTCAGGTAATATTAACATGCATACAGGGTTCGCACAACTGTACCACAAAAATTTCACAGTATATTCAAAATGTTTTACTGCAGAAAAATATTGCGAAATTCGGGAATAAAGTTGCTGGTTAGAAATTCAATTTCTTAAAAATTAAATGTAAATTTTCTTATCATTAACAGTGGTGCCAGAGTCCTTAAAAAATATAAGGAGTGTACGAACCTTGCGCATAAGATAGAAGAATGTTTTAGGATTGTCATATTTGACTAGTTTTTAAAATGGACTTGGTCTACTACGGTTCGAAACTCCTCATTTATAATTATATTTTTAGTCAATGCGTGGAAATTTTCCAGAGAGAAAATTCGCCTTGAATATAACATTTGCGCCTTTTAAGCAATTCAAAATTTGATTTTCATTTGAAACATATTTTTAGTGTAGATTAAACTGGAAAAGAAACTTAATAGATTAAGGGAATCAAGAGGTACATCCGATGAGTAAGCTAATTAAATTTTGGCGAATTAAAACGTACATTGTGCGAAGCAAAAACAATGTTATTTATGTGTACATAGTTGCCAACTTGTAGCACACTTGTAGCCAGAGTCCTTAAAAAATATAAAGAGGTTCACGCACTCCTTATATTTTTAAGGACTCTGGCACCACTATAAAAAATAAGAAAATTTACATTTAATTTTTAAAATGCAGAATACGCAGCCACCACCTTCATTTAAAGATATTACAATGTTTTACTGAAGTGGAATACTCTGAAGATATTCTTCAATTTTAGTGGTAAAACTGTGCGAACCCTGTGTAGGGATTTTTCATATAACTAAAATTTTACGGTAGATAATTGAATCACCAAAATTCTAGTAATTTTAGTGTTTAAGTATGTCAAATATTTTCATTAAATTTTACTGGTAAGAAAAATCCGTACACATTGGCAACTATGTTTGTACTTTCATTATGAAACACTTTCTAATACATCACACTGAATTCCAATTATTAGTTGATTTGCAACTTTATTCGAAGTTACTTGTACAATATAATAAACTTCCGTGCTCTTGTAAGCTTAAAAAGTTAGACTTTGTTCCTTTAAATAAATTTTCAGCACATTTTCTAAATATTTAAATGCAATAACAAATAGTATATCTCGTATCAAATATTTTAATATTTATTAAATAGTAATTATAACCTTGTAAATTAAAATTAATCGTTTTTCCATTAATCTATCGGAATGATTCGAAAAAATATATAAAATTTTTCTTTTAAGCTGAGAAGCTTTTTCTTACTATCACATTTGATTAATTTTCCTTTCACCACTTTAAATATAGAATAGAATACATAAATAGAAAATATTATTTCGTACGCATAAATTATTCTCATAGAAATTGGTGTGAGTATTAATTATTGTTGTTTAGGGAACAAGTGTAATGTACATTTCTTATTTAATAAGACATTGTTTTATTCATTTATTTTCTGAGTATAAAAGAACTAATATAATTTTCATTTATATATTAATATTTCTTACTCGGACTATCTTCTGGTGGATAAAATTTACCAAAACTAAATAAAATCTCTTCTTAATGGTTCACCGATATTTAATAATTAACTTTAAGAGAAAGAATTTGAATGAAATAAAATGTTTTATCCGTCACTAAGAAAGCATGTCGTTCATATTCTACACTGTAGAGAAAAGATAGATAGTACTTAATCTAAGAAAATGTAATCTATATGGTTCGTACGGGTAAAGTTATTTTCCAGGGAAATACCAGCATTTCTTTATAGAAAAATAAATATACTTCAAAAGCGAGAAATTTCGTCTTACTTAATCAGATATTTTCTATAAAAAAAATACTGGTACAGAAGAATTTACTGGTCACGGAATTCCAGGACTCGCACGAACCCTGATCTCACCACGAATAAAAATGTGCAATAGTATGCTTCGAGGTACCAATGGTTCTGAAAAGCATGCTTTACTTTAGAAACTTTACAAACCAATGCATTTTCGAAAAATCATATTTATAAACGCAAAGTTACTTTTGCTGTCACTGAATTTCTTAAAACTTTCCAAATATTTTTAAATATCTATTAATCAGTTTTACCAACTTGGAATATAGGTTTAGCATATTCTGTCACTTCTCACTGTTTTCTAAACATTTTCATTTACAACAAACATATTTTAGCGACAAACGTGGTAAATTTCGCATATTTGCCAACTTTGGACTTAACTTCCGTAAAATATCAGTTAATTTAAACCAGATTAAACAAGTTTCGTATCAGGATTTAAAAAAAAAAAAAAAAAAAAAAAAAATCACGCAGAAAGCCTTAATTAAATAGCTAATGATACATATAAAATATTTTCCGGTTAGGAACCTGGTTAACCTGGTTTAAATTAACTCGCATTTTGCTAAAATTATGTCGAAGGTTGGCAAGTATGCAGTCGTACGTCTACTCTCGGACGCCACAGTTTTTTACCGTTCCAGTCGTGTACCCATTTTCAGCAATAACAGCAAAGATACATACTGATCTTATATACAGTCGACAAGCTTCGGAGTTACGTGGAATTTAAAATAATATTTTGAAAATTGTATTTAAGTGAAATTAGCCATATTTGCTTCTTAAAAAAATTTATGAAATAATGCTCTAAAATGGCAAAAAGAAAGTTAACAAAATACGTGCACTGTGTATTTGAAAGTAATTAAGCATAGATAAGATGTAAGATGAGTAAGGATTATTCTGTATATTCAAATAGAGAAATATGGGCCTTCATGTTTTAGACTGCTTTGAAAGATACTACATGATGGAGAGTTATAAAATACATATAAAGCATAAAATTAAAACACATTGTTGTGTTAAATATATGTAAATTTTGAAAAATAATTGATAAATTTTGTTTTTGCTGCATAATCTTGCATATTACGTATTATTGTTCATTGAAGGCTATTTCCATGAGTACGTGTAGTGTAAGTCACATGCTACGATATTTGACTACCAGTATTATAGAACAAAAAAAAATGTGATTAATTTTATTGGCACATTCTCATTAATTGAATAAGGCCAAGCAGACTTTTCGAAAATAACGGTGGCTAACAAGCAAATCAATTAATATGTTATGTGACTTACACTACAGAACCCATGGAATTAGCCTGAACGAAAATTAATTTCAATCAGCATGACAACAATGTTCAAAACTGATACAACTTCCAAGGTTTAAATCGCGAACATATATTGGTTTCTGAGATTTGTAATGATGAACAATTGTTGGAATTGTATGCAACTCATAAAAGGCTGTTGTATATTTTCATTCTCGCTTATATAATATTTTCGCAGACTACGAAACACTTGTCCCATTTTACAGTAAACCGTTTGTGTTAACATACAAAATTCCCAGTTAACATTAATTTTTTTATATACTGGATATTCTACTAATATTTCGCACTTATCATCATAATTCTGTGATAATATGACAAAAAATATTTTTAATTTGTAATTCGTAGATAAATAATTTTGCATCAAACATTATCACTTCAGAAAGGATTTTAAAAAATGAAAAAAAACGCTGCGTGTTAAACAATTTGTTAAATTTTAAAGAATTTATTAATTTGAATAACGAAAATTATATAGATAAAAAATAAAATAAAATCAATGATTCTAAAGTGTATGAATAAAATGCTGAATGAATTGGGTATAAAATTCTGTTTAATATAAAAGAAAAACATATATGTTTATGTATTTTTCAAAAATAAATAAATAAATGAGCTGTATTAGCATCGCGCATAAAATGAATGTAGGTAAAAATAACAACACTTGAAATTTTATGTAGTAAAATATTGTAAGAAAGTATCATTCTAAAAGACATTAAACGAATCAGCTTATTTTGATACATCATATTATTATTATTCATTAATTTATATTTCAAAAGGTTACGAGTATAAAAATATTCTTTTGTCGATTTTATTAAACTTTTAAATAACATATTTATGAATAACTGATGCCATACTTTATAGAATATACATTGTAACTATTAGATAGTCTTGAATAATATTTATAAACACTTATAAATGATAAAATGATAGGATACTATTTCCATTATGTATAAAAAGCATGAAGGCAAAAATAACGACATTTGAAAATGATAAAATGATAGAATGCTACAAGGATTACGCATAAGATGCATGTAGGTTAAAATAATAATACATGAAATTTTATGTAGTAAAATAAACCAAGTTAGCATCATTCTAAAGATATTTAACAAATCAGATTATTTTGATAAATCTTATTTCTATCTTTTCATCAATTTATGTTTCAAAAGAAGTAATATCAGATTACAAAGATAAAAATATTCTTTTATCGATTTTTTTAAATAGTTCAGTAACAAATTTATGAATAACTAATGTCCCAATTTGGAGAATATACATTTTAATTATTAGATAGCCCCGAATAACATACATACATATATGTACATGATAAAATGATAGAGTGCTTTGGTATTACGTATAAAATGCATATAGACAAAAATAGCTACACTTGAAATATTTTATGCAATAAAATATTGTAAGAAAGCATCAATGAAGATGTTTAATGAATTAGCTAATTTTGATACATTTTATGTTTTTGTCTTTTCATCAATTTATTTTTCAAAAGCAGTGACATCAGATTACGAGGGGGAAAATATTCTTTTATCGATATTACTAAAATTTCAACTACATATTTATGAATAACTGATATCCTAGTTTATAGAAAATACATTTTAATTATCAGATAGCCCCGAATAATATATATACATATATATGCATGATAAAAAGATAGGGTGCTTTGGTATGACGCATAAAAATATTATTACGGATAAAAATATTATTGTATCGATTTTAATAAAATTTTCATGTTTATGAATAACTGATGTTTGAGTTTAGAAAATATACGTTTCAACCATTAATTAGCCTCGAATAATATATATATATATATATATATATATATATGATAAAATGTTAAGAAGCTATTAGCATTACACATAGAATTCCCATAGATAGAAATAATAATACTTGAAATTTTATATAGTAAGATATTGTAAAAAAGCATTGTTCTAAAAACATTTAACGAATCGCCTTATTTTTATATGTCTCATTTCTAGATTTTCCTCAATTTATCCATATTATAAAATTCACACAACTTCGAAATGTAATCATTTAAGCTCTTCAAAGCTAACTGAGGATTCGAACATACAATTAACCACTTAATGGTCGCATTAAATTACGGTTTAAAAATTCAGATTGGCTATTGCCGTCACTTTTTTGAAAAAGAAATATTCACCTTATTTAATGAAAAGCAATATGATACCAGAATAAAGATATCTACTATTGTCTACTATTGTATAAAACTGGTGAGAATCAAACATTTTTAAATAAAATATGTTGAATTCACAGCCCGTGAATGTATCGGGCGCGACGATTAAGTGGTTAAAATTAGATATAAAACCCAAAAACAGAACAAACAAACCAAAAAAAACTGTAACAAACCCGAGAAGCAGAACTAGCAAGAAAAGCGTAATGCTTAAAATAACCAGAGGCAGGCTACATGGCTAACGACATGCCAGCTATATATATTTAAATGGATAGATATAGATAGACTAATAGGTTATATAGATAGATGGGTGGATATAGATACAGATATATATAATGATAAAATGGTTGGATGCTAATCAAATAATTATAAACATATTCCACGCAGATAAGTCAGGGTTTGCACACTCTTTATATTTTTTAGTCTCTGACACCACTATTAATTATAAGAAAATGAAAAAAAATTAAAGAAACAAAAAATCCAAACCACCACCTTCGCTCCCAAGTTTAGCAATGTTTTTCTTCAGTAAAATACTTTAAACATACTGTAAAATTTTAGTGGTAAGATTGTGCGAACCCTGTAAGTGTTGTTTAATAAAATTTATTATTAATGATAAATTGATTAATAGAAAGAAATATCTTCATCACATGGTTTGTTGTTACCATATGCTATAAACTAGTTTGTTTTTGTTGTTACTTTAATTATAATGAAACAATAATATATTTAATAATAATAATAATAATACATTTAATAATAATAAAAATAATAATATATTTAATAATAATAATAATAATAATATAATGTAGATTCATATAACTTAAATGTAAGAAAATAAATTGAAAACTAAACTAATGATCTACATATTTTATTTCTGAACTCATGAATGATTAAACTCTTCAAGAAAAAGGTGCTTCAAGTTACATACATTTTTAATGACTTATTATTTATTTATGAATCGTTTTCTCAAAAATTTTCCTAACTTCTTATGCCAAAAGAATGACAGAAATGTATAGCAGTTAATATAACACCTAAAAATATAGTTTTATCATAAACGTTTACTGCACAAAAAGAAGAAATTATTCATTTAGTACCTTGAAACAAATTAAACTTTTAAAATCTTAATAGAATTTATACTGCATCAAGAAAAGCTATATCTAAGTAGCTTAAAATATTAATCTAAAATATTTTTCATCATTATAGACTGAAATATTTTATTGGAAATGGATAGTCACGTGCTTAACACGAACTTTCTTCAGCGAAGAATTTCTTAGATGAGGTTACACTACTTCGAGAAATTTTTAAATCTTTACACAGTCCACTCGTACTGTAAAAAATGTCAATTTTAAGCACAATTTCTGTATTTTTATGGAATTGATTTTCCAATCATAGTCATTTCGTGAATGTGTTAAAAATTATTGAATGTGATTTTGAAAAAAGCCTTGATATACAATGGTGCTGAAAAACTAGTTAAATTTCCATTTTTAATAAAGCTATATGATTTATTTTCATCTCTACACTGTAATAAAAGCTATACAAATGCGGAAATTGTGCAGACGAAATCTAATTTCTATATTCAGTGTCAAAATAAACCCGACAGCTTTATTGAATATCCATATTCATTACTTTCTCACACATTGACAAAATTCCTTTTATCCAAAAAATGGTATCTGTAAAAACACACACAAAAAAACCCAGATATGATAACCCTCTGTATTTTTCACATTCTATACTTGTCAAGCTTTTGTTGTTTGCTTTTCAATTCAAAGTAGAGAAAATTTAATAAATAAAAGAAGTTAATAAGTAACTATATTGAAACAAACACTTTATTAAAAATATTTCTGGCTCGAGTTAAGTTTATTTGACTTGGAAAAAACGAAAAAGTTAGTAATTATGCCAAGTTTTTCGAAGAGGTTTTTCTGCCTTATTTAACACAGAAATCATTCGACTACATTAATAAAGATATCTATTTGAAAATCCTAAAAATGCTGGCAGCTCTGAAAAAGCGTTCTGATAAATAACGAAAATTTTCACAGTTGGATATCATAGTTATTGAGCGCTACGATTTTTTTTTTTGCAAAAATCAAATCAAAAATCAAATCTAATTTCTTTTTTCTAAAAATCAAATCTTCTTACTTGTTGATGAATTCTTCTACTAAGTAAGAAGATTACTTTTTGTAATTAGTGGTATCAAAACGTCCCATAGTGGCAGCTACAATATATGGTCAAATAATCATTAGAATTTAGTCTTAATTTATAAAATTCAATTAATCCTTTCCGGCACGGGCAAAATCTGTAGTAAAATCAGAAATTATCGACTGACACCGGAATTCACAAACGGATTTTTTAGATATTTTGAATTCCTTAATTTAAGCTTTAGATATTTTGAATTCCTTAACCTTCCGTCTACCAGACGGGTCCATTGGACCCGACAGCAATATTTCTGGTGTCAATGGTAAAATGAGAAATTGTCGATTGACACCGGAATTTATAAAGGACTTGTCTAGATATTACGAATTCCTTAATTTAAGCTTTCATTGGAAAAGCAAAATTATATTAAAATATTACTGGTGCCGTTTGCAAGTTTGGAATTAAAATTAGGTGTTGCCGTAGATAAATGGGTGTTTTGTCTGGTAGACGGAAGGTTAATTTAAGCTTTCATTGTAAAAGCAAAATTTTACTAAAATATTAATAGTGCCGACTGCAAGTTAGGAATTAAAATTAGGTATCCCAGACCGGGCACAGTGTGCCGGAAAGGGTTAAACGTTTAAGCATACTAAAAGCTTAAAATAAATATATATAACTACTAAGAATGTATTTATTAAAAATACAACATTGCTCAATGGTGCACAATTGCAATGTGTTGTATTTTTAATAAATACAGTCTTAGTAGTTTAATTTTATGGTGCAATTGTCCAGTATATATTTATAAATATATATAATTTATAAACATTTTAATTTGTCTTTGAATGCAATGAGTCTCGATGAATATTTTAGTAATAATTAAAATATATTTTGAGGAATAATTAGCTA
Organism: Maratus speculifer; assembly: GCA_964019185.1. Classification (NCBI taxonomy): domain Eukaryota; kingdom Metazoa; phylum Arthropoda; class Arachnida; order Araneae; family Salticidae; genus Maratus; species Maratus speculifer. The sequence goes on along the minus strand of OZ025293.1, from coordinate 308,603,390 downwards.
TTTTACAATTTTGATTTTAATTTTATTTTCGCATAATTATAAAGAATTTCGGTTTTAATATATTACAGACTAATTCATCAAAATTTTGTAACTCATATGAAATACTTACTGTCAAAACAATGACCGAAATGCTGAAATTCAATCTGAATCACTAAAAACTTCACGTGAATTTATAAAATATTACATTCTTAAGTGAGAAGAGTTTCTTGTAGCATTAGTCTAAAATATCCAAAACTTTGATTAAAAAGTAATATTTTTATAACACTTCTTTTTAAAGAAATTTTAATATTTTTTTAATCTTAAAAAATATTGCCATGAAAAACCTTCATTCTTTTTTATTTACGAAATAAAGATAGAAAATATAGAGATATTTTCCAAAAGTTTGTGTGATTTTTTAATTTTTTTTTTTTAATTTTTTAAAATGGCCTTCTAAGCATAATTTAAAGTTGGCCTTAGTTAGTAGACGTTAATTTTAATCGATTGGTACTTATATAATTTTAACCCTTTGAGGGGCCCAGCACTTCAATTCTTAAAATGCTGAAGTAATTGAACAACACTAGACTTTAAAAACAAATTTATTTTAAAATAGAAAAAAAAAAAAAACTTTTCATCGTGTATTTGATAAAATTAAAATTTTCATTTCAAAATTCTGGTGGCAATGTAGCATTTCGTAATTAAAATTAAGTAAAAATTAAAATTATATTTTATCCCATCGTCCTTCAGTGGGTTAAACAATAAATTATTTTAACAGAATTAGTTGGTGGTGATCATGTTTATTTTGAAGGAATATTTTTAAGATAAATTTAGCAAAAAAGTAATAAATAAACTACTCAATTTAATTTTAATTATATCGAGATTACAGTTATTCAGTTTTCTTAAATTCATTTATGTTTGTTATTTTAGATTGCATTTATTTACAAATAAATCTAAAATTAACGCAACCTATAGAGTAATTGGATGGTAAGTTGTACATGTACTTATATCATATTCAGCTTGTTTATGGTAATATACCTGTTAAACACACAAAATTCGTTAATAATCAAGTGTGTTTGTACAGAAAGCATTAACATTATCAAATAACTCACATAATGAGAGCAAAATAATAGTTTGGTTTCAAATGTACTTTTAATTTGAAATTTTAAAGTTTCCTCTTTTATTAATTTTTATTAAGCGAAATCAAATATGATGATATTTAAACACGTTTGGATAATTAAAAAATAAAACATTATACATATACCGAAGGTATTTTATCAATTTCTCTACTTGAACTATTTTTAAGGGAACGCCGAATACATTCATATTAATTTTACTCTAACATTCTATAATATAATAAATTTTACTCAAACATTCTATAATATAATAAATTTTATCTAAGTATTTATATATACCTTAAGTATTTCACTAAATAATGCAAGAACTTTACGCAAATTAGAAGTTTCTAAATTTTTATGTTTCTAATTTAAGTATTCTTTTTTAACCTTTTTTACTGTTTAGTTGGCTAATGCCTTTATTGTTTTTATCTTAAATATAAAACAATTCTAGTTTCATATAAATTATAGAATCTATAATTATAGTTTATAGTTTACAATTTGAATGAAATGTGTTTTATATTAGTTCTAATTTTCTTTTTGATTATTAAATTTTATAAACAGTAAATTAATTATTTCTGTTTTGTTGTCTTCTTCTTATCAAAAGTCATTCTCTTCTCTCAATCAGATAAAAAGTAAAAAGTGTATTTTTATGAAGTACTCAATTTTCACAGATACAATCATTAATTATTCTTACGCTGGAGTGCCCAATCTGCGGTTCTGTTGTAAGCTTGTTACAAATATTTCTGAATAGAAATAGTTACTTTGTTTAATCTCAGGATATTCTGCACTTAAATAATCGACTACTATACTACATTTAACTACTAATCAGAAGTGTCCCACAGACTCAACCTTAATTTATGAAATGAACGGCTTAAAATTATTTTTAAACATAATAAAGGGAGATAGATGATCATCAAAAGTTGGTAAACATCTTTCCGTCTTTATCTGCTACAATCACTATGAATTTAAATATTAATCAATTTATGAGTTTTATTTATTAATTTTATTAATTACAGATTTTATTTATTCATTTTATTAATCAATTAGCTCATTTAAATGGCTGATTTTCACCAATAAATTTTAATGGTATTCTTAGCTTAATCAAATCTCAGAAATTTTGTCAGACAATAAAGTGAAGAATTTAGGGGTAGCAATGAGCCATTTACGTGAATAGCACTTGCACCCCGGTATGTTTACAAATCCAAAAGTTTCGCACGCAATTATACATCAATATATGAAATAAAATTATTGCTAATCAAATTATATCTAATGTCTTTAAATACATTACCCACAGATGAAATGATATATTTTATACATGGTATAAAGAACTTTTCAAAATGTATTTTAAATAGTTTCAAGCATTAAAATAATCCACATCTACATCCTTGCATACAATTTTCAAAGGGATGCGAAAAATGTAATTACTATTACTTATTTATTTTAACAAAAATATTTCATACTATTTTATAATAATTTTAAATTTTTCACTAATCAGACATCCTGTTATTTTAAAAATCGAAGAAAAATTATATTATCAAAATCTAAGTAAAAATAATTTATGTAAATAAAATCATAAACGATGGAAAATTATTTCGATTAATAAAAATCTTCTCAAAGAAAAAAAAATCTTTTTCTTTTTCAGAAGTTTCTAATTGGTATGGTAAAAAATTATATAAAAAATAGTCAGACAATTGTTTTGTAATATCATTCTTATTACATAAAATTTACTTATTTAATAGTTTTAATTGCGATTAAAATTGTTAAAATTAATTCCATGAAAATATATTAAAATTTTAAAGACTTTCAAATTAAAACAAAATATTTTACTCATATATATGTCATTTACATGTTGTCAAATTATAGCAATAAAAAATAACAAACGTTTCCTGCCTAAAAATAAATATTTTTTTATACAATCATAAAATCCAAGAAAATTGAATGCATATAAACCTCGCATTATTAATAACGATTTCAACGCAATTATTGAAGAGTTAAAATATCCTGACAGATAAATTATGCATACACATCAATACACATAATCATCAATACACATTATTCACAGGGCATAAATTGGCCATTCGATACCAATATGGACAAAGACCACTGTTTCTCTAAAAAGCTTTTCATCTTTTCTAAAAATAATCTTCCACCAATATAAATACTTAATGCTTTCTTCAATATTTAACACTTTTCAAAACCGTTATTCGCGTAAAGCTGGTATGTTATTTCTACTGTTGAATTGTTTAATGAGATTCTCCGGTTAATCAATTTTACGCAAATCGCCTTTTTATCTGTTTCTTTACATGTTCGTATTATATATTTATGCTTATGTATTTATAATCACTGTGGTATTCGAGAATGAATAATAGTGTGAAATGAACTTGGAATTCCAGTGTACAAGGGAATATGTTAAATGTAAGTGTGAAACTATGAAATGTTTTTTTCAAAATCATAGGAGGATTTGAAAAAAAAACATAATTTAAATGAACAAAAATTTTAGTCATTTTAAATAATCAAATCTTATTAATATTTTGGGAGAAAATAATGTTTTAATTTTATATTTTCAGTGATTTTTATTTATTTTTTTTTTCTAGCATTGGAATTTAATCTAATAGTTATTCATAATTTTAGTCATTCACCATGTTGTTAATTAATTATTGTTAAATTTAAAGGGGAATATAATAATACAGATGTAGTGAAATATTAATAATATTTTATCGAAATCTGATAAAATGCTAACAATAATATTTCATTAAAGCTAAGTATTATTTTATAGAAAGATTTATATATTAATTCTATGAAAATTTGTATAATTTTTAATACTATTTAATGTTTGCTATAATTCAATTTTTAATTTTTTTTCTATATTTTCATTTATTTTTTCTAGTATTTGGTTTTATTCAAATTGTAATTCATAAGTTTATTATTAACTATTAAAACGTACTGAAAATCAATTATAAGTATTTTTATACCGAAGATAATTCAGATGTAGGGCAGCATTAATATCATTTTATGAAAAGCTTCACAAAAGACGAAATATATCGCTTTATAAGAAATTAAAAAAATACTTTACAGATAGTTCTATAAATAACTTCTATGATAACCTGTATACATTATAATACTGTTTAATAATAGTTTCTGTATAAAGCCACAAAATTACATTTGCATCAGTGTTACAAATATCCACACATAAAAACTAAAAATATTAATATAGGTTCTGCCTTATTTTGATAGTAAATAAACTAAAAATTATATTTTAAATAGATACTAATATAATTGCATCAATTTCTTAATTTATATATTTTTAATTAAATTAATTTCTTTAACATTTTAATTTTAACATATATAAAAACTTAATTTTGTTATTTTAATATTAAAAAAAATTAAATACACTCGTAACTTTTTTATAGTATATATATATATATATGTGTGTGTGTGTATATAAATAAATTATATTTTTGTTTCAGAAATTCATTTTTAAAATGTGTCCAATGCAAATACAATTTTTATTTTGAAAACACATTAGCTTTTTACTTGGAGTAAAATCGTAACAAATAAATTAACTTTTCACAAATAAACGTCTCTTCTAAAAGTTATCTTTCTTTCAGTATCACTGTATAGAAGAAAAAACAACTTTTACAGGCGTAAGACAAGCAATGCCGCTGCGGATTTTTATGGCATACGCCTGTAAAAGTTGTTTTTGTGTTAATAGAATTATAATGAAAGAAAGTAACTTTACATAGAAAATACACTGATTTGATGAAAAAAATTATAAAATTTAATATTGACACGTGTATTTTTGGGATTTACATCAATTCACTTTACATATCCCCGTATGAATTAAAAAGTTTGAGGATTCATTTGAAGTATTTCAAAGCTTTAAATTTTTTCAGTATTACTAATTAATGTATATGCTAATTAATGCATGTATTAAATTATTGCCATTTAATCTTTTTATTGTTCATTATTTACTATTCTTTATACTTTACGCACTTTAACGAAATTAACACTTTGAACAAAATAAAAAGATTTTGAAAAAATGAGCATGATTCTTAAAATTTTGTCACAAAATTACATTTAATTTTTACAATTTATGTTATATCTGTATACAGTTTTTTCCTATGAATAACATATTTCAGTGTAGTTATTATTTGTGTATAATAAATATTTTAAAATAAATCCTTAACATAAAAATATTCCAGTGGATATTTTACAGTTACCCATTTTGTACAATAACAACACGGAAAATTTTATTTTCACGACAAATGAAAATCTTCAATATAAAGCAAGATGTTTTGTTATGAAAGAGTTTGAATTCAGTTTTAAAACTTAAAACCACGTGTTTGATATTTTCAAGTTTTTTTAAATATTTGATTACTTTACTTGGATATCTTATGAAATACTTTATCTTGATCATCTTTTGAGGTTCTATGTATTAAAATGAAAATATTTAATTATTTCTGTTTACCATTTTATCTTGTTTGTGTCTGAATTCCTTTTAATTAAGCGATTAGTTCCGATCTAACGAGCTTTACAAGGAGGTTTTTCATTTGTTCGTTTGCTATACATTTTTATTGTTTATCACTTACCCCAGGGTTCCCCATACAGTGCCGCCGCATCGGGTCCGTACTTCTGTAGGTCGGGGAGTACCGGCCGGGGAAGCAGGTCCCTGTCCCCGTGTTAATTGGGGGTGGTAAAGGGACATGCTGCTTGACATTCATGGCTGATGAAACACTCAGCCAATCTTCCTCACAACACACTTCCCGCTTAGGGAATGCCAGGTTCGTGCCAGCCACTGCTAAGCCTAAAACGGAAGAAGACCCAAAAAGAGGGGAGGTGTTTGGTGGGCGGAATCCGAACACTGAATTGGTTCAGGAACACACTCAACTCTGTTCAGTGGGCTCCCGTGACGTCACTTATTTATGTCCGCGCGTGCGCCTTCCCTCCTGATGCTCCTTTTGGCTCTCCCTGCCCCCTCTTTTCTCTTTGCCTCCTCCTCTCTTCTCAAACTCGCTCTGTGTCTTTATCTACGTATCTCACGATCAAGGGTAACAGTGGATTACATATTTATGCACAAAGCTCGTGATGTTTAAAGTGCGGTTTTTTAAGGAAGGAAATTAATAAGCGTTTGGATTTTGACGATTAGATGAAAGTTTTTTTTATTATTATTTCTCCTTCGACTTTTTTCTGCCTGACTAAGTTATTTTAAAGAAGTGAATTTAAATTCTCTTTGCGTAATATCAGATTAGAAGCAAAAATGCTTGAGAGGAATCTTATAAAACTTTTTATGCTGATTTTTCTTAGACGTTAATACATTATTTTGTTTAGTACTAAAAGAAAGACAAATATCTATTAAACTGTAATTATTCCTCATATCTCCGGATTTTTTTTTACTTTTTGCTTCGAAAATTTATTGTTTTAAATTATTAAATACTCAGAAAATATTGTCTGACACAAAATCGCTAATTGTCACTGAATGAACGTTTAAAAAAAGTAATAAAGTAAATGAATTTTTGTTTTGCATATTTTTGTTCAAGCTCTGAAAAGTGGTAACCTTTTTTTACTTTCACTGTATTTTAAAAATGCCAAGGAACTTATTATGGTAAATCGACATAAAATGTTTTAAAAGTTAGACGAATTTTAATATAATAAAAATTTCGCCTCTAATAATTGTTTTAAAGAAAAAATAAATTTGAATATACATACTCCGATTTTTTCATTATCCTCTTTTTAAAACTCGTAATTCAAGAATATTTGCTGACACGAAATCACTAATTGGCATTGAATGAACGTTTAAAAAGACTAATAAAATAAGTGAATGTTTGTTTTGCATATTTTTACTAAACCTTTGAAAACTGTTATTATTTTTTTATCACTCTACTTTGAAAATGGCAAAACCTTTATTATCGAAAATTGATTTGAAATATTTTATAAAAGATAGGGATATAGAGGAGGAGAGATAGAAGATTTCCGAGATAATAAAAATTTTCTCGAAAAATTATTTGAAATGGAAGTATATATCTCAGAATTTATATTCATTTCTACTTTATACATTTAAAAACTCGTTAAAATTTAAGGGTAAAAGATTTTGTGCTTAAATTTTAAATTTTCAAGAAATTATATTTTAATATCTGCGGTTATTAATTATATCCTTTTTTTAAAAAATCCGATAACGATACATACAAATTGCACACATTCATTGCCATAAGTCAAAACAGTGAAAAAAATCCCTTAAATTAAAATTTGCATGCACTTTATACTCGTAAAAAATTTGAGAATTTCGGTAAAAAACTATTTTTTATTCAAAAAGAAAAGATAAAACTAAATATATGCGTTTGGGATACCTTTGATATAAAAATAATCAAAGTTATCTTAATTTGCATATTAACTTAACATACGATGATCAAATATCATTGTGGAAAACTAATTAATTCATTTTATATTGTTGTAGATTTAGTAAATTGTTTAAAAATGATAAATATTTTTTTTTAAGCGTTCCTATTTTTTAATTAGGATCATTTATTAACTTTGATAGGCTTCTAGATACGAACACATGTTTAATAAAATATGATAAATTATAGCCTATATTAAATAGTAAAATCCTTTTAATCGTTTTATCCAAAGAAATACTTATTAATCGTACGAATATAAAAATTGTTTTTCATTTCTTAAGGGTACATTGAAATGAGACTAGCTTCTATTGATAGTATAAACTTAGCCAAAATCTTCAGAGATATCTGAAATGATTATTTTTAATTTCTCCAAGAAGAATTTATTGGGAATATTGAATATTTATTTTTTAGATTTATATTTTGTATATTTTTTTATAACCACTTAACTGATCAAGGTTTTTGAAAAATCTTTCAAATAATGGCTATTATTTTCATATCATTTACAGAATTTTTAATCTTTTATCACTGGTTTTTCAAACACAAATGTTTACCTAATTGATTCAGAAAAACGTTTGGATTAAATAATGCAAAATTTACAATAAAAATTTACCAGTGAGAATAATAAATCATGATTAGAATATGGATGCCCGTACGATGTGTCAAATCATGATTGGGAAAAAGCGTTGCCCGTATGATGTACGGGCAAATCAGGGAAGCGGTTAACCTTTTATATCCTGATGATACTTTTAAATAACATTGAAGAAAATTCAATATAAAATTTACTTAATTCGTCTACTAATAAAAGTAGGTTCTACTTTTCATGGAAAAGAAAATGCTTTAATCATATTTAGAAAGCCCAGTGAAATAAACAAAGCTAAATATTTTTTTATGTGTTTATTTTATGCAATTTACCCAGGTGTATTAGGTTTATTGAAAAATGTTATGCGAAAAATTTGCATTTACAAAACAATTCTACGTTACAATTAAAATTACAGAGTATTTCTTTACACTATTCTTATAAGAATTCTGAGATTGCCTTAATAATACTTTATATTTATTGCTTTAATTATTCTTGTAAATATCTTGCAAAAAAATCTAACTATCGGTTTATTAAATCAATTTCAATTAAAAAATTACCTAAAAACCAAATTATTACTATAGACTAATTCCATGGGTTCTGTAGTGTAAGTCACATAACTTATTAATTGCTATGCTTGTCAGCCACCGTTATTTTCGAAAAGTCTGCTTGGCCTTATTCAATTAATGAGAATGTGCCAATAAAATTAATCAAAAAAATTTTTTTTGTTCTATAATACTGGTAGCCAAAAATCGTAGCCTGTGACTTACACTACAAGTACTCATGGAAATAGCCTATACATATTGTTCTGAATATCTTAGACATTAACATAAATAATTATTTAGGTGAAACATTTTTTTTGTTCAAAGTTAAGGATATAAACGGTTAAACCTGTAAAAAATATAAATATTTTTTCAGTCACTGTAATTTAAAACTAGTCGTTGGGGGCCACCGTAAAAAGGGGTCGGAGCATATAGGACAAATTTCATTGTTTATACCAGTATCTTTTATCAATAATCTCCAAGAGACATTTTTACATGATATGCTGCAAAAATGTCTCGTGAAGATTATTGATAAAATATATTAGTTGGAGCAATAAAATTTGTTCTATATGCTCCTAACCCTGGGAATTACTTACATATCATAGATATGCAAAGTATAAAATATGAAAATAAAACACAATTTTCGTAACCAGAGTGGATGCCAAAAACCAGTAACATTGCAAGGTTTTCTACTCCTTGATTTACAGAAAATAATTTTCTGGTTAAATAAAAAAAATATTAAATATTATTTAGATATATTAAAAAATTACTGGTATTCAGAGCACTTAGGCAAACACTTTGGTTAGGCCACTGAAACATGTATAAAATATTTATAAAATGCATTCCATTTCCATAAGAAAATTTAAACGCGTCTTTAAGTGTTTTTAATACATAGTAATGCTCCATTACGAAATTGCGGGTAATGCTTGATTATACCGCCGACTCATTCCCACAAATTTTATAAATAGCCAAATTACTCGGTAAATTATACAAATTGGCATAATTTTAACTTTAAATAACGAAAAAACCAATAAATTAGCAAAATATTAATAAAAATAAAAATAAAATCTCGAGTTAAAAATCACTTGATGACGTAACAAACACAGGTAACGTGTTTATTATCAAGTGAATTTGACATTTACGGTAAACCTTTATTGGTATTTAACCTTATAGTTTGACGATAGTTTTTTATACAATAATGTAATGAAATTATTTTGAGTGCCCCTGTAAATGAATAAAAAATGCTAGGGATGCCCTGTTAAAACGTAATAGTAATAAAATTCAGTGTTTTATATCAATTTCAATATTTTTGAAGTAGCGTAATCTCATTAAAATACTCTTCAAACGATTTTTTCCCATATACCATAACATACTGGAACTCTTTTGAGTGCCCCTGGAAATAAACTGCTATGCCTATATACTTTATATACAATACCAAACATGTTTTCTGCACCTTTAATAAGCTTTATCAGTTGCATGAAAATCGAAGTATATTTACGAGAGTTAGAACGTGGAAACACGGACAGACAAACCGAAAGCATAAACAATTTTCAACTTTGTTGGAAATTGTCAAAAAGACACATTACTAATGAATATATCATTAAGAATCATCTGTCACAAAATTCATCTTTTTCAATAAATATCATTTTTTTTTCTGGCATTGCAGTTGATAGAAATACCGAGTATTTTGCTATTTATATTTTCATTTATTTACTTATTTACTAGCAGCCTTCGCTCGCTTCGCTGGTCGGTTTCTCTAAAGAATATTGAATCGAACGAAATATAGCTAAAAAATATCAAATTAGAAAAAAAAAATGTTAACGATTAATCCATAATTGTTGTCAATCCAGTATCCATAATTGTTGTCAAATTCGTATAAACTTACATTATCGAGTTCGAAGTATGTTGGTGATATAATAGATATAAAATCAATGAAGTACTGCACTTAACTAATATTTTAGTAGATTAAGTGAGCTTCGCCTCTCTGCTCGCTGGGCTCATCAAACCCCCACGTAATTGGTTGCGTTTCCATTTTAGATCTTTTCGCGATTCCTTATTTTCTATGCATTCAATTTTTTGATTCCACTTGGTAAAATTGCGATCCTCTTAACCCCCCCCCCCTCAATTTTTGAAAATTTGTATTATGTGTTATAGACTGCCTTATTTTTTTTTTAATTTTGTTCTCTCCCTCGACATGTGATGACAGAACCGGTTCCTCCCGATGATACCCCCCCCCCCCTCGCGGATTCGCGGTATTTACGCAGATTGTCATTGGTGCATTGGTATCTACGCAATTTTTCATTGCTCCATTTTTAAATCGTTTGGTCCATTTCCAAATCCTTACTTTTTTTTTTATATGTATTAAAGGATTAAGCTGAAAGTTTGAAAAAAAATTTAATTTTCCAATGTAAAAAAAAGAAATGCTAGAGAATTTGAAAAAACGCTAAAAATTGCATTGCAAAATACATTAAAAATCACTAAATATTAAAAAATCGCTGGAGTCAAAATTTAATCTTATAAGATAAAGCGCTGTAATCAGAAATTTTTAATGATTGAAAAAAAAAAGACTGAGCGCAAAAAATCTCGAAAAGTCGAGTTGAAAATCGTGTTAAAAATAGCTGAAATTCAAAAATTGTAGCAGAAAGAGTTGATGAAGTTGAAACAAAACGTTTGTTCAAAATTTTTTCGAAAAGTTTCAAACAAAATTTAATAAATCAAAAAATAGCCACAAAATGTGAAAAAACACCAAAAATCTCATTAAAAAACTCGCTAAAAATTCAAATATTGCTGTATGAATTCCAAATAAACTTTTTAGAAAGTGGACAAAATTTACTATATAGGATTAAAAGAATAAAACTATACTCCTTTCAGTACTGAAGAAAGATTGCCTCGGAACATTAAAAAAAAACACTAAAAATCGCATACAAAATTAAATAAAAAATCTAATAAAAAAATCGAAAATCGGACTTCGAGGTACAAAACTTCATATACAGAGGTACCTCCTTTCAAATTTTGTAGTTCTACGCTCTGTAGTCTCTTCAAAACATTGCTGACACATACACAAACTTCTCTCTTTATTATAATAGATTTATGTATGAATTTTTTATTCATTTTATAAGCTGAATAACAATCACGATTACTTGTCATAAAACTATAAGTGTTTAAAATAACTATGCATTAACCCTTTTCGGCACAGTGTGTCCGCTCAGGACACACCTAATTTTAATTCCAAACTTGCAGTTGGCACCAATAATATTTGAATAAAATCTTGCTTTTATAATAAAAGCTTAAATTAGTGTTTTCAAAATACCTAAAAAATTCGTTTTCGAATTCCGGTGCCAGTCGATAATTTCTCATTTTATTAACAGAATTTGTCCGCGCCGGAAAGGATTAGAAAATGAACAATATAAACAAATTTGACTTTTATTGTATAAAAATCTTTAACTCTTCATAAACATTTTTATTTGTTATTTTTTACTTCTTAATTCCTCAGAAAATATTTTGGTTGTAAACATCGAAATCTTTTAAATATTTGCTCCATATTTAAAAAAAAAAATTAAAATGTGAAATAATAAAGGATTTTAACCCCTTAACTGATCCCTTTTATTACGTACAATAAATTGAAAATGTGGGTTAACACCAGTTTTTTTAAGCTTAAATATTCGTAATATTTAGCCTAAACTTTTCTGACCCTAAATAGTATGTAATCGTACTTTTAAAAAATTAGTGGTGTCAAAAAGCTTTAAATGCTGAATTAAGAAAATTCGTCTTGCCGAACGGCGTACGGGCAAATAAGTTAAGGGGTTAAGGTTATTATATAGAAACATTTCGTAAAGTGTCCATAGATTAAAATAATTAAAATTTTCTTTATTTGTGCGATCGAGTAAACTTAGAAAATAAAATTTTGTAATTCTAAGATATAACTTCAAAGCTATTGTTATTACATAAATGTAATTTGCTCTTTTATTTTACTAGTTAACTGAAATTTAAAAAATCAAGGAATATTTGTGACAAAAGAGGCACAGGGATCGCAGCGTCCCTTAGGTTTTCACACTCTGCTACCAGTATTTTAAATCAAAAATCTTCGCGGCATATTTCTTTAATGTCTGCAATAAAATTCTATTGTAAATATTATTGTTTTAAAATTGTGGTAACAAAGTGAGAAAATTTTAGGATCTCTCCGAGCCGTGGATCTATTACAACTAATCACTATTTATGCATTTTGTACATGAAATCTGTATTTCGTAATTTTTTAATGCAAAATTTAATCAGTTTATACTGATTCTGTGACTTCCTTATGTATTTATTAAGTTTTATTTATCCCAATTTAAGCAACTCCTATAAAATACGCTTATAAATAATATATGTGTGGGTATCATAAAGTTTCAATTACCTGCGACTATTTTTATTTTCTATTTGCACCACTGTTTTTAAAGATACATTGCTTAGTATATTACTCTTGCAAATGTTTTCGAAGCATATGTAAAATATATTTGTTTTGAAATAGTGGTGGAAGTAGCATTAAAAATTATTCGCCTGTAATTCAAACGTTATGATATTCCCACGTATACTGAAACGACATTACATGCCGGCTCCACAATGTGTCTAAATAACAGTGATTTTAATAAAAAAAAAAATATCCCACATTATTAAATTAGGTTAAATTTCATTATATTTTTATTGGAAAAGGATGATTTCGGTCATGCTGCTTTTCTAAAATGCATTTAAAAAGATATTTTTCAAAAGAAGCAATCATATTCGCGATTTGCGTGCAAATGTTACATTGTCGCTCCCCTCGCGAATAAACTGTCTGCTGTACCTTTGGATACGCCTGTAAAACTTGTTTTTTGTTCATTAAGGTCATACAGAGAGGAAGTCTGCTATCGTTACGAGTAAGAGGTTTAAGAAGCTCGTCGTAAAGGCATTGCACAATCAGCTTTGACATTTCAATGCAGTTAAAAAAAACTATTTTGAGAACATATAATTTTAATTATATCTGCTTAACCCTTTCCGGCGCACTACTCTTTAAAATTGGAATTTAAAGAAAAAAAAAAAAAGGCAATCTATTTAGGCCTAGAGGAGTACACAGGTATTGTTTTGTAAAGATTGCCCAAACCATTTTAATTATACAGCTGTTGCCGAAGTGGTAAACTCCCATAAGTAAAGCATTGATAAGAGCAGTGAGAAGAGCATTGCTGTGAAGCGCGTATTACAGTAAAACATTTTACCTATTATTTAAAAATAGTAGAGTTTGATCTCTGTAGTGCTGCCATCTAGAACTCATAAAAAAGATTTAAAGTAGCCATTAGAGTAGTTTTTGAAATAGTCACGGAGTTTTTATGTCTCCAAACAGGGGGAACTTTAGGTGTTGCCGACCCGGCAACACTGCGCGTTAAGGGATTAACCCATTAAGAACGAGCCTCTTTTGCAGTTTTTTTTTTTAATTCTTCGACACCAGTTTTTTGCACATTGTAATTTTTAATTATTTAATCGCTCAAAATTTGAAATGAGATAATATAAAAAATTCTAAATTGAAACACCGGTATTGAAATTTAAAAGTTTTAATCGCTTTACATGGCAAGTTTTCTTCTAAACGGCTTTAACACTTCCTTGTTTTGCCCTTACGTCGTACGGGCAACGTGTGTTTGCCCGTCATGTTTTGTCCGTACAACGTACGGGCTTTCATGCACAATCATAATTTATTATTTTCACCAGTAAACTTTTAATGTAAATTTTATATTATTTATTACTAATATTTTTACTGATTCAATTAGCCAAAAATTTTTGTTGTGAAAAACAGGTGAAAAATGATTAAAATTTCTGTAAAAGATGTGAAAAAAAGGGACATTATTTGGAAGTTTTATTAATATATCTGTATGAGACAAATGGTTAATGAATCAATAAACTTACAAAAATAAATTCAATTGCTTAAATATTTTAAAACTATTATTAAATCGACCAATATTCCAGAAGAATAATTTAACTGTTTTGGCTGGGTTTCAGTGCTTATCAGCGTTGCCAGATAGGCTACTTTTTTTCAAATCCGATTTTTGATTTGCATCGTCTTTTTTGAAATGGTAAAATGCGCCTTATTTAATGGCATATTAATTAAGACTAAAACAAATGGGATTTTACTGTTTCAAAAAAGTGTTGTCAATCAAGAAACCTGAATAAAAAAAGATAGCCCAATAGCGACACTGTGGTTATACTAAAATCAGAGCTATGTAAGATGGTTTGAAGGCCCAGTGACACGCCTCAATGTGAAAATTGGGAAATATTCCAAATTTATGTAATCAATTTAAGTGTGAATCATTTGCATAAATTTATAATTTCCGGTCATTTTAACAGGCAGAAATATTTATTTATTTTTTTTTGTTTTTGTTTTTTTTGTTTCCATGATATTTTAAACTATTTAATATCACTTTTGCTTAAGAAATAGCTACAACCACAAAAATATATTTATTTCAAACACATAAATATAGATACTTTTTGTCTGGTAACATTACTAATTACCGTAATTTCGGGTGCATAAGCCGCGGATCAAACAATTCTTTTTGGACCCAGAAATCTTATTTAGTGATTGGAGACAAATATTTACGGCGATCTAAGTAGTTATATTGGTTTCTTAAAAAATTCTGGGTCAAAAAAGAATTGTTTGATCTGCGGCTTATACACCCGAAATTACGGTAACATATCTGCCAACTTTTAACTTATCTTCCGTAGTACCTTGATTAATTTCATCCTGATTAACCTCATTTTAAACCAGAAAACGTATTTCATGAATTTTTATTTATTGAATTTTGGGATTCCGAGTGGAACATATTTAATTTCATTTCTTTAAAAACTTTCTGATTGGAAATTTATTAAACCAGGGTCAAATTAACGCACGTGCTACGGAAAATTAATGTCAGGTTGGCACCTATGAATTAAAAATAATGTAAATAAAAGAAAAATATGCATAGAATCAATATTTTTGTCTGAAAACCGTTTATCACCAATAATTCCAGATAAAAATGTGGCTTTTTGATCGCAAAATTTATCTCATTAAATCAGGCAGATTTTTCTTTCCAAAAATCGTGGGAGTCTTCAGCCAAACACCCACGGCATAAATGGTTGGCCTTCTTAAGGATGATCAGCTAATAGAATTAAGTTATAAAAAATATGAAAAATAATAAATTTTTACATGAAATTACTCCAGATAAATGCATATTAAATAATAATAATAATAATAATAATAATAATAATAATAATTTTTGTAATTGGTTAGCTAATAATTCTAACTTGTAATAGTTATCGGAGACAAGGTTGTATATAATTATTGATTCGGTGACTAAGAAAGGAAAAAAGATGCTCATAGACATCATTTGGTGCAATCCATTGCACGAAATATTTAAAAAATGTAATGAATATTTAACATTTACAAAATGTAATGAATATTTAACATTTACAAAATGTAATGATTATTTAACTAATGTAGTCAATTAACTTCCAGTTTCAGTATGTAATACTTTACAAATATTAGTTTTATCGTATAACGTTATTTCACGCCTACTTTCTTTTTAACCCTTTATCTACTGACGGTACTTATAAGTACCATAAAAATTACTTATTATAAAATTCCTTCAATGCGTCAATTAGTTGAAATACTGTATAGAATGAGTTACAAATACATTACTTTATTTTGTTCCAAAAGCATTATTGGTTACCCAAAACAAAGATATTTTTAAAAGGATGATTTATTTTGCCTTTGTATCTTTTCAGCTTTCCTGGCACTGAGGGAAGGAAGGGGTGATTTTTCAATTCGGAAATATTTCTATATTTATATTGTAAGAACATCATATTTATACATTTTATAATTCTACAAAATACTAAGAAAACAATTTAAAATAAAAAATTTGAGTTGGGTTGCAAATATTGCACAAAATCCCTGTAAATTCAAATTTAATTAATACTTCTACATCCTTCAATACTTCTAAAATCGTTCAAAAATTTATTAAATGATTATATAAATCTTTTAATTTAGTTTAAACAATTTACGTAAAATGCTTTAGAATGTAAAACTTTCATGAATTCAAAATGCGTTAGATAAAGGTTTGGTTTGGTTTATTTTTGTCGTCCGATTATCTACACTAGGGATATAGGACCAGGGGGGAGTGCCCTTCGTGGGGGTCTTTCTAAGGGAACCTAACCCGTATTTACGCAAGGTTCGAAGAAAACCACGAAAACTCCGAACGGTTAGGCCGACAGCCGCGATTGGGTTCGAACCCAGCACCTGCCGTCTACCAGTTGAGATGTCCGAACCTATCGGCCACTGCTGGGGCGTTAGATAAAGGGTTATATTCAGATTTCTTCTTTGATATCACTTTTTTGAAATGGTAAAATTTCCATCGTTTTCACGTTTTACATTAAAGGGAAAACAATGGCAGTTTTACTATTTCAAAAAAGTGGTGCCAATGAAGAAATCTGAATTTTAAAAAGTAGGTGTGAAATAATACTATACGACAGAATTTTCAAGCTGGCCTAATACTTTTCTTAGATAATTTCAGCTTGAAAAACATTAGTCTTAAATAAATCTTTTTAAACAAATTAAGTGTTGTTTACTTCAATTTTGTTTACTTTAGAAGCAAAATTTATAAAATAATTTGATGATTTGAAAAATTTATTTTTAAGATTTAAATTGTTGTTCTGTCTTCAAATGTTATATCTTCATAAACAGTTTAAAAACAGCAGAAATTTCAAAATTATATTAATATACATGCTCCAGCGGATTTCTACAAAAAAAAAAAAAATTATGTAATACAGAAAATTTATAAACTATCATTAGATTTCTTTCTTATTTTTTTCATTTATATATAAGTATTTAATAGAATCATTGATAGCAAATGTATTTTTCTAGGCTATTTAAGATTTTCTTTCACAATTATTGTTTCAGAATGAAAGTATTTAAATTTTTATATAACATTATAAATATCGACGTCTTTGTACACGTGTGCAAGTGAAATAAATAATCCGCATCTGTTGTAAATACATGTAGTACAAGTTAAAAATGATGGGGAAAATATACTCACATTCCAACTTATATTTGTATATTTCAAACCTGATTAGTTTTTTTAACCTTTTAACTAGTTGATTTTTTTCCGTTCAATAAATTGAAAATAGCGGGCTCACACCACTATCATTTAAATAAAATATTCGTAAAATTTAGTCTAAGCGTTTCCGCCTTTCAACAGTATGAAAATTTTCTTAAAAATAATAGTGGCGTCGAAAAGCTTTAAATTATGAAATGAGCAAATTCGTCTTGCCCGAACGCAGTTCGGGCAAACCAGTTAAGGGGTCAATAAAGAGTGCATAAGCATACTTGCCAACTTCCAACTTGACTTCCGTAAAACAAAAATTAATTCATACCAGGTTAAACAAGTTTCTAAGTGGAAAATATTTTAGATATATTAGTAGCTTTTTAATTTCTCGCTTCAAAGTGCGACTTGTTTGACATCATTTCTTTAAAAAATAAATTCTGACTCGAAACACGTTCAAACTCGTTCAAATTAACACATAATTTGCTAAGTTAATTTGAAAGGTTTCAAGTATTACATATGGTCCTTGCGTTTTAGTGCCACTGTTTATGAAATCGCAGATTTTATTCTGACCCATTGCGTGTAAATTTTTCCTATATACATTATTTAATCTCATAATTTTCTGCGATTACGCAAGCTGAAAATGATTTTTCGGTAAAGGTGGTATTCAAAAGTAAAGAATAACATAAACTCTGTACTTTTATACTAATAATTGCATTTTTTAATTGCGCCTTTTTTTAAATTTAAAGTCAGGTTTGTTACATATATATTTAACGTGTTTGTTTCCCTTACTTCCTGTATACAACACTATAAAAAACTAAAATATAAAATAATAAAAATTAACCAAATAAATCGAATCGCAGCCATAGCGTTAATTCTAATTTAACGGATTTTTTTTTTTTTTCTTTTACTTACACTCACAGAAAATTAGATGTTTGCAACTTTTATTCCTATTGTTTATTAGTTTATTTCTAAAAAAAGTAACTGATGAAATTGTAATTGTTGTTGCAGATTGGGGAAAATTTGGGGATTGGTGACTTAAGAAATGTTGTGAAAGGTATTTTAACTATATCAGGATTGGTAAAATTTTTCTTATTCTCATCATTATCAGGATGATCTTTTTTTAAATGTTGCTGTTTTCTTCACTATGCAAATGCTATTATATTTACGCCTAAAATGTTTATCAGTGCAAATCAACTATCGAGAATAATAAACAGAAATAATTTAATGGTAAAAAATTACAGCAATAATAGTAAATAAACAAAAAACTGAATTAGTGCCGCACTGAGAGAGGATATGCAGAATTAATAATTAAGTGAGACAGTATTAACTTAGAAAAGCCCGTGAAATATAAAGTATAATTTTCTAATTTAAATAAATCCTACAACTGTAATCCATTAGAAAAAATTCTTTCTTGTCTGATATTGAGTTTAAATTTCACAACATATTAACGAATGGAAAAATGACAACCTACAAACGTGCTTAAATTTTTTGAATAAAATTAAAATATTTTGTGCTTTAACTTTTGTTAAAGCACATAATTTTTAACGGCACATAAATTTTTAAGGGATTTTTTTTATTCTCAAATCTGGTTTTCTAAGTTACAAATGACTTCGGTTTTCATAATTCACACATTTGAGAGTCAGCGTATATGATTTCTGTGTGGATTTAAAGATTAGGAAAGTAAATCACAAAAGAAACAAACAAAAAATATAATAGGAACAGATGAGGTGTGAAAAGCCGTAACATACGCTGAAGTTATCAATACTCGTCCGATCACAAAATCCAAACAGCGTCGAACGCCGTTAGTACTTGGGAGGGGCCACTGCATGTTGGCGAAATCTGAATATATTCGAATATTTCTATATATTACATTGTTTCTATATAGATTGTTTCTATATAGATATTTCTATATATTACATTGTTTGTATATACTGCTTTCGGTTAAACAAGCTTATAGAAAAACGATCAATTCTATAATACATTTTTTATAAGAAATGTTTGTAAGGGTGCTGGGTGGGTGTCTGCTCGTGAAAAAAAAAAAGTGTCTGATTATTTGCCACTGTATAAACACTGCAGCATAAGTGATGGCGCTGGATTAACAGTGCTGGCCCAGCAAAGGAATAGCAATAGGATAGGTGCTAGCACTGAAGGAAAAGTGTTGGATTGAAGTAATGCAGGGGTCGCTGCGTCCCTAAAATTTTCGCACTTTTCTACCAGTATTTTAAGTAAAAAATCTTTTCTTCAGATTCCTTTAACATTTACAATGGAATTCTACAATAAATATTATCGTTTTAAAATTGTGGTAGAAAAGTGTGAAAATTTTAGGGATGCTGCGACCCATGAGTAATGTGATGGCATACTAATGCTAGCCGTATATGTAATGCTAACCGTATGTAATGTAGACTCGTTGGTCATCACCGATGGTCCAGCTGCATTGCGCATGAACAGTTTTGTACTGGTAAAGTAAGGGCACTATTGCACTTTACCGCTGATGGAAGAGTTGGCTCTCTTTTTTTCAGTTGTTGGCCCACTTTCTTTGCTGGGAATGGATATATGAGATCTTATCATGACTGCATTAGTAAGACTTAAAATTATTTTTTCCCATTCTCTTATTAAATTATTTTTTTAAGTTATATTCAAAAGTTACGAAGCTAAAAATAAAAATTTTATCTTCTTTGATGTAATTAATATATGTAGTACATGATTGTATATTTCTTACATTTTAGTGACATTTGATAAGAAATATAAATTTGGTTTAGAATGCAAGCACATTTCAAGTGGATATAACTTATAACTAATCTTTTAAAAATTGGAACAAGTAAATTGAAAATTTACGAAAGAAATAATAATAACAATTTTGGTTTTCATTAATATGAAATGAATTTTTAAAGTTACATAGCTGAAGTTTTTAAAAATTGATTTTAATTTAAATTAATGCCTCCGGACTCTGCATATTTTCTATAAGAAACTACAGTTTTACCAAAAAGTTCTTTTCTTTATATTAGCTTCTTGTAGATGGCGCCAATCCATATTTAAAAACGAAACCATAAAGCTTCATTAATCGGTGAACTAGGAATCTATCTTATACCCTTTCTATATCAATACCGCTCCCGAGTCATGGCTTTTTATAAAAATAATGTATTTTAAAATTAAAAAAAAAATCAATATTTAATTTTAATGTTTTGTGAAATCTTCAGAAATTATATTTTACTTTTTTTTACTTTACTAATTATTATTACTGTTATGGTAAATACTGCTATTTGTATGGCCTAATTGTTGAGCTATTTCAAAAACTGAATGTCAAATAGAAAAAAAATATCATTTGTATTTGCAGAAATAAATTTATTGCTATTTTTAAAATATACTTTTCTACAATACAATTTCTTCAGTAATAAAATCTTCATTCTGTTTGTTTGTATGAAGTCTTACGGAAAGGAAACGCAAGTCAAAATTCCGTCATTTTTGACGGGATATACTAGATTATTTATAAATTTCATGGAAACTTAGCAGGAAGAGAACTTTCTTGAGATTGTTGCAAAATCCTACCGCGAATTTCTTTCAAAAAATTTACTGGTTTACAAACCACGGACCAATAAGAGCCCTGTACAAGTTTCCTTATAAACTTGATTGAGAAATTTTATTTAAAAAAAAATGATATCATTCGCGCATGCGCTGTTAAAACGTAATTTAGACACATGTTCATATCTTATCAATACCCGATACATTTTTTTAATCGTAGTATAATGTTTCTATTGCACTTTTTCAAGTTTTTAGAAAGCGTAAACGGGACACAGGAGGATTTTTTTTATTTTTATTACGTTCTGATTTTTGTATTATTCTAAATATTTAAACATTTCTAAACAATATGCAAAATGTCGCAGTAAAATTCTGCAGTGTTTCTTCAGTTATGAAAATTTATAGACGATGAATATAACCGAAATAAGTCGATATTTAAGCTTTAAAATATTTTTTTTTCATATTAGTAAATTTTGAGTTTGCGCCACGCTGTTACTTTCAAGCTATTTAAGAAGCAGTTTTAAAATTTTAATCAAATGCGTAATTCTTACCAACTACTTGCTAAAAAAAATACCATTTTTTTTTCTTTTTTTCCCATTTTAAAACATTACACACACACACACACACATATATATATATATATATATTGATTGAACGGTGAGAAAGTTGGTTTAAGCATAGATGCCAACATCTGTTAATTATTCCGGAGTCTGATTAAAGATAAACCTTTTTTTTTAACCGGATCGTTTAATTAATTGAAAATCTTAAAATGAATTCTAAAATTTACTTCATAGAAAGAACCGATATTTCTTTGTACACACTTTCCGATTTTAAAGATGTTCGTCTTGAATAATACTTTGCAATAATTAAAAAATGTTGGCATCTATGGTTTAATCCCTTGAGGGGCGGCGGTATATATTACATACCACCTGCGACTGATGAAGATTCACACCAGAAAAATGTTATTAAATTTCACTTTTCTAACTTTGGTGGAAAACAGTCGTGAAATTGCTTTTCCTCTTTTTGATATAACTTTTTTACAAATTTCCGGTGGGAGTTCAGAATTACTCGAATGCAATTGCTTGCCCCTCAAAGGGTTAAGTATTAAAATCTTGTGTATTTTGGCCTGTTTTAACCCTTTCTGCTGTGGTGGGTTCATGGAACTAGTAATAAACAGTGTTGCTAGATGGGCTACTTTTTTTTAATTCAGATTCGTATCTGGCACCACTTTTTTGAAATGGTAAAATGCGCCTTACTTAATGCTCCATTATTTAAGCTGAGAACAAAGAGAGTTTTGCCGTTTCAAAAAAGTGGTGCCAGTCAGGTAATTTGAATTTAAAAAAAAGTAGCCCACTGGCAACACTGGTAATAAAAAGGAATTGACATATCCTTAACTCTTTGAGGAGAAAGCAATTGCGTTTGTGTGATTCTGATTTACCGTAATTTCGGGTGTATAAGCCGCGGATCAAACAATTCTTTTTGGACCCAGAAATCTTATTTAGTGATTGAAGGCAAATATTTACGGCGATCTAACTAGTTATATTTGTTTCTTAAAAAATTCTGGGTCGAAAAAGAATTGTTTGATCTGTGGCTTATACACCCGAAATTACGGTACCAAAGGAAATTTTAAAAAAAATTAAAATAAGGAAAAGCAATTTCAAGCCCTTCGTGTTTTTGCCAAAATTAGAAAAGAAAAATTAAATAAAATTTTTCTGGGGCAAATCGTCATTAATCGTAGGTGGGATATAATATTGGGTTGAGGTAAAAGTAATTTCGTTTTTTCCCAATAGCAGAGCTGCCAAATCTCCAGCTTTTTGGATACCAGTAAAATAATACACAAAAATTCCTTTCATTGAATTGGAACATTTCGGCGATTTAAACTAAGAGCATTTTCTTTAAGATAATAGCGGTGCGCAAAAAGCCGGATACTTGGTAACTCTGCCAATAGATAGATTTAAAGTCGCATATCTCGAGTAATACTTACTCAATTAAGCCATTCTATACGCCATTTGAAAGGTAACAGTCTCTAGAAAATTTTAGACATAAAGGTAGCGTCATCTGCTTAATCAGACAGAAGTTATTGTGTTTTAAATATAGAGATTCCAGAAGATTATTTTCGTCACATTTTAGTTTTTTACTTCCAAAATGGGAAAAATGTGGCGCAGGTTCATCGAGAGTTGTGTGGCGTTTATGGTGATCGGTGCTTAAGTAAACGCCAAAGACAGAATTGGTTTGCTCGTTTTCGTTCCGGAAATTTCGATGTTAAAGATGAAACTTTCCCTGGTCGGCCTAACGTTGAAAAAGTCGATGAAATTAAAAAAAATCGAGGTAGACTAACTTATTTGTTCCAAAGACATTGCTACGGAACTAAACATCGACTACAAAACACTTCTGAACCATTTACATAAAATTGGATACCAAAAAAAACTCTATACATGGGTTCCCCATGTATCATATCCCCATGTACAGTGAAAATTTTAATAGACAGAGTTTCCATTTATGAATTGCTACTGAAACGGAAGAAATCAAGCCACTTTTTAAAACAAATGATTACGGGTGATGAAAAGTGAATCACGTACGACAACGATGTGCGAAAAAGATCGTGGTCGAAGCTTCACAAACGATGGAAAATCCCGGATTGACCATAAGGAAGGTGATGCTGAAAGATTGGTGGGAATGAAAAGGAATTGTCCATCATGAGCTGATCGAACCTGGCCAAACCATTAATTCAACTATCTACTGTGAACAACTAATGCGATTGAAGCAGGCGATTAAAAAACCTGTCCGAAATTGGTCAATAGGAAAGGCGTTGTCTCCCATCACGACAACGCTATACCACACACATATTTAGTCACTCGGCAAAAAATGAGATAGTTTAGCTGGGAGGTTTTGATGCATCCACAGTATAGTCCAGACCTGGATCCGACTGATTACCATTTGTTCAGACCTCTGCGGAACTCTGTTAATGATGTTAAGCTGGCTTCTAAACAGGTTTGTGAAAATCACCTTGTTCAGTTTTTTGCCCAGAACTCTCAGAAGTTCTACAGTGATGGAATTATGGTTTTGCCAGAAAAATTGCAAAATGTCATCGAACAAAACAGCACACATATTACTGATTAGTTTGTTTAATTTATATAAATAAATTTAGTTTGAAAAATACGAAAAAAAGCGAAATTACTTTTTCCCCTACCCAATATATCCTATCGCTTCTCAAGGGTTTGAAATAGTTATGCTTCAAATGTAACCACTTTTCCAGAGGTTCATTACCAACTGATCAAACTTCTACCAAAAAATGTAAATATAAAATGTATGTTACTTACAACGCCTTGTTAGTGCATAATTTCCGTCGTAAATGGCTGTAAAAACAGGTAACAATTTTTACTGGTGGAAATTTAATTCGGCGATAGTAGTTCCGCCACATTGTGACAACCAAGACAACCCAATGTTTATGTCGGTGAGAAGATTATAACGCTTGATCAAATTGACACTGCTAAAAGTAAATAGAAAATTTTTACCAGATTTGTGCGAGAAATTTCTGTTAAAGAAGGCGCTTATATTTGACAAAATTCTCTATTCGAGTTTACTGGTGGAAGAAACTGTTGATCTAATTAAAAGAAGCAGTCGTCATCTTGTGAAAATCTTCTCAGTTCCTTCACTCGCAACTGGTAGACAATACACTACATGTCTCCTCCTCTTTATTCATAGCTCCATTGGTGGGTTAAATTCTGTCCCACTTAACTTTAATAATCAAATGTCACAACGGCACCTGTATTTTAAAAATGAACTCTTGCTTGTTAGATTGTACGTGAAGCGAAGTTTTTATTTATTTTCAAATAAAATTTTTTGCAAGTTTTTTCAGAATTCCAAATGTTACATTGGCACCAGTATTTTGCAAAGAAAAAGTTCAATTTGCCATATACCCGAAAAAAAAAAAAATACATTAAACTCTTTTCAAATAAATTTGATCGAATATTCCGGTGTCATTGTGACATTTCGGAATCAAAATTAAGTGGTAGAAAATTCAACCATCAGAGCTCAAAGGGTTTTAAAAAAAAATTTACACTTTAGATAGTTATTTATTAACCCTTCGGACTCCGGCGTCTCTTACACAAATTTTATTTGGCCAGCACCACTTTTTTTTAAAAAGTTTCCTTCAAGTACACAATTTCGAAAATGCTCTGATTAAAAAAGGCAAATTTTATTTTCCTTTATTACTAGTGACAAAAACGAATTTTGTAAGAAAAGATTGTCTCCGCAGCGCAGACAACGGAGTGCCAAGGTTTAAAATTAAGTGGGACGTATTTGTTTCCCATCGCTTTTGAAAGGGTTAGTGAAAATATTTATTTAATTATTTGCAATATTAGATTATGTTAATTATAAATAAATACTCAATAATTTATAATAATTAACTTCTATTTAATAATGCATATTACACTTTTTTAGCTGACTTAAAAAAAAAATACATTTTTCTGCTTTTTGAATTTTTTTTTTTTTTTACTTATTTATTTAAATAATTACACTGTGAAACAATTAGTAATTGTCAGTAATTAATGAATAACTTACATAAATTAATTCCGTTTGATAATGCACCTTATTATATAATCTTTAATTGTTAGATAATAAGTTTTATCTTAAAAATGACGATTAAATTATATGTATCATAAATTCAGCAATATTTATTTCAGAAATATTTAAAATTCTAGAACATAAGTTTAAATCTTTTTAAAAATTGTTTATAATATCAAATTTATGCTCGACGATGCTGCAAATATTTTGAAAATTAATAAAATGGGTTATAAATGAGGCCTTAAAAAAAGCTACAATTATACAATGTTTGCATGCAATAAACTTGTTTCCATTCGTTTAATTTTAAATAAGTTGCAGTTTATTCACGATAATTTTCGTGCAATCATAAGTATTTTATTTGACAATAAATTTAGCGAACAAAATGTTTATAACTTACCTACTAATAGTCTTCAGTACTTCAAATTACATTAAAAATTGGAAACATTAAAGAATATTCAGTACGGCATTTTCCCATTTAATGAGAATTCATAGAAAATATTAAAGAATTATTGTTAGCTTATGATATTTCCTTTTAATATGATAACATTTTATCTTGCATAAATTATTGATTCAGAAGCTTAGGTTTTCGCTTTTAAAGCAAACTTGTTCTCCGTAAATGTAGAGTAGCAAAAAAAAAAAAGCATTTTTACAACCGAATAATGATAATTTTGTTGTTTATGTACATAATATATCTCACAAATTAAGGAATATTATTATAAGATTAAAAAGATTTTTTAAATTTAAGAAATAAACAGTAAATGAAAATTTGGAAGATTTAATAAAATTAAGTATAAGGAGTTTCAGGGAAGAATTCATAAAATTAATTAAATCATTTAAATTCTAATTAATATAATTCATTTTATTTGAATTTATTTCATGTTTAAATACTGCTCAACATTTAACTTTAAAATGTTTTATAGGTATTTCATTTGTTTTATGCGTTTGAATAAATGAAACAAGAATTAAGTACAGATTAAATCAATTATCAAATGGTTTTAAAAAAAGAAGCATTTTAATATTTGCCTATGGCTACAAATTTTGTCACCAGTATTTCTGTAAAGTAATTTTCGTTTTATTTAAACGCCAAAATATGTGAGTTTTGGAAAGTATTGGGGTTAAAAAATATTTTCGTAGAGGTTGAAAGCTATTCGATTTATGATTAAAGCAAAATTTTGCAGATTTTTGTCAAACACATGAATAAATTATACGCTAATTGCACAGTATTTATGAATGCAAGTAATTTAAAGCACATAAAATGCTATATATGTCGTTTAACCCTTTCTGGCGCTGGACACTTTCACTGCGAAATTGTTGAAATGACTGAGCTACATCTGAATTTATGTACAAATTTATTTAAAAAATAAGAAAAAACGGCTGGTTTTCCCATACGTAATAAATCGAAAATATTTGAACCAAAATTCTGGTGTCATTATGGTATTTTGGGATCATGTTGTATGTTCCACGGCCTGGAAAACTGAAACGCAAAGGGTTAAGAGATGTCACTCAAATTGAAATTTTGTCGAAAAATGATTTTATGTCATTTTTTTATCATTTAAGTTATGTTCAACATATAAGGTCGAGAAAATTTTATAGGGGCTTGCTTTTATCGTTTTTCTTAGCCCTTGTATAAATTCAAAAAAATTAGCCGTATTAATGGAAATCTAAACGAAATTTAACATTATTAGATTTCTTAACTTTTATTTTATTTTCAATTACAAAGTCGCCGACTGAATTTAAAATGAATTAGTGCTTACAGACCATGAATCATTTACATAATTATTTATACTAATAGACATATACTGAATTTCGTACGAATGTAATTTAGTCCTCTCGATAATGAAATATGGGAAAAATTAAAGTATAAATTCATTCTTTTAACTTTTTGCAACGCTGAGCAAATTATGTACTTAAGTGTTGAAATTAATGATTGACACCGGAATTTGAAATAAACTTTATTTGTTAATAGGAAAAAGCTATATTTCACGCATTCAATAAACCGTAATTTTTTTTAGAAAAATTCTGGTGCCGATGTGGCGTTCCGAATACTCGAAAAACATCCTAGAAATTAAATTATTTTGTTTATTCATCAAGAAATGGGTAAAGAAATGCAATCTTTTCGAACATCAATAAATGCAGAGTATGAGCAAGTCGAATAGAGTGATTGTTTTTTATTTAATGCTCCCTATGTGTTCACTTAAATTACTGTTTTACTTTTACTGGTCTCTAATTTAACTATTATTTTAGGGGGGGGGGGGTTGTATATTTTATATTAAGATACACTATTTTGTTGAAGTTCTTCACACACTTTCTTCTTTGTCTGATTTTGAGGTTACTTCTGTCAAAACATCTCAAAAATCGTGAAAAAAACAGGAAATCAACATTGAAACACAGTTTGCCATCATTTTTCTGCATAATGAAGGCAAGTCTGAACATATGATTGTCGCTCAGCTAAAATTATGGAATACATATGTTCATCGCACAATGATTCGATGCAAGGCAATGGGCAGTAATTTGGATCAAACATGTTCAGGAAGACCGAAAGCAATCACTTATAGCAGGGTTAATTTCTTGTTATTACCAGCAAGGGGAATAGAGACCTAACAGTACCAGAAATTCGTGATAAAATACACCAATATCGATCAAAATCTGTATCACTCTTTACTGTAAAAAGACGATTAAGAGATAGAAATTTCATTGGCTACGTTGCCATCCAAAAACAACTAATAAAAGCACAGAATAAGAAGAAATGCATCCAGTGGGGTCGAGCAGGAAAGGTTTTTAAAATGTTCTTTCGATGACAAATCCAAGTTCAAAATATTGGAACAAAAATGTGAATTTTTGTTCGACGTTGAGCCAGAGACAGATGCTGCGAACTTCTGTGGTGCCATCTGCGAGGCACAGTAGTGGATGTCTTATGTTTTGGAGTTGTTTCTCTGGGAATGGAACTGTAAATTTGGTATGAATACACGGATTCATGAAAAAAGACAATATAAAACAACTCTCGAGACAAATCCCATTCCGTCAAGGTTAAGTTTCATTGGAGATAGATTCATTTTGAAACACAGGGCTGCCACAGGCGACTATTTTTATATTCCGTTCGCACCAGTATTTTTCTCACATAAATTTTAAAGTATATTTTTCTTGCATTGTCAGTATCTTTTAAGGATTTCTGTTTAAAGAAATTGGTGACAGTTAGAATTAAAAAATAGTGCCTGTGGCAGCCCTGGAAACAAGATAAGGACTTTAAACATAGTTCAAAACTGAGCAGATATTATTTAGAGCAAAAAGAAGTGAAAGGTGCGTTAAAAACATTATGTGGCGTCCTCAAATCCCTGATCTAAGGAACATCTCCTTTAACTTAACTCCTTTAACAACAACTTTTTAAGGAACATCTCCATAGAAACATTCGTGATCGACGATCCTCATCACATATAGACATGTGGAAGAATTTAAATGAAAGCTGGAACAATATACCATAAGAAAAATTATAAATTATTGCTTGTATGCCGATACTAGTAAAAACTGTTATAAAATGCAAAGCAGGATTTTTCAATGAAAAATCACATTCAGCTATTTTTACCATTAAAATTGCCTTTTAAAAGAAATAATTCATAATTTATCTTTTTTTCGATTAATTTCATTTTTCAGAATGTATATTTTGTGATGATTAAACTTTTGTCTGAAAATATTCATAAATTTTTGATTTTTTGATTTTTTATTTTCTCGTTTTCCTCAGTGTGGTCTCAAACTTTTGGCCGGCAGTGTACGTATGCGCCATATGAATTCTAGTCGTTTGACCTATTACATGCTGATGTTGCGTTCACGCAATTGTCAAAATAAAAGCTTATATTTAAATTACTTCCACACATACCACTATATTTCAATTACAAATGAGGCCTTACTTAAAGACATAAGATTTTAAGGTCATATAAAGAATAAATTATCTTTCAAAGTTTGTGGTGGCAAACGACGTTCATCTGCAATGTTGAAAATTTCAACCTTACAGTTTTGGATGGTAAATCCTATTTGTTTCAGTTTTCCATTACATGGAACATCCAACACGATTCCCAAATGCCACAATGACACCCCAATTCTAATGTAAATATTTTCCGTTTATGACGCATGAGAAAAATGGCTGTTTCTTAATGTCAAATAAATTTGTATATGAATTCCTGTGTCAACCGTTCATTTCAGCATTATCTGAATGGAAGTACTCTTTTTCGCAAAGACTATTGCAAAATGTTGGCCAGACAAATATATTCGGGATGGAGGCAGGGACGATCGCTAGTTTCAACGCCCTGCCCACGCACTAAGCGCATTTCAGTGTCTTTAATTTGCCTAATATCTCTTTTAAATTTGTCCGGTTTCAATTTTTCTCATTTTTCTTTTTCTATTTAGACTAAGGCATTCGGGACGTAAGTAAAGGGTTTTGACACAATTCGTGGTGGCTTGATTGCGACAGCGCCATCACACAAGAAAGTCGAACTGTTCGGGACGTAAGTAAAGAATTTTGACGCTATTCGTGGTCGCTTATCAGCGACAGCGCTATCGTGCAAGAGAGTCTTAGTATTCGGGACGTAGTAAGGGGTCGCCGACGAAGATGGGACGCTCGCCGCGGCAGTTGACCCACCCAACCTCAACCTCCGTCCGAGATAAATATATTCGGGATCTAGGCAGTGATGATCGCTAGTTTTATCGCCCCGCCCATACGTGTCTGTAATTTGTCTAATTTCTCTTTTAAATTTGTCCGGTTTCAATTTTTGAAACTTATCTTTATAATTTATTTTCAAGACAATACTGACGTACAGATTAGTTGTAGTGAAAACCGCAAATCAATCAACCAATTTTCCCGTTTTTTATGGTTATTTGAAATTTTGGACCCTAAACTTTAATGGCGGCTATCTCCTTCGGAAAACGTTTGGGACCCTTGGTTTCCCATTTAATATTGTTTGTCTTGATGTGTACTATCATCCCTTTCCTTTTGTAAAAACAATTTAGAATCACCCTGTATATTACAAATTTGAGCACCATACTTTTCAAATATTTGTTTTAGAAATCGAATAGTAATCTCAAACGCAAATTTTTGTGATCATATAAAATATAAAATAATATTATTTTATGAAAACAGCAGTATTCATAATTTATATGAGTTCACACAGCTACCGGGTGTACCAAAAATGACTATGGTGGATTTTAAAATTTAATAACTTCCAAACGATAGCAGATACACTATATGGCCATTAATTATTGGACACTTGCGATTTTAGACATTTTGTTGAATATCTATAAAAATACATGAGGAATCATCTCGAAACTCTTAGTGCATAAATATAATAGTATAAGTCATACATCTCCGTGAAGATTTTTCCCCAAACTCCATAGGGGACCGTCAACAAATTAAAAAATAATGAATATATTTTGAATAACCCTGTCAAAACTAATGCAGCAAAAGCGCTCAAACTCTAGATGATGATTGAATGCCTTATTGTAATACACTGTGTTCATTTTTATGCAAATAGCATGCATACTCGCAGAGTAATTAAGATTTTTATAAAAATGGTCCCAAATTTTTCCAAGTTTTTTCCTTATAATTTTCAGAGTTCTTAATATAAAATAATATTTTTTTCAGAAAATATGACAAACAACATTGCACACAGTACCCTGTAATCAGAATTAAAAAATAATGAAAATTGTATACAAAATGAGTTGGTTTACTAAATAATTTTTTACTGCGCATGCGTCAACGATGTCAAAATTTCATTTGCATATTATGTTAGCTAAATGTATAGAGCAACTTTTGTGAAAGTCACAAAATCATAACTTGAAAATTCTGAAAATAATCGTCAATTGAATAAGTTGAAAATCCGTTATTCTCAAAATGAAGCAAAAACAAGAGGGGTTATATCCATATATTCATTATTAGTGTCAATATAGAATATACAATACGGGATGTACTACTACATTTGGATAAAATCCCTCATTTTTTTGCTTCATTTTGGAAACAATGGATTTTGTCCTTTTTCTATAGACGATTACTTTCAGAATTTTCAAGCTATGATTTTGAGACTTTTGCAAAAGTTGCTCTATACATTTAGCATAATATGCATAATTCTATAACATAATATGCAAATGAAATTTTGATATCTTTGACGCATGCGCAGTAAAACATTATTTAGTAAACCTACTCATTTTTCATATAATTTTTATTATTTTTTAATTCTGATTACAAAGTACTATGTGCAATGTTGTTTGTCATATTTTCTGAAAAAAATATTATATTATATTAAGAAGTCTGAAAATTATAAAGGAAAAACTTGGAAAAATTTGGGACCATTTTTATAAAAACCTTAATTACTCTGCGAGTATGCATGCTATTTGCATAAAAATGAACACAGTGTATTACAATAAGGCATTCAATCATCATCTAGAATTTGATAGCTTTTGCTACATTAGTTTTGACAGGGTTATACAAAAGATATTCATTTTTTTTGTTGTTGTTGACGGTCCCCTATGGAGTTTCGGTAAAAAATCTTCACGGAGATGCATGACGTATACTATTATATTTATACACTAAGAGTTTCGAGATGATTCCTCATGTATTTTTCTAGATATTTAGTAAAATGTCTAAAATCGCAAGAGTCCAATAATCAATGGCCATATAGTGTATTAAAAAAATTCTTGCAGGAAGGTTACGTATGATGTCAGGAGTTTTTATGCTTTGGCTCCCAGTGTTAGTTACAAGTAGAAACGATGATGGTTCTGAAAGAAATAAACGCTAAATTCAGGCTCTATTTTAAGCCTCTCTCTTCTCCCATACAAAATAGGAGGTTAAAATGTACTGAATGTATCATCCCGAAGTACCAAATATCGAATCTGGAATGAGCTCAAATCGCTATCAACGCCATCTATTGTTTGAAATTCGAACTAAAACAGAGAATCACAGTGTAAAACTCCTCACATCATTTATAACTCTTCAGCAAGTGTTTTATATATATATATATATCTGCAAGCGTTTGCAAGCTATTGAATTTTTAAATCGATCAGTCATTTTTGGGGGTATTCTATAAATACACCACAAGAAAAAAATACTGATCGGAAATAACACATAAATGTGAAATATTTTCAAAAGCTTACTGCTTTATTTTATATTGAACCACGAAAATTCAAAACATATTACCGTAATTTCGGGTGTATAAGCCGCAGATCAAACAATTCTTTTCCGACCCAGAATTTTTTTAAAAACAAATATAACTAGTCAGATCGCCGTAAATATTTGTCTTCAAACACTAAATAAGATTTCTGCTTCCAAAAAGAATTGTGTGATCTGCGGCTTATACACCCGAAATTACGGTATTTAATAAAAAATAATTTTACTTTTTTCTTAAAAGAAATTAGTATAAGAAGTAATTACTGAATCACTCAAGAAAATCACAGAAAAAAAATATATCCCAATATATATCTTCTGTAATATGATATTTGTATTCATAATTTTAGATAGAAAAAATTAATAGTTATATTTTTATGTGAAGTTTTAACTATCTTGATTTAATAGATTTTATAGCAAGTGCAGGGGCCGCAGAATCCCTAAAATTTTCACACTTTCCTATCACAATTTTAAAACGAAAATATTTATTGTAGAATTTCATTGTAGATTTTAAATGAATCTGACACGAAGATTTTTGATTTAAAATACTGGTAGAAAAGTGCGAAAATTTTAGGGACGCTGCGACCCCTGCAAGTGTATGTAAAATTGTAAAGAAAAAGAAAATTCTTTCTGAGGGGGAAAATATTCTTGCACAATAAGCTTGGACTTAGATTACGAGATTAAATTCTTTGTTTAGGAAATTATAAATTGTGAAGCTAAATAAATTATTTTCGGAAATTTTTGAAATTGTTTTATTTTTTAAAAGCAAAATTGAAAATTTGCTCATCTCTCCCCTGAAAAGCGTACTTTGAAATTGAAATAGAATAGGAACTTTGCATTACTATTCTGGAACTCTAACAATTCCCCAGGGATTATGCATCATAGCATATCACGGAACTATTAAGAAAGAGAAATTGACATATTCTTATAATGAAGTTTCTACTGTGATCGCTTTCACAGGGATTCGTTACTACTGTGGGAAACTTTCACCATTAAATTTAAATGGAAAATTTCTCCTTATTCAAACTCCTTATTATTGGAAAATTTCGATCAAAATTAAAGACTAAAACGGATATTTATTTTAAGTGGTGGAAGTTTACTTTGACGGTAGCAGTTCAGCCACATTGTGGCAGCCAAGAAAATCTCCTTTCGGTGTCAGTGAAAAGATTATAATACCTGAGCAAACTGACACCAGTATAAAAATAAATTAATATTTTTTACTGTATTTGTATGAAAATTTTCCCCCAATCAATAAGGCGCCAAAATAATACAAAATTTTCTATTCAAGTTTATTGATGGCAGTTTTCACCGGCGATAATTAGAAACTGTTGAATAGATTAAAAGAAACAGACGTCATCTTGTGACACACCTCCTCAGTTACTTCGCTCGCAACTGCTAGACTTACAGTATATGTCTCCTGCTCATTATTTACAACTCCATTTAGCATATTTGCGTTTTTAAGATCCAGTATATCTATTCATGCAAAAATCTAGGAACCAGCAGGCAGTCTCTGACTACTAAATTTATTCTATTATTTTTCCTCAAATATTTCAAGTAAAATTTTTACAAGAGTGCTATTAAATTTTAAACGAAGAAAACTTTTAAATTTTAGTGGTGAGAGTCTACCCGCTGGAGCGTAGATTTTTGCATCCCTGCATGTATTCATTTTTTTCCTTGCGTATTTTCTGGGCTGAGAGATTCTGCTCTCGAAGCTGGTAGACGGGAGGTGCTGGGTTTGAACCCATTTGCGCCCGTCGACTTAACTGTTCCGAGTTTTCGCGGTTTTCTGCGAACCTTGCTCAAATACGGGATGGGTTTTCTTAAAAAGACCCCTATGGAGGGCACTCTCCCTAGGGATTGTATCCCTCGTGCAGATAATTAGCCGTCAAAAGTAGCAACAACACCTTGCGTATTTTCTAATAGATCATATGAAATTATGCTTACAGTTTTCAATAGCAATATTCAAGGAATTAAATATTAAATACATATTTTCAGAAAGCATGATTCTGTAATCATTTTATGCTCCGAACATTTATTTATTATCTTAACCATCTTGTTCTCAAGGTAGAATGCATTCTAGAAATTCTGTAAGTCAGAGAATCTAAATTTATACCAGAATATTTCAATAGCAAATTTAGCATTATTTAATGACAGAAGGTGATTAAATCAATCAAATGCTGCCATTTTAAATTTCTGATGTGGATTTGGAAGAACTGTATCAAAAAATTCACTAAATTTGAAATACTGGTGGTATCGTGTAAGCTACCATGGCATTAGAAGGTTAACTACTTGAGGGGCAGTAGGATATATTTCATCCCACTTATGATTAATAAAGATTTGCACCAGAAAAAAAATAATTAAATTTTACTTTCATAACTTTGGAAGAAGAAAAAGAGAGGAGGTGGTTATGAAATTGGATTTCTTTATTTTGAAATAAATTTTTTCCAAATTTTTGGTGGGAGTTCAGAATTATGCAAACGCAGTTGCTTGCCTCTTAACCCTTTCCGGCGCAAGCAAATTCTATTAGTAAAATGTGAAATTGTCGACAGACACCGGAATTTATAAAGGAATAGTCTAGATATGAATTCCTTGATTTAAGCTTTCATTGTAAAAGCAAAATTATATTAAAATAGTACTGGTGCCGTTTGCAAGTTTGGAATTAAAATTAGCTGTTGCCGACCCGGCAACACTGCGCAAGAAAGGGTTAAAGGTTTAAACATCATTTAGTTTCAGACCAGATTAGGAAAAAAATATTTAAACAAACTGAAATTTAGTTGACACAGGGATGTGAGCCTCCTCCCAAATAACCGATTGCTACCATTAAATTTTACTAAAATTTCTCGCTGTATTTAATAACAGAAAATTTAAGTTTTAATATCAAAGAATACTATTAACCCGGACGCATGCCGAGCCTGAAAAATCCAGATTGCGTTTTTTTTTTTTTTTTTTTTTTTTTTTTTTTTTTTTTTTTTTTACCTCTACATTTTAAAAAATAGTCTTGAACTCATTTTATCGCAGAATTTGTAACAATTCTTAACGACTAACTAAAGTCACGATTATTTGTTATATTTATTGGTGACAAAGTGAAAACCATTAATACCCTGTGCAGTTTTGGGTTGTCAAAACACCCCGCGCCCGTCCTGCCGAGTTGAAATTTAGTTGTGAAGATCAACCATTTGTGTTGGACCACTCTCATCCCTGTTGATAATATTTAAAATTGGATTTAATATAATTGAGTGGATTTTATACATACCTGCTATAATATATGGCCAAAGGTAACCGGCCAATTGCGATTTTAGTCATTTTTTAAAATATTTAGAAAAATACATGAAGAATTATTCTCAAAATTCGGGTAAATAGAATAGTTCAGGTCATATATTTCCGCGAAGATTTTTTTCCCCAAAATTTCATAGGGGATCATCAATAAATTAAAAAAAGAACGAATATCTTTTGGACAACCCAGTCAAAACAAATATAGCAAAAGCGTTCAAACTGCAGATTATAATTAAACGGCTTACTGTAATAAACTGTTAACCTTTTTATGATGATAACATGTATACTCGTAGAGATATTAAGGATTTTATTAAAAGATTCTCAAATTGGGGCAAGTTTTTTGCTAATAATTTGAAGAGTTCTTAATATAAAAAAGTGTTATTTTCAGAAAATATGATAAACATCATTTTACACAATATCCTGTTATCAAAATTTAAAAATAATAAAAAGTGTATGAAAAATGAGCAGGTTTGCAAAATAATATTTCACTGCGCATACGTGAACACAATCAAAATATAATTTGCATAATCCCAAGCAGCACAGTTTCGTTTTTTAATGGATAAAAAAAACGATAGCGCATGTCGTTGAAAAAACGTTATTCGTTGAAGTTACAAATTTGAAAATATGTCTCATTGACTCGATTAGTTTTCAACGGTTTAAATTTACCCACATAATCTTAATCTGCATTTTGGACGCTTTTGCTACATTAGTTTTGACAGAATTATGCAAAGGATATTCGGTTTTCTTTCAATTTGTTGACGTTCCCCTATGGGATTTAGAAAAAAAATCCCCACGGAAATATATGACCTGTATTATTCTGTTTACGCACTTGGAGTTTCAGAATAATTTCTTGCATGTTTTTCCAGATATTTAACAAAATGCTAAAATCGCAAGTGTCCGGTCACCTTTGCCATATATTTTATATACGACATTTTACATTTTTTCCCATGGATTAATTTATATATGCCAATTGCTACAAATTTTTTGTCACTGCTTTTTCTGTCACTTTATAGCATAAAATTGGATTTAAATAAAGATGAGATTATTATTTGAAAATAGTGATGTCAAAAATTCATAACTGATGACAACTATATTTTTTACTTTTACACAACAATTGTCTCTTATAAATTATAAAAATTGCAGATTATATCGTGTTAAATTAAAATATTCATAATTATCGACAGTGGAAGTGCATTATCGACATTGCGAAACTACCGACATCACTTTCTACAGATCATAAATAATATACAAGTTTTTCACCAAAAATGACAAATCATTGGATACATTTTCAAAGCTACGCCAACATGTTACCTTTTTAAAATTAATATTACTAAGAATTTTGCTTTAACATTTAAAAGTCAAGTAATATGAAATGTTTAACCCATTCATGCCCAGCATCTTTTGCGTAAATTTTATTTGGTGACACCACTATTTTTAGAAGATTTAAGTTTAGTTGATTAATCACGAAAATGCATCACTTAAATAAAATGATTATTGCTTTTCTTTTTTACCGGTGTCAAAAACTGTGCTGAAAGCACCTTAAGAAGTGTCCCTAAAAAGGGACGCTGGGCACTAATGGGTTAAACCATTGAAGGGCATCGTATATTAAGTGGTATGTTATATATTGATTTTAATTTCGAAATACCAGATTCACACCAGAATTTAGGAATCAGATTTTGCTACGCGAATTTTTTTTTTTTTTTTTTTTTTTTTTTGGCTTCGTTTTATATACATATACATTTTTTCAAAAATCCTG
The DNA here is from genome assembly GCA_964019185.1 of Maratus speculifer. NCBI lineage: Eukaryota > Metazoa > Arthropoda > Arachnida > Araneae > Salticidae > Maratus > Maratus speculifer. Next base: position 308,565,456 of record OZ025293.1, on the reverse strand, counting down.
GTGTCACTCAATCATTTTAACATTTCAGTAACAGAAGTACTTTGCCTCTGAAAGGTTTAATAATATTCTTGGCTACTGAGTATTAATACAGTATTATTAATTATTACTGAATTATTTCTTCTCTCGTTTGACTTCAGAGCGAGATTTTTGTTTTATTTTCATTAGCTCGAATTTTAGAATTCGAAACATATTATTCTTACATCGAAATTTCATTTATATTTCAGTATCATTAATAAAATGGGACAAAACGGATGTACCCATTTGGGTACCCAGGGATCGAAGAGATTAATGCAATTTTTCGCCAATATTTATGGTAAAATGTAGGAATATAGTTTTGCTGCACCAGTTTTTGAAAAATTTTAATCGGAAAAAACCCACAGAATTACGACTAATAGATTCCATGTATTTTAAAGACATTTAAATGTTTAACTATGTTATTTATTTTTCAAAAGTAGTTGTAGTTATGAAATATTCAAAACATTAATTTATAAATTAAAAAAATATCATTTTTATGCAAAAGAAACTGAATGTCTCGTCTGTGTTCTGTCAGTATCAAAGCTCAAATTATTTAGCGTCTACTTGAAAAAAATTTCACTTTTTCCTCTTTGGAAGGGATGGTAGTGATTCTGAGAGAAATATATTTTCTGAGAAGTGGAGTAGCCAGTGCAAGGGTGCAAACGCTGTGGAAACCACTAATTTTGTACAGTTTTGCTCTTCTTATGTAATCGAAGAATTTTCTGCTATTAAGCGTTTGGCAGTCTTGCAAATGGGTAAAAATGTAATATTAACAGAAACAGAATTCTTAAAAACACTATAAATAATACTTAAATTCGCACGCATTATGGTGTTTTTAAGAAGTTTTTTCTATTCATATTGATTCTCAACAGTTTCAAATTATTTTCATTAAAAATGTAATGTTTTCTCTGTATTTTATTTTAAGCGTTAAAAAAGATGATTCTTTCAACATTATCTAAAAAATATAATTGCATAGATGAATGTTGTCCTTGAGAGTATTAGAACCAATCGCGCCCGTCGGCCTAATCGCTTGGAATTTTCCGTGGTTTTCTTCGAACATTGGCTTTTCTTGCCTAAAGACGGGTTAGGTTCCCTTAGAAAGAAACTTCACGGAGGGTATCCCCCCCCCCCATTACGGTCTGTGTCCCTCGCATAGATAACTGACCGGCATAAACACAACCAAGCAACCTTGAGTGTGCTAATCATTAGTCAATCTTTATAAACATATTCACACGGGCATCACTGTGAAAGGATTAATGTAGGGGAAGAGAACGTTACAATATTACTGGTATGCAGAGCATTTTGACCCTTTCCCTGGCTATGGCACTGCTTCTGAGTACAACTGAAATTTGTTTTATATAAAAGTACCGTAATTTCGGGTGTATAAGCCGCAGATCAAACAATTCTTTTTCGACCCAGAATTTTTTAAGAAACAAATATAACTAGTTAGATCGCCGTAAATATTTGCCTTCAATCACTAAAAGAGATTTCTGGGTCCAAAAAGAATTGTTTGATCCGCGGCTTATACACCCGAAATTACGGTACTGAACAGTTTAACCCTTTGAGGGGCAAGCATTTGCGTTCGAGTAATTTTGAACTCCCACCGGAAATTTGTACCGGAAATTTGTAACAGAGTTATATCAAAAAGAAGGAAAACAATCTCACGCTTGGTTTCCACCAAAGTTTGAAAAGTGAAATTTAATAACATTTTTCTGGTGTAAATCTTCATCAATCATAGGTGGTATATAATATATACCACCGCCCCTCAAGGGGTTAATATTATTTTTAAATATGTAATTCTTTAAAAAATAATTTAATTTATATCTCAGAACAGTATTTTCATTTTTCTTCTTATTATTGAATCTTAAAATAAATAATTAAAAGAAAATACAAAAAAAGTTACATTTTTATTAGAAAAAATTTGCGTTATAATAAGCTTTTTTTTTCATTTAGTTAAAAAAAAAACTTTTCGTAGTGCTATTATTTTTGTATTTATAGAAAGTAAAATGTTAACATAAAGTTATGGTAAGAATTGAAGCTCTTCTACTTAATAGTAGAGAGAAAAGTGAGTTTAGCAAAGTTAAATGGAAATGAGCCGCAGCCAGTACTTTTGAGTCCAACTCATTAAATATTGATGGAGATGGTATGACAGAAGAGGAAGTTGTGATGCAGCTGTAAAGAAAGCCCACCGGCAGTTGAAGGCGAGCTTCACTGTTGTCGTCCAAAGCAGTGCCCCAGAGAGTGTATATAGAGACCGCGTTAACAATGCATTATGTACCTTCAGTAAACTGGTTTGTGAATATTGCAGCAGTTGATGTTTGGTGCTCATTTGGCTGGCAGGTCAAGTGAACTTGGACAAGCATAGAAACTCGCCGTTTACAAACTGTTGTCAAGGGATAGATGATTCGCAACCACATTTCCCCTCTTGAAGTATCCAGTAATTGACTAGAAAGTTGTTATTAAGTTCCACTTTGCTATCTCAATATAAAACGTAGCAACAAGATTGCAAGTTAAGTTTCCTTTATTAATTACATTAACACACCTAGTGCATCGTCTTCTTATTTGCCCTGAAATGGACGGTATATATTAGAATTATTCTGTATATTTCTCCCCGGGGAAATGATAAGCTTTATCTCGGAACAGACATGACAACTAAATAGTCAATTAGTTGATTTAGAATTTATGCATCGTACACTAGAGACATATGCGCCGGAGGAAAGAGCTTTGACTTATAACTTAGTGCATAATTTTGAAACTCATAATTATCTCCGAAATGAGACTGCGATTACTCAACTTTCGTAACAAACATTCCACTTGGAATGACTATAAGTAAGTTGAGCTAAATTCCAAACTTGCTTAACATTAATTCGTATGCGCGCAATGAAGTTCCGCAAAATAAACTTTCCGAGTATGAATTTATTAACCACTTCAAAGCTAATACAGTTACTGAGTAATTTTCTAAAGTCCACTTTATAGACGGGGACTATAACTTGTAAACACTAGAACTTGAATTAAAGACGTTTTGTTGATTAGCACTGGTTTAAGTAATCATTATATAGATAAGTTCATACTTAACTTTAAGAGAACAAATTACATTTTCGTAATCCGCATTTTCAAATGACTATTTAAAATAGCACGCATGCATTTTCCATGGTAGTTTGTTACTGTATAATAAATTATTTTGGATTAGGGTTCTTCAACAGAGAACAGTTATTAAATATAAAATGTGCTTTCAAAGTTTGTGAATTTAATAAGAAAAAATACGGTAAACATTATTTAACTTCCAATAATTACTTTTTTCGGACATTCAGCAGCTTTTATCATGCTATAGTAATGGAGTTATGAATAAAAAGGGGAAGACATAAATTGTATTGTCTATCAGTTGGGAGTCAAGTAACTGGGGTCAGTGGCGCCAACTTTTGAATAATATTGGGTGGGCTCAGAAAAATTTTGAACATATACATAAATATTGGGTGGGCTCAATTAATAATGGGTGGATGAGTTATCAAATTATTGGGTGGGCTCGCGCCCCATGGGCCCATATCAGTTGGCGCCACTGACTGAGGTGGCTGTCAACAGATGATGGCTGTTTTTTTTAATCGTAATAACAGATTCATATTAACACCGGTGAAAACTTCCACCAGTAAACTTAAAAAGAAAATTTCGTCTTATTTTGCTGGTTCCCAGAAAATTTCTCTCGAAAGTATTGTAAAAAAAACAAAAAAAAATCATTTTACTGATATTGAAAAGGTGTGTGTGTGTGGGGGGGGGGGGTATCATGGTTGTCACAATGTGGTGGTACTACTACCGCAAAAGTAAACTTCCACTAGTAAAAGCGAACACCAGTTTCTGACTTTATTTTTTATTGAAAATTTCCATTAATGAGGCGTTTAAGTGAAATAGAAATATTCTTCTTAAATTTAATGGTTAAATTTTGTCGTGGTGGTAATGAACCCCTGCGAAAGCAGTTACAGTTGAAGCTTCAGTATTATAAGGATATGTCAGTTCCTCTTTCTTAATAATTCCATGGCTATTACCGATATCTCTTTTAACACTAGAACCGCGGAACTTTTTAATCGATATTCCTAAAAATATTTCATATCAGAATTTTCATTTTAAAATAATTGCTTATTTGCTTGATTTATTATTATATATAACTTATTTTACAAAGAATTTTCTGGTTCGAATCGACATTTATTCATATGTTCCGGGTCAAATTGACCCGGTTCCGCGGTTCTAGTGTTATCACCTAAACCACCATTTGGGGTTCTTTTGACGTCTGCTAAATTGATAATAATCGATTCGAATCAGAAGTTTCTTCTTAAGATATGTTAACCCTTTGAGGGGCAAGCAATTGCGTTCGAGTAATTCTGAATTCCCACCGGAAATTTGCAAAAAAGTTATATCAAAAATAGGAAAAGCAATTTTACGCCTGTTTTCCACCAAAGTTAGAAAAGGGAAATTTAATAAAATTTTTCTGGTGCAAATCTTCATCAATCATAGGTGGTATATAATATATACCACCGCCCCTCAACGGGGCCGTCGCGAGACAAGTTTCTTCTCTAACGGGCCTGATTCGAAATCCCAAGCAGGAGAAATGTGTCATACAAGAGATCTGACTTTTTCACCTCACAGACCACTTCACCTTCATTAAAACTTTGCTTATGCTCGGGCTGAAGCAATCACCATTAATATTGTGTGTGTATTTTTCGATAATTTGAATCTATCACATATTCTGTTATACGAATATATTTTTTTTAATGAGCATTTTAAAAAGATTAATTAGTGGATAAAGGATTAACCTAAGTCAATGAGTATTTCCTTTTATCTCATTATTTAAAGTGAATTAAATAAATCTATGCCATTCCCACGTGGTCTTACATGTGATGTGAATTGTAAGTTTTATTTTGAAGTCGAGAAGTAAACATTTAGAATCATCTAATAGATAAGAGTAAAAAGAAAGCCCTTTTACATCCTATTTTGGGTCTAGAATTTCTGTTTACAATTCAGTTTGCATAAATCAAAAGCAATTTAAAACATATATAGTACTAAGTTCTTATGCATAGGGATAGTCGAAATAAAAATTATTTAAGGACTATCTTTAAATATATATATATATGTGTGTGTGTATATATAATCAGATCGATAGTTTAGAAACCCGCTTTGGACAACATCATCAGATGAGTATAGAAAATTTATCGTATCCTTGAATCCTTGATTATCCTTTTAAATGAATGGAAAAATTCATTTACTATATAAAAGTTATGGAAGTAGGAAAAAAGGTAATTTTTTTTAAGTTTAATTATCTTATACTAACAGCAAAATGAACAATTTCAATTATTACTTTTTTTAATAGCTGTTGATGAAATTGAAGAATTAAACATATTGGATTTCTTTTGCGGTGTGTTTAACAGCAGTGAAGATATTGAGATAAAAATGACATCATGTCTGTATTGACTTTTATATTTAGTTACATTAAATATGAAATTTCACATAAATTAAAATGTTGTGAGTGCATTAACTTATTAGTCAAAGACAAAAATTTTAGAATTAGATTGCCCGAATGAAATGTGACCGTCTGAAATGTAAATACTTTATGTTGGGTGATAGAAGTCAATTAATACCCCCAGAAAATAATTGTAAATGTTTTACAAAAACTCATGAATTTTAATTATGAAAGTACTTTCCTAAAATTTCCAGACCCAAAAAATATTATGCAATTCATTATTGAAAAAAATTATTTCGATCGCATTCATAAATAAATGCAAATGTGGAATCCAACTTTTATATTTATTTATTTATTTATTTATTTATTTGTTAGGAATTACAAATATCTTACTAAATTACTATACAAATTTTTAAAATGATACTACGAAATTCACTTATAATAATAATAAAAAAAATTATCTGTATTAACAAAAGTGAGATTATTTTTATGAGAGAATATTAAATGACATATTTATTGTAAATTATTTGAAAGTACATGTTTCTAGTGAAAAATACTCTTTTAGTTGTAATATCTATTAAAAGAATGTGTATTTTAAGTTAATTATGCATTATGAAATTTGAAATTTTAATTGACAAAAAGAATTTTTATTTTAATTGTTTGAAAAAAAAATTTTTATTTATGAGTTTATGCAATAATAATCCTGATATTTACAATTTAAAATTAAGGCATTTTATTTTTAAAAGGAACTTAAATTACTTGCTGCTAAAACTGCGTATTTTTAATGTAGGATTTCTCCTGCCATAAATTTGTATTTCAAGTTAAGCGCTATGAAAAATATCACGAATCTCAATTCAAATATAATTTCTTTTATTTAGTTATTTATATATTTATTTTGTTTCTAAAGTTGTGCAATTTTAATGTATGATTTTGTCTGCCATAAATGTATATTTGAAGTTAAAATCTTCGATAAGAACCATGAATCTTACGTATTTGAAATCAAAGGATAAGTTTAGTTTTGAAATGAAATTAAAAACAAAAAAGTCTTATTTATGAACTTTGGGTGTTTAATAGTAAATGTATAATTCAACAAATCTAAAATAAGCCTCAAATTGTTGAAAAAATATCATAAAACGGAAATTTATAGCCTTGTTTTTGACGCACACATACAACCATTCTATATGTTCCGTTTGCAACTCAGATCTCTTGCGTGACGTCACCTTTTCATGAATCAGGCCCGTAGAGAAGAAACTTCTTTCGCGACGGCCCCGCCCTCAAGGGGTTAAATGTAAGCGGCTCAAAAAAAAGGGGGCTAAATAGATAGGATATACAGTTTTATATAAAAATTCTGGTGTAAAACCCTTTTTTTTAAATAACTTGGGAAAAATAGCATGTGGTTTTACTGATAAATTTAATTTTTTAACTCTCTCATGCCCATGTTATAATATGTTTTAGAAATTCCGTAATTCTGAGAATCCGAATTTAACAAGAAAATCTAAATAATGAATTTCGCTTTATTTATTGACCGAATGTCTAATATTAAATAAATCAAAGTTCACTTTTTAAAATTTCTGGTGTGAATTCTGGATACCTGAATATCAAAATCCATTAAATTAGGGACACTGATTAGTATATATGCTACCGTGGATATTAGAGAATTAATGATTGCATAAATTTGCCTGAATCATAAAAAAATTATTTATTTAGGATTGTATGTTATTTTGAAATATTTTGTTAATGTATGCAAAATTCGTGTAAAATTAATTCCTTAGCACGTTTGTTTGTACATCATATGTACAAGAAAGGTTTTCTTATAACACATGTAAATTTTCCAATTTTTGGGTGAAAAAAGTCCGAGCCAGGATTCGAACCAAGGGTGTATTGGCTGAAGCCGACAATGCTCTTCCAAATGAGCCATCCCGGACACGAACACTGGAGGACTATATCACCCGATTAACCTCAACGATCATTTAATCTGGTCTAATACCATGGATCAGCTCAACAGAATAAATCGAAGGTCAATATATGGAACTGCAGAAAATCGCTGCATACGAAATTACAATAGATTAATTTTAAACACGATTATTCAATCGGTAAATTAATTATAACAGATGTAAATTTTCCAATTTTTGAGTGAAAAAAATGACTTTTTTTCACCCAAAAATTGGAATAAACAAACTACAAACAATTTTTCTCTGTGCAGCCTAATATAACAGAATTCTTTTTTGTGTACCTGGTAACGAACTATAATCGTTACACACTTCCTTTTCAATAGCGAGCATTCTGTATGAACTTCCTTAAATTTAGAAATTACACGTTAATCTCAGTATCTTTGCGGGAATTAGAACATGGAGAGACGGACAGACAGACGGACAAGCTGATACTATAAATAATTTTTTATTAGACTGGAAAATATCAACAGAAAGAGCGGCGTTAAAAACTTGGGTTTGTAAATTCACAATTCATTCTAATTATTAGATTTCGCAATATAGAGAAATTTTATTTTTCCAAAGACTAACTGGACTGTATCCTACTATCGTTACAGACATACAAGAAAATCGTAAACAGCCACCAGAAATTTTACATGGAATTTTCATACATTCATATTTTTTCTGCAGCTTTATTGTTTAGTAATTGTTTGACCCTTGAGGTGATTTCCTCTTAAACCTTAATTTTATCTTTCGAAATTTATAGATGAACCCCTAACACAATTCTCTTTATAATTCCAAAAAGATATAAGAGAAAATGTGTAAACTTTAACATTTTCTGGATTTCTGGTCAAAGAAAGACTGAAATATGATGTCAAAAGTGAGTGTTACCATTTAAAATAACAAAATTGATGCCTTTTTACTTTCTTCTATCTTTACAATAAGAAAATATTGGATCATAAAAATTTTTGACTTGCGGCATTCGACGGATTAACAATTTTTAGAGGTCAGAGATACAAAAAACATGTTTTTACAAAATGTCTTTCTGTGAGTCTTTGACTGTCTGTCTGTATCTATGTGACAAAAATTTTGTGGGCGCTCTGTGTCAAGAACTAATGCACGTAATTTAATGAAAATTTATATTCAGTTAGTCCCTAATATAAATTGGTGCTGATTAGTTTTGTTGTAAATCGCTCAAAAGGTGGCGTTGCTATGCAGCATTTTCACAATTTCCGTTATAGCGCTATCTCAAGAACTAATCTACGGATTTTCATCAAATTTCAAATTCATATAGTCCATTAAAATAATTGACATTTTCTACATTTAAGGGTAAATCGCTCAACAGGTGAATCTCCTATGCAGCACTTATCACGATTTCCGCAACAGCTCAATCTGAAGAACTAATACACGGATTTTCATCAAACTTCCGATTCAGTTAGTCCATGAAATGAATTGACATATTCTACATTTTGGTGTAAATTACTCAACAGGTGACATTGCTATGCAGCATTTTTCTCGATTTCCGCAATAGCTCAAACTCGAGAACTAATACACGGATTTTCATCAAACTTCAGATTCAGTTAGTCCTTGACATGAATTCGTTTTTTCCCTTTTGTGTTAATTGGTCAACAGATGGCGCTACTATGCAGCATTTTTGCAATTTTCGCAGTGATTCTATATCTCGAAAGAATGCACGGATTTTCTTGAAATTTCAGATTCCTGATTAGTTTTGGGGTTTCAGTGATTAAGTATAAAGATGGGAAATGGGAGAGCTAATCCCCTACCATTTTAACTTGTTTTGAAAGGGCATTATTCTTTTGAAAAAATAAGGCTGTAATATTCAATTATTGTGCATAGCCTGTGAGACCAGTGCGATCAGTTTAACTCGGCAATACTATGTTTATTATTGTATTTTCTTCTGCAGATAAAAGCATATAAATATATTACAGTGGTGTAAAAATTATAATGCCACTTGAAAATATGATACAATTTAAAAAATAAAGGATGGACTATTTATTAAATTTCATACATATATATTATATGCTACAAGATAGTAAAGAAAAAATAAATTCAATATTAACAATATTAAAAAAAAGGTTAATAGACTTAAGAAAATTTTCTGTACAAAGATAGTTGGAAACGTTTTTAAAGTCCATACACGTATTTCATTAACAATCCATGTGCGTCACCTTTTTTCAATGACTTTACTAGTCTCTTGTTCACTGAATCTATCATACCACAGGAAGTGCTTGCATTATTATTGTTCCAGCAGTTTTTAATGGCATCCATTAAATCTTGCTTTGACTTGAATTGTCACCCATTTTTGAAAACAATTTGGGCTAACATTCCTCGAATTCCTGAAATTCCTCGAAAATTGCGTACCTCGTCGCTCAGATATCTGTAGTTGCCGGGATGATGCTCGACACGCCATAAATCTTCCACAACCCAAGGAATTCAATACGGTACCAGTATCAAGCTTGCCTGACAAGCTTGCCTGGTCGTAATTTAGGTCACCTTCTATGTTACAACCTTTCAACAAAATATTTTTGTCCCATTAACCCATTAGTGCCTAGCGTCCCTTTTTAGGGACGTTTCAAAAGGTGCATTGAGAACTGTTTTTGACACCGGTGAAAAAGAAAAGCAATAATTATTTTATTTAAATGATGCATTTTCGTGATTAATGAACTAAACTTAAATCTTCTAAAAATAGCGGTGCCATCAAATAAAATTTACGCAAAAGATGCTGGGCACGAATGGGTTAATGTGTTGCTATGTCTGTTCTTTTTCTCTGCTTCTTTATTGCCAGTATTGACAATGGACTACCTTTTTCAATTCAGATTTCTTGATTGGGACTTGTTTTTTGAAATTTTAAAATGCCACTTATTTTTCACCTGCATTAATATGTAACTTAATATGGAGAATTTTGTCATTTTTAAAAATTGGTCCAAGTTAAGAAGTTTTAATTAAAAAAAAGTAGCCCACTGGCAACATTGCTTTTTACCGTAACTCGAATCTATGGCATTTGTGACCTTGCATTGCTTAGTGATTCCTAGTCATCTCTGTGCCCTTTATACTTCATGTAAATTTATCGGTGTGGTAATGAAACACCCTATGTGTTAATTTGTAACTGGGAATTTATTTTACTGCCAGGACAACCACTAGCGATTATTTTTATATTCTATTTGTATCACTATTTAAAAATAATGAATTTTACAGTATTTTTCTTTTGTATATGTAGTCAAAGTGTATGTGAAAAATTTTTGTTTCGGGAAAGTGGTGTGAGACAGTAGCGGCTCGTCAGGGGGTGCTGCATCAAATTTTCACACCGCTAAAATTGTACAGTGATTTCAGTTCAGTTTAATCGACAAAAATTGTCAAATAAATAACATAAACTATTCTGTTAAATTTTAGTGGTGTGAAAAATTTGATGCAGCACTCCCTGACTAGCCGCTACTGGTGTGAGATATAATTAACACATAGCGCCCGTTTCAGCCCTGCCCATATAGTGTATCATTAACACTAGACACGGCCGTGAGCGGTCATTTTGACAGCTACCATATGAGTATATTTTAGTTACAATCAGAAATTTCATTATAAATAAGCTTAACCCCTTGAGGGGCGGCGGTATATATTATATACCACCTACGATTGATGAAGATTCACACCAGAAAAAATTTATTAAATTTCACTTTTCTAACTTTGGTGGAAAACAGTCGTGAAATTGCTTTTTCTCTTTTTGATGTAACTTTTTTAGAGATTTCTGGTGGGAGTTCAGAATTACTCGAACGCAATTGCTTGCCCCTCAAGGGGTTAAAAGAAACAATGAAGAAAAACCTTAAGTTAAATTGTTAAGCTGTTTTAAGTCAAAATTCTGGTGTGAAATATTTTTTATAAAATTTGACTTTTGTAGTGTTATCAAGGCTTTCAATGTTGATGACGCATAGAGTACCGTAATTTCCGTCGTATAATCCGCAGTTCATTTAGTAATTGGTGCAGTGTTGCCAATGGGCTACTTTTTTAAAATTCAAATTTCTTGATTGACACCACTTTTTTGAAACGGTAAAGTACCTTTTGTTTTCTCCTTAATTATAATGTCATTGAATAAGGCATATTTTATCATTTGTAAAAAGTGGTGCTAATCAAGAATTTGAATTAAAAAAAAGTAGCCCATCTGGCAACACTGAATTGGTGTCAAATATTTACTGCGTTCTAAAAAGTTAGATTTTATTTTCAGAAATTTCTGGGTCGAAAAAGAATTGTTTGATCAGCGGATTATACGGAGGAAATTACGGTACACCGCCGTGTCTTTATATATGCCCAAACCATCCGAGTCTATAAGAATTAGTATCTCTACTAATTATTGACAAGTTTTTTTTTTTTTTTAAATCATTATCAACAATCCTTTTGTCTATAATCATTATCAGCAATCATTCTACGACGATTGATACCTGCAGTGCTTTTCACCTTTTTTGCTAAACGCCAGCAAATCGAAATTGTGTGTAATGGAAAAATGATATATAGTCCCAAAAATTATGTGACTTACAAGGGGACCACCAAACATGGTACGCACATATTTTAATGATTACAAAGTATGTTGTAGGGGTCATAACATTAATTACTCAGCTGAAAGGGTTCCTTCAAATGGGCCTTAGTTTTTGAGAAATGGGGGGACTAAAATCTAAAAAAAATTCTACATACTCTACTTTTTTAGATTAAGTAAATACAATTTAAAATTATATTGAGTTTTCGTTCTTTTATTTTCATATTTATTCTATTTCAATTTATTTATTTTATTTCTACGAGTATTTTTATTAAACTGCCAAATTAATATGTTAACATTTTAATAATACACTTACATTCTAATCTTCCGTTTCTAAAGCAAAATACCATTTAATTATTCACTGACATTGTGAGGTCTAAATAGTCGTTAACGAGTAATGGATATAATCAATTTCTATATTTTCTAAATATTTTGAATAATTTATTCGCTAAATTTTAAATTAAGATTTATCTAGGTGAATAGAAATTGAATTATCAGTTTATCACGAAATTTTCACTCAGTTATTTGTGTGGTTATTTTGATAAATTGATAATAATTCCTAAAGTCTGGTATGTGAGTATGGAGTGTGTTTGTGGAATACTTGTCATTTATATAAATACTGTGCCAAAGTTGTTAAGTAACAGTGATGAATTTTAGAGTATTTATTATATTTGTGAGCTCTATAAAATAGGAATATGAATATTAGCTTTTTGCGTTGAGTTTAGTAAATATCGCCAATAGGTATTCTGTGGTTTATCACTTTCACTTTTGCAAAAAATTAGAAAAGATGTAAAAAAAATCGTTGTAAATTTAAAAATCACAATGGTAATGGATTTGTTAGAAATGGTTATCAGAATCATATTTGAACTATCTTTTTCTAAAATTTACAGAGTAGTTTTTAAAAGATTATTTGGGAATTTTTAATGAATATTAGCTTGTTATAGTTTTCAAATGTTTACAAAATTCTTTTAAATTGTACACTGCAAGATAATTGCAAAATTTAAAAATAATATAATCGTACAGTGGGAAAAATAATATAATCGTATTGCTTTACTATAATTTTATATCTACCATCGATGTGAAAATTTTAAAGTTCATTAAATTTGTAATTTTATGAATATTTCATAGATGTTGTACTGTGGAAAAAAATTACTAAATATAGGCTCCGTGGCACTGCATCCAATTATGCGACTATGGAATTTTATTGAAATTTTCTAATGAATATTAAAATGTACTAAAAAAATGATTATAAAATCTCATGACGGTAGTTTAAGCAGCCTGTGTTAATAAAATTCTTCCAGAGTATTAGTTTTTTTCAGAAAAATTCCTAGCTCAAACAATCAAGATGTTGTCACTGTATTAGTAAGCAAAATGTTTCAAAATTTAAGCACTGTATTAAATATAAGGTGAATTATTTATTTATTGCTTAAGTGGGGCAGGAATTCATGGTACAAACTTTAAAGGTACCAAGTGACACAGCACAGTCATTTATTGTATAGGAATGTGTGAGAAGAAACGACGCTTTGAGGTACAAACACAAGAGGGTGAATTTGGACATTTTTTTAATTTCAGAATTTCTCATTCATAACAGAAAATTCCTGTACTATTCTTTTCTTTATTTAAGACAGACATTTGATGATTACGTACTTTTTTGAAAATTTCCAGTATAAAATCAAAATTTTTGAATTAGAAAAAAGTACGCAAAATATACATATCTCTAAAACACAAAAATTACGAGGGTCGGCTGAAGAGTCCCGCTCCCAATAACGAAAACGACATTTTTTTTACAAAAGTTTTGTATTCATTTCCTAACATAACCTTCAGAAAGACTAATAAATTTATCATATCCGTGTTATAATTTAATTTAACCGTATCAATAATGCGATTCATCGAGCTCTTCAAAACAGTTGATTACGTCATCAATAAACCCTCATTGCTCTAATATCTTCATCCGCCGAGGAATTTTTTGACGTTAGGGAGTAGATGGTAGTCAATGGATATTAAATCTGACGAATAAGGTAGATGTTCAAGCAATTCGTACCTTAATTTGCAGATTTTTTCCATTGCGATGACTGGCCGATTTGAGCATTGTGTCATGGGGAAATAAGATTTTTTTTCGCCAAATGAGTTCGTTTTTTCTTTACCTCGCCGCTCAAATGTTGCAGCAAACTTGCATACTGCTTACCAGAGGTACTTTTATCCTTTTCCAAGAATCAATAAAAAAAATCCCAAAAAATACCCAGCAGTACCTTGTTAACTGAGCTGTTCCTTTGCCTTTTTATGAGCTGATTCATCTGGCGTAATCCACCATTATGACTGTAATTTGCTGTCAGGAGTATAGAGTTTTATGCATACTTAGATGCCATAGCCAAAATTCTTTGGGGTTTTCAAATTTTTTCTTGAAACGGTTTTCCCATGTAGCATTTGGTCAGGTGTCAACAAACGTGGCACCCACCTTACGCAGACCTTGTGGAGGCCCAAAATACAAGTTTAAGTATTACATGCACCTCTTTTGATATGTTTACAAGCACTGATATCTCGAACAAGTCAAATCTGCGGTCTTCTAGGGCTATTCGAGGAATTTTTTCAACAACTTCAGGAATTGTCGCTTCCACGTGACGTCCAGAGTGGGACTAATCACTTGTGTTCGTCTTCCCCATTTTAAACTCTGGAATCTACCTTTTAATCATTGAATATGATGGGGCAGAGTCATTCAGTGTGCTGTTCATTTCCAGCTTGATTTCTTTGGGCGTTAAATCTTCTGATTGAAATTTTAGATTACCACTCGTTTTTTCAAATCTTCCATTTTCGTAAAAAATCTAAAATAATCTTGATTTAAATGCTGTCAATGAAACAGTAACCAAGCTACTGATTTGAAATTGTGTTTATAAACTAGTCAGGGATAGAACTATGCAGTGGTAGCATATAAATGACGTCCCAGTGACGTCATTTCTGTGTCCGGTCCCGGAACTTTTCTTCCAACCCTCGTACATGAATTTGTATTTTTTTAACTCAAAAATTTTGATTTCATACCGGAAATTTTCAAAAGCGAATTTTTTCTATAATCAATCATGTAATGGTTATCTTAAATGAAGAAAAGAATAGTATAGAAATTTTCTGGTATGAATGAGAAATTTTGAAATTTAAAAAAAGGCCAAATTGACCACCTGGTGTTTGCACCTCAAAGCATCACTTGAACCTACATATTCTTATGCAATAAATGATTATTTTAGTCGCACGTAACAATCTTTAAAGTTTTACCATGAATTTGGATTTACCCTATATAAAGAAGGAATTTGTCTGTTTTTCGAAATTTCAGCTATTTTAAGTAATCATGATGAATTAACCCATTCGTGCCCAGCATCTTTTGCGTAAATTTTATGTGGTTGGCACCACTATTTTTAGAAGATTTAAGTTTAGTTCATTAATCACGAAAATGCATCATTTAAATAAAATAATTATTGCTTTTCTTTTTTACCGGCGTCAAAAATAGTGCTGAATGCAGCTCTTGAAGCGTCCCTAAAAAGGGACTCTAGGCACTAATGGGTTAATATAAGTTTTATTATAAGAATGAAAATTCCAGTGTAACTCAAATTTCAAAAATATTAGGCTTTGTCTTAAGAACATTCCAGTAATTAAATAATAAAATTTAGTATAATTCACCATAAAAATACAAAAACACACAGGGTGCATTTCGAACTGGAATTTTTAACTGCCCGTCATCAGATGATATAAACACATGTCCACTTACTTTGGCTGGTGATGGGCTGACGGGGACTCAACCACAAAATCTTAAGTGTTTCCAACTCGAGAGAAGAAAATTGTTTTTGTAATCGGGATAATTTCGTTACTGTTTTTGTGAAAAAATATTCGTTATTTTGTAAAATATTTATTTAACACACGAAATTCGGTACTTTTTTAAGGTAATATATATCTGCGTATTTGTATGTCCAATTTCTAAGTCTTGATAATATCTTGATTTATTTGAAGGGAAGGGGAATAATTTCCCATGAGATAGCTATAAATTTTAAAGATAGTTCTGAAGAAATAAGTTAACTACTTGAGGGACACCGTTCGCAGTCTGCAAACGGTTAATTTTTATGCTTAAATTGCCAATTTGTATCAATAATTTTTTAGTACAATTTTAATCACATAATATACATGGAAAACCCGTTTTGATTATTTTGAACTAAATTTGTTCATAAATTGCGGTGGGAATTACTTGAACATTTTTGAAGGACAAATGTCTTGCCCCTGAAAGGGTTAACTATGAAATACAGTAATCCCTTAACATTCGCGAGTTTTGATTACTCACGAAATAGAAAATGCAGAACATTTCAACATTCCCGAATACTTTGCAACATTTTTTAACCTTCCTACCCTGAATGGGTCTAATCGACCCAGTCCTATAATGCGTTTCATTCGATTCAAACCAGAAAAATGTTCATAAAGTAAATTAAATAAATAACACAAAGATTTAAGTTAAATAAGTATGTTAAATGGATTTAAATAAAAATTCAGGTGTGGAATATTTTAATCCAGTTTGAGTAAAATTTCAACAAGGTAGGAAGGTTAAAAAAGAAAAATTTATTACAAATGCGCTGACAGCATTTGAAGAAAAGTATAATAGAAAATGTATTTTTAAAAAATAGTGGTGCGAACATAATATAAAAATAATCATCTTTGGCAAATTTGCGGCCGTGATTCTGGCATTCCCAGATATTTCTGTGAACCTGACCTTCACGAATGTTAAGGTATTACTGTATATTAAAGGGGACACATATTTTTTTATGTTACACATGGAATTATTATGAAAGAGGGACTGACATATCCTTAAAATAGAGAAGCTTCAACTGTAACCGTTTTCCAGGGATTCATTACCACCATGGAAATATGCCATCAGTAAATTTAAGTAGAAATTTTCTTTTTATTTAAACGCCTCATTAATGGAAAATGTCAGTCAAAAATAATGACAAAACCTGATATTCATTTTTAATGTCCGGCAGAAGTGCGGTAGAAGGTAATCGTAGAAGTTTACTCCATTGGTAGTAGTTCCGTCCCATTGTGATAACCAAGACAACATACAGTCTCCGTCAATGAAAAAATTATAATATTTGGGCAAACTAACACCAGTAAATATATTTTTTTTTTTTTTTTTGTACATTTGTGAGAGATATTTCCCATGAATAAAACGCTTAAATTAGACGAAATTTTCTAATCAAGTTTACTGGTTTAAGTTTTCATCGACGGTAATCAGAAACTGTTGATCTGATTAACCCTATAACGCTATATAATAGTTATTGTATCTATAAAAAGGAATCAGTTTAGCGGTTAATAGAAATATTTTCCCCGCCATTTTTTTTGCTATCATTTCCAAACAAGAAGCTTCGTGGTACATTTTTATTGTTGTAGATATTTATCACGAAATTTATTAGTTAAAAACAGTGAATTCAAAAAACGTTGATCGTTGCTATCCTTGTATCTTTACAGACCATAAATTTGCCGACTAACGTGCGACAAATCTGTTCAATGGGTTAAATAAGGGTGATTATCATGTGATCGATTAAAGGGGTGATTTTGCAAAAAGACTGGTGGTTATATACCAAAATGGTGATTTTGACAATGACCTTGTTTCATCCAACAACTATGTAGATAGATATATTGATAACATATATAATTAAAATAGTAACATATTTGCTCTCCGAATTATTTTCGTAGGTTTCTTACTTATTTATTTGGAAATTAAGAAAACATAAAAATCTATAACTTGCATTCTCAGTAACATTAAGTATCTCATAATCATTTATATAATTTTTCACAAGCTTAACCCTTTCCGGCACACTGTGCCCGGTCTGGGATATCTAAATTTAATTCTAAACTTGCAAACGGCACCAGTAATATTTTAGTAAAATTTTGCTTTTACTATAAAAGCTTAAATTAAGGAATTCAAAATATCCAAAAAATTGGTTTGTGAATTCCGGCGTCAGTCGATAATTTCTCATTTTACTAACAGATTTTGCCCGTGCCGGAAAGGGTTAAGGAAGATTTTAAAACAATAAAAGTAAAATAATCTCATAAATGAGTTTGTAGTACGAACTCATATAATCTTATTTATGATTTTTGTTTCTTATGAATTTTAAATTTGAATTTAATCACATAATTACATTTTAAAATAAGCAAAGAAGCGGAATATCTTACAGCTTATTTTAACTACATTTTAAGAGAATTTACTAAAGGAATCAGAAATTTAAACGTATTACATGCATTTTTGAGTGGAATTTATCGATATTAGTTGCTCCGATTTTTTTACTACTAGTATTTCTAAATAATAATTGCCGCATTATTTAATAAAAGAATTGCTGTGAATAAATAAGGTGAAGATTGTCGGTCATAAATAATGGTTACTACATTTGTAGCAGTTGAAAGCTATTATGGATGCTTATAGTTTTACAGTTTTGATTTATTTTCTTAGAGAAATATGCAAATTAATATATATCTGAAATTTTAGATAAAAGCTGATATTTTATTTATTAGCTTCGAAATGTGTTTTATTGCTTCATTACTATCTGTTGTCAATTTGAATGTTCATATTTCTGTAAAAACCATTTACCTGGAATATAACACTATTTCCGTAACAACTGTGAAAAGATTTATACTTTGTCTGGATATGTGCCGTACAGATATCGACTTACAAACGAAAATAATGTTCTGCAATGTGAAAATGTTTCTTGTCAAAATTTAAATTATATCATTTAAAGTTTTCATCTAATTCTAAAAATCTCGAATGGTAGGATATCTTCTGTTAAAACATTTTGATAATGTGTTTTCGAAACTAAAAATAAATATTTCCTATTTCTTATAATATTAATGAGAATATAGTCATTGTGAGACGAGTAATTTTTCAACAATATACAAACATTACGAACTAAATTGATTGAAATTAAAGATAACCAAATTTATTTCAAGTGTAGCACACAGGGCTTCATTACTAACGGGGCACTCTCTCACCGGTAAAATGTCATAGAAATTTTTGCCTTGTTTAAACGCCCCTTTTTCCATGCAAAATTACTGACATGAATAAGATTTCCTTTTTTTCCCCTGGTGGGAGTGTGCCCCGTTGATAATCAGGTCCTAGTAGCACACACTATTATTATACAAAATTTCATGCATGATTCTTACAAACACATTTGGATAAATTCTCATAAACATGTTTAACCATGTAGAACTTTATTTTGAGTTAAAAAGCAAAATATATTCGGCTAAACAATTAATGATAGGGCTAACAGATGCTTAATAATCAATTATACACTTTTGACGCAATCATGTTTCGTTCAGTTTTGATTTTATCCTTTCAGGGGCAAGACATTTATGCTCCAAAAATGTTCAAATAATTAACCTCTTAACTGCCGAAGCTTTAAGAAAAGAATCTTCAACTTTTTTGCTAAAAGAAGAATTTGCCACCACAAATTTTGGAAAGTAATCTTCCCTTTATTTAATGGCAAAAGTTTCTTTTTGTTAATAAAGCAAAATTTTTAACTCAAAAAAAGTGGTTGTTCGATAGTTAATTTTAGAAATATGCATTTATTTGAGCGAGACGTATATGTACGCCCGAAGCAGTTAAGGGGTTAAATCCCACCGCAATTTACAAACAAATTTAGTTGAAAATAATCAAAACGGGTTTTTCACGTATATTTTGAGATCAAAATTGTACTAAAAAATTATTGGTGCAAGTTGGCAATTTAACCATTAAAATTAACCGTTTGCAGCCTGCAAACGGCACTCTTCAAATGGTTAACCCCTTGTGGGGCGGCGGTATATATTATATACCACCTATGATTGATGAAGATTTACACCAGAAAAATGTTATTAAATTTCACTTTTCAAACTTTGGTGGAAAACAATCGTGAAATCGCTTTTCTTCTTTTTGATATAACTTTGTTACAAATTTCCGGTGGGAGTTCAGAATTACTCGAACGCAATTGCTTGCCCTCAAAGGGTTAAAAACATCTTACTATTTTTTAAAATAAAGTATAAATCAATTGATGGTTTTTATTTTTTTATGTACTGGAAATTTTATAAAATTGGAAACATTTCACTTATGTTCTGTCTAAAGAGGATGAATGCATTGTAAATTGGCACAACGTATGAATGAATGGTTAATTTACATTGTCATTGCTATGCAATTTTAGATACAAATTTTTTGTTCATTCGAATGGTACTTAAAATATTATGCTAATTTCGGTAACTTTTTTTCTAGATCATAATGAAAACAAACATAATTAATATTCATATGTCCTGAAAGATAAATTTACAATGTTAAAGATTTTTTTACAAAATTGGCATTTAACCCTTTGCGGAACAGGGCAAATTCATTGCTTAAGTATTGAAATTAATGACTGACACGGGAATTTGGAAACAACTTTATTTGTAAATAAGAAAACGCTATACTTCACGCATTCAATAAACCGTAATTTTCTTTAACAAAATTCCGGTGCGAATGTGGCGTTTGAGAATTAAAATTAAGTGGTATGTCTATGAAACCACCGCCCCGCAAGGGGTTAATTTTTTTTTTTTTTTTTTTTTTTTTTTTTTTTGGTCGTAAAACGCGGTATCTTAAATTTTTGTATATTTCCTGATATTCATGTAAATTATTTAACTGCATTTTGACATTATTTTGGAAGTATAATTTTCATTTAATATCAATAGATGCAATAATAGAGACATTATTTTTAAAAGTACAATTTTCGCTATTACCCAATAGATTCAACAATAACGATGACATTATTTTCAAAATTACAATTTTTATTTAATACTCAATAGATGTAATATTAACATAAAAATTATTTAACAGAGTTCGTACGTTTCAAGGATCTTTTGCCAGAATGTTTGTAAAGTATTATTTGCCTTATTTAATGCAAAAATTCAATTTTTTAGGTATATCAACCAGTACTTTACTAATTTTCTGGTGCGAAACTACCTGAAATCCCAGGTATCCCCTGATGCGTATGAACCCTGCTTAACCGCATCTTGAAATTATTTTAAAAGTGTATTAATTATTAAATAATTAAATAATTAAATTATTAAATAATTTTTATTTAATATACAATAGATGCAATAATGACGGTAAAATTATTTAACCGCAACCTGTTATTATTTTAAAAGTACAATTTTTGTTTAATACCCAATAGATGCAATAATAACGGTGACATTATTTTAAAAGTTACAATTTTAATTTAATACTTAATAAATTAAAAATATGACAATAAAATTATTGAACCACATCCTTACATTATTTTAAGAGTACAATTTTTAATTAATGCTCAATTTTTGCTATAATAAGATTAAAATTATTTAGCCGCAACCTGACATTATTTTAAAAGTTCAATTTTATTTAATACTCAATAGATGCAATAATAATGATTATTGGAATGCATTGGAATGCATAAAATAATAAAATTATTTTACTACTGCCTGACATTATTTTATAAGTGCAGTTTTTATTTAAGAGTCAATGGCTGCAGAAATAACGAAGATAAATTTTACCGTAATTTCGGGTGTATAAGCCGCAGATCAAACAATTCTTTTACAACCCAGAATATTTTAAGAAACAAATATAACTAGTTAGATCGCCGTAAATATTTGTCTTCAATCACTAAATAAGATTTCTGGGTCCAAAAAGAATTGTTTGATCCGCGGCTTATACACCCGAAATTACGGTAGTAACTGTAAAGAATATTGTTTCTATGATTCAATAAATCCATTAAAATAAAATATATCAGGAAAAAAAATTGCACATGAGTAACAGAAGGTTCACTCTTAACAAAGCAACTGTTTTAAGGTAAGCAATCACAATAATTTTGGTTGTAATTTTACGTTTATTTGAATAATAATGTTTCGAACCATACATTTGTTAGTTTGTACCTTGTTTTATACCCGAATGCTTCACATGGCTCGTATGGGTACCGTTATTTTCCAAGTAATATATCAGCGTTTATTTTTATTTATTTATTTATTTATTTATTTATTTATTTATTATTATTATTATTATTATTATTATTATTATCAGAAAAATAAAGCTAGATTAACCCATTAGTGCCTAGCGTCCCTTTTTAGGGGCGCTTCAAAAGGTGCATTCAGCACTGTTTTTGACACCGGTAAAAAAGAAAAGCAATGATTATTTTATTTAAATGATGCATTTTCGTGATTAATGAACTAAACTTAAATCTTCTAAAAATAGTGGTGCCAAACAAATAAAATTTACGCAAAAGATACTGGGCACGAATGGGTTAAAAGCGCTAAATTGTGTTTTATTTAACCCTTTCCGGCACGGGCAAAATCTTTTAGTAAAATGAGAAATTATTGGCTGACACCGGAATTTGCAAACGAATTTTTTAGATATTTTGAACTCCTTAATTTAAGTTTTATTCCTATGTAAATTATATTTAAATATTATTGGTGCCGTTTATAAGTTTGTAATTAAAATTAGGTATCCCAGACCGGGCACAGTGTGCCGGAAAGGGTTAAAGAAAGATTTTTACAAAGAAAATACTGGAATCGAAGAATTTCCTGGTCTGAAAATTCCAGGACCCGTACGAACCCTGTCTTAATCTCAAAATCAATTCTCAGTAATTTACATTTATATTAGAAAAAATTAGTTTATTTATTTTTACTAAATATTATAAAGGACTTTAATAGAAAAATTCAAGAGAATTCAATATTTTTTTAACTCCTTTAATTTGGTTATACAGACTTTTAAAATAAAATTAAATTCATTAAGTTCCATATGGCATATAATTTTTCTTTTACTTTAGAATATAAAATTAGCTCATTTTCTCATTTACCAATCTTAATGATACATCAACATAAAAAAGTGAGTGTTAATTTGGTTCGACTCAGTAGTTCTGAAATTAAAGTGAGTTTTTAGGGAGCCGTTTATTGGTTCAGTATGGAAATTTAATCTCTTAATTTTTAGCTTGACGATTACCGACTTTTCTAGTTACTTTTCTCAAAAAAGAATTAAGAGAGGAGAAATAGAGTCCTTCATTGACCTATTCTCATGAAGTAGAAGCATGAAATCAATAAATATTTGGCCTTTTAGCCTTAAAATATGGGCGCAGGGCGTATACACTTGAGATAAAAATGATGAACTATCCTTCCATTCCCGACAAAACCACGTATTCATTAATAGAGCCCTAGAGAGCCTTGCTACGATACTTATTACATGTAAACAGAGACCGCTTTGCCCATGACTCTTCCTTTAATGGTCGACAGTGTTGAGAAATGGTTGACATTTGATGAGGAAAAGCACTAAAACTTCTTTAATCTTCTTCCTTGGGAATAAAAAGTGTTGTCTGAATGTTTCCACAGTCTCTTGGTATTTTGCATAAGTTTAGTATCAGTAAGTGTTCTTTGAGTTAGTTAAATGTTAGTGTCTAGGTAAGTTGGAGATTATGGTACATATGCAGTAAATTTTAATGTTTTTTAAGATGAGTCTTGATAGTAAGAGTTCCTTTATTACTTTTTGCCGTGACAATCCGTTCACTAACGTCTTTTGCTGGATAAAGAGTTTTCTCGAAAATTAGCTTTTGGAAATTTTACTATGCAGTTATATACTTTAATTTTACAGAAATTACAGACTACACCTAATCTATACATATATTTATAAATACACGTAAGCATGTATGCACGAATTCATGTAATGTCGGTCTCAATGATTCTAAAAATTATTTTAATTGAACTTTACTATAGTCTTGTATTTGTTAAAAACGTTATGCAGCAAAACTAAAACTCGATACTTCATTCCTTCAAACCTCTAAAAGTTGGACCAAAAACTAATGATTTTCAGCCTAGCTCACATTCCTTAAATATCAGCGGGCTGACAAAAAAATTTCAGAAATATAAAAATTACATATTTTATTTTCACAAAATGTCTATTATTAGGTTGTTCCAAAAGTTTCTTCCGTTTTTCTTTGCAAAAAATAAACCATGGGAATTTTAGATAAAGGCCCTATTTTATTGAAAAACGCTTGTCCCAATCTGTTGAACAAACCTTCTTCTATCTTTTCTTTCCAAAACTTTTTTGATTGGGTGGCAAAATACTTACCGAGGTGATTTTTTGTGACATTCAAAAATTTCTTTTTTGTGTGTGAACAGATTTTTTGAGAGAAAGAAACGAATAGTAGTCGGACAGAGAAATGTCCGAAGAAAAGGAGGATGGGTCAGAATGTCTCAATCAAATGCAAGGAGTTTGTTTCTGACAGTCAAAAATACATGTGGAATGGAATCGTCATAATGTAAGTTAATCTTTCATTTGTTTTCTATTTCGGAGGTGTTTCATGGCTATTGCTACTTTCAGTTCGTGCCGGTATTAATTTTCATAATTGATGGTGTGGTTAGGAGGAAGTCGCTGGTAGTAGATCCAATTTTGCCAAATACAGGCCAAAAATTTTTTATATATGAGTCGTGCTTTAGTGACAGAAATGGGACCTTTATCTCGACTGGATCAGGATTGTTTGCGATCTCGGTTGTTATAAAGGATCCAACTTTCGTCCATGGAAACCAGTCTTTTCAAAAAAGGATCTTTTTGGTATTGAAAGTGCGATCTAGAAAGTTGCTCGCCGCCAACAGGTCATGGGCATGTTCGCCAACAGCAACAATTTTTATATTCTATTGGCACCAATATTATTAAAAACACGTTTTGTAGTATTTTTCTTTTGCAGATGTTGTAAAAGTGTCAGCAAAATATTTCTAATTTCAGAAAGAGGTGCTGATTGAATAAAAAAATAGCACATGATTTGCAAAATAAGATTTTTGGACAGTCTGTGTCTGGGAAAAACAAATTCCTTGCGTTTGATTGCAATGTTATGACGCACCCTCACTACTCTTCGGACATTGCTCTATCGAATTACTATTTGCTTTTTACGCTCGAAAATTTTCTTCACCAAAAAAATGAAGTGTTTGAAGGACATAAAAAATCACTACGGTAGGTACACTTCTGGCCATTAAAATTGCTACACCAGAAGAAAAGCAGATAACAAAATGATATTTATTGGACAAATAGAATATGATAGAAAGAACAAGTGATTAAATTTTCAAGAAATTTGGGTGCATAGATCCTGAGAACTCAGTACCCAGAACAACCACCCCGGGCAGTAATAAAAGCACTTACACGCCAGGGCAATGAGTCAAACAGAGATTGGATGGCATGTACAGGTATATGCAGGCCCATGCAGCTTCAACACGATGCCACAGTTCATCAACCGGAGTGACTGGCGTATGGTTATGAGCCAGTCGCTCAGAGACCATTGACCAGACGTTTTCTATTGGTGAGAGATCTGGGAAACATGCTGGCCAGGGCAACAGCCGAACATTTTTCTTATCAAGGAAGGTCCGTACAATTCCGGAAACATGCGGTCGGGCATTATCCTGCTGCAATATAGGGTTTCGCAGGTATCGAACAAAGGGTAGAGCCCAGTAGCGGCTCGTCAGGGAGTGCTGCATCCTATTTTTCAAACCACTAAAATTTAACAGAATCTTTCATATTATTTATTCGACAAATTTTGTTGATTAAACAAAACTAAAATAACCATACAATTTTATTGGTGTGAATAAATTGATGCAGCACCCCCTGACCAGCCGCTACTGGTAGAGCCACGGGTCGTAAAATATCAGAAATGTAACTTACACTGTTGAAAGTGCCGTCAATGCGAACAAGAGATGACCGAGACGTGTATCTAATGACGCCTCATACCATCACGCCATGTGATGGGCCAGAATGACGATGACGAATGCACGGTGCGAATGTTCGTTCACCAGGATGCCGCCAAACACGACCATCATGATGCTGTAAATAGAACTTGGATTCATTTGAAAAAATGACTCCTCGGCATTTGTGCACCCAGGTTCGTCCTTGATCACACCATTGAATGTGCTCCTGTCTATTTCGCAGCATCAAGGAAAGTCGCAGCCATGGTCTCCGAGCTGAGAGTCCATGTTACTGCAAACGTCGTCGAACTGTTCGCGTAGACACTTTTTGTCTTGAAAATGACCACATTTCTTGACTCAGAGCTCGTGACGTAGTTGCACGATCCATTACGACATACGGATAACATGCCTGTCTTCTCGGGTGCTAATGATAGACCGTTGAGATCCCGTACGACGTTCCGTATTACCGTACTGAATTCATCGATTCCATATTCTGCGAACAGTCATTGGATCTCGATCAATACGAGTAGCAATACTGCGATACGATAAATCGCAATCCTGGTAGGCTACAATTCGACCTTTATCAAGGTCAGAAACATGCTGGTACACATTTCTCCTTCTTACACGAGGCATCACAACAATATTTCATCAGGCAACAATGCTCAAATGCAATTTCTGTGTGAGAAACCAACTGAACAATTTCCTCATTTAAACACATTATAGGTATCGCTACCGGCATCTGCTTTGTCAGAATGCGCTGAAAAGCTAATCATTTGCATATCCAGCATCTTCTTTCTTTCGTTTAAATTTCACGTCTGCAGCATGTCGCCTTCATGGTGTAGCAATTTTAATGGCCAGTAGTGTATTTTGAAAACAAATCAAAAATATTTTTGGAAAGAAGGCATTATAATACTCTTGGAATTGTAGAAGATGGTTCGGAAAACAAAATAGCACATATATTCTTGAGTAAAATCTCGTCGTTTTCGAAATTTGCTTGGATTATTTTTGGTAAAAAACGGAAAAAACTTTTGCGACAATCTACCATTTTCAAAAAAGACCGAACTTCGTCTGCTATATTTTTCGCAAATTTTTATGCCTGAAAAAACTATACATGTACACATTTTTTTTTTTTTTGCTATTAGTGTAATTTTTACACATACATTTATGCATAACATATAAAACATATTAAGAAAAAAAAACAGAATTTTTAAAACAAGTTTAGGAAAAATATCTAATACCAGAATTTTTATTTAAATGTGTTTATCTTATTTAATCAAACCTGTTTTCCTCTGTTGCATTTAAATTTATTTTATAAAGAGATTTTTGGTTCGAACTAAATGGATTCAATTGGTAGGGGGTCAAAATGGCCCCTTGCCGTCTTTCTAGTGTTAACTGCCTACAAAATCATACATACCTTAAAATGTTATTAGATAACACTAGCCTGCAAAAATTAGGTTACGTCCTGTTTTTAGCTTTTCATAATTGAAACTTATGCATTCTGTACCACTCCATCTGACATTGAACTTCATTTTTTACCACCACATAAAGATTTTTTGCAAATCATAAATTTTAAGGTTGAAAAGAGAAGGAAAAAAATAGCGGAAATTCGATATTATCAAATAGATATATTTTTAACTATTGATAATTATTTTTTGTTTATTTTTTACCGCTAAAACCGAAAATGACCTTAATGTTTAACCATCGAGTAAGTACAAAGAAATCAAATATCAAAAGTTAAAAAACACAGCCATCTTCTCTATATTATAGTATCCGATTTTTGTTATTTTTTAACAATGACAATTTATGAATTATGATTTACGAAAAAAACCTCATATGATAGTTAAAATTTTAGTTAATTTCCGGTTTCAATGATAAAAAATTCATAAAAGTTAGAAAACACAAACATCGTCATCTTGTGTTATCTAATCTAAAATTTTTCTAAAAGTTGTTGGTGTAATCTATTTGAAATATTTTGCGTTATCTTGTAAAAAAGTATAAATGGTAACTACCGGAAATCATAATAATATTATATTGTCATCAGATTTACTTCAGTATGTAAAACTTAATCTCGATCGGCTATTTAAAAGTGAGTTAAAGTTCGAGAACAAATTTTGAACTGAAAAAACATACTATGATTGTTGAAGTTAAATAAAAACTTATGAAAATAACATATTTGTTAAAAGTAATCATGAAAAGAAATAGGCTCAAATCCTTATAAAGTAAAACATATGTTAAAATACAATTTTTTTGGACAATTTGAAACTTAATAAAAGTTATTTCCTGTGTATCTGCGCTTTGAAAAAAGTCGTACAAATATTGCAATTGAATTAAGTTCTTCAAATACTGTAGGCACTTTGCATATGATCCTACAAATCATGGTCGAACTCATTGGTTTTGAATGCAGAAAAATGGTATGTCATGCATTTTTAAAATATCATAACTCGGTCAATTTTAGTGTTATATGAATGGGACTTTTTTTGTCTTACTTGTTAGCGTAATATTAAAAATTTACTAAATATAACTTATAAGAATGGAGAACCATATAAAGATTTAAACTTTCAAATTTTTTTATTTTAAGAAATGATTTTGTTGACCCAAATCGTCTTTAAAATGTATCTTTACCTAATTAAAATCAATATATAAAGAATTATATATTGACTTACGAAACTTAAATTTTATCTTTATCGATTGTGAATATATTTTTCTTTTCCTTTTTTGTTAAAAATACCAAAACTGAATGTTATACATTATTATTAATTTTAGAAATATAAATTATAATACAAAAATTTCTCATTGAAAACTATAAATACTTTTCGAAACTATATAACTACTGCACATTGGGTAAAGATTGACAGTTGTCGAAGATAGTGTAAAACAATTGAATTTCCAATAATTAATAATTGAGTGTATTTTGAACCAAAAAAAAATGTGATTCACAAGTACTAAATATAACTTATAAGAATGGAGAACCATATAAAGATTTAAATTTTGTAATTTTTTTATTTTAAGAAATGATTTTATTGACCCAAATCGCTTTTAAAATGTATCTTTACCTCATTAAAATCATTTTTGTAATTGTAACTGTACATCTATGGCTTTCGAAAAATATGTTAGTAACTGTAAATTTAAAATCTAATGCCTTTCACCATTTCAGTCGGTGTCCACGAAGTAATTTATTGTTTTTTTTTTGTGTCTTGATGACAAAAAATACAAAACAAAGTTGTTATTTTTATTTATTAATTAATGTTAGCTTTTGGTAATATTTTTTTTTTCAAAATTAATATGAAAACAGTTCAACATATCTTAAGCCAAGGTTCGGACACTCTTTATATATTTTTAAGGACTCTGGCACCACTATTAAAAAGAATAAAAATTACATTTAATATTTAAAACACGGAATTCGCAACCACCACCTTCATTTAAAGCTTTTACAAAAATTTTCTGCTGTGAAATATTTTGAAAATATTCTTAAATTTTAGTGGTATAGTTGTGCGAACCCTGTTAGCCTCTTACCTGCCTCAAATTCATTGTAAATACGCATTTTTGTTTATTTTATTTATACTTTTTAAACAATTTACTAAAGAATGGGAGAGCTGCATTTCCAAATGTATTTAGCATGCTTTCCTGCAACATTTTAAAAATTTTGCTAGACAAAAATTAAAAGCCCAAAATTTTTTCTCGTGTTTATCGTTTTGCTGTCAATCCTGTATATATTTGTTTCTGTGTGAAATTTAGTAATTGCCGTGCCCATTTCTCTTGTATCTGAGCCGAGATATATATATAGGGGAGACTGATACACATGTGAACAGTTCACATAAATGTAGCTTTTTCCCATAAATGGATTAATTTCTATTTCTAATATCTAATTTCTATAAACAAAAACTACTCATACAGTAAACATAACTTTTTTTACAAATTTTTTTAATCAATTTTATAGTATTTCTTACCTTTTCTAATAGTTTTATAAATTTAAAAAATATATTCACATATGTGCCACTAGTGGAGCAGTTGTGAAGACACGTGGGGCACATGTGAACACAAGGAAAAATTACTCTTTGGCATGTTTTTTATTCTGTCATTCATTTGTTGTCATAATCATTAGTTATATTATGTGTTAAATTTATTATAAAGAAAAATTAGCATAAATTTCTCCAGTTTCTGGAATATTTGTTTTAACCCAACATTATAAAATGAAAATTGGAGGAGGAGAAAGAGGATTATATGATTGATTTATTGTTACAATAAAATAAAGAAAGGAGAAGAAAATTTGGAAAAAAAATAAAGCTTTTAAATTTTGCTTAGGGATTGTTGTTTCGGGGGGGGGGGGGGGGTCAATCCATTTCAAGTGGTCCAGCACTGGTCGCTCGACCATTTTTAAAAAAACTGAAATTTTCTGTAGAGCAACCCTAACATGATGGAAATTCAAAATGACCATTATTTTAATTTTACTATTTTTTATTTGTGCATGGCGGCCACCTTTGTTTCGTCGTGTGCAGCGATTTTCTCAGATACTGGGATGCACAAAATTGTAAATATCTCGTCTTTTATTTTCTCAATTGAAACGGGGTTTGCAGCATTTTGTTCAGAATAAAATAGGCTAAATATATGGTGGTAGAATAATTTTGGAAAATAAAATTTTACAGGTGAAATTTTAGCACAAAATTTAAGATTTTTTCCAAAATCTATCCGTTTGCAAGAGGAAATGTTTCATGCAAGGAAAACTGTCACACTTACACAATTTTTCTACTAATAGGTCAAAAGTGTGTGTACTCATACACCAAGTCCCAGATCTAGGAGTTGATTTTTCTTTGCAAAAAAAATTCCGAAATTCGACAAAAATTTCAAAAATCGCACTTTTTAAGTTTTCATATCTCTGGTGGAGCACGAGATAAAAATCTGAAATTCTGACCTTTGATAGTATTGTGTAGTAGTGTCATGTAAAAAAAAAATTCAAGAAGGAGATTTGACTATAAGCTGAGATACAGTGATTAAAAAATGTTAAAAAATGCTATTATGAGTACATTAGGAGAAATGAGATTAGTCTCATTTATTACAATATTTACACAGAAAATATCGTTTGTTGAAAACAGTTTAATTTACAAAGATACTATACATGCTCAACAAAGAGCTTAAAACTATTTACGAGAGATGTTATGAGTTCGACCAGTTACTGTTGTCAGTCCATCAGGCTGTTCTTTCTCAAAATTTTATTTGAAGCCACCCAAGTCTTGTCATCCCTTGTTATCTTGAATGAAATTCTCTAGGTTTAATAATTGAAACCATGTCAACTTGATCAGTTGCAACCCATTGTCTGAAATTTACTTTTCCTGAAATATGTACTGAGTAAAATTGTTGCAATAGCATTTCTAGTAGGTTTGTTCCTCTGGACAAATAGTGTATTGTCTTAGCATACATTCTGAATTGTTTAAATCACACAGATGCATTTGAAGAAGTTATTTGTAATTAACATGTAACTTTGTACCATAAATAATTAATTTAAAATTTTGGAGGTATGAACAATTACATAGTAGGTTACAATAGTTTGGCTGTATTGTTTCACATATTGTCCATGTCATATCTCAGCTTGTAGTCAAATCTCCTTCTTGAATTTTTTTGTACATAACACTACTACACAATACTATCAAAGGCCAGAATTTCAAATTTTTATCTCGTGCCCCACCAGAGCCTAAAATGTTCCATTTGTGAAGTTTTGGAAGAATTTCGGAATTTTTTTCGCAAAGAGAAATTAACTCCCAGATCTTGGACTTGGTGTATGAGTACACGCACTTTTGACCTATTTGTAGAAAAAATTGTGTAAGGTTGACAGTTCCCCTTGCATAAAAAACTTCCTCTTGCAAATGGATAGATTTTGGAAAAAATCGTAAATTTTGTGCTAAAATTTCACTTGTAAAAATTTATTTTTCAAAATTATTCTACCACCGTACATTTAGCCTATTTTATTCTGAACAAAATGCTGCAAACCCCATTTGAATTGGAAAAATAAATGACGAGATATTTACAATTTTGTGTATCCTAGTATCTGAGAAAATCGCTGAACACGATGAAACAAAGATGGCCGCCATGCACAAACAAAAAATAGTAAAATTAAAATAACGGTCATTTTGAACTTCCGTCATGTTAGGGTTGTTGTACAAAAAATTTCAGATTTTTTAAAAATGGTCGAGCGACCAAAAAAATATTTTCTGGACCACTTGAAATGGATTGACCCGGGGATATGTTAGGGAGGAGGCATTTAGATAATATTTATCGGAAATCTGCCGAAATACGAAAGATTCTCACCCCTGTGTTTGCCTTATTTACTTCTAATTTAATGATAAAGAAGATTTTTTTTATGATTTTTTTTTAAATCTCGATTATGAACTCTTCCCCCAAATTTAACTTATTTTGCTTTTGAAAGAGGGGGTGTGCTTACTTAGGGGAGTGTGCTGATTTTATGGTAGATGTTATTTTTAAAATGTTACTTTCTTAAGGTATTACTCCATATCTATCCAGATCTCCAGATATATCTCCATACAAAGCATCATATACATAGTTATTTTAGATATTAAAGTGAGCCATATCATTGCAAGTTTGGAAAAAATGAAATAGAAAAATTTTAAAAGTTGTTTAAGGCAATGCTTTTCGTATTAACAATGCTTAAAAAAATTGTTGTAAACCGTTTAGAAAAATATTGCATAACATTATTGCATTTTAGAAAACATTACATTTTTTTAAAAATAACAAAAATAGGGGGGGGGGGGGTGTTGATTTTATGGTAGATTTTATGGTAGATGTTTATGTATTTGTTGACAAATATTTTTGTAGAAATTTCAATAAAAAAAAAAAAAAAATAAATAAATAAATAATTCTATGACAGAAAGTTTTCTTTTGATGGAAAATTATAGATATTGAAGCTGACATTATTTCTCATGAAGTTAAGTGAATGTAACAGAATCACAGAATGATTATTGGGGCACTTATGAATTGTCCATATCTGTCCCACACATACTCGTTCACAAGTGCCCCACATGGCCACTAGAATTAAAATGATAAATCATTAACATTTCAAATTTTAACACTAGAACCGCGGCGACGGGTCATTTGACCCGTATTGTATCAAGAGATGTCGATTCAAACCAGAAAAATCTCAATAAAATAAGCTTAATATATGCTCAGCAAAAATATATGTCCATATCTGTCCCACACATACTCGTTCACAAGTGCCCCACATGGCCACTAGAATTAAAATGATAAATCATTAACATTTCAAATTTTAACACTAGAACCGCGGCGACGGGTCATTTGACCCGTATTGTATCAAGAGATGTCGATTCAAACCAGAAAAATCTCAATAAAATAAGCTTAATATATGCTCAGCAAAAATATATTTTATAAATAACTTAAACAGTTTTAAATGAAAATTCCGGTGAGAAATATTTTTATAAAACTTGAGTGAATTTTCCCGCGGTTCTAGTGTTAAGAAACAATTTTCTATATAAAAATATTTATTAGTATTCATAATATATGTTAAAACACTAAAATTCAAATAAAAGTATAAATAAATAAAGCTATTTATTTATAAATAGTTCGATAAACGAGTAATATATTCGTTTAGTAAGTTGGAATTAAGATTTTACTTTTGAGATCTATAAACTGATTTGACTATCAAGGACAAACTAAATGTCAAAGAGCTTCAAAACTTTTTAAACATATGTCTACAGGTGCTGTCATCGTTGGTAATTTTCTTCAATTAAAAAATCATATAATAACTAGTGAAAAAATGCAGTGTTCACATGTGCCCCATTCTCCCCTACATATTTTTAAATCTGTATAATTATTTTGACACTGCATTCTTTAATAGCAAGAATAAAAAACAGCAAAAAAGGCTTTTTTTTTCTTTCTCACACTTTCTCGATGCTAAAAAATTTCCTTAGTTTAACTACGTGAAAGAAGGAAGTGGATTTTTTGGGAGACTTTAGATTGATTATTTATTGTTACCAAGCAAGAAACAAGACATAATTTTTCTTAAAGATTAAATTGTTTTAAAGAACTGAAACATTTGGGACAAGAAAAACATAGAGAATTTTAGCGACGGATAATTTATTTATTTATTTTTACTGATTTTTTTTTTTTTTTTTTTTTTTTTTTTTTTTTAAATACGATACATATATATATATCAGGACTCACAAATGGTCCGCCAACTGAACATCAATATTTTTTTAGAAGGATTTTCGTTTTATATTTTTCTTACAAATTGTGCAGAAATCGCCTTCGGACATTAATTTTAACACAAATTCTGTAGAAAGCTACTATGAAATTTTCTGTTAAAAAATATTGGCGTTCAGTTCGTGGACCATTTGAGAGCCCTGATATATATATACATATTAATTTTAAAAGGTTTTAAATATTATGCGATTAAGGAGGGAGGAAATTAGAAACAAAGGGAGAGCGGACAATTCAACGAGAATTCAAGCGATTGATTATTTATTTATTATTAAAAAAAGCGATACATAGATATTTCTTTTTTAAAATTATAATTAAAAACTTGTTAAATTTTACGTGTCATTGGGGCAAAGAAAGAAACGGAAATTTCAAGAGGGAGATGAGGGTAGAGTTAAAAAAATTTTGAAAACGATAATCGGCTTAACACGTTAAAATGGAACATTAACATTCGTGATTTTTAAAGAAACAACTAATAATTTTATTGTATATATGTATGAAATGATTTGTTATTAAAACACTTTTTTCTGTCGTTGAAATTATCCTGTGTTGATTCGGAAAAATCTACTACACATTAATATGTTTATTTGTGATGAATATGCATGCACGAAATCTCAGTTTTATGCCTCATCGATTTCACTACTTTCTACACGGGCAAACAGTAGACCTTTACGCGGCAGAACAAGCCAAGGGGGACCTACATGGTGGCCCCCAGTCAGAATGTCGCGTCTAACAACAGATGATTACAGTTATCAGTAAGTTATTAGTCAGCCATCGGGTAGGAATAACAGGTGGCGCTATGTATTGAGATGGCTACAGCTGAATACAATGAATCTTCACACACATACAGACACTATAGGTTACTATGACGACACGTACTGCCAGCTGCATCTACCTGCAGTGCAACCGACTGGAACTACCAAGAGCAGATTGCGCAGTTTAGCCCATGCGTGACAATAAGAACGACTTAGTCACAAAACCATAGTCTCACTTTTTTTCCTGAAGACAATACAGGAAGTATTTTCCGATAAGTATAAAATCTTATTCCGAAACTTATGTACATTTTACCTATCTACATCTGACTAGAAACTGAAAAAAGTAATGCGCGAACAAGAAAGCAACTGTACAAAATTCAATTTCCAAGACAATAATAGCTTGACAAGGATATGTTTTAGTATTTGACCACATAAGCCTATTTTCTGTTAAGATCTTTAAAAATTCTCTGACAAATACTTAGTTTATAGTAATTGAAAATTTAATTTTATCATACTCTATGTCAATGGGAAATTTGTTTAAATATCTTCAATAGAGGCACTTACAATCTGTCTCAAATTATAAGCACAGAGAAAAATCAATAATATTAAATGAAAACGTAATGAAAAGTGTGTATATCGTCAGTGTTCTGAAGAGGTCGATGGACATAGAGTTCCAGAATTTAGTAGGATCAAAATTGCCAAGTCTACGGCTTTTTGCACGCTACTATTATCTTTGAGAAAGTAATATTTTTTTAATCGCCCAAATGCTTCAATTAAATAAAAGAGCACTTTTGTATAAACAAAATGGTGTCCAAAAAGCCGGAAACTTGACAACTCTAGAGGAGGATACTTCTACTGGGTTCGCACCATTGTACCACTAAATTTTAACAGTATTTTCAAAGTATTTCATTGCAGAAAAACATTGTTAAATTCGAGAAAACAAGATGTGGTTGACAACTCCATCTCCTAAAAATTAAATATAAATTTTCTTATTATTAATAGTGGTGCTGGAGTCCTTAAAAAATATAAGGAGTGTGCGAACCTTGCTCTATGTATGTAGTTTTGCAACTTGAAGATCGATTATGGATTCTTTTATTAGTATTTTTTATTTAATTTTCATCAACTTTTGGCATTTCTTTAGTTTTGTAGCGATTTTTTTGCATTAGTAAAATGAATGCGGTTTCATTCTTTTAAATCCAATATAGTAAAATTTGTCCTCTTTTCAATAATGATTTTCTCGTAACAATCAGACTGCATTTAATGGAGATATTAACTAAAAACTTTAAAATCATCAATAAAAGTATTTTTTCTCAAAACGGCTAAATAATCTCATATCTGCTGTAATTTATTTCCAAGTGAAATTAATAAATAATGACTATATTCCCTAATCAGCTAAAATTAAGAAAACTAATCAAAATATTGGTTTGAAAAATTGAGAGCAAATGTAGAATTATTTTTATATCCCAATTTCTGCAAAAAACTGGTCTATAAATTTTCTTAATTTTTGCAAAAAAAAAAAAAAAAAAAAAAAAAAAAAAAAAAAGAAGAAGAAGAAGAAGAAGGCGATTGTACAGAAATTTGGAAAACGAACCATATTGTGACAAGCATTCGTTAAAAACTTAATTAAAAAGAGGTCCGTTTCAGCAGAAAATCAGACCTCGAATCTAATTTAGGATGTGAAATGAAATTAATTATTAAATGTTTGCAAATGCCAAAACATAATTTAAAAGGATTTTATCAACTCAATTGAAGATTATTAATTTGTCAAGTCTTTTAAAATGAGTTAACAGTATGTGCAATTTACAATTTAAAGTAAGCGCTAGGAATCATATTCTTACCTCAGATTCTATAGACCCGATTTCAGTGGTTTTTGGCTCATTCAAGTTGGTTTTCGATTTTTTTTTATAACTTTATATCGACTTTCTATCGCCATGATGAGCATTCGTATTTCGTGCTCTATAAGGCCGATTTCAACGGGTTTAAACTAATTCAGCTTGATTTTCGATTCAGTTTGACGTTCTTATAGTTTTTACTTTCAACTTTTATAGCCATGGGCATTCTTATCTCGAATTTTATGGGGCTGATTTCAACAGAATTGGTTTCTTTCAATTCATCTTACGATTATCTACATATTTTCCACCTCTTGCACAGTATGTCTGCTATATGGTGCCGTAGGCAAATTGGCTATTCATGCGAAAAAAGGTTTGTTTGGAACGCGCTGCATATCAGGACCATTGTAGGCTGCCAAAAACAATGGAGTTCCATCCCATTGGTTCGTTTTGAGAAAAATTGAAGAACCCTGGCAACGCCGAGCGATTCAGCTTGTGTGATAATATTGTTGAAAAGAGGAATATATTAAATATTTTCCAAATAAATATCCAAAATGTAATTTAAATGAAATATAGTAGAGATATTATGGTGGTTCCCTTCGCATTATTTATTTAAAATATACACCGTTCATGTTTATATTAAAAAAGCACTGTCTCAAAATTTTAGACACAATATGGAAACGTTAAAAAATGCTGGATTGTTTTAAACCAACCAACAGTCAAATCTTAATCTTGATAAAAGCAATTATACATATTCCGTTGGCTATTTAAGATGCCGAAAACTACGGAATTCACAAAGGAAGAAAATTTAAAAATTTAAAAGTTGAAATCAAAAAATCAGGCGGTTATTGAAATTTCTAGAATATTAAATCATTTAGAGCGAAGTGTATAGTGTACTTGCTATGAATAATTTCGATCGCAAACCAAGATGCAAGCATGTAAAAAGTATTTAGACTGTTCGAAAATTTGGAATATTAGTGTCAAAACAAATTACGTCCATAAAACAAACAAAAATGATCTCGGTGTCAATGTCAAACTACAATAGACATTTAACCCTTTGAGGGGCAAGCAATTGCGGTCGAGTAATTCTGAACTCCCACCGGAAATTTGTTAAAAAGTTATATCAAAAATAGGAAAAGCAATTTCACGACTGTTTTCCACCAAAGTTTGAAAAGTGAAATTTAATAACATTTTTCTGGTGTAAAACTTCATCAATCATAGGTGGTATATAATATATACCACCGCCCCTCAAGGGGTTAAGGAATTTAAAGAACATTGCTTAACCCTTTCCGGCACAATGAGTCCGATCTGGATACATCTAACTTTAAGTCGAAACTTGCAACTGGCACCAATAATATTTTAATAAAATCTTGCTTTTACAATAAAAGCTTAAATTAAGGAGTTCTTAATTTCTTGAAAAGTTGTTTGTAAATTCCGGTGTCAGTCGATAATTTCTCATTTTGCTGACAGAATTTCTCCGTGCCGGAAAGGGTTAAAAAACAGCCCTGCAAACTGTGCCGGAAAACACACCATAAACTGACCAGAATGCACTGAACTCGAAAGTACATATCGTTAGAAGACAAGATGCACACCGTACAATTTAGAGACGAAAAGAAGTAGAATCTGGATATTTCTTATGGCTGGAATTAATACTGGCGTGACTCATGAAACTGCCAAGTACTTTCTTCACCGATAGTTCTTTATAGACACATAGATGCCAACTCTTATGCTTCATTATATAACAAAAATTTAACAGCAAATTTTACCTTTTTAAATGGGCGTAATCTGTCAATTAACCAAAGTCAAAGTAACCTGTCAAAGTCAATTAACCCTTTAACGTTCATTGGTTTCTCTACGAAACCACAAAATTTTAGTTATATGCAACATAGACACCAGTATTTTAATTTTAAAATATCCATTTTAATATGTATGTGAAAAATCACTTTTTCTTATTTGCAAATATATTTGTTGGCAATTATTGGTGTCGCACATTTATTTCGACATCTTAGTAATGAAAATGTTTTGTCCGTTAAAGGGTTAAAAAAGTCTATTCTATTAAATTTATATATTATTATTTAGTATTTCTATTAAAGTTTTGGGATACATAAAAGCATAAGATTTGGAAGATATGTTAGATCACAAGGCTGTAAATTCCTGGTGGCTCTTCAGGCGATTGACTTTAACCTTCCTACCCTGTTGAAATTTTACTCAAACTTGATTAAATTATTTTACACCTGAATTTTTATTTAAATCCATTTAACATACTTATTTAACTTAAATCTTTGCGTTATTTATTTAACTTACTTTATGAACAATTTTCTGGTTTGAATCGAATGAAAAGCATTATAGGACTGGGTCGATTAGACCCATTCAGTGTAGGAAGGTTAAAGGTCAAATTTTCTCAAGTCAAAAGGGTATAGCCGGTTTCTTAGTAAAATATGCCCTTGAGTCAACCACATCGAGTCCTACACAGATCGATAGCCCATAAAAAGAACTTCATTTCTCCCCAGTTTTAAGTTGGTATCTCAAGACCATGAGGGGAACTGGCCCTAAATGCCTGTTTTGGAAAAGAGCGCATTGTGACGAAACTACTAATCAGATTTCAACGAAAAAAATATGAAATCTAGAAAACCACCATACGAATGTTTGACAATTTTTTCAGATTTTTTTAAACAAAAGAACAAGTTTTCGAACATCTTTCCTGTTTTTAAATGTACATTTTAATTAAAAATAAACCGAAATTTCTGAGTGACCACCTTAATTTTTTTGCATGAAATACTATGAGACATGATGCATATTCACTGTCAATTTCAACTTTCTACGTATGATGCATCATATTAAAAAAAGGGCAAAATCATATTCCGGCGGAAATGTGGGGCGTGTCTCGGACAAATTTTACGCCTTCTTTTAAAAATACCTTGTGAATTAATGTGTGAGATTTGAAAAGAAGGCGTGAAATTTGTCCGAGACACGCCCCCCTTTCCGCCGGATTACGATTTTGCCCTTGTTTTAATATGATGCACCATACGCAGAAAGTTGAAATTGATAGTGAATATGTATCATGTCTCATAGTATTTCACGCAAAAAAATTAAGGTGGCCACTCAAAAATTTTAGTTTATTTTAAATTAAAAGGTACATTTAAAAACAGGAAAAATGTTAGAAAACTTGTTCTTTTGTTTAAAAAAAACCTGAAAAAATTGTCAAACATTCGTATGGTAGTTTTCTACATCCCTTATTTTTTTCGATGAAATCTGCTTACTAGTTTCGTCACAGTGCGCTCTTTTCCAAAACAAGCATTTAAGGCCATTACCCCCCATGGTCTTGAGATACAAACTTAAAACTGGGAAGAAATGAATTTCTTTTTATGGGCTACCGATCCATGTAGGACTCGATGTGGTTGACTCAAGGGCATATTTTACTAAGAAACCCGGCTATACCCTTTGTACAAGTAATGAAAAGGGTTTCATTTAGGTTGTATGAAATAAAATATTTCATTCTCTTGAATAATTGCATAAATGCATAATTTTCCATAATAAGATATAATTTTATGTTATTCATGTTATTCATCCCAATCATGTTCATTCATAACTGTGTCTATTATTTTTTATGTAATAAAAAAGAACACTTTTTAAGCATATAACATAGTACATTTTTTGAAACTATGTGAAACTACTGACAACTAAAATTATAGATCTAAACGCAATTATTCCGTTGCTCTTTTCAACTAGTGGATCTGGTCTCCTAGGCAGGGTTTTACCTATCGTTATATGTGTAAGGGGTACACATTTAAAGATTGCGGACACCATAATTCCTTTATATATATGTACCTTCAGATGTATAACAATGCTTCTATAAATACGATCTTCAACGTTCATAAGTGTTGATAACGATTTTTACTTTATATGTGTACGTAAAAATTGTTTAATGATATTTTTAACAGGTTTTTAACACTAGCCATCATTCAACAGCTCAATGTTTGAAATTTATTTTTATTTTTTTATGTTTTTCGTTTTTAATTTTCTATTAAAAATGAGGTAAGGAATAAATAAAATAAACTTGTTGGATCAAGCATAAGAAAACGCAGGACTACATGCCAGACAACATATATATACGATATAAAAGTACGTCACTAAAATCTGGTAGAATTTTCTCATAATTATTTCCACAGCCTCTGATAAACTGAAATTGTCTGCATATATATGTTTAACACTTTTTAATTGGATCAAATTCCATTTATTTTCTTTAAAAAAAGTTTATTATAATCTCTAAATTTTTAACCACTTAATCGTCGTGCCCGAGACATTCACGGTCTGCAAGTTTCGCGGCTTTTATTCAGAATTGTTTGATTCCCACCAGTTTTATAAAATAGTGTAATTGGTTTTATTCTGGCATCATTTTTACTTGCCATTAAATAAGAAGAATATTTTTTTTCAAAAAAGTGGTGCAAATAATGAATTTGAATTTTTAAAGCGTAATTTAATGCGACCATTAAGTGGTTAAACTGCTAAGAGATGAAGAATTTCAGGGAAACGGAATCGTCAATTTTAGACGTATCAGAAAGTAAAAAACAAAAATATTGGTATAAATATGCATCTATATATATATAAATGTGCTGCTTTACACACTTCATAAAATCCAATCATCAATCGTCAGAAATCTTAAAAGACGAATAAAATAAGTTGTCACTAACTCAAGTAACTTACGAAATTTCATCTAACATTAAAAATTAACAGAAACAAATACAAAGATGTAACTTACCAAAAAAAGTAAATTAGATGACCTTAGTGACATTGCTTTATCATTTAAGCTCCTGCACGCAATTTAATGCAATTAGTAGAAAAAGTTATGGATTATTAAATTTTCGCTATGTTTATTCGCTAACCAAATGTGTAAAAATTTGACTGAAATAAGAGATAAGAGTATATTCATCTTAAGTAATATATTTTTAAAGGTTATTAAAGACTGTTTCTTTTATTTTTGGAACCTTATTGATGAAGTGAAGTTCAAACTGGCCTCTCGAAGTAAGCTA
Organism: Maratus speculifer; assembly: GCA_964019185.1. Lineage (NCBI taxonomy): Eukaryota > Metazoa > Arthropoda > Arachnida > Araneae > Salticidae > Maratus > Maratus speculifer. Next base: position 308,523,989 of record OZ025293.1, on the reverse strand, counting down.
GTTTTTATTTGAGTTCAGTCTTATATCCAGGGGCCCAAAATGGTCCACAATTTGAATACAAATAATTTTTAACAGAAAATTTCATCGTCGATTTCTAGAGCATTTGTGCCAGAATTGACTTCCGGATGTGGTTTCTGGGCGGTTAGATAGGAAAATCTAAAAAGAAGAAATTTGTAAGATATTATTAATGTTCAGTTGGCGGACCATTTGGGAACCCTGTATAATATCTGATTATTGTCCAATTTAATAAACTTTAAGTCAAACTGCATGAAGCACTGAAATGAAAAAGAGGTACCTGGTCACACAACATGAATCTTGGATCGAGTGCAAGTAGGCACACGACTCCATGCAAGAAAATACCGTAATTTCAAGTGTATAAGCCGCGGATCAAACAATTCTTTTTGGACCCAGAAATCTCATTTAGTGATTGAAGACAAATATTTACGGCGATCTAACTAGTTATATTTGTTTCTTAAAAAATTCTGGGTCGAAAAAGAATTGTTTGATCTGCAGCTTATACACCCGAAATTACGGTACATAAGGCACAAAAGTACGTTGCAACAATCTGGTAGAATTCAGTGGCGTAACTTGGGTGGGTGCCCAGGTGCTCTGAATACCAGTAATTTTTGAAAATTCTGTTTGCCTTATCTAACCAGAAAATTTTCTGCCATGAATTAAGGAGAAGAAAACCTTAAAATATTACTGGTTTTGGGCACCTACCCTGATTACGTCACTGGAATTATGCAAAAAATATTTCCGAAAGCCTTTTAATTGGTCAGCCTAAATTTTGGCACTTACTTACCATTTATTATTAAGACCGAATCCTGTTGAAAAAATTTGTTCTTTTTATTATAGTGTTTGAATTATTAATCTGCCAATTATCAGGAAAAAGGAATCATCAAATTTTAAGCGTTATCCAAGTGTAAAGTAAGACAAAAATTTTGATATAAATAAAAAAATGAACAAACATAAATATGCTGTCTTAATATACTTCCTTAGCACCAATCGTCGAAAATCTTAAAAGCCAAACGAAATAAGTTTTTACTGAAACAAACTTACGAAATTTCATCTAGCATTAATAATTAATGAAAACAAATACAAAGATGTAACCTGCCAGAAAAAAAAGTAAATTAAATTATACCAGCGACACTGTTTTGTCATTTAAACTTCCGCACGCAATTTAATACACTTAATAGAAAAAGCTATGTATTATTAAATTTTCACTATATTTATTCAGTAATCAAAAGTGTAAAAATGTGAATGAGATGAGAGGGGAGACTAGACTTTCATCTTACGTAACATCAGAAACAAATAAAAAAATGTCAGCTATTAGGGGCTGTCCTTTTTTGTAACCTTTCTGATGAAGTGGGGTGCAGACCGTCCACTCGAAGTAAGCAGGGGCCACACCCATGGTGAAGGAAGCTTGTGAAAAGCGAGAAAACGAGATATATCAGTGAAGTGGCTTTTCCCCTGCTCTAGTGCACGCACACACCACGATAGAGCTCTCCACCCAACAATGCCATGCACCTGCTCTTCTCCTGTACCTGAAGAGAGAGAGAGATTCTCTATTAAATACAATGGGTGGCCCACGGGGTGGCTTTTAATCATAGCAAATTGGATCGTGTTGCGTTAATGGCCAGTCGAGAGGAAAGCGTGCAACCAACTCAGTCACGAGATTATTGGCTCCCAAGAGGATGAAACATATGCATTCACACCCCTTCTGCATCTCCTTTACGCCGGACTTCATCCGGAAAACAGAGACACATTTAAAGAAACTTCGAAATTCTTTCTTTCGATCTGTTTCTTTTCAAGGGTAAGCAGAAAAATCGGCGCCAAGTTAATCTTTTATTGCAGATCTAGAAATCACTGATAAAATATGGATTAAAGTTTCTCTAATAGCAAGCCAGTATTGTCAATATATTGGCCTCATACTGGATAAATATTGCATTTATTGGCATGAACTATTTCTCCAAAACTTGAGTGTTAACATTTTTCCATTTTTCCCATTTTGCCAGAAATATTTGGCCAATGTAAAATCCATAAAATCAATAGTGGTGTTTCGTTGGAAATACATACAATATAATGCCAATAATTTATACAATATTTTCATTACATTGGAAATGTTTTCAAAGAAAATCAGTTATTTGGACATTATTGATTTTATTGGTTTTAAATTGTTTAAATGTTTCTTTTCACTACGGGAAAAATGCCAACATCCGACAACTGGAGCAAAGTTTCAAGACGATGAGTGCAATATTTGTCCACTATTACCTTGATACTAAAATTAGCTTTCTTTACATATATTTTTTCTGAAAGATTATGTTTTACAAATACACATACCATGCCTCTTCCCTTTAAAGTTTGACCACGGAATAAGCAGGTTAAAGTATACAAAACCAGAAATGAATTTGTGAGTTATTTAATAACTAATGACCACAGTCTCGACAGAGACTATTTTTTACACTTGTGGTAAAAATGGATATTTGGCGAATGGATATTATTCGAAAAGGACTTTTTATGAGAAAATGACTTAAATTTTTGAGTTAATTTCATTAAAGAATGACGCTGGAAAACTGCGCATTATTACCAGCTCGAGTGCGATATTACTGAAACCATGAACTTTTGTTACCAGTACTTAGAAAGTGTTCAATTTTACTGCTAGAGTAAGCACATTACTAATAATGAATCTCGAGAATATCAAGTAATGAGACACATTATTAACTTCCGTTTAACTGCATTTTATATGTATAGTGCCTTATTCATGTACAGGGCTCCCAAATGGTCCGCCAACTGAACATCAATATTTTCTTAGAAAGATTTTCGTTTTATGTTTTTCTTGCAAATTGCGCAGAAATCGCCTTCGGACATTAATTTTAGCACGAATGTTCTAGAAACCTACTATGAAATTTTCTGTTAGAAAATATTGGTGTTCAGTTCATTGACCATTTGGGAGCCCTGTTACGGTTATAGTCCAAGAGCCGACAGCACAAAAACCTAAGGTATCAAGTACAAGGGAAAAAAACCTTTATTTTAAGGAAGAGAAGAAATACGAGAATCCAACGATCCATGTCTGCCGGAAGTGAAGTGGGGCATAAGCTAAAAATTAATACCACCAGTAGTTGACTGGTAGATTTATCATTATGATTTTCCTGCAATCAAAGGTATGAAAACATAGAGGACTGGAAGCAGGAAAGCACAATGATAAACATACGAGTCAACCATTAGTGGTATTAATTTGTGGCTTATGTACCACTTCACTTCCGACAGACATGGATCATTAGATTCCCCTATTTTTACTCATCTAAAATAAAGCGTTTTTTTTCTTGTGTTCGATACTTTAGGATTTTGTGCTGTCGGCCCTTGGACTAATATGTTAGTGAGTTTCGTCTGCTTTGCAGCTCCGCTTATCCCAAACGAGCCTCGAATACGAACCTATGTTTGCGGACCTCAGTGCTTTTGGCAGCATATTAATGCAGGATACGACGGCTCGGGTCTCAGATCAAGCAATTCTTGAATTGCTATAATTATTTTTTTATTTCAGTCTAGATTAAAATTCAATTTCCAATTTTCTGAACCATCGCTCACGTTGCTATAGAACCCTATTTAGAATTCTTCTTGAATTTATTCACGGCATTAGTAAAAATTTGCTGGAGATTTCTTTCCGTTTTAGAAAGGAAGTGCCAACAATCAACATGGGTCACGAAAAAAGACTAAAAATCGCAAAAATACCCGGCTAAAAATCAAAAATATCAGAGAACGAAATTTTCCATATTGGTCTAAAAATTAGAAACAGATTTCAGTGGCGTAACCAGGGTGGGTGCTCAAAACCAGTAATATTGTAAGGTTTTTTTTTCTCCTTCACTCGTAGTCGAAAATTCATTGGTTAGATAAAGTGAATAGAACATTAAAAAATTACCAGTATTCACAGCACGTAGGCACTCAATTTGGTTACGCCACTGGGATTCATTTTACGAATGTCAAGGAATTGCTGCAAAACGGGAACAAAATCTGAAAATTGCATTAAGAGAGCTCGAATTTTTTTTTAATCCCTTTGAAAATTCCGAATAAACTTTATAGAAAAGAGGTCAAAATTTACTATATTGAGCTAAAAAAAAAAAAAAAGAAACCTGTTTCCCTTTGCTAATGCAAAAATATTTGCCGCAAAATGCCAAAAAGTGTTAAAAATCACGTAAAAATTAAATTAACTCTTTCGGAAATATAGGTGTATATATGCATCTTCAAAAGGTATATGCGGTAATTGTTTCAGCAATAAAAATGATCTTATTAGCTTCAAAATATATATAAACACAAGCAGTAGCGGCTGGTCAGGAGGTGCTGCATCAATTTATTCACACCACTAAAATTATTTGATTATTTCAGTTTTATTTAATCAACAAAGTTTGTCGAATAAATAATATGAAATATTCTGTTAAATTTTAGTGGTGTGAAAACTTCTATGCAGCACTCCCTGACGAGCCGCAACTGAACACAAGCCTGTTTTTCTAGTTTCAATAGCTAAAAAGAATAAAGAATGAAAACAAAGCTATTTTGATATCGTTTTGTATATTAAAATCGTGGAACTGTTAAGAAAGGGGAACTAACATATCACTAAAATAGTTAAGCTTCAATTGCAACAGCTTTCGCAGGAATTCATACCCCACCCCCTCGCACACGGGAAAGTTCTACCAGAAAATTTAAATAGAATTTTTCTCTTTATTTAAACGTCTCCTTAATGGAAGCTTTCAATAAAAAATAATGGCAAAAATTCATATTCATTTTTAGTGGGAGCTTTCTTCGGCGATAGTAGCTCCGCCACATTGTGACAATCAATTCCAGCTACTGTCTATATCAGTGAAAATATTATAAGATTTGTGTGAATTGACAGCAGTGAAAAGAAACAGAATTTTTTTACGATAAATGTGAAAGAAATTTTCAATCAATAAAACTTTTATATTTGACAACATTTTCTATTCAAGTTTGCTTGTAGAAGTTTTCACTGAACCTGATACACCGGAATCAGAAACTGTTTATCAGATTAAAAGAAACTGCAGTCATCTTGTGACAAGCTATTCAGTTACTTCACTCGCAATTACTAGACAATACTCTACATGTATCTTCCTTTTTACTCATAACTGCGTGTTAAAAACAAAATAAGTTTAGAGTTTGACACAGCACAGTGCAATCTACTGATGAAAATTTTAATTATTTTTATGTTACAGCAGGGCTGGCCAACCTGGCGCCCGTGAAAGACCAGAAAAATTTTACAGAAATTTTAGCCTTATCAAATCTCCGAATGTCGCCGATTCAATAAGGTCTTGATTTCTGTAAAATATTTCTGGTGTTTCGCGGGCGCCAGGTTGGACAGCCCTGTGTTACAGCATGCAAAATTTATGAAATGTTTCTTAACCTTCCTACCCTGAATGGGTCTAATCGACCCAGTCCTATAATGCGTTTCATTCGATTCAAACCAGAAAATATTTCATAAAGTACATTAAATAAATAATACAAAGATTTAAGTTAAATAAGTATGTTAAATGGATATAAGTAAAAATTCTGATGTGAAATATTTTAATCAAGTTTGAGTAAAATTTCAACAGGGTAGGAAGGTTAACCCTTTGCGGCGCAGGACAAATTCATTGCTTAAGTGTTGAAATAAATAACTGACACCGGAATTTGAAAACAACATTATTGTAAATAAGAAAACGCTGTAGTTCACGCTTTCAATAAACCGTAAAATTTTAAAACAAAATTCTGGTGCCAATGTGGTGTTTGAGAATTAAAATAAAGTGGTATATCAATGAAACCATCGCGCCGCAAAAGGTTAAGCATGTCAATTATATCACATTTAACACTAGAACGCCCGGAAATTTTACTCAAGTTTGACAATAATATTTCTCACCGGAATTTTTATTCAAAATTATCGTAAATGTGCATGGATCATTAAATTATTTGAAGAAAATTTTTCTGGTTCGAACTGAAATTTAATCACGTAGTTGGAGTCGAATCGACTCCTTCCGGGCGTTCTAGTGTTAATATTGATAATGAATTGCTAAATTTTAAAGTTAGGAAATCTTTTTTGAAACATTTTGCACGAACTTACAATCGTTTAGGTTTTTAACCTTCCTACCAGTAGCGGCTTGTCAGGGAGTGCTGCATCAGACTTTTCTTACCACTAAAATTTAAGAAAATCTTTTATATTATTTATTCGACAACCTTTCATGATTAATTAAAGCTGAAATTTCTTTACAATTTTAGTGGTGTGAAAAATTAGATGCAGCACCCCCTGACAAGCCGCTACTGCTTCCTACCCTGTTGAAATTTTACTCAAACTTGATTAAAATATTTCACACCAGAATTTTTATCTAAATTCATTTAACATACTTATTTAACTTAAATCTTTGCGTTATTTATTTAATTTACTTTTTGAAAAAATTTCTGGTTTCAATCAAATGAAACGCATTATAGGACTGGGTCGATTAGACCCATTCAGGGTAGGAAGGTTAAAGTTTTGAGATCGTGATATTCGAGTAATAAAACGTTCGTATTAATTGCAAATTTAAATTTAATGCTCGTTTGTTATATCGTGTTAAATTGATTATCCACAAACAGATAAAGTAAATAAATATTTCTAAAGATAGCTAAATTATTATTTTTCTGTCAAACTTCAACAAAATTTACAATCAAAGTTTTGCTGTTTTAGTTTATCACAGTTTTGGGAAAAACTTTTACCTTTGTCTTTCAATTTTCCTGATAGAACTGGTAATAGATTTTAAATTATTACCATGTTCGCTTATCATGCAATACCTGAATTTTTAAATTTCAAAGACAAAATATAAAAGGTGTCCCTTTTGACCAAAGAAGTTAACCATTAACCTTCCTACCCTGAATGGGTCTAATCGACCCAGTCCTATAATGTGTTTCGTTCGATTGAAACCAGAAAAGTTTTCATAAAGTAAATTAAATAAATAACACAAACATTTAAGTTAAATAAGTATGTTAAATGGATTTAATAAAAATTCTGGTGTGAAATGTTTTAATTAAGTTTGAGTAAAATTTCAATAGGGTAGGAAGGTTAAACCGTTAGTTTTAGAGATGTAGTTCCAACTGCGAAAATGTTTCAAAGTAGTCACAAAACGAAAAAAAAATTCACTATCGCACCAACAATGGAAAAACTTGTTTTTGTACCGAGAACAGAGCCTGATTATGAAAGGAGAACACTCCCACCAAGAAAAATAAATAAATTTTCTTTATTGTACATGTATCTTTACAGTAATTTTGAATGAAAAGGGCGTTTAAGGAAGATGAAAATTTCTATAACATTTTACTGGTGAGAGCGTGCTCCGTTAGTAATCAGGCCCTGACCGGGAAATGCTGAAAAAAAAATCAAAATATCATAACTCGAGAAGTTTTATCCTCAAAAAATATATTTAATATGTTTCTTGTTAGAACATAGCGAAAATTTTCTAAATATTGGGTAAATAACTAAGTTCCCGCCGTTTTGAATAAAAAAATAAATATAAATAAATAAATAAAAAAATTCCGTAGAAAAAAATTATTTAAAACGGCGGGAACTTTGTTGCCTACTCAGTATAATTTATGGCAGGGCTGTCCAACCTGACGTCCTCGAAACACGATGAAAATTTTACAGAAATTTTTGCCTTAGGAAATCTCCGAATATCTTCGATTCAATAAGGTCTTGATTTCTGTAAGACTATTCTGTTATCTCGCGGGCGCCAGGTTGTACAGCCAAGATTTATAGGATTAGAGGACTGTTTAAGATGTAAAATTTCGCCCTTTTTTAAAAAATAACTCTCAGCAAATAAATGATTTTTTAAATTATGAAGAACAATATTTAAAACTTTTTTGGAATTGGATCTATATAACTTTAAAATTAACAGTTTAGAAATTATTGACAAGACATGTAGAAGGAGCACCGCGTGTAATATTCAATGAAATATACGGATACTACAAATATACAGAACGATAGAGAAAGTTTTGAAAAATTCTAGTACAAATACCGTTCTAAAACGTTACAGGATTAAATTTGTTTACATGAAATTTCCTTGTTTATGATATTGTGTACTGCAACAGAAAAATGTTCAACAACTATTGTTATTGATGCAACTTTCATACAAATTTCTTCATAAATACCGGTTTCAGTCAATCATTTTAACATTTTATAAAAGTAAGTACCGTAATTTCGGGTGTATAAGCCGCAGATCAAACAATTCTTTTTCGACCCAGAATTTTTTAAGAAACAAATATAACTAGTTAGATCGCCGTAAACATTTGTCTTCAATCACAAAATAAGATTTCTGGGTCCAAAAAGAATTGTTTGATCCGCGGCTTATACACCCGAAATTACGGTACCGTAATTTCGGGTGTATAAGCCGCAGATCAAACAATTTTTTTTCGACCCAGAATTTTTTAAGAAACAAATATAACTATTTAGATCGCCGTAAATATTTGTCTTCAATCACTAAATAAGACTTCTGGGTCCAAAAAGAATTGTTTGATCCGCGGCTTAAACACCCGAAATTACGGTACTTTGCCCCTGAAAGGGTTAAAAGATTCTTATCTCATAAGCCTCTACCTGTAGATTTTCATTTTGAGGGTGTGGGTTTAAAAACATTTGAATCTTGCTAAAATTAATTATTTTGCACACTTTAAAATTCATATAAGATCTGTGTGTTTTATACTAAACATTTTGATAAGTAAGAAGATAAGTTATTTTTTTTTATTTGAATAAAAAAATCAGCTAACAAACTGAATAAACAGCTAATCTAACAAACTTTCTCAAAAACCGTCCTTTTCTCTTCTTTTAATTGTCCAATTATCTTCAAGCTGTTTTAAGAAATTTTGTCTTCAACCCTACACTTGCATATTATGTAACTTGAAATGTGACATATATACAGGGATGAGATTTCCGCTTTTTTGCACACCAGTAAAATTTTAGAGAAAATGCTATATTATGTAATCGGAATATTTTTGTGATTTAAGATAACGACATTTTCTCTTAAATTATACTGGTGGCGAAAAAAGCGGAAATCTCATCCCTATATATATCAAGAATATTTTATTCATTTATTTACAGTTATTTATTTTATTTTAGTTTTTGCTACAATCTGATAATGAATTATGAAACAAGGTAGTAACAAAAGTGAAAAAATAAGCAAACGCTATTAAGAATATTTCTGTCACCACTTCTTTTACAATTTTTCCCCAAAAAATATGCTGTTACGAATAGAGATCTTTTTTTGTCCGATTTGACCGCTCTTGTAAAAACATAGGCAGATGTATATCTTGTTAACCAGCTTATCCGGCCATAAGCTTATTTCCGATCAGAACTAAATCGACTCCTGTCAGGAAAAATCTCAAAAAATGTTTGAGTTGTTTCGATCATTTTTGGTAAATAAGTATATCCTTTGTCAGATGGCGGTGATGTATATTGTTTGTTGAGAAAGTATTTTACGTACATATGAACATAGCTGCCAACTCTACCGTTTTTTTTTTTTTGTTTGTTTGTTTGTTTGTTTGTTTTGGGTCTGGAAATATTTAATAGAAATATTTACCTTCTTTAATCGGCAGATTATGACGATTTGAAATGGTAAAATTTACTATAAAATTTTTCCGGCTCAAAAAATCAGGAGGTGTTGGCAGCTATGTATTTATACCTTTGAATCAAAAATAAACTTTCAAGTTCGTAGAACAATAGCATGAAATAATAATCGAATCACTAAACGAAGTCATGCAATCAAGGCATGTTATACATTGTGTCACTGTATACATTAATTGTAATAGTAATAAATGTCTATCATCAGAAATAATAATTGTACAGAATACAATTTCCAAGGTATTGAAACGAACTTGAAAACAAAATGTTACAATATAAGTACTTTGAATTTACAAAAGAATGGTGAATGTTGTATTGAAAGCGAAAACAACAATAAGTATTGTTTAGAGATAAAAAACCAACGATTATAAATGCACAAATAAAGTAAGAAAAGGTAGCAAACAGCCGTTTCGAATCTACAATGGAGATTCTTCATCAGTGCAAAACTCAGCGAGCTAGAAAAAGCAAAACTGAGCTAAGGCTCAAAAAGCAAAACTAGGCTCAGTTTTGCTTTTTCTAGCTCGCTGAGTTTTGCACTGATGAAGAATCTCCATTGTAGATTCGAAACGGCTGTTTGCTACCTTTTCTTACTTTATTTGTGCATTTATAATCGTTGGTTTTTTATCTCTAAACATTTTTGCACAAAGGCTTTATTTGCTATTTTAATAAGTATTGTAATGTATGTAAATAAATGCTTAACTACATGCGCTAAAGCTGCAATATTTATCATGCATTTTCAACCACATCAAATATCAAATATTCAGGGGTCGTACATGTACTGAAATTTTGAGACCAAGAAAATCTTCAGCACCAGTATTTTCTCATAGAAAATATCTTCTTAAAATAAAGTGTCAGTTCGTACGTTAAATCTAGATGTATGTTTCTATAAATAAATACTTATATTTGTCCTGAAAAATTTCCAGAAATGTACGACCCCTGAATATTTAAGAAACAGAATAAAATGAGTTTATGAATCATAGTAGCATATGGAAAATACAATTCATAGACTAAAAAACACATTACATATGGGTGAATATCACAAAATGTGAAATTTTTATTACCTGAAATATTGATATTATCCATTGAAAACAATTCAAAATTTCCAGAGGTAAATTTATTTCCTGTTGAAGTATAAAGGATTTTCCATGTAAGATTGTTAAATTTTGAAGAGATTAATTATAAATTAATTTTTACATGTCATTTCTTGGCTTACGTATGCCAGGATAATGACAATTTCATTCTAAAACATTTTCTACATTCTTGGTTTTTTTTTCTTTTAGGTTCCACATTTTAATTTTGTTCAAAGGAACATGTTTTCTATCTAGAAACACAAATTCAATGTAATGTTCAGTTTTATTTGTTAATTTATGGAATCCAGGAATGTGACATAATTAAAGTCTACTCAATTTTTACAGACTTTAAACACATTATTTTGAGAAAAATATCTAAAAGATCTTGCTGTTAGCTATGTTTTACTACTTCATACTTGAACTATATTAAAAGTAAGAACTACTGTGCAGCGCCATGTTTATACCTTATAAAGAACTAAAATGAGCAGGCCCGAAAAATAACATTCATTTTCAGGGGCAATCATATTTTAATTATGAAAAAAAATTGTAAAATACAAAATTTGTTACCTTTCGCATATACAGGGTGACTCTAAATTCTTGGTACAAACTTTAAGGGTTGGTACAGGACACTGTAACAATCTTTTATTCTAAAGAATGTATCGACGCAAGTGACGTGTTGAGGTACAAACACCAGGGGGCCAATTTGGCACCTTTTTTACTTAAAAATTTCTCATTCATACCAAAAAATTCCTTTACTATTCATTTCTCTATTTAGACAGACATTTCATGATTACATAAAGAAAAATGCATTAAAAAAATTTTCTTTTAAAATTTCCCATTTGAAATCGAAATTTTTGAATTACAAAAAAAAAAAAAAAAAAAAAAAAAAAAAAAAAAATGTTAAACTTGCAAATCTGCTAAACACAGGAAATGCATGAAAAGATATAGGAATGGAGTTTTTTTAATTCAAAATTTTCGATTTCATAAAGGAAATTATCAAAGAAGAATTGTTTCTTTGTGTAATCATGAAATGTCTGTCTTAAATAAAGAAAAAAATAGTATAGGAATTTTCTGGTATAAATGAGAAATTTTGAAACAAAAACGTGCCAAATTGGCCCATTAGTTTTTGTACCTCAACGCGTCACATGCACCCATATACCATTATACCTTTCTATATAATAAGTGATTGGTACAGTATCCTGCACCAGCCCTTAAAATTTGTACCATGAATTTAGAATAACCTTGTACGTGTTTTATAAGGTATAAATATTTATAAGAAATTAAAAACACTAAAAAAATGTATTTGTACAGTATAGTAGAAGGCCCTTTACATTGCATAAATCACAGTATGCCATGTCTGAAAAATGACAATCTAAAATTTTAAGTCTTTAATTGTGTTATTGGAAATGTAATGTCTCTTGAAAATACTTCTGATTATACTTTTGCATTATATAACATTTAATAGGATTTTTATTGTGCAGACTGCAATTTTCGTATTTTATTATGGTCTCTCATATATATTCGGTCGAAGCAGCAGAATATTATAGAATTTTAAATACAGTGGAGTCATAAAAATCTTTGCCGATCTATGAAAATAGTGGATATATGACTTATTTATCCATATATGGTAAGTGGCCGTTCCGTTCAACAGACTAAGATGAGATTTCACATATAGTTTTTCAAAGATAACAGCTCGGGATTCTGCGAACGCCAAGAAAGTGGCGCTCATGGTTATGGTTATATGTATAGAAATTTAAAACTTTCAAATGCGACCCGTTTTTTCCCGTCGCAAAGTGCTCATCCATGTGAAAAACCCTAAAGAAAATTGCAACTGTACGCGTATCACAAAAAATGGATGCATTATGCACTCAGAAAATCAACTCTGCAAGCGGCCAAAATAAAATCACGATCGGAGTGCAAGGATGAAATTTGCATATGATAGAGGCAAGACACCAATCACTGATTACAATCGCAGAAAAGAAAAGTTTTGAATTACATATTTTGCACATGGGTGTCATCACAGGCAATTCCACATTGCATGCGGGAGACTGTGGATAATAAACTCAAACGTAACATAGTATGGGGATATTTACAGTCTTACGTTTGATAGAGTCTTTCAAATCCGGCAAAATTTGCGGTTTGCACATGTGCACTCCAGATTTGAGATATCCTCAGACCCATAAATCCATAGGAATGAGAGCGGAGGATCGTAGAGGCCATGGAAATGGTAAATAGCGAGAGATAATGTGATCATTAAAATGCTGTTCCATGACCCTGCGAACAGATTTCGCTGCAGTGTTGCCAGTGAGCTACTTTTTTAAAATTCAAATTTCTTGATTGACACCACTTTTTTGTAATGGTGAATTTCCAATTCTTTTCGCTTCAATTAATATGACTTTAAATAAGCCTCATTTTACCATTTCAAAAAAGTGGTGCCAATGAAGAATCTGAATGAAAAAAAAGTAGCCCATCTGGCAACACTGTTTCGCTGTATGTGGAGGTACGTTAACTTGCTTCCAAACGATATCATTGAGTGCATTTCAGTGCAGCAATTCTGGTATGACGTAATTTTGAAGCATGGCTATATAACGAGAGTCTGACACAGAGCATGTTACAAACCCCATTGGTGTAGCTTCCTCAGAGAAGCACGGGCCAAGAACAATTGCGCCTGCATGCCTTACCGAACAGTAACTTTAGCGTCGTATAAAGCTACTGATGCCACAGCGTGCGATGTATATCGTTTCACACAATTCATGGTGTTAACGTTGCCAGTTAACGCCTTGAAGGGCACCGGTATCTGTTATATAATACCACTTAATTTTAATTCCCAAATGCCACATTGACACCAAAATTTAAGAATCAACTTTTGTTTCATATGATATACTCGAAGAAAAGCTTTTACTTTGTTTCATATAAAATTATTTATAAATACCGGTGCCAATCAATCATTTTAACATTTTAGTAGCAGAAGTGCTTTGCCCCTCAAGGGGTTAACTCTTTCCAGCGCGGACAAATTGTGTTCGTAAAATCAGAAATTATCGACTGACACCGGAATTTACAAACGACTTTATTAGAAATTAAAAACGTCTCAATTCAAGCTTTCATTGTAAAAGCAAAATTTTAGTAAAATATTCTTGGTGCCTTTCACAAGTTTGGAATTAAAATTAGGTGTGCCCGGGAGTGACACACTGCGCCGGAAAGGGTTAAGGGGAAATGTGCTTCGTACTATACCAGGCAAGTCGTTATCGCTATCATACTGGATGAAAAATTCTATTGAAAAGTCCATATGTTGCTGATTGGAACATTACAGAGAATGCGAATTACAGAGCGCAATAGCTTTAGAACAATTTTTTATGTATAACCAATGTACGAGAGACACCTCTTGCAGTTTGCATATGCCCTGATATCACTATTTCATGCACATCAATAACAATGTCCTCACGGAAAGGTGGTCATCTGGATCAAGGCCTATTAAAGGTGCAGCAAGTTTCTTTGAATTTCTTTAATAAATCACGCAGAGTTTGCGGAGTACATGAGCCACGTATTTGGCGATGATTTCTATGGTAAACACACAGGGCTTCCGCGGCATTCATGCCATATTTATAAAACAGTTTTACAAACTCATTACGAATTTTCGCGGGCCGAGTCATTTCGTCCGCATGTGCGAGCTCCCAAATGAAGAACCAACATTCTCATCTAGCTTTTTATCAAGTTCCTACGCTTAATATATGTCGAAAGGTATTCTGCGATTGGTGTCTTGCCTCTGTCATATGCAAATTTCCTCCATGGGCCTCAGGCGCGCTTTTTTTTTTTTTAATCCATTCGTAAAGCTGTTTTTTGTAAGTGCATAACACGTCTGTTTTTGTGACAAATGCACCGTTCTAACGTATTTTAGGCTTTTCGCATGCACTGAGCATAGTCAAGTGTTTTTCATACTAGAAATTATATTTTAAAAATGAAGTCAAATAAATTCTAAGAAAAACAAATCACATTTTGTTTAAAGGCAATTCTGGTAGGAAATCGAGTTATCTGAGCTGAGGCGTATACGCAGGAAATTACGGTACATTAACATGCTATGACAGAGTTCGTACGCTTCAAGGACTTTCAAGCACATGTTACCAGAATATTTATAAAGTAATGTTTGACTTATTTAATGAAACGAGACATGGCCCTCCTTCTTCAGATATAGCGACCGGTACTTTACAAAATTTCTGGTACTAAAACATCTAAAATCCCCTGAAACCGAACGATTGAAAATAAAGTCTACTTTTAAATGCTGTTTATATACATTTTCTTAGGGGCCATCTACATAATACAACAAACCAAAACTTCATTTTTTAAGTAGAAATGTCTAATTTCAACAAGATATATCAATGTTATATATATCAATATTAATATTTCTATTCTTCGGTTCAAATTATGCCTAGAAACCAAATTTCAATTCATTTGAATTATAAGTTTTTGAACGATAAACATTCAAAATTTAGTGCTTCTAATGCTTAATTACGTTTTCATATTTTTATTAATATCTCCTGAAATTATACTCTTAATGTGCTAATTTTTTATGTAGCATTAATACTAACAATAATTCACTGAGCGCGAGTAATACTCACACTTGATCATTTATTTATTTTTAATATATGTTCATCCATTACTCTAAAACTACGCGATTGATTCTGGAGATTTTTTTATTATTGAAAGAGAATACTCTCAAATTGATCCCATTTAAATTTCATCAAAATTGGTTCAGTACTTATTTTTTAAATTCAAGTAAAATTGGCAGTTTTTAGATTCAAGTAAAATTGGTAATTTTTGAAAAACATTTAAAGTATTTATTTTCAGCTAATTTCATCAATTGACCACCCAGCGATTTTCCTATCTCTTTATACAATGTTTTTACTAATACGGCTGTAAGTATAAGGCTTGCAATAGGCGACTATTTTTACATTCTGTTCGCACCATCGTCTTTCTAATATAAATTTTAAAGTATATTTCTCTTTCAAATGTTGTCAAATATATGTTAAATATTTCTGTTCTGAGAAAGTGGTGCCTTTTAGAATAAAAAATTAGTCGCATGTGGCAGCCCTGTAGCAAAACTAAAAAGGAATGTTTTAATCGTTAAAATTTTTAATGGCGTAAACAGTCAGTTTTACAAAAATAAAAAATGTAAAGCATATATTTCATCCAAGATTTCTTCAGTATGCTCGCTTCATTTACAGAAGTATATTTTTAAGGTGGAGATATCTGTAGGCTAATACAGGTAGAACAAAAGTCCTTTGATTTTTTTAAATTTATTTATCATAAAATCAAGTACCCTAATTTCCTGCGTATAATCCGCGGATAAAACAATTCTTTTTCGACCCAGAAATTTTATGAAATAAAATATAACATTTCAGATCGCCGTAAATATTTGCTTTCAATCACAAAATAAAATTTCTGGGTCGAAAAAGAATTGTTTGATCCGCGGATTATACGCAGGAAATTAGGGTAGTTCAAATTAGGTTGGTTTTGGTTAAATGTTTATAATTATAGTACAGTGATTTTGGTTTTTCTTTACATATCATTGTTTAAAGTATGTCATACCGCTTACATGATACTAATATTACGTGAGATGATACAAATGTGCAAATTATTAAAATAACTATTTGGAGTGTAAATAATAAAAGCTAAATTTTACTTTTACTCTTTCATTTCAAGCGTAACAAATGTGCTTAAAATTTTACAATTACCTTTTTATCTCAGTTCCATTTCCGTATCACGTTTTGTATGTGGCATTAAATTTATCTGAACACATTTTGCTATGCTAAAAGCGTCATATTCATGTTAGTTTTAAAAAAAGAAACGAAAAGTATTGACCAAAAAAAACCTAATAGAGTAGATAAATTTCCCAATTTTCTCTTTAGTCCATAGCAATTCATATTAGAATGATCAATAAAAATAAAACCCTTTTAGTACAATAGAAGTGAAGCGCTTAAAAAATAATAGCTTTAGCGTCATATCGGCCTCGGAGCATTATTCAATTTCTCAAAGTAATCCAGGAAATTTGTGTCGTCCGTAACATCCCCACCTCGCAGAGTTATCTTCAAAAACTCGCTTGAATGTGAGGGGCATAAAAAGAAAGTTTTTCGTGTTTAACGATCGCTCTTCTTCTCGCATCAACTGCGGACGCGGCAAGCGTTGGTCGTTTCAGGTGCGGTCACGTCCCAAGCGTCATAGCAACGAGGACGCAGTCGACCAGATAGGTCCCGCTCCAGTAAAAGTAGTGAGCGTGTTAATCATGAGGCCTTTTTGTGCCTTATAATCAAGCGAAAAGCCCACAGAGGAAAGTAAAAGATATGATAGAACACGGTGAAATTAATTACTGCAATGTAGTTTTTGAAAACCAATTATGATGCTGGGGAATAGAGTCCCTACGGCTCATCATCATGATATGGATTATCCTCTATTTCGTTCACGCGTCGATGACGCCCGAATAGAACATGCGTTCTGATATCACGCAGACTTGATGACAATTTTAATGAAGCAGGTGAACGCTCAAATTACTAAATGACGATAAAGTATGCAAAAGAGATCACCTAAAATCCACTTGTTATCTTTATCCAAACTATTTTGTGCTCGTGTGTTCATATTTTGACCAAATGAAATTTTGGACTTGATTCACATATATAAGTTAAATTAGCACACATAAAACCAGTACCCAAATCAATAATTTAAAGCCGATTACGCCATTGATGTATTAAATATTATGGACTTCCCAATCCACTCTTGGGTGTCTTTCACTTGACGCATACCGGTTTTAAATTCCTCCTATGGATTCTTCCGTAGTCGGGCTGCCCTTTCTGGCAGTCTTCAGTAGTCGTGGTACAAGTTCGTTGATTAGTTAACAGGACGAAATTAATTGCTAGAATGGTAGCTTTTGAAATACAATTATAATGTTGAAGAATAAAATTCTAATGGCACATCATCATGATTTGGATTATCCTCTATTTTTTCTTGTATTGATGGTACCTGAAAAGATCGTGTATTCTGATATCATGCATAATTGATGGCAATTTTAACACTAGAACCGCCATTAGGGGTCATTATGACCCCTGCCAAATTGAAAATAGCCGATTCTAACCAGAAATTTCTTGATAAAAATTTTTAAATATGTGCAGCACAAAAATTGGCTAATCAAATTAGTCAAATAGTTTTTATAAAAATTTTGGTGTCAAACACTTTTTCATAAACCTTTAATGAAATAATCGTTGGTTCTAATGTTAATGAAGCAGGTGAACGTTCAAATTACTAAATGGCAATAAAGCAGGCAAAAGATGTCACAAAAAAGTCGCTTCTTAGTTTTATTCTAATAATTTTGTGCAAAATTATTTTACAAAAAGGAAATTTTGAACTTAATACACATATAAATATGCATGAAAGATTTTCATTTATAAATTAAATTCACTTGTAGTATGTACTAAAATGGAATAAACATTTTGCAAATTCAAAAACAAGTAAATGGTGACAGCTGACAGTGAGGTAACCAAGGTGGCTGCCAAAGTGCTTTGAATACTGGTAATTTTTTAAGTTCTGTCGCCTTATCTTAACAGCAATTTTCTGCAATGAATGAAGGAGAAGTAAACCTTACAATGTTACTGGTTTTGGGCTCCAACTCTGGTTACGCTACTGAGCTATAACAGTAATTCTTGTAGGAAAGTAATGCGTGAAGTTGAGATTTTCATAATTTGTTTTTGCTAAAAAGCCAAATATCACAGATGGGTGGGTTCCAAAGTACTCTGAATACTGGTGTAATTTTTAAAGTTCTGTCGCCTTATCTAAACAGCAATTTTCTGCAATGAATGAAGGAGAAGTAAACCTTACAATATTACTGGTTTTGGGCCCCAACTCTGGTTACACTACTGAGCTATAACAGTAATTCTTGTAGGAAAGTCATGCGTGAAGTTGAGATTTTCATAATTTGTTTTTGCTACAAAGCCAAATATCACAGATAGCTGAAACTTTCTCACTGAACATTCTCAATCTATAATGCTGCTCCAAATACTATTGAAATTTGAAAGCGCACAAATTCTCTTGCTCTTACAACGTCCAAACAGAATGATGATTTAAAGCTAAATGAGCTTTGATTAATTGCATTTATTAATTTGAGAGTTCCAACAATTTGATACAGCACAGCAACCTCTATAGGCAATATCTGGAGCTGAAGAAGAGAAAAGTTGTAAAGAAATTTCTTTCTTACTCTTTCATTAATTACCTTCAAGAATGAATTCTATAAGCCAGGGCTATCCTACCTGGCGCCCGCAGATACCAGAAAATTCTCACAGAAATCAAGACCTTATTGAATTGGAGCTATTCGGAAATTAGATAAGGAAAAAATTTCTGTAAATTTTTTCTGGTGTTACGCGGGCGCCAGGTTGGACAACTCTGCTATAAGCCGTTTCTTTGCTATCGAATTTTAGAAACGTTCATTTCATTTCAGGAGACACCTTATAATTAACGGCGTCAAAGTCCCGCAATGTCTTAACCTCTTCGATACGAGCGTCTTTTACAGAATTTCTAATCTTTTATCACCAGTTTTTTAAAACAGAGAATTTTGCCTAGTTAAATCCGAAAAATGGTCGGAATAATTAAGTTAAAATTTACAACAAAAATTTACTGGGGAGAATAATCAAGCATTCTGGATATCTTATGCGGCACCTACACCGGTCACTCGTCCCAAAATTTTAATGGCACAGGATTTTCTGAATATTTTTCTTCGCATTATTTTACCCCTTGAGGGGCAAAGCACTATGTTTCTAAAATGCTCAAATGGTTGATTGACACCGGGATTCACAAACAAATTTATATGACAGAAAGTAAAAGTTGTTTTTCGAGTACATTGTAAAAAGCAAATCTTAATACTAAAATTCCGGTGCCAATGTGGCATTTGGGAATTAAAATTAACTGGTATATATAATATACTGGTGCCCTTCAAGGGGTTAATCACCGACATTAAGGTGAATATTGATACTAAAAAATAGTGACACAATTCAGATCCCCACAGGCCACAGCTTCATAATCATGCTTCAAATGAAAAATTCATAAAATCATTCTTCAAGCACAAATCAGTTGACTTAGCTAAACAGTGTTGCTGCTTCGTAAAATTTACACCTATACTGATAAAGTAAAGATGCTTGTCCGTGTGGTGTGCTTGCGATGGCTAGGAAAATCCATCGTACATAAAGTATTAACCCTTCGACCTCCGGCGTCTCTTACACAAATTTTATTTGGCCAGAACCACTTTTTAAAAAGAAATTTCCTTCAAGTACACAATTTCAAAAATGCTCTGATTAACACTAGAACACCCGCAAATTCTACTCAAGTTTGAAAATAATATTTCTCACCAGATTTTTTATTCAAAGTTATTTCATTGAATTATTTAACGTAAATTTGCGTGGATTAAATTTAAATTATTTCAACAAAATTTTTCTGGTTCGAATTGAAATTTAGTTACATGATTGGAGTCGAATCCATCCGGGCGTTCTAGTGTTAAATAATGCAAATTTTATTTTCCTTTATTACTGATGACAAAAACGAATTTTACAAGGAAAGACGATGTCTCCGCAGCGAAGACAACGGAGTGCCAAGGATTAAAAATTTGAATGAAGATAGTCCAAGGCAGATTCCGATCCGCCACTTGAATGTGGAAGGCAACCTAGAGCAGAGTTTCTCAGTTACAGGCTGATGATGGTGTTTTGCAAATTACTAAATAAGTAGTCCGACGCAGTCGTTTCGACGTTCAACGAATGTGATGAACACGCAGGACTTTTTTCTGTGCTCATGTTTCAACGCAGCTATTCACTAAGTGGTCAAAGAAAGTGTTATATATCATGCTTAGTGATCCTGACTCTTGAATATGGAAGATGATCAACAACATAGTACCCTAAGGGAAAAGGTGCTGCTGCGTTTTGTTGGTTGGTACATGAATAGTGGGATGCCATATTTGCGGTATGCTTCAGATGCGGTAAACGCACAGGGTTGATCAGGATTTTCCCCTTGTGTATAACGAGAATTCTGGTAACCTTCTCATAGGTCTCCCTGGTGTGTTCTCTGCTTTTGGTATGGTCCTCGGATGAGACTGTCATGGTCTACAGTTGTCGCCTATGCATGAGATATGATTTTTGCAGTGAACCACCACTAGACGTTGACGTGTGATAGCTGGTTCTTATGCTGGTCCCCGGGTTTTATACCTCTCGTCTGGCATCTGGTTCATCCGTCTTACGAGGCTTGCTGTCTTTTCGCCCAGGTCTAATTGCCGATTAGCGATCTCTCGATCTTGGTACTGTTTCTTATTTGGTTTTCGATCACTCAGTACGATCCAATGGCACCGGGGTCCAACCAACAAGTTTCTTTGTGATTATAATAATTAAGATAATTTTGATTCATTTAACCGTTTCCGGCACAGTGTGCCCAGTCCGAGATACCTAATTTTAATTCCAAATTTGCAACCGGTATCAATAATATTTTAAAAAGAATTTACTTTTACAGTGAAAGCTTAAATTAAGGCCTTTTTATTTTCTCAAAAAATTGCTTGTAAATTCCAGTGTCAGTCGATAATTTCTCATTTTGCTAACAGAAATTGTCCGTGCCGGAAAAGGTTAAAGTAATCCCGAATTATTCCGGATGAATCTTATAGTATATTTCGATATATAATATACAGGGGGTTTCACTACCAGACCGACATACTTGCAGGAGGTTTATGTGGCACAGAGTTGGCTCTAAATAACATAACAATGCAGGGCCCAACATGCCGTAGTAAACAGTTATACTACAAACAAGGTTCGCACCGTTCTACCTCTAAATTTTAAGGATATTTTCAAAGTATTTCACAGCAGAAAAATGTTGTAAAACCTGTGAATGAAGGTGGTGGTTATGAATTATATGTAAATTTTATTTAATGTAAATTTTCGTATTTTCAATAGTGGTGTCAGAGTCCTTAAAATATATAAAGAGCGTGCGAACCTTGTACAAAGCAATGTTGGCAGTGGGCAACATTTGTAACAACTTTTTTAAATTCAGATTATTTTTATTGACACCACTTTTAGAAAATTATAAAATTCGAATTATTAAATAACATACTAATTGAAGAGAAAATGTGGGAAATTTTACAATTTCTAAAAATTTGTGCCAATCAAGAAATCTGACTTTTAAAAAAAGTAGCCCACTGACAACGCTGGTACAAAGAAGCAGAGGAAAAGAACAGAAACAACACAACAGTCGGACAGAAAACATTTTATTAAAAATTTGTACTACAGAAGATGGTCGGAATTACGACCAGAAGTCGTCAAGAAGGCTTGATAGCGGCACCGCATAGAATTCCTTAGGTTCGGCAAGATCCCTTCCGTATCGCGTATCCTCCCGGCAACTACAGATATTCGAGCGAAGGGGTATACGACCGAATGAACAGGAGGTCTGATTATTTCCTGTTACACTGCAAATCATAAAATTTTCAGAAAAAAATGAAAAAATATTCTTTTTATTAAATCAATTTTATCAATGTCATCCGTCCATTTTTGTGATTTAAATTTTAAAAACAGAACCTTAATTTCAACGTTCTTCGTGTGGACATCATAGCTTGGATGTGAAGCAGCTTCTAGTAAAGCAGAGATTCTTCGTTCGAACCCATTGGAATTTAAAATTTTAATACTAAGAGGGATTTAATTTTTAAAAAGTTTCGTATTTTTTGCCAATTTAAGAGTTTATATTATTTTTTATCACTGACATTCATAATAATTTTTAGTATTCAGTTTTCTTTCTCTTTTAAAAACTATTGCGATTTATTAATGAATCAGCATTTAAAATTTCATTTAAATATTTTTTTCGCTTTTAGAAATTTAAAATTTTATTAATATGTCAGTTATTTTTTTTTTTTTTCAAATTTTCAAAACATTTGGAATTTTGGAATTTTTTTAAGTGATTTGGAAATTTTTATTTTCATTAAAATAAATAACTTCCTTTTGTAATTACTTTAAATTTGTTGCTGCTACTATCTATGTAAGAATTTAATAATTATAAATTAACAATTTTGATTTATTAATTAAAGGATAAATCGTTTTGAAAGAAATATTAAATAAAACTCTCCGTGCGATCTGCGATCACAGTTACCCATTTATTTATTTTCATTATTGTGAATGATAAATTGGTGTTGTTTTATACTAATTATATATGCATTTGACCGCTTAGTGTAATTTTTATTTGAATAAAATGCTTGTTTTCATTTCCTCCGCATTTTTTGTTTTTCGTCAAATTTCTTCATTTCCAACCCCACATTGCTGTACAAAAATTGCTTTTTTATATGCGTACTTTACATTTCCTTGCAGTTTGACCCAAACAATCGAGGACATCCTGTAAATAAGGCAGCATATTTTCAACCATAACAGAGAAGTTCCAGAAAATCTAATTTCCAACATTACATGTTTATTTTCCTGCAAAATCTGGTTAACGAGATTTATCACGAAATTTATTGCTTGGATTGAGTAAAAATCAGGTTTATTTATATAACCTTTTTATATAATATTTTTATATAACCTCTTGTTATAAATAAACTTTTATTTCTTATAGCATTGAGATTTTAAAGGGATAAGAAACAAGGTTCGCACGCTCCTTATATTTTTTAAGGACTCTGACACCACTATTGAAAATAAGAAAATTTACATTAAATAAAATTTACATAGAATTCATAACCACCACTTTCATTCACAGGTTTTACAATATTTTTCTGCTGTGAAATACTTTGAAAATATTCTTAAAGTTTAGTGGTAGAACGGTGCGAATCCTGAGAAAATATTTATTACATTGTATGTATTAGACTTTTTTTTTTTTTTTTTTTTTTTTTTTTTGTAGCAGCCTTACAGCTTAATGATCACGAGAACAATAAGCTAACTCGGAGCACTTATATCCTACCATTTTCATTAAGTACTCCCCGTAAGGCATGGTGACGTCACTGCGACGTTGTTGTGAAGTCACATTGTGACTTTGTGACCATCGATCGTCGATGTGACGTCACGTGACGTCGATATGAAGTCACACTGACTGAAATGTGAAGTCGTTATGGCCGTTTTAGAGCTCTTTTGTGACCACTTCACAAAGTGGTCATAATGTGACAAATTTGTGAAAAATGTGTCATTTGTGACTACTTTGACATTAACATTGTGACGAAACTGTGAAAAAAGCGACGACTTTTAACCCTTTAATTCCCATGCTAGAACACGTTCTAGAAATTATGTAGTTCATTTCACACCAGAAAAATTCAATGGCTGATTTCGTTTTATTTAAATAAGGAATGTTCCGTTATTGATTAAAGCAAATATTGTGGTTTTAATTTTCTGGTGGGAACTGAAATATACGAGTTAAAATATCTCGGGCGGTCTCGGGCGGTTTGGGATCCAGAGGGTTAAATTGCCAAAAACATGTTTTTTAAAGTAAATAACATGTTTTGAAGACTTTTTGTAATTTTCTAAGGATTTTTAAAAAAAGTCACATCTCAGTCACAATGTGACGTCACTGAGCGGTGGCATTTTGGTCACAGATGTGATGTGACCAAAGTGACTCACAGTGACGTCATTGTAACGTCACTGTGACTATGCATGCTATGAGGGTCCAGACACACTGATTTTTTTTTTATTTATTTATTTTTTATTTTTATTTACTTTTATGATATTCAATTAACCCGGGAGAACGCGCGCTTATCAGAGTATGAATAGTTTTATCTTTGCCACCAATAAAATCAAATTATAACAGTCGCTTTATTAAGACGGACACAATTCTTAGAAATTTTGCGATAAAATAAGTTGAAGATTGCTTTTTAAAAATTAGTGGTTACCATTGTAAAAACCATACGCACTCCGGGTCTTTTAGGCCCTGCGCGCGTCCTCCCGGGTTAATGATAATTTCTTTAACCTTTTGAATACGGTCTAGACTGTTGACTATTTTCATCACTCGCACCACAATTTGGAAAAAGTTTCATTGTTGTAAATTTCTCCTTAAATTATCCTGGTGTAACACCGTAATAGAGGTTTTTTTTTTTTTTTTTTTTTTTTTTTTTTTTTTTGTTGTTGTTGTTTTCAAAAAAGTGTGTTAACCCTTTCCGGCGCAGTCAAATTCTAATCGTAAAATGAGAAATTGTTGACTGACAACGGAATTTACAAAAGACTTTTTTAGAAATTAAGAATTCCCTGATTTAAGATGTCATTGTAAAAGTAAAATTTTACTAAAATATTATTGGTGCCGTTTGTAAGTTTTGAATTAAAATTAGGTGTTGCCGGAGTGGTAACACTGCGCCGGAAAGGGTTAATAGAATATGTGAATAGTCTCTGGGACGACATAATATGTTCCAGCCCCGTAATCAAAGGGTTAAGTAACTTCCATCGCGTCTTCTATAGTCGGGATTCGATGCAGCCCAAGTCGGAGACGATTCATTGTTTCTTCAGACAGATAATGGGGTTAAAATTCTTATATAAAACGATTTCTTTTATTATAAACATATTTCTTAATGGTTTACTATTTAATTTTTCTCCGAAGAAAATACAGCTACATATTTGAACATATATACTGACATTTTAAAAATCTACTAATTATAAAATTACTAATCAAAAATTAATTTTAAAACATATACATTTGTATTGCTCTATATTTGTATTATATCTGAGTGTTAATTAACGATTTTATAAATATGTGCTATAAAGTAAAATCATGTCCGCCGAGTTACGTTGATGTCATATTAACGGTGGAAACGACCTAATGAGTAATTTTCTTTTTCACAGCAACTTTTTAGCTAATAAGCATCGCACAATTTCAATTTTTACACTGTCTAATTTAAAATATTTACTTTTAGATGCAATTTGTTTGAAAACTATATCGCAGTATTTACGAGTTTTATGGGGTTTTTTAATGACTTTCAAGCATGATTTTTTTAATATCACTGTACAATTACCAAAGTTTAACACTTGTTCACTTTAAAAAATGCAATTAATTCATCATTTGTTTGTTTTTGCGTAATATTCCTTGACCATATTGTCAAACGAAATTTAAACTTCAAATATAAAACACGAATTTAACAGATATGCAATCAAACTACATGCTTAACTCTCGGATGACCAAGCGGGTGATTTTTCGACCACAGCGCAAGCTCGATTATATCTGAATTAATGATACTTTTATTTTTTAAATTAGTTCCAACAATACTGCATTTTTTACTTCTTTGTATAGCTACAACTGTTAAATATATTATTAAATTAATTTTAAATGCCACGTTTTGGCGGTTTTTTTTTTTTTTTTTTTTTTTTTTTTTTTTTTTTTTTTTTTTTGATATGGTAAATAAATGTTTATGATTTCAAGGAATGAACTCACGTGGCATCTCATGATTCAAATTTCCCCCTGACCATCTCAGAGTTAAGCACTGAAATAACGAGAACTGCAAATTTTGCCAAAAACAGTGAAATATTTCGCGATTAATCATTGACATTTAGCTAATAAAAAATGTTCCAAAAAAAAACTTTTCATCGAAATTGGTGAGAAATCTAAGAAAGTAGGCTAAATGTAAAACAACCTTGTAGTTACTAACTATAAAAGAGCCATTTCCATGAAAACTTATCATGTCTGTCACACAGCTGAAAATTGCTATGCTTGTTGGCCACCGTTATTTTCAAAACGTTTGCTTAGCTTTATTCAGTTGATGAGATACCTTCGATAAAATAAGTCGGGTTTTTTTTTTCGTTCTAAAATACTGGTAAAAAAATCGTAGTATGTGACAGTCATGACAAGTTCGCATGGAATTAGCCAAAGATTTTCGTCAACGTTCTCTATACCGGGTAAAATATTTAGCATCTTTACAGCTGATTGGATATCTTGGTAGTAATTAAGTAGTTCAGGGATGTCCAAACTGGCGCCCGTGGAACACCAGAAAAATTTTACAGAAATTTTTGCCTTATTCAATCTCCGAATAGCTCCAATTCAATAAAGTCTTGATTTCTGTGAGAATTTTCTGGTACCCCGAAGATGCCAAGTTGGACAGCCCTGAAGTACATCTTTTAATAACCATTGTTAATTATTAATGAATAATTTATTAAAGTTTAATTAACTAATAATTAACTATTTAAAATTGATACTAATAATTAGTAACAATTCAAGGTTTGTTATAAAATATTTAATAATTAATATCAAGTTAATGTTTGGTTAAGAATTAACAATCTAATGAGCAATAAGTAATAATTACTTCTTATGAGCTGTTTTAAGTATTT
The DNA here is from genome assembly GCA_964019185.1 of Maratus speculifer. Lineage (NCBI taxonomy): Eukaryota > Metazoa > Arthropoda > Arachnida > Araneae > Salticidae > Maratus > Maratus speculifer. Next base: position 308,497,032 of record OZ025293.1, on the reverse strand, counting down.
CTAACGCAAAATGTGAGACATCTGTGTAATTTCACACTGGAACTGGCTTACAATATTGCTTAACTGGCACGTAGTTTTTCAAGATACTGCGTTTTCCATTGTTTTCGTTTGCAAGAAACCTAATTTCTTTAAAAAATTATAAGATATTGAAATAAAATTTAGTCATAAGGTTCTGCTCATCGACCGGTATGTTATGAAGTACAATACAGATTTTAGGTATGTATATATACAGGGTAAATAAACTAAAAAACTTTGTAAAATCACCATAAAATAATTTTTATTTTTATTTTACTTACTAATCACCTTAATTTTATTTTATGGTGATTTTACAAAGTTTTTTAGTTTATTTATCAATTTATCGCCAGTAATTACGGTGTTTTTCACTATATATACAGGGTTCGCACAATTTACCAGCATTTTCAAAGTATTTCACTGCAGAAAAATATTGCAAAATTTGAGAATGAAGGTGACGATTGGAAATTTTGTTTGTTAAAAATTAAATATAATTTTTCTGAGCATTAATTGTAGTGCCAGAGTCCTTAAAAAAGATAAGGAGTGTGAGAACCTTGATATTAATTTAAGAGCTTTTTTTATTGAAAACACGTTTTTTTAAGAAAAAATCGTGTTTTGCATACAAAATTTGGCATATGTTTGCAATTTTAAGAGGTTTTGCAAATCTTTTGCTTCATAACACAGTTAAGAGTTTTGGTAATATATTGTTGACAAAAAAGTGAAATATATTGAATAGATTACGTCATAGACAGGGCTGCCACAGGCGGCTATTTTTATATTCTATTCGCACCAGTATTTTTCTAACAAAAATTTTGAAATGCATTTTTTTTGCAAATGTTGTCAAAGTGTGTGTTACAGATTTCTGTTTAGAGAAACTGGTGCTAGTCAAAGTTTAAAAAAAAAAATTGTCGCCTGTGGCATCCCTGTATAGAAGGTTTGGCATAAACTCATTCTTTGCTAAAATTTTACTTAATACTGCGTAAAATTGAAAAATTAATTAGAATCCCATTGAACATTTATTTTAATTCATAGGTTTATTCCCTGTTTTAACTAAAAACATATGTGTATGGTAAAAAATTTATATTTAAAAAAAAGTCCCGAAGGTATGCACATACCTTAAAACTAGAACAACCGGAAATTTGAGTCAAGTTTTATAAAAATATGTCTCACCAGAATTTTGATTTAAAACAGTTTAACTTTACTATTTAACGATTTTCTTCTTTGTTTATTTTAAATTTATTTCACAAAAAATTTTCTGGTTTGAACCAAAACATATTCATATGGTATCCGTCAAAATGGCGGTTTATGATAGTTCTAGTATTAACCCAGTCCGGGCACACCTAATTTTAATTCCAAACTTGCAAACGCACCAATAATATTTTAATAAAATTTTGCTTTTGCATTGAAAGCTTAAATTAAGGGGTTCTTAATTTCCAAAAAATCGCTTGTAAATTCAGGTGCCAGTCGATAATTTCTCATCTTAATAACAGAATTTGTCCGTTCCGGAAAGGGCTAAAGCAGAAAAGGAATGATATTTTTCGAAGAAGAAAAAGAAGTTCGGTGACACTCTGCAGTTTGACCTTGTAAGTATGTTTTTTTTTCTTATCATCTAATAATCAAAAGACAGAAACAAGAATTGATAAGTATGGATTTAAATTATTTGAAAAATGTGTTACGATTTCTAATTGGTAATTTAAGCAGAAATAAATTCCTTAAGTCATTTTTAACAGAGTTCGCACACTCCTTATATTTTTTAAGGACTCTTGCACCACTATTAATGATAAGAAAATTTATATTTAATTTCAAAGAAACGGAATGTCCAACCACCATGTTTACTCTCAAATTCCGCAAGGTTTTTCTCCGTTGAAATCCTTTGAAAATACTGTTAAATTTTTTTGGTACAGTTGTGCGAACCCTGTTTAAAAACAACAAATTCCAAATCGATTATTGTGTGAAAGGTATTCCAAGAATTTTTACTTTTGATACAAATACGTTTAATGTTATTTACAGTTAAATACAGTAAGGATCCGGAATATTAATGTAAAATTTTAAATTAATGTAATTAATCTTTCTGAAGTTTAAACATTAATAGTTTTAATTCATTTAATTCATTTTTAGTTCATTCACGCAGATGAACTATGTTCAAAAAACTTTGTTAGATCCGGCCTTTTTTGTCGTGTGATTTATAAAAGAACATTTTAAAAGAAAAATAGTTTTTAAAAATATATATACATAAACAATCTTATATATACAAACAGGCCATTGGTTAGGTTTTTTTGTTCAATAGTAAACCTATAGTGTTCTTGAGATACGATTCACAAGGTCGGATTTGCAATAATACATACCGTAATTTCCAGCGTATAATCCGCGGATCAAACATTCATTTTTCGATCCAGAATTTTTTTAAAGGAAATGTAACTTAGATCTCCGTAAATATTTATCTTCAATCACTAAATAAGATTTCTGAGTTCAAAAATAATTCTTTAATCCACGAATTATACACCGGAAATTACTTCCCCCCCCCTTAAATAAATACTCTTTTTACTATATCTTACATTTATAAATACATTTTATATAATTCTCTAAAATTAATTTTTGGAAATCTAATTCATAATGTTATATGAAACATATATAAAAACAGAATTTAGGAAATGCAAAATATTAATATAGTGAAACCTTGTTAAACCGTCATCCCTTAGAAGCTGACGATCCATAATATTAAGTATGTTTGATGCATTCGTATCTTTAAAATATCTCTTGAGGAAATCAATATTTTCAGCTTCTTTTTTCTGTGTGCTCTTCTTAAAGGATGTCTTTTCTGTTTTCTTAGTTTTCGAAATATTTCTAAAATCTATGCTTAATTTAACATTTTATGTGTCAAAAGCTAGCGAAATATGAGTAAAATTTTAACGCTTCATATGAACTTAAGCATATAGTTTAGAAAACTTTTAAAAACTAAGAAAAACAGAGACATCTTTTAAGAAGCGTTTTCAGAAAATAGAAGCTAAAAATATTAATTTCTCGATTTTAAATACAAATCATCATGAATGCATCAAAGCCCATAGATCAGAATGCACCAGCTCAACACAAACTAAGTACTTAAATTATTTTAGTTAAATGTGATGCATTTCTTAATTAACATCACATTAAACTTATTTATAAGTCTTAACATTGGTTATTTTTATAATAGAGGTGACTTATGCACAGTAAATTAGAAGAGAAACGAAGAAAATTCCCCTAAAAATCATTTCTACAAAATATTTGTTTTGAGAGAGTTATTTAATGAAAAATTATACGATTATTAAAATAAAGAAATATATATAATTACAATATATACAGGGTTCGCACACTCCTTATATTTTGTAATGACTCTGACACCACTATTAATGATAAGAAAATTTATATTTAATTTTTAAGAAACATAATTCGCAAACACCACCTCGATTCACAATTTTGGCATTATTTTGCTACAATGAAATACATTGAAAATACTGTAAAAATTTACTGGTAGAGCTGTGCGAACCCTGATATAAAAATCCAGAGAATTAAAAAAACATTATCTTAAATAATTTGTTTTTCCGTGGTTTGTTGATCAAAATGTATTTTCTTATTTCATTAGTATTGCAAAATTATCTTGTATATATATAATTTATATATCTTGTTGTTGTTGTTGTTGTTGTTTATTCAGATGAAATTAAAAAATTACATAACCCTTTGAGCTATGATGGTTGAATTTAGTATCACTTAATTTTAATTCCGAAATGTCACAATAACACCGGAATATTCGACCAAATTTATTTTGATAACGTTTAATGCATTTTTTTTTTTTTCGTGTTATGGTAAGCTGAATTTTTTCTTTGCGAAATATTGGTGCCAATGTAACCTTTGGAATTTTGAAGAAATTTACTCACCAGAGCTTAAAGGGTTAAGGTAAAAAATACAGAAACAACATAATGAAATTAGCATGCTGTTGGTCTTTTAACGAATTTATTATCGATCTTGTGAAATTCCTTAAGACGAATTTCTAGTTCTTCTATCATTTTTATCTATTGTTTCTGGGAAATTGATACGTTGAAGGCGGCGGTTTAACAATGTTTCATGTTTGTCGGTGATGGTTAATTATTAATTTTAGCCCCATTTTTTTACCTCTTTGACCAGCACTTTCAGAAGCTAATGTGATGCACGGTATGACGACGGACTTTTTTACAAAGTCCTTAGAGTAATTGTAAGAAAAGAAATGTTTTAAATTTTATTTAATTTCGGTTTTAAAATATGATTTTCCAAATTGTAGCAACACAGTTTTCCTAACTTATTTCTTAACTGAATATTGTTTTCTTAATTTTCCAATATAAACTATAATTCAATGTAGTTTTGTAAAATACTTAAATTAATTGTTTAAAATGTACCGAGACCCTTTTATACTAAATATGAAGAATTATTATAGCCACGATAGTTTTCAACTAAGACTTTTTTTCAAAGAATTTAAAAATACTGTTTACGAGCTGACCCGCCCGACGTTTCCTGGCTCGTAGTAATAATCTAAATTGAACCTCAAATTTGTATGATTTTGTATTATTAACTCAGTTTTGTCTGAATTTATATTTATGAAAAAACCGCGAAAATGTATTAATAGTTAGCGGTAAAAATGCTCGTGACTTTTTTCCCACTTAATATCGTTTACGTGGGACCCTTATACATATACAGATTTTTTTTTTTTTTTTTTTTTTTTTTTTTTTTTTTTTTTTTTTTTAAACCGGTAATGATTTTTCAGCTTTTCAGCTGGCATGAAAATTTCTTGAAAATATATTTATCTAGTTGTCAAGAAATACAGTAGAGACCACCATGCCGAACTAAATGGGCCCGTTAAAACTGTTCGGTTTAACGGGAATTTGGAATAGGGGGGTTTCATTAATAATAATCAAATCAACGTATTGAATTGTTAAGGCAAAAATTAAGTGCAGAGAAATGTGTTAGTGTTAGCTTTATACAACGTTGACTGACTCGTGGTGAACAGATTCTGTTATTTCTAATAACTTAATTTAAAATTCACTGTTAATGTATAACAGAATCTTCAAACCAGTATTGCCAGTCGGCTACTTTTTTTTAAATTTAGATTTCTTTATTAGATGAATGCATCAAACGTTCGTAGACTTAACATTACGGAGGGGAATTCCGAAGCTGAGAGATCAGCTCAATACAAACTAAATACTTAAATTATTTTAGTTAAATTTGTTGCATTTATTTCTTAATTAACATCATATTAAACGTATTTATAAGTCTTAACACTGTTTTGTTTTGTAATAGAGGTGACTTCTGCTCAGTAAATTAGAAAAGAAACGAAAAAAATTCCTCTAAAAATGATTTCTACAAAGTATTTGTTTTGCGAGAGTTATATTTAATGAAAAATTATACGATTTTTAAAATAAATAAATATATATATATAATTACAATATATAAAAATACAGAGAATTAAAAAAATATATTATCTTAAATAATTTGTTTTTCTGTGGTTTGTTGATCAAAATTTATTTCCTTATTTCGTTAGTATTGCAAAATTATCTTGTTGCTGTTCATTCAGACAAAATAAAAAAATTACATAAACCTTTGAGCTCTGATGGTTGAATTTTGTACAGCTCATATTCAAAATATTAGAATAATTACCTTTTTTTTAGAAATTGAAAATATCGTTTGGTAATTTAATGTCTTTTAATGAAAATATGCAAACGATATTTTTATTAAGAACTTATTGTTGATTAAACTTACTTGTTATCTTAAATTTAATATCATTTTTGAAAAGATTAATTGCAAAAAAAAATTATTTTGAAAAGTCAAAATATTAGAATATTTATTCAAGTGGTTCAAAATATTAGAATATTTCACATTAATTCTCCTTTAATTATTACCAATTCTTAACTGGTGGCATAATTGATTAAATTCATACTATTTTATTTAAAATCAGTATTCTTTTTTGCAGTTTGTTTCTTTTTCGTCTTAAAATGGGCCGTGTGAGTGATATTCCTGAATCTACTAAACTTCGTATGGTTGATTTGTATCGGCACGGTAAAAATCAATGTTTTATAGCGAATTATTTACATTGTTCGCAATTGAGCGTTAGTAAAATACTAACACAATATTCAAAAATTGGAAAATTTCAAAATAATCGCCGAAATGGTGGCCGAAAACCAAAAACATCTGCTAGAGATGACAGGAAACTGAAGCGTATAGTTAAGAAAAACCGTTTTAAAAGTGTGCGATTCTTGCACCGAAAATGGAAAGAAGAAGGAGTTGAAGTTTCTACATCGACAACATTAAGACGTCTCCATAAATTTAAATTTGTACCGAAAACAAAACCTCTTATGACTGCAAGACAAAAGCGTATAAGATTGAATTGGTGTAAATCAAGACGTTTATGGAGCAATGAAGATTGGAAAAATATATTATTTAGTGATGAAAGTATGTTTTGTGTTTCACATGGTAATCAATATATTCGAGTTTGGAGAATGAAGCTAGAAGCATTTGATAAAGAATGCCTTAAACGTTCCGTAATATTTGCTGCTAGTGTCATGGTTTGGGGTTGTATGAGTGCAGAAGGACCTGGAAAGTTATGCATCGTCTACGAAAAGGTTAACTCTCTGATATATCAAAAAATTTTAGAATATTACATGATTCCATCATCAGAAGATTTATTTGAAGATGATTTCATCTTTCAACAAGATTTAGCGTCCCCGCATACCTCAGTGTCAACTAAGAATTGGTTCCGCCAACGCAACATTAAGGTACTTCCTTGGCCACCAAATTCACCAGATCTTAATCCCATCGAAAACTTATGGTGTATAATGAAGAAAAAACTTCAAGAAAATCCTCCTTCAAGTAAAACTGAGTTAGTGGCACGTATAAAGTCTATTTGGGCTAATATTGATAGAAATGTTTGTAAACACCTTGTATATAGTATGCAAGATCGATTGTACGCTGTTATGAAAGCTAAAGGGGATGCTACAAAATATTAACTACCATTTACTTCATATTCATAAGGTAATATTGTTGCGTAAAATAAAATATTCTAATATTTTGAACCAATCTAAATTTTATTCTAATATTCTGGTGTGATTAAGGAAGCTGTATACCTAATTTATTGTGCTGTATTTTATATTTTATAAATGTTAAAATCTTATCTAAACATTCCAGATTTAATTTATAAGAAATTTAATTGCATTTACTTAGTATAAAAAATAAATAAATGACAAACAATTTTTTCTTATTACTTTTTCTCAATTATTCTAATATTTTGAATATGAGCTGTATCACTTAATTTTAATTCCAAAATGTCACAATGACACTGGAATATTCGATCAAATTTATTTGGATAATGTTTAATGCAATTTTTTTTTCCGTGTGTATGGTAAATTGAATTTTTTCTTTGCGAAATATTAGTGCCAATGCGATCTTTGGAATTTTGAAGAAATTTACTTATTAGAGCTCAAAAGTGTTAAAGTACAAAATACAGAAACAACATAACGAAATTTGCATGCTGTTGGTCTTTTAAAGAATTTATTATTGATCTTGCGAAATTCCTTAAGACGAATTTCTAGTCTTCTATCATTTTTTATCCATTGTTTCTGGGAAATTGATAAGTTGAAGGCGGCGGTTTAACAATGTTTCATATTTGCCGGTGGTGATTATTTAGTATTTTTAGCACCATTTTTTTACCTCTTTGATCGACACTTTCAGAAGCTAACATGACGTATGGTATAACGACTGACTTTTTTACAAGGTCCTTAGAGTAATTGTAAGAAAAGAAATGTTTTAAATTTTCTCTAATTTCGGTTTTAAAATATGATTTTCCAAATTGTACCAACACAGTTTTCCTAACTTATCTCTTAATTGTTTGTTGTTTTCTTAATTTTCCAACATAAAATATAATTCAATGTAGTTTTGTAAAATACTTAAATTAATTGTTTAAAATGTACCGAGCCCCTTTATACTAAACAGGGAAAATTATTATAGCCAGGATAGTTTTCAACTGAGACTTTTTTCAAAGATTTAAAAATTTTGTCTACGAGGTGACCCGCCCGACATTCCCCGGCCTGTGGTAATAATCTAAATTGAACCTCAAATTTGTATGACTTTATATTTTTAACTCAGTTTTGTCTCAATTTATATTTATGAAAAAACCGCGAAAATGTATTAATAGTTAGCGGTAAAAGTGCTCGTGACTTTTTTTCCCACGTAATGTCCTTTACGTTGGATAATTATAAGTGGGATAAATATACGTGGGATAATTATACGTGGAACCCTTTTGCATGTACATTTTTTTTCTTAACTGGTAATGAATTTTCAGCTTTTCAGCTAGCATAAAAATTTCGTGAAAATATATTTATCTAGCTGTCAAGAAATACAGAAGAGTCCCGCCATGCAGAACTAAATGGTACCGAACACTGTTCGGTTTAGCGGGAATCTGGAATAGGCGGATTTCATTAATAATAATCAAATCAACGTATTGACTTGTTAAGGCAAAAATTAAGTGCGGAGAAATCTGCTAGTGTTAGCTTTATACAACGTTGACTTACTCGTGGTGAACAAATTAAATTCTGTTATTTCTAATAACTTAATTTAAAATTCACTGTTAATATATAATAGACTCTTCAAATCAGTGTCAATGGGCTACTTTTTTTTAAATTTAGATTTCTTGATTGGTACCACTTTTCTGGAATGGTAAAATTCCTCTTCTTTTATCCTTAAATAATATATCATTAAATAAGACAAATTTTACAATTTCAAAAAAAAAAAAAAAAAAGTTGGCAATCAAGAATTTTGAATTTTAAAAAAGTAGCCCACTGGCAACACTGCTTCAAATAAAAACTACAACTTTAGTATCATAGCAATAAATGCGCTTTTTCTGCTTATAAATCTGAGTCAAAGATGACAAAAAATATGTTACTTAGTGGATTTAGTGCTTTTCATCAGAAAAAAAAATGATTGACTTTACTTCTTAAGTATGTGTAAATTAGTTATTTTTGTGTTTAGCCGTGATTAAAAATTTTTCTACAGATTTGTATAAATGGAGAAGGCATGTACTGTAAGTAATCAGCTTTCATTCCTATTTGTTCTTAGGTGTATTCATCAAGTTTAGACTCTATGTATGTCTATATTTAATTTCTTTGTATAACAATAAATTTAAGTTTTTTTTTTTCACGAAAGTCTTTTTAATATTTGCTGTTTTTAAGTTTAAAAAATCGGTACTTTTTTAACTCTGTTTGGAACAGGCAGATTTTTGGAATAGCGGAATAGCGAGACTATGTTTTTTCCTGTTTTACATGCATTAAATTCCAAACTACAAATTCTTAGACACTGAACTCTATAACCACAATATTTTTCCCATCAGACCAAATCAAGGAATTTTTTAAATACTGTCTACAATAGGGTATTTGTGATCTGAATTCTACTTACTCAGATCAATAAACTATTGGGGTTTTTTATTTAAATGAAAACTGTAATGTTCTATGAATTAACATAATTCATTCATAATTCTCATTATACATAATATTAAATAATAGAACACATTTTCATTCAGAAATAGTTTTTTCTTTTAATTGCATTTTAATACAATTGAAACTTGTTTTTAATTCAATTAAATTTTTAAAAATTGAAAAAATTAAAGAGATTTCCCAAAGGTATTTAGGTGAATTCTTCAAAATCCAATGGTTATGAAGAAATGTTTCTAGGTCTGGTTTGGCCCGCTCTTTAAATGCAGAGAAAAAAAGCCGAATGAATATTAATATTTTTCAAAGGTAAGTTTCAACATGTTACTTATTGAAATGATATGCATAATTACATGTAATTTTCGTCTGACAAGGAGAAGCTGAGATGGGATCGAAGTCATGGCAATTCAAAAATTAAAAACAATATACACTGCTCAAAACAATTAAAGGATATTTGAAGTTTTATATAAAATAAAGATATAAACGAAATTTTTTTTGCCGAAAATAGAAGAAGAGAATCACAAATGCAAATTTTTCTGGTTTTCAAACTGTGGAGTATGCAAATTTTGTGTTCGACGTCAAAAACGTCGCTTCAGCGGCAGCGAATGAAATTTGACTTTCAACTGGATAAAAGAGAATGAAGACAAGGATGATCGGCATTCAGTGATTGCTTTGTTTCAATGAGTACGATGTCTCAGCGAAGTCGTTTGACAGATTCAGAAGCTTGGAGAATTGTTGGTAGGTTATAAGGGGGCCAAACTCAAGCCCAAGTACAGCAAGCCATTGGAGTGTCACAAAGTGTCATTTCCAGGATCTGGAACCGTTTTTTGGAGAGTGGATGTGTAGGCCGAAGACCAGGGCAAGGTCGCAGACGGGTAACAACGCCCAATGAAGATCGGTATTTAGCGTTAACAGCTCGGAGACACCGAAACATGAACGCTACTCTTCTCCAACAACGCTTTCGCTCGACTACAGGCACCACGATTTCAACTCAGACTGTCCAAAACCGGCTCCATGCTGTAGGTCTGTATTCTCTCCGACCGATGGTATGTGTTAGATTAACATCAAGGCATCGTCGCGACCGCAGGGAGTGGGCAACCGAACATGTCAACTGGAGGAGAAATGAATGGAGCAATATTCTGTTTTCTGACGAGTCCCGTTTTTCTGTGCATCCGGATAATAGGCATATTTTCATCTGGAGGGACCGTGGCAGAAGGAATAATCCTGCGTTCGTGCACGAAAGTGTCAGATTTGGCGGTGGAGGAGTGTTGGTGTATGGTGGCATCTCCTTTGACGGGCGCACTGACCTCTACATCATTTGAGATGGAGCTCTGACTGGTCGCCGATATAGGGATGAGATCCTCAGACCTATTGTAGTCCCGTACGCTGCAGCAATCGGAGATAACTTAATTTTAATGGACGATAACTGCAGGCCACATCGTGCAAACCTGTTGGAGGATTTCCTTTTCGAGGAAGGAATCGATCGAATGGAATGGCCAGCGTGTTCTCCAGACATGAATCCAATCGAGCACGTTTGGGACTCTCTAGAAAGACGAGTTTGTGGCCGCCAACAACCCCCACAAACTCTCCAAGAACTGGAAAGAGCTCTTCTGGAAGAGTGGGGCAGAATACCCCAACTTGTCATTAATAGCCTCATTGAGTCCATGCCTCAAAGGTGTTCAACGTTGCTGGCCGCCAGTGGAAACCATACCACCTGCTGAAAATGATTTTCTTTGAAGAAAACACCTTTTCTTATTCTTTTTTTCTCATATGCACAAATTGTGTTTTTTTCCTTTTGTACACAAATACGCAATATAATGCATTTTTTTTCTCCCAAACATGTGTAATTTATTCTCATATAACCTACTATGTCTGTCGACCATGTATCAATCAGCTAAAAAGTTTCCCAGATACAAAATCCACCTAAAACTGCAATATCCTTTAATTGTTTTGAGCAGTGTATTATTGACATGTTTCGATTTCAATCTAATTCAGGGCTCCCAAAAGATCCGCGAACTGAACATCAATATTTTTTAACAGAAAATTTCATGATAGGTTTCTACTAAATTTGCGCTGGAATTAACATCCAAAGGTCGTTTCTCGGCAATTTGCATGAAAAATCCAAAAAGAAAATTTCTCTAAGAAAATTCTGATGTTCAGTTGGCGGACCATTTGGGAACCCTGCTAATGAGAACCATACTCATAATAAAATAAACTATTTGCATTTTATTTTTATTATGAGTATGGTTCTTATTAGATTCGAATCGAAACATGTCAATAATATATTTTTAATTTTTTGTTACACCTGATTCAAGTAATATAAAATTGTTTATTTAAATAAATTGCTAATTGTTATAAACAATGTTTGTTTTTTTTCTTTTAGGATAGCATGTATGCTCGTAGAGAAATTAGCGGTTTTATAAAAACAGTACCAAATTTCGCCAAGTTATTTTTACTTAATTTTCAGAGTTTTTAATATAAAAAAATGTTCTTTTCAGAAATTATGATAAACAGCATTATACACAACATTCCGCAATCATAATTAAAAAATAATAGCAATTGGGTTTAAAATTAGTAGGTTTACTAAATAATGTTTCAATGCGCATGTGTGAATGCGATCAAAATATAATGTGCATAATGTGTTAGCTGAATGTATAGAGCAACTTTTGCGAAAGTCTCAAAATCACCTTGAAAATTCTGAAAATTATTGTCAATAGAATAAGCTCGAAATCTGTTGTTCCCAAAAGGAAGAAAAAAATATGTGGGGCTGTATCCAAATATAATAGTACACGTAATATTGTATATGCAATATTGGCACTAATCAATGGATATATGGAGCACGGATGCACCTCATTTTTCACGTTTAACGTACAATTTCCGACTTGTTTAAAAGTACTAATTAACTTTTTTTTTTAGACTTATTTTTTGTTAGTTCCTATTTTTCTTGTTTTTAAGACTTTGTTTAATAATTATCCTTATAGGATGTTGGTTAGAGAATTTCTACCAATATATTTTATTAGAAAATATTATAACAAATATGTATATAAACAAATTTATGACCCATCTTCTCACCTTTTCCTGAAGCTTGCATCAAATAATCAGAAATAATTATTTGAAGTTTTCTTTGAGCTGAATTCAGAAAAGAGAAAAAATCTTGAAACGCAGCACATTCTTAATTTATTATTAGTTTTATAAAGTCAGTCAAATTTTAAAGATGTAGTTAAATGCAGATTTCGTATGGGTCCCTTTATTTTCCAGATCGAATATCCGTATTTTTTTCACAAAAAAATATACCTAGTTTATAAGCGTGGAATTTCGCCTTACCCTCCTCAGTCCTAATGTCGCCTGGAGGAGACACTAAAACACCCCTTTAAATTAATTTAAATGCTTCTAGAATTGTTAAAATTACATCTAAAGTTTTGTAAATAAATGTGTGCATATTAGCAGCAGAGACTGGTGCATCTTTGGAGATGTTTTATTGTAATTTTTAACTGGTTTTTGTAGTGTCATGTAAAGTTTGTCTCAGGACTGAGGACGTTATTTAACCCTTTCCGGCCCAGACAATTTCTGTTCGTAAAATGAGAAATTGTTGATTGACACCGGAATTTACAAAAGACTTTTTTAAAAATTGAGAACTCCCTGATTTAAGCTGTCATTGTAAAAGTAAAATTTTACTAAAATATTATTGGTGCCGTTTGTATGTTTGGAATTAAAATTAGGTGTTGCCGGGAGTGGTAACACTGCGCCGGAAAGCGTTAACCCCTTCGCGACGGGAGCTTTTTACGAAATTTTTAATGTTTTTTCACCGGTTTTAAAAACAGAAATTTGCTTATTAACGAATCGAGAAAATGTGCCAATTAAACTAGGTAAATTTTGTAGTAAAATTTTACTGGTGAGGATAAACAAGGATTCTTAAGTCTTTTGCGGCACGTATACGTGTCGTTCGTCCCCAAGGGGTTAAGAAAAGGTTTTCAGTAACAAAACACTGGTACCACTGATCAAAAAATTTCAGTACCCGTACGAACCCTGAAGTGGATTCTATAACGAAAATTCAATTATTTTTATTCTAATTTATTTTTTAGAAATTCAATCCTTTTATTGGAATAATAGGACATGAGAATGCGCTGAATATTTTTTAAAAATGTCTTTTTTTTTAACTTTCCAATTTACAATCCACTGAAGCAAATATGTGATTACTCCAATAAATGTTGAAAATTCTAAGGAAAAATTTAAAATAAATAATTTTAATTACTGTAATTATTTCTAGAATCTTCTCAAACTTGAAAAACGCGTCATAATCTATGCTAATTGTAAGCATGCTTTCATGTAAACATTTGAACTGTTTTTCTCAGTTAAAATATAGTTTTCATATATTTTAATATTTTTAAGTTAAGTTTTAAGTTGTTACATTTGTAGTTAGAAACAATCAAATAAAATGGTCTTTGTCATGGTTAATTTTGTACTTGCTATAATTAATTAGATCAGGAAAAAGAAAAACTATACGAAGCCTCTCTTATAGAATTACTTTAATTCAAAAATTTCACAATATGAACAACTTAGCAATCTTCTAAGTAAATACATTTTGTTCTTAGCAGCTCGTAACTGATTTAAGTATGGAAACGCCTTTTAATAACACTAAATATCCTCACGTAAATCATAATCAAGCTTGTTTCGGAGAAATTGATATGGACTAGTTTCATACAAGTCTTAACTTTTAAAAATTGGCGTTTACAATAACTTTTTAAAAGATATAGTTATCCTTTTCCAATATTCAATTTTAAATAATTACCTATAATAAGAGCCTTTTAATATTTGATGTAGTCTCTAATAATAGAAGAAAATTCAAAATATTAGCGTATAAATTGGAGAGGAAATAAGGCACGTAATCTCGATTCCTGTTATAAAAGGGTCTTTTTTGTGAGCGTGGGGGGATGGAAGTATGTCTTAATGTAGTTGAGTGTATGAGATTGATCAGCATTTTTGATTCGTGGCGCAGCGAAACAGCGACTTGGAGGCAAGACCTAATGCTTTCTGGAGGAAGCAAATCGAATCGGTATCTGAAAGCGTGCAGTGGCATGAGAGGGAAATTTTTCCTTCCTTTTCGAACATCCTAGGGGAGAGTGCTTTGCTTCGAGCAAGCGTCGCAGCCCATAACTACTATTACTTAACCGTGTTTGTCATAGGGAAGAGGCTAGGAGCTGATCGGGAGCATTTTCTTTGTTCTGCTCCGCAGTTCTAAGCTTGACCCCAGAAAAGAGCCCACCAATCAAAGCACAAAATCAGGACTTAATCCTCTTCTATCGTAAACACACGGGTCTCTTATTTCGTGGCAGACGCACGTCGAGTTGCTCGTCTTTTTGCTCGCCGAAAATGTTGATTAAACGCCGCAAGCTCCTTCTGACTCCTCATCAATAATGCACACCGTATCTGCTTCATCCATATTGAATGAGCGACTCGCTCCCCGCTTCCAAAGATACCAACCATGCGCTGGCACGCGCGCCATCTACCGGAGTCTTAAAGTGATTAGCTCGAGTTTTATGGCGATAATCACTTTGTTGTAAGAATGAGCGAAAAGTGACAACATTGATAAAATATTGGAGAATTTGGCGAATTACGTGGAGCAGCAGGGACTCGAGGGAAAGAAGCATTGTTGGATAATTAGACAAATTTGTTGCGATGTTGGTCAATATGGTTTCGAAAGAAAAGAGAGAGGATAACTTTCTGCATAAGATTTTTTACCAGCTTTCCCTCATAAACGATTTAATTCAATTTGCCTTGCTCCTTCGTATCACAAAATTTTTTTACGAAATGCCTTCTTGTGCAAAAGCGCTCTTTCAAATTGAGCACTTAGCTATCATAACTAATATATCATTAAGATATTTGGGGAGGAATAGACAGATTTTTCGAGACTGGGATTTCATATTTTCCTTTTTACACGAAAGCTATTAACTGATATCAGTACAGATTAAGTTTTTTATTCTGTGGATGAAAAAAATAAATTTAAATGAACTGGTGAAAATTCAGCCTTTATTAGAGCATTAACTTTTCGTTTAAAAAATTAAATAAATTATGACTTTAATGAAAAACAAAAAACTGACATTTAAATATGTCATATCATATCATTTTTTTTAATAAAACTATGCATTATTTATTATGAGGCAAAATGGCGTAAAGAATGAATGACATGATTGTCGTATTTTCTGATGTAACTTCATCATATGAAAAATATTTTTAAAAGTTACTTGGCTTAAAAATTTTGAATCATTTCAGCATACATTTCTTAGTGTGCAAATATTTGTACAGCAGTCATGAGAGCAGTTATTCTATAAGTCTAGGCACATCAGACAGACCCTTGCGTCACTAGATAGTTCAGTTGACTTTTCTTTGTCGTCAGTTTAGCTGTATTTTCTAAAATCCACAAAGCTTTTTTTATCTTTCTCCCAGTCTTCTGTTGAAATAACTGCGAGTCACTTTGATGATTAAAATGATGCGATAATTGACTGTTTTGCTTATCTGTGATTTTTATTTATTTATTTATTTTGTAGAGAGATAAATGCCGAATAGCTTTGTAAATACAGAGGCTACACTGTTGGTAACCTCCAGCTTAAAATAAGTTTCAAATTCTCACCAATATTTAATTCCAGAAGCGACTTCAGTACCCATAATCCCCTGGGTCCTGGGTGATATATTTTTAAGAGTCCCGTACGAAAAATAGCTTTTAACCCCTTCAGGTGCAAAGCACTTCTATTCACAAAATGCTGAAATGTTTAAATGACACCAGAATGTAAAACCAAATTTATTTCAAAATACATAAATGCTATTCTTTATGTACTTAATAAAATTGAAATTTTCAATTCTAAATTCTGGTGTCAGTGTGGCATTTAGCAATTAAAATAAAGTGGAATATATTTTATCCCACCGCCCCTCAAAAGGTTAACCCCTTGAAAGACGGTGATATATTTATGAAAGCGCTAAATTTTATTTCCCAAATGCCATTATGGCTAATAAATTTAAGGTAAAAAAACTATTCGTTTTATCACGTATGTGAAATATAACTTTTTCTTATTTACATATAAATTTGTTTACGCATCCAGTATCTGTCCTTAATTTCAACATTTTATCAATAAATTGCTTTACCCCTGAGAGGGTTAAAGAAGGTATAAAGTATGAACCGAGTATTTTGTGTAATTTCTATCACCTAAACCTCAGCAGTTTTGCCATTTGGACAGTTTAGAATTAAGCAATTTGCCCAAACAGTATAATTCACTTTACTTAAAACAAATTACTGTAATTTCGGGTGTATAAGCCGCAGATCAAACAATTCTTTTTCGACCCAGAATTTTTTAAGAGACAAATATAACTAGTTAGATCGCCGTAAATATTTGTCTTCAATCACTAAATAAGATTTCTGGGTCCCAAAAGAATTGTTTGATCCGCGGCTTATACACCCGAAATTACGGTAATATTAATTATTATTATTAATCGTAAATAATGGTGTAACTTTGAATAAAAAATCCATCAAGTTGGCAACGCTGATCTCAAGCGCCTGAAAGCGCGGTCGCCGACTTTCAGTCCTTCTGAAGCTCTCTTGGTTGACACTGAAACCGACATCCCTTTAACAGAAGACAGCGCTCTAAACAATAGAAAAATGTTTCAGTTTTTCCTTTTCAGGAGTAGATGGAATTAAGTATTTAGAATTAATAATTTTTGGTCATGTTTCTTCATGACCTTGGTCAGACCTTCGGAAACTTTTGAATGAAATGTAAGCTGACTTACCATTTAGAAGGAAGAAAACAAACGGCTTTTCCACAGAAAGCCATTTTCAAACCATTTTCATGAATAGTTCGTTCATTTTTTTTCGCTAAATAATTCATATTTAATAGAATAATTTCTGTAATTAAATAAGATGAAGATTACTATTCAAAAACTATGCTATGAGACTTAGCAACTAATTCAGAAAATTATCTAGACATATACGACACATTTTTTCAATTCAAGTAAGCAAAATATTTCGCCATTTTCCACTGTTTATCACTAGAATCGCCAGGTATTTTACTAAAGTTTTATAAAAAGTGTTTCTCACCAGAATTTTAATTTTAAACTATTTAATTTATTTAATTAGTCTATTTTTCTGCTGCATACATTTAACATATATTATGAAGGAAATTCTGGTCCGAATCGACTATTATCAATCTGGCAGGGGTCAATTTGACCCCTAATGGCGGTTCTAGTGTTAACAAAACTCTTAAAACATGTCTACAAGTATATAACATGTCAGGAAAGATAAACCAAACAGCCAAAAAGCCATAAGCAAACCATTTTCAGGAATATTTCCTTTTTTTTTTCTCTAATAATAAACGGCAGAACATTTTTCTGACATATGGTTTTACCTTCCCTATAGTAAATCATAATTTAGTTAATAGCTACCGTAAAAAAATTCAGCAAATATTTTTCTGTAAATTTTTAAAGATTCTTTAACATTACAGCCGCGGGTAATTTTACCTAAGTGGTCTAATAATATTACGCACCAGAATTTTTATTTACAACTTTTTACCTTATTTATTTAACTTATTTCAATGTGGTATATATTGAACGTATTTTATAAAGACAGTACTGATTCGAATCGAAATATTTTTATTTGGTAGGGGTCAAAATGACCACTACAGCGGTTCTAGTGTTAAGTAAGTACGACCCTCTTTAACCAATTAATCGTCGCGTCCGAGGCATTAACGGGCTGCGATCTTCACGGCATTTATTCAGAACTAGAAGACAGCCCGTCAAAATGACGTGTTTCTATTTTTGAAAGTATGATAAAACATAAAAACAACTTTGGTCAATCATAGCCACTTTAGGCTTAAACAATTTTGAAAAATACAAAGATTAAACATGAGGAAAAAATCTAAAACAAAAGAAAAAAAATTCAATAGAAATTTGCATTTAAAATTATAACAAAACTATCTGGTGGATGGGGAGGGATTGTAATGAACAAATGGTAAATGCATAAATTTTAAAAGAATAAAGTAAGGTAAAATATCAATTATAAAAGAATACATTGTGAAACTACAGCCAAAAATATTTTAAAATACTGCGAGAAAATAATAAAAATATCCAAAATGTATAAAAAAAATTCCCATTTTGGCCATTTCCAGACGAATATGAGAGGGTAGCCAAATTATTAATTGAATGGGTAAAATAATGGCATAGAATATGCCGCTAATTAATTTCACTCACAAAATTACAGTAATTATTTCACAAAAAACATGCAAATTAACATGCATTAATAATGCAAAACATGTACTAATAATGCTATTTTAAAACATTTGTGAATTAACTATTTTATACCATTAGCTAACACTTAAAAGAAAATACTTTATTAGATCGAAAACAAATGTCAACAATAAAGAGTAAGCAATCGTGGTAGGTAGGTAGGTAGAAGGGGGGCTTTGGGACCTATTAGCAGCTAGGCTGTTATCCTGAATGCATTTACATTTACATTTATTTGCTTTGAGGTAGGCGCTACAGCTATTCGCCGGCAAAACCTCCAATGATCACAAGAAACCATATAGAAAACTTTATTACAGAATATCCGGTACATACATTATCACAGGGACAACACAGACACCCATGCCGCATCCCGAATGATCCATAGTAAACAATCGTGATTCGTGATTACTTTACCGTATTACACTGTTAAAAATTTGACCCATTTGTTGCAGCGTCACTCCACAGCTTTTATAGAATATCTCTTTTATGAACAATGAGAATGCTCCATATCACAGTAAAAGTAACTGCTTTATATAAAAGCAGTGGAGTGATGCTGGAGCAAATACTTGCTGCAGCATCACTTGCTGCAGCATCACTTTAACACTTGCTGCATACACACTTACTGCATTTAACACTTGCTGCAGCATCACTCCAACGCTTTTATAGAAAACGGTTACTTTGTGTGTGTTACTTACAGTGTATTCTATAAAAGCGGTGGAGTGATGCTGCAGTAAATGAGTCAAATTTTTAACAGTTTGAATATTGTGTTTGAAATGGGGAAAAGATTTCAAAGCACAGTAAAATGTAATGACGTCATTTACAGCTCAAACTGTAAATCTGACAAATGAGAACGCACCATTACGACTCTGGAACGTTTGCATTGGACAAAAAGTTGATAGCCTTTACATAGGCGTAGCCAGCCTCTTGAACGGGGGGGTGCCCAAATTTTTTAACCTGAACAAACTGTTGGGTACAAACAATATCTTATTTAATAAAACCTAGTAAAACGGAACCCCATAAAACCTATCAAATTTCCGTTTTAGACAGGTTTTTTGCGGAAGGTATAATTGTGTAGAACTTCTTTTAAAAAGGACTCAAACGCGATTTTGCATTGCGTGAAGAAGGATGAGAAATTGCTTAAAACTAAGTCTAATGGACAGGGGCGTGCAAAGAGAAAACTGCTCCCGGGGCAAAGTTACAATTTGGCGCCCCCTCCACCCAACTTTTTCTTGTAACAGCCAAAAATGACGTTGGTAGTATAAATTTGGCACCCCATAAAATTCTACGCCGGGGCAGCTGCCCCATACGTTCCCCCTTTCGCACGACGCTGCTAATGGATAAGAAAAAGATATATATAAACATAAATAAAACATGATAGATATAAAAATAAGATATCCGTAAACATAAATCTGTCATTATCACAAGTTTTCATTTCAAACAGCAATAAAATACTAAAATAAATAAGCACGACTTTAATTCCCCCCCCCCCCGGTCATTTTGGTCAAAGTAGCATTGAAATAACATGTAGTATGCAATTTAAAGAGAAAAATAGTTCTTATATTTTCTACTCATGAATAAATAAAATTTTCCTGTTAAAAAAAAATGAGCCCGTACTAATGTCAAAATATCATACCAAAAAACGAAATTTAGCAAACAACGAACCAACCTCCATATTAATTTGAATTTTGCGTAGCATCATTTCTTATTTTCAGAGGAAGCACAGATTTGTACTAGAGATGAATTCGGGCTCAATTTTTGAAACCCGCGCCCGAAAGATTTCTAGTACATTGGAGCACGAGACAATCCGAGCCAAGGGCGGATCTGGAGAGTCCTCAAGGGGGGGGGGGGTTGCGATTTTAAAAATTGGGAGACTCGCATCCTATGCGCGGGCCAGGGCTAATATTTTAACTACGGGTCGGGTTTGGGTCCGGTTAACTTCTATATTTTCTGCAGGTCGGGTTTGGGTCCGGTCGACTTTTTTTTTCAAGCGGGTCGGGTTTGGGCCCATTTGATTTCTACTTTTTTCTGCTGGTCGTGTTAACTAATCAGGGGCGTGTGAACAGAAAACTGCGCCTGGACAAAATTTCAGCTTGCCCTCCACCCCCCAGACTAATTTTCTTGTGACAGGCAAAAATGACGTTGGTTAAATTTCCGGACCCAAGGCGACCGCCCCCCACCCTTTCGCACCTAGCTGTAACTAATACCTTTTCTGTGGTTCGCATTTGGGTCCATTTGACTTATACTTTTTGCAGTGGGTCAGGTTAACCTCTTTTGCTGTGGGTTGTGTTTAGGTCCAAATGACTTCTTTTTTGCTGCGAGTCGGGTTAACTTCTACTTATAATATAAATCATAATAGTAAAGCTGTACAATACGAAGAAAAGTAAATTTTAAAAAATGCATTTTTTAAAATTTCGCTAAACAAATGTGCAACATAAATATATTTTTTACGAATAATAAATAAGATGCCAGCCCGAATTGGGCTCGGAGTGAAGAATTGCACGAATCGTTTGGTAAAAAATAGTATATAAAATAAAGTTTGGTATAAAATAAAATTGTACTTTATACATAAAAGAAAGGAAACACTGCTCAATTGCTTTCTATCGGAATAATATGGAAATTAAATTTACTTACGACCAAAAGTGACTTCGTAAATTGCAGAGTAACAGCTTCAGCATCATCATAATTCACAAAAAAGCAACAATCACTAAAATTATTTCCATATGAAAAGCGATTACGACCTGTGTACGCTTTGTACAATAGTAATCTAAATTATGCGCCAAAAGCAAACTAAAATTGGAAGGAAATATCCTCTTCGCATTAAATGTCTAAATAATAATGATAATAAACAACCCTATTACAAAATAACTTCTGCTACAGACAAAAACCAAACTACAGACAAATTCATTATTCCCGCTTTTTTGTTGGCGCCAGAACATCGTCGGAAATGGCTAAAATAGGTTTGTAGAAGTGACTAATAATTTACTTTTAAAATAGCATTCTAAAGCTACAATAGAAAAAAACACAATTTCTACTTCCCCTTCATTCTAATCAAAATGTCAATATAGTGATTTGAAAAGGAACAAGTAATGTTTAAGGGAGGGGAGGCAAGTTCTTTTAATATTTTCTATTCATTGATAAATAAAATTTATAGGTTTCAGAAAAAAATGAGTCTGGGTCCGAGCACTGTCTCTTCTCTAATACAGACATTTAGGAAGAATGACTCCAAGCAGGGCTCGACATGGAAGAAAAACAAGTCTGGCCTGAGCCAAATCGTCAGAAAAAATAAAGATCAGGATAATGCCCGGCTCTAAAAGTCAGAAAACCTGACCCAACCCAACCCTAGGGTGTGTGATCGCCCCTTCTCCATCTCCCCCCACCCCCCAACCTTAGATCCGCCACTGCCTGCTTCATGAATTGGCGCGGTCCGGGCCGAGCCGCGCCGTGCCGACCTTGGCCTTCAGCCTAAGTCCTATTCCATGAAAATCTCTCATGTTGGTTTGAAAACCTTTATGGGCCCAAGGGGGGGGGGCGATCGCCCATCGCCCCCTTCCCCTTAGATCCGCCATTGATCCGAGCCCAATACAAAAAGTATACAAAAATAAATAAATAAAAAATTTAATGATATTTTAAAATTGTTTCAAATGTGATATCCCATTTTTAAAATCTTCTTATAAAATTTACTGTTAAATAAAAATTTTAATTCAAGCTTATGAAAAGAGCAATTTGCTATCAAATAAAAATATCCTTCATACCTAAAATGATTCCCATATTTCTTGTCCTTTAAGAAGAAAATTTGATGGACATTTTAAAGAAGTGTAATGAATAAATGGATAGAGTTTATAGAAATTACTAATTGTATGCTGAAGAATCAAAAAAAGTTTTCAATTTCCTATAAAAAATGTACATCTTCAGGGGTATATTCGTAAAAAACCCACAGGTTACACAATCGACGCAGAGGGTATATGCTCAAGGCACATAGTATATTCTAGAGAGTACATCCTATGGGTTTCATGAGAAACAGGGTTATACGGTGTTCCTTAAAAAAAATCCAGAAGGTATACCCCAGTATACCCTTCACTACATCCCCTGTACATTTATCTATAATCAATTCATTTCTCTTAACAATTCCCCATGACTGACGGGAACCTTAAAATCAACGCAGATTAAAACATTGATACAGTTATCTTAAAGTTCCGTTGTTTTTATGGGAAAAGAAGAAACATTAATCGAATGTTTTCTATAGGAATAACATGTAAAATATGTTTACCTTCGAAGGGAAATCCTCAGCATAAGCAAAATTCATGATGACAAACAGAAAAAAAAATCACAATGCTGTTGTCATATGAAGAACGATTATGATTCGTGCACAGTCAAATAATTTGCAAACCTCAAGCATCTATTCTGCATCAAAAACGAAGAAATCATTCTCTAACAAAATAAATAAATAAACGATCGAATTAAAAAATATCTTCTGCCTTAAACGAAAATCCAACCAGAAGCTAATTTATTATTTATGATTATTTTGATAGGCACCTTATCAATTAATCGTCGACGGAAAGGCAGTAGACATAAATCTCCATACATCACAAATTTTCTTTTGAAGCAACAATCAACTATTGAAACATTAAAAAAAAATATTTTTCTTTTTCTTTCGTTTTGATCAAAATAACACTGAAATGACTTGAAAAAGAATAAATAATTTTAAAATAGTAGTTCTTTCAATTTCTTCTAGACATAAATGTTTTTTAATTCTCAGAAAGAATGAGCCCGAGCCCCCTCCCCCTCCGGGCCCGAATACTAAAATGAAAATAGAGCCCGTGCCCGCTTCGGACCCGGGTTTGGGCTCGAGCTTTCGTGCTGGGGCTGAGCCTGTCCCATCTCTAATTTGTACAACCTTCCACCCCCTCCGTTCTCCAGGCTAATCACATGGTGGAATTATCGTTTCACATCTGTATTTCCTTTCAATTTTTTTTTTTTTTTTTTTTTTTTTTTTTTTTTTTTATCTAGACTTTAGATAACAAAAGCAAAGATATAAATAGTAGTTTCTATCCTTGTCGAGAACTTCCTCTAATTTTTTATGGAAATATGCATGCAATAGAAATGTGTTTTAAAAATTCCTTAAAGAAACGACATCAAATTGGGATTATAAAACCAATTTTTTTAATTTACTGTGATTAATACAGATTGTAGTAAATATTCTAGTTTTAAGAAAGATAAATAAAATAATTTTCTTAAAAAGAAAAAAAGAAAGAATCAAGGTCTCTTCTTTTATCACATTTCAAAACATAGACTGTTAGTTTTGATTAACTAATTGAACTAACTTTGCTTACATTTTTCTTCTTTTTCCTTTTATAAATTTTGATTAAAAAAAATCAATCTTGGATCTGCGCGACCGGGGGGGTGCCCGGGCACCCAGGGCACCCCCCCTGGCTACGCGCATGCTTTAAAATCGGAGCTAACTTTTCACAATGGAATTTGTCATTGGTCAGAATAAGTGTTTTTTCTCGTGGATGGGTTGATTCCGGAATCGTTATACACGGAGGGATTTTATATATATAATTGTTTGATTCCCACCAGTTTTATAAATTAGTGTAATTGGTTTTATTCTGGTATCATTTTACTTGCCATTAAATAAGCTAAATATTTTTTTTTCAAAAAGTGGTAGGAATAATGAATTTGAATTTTTAAACCGTAATTAAATGCGGCCATTAAGTGGTTAATCTATTTATTACATGTGGAAAACTCTTGCTCATTGAAAATGAACTTTCGTTTCAAAGTCAACTTCCTCATACATTTTAAATTTCCAGCACAAATTTGTTTTCTATAGATTTGGTACCTTGTTTGGATACGTTTATAATTAGTTAATATGGTAGGAGTGCAAGTATGACATGACCCTTTTTAGAGTAAAAAATAAATAAAATTTCTTGTATTGACAAAATGCGAGAACGATTTTTAAAAATATGTATTCATGCAGAAGCGACAATATTTGACCACCTGGTGTAACAAACGCACCCAACAATGAAAGAAGTAATTGTCAAAAATTAAAACAATTAAATCATTGATGACAATTTTCCTTTTTTTTTCAAAAGAACTTAATTGCTCTTGCAAATTGGCACTTGACATGGAGAGAAACAAAGGATAATCTGAAAGCGTAACATCTGGTGAATAAAGCAGAAGATCCAATGTATCCAAATATTTTTTTCTATAATTTCGTTGACTGATTTAACCTATGGGTCTGTTAATAACTGAGCCATAGTTTAATCCCGTTTGAGTGACCATAATCATGTTGGAAATAAAACCTTGTCTTATCTTTGTGGGTATTCTGGACACTTTACTTTCAGATATTCATTCAAACATATCAATATTTGCTATTAGCATTCACCGTTGATTGTCTAATGCGGCACTGACTGCATCCGTTTCATCCTACTCATGGAATAAACAATATAGATAGTATTCTACTTCGATGGTCCTGCCGAATGATCATCTAAGCATTGTAAGATCAGTTTAAAAAACATTAGAAGCACATTGCCGAAGTGTATTATCCCATCCACTGCTAGTGTTCACCGGATATTTCTTTTTAAAATTACCATTTGCGTCCCCTCCAATCGAAGCACTATTTCTGGTGAACACAGGAAAATATAGATAGATGTTCGTTACACAGATGCTCGTTTACACGTTACAAGATCAGTCAAGAAAACGTTAAAAGCATTTCTCTGACTAGGGAACTGCAAGAAGTGTAAGTTACCGATTTTGACGAAAGTGGTATCGTAGGAAAGCTCTCATCGTGAGCAGTAATAAACTTAATGGAGCTACCCGTCGGAATTGAGGTATCCGACAATTTATGTCAAGTAGCTAAAGCACATTTACTGAAAAACTACATTAGGTGACATAAATTGCCCGATATCTCGAAAACGGCTCATTTCCGATAGCTAGCTCCATTGAGTTTTTTACTTCTCACAATGCTATCTTCCCAACGACACCATTTTTGACAAAATCGAGACACCAGTTTTTTACGTCCCCCGTTAAGCGTGCATTAGCCCAGTATGTACTAGCTACGTGACATAAATTGTTGGATATCTCGAAAACGGCTCATTTCCGACGGGTAGTTCTATTGAATTTTTTACTCATCACGATGAGATATTACCAATACTACCACTTTCGTCAAAATCTAAACTTTTTTTTGCGATTCCTTAGTAAGTATGCGCTAGTTACTAAATTGTCGGATACCTTGAAAACGACCCATTTCCGACGGATAGTTCCATTGAGTTTTTTACTGCTCACGATGAGATCTTTCCAACGATGCCGCTTACGTCAAAATCGGTGACTTATACTTCTTGCAGTTCCCAAGTGAGATGTAGAATCTAGCCCGCTGTGCTTGCCAGATTTTGCTCCTTCAGATTACCATTTGGTTCTCTCCATTCGGAATACTATTTCTAAGGAGTAACATTTTTATTCATAAATTAAAAGTTGAATGACTAACTGACTTTTTTCAAAGCAACCAGATTTGTTAAATTTTGGCATTATCTTGCTGTCTGAGCGATACACAAATGATCTAGATACTTGATAGAAAATAAATACATGTTTCTTTCGTTTTGTCACAAAACAAGTGTCTTTCTCTTGTAAGCGTTTTATTATGAAAGAAAAAACAAAACTGCTTACATGTTTTGATTACGAATCGGCACTCTGCCATTAGATGACGAGGCGCATTTTACTTTCGTATTTAATTTTTCGAATTGAATTTAAAAGAGCAAGTACAAGATATTCAACGTGTTGTGTTTTTTTTTTTTCAGATTTAAAATGTAAAACTTTAAATGTTTGTATCCAATTTTTAAAATTAGATCATGCTTTTAGCACGGTACTGCTAATTTATGAGTAATAACGGCATGGTTGAATTTAACGAGAGATATACATTTTGTATAACTGTTGAAGTCAATTCTTTTTATACAGTGTTGTGCATTTGTTAGCAGGCATAGTTAACACTAGAACCGCCATTAGGGGTCAAAATGACCCCTGCCAGATCGATAATAGTCGATTCGGACCAGAATTTCCTTCATAATATATATTAAATGTATGCAGCAGAAAAATAGACTAATTAAATAAATTAAATAGTTTAAAATTAAAATTCTGGTGAAAAACACTTTTTATAAAACTTTAGTAAAATACCTGGCGATTCTAGTGTTAAAGAATTTATAATATGCGATAAAATGTATAATCCTAATGTAATTTTATATCATATGTAGCTTATATTTTTTAAGAAAACTAAAAACACCGAATTAAATTTATAGTCTTAGATATAAGTAATTATGATTTTTGTTACAAAATTATTTTAAAATGTGTTTATTCGTTCTCTAACAAAAAATATTTTCTCCAAGAATTCATTATATTTGTCAGATTTTTTTAGTTTATTGGGAGCATTATTATCAATGTGAGGAATTTTCATAATTTTTATTTCATTTTTAAATGTCGATATTGAAAAAGGTGAAAGCGATTGTCATACTCTTATTCTTGTATTTATATTAGTAAAATTTACTTAAAAATATCAAGGGTGCCCATTTCATTACATTTAATGGGAAAATTCAACACTTCCATGCGGGGGCGGGAGAGATGTTCATAAAATAATTATCATTTAGATGTATCCAAAAAGCATGGGCGTAATCTGGCGGGGGCAAGGGGGGGCATATGCCCCCCTAGTTTTTTAAGAGCAGGGGCAAAGTCATGGTTTTGCCCCTCCAGTTTTTTTTGTTTTGTTTTCTAATTAAAATACATTTATTTCATTTATTTTTCTCCCTTTAGTTTAATAACTTACATACTATCGTGGTTGTAAACTAGAATATAATAAATCACAATCAAAATTACCAGAATTAACGTTTTCATGTTAAAATAACTAATTTCTGTTTTACGTCTTTAAAAAAACTCTTCTGCCGTAGTAAATCAAGTAAAAATGTTTTCCGTACCCTTTTTTTGTGCAATGTAAGAAAGACTATTTTCGCTTTCCATTCTCAAGGATGTTTGTTTAGATTCATTTGTGGGAAAATGTAATATCATGGTTACTGTGTTTTAACTCTGATCAGTGCCATCTTTCTTTAGGCAAAGCGGAAGCAAGAGCGGGCATATGCCCCAAATTTTTCAGGAACAGGGCAAAACTTTTACCACTTCATTTTTTGCATTATTTGTGGTCCACTTTTGGATATAAATTTTTTTCTTGTGTTTTTAATCTAATTCTTTATGTGCTATCTTGGATGTAGACGCATAGAATAAACATTAGATGTTGTACCCTAATTTCCTGCGTATAATCCGCGGATCAAACAATCATTTTTCAACCCAGAAATTTTATTAAATTAAATGTTACTTCTTAGATTGCCGTAAATATTTGCTTTCAAGTACAAAATAAAATTTCTGGGTCGAAAAAGAATTGTTTGATCCGCGGATTATACGCAGGAAATTAGGGTATATTTACAATCTAGTATTAAAAAACTATTAGGTAATTTACTGTAGTATAAAAAAAAGAAACTTTTTCCATAATTTTTAACATTTTCCAACATAGTTAAAAAGTATTTATCATTTCTGTTTTACCGGCTATCTTTTTAACCTTTTGTCCGCTCTCTGGACATTCCTAAATACTGATTTCAGTTTATTAGATGCTATTGAGGTTTACTATGGCTTACTCGCTATTGAAGATGGAGTTTGTACAGGGTGTCCCAGAAGTAATGGGACAAACATAAAGGAGAGGTAGAACATATCACAAAGATTCAGAATTGCACAGCAACCCATGGTCGGAAACATTTTCCTGGTCCAATAGTCATGACACGAAACACAAGAAAGATAAGACTAGAGTAAGAGGAAAAATTATCTTTATTAACCTTCGTGCAGCAAAAAATTAATTAAAAAGAATATTAAAAAGACAACGAGCGTTATGAAAGTAGATGTTCGTAATTACGACCCCGAGCAGTGTTGCATGGAAGCTTATTTCCGACGCATGGAAGATCTAACGTTTTCTAAAATACCGTGAATGTCCTGAACTTCCCCCAAGAGCTTCCACGATGCGTACAACAAGATCCTCAGCACTTTCCAGCATTGTACCGGCATTTTTAGAGTACTAAGAATAATAAACAAGTTTTTTGTCCCTCTTCGTCTCCTCAGTTTGTGTTTTGTGTCATCACTATCGCGCCAGGAAAACATTTCCGACCATGAGTTGCTATGCAAATCTGAATCCATGTCATGTCCTCTACCTTCCCCTTAAAGTTTGTCTCATTACTTCTGGGACCCCTGTATAGCTGTTATTGCTCGTTTACAGGGAAACAAAAATTTTTCGTTACATTATGGTCCTCGGGGAAATATCGTTTCAGGAGTATTTCAGTGATGTCATATAACATCAACATGCTGACTGACATGTAACATTGAGGTTTGGATTACAGCAAGCTTTCTATAAAGTTTGAAGTAAACACTCTTTACAGGAATAGCAATGTATCATAATTGCTTGAAATAAATTTTCATCTGCAGTATGCATTTTTAAACTTAATTTTTGTGCATTATGTGATGAATACAAATTTTATAGATCAAATACAGAGCTACACAAAATAAATCATTGAACGTGCCAGTTTATCGGTGTGAATTGCTAAAATATGTGTCATTTTTTAGCTGAACTATATCTCTATACGAAAAGATGCTTTTAGAATACGAATAAATTCATACAGCTGCGTTAAAGAAATCAAACATATTGGTTCTTATGGATGATGATGATTGATGTATGTTACACGATTTCCAGCTCAAGTAAATTTTAATGTATGATATGCAGATAGATACAGATTTGCCACCAAAAATTCGTATGAATATTTGTGAAAGGGTTTACTAAAAAATGCGCTTTCAATTGTTATGTTTCCTTTTTTCCCCTGCTGAACCAAATTTTACTGGTTTGATGTACATGGCAGCACAAAAATATATTGATACTTTGTCTTCGGAAACATGTTAATCCCTTAGAAAAATATTTTTAGTTGCTTCCTGGGCTTTCTTGCTACTTAAATTTTAGTTTCACAGTGTGAAAAGGGTAAAGCTCTATAGATCGCACAAAAGAATTTGCATTACCTGCTATGGGCAGCAATTTTTTATATTGGATTTTTAACTGCGTTCTGGGATTTTTAAATTATTTATTTAGGCTCATTTCAATGTATGAAGGAAGAAAATTTCTTAGAGCTCTTCTCAACTGCTTTGCTCAACAAGTGCAAAACGTTTTGACGCATTTATAAATTCACTTTTTAAGCCTGATCATGGAAGCGATTTGAAATCTAGCTGTATTTTAAATTTTTTGTCCAAGAAATCACATATTGAATTAAAAGCGATTTTGATCACGTGACAAAGACGTTTTTCTCCCTTCGTTGACTGTTTTCTGCTTTCACGTGGAAAGTCAGTTCAAAACGCTCACTTTTACACTATTTTTTAAAAAATCTATTGAAATTGCCAAAAAAAGGAAAATGATTGTTATTAGATAGTTTCTAAAGAGCAATCCTTGATAGTTTCATGCATTTCCGAACAAAAATAAATTAAAACTTATGTCATAAAGTTGTTCTTTTTAATTTAAGAACAGCCTTAACAGTGTACTGATAATGTTCGAAAATGTTTCATATTCTACAACCGATGCAGCAGTTTTAATTTCTGCTTTTCTTAATTTGAAACCTGAAGAGATATAGTTTTAATTTTTTTTATTATTTAAGGGTAATATCATAATTTAAATTCGCAAGGTAAAAATTTCCTTTTTACCTTAAAATAATGCGTCGCAGTAAAATTCAATCATTTCATTTAAAATACTAGCTATAGTTTTATATATATATATATAAACTTTAACCTGTTATTCAATTCATATTTTAAAATCATCATCATCATCATCATCATAATCAACTGTTTTCGATCCACAACTGGATGTAGGTCTATCCCAGATTTTCCCAATGTTTCCTGTCTAGTGCTTTCCTCATCAAATTTACACCGGCTATTTTTTTCGTGCATTACTAAAGTTTAAAATTTCATTTAGACATTAAAAGTTTGAAATATTTAATTTAGTTGAGTGTGTATATGTGTGTGGTTATAGAAGAGGGTGGGGGCGGATAAATTTTTTGCAAAAACACCTACAGATTTTTGCCCCCCTAGTTTTAGAGTCCAAGTTACGCCTATGCCAAAAAGGCTTAATTTTAATGCTAAACATGTATAATGAATTTGACTATACAAAAATTTAAAGGTATTCTAACTCCACTTTGCCCCCCCCCCCCTCCTGTGTACGGAGTAATGAAAAAGATATTTTTAAGCACATGTAAACAAATAGGAACTTTCGTTGTTACCAATTAATATGTTTAAAATGTATGTTATAAAGAATTATCTCGATTAAAAAAAAGTTTGGCACAGCCTCTTTGGGTGAAACTTTTTATTTAAAATTATGGTTGCATTAGATTTAAAGTGTTTCTTTTAATTAATTAATTTTTATTTTTATTTTACTGTTAAATTACATCAAACAAGCGATAGTGTGACTTTACACCAAAAATGATGACAACTAAGTTGCCACCAAAAGTTGTGTTTGTTTACGCCATTTAACTGCTGATGGTTTATTACCCTACATTACTGGTGGTGTATCCTTTTACTATTTTTGGTGTAAAGTGACATTAATATTTTATACAGTGTAATAAACCAAAACAGCATTTTCAACCACGACTTGTCGCCTAGGACATTAACATTTCTGCTTTGTGGAAATTTTACATGAACATGCAAGTTTATTAATTTACAAATGGCAATGCAATCTAGTAAATTTAATAAACTTAATAAGATTCTAAAAAACAGTCCCATCCAAAGGAAATCTGGAAAAAAATTTCTTGATATAGAATAACATGGCTGCCAACTACTACGCCTATTTACAGTCACATAAACATATTAGAAACAGAAATTTTAGTAAATAATTAAGAATATGTAATGTAACGCATAACGCTGAACATATTTGGTATACATTTTACAAAAACATTTTTGTGGTTCAAAACATGATTATAAGATTTAAATAGGCGTAGAAGTTGGCAGCTCTGGAATAAGCGTTTACAGAAATGACCATGTACTAACTTATGATGCCGGAACGTTTCGTTTATCTTCAGTATGTTTGAGATACTGTGTACAAACTTAAGATGAATAAAAATGGTTAAAAATCTTAAAAGAAATATCTTTTCCAAAAGTCAATCCTTTGTCTACCACAGTAGACAAAAAAGCTATTTTTTTCTATCCAGCATATTTTATTTATCCTATTCAAAGCTTATGCTAATCTATGATACATATGCTTCCATAGAAAAATCGAGACAGTGTCACAACAATGTGCAACTAACTTGTCGAGATAGAATTAATTTGGACGTTCCTTTAGAATACTGCTAAGTTGTTCCGTATGAACTAAAAGGCTTCTAAACCTACAATAATGGTATTTAACATTACAAGGTGTCCACATGAAGCTTCCCTGATTTCCAATGTTAATCGTACAGAAACTATGCTTCCTAGAGTTTTGTTGTTTGCGGTATCATGAATAGCAACACAACAAGTGTATTTTGCTGCATTTATTTTTGAAATAGTTATTTTTTGTTGCATTATTATTATGTCATGACAACAATTTTGTTTTTGCTGTAAATGTTTACTTGTCTGAAAAAGCTAAATTTTGTCTATACATAAGTTCTTCCATATGGGCTCCATTCGCATTTTTCTTGTGCTGTCTCCATCTCTGCTCATTAACCAACATCTGCAACAAAAGAAAGGCAATTACATGACATATCAATGACAGCTAATCAAACAGTTTTAAATTACTCAACAAAGAACTACACGGTAAAAACAAGCATTTACCTTTCAGAAATGTTTCCACAAACTTTTAAAAACCATCCTTTTCTGAGATTTCTGAATGATCTTTTTCAAAAGCATTTTGAAGATTAAAGGTTTTTTAAAATGAGAACAATTTTTCTAGATCTAGTGATAACATTTAAGGAAATATAATAGAAACTCTTGTGAGTTACCCACGATTCCGATATGCAGGTATCGGAGCATATAGGACAAATTTTATTGTTTTTACTAGTATCTTTTATTAACCCATTAGTGCCTAGCGTCCCATTTTTGGGACAGTTTTAAAAAATTCAATTAAGCGCCTTTCACACCAGTAAAAAAGCGTATAAATAAATACTTTCTTTCTCGATACAAAATCCTCAGTAAATTAAGATAAAAGTTATTCTTGCTTTAAAAGTGGTGGGAAAATGCAAAATTTGAATTTTAACGAAGAAAATAATTCAGGCACTAATGGGTTAAAAATCTTCAATAGACATTTTTAAAGATGTACTGTAGAAATATATTTTGAAGATTATTGATATAAGATATTAATAATAAAAAGAAAAATTTTACCTATATACTCCGAGCCCTGCGATAAGTGTCCCTTTTGCCTCAGAATCCAGAATACTTCCGAAATTTAACCTTCCTACCCTGAATGGGTCTAATCGACCCAGTCCTATAATACGTTTCATTCGAATCAAACCAGAAAATTTTTCATAAAGTAAATTAAATAAATAACACAAATATTTAAGTTAAATAAGTACGTTAAATGGATTTAAATAAAAATTCTGGTGTGAAATATTTTAATCAAGTTTGAGTAAAGTTTCAACAGGGTAGGAAAGTTAAAGTAGAATTTCTAGGACAAAATTTTATTTTGCTGACCTTTATTTTCGGAAACGTTACCGACTAGCTTTTATAGAGTATTAATCAGTTTCCTAAAAGTGGTATTCACACAAAGTATACTTTTTTTTTTTTGGGGGGGGGGGGAGGCTATTGAGTGAACATTTGCAAATTCAACCAATATTGCACAAAATATAATGATTTTAAAAAATACACATTACGACTGCATTTTGTAATCGTCAATCAACATATTAATAAAATAATATGAAAAGAAATCATTTGCAGATTAATAATCTGTAATTTCAGTTATAAATAACGTGATTACATTATAAATTTAGGATACCCAAATGGTCTGCCAAATGAATACCAGTATTTTTTATTTATTTACTTTTTTCAAGAAAACTTCATAGTACATTTCTACGACATTTGCTCTACAATGGAGTTTGTACAAATTTCGTTATTTTCCAGATCTAATACCAGTATATATATATCTTTTTTAAATCTAGTTAAAAAAAGAAAAAGAAAAAAAAAAGAAAGCGAAATTCTGATTATTTTTTGGAGAGATTTTCTATAAAAAAAATATTGGTACCGAAGAATTTGTCGGTCTGGAAATTCCAGGACTCATACAAAACCTGTAGAAATAATCTCCAAAGGCAGTTTCAGCTAAATTAGCAAGAAAAAAAATTAAAGAAAATACTAGTATTCATAGCTGCCAACTGTTACGCTTTTTTGTTACCAGTAAAATTTAGCAGAAATTTTTGCATTATTTAACCTTCCTACCCTGAATGGGTCTAATCGACACAGTCCTATAATGCGCTTCATTCGATTCAAACAAGAAAATTTTTCATAAAGTAAATTAAATAAATAACACAAAGATTTAAGTTAAATAAGTACGTTAAAAGGATTTAAATAAAAATTCTGGTGTGAAATATTTTAAAGAAGCTTGAGTAAAATTTCAACAGGGTAGGCAGGTTAATCGGCAAATTTCGTCGATTAAATAGAAAAAAATTAGTATTAAATTTTAGTGGTGAGGAAAAAAAACGTAAAAATT
The DNA here is from genome assembly GCA_964019185.1 of Maratus speculifer. Taxonomy (NCBI): domain Eukaryota; kingdom Metazoa; phylum Arthropoda; class Arachnida; order Araneae; family Salticidae; genus Maratus; species Maratus speculifer. The sequence goes on along the minus strand of OZ025293.1, from coordinate 308,462,565 downwards.
GGCAGATATGCAAGAAATTTAAAAGCGGACCATTTGGGACCACTGTAAAAAATTAATATAAAGTCTGGAAGATATCCACGTCTTCTCCCTCTCACATCCTGAGATCTGAACGAAATAATCGAGGGTTTACGAACAAAACTAAGTTCATTAACACTAGAACTGCCATGAGAAGTCATTTTGACTCATGCCAAATTGATAATTTTCGATTCGAAGTAGAAATTTCTTTATATGATACGATAAATGAATACAGCACAAAAATAGGCTAACTAAAAAAGTTCAATAGTTTTTAATAATGATGTGAAATACTCTTCCTAAAAAACGATTAGAATTTGCAGGCTGTTCTGGTGCTAAAACGTGTCGGCTGTAAGCAAAGCTCCACATTAAAGTTTTCTTTACAGGAAATTTTTCTCATATATTTCTATGAACTACATTTAAATACTTATTGGTATAAATGTAAATATATATATAAATGTTTCGCAAATATTTAACATAAAATGAACAATTTTTAAAAGAAGTTACAGATTTAAAAAAATAATGATGAAATAATAAAAAATAAAATTAAATATTTAACTTTTTTTTCAGTGACGGTATGCGGAATATCCGATTGTAAGTGTCGTATTTTTCGAAGAAGAAGACAGGGATTTTAAACATAACTTTTGTAAAAGGAAATTAGCAGAAAATGAAGTTGAATTACTTTTATTTCAATAGCTTTCAAAAGTTTGACCTGCAATTTGAACAAGTAGTATTTTCGTGAACAATTGTTTGGTAAATATAAGCGCATACTCTACTCTTCTCTCTAAAGTTTGTATTATAAGAAAAGCCTAGTAAAAATATAGTCACGAATTTTCATTTAGTACTCTCGTAATCTATGTAACCATGATTAATGAATTACTGTAATCATGACTGGTGATTGCAAATAGCTATGATTAAAAATATTATAAATTAATTATGATTACTAAATAAATACTTGAAATCAAGATTACTTCAGTCGTGACTATTAATCTGATATCAGAAGTACCCTAATTTCCTGCCTATAATCCGCGGATCAAACAATTCTTTCTCGACCCAGAAATTTTATTTCGTAAATGAAGGCAAATATTTACGGCGATCTGAAAAGTTATATTTTATTTAATAAAATTTCTGGGTCGAAAAATGATTGTTTGATCCGCGGATTATACGCAGGAAATTAGGGTAATTGATTGCACCCAACACTGAATTAAACGGACAAGCATTCTAAACTAACTGTGTAAAATAAATATCATTATGTTACTTTTGAATATATAAATTCTGATATACGCAGATGAAAATATTTACTTAAAAATTGAAATCATCCAAAAAACTTATATTTCCTGTTAATATCACATTTTAAAAGCTTATTAATACACTGTAAAAACCACTCGAAAACGTTTTCTAAAATTATGAAATCTCGGAAATCTGTTGGTTTCCATGATTTCTAAAAATGAAGGAGCGCACTTCGGATTCGTGAGTAACATGGAAGGTAGTATATCAAATTTTATAAACATTCTTGTTAGATAAAAAGTCTTTCTCTTCTTACAAACTGAAAATAGTTTCTGAAATTGTGAGAAACTGCGTAGTTGCATTGGATTTCCATAAACATGTACCTTCTATATCTTCTGTATCAAGAAGATTTTCTGCGATATTTTTTCATGTTGTAGTATTTCGTTTACAGTCGGGTATGAGATTTCCGACTTTTTGCAAACTAGTATAACCTTAGAAAAAATGTTCTGTTAAATCGCAAAAATGTTCCGATTAAATAGAATAACAATTTCTCTAAGATTAAACTAGTATGCAAAAAGTCTCAATCTCATCCCTGTTTACATGATAGTTTGCTTATAAGACTAATTATAAATAAAGCAATATGTACTTTAACTCAGGGGTGACCAGAGAGGGGTTTGGGGACGCAAAATGCGTCATACAATTTAGTTTTGGGAGGGAATTTGAGAAAAAGTACATTTTCTTGGGGGGGGGGGGGGTTTAAATTCTTAATATTTCCCCCTTTTTTAGTATTAAAAATATTCTTGATTTTTTCATATCACTTTTAAATTTTTTCAACATTTAATTTCCAGAAAATGTTCCTGTATTTTCTTTCTTTAAATTCTAGATAAGGGCAATAAGAATTCATTCTGTTATGCTGAATTCGCTATCTTTTGAAGTTGCAATAGATTATAAGTAGAATATATATATTTTACAATTGATATTTTGTTTAGGAGGGGAGAGGGGTCAATGTTAAAGTATGGAGATTTTTTTTTGGGGGGGGGGGGGAATTTGCGTCATTGGATTTGGGGGGGGGGATGGTCACCACTGCTTTAACTAGAACTTACACACTTTGGAGGCTCATGTTCAGTATAATGTATAATTCAGTATACGCATTGTAGAGTTGAAAATGTTTTACATGATAATTATTTTGTGCTTCTTATAAGCTATTAAGACCAAGTACTTTCAATTAAATCAAGAAAGTGTATGTTTCATAAATTCATTTCATTATTTAAATTATACTAATGAAGGATGTGAAAGCTACAATCCTATTCTTGACAAATAACACACAAAAATACTATTATTACAATTAATAATTTATAACACTTGTCTGCAAAAACCTAAATCTAAATTTGTAAAATGTATCTTTCGCAAATTTATGCGAATGTAAAACTTTATTAATTTAGGAACATCATCTCACTCCAGAAAATTAAATAAATTTAATCAATATCTAGAAAATGATATCATATTTTAATTTCGCATGGATAGCATATTATGTATCGGAATCTAACAATAAATAAAGTAACACAAGCAGACATCGAAGATCCAACAGACATTCAACTTACGAAATCTAAACATGCACTAGATTGTCGAATTTTGATAATTTATTCACGAAACTAAGCACACTTTGCTCATTTTGAACATTCCTCTAACCTACAAGCGTAGCGACAGACAATATATGCCAGTTACACCAATCAGAAACTAATACAGTTGGAGAATTACAAGCTATGAATTATGAAGAGGCAATGCCAGGATTTCAATAATCAGTATAATTCCCTTCCTCGACAAACTCTGTTGAATTGTTGAATTCTAATTATTTCTACAATGCGTGTGACGAATAAGTGGACATGCTTTAAAGTATTTTTTAACGATTATTTTAATCATAATCTTCTGAAATTCCTCTTCAAATCGTTGAACTTATTTAACACAAGGAGAGCTTTTAAACCAATATTCCTCGATTGAATTATACAATAGTGTTCACACCCTAGCGGTTGAATTTCGCCTCGTTGTGTAACTCATTTTTTTAGCATTCCCTTAGAAAAAAGTCTTCTTTATTAGGTAATTTTATGTACATTATAATAGGGTACGTATCAAAAAATGCCTAATAATAATAATACGCGTAGCAAACAAGAGAATGCTTTATATCAGTTTCCAAAATATTAGTCTTTGCATATATCGCAATTTCCTTAATAAAACATTGATAAATATTCATATTTCTTCTAATGGAATTGTATATAAGTAACAATAATCAATTAACATTCGCGTTTAACGTTTAATCAATTAACAACGCTTTTACGTTATCGAGTTTTGATTATTCGCGAAATATTTCAACATTCCCGTATACTTCGCCAGTGGCGCCAACTTATATGGGCCCATGGGGCACGAACCCATCCAATAATTTGATATCTCTATCCACCCATTATTAATTGAGTCCACCCAATATTTATGTATTTATTCAAAATTTCTTGAGACCACCCAATATTTTTCAAAAGTTGGCGCCACTGTACTTCTCAACACTTTTTAACCCTGCTGTTCTGTTCGCATTTACTATACCTATGTAGTGTTCGGGTCAATGTGAACCGATTTAGAATATTACCTTTTCCAGCAGTAAATGAAAATAACTATTTTAGAAATAATTAAAATAAAATAGTAAAATAAGCTTATATATATATCAAATAATACAAAACACCAGTAAAATAACTTAAAAATATTTGAATACTTACTTTTATTTATAATAATATATAGAAGCCAAATTTAAGCGATAAACATAAAATAAGAATAATAAATCACATTGTCATTGGTGTACACTCATTAGTAAAAAAACTTCATACATCGAACGCTTGGCAAGATTACTTGCCAACCATTAAAATCTACGTTACATTCATATAGAAAAGTTATTTAGATTATGTACTGGAGTAAAATATCAAAAACAGACAGACTTTATCAGTTACGAAACAATACAAAAAAAATTTTAAAAGAAGGAATTTAAGAATTTTTTTTTTTTTTTTTTTACCTTTTTCCATATGATAGGTGAACCATCGCAAAATTCGAGAGAAAAAATAAATAGAATCAACCGTTTCTGTTAGAAAGTAATATAAAAAAATTAAAATGGCAAATATTTTGAATTGTCATATTCTTGAGAAGATAAAATAACTAAGTGTAACCTCTGGCGCCCTCTATAAACAGAGAAAAAATAAAATGTCCAGTGGCAAGTTTTCTTACCAAGCAGCTTTAATAGGTTAAGTGGTTGATAAAACTGTAATATGTGTAAAAAATGGGTAGACATAAAGCATTCATCAGTAACTTGCCATCTTTCTCAATTTTTTTTATCTCCTCTGTTTTATCACCCTTTTTTCTCTTATCTTCTACTGACATTCGTGATATAATGAGGGATTGTTGAACTTCATTTACATAAGTAGAAATGCAAAACCAAAAAAAGTTTAGAAAATACAAGTGCCTGAATATAATACCACATAATCTCTGAATAATAATCAACGCAGACAGAGCTATTTTTGAACAAGTGTGTGAATTACTCGAATCACTTAAAAAATTCATGGACTACCTAATAATATGGGTAGGAAAATACTTAAAGAATATATTGGGTTGGGGAAAAGTAAATTCGTTTTTTCCCAATAGATAGCTTTAAAGTCGCATATCTCGAGTAATACTTACTCAATTAAGTCATACTATACAGCGTTTGAAAGGTAACAGTCTTTAAAAAATTCTAGATATAAAGGTAGCGTCATCTGTTTAACCAGTCAAAAGTTATTGTGTTTTAAAAATAGAGATTTCATAAGATTATTTTCGTCACATTTTAGTTTTTTACTTCCAAATAGGGAAAAATTGGCGCAGGCTCATCGAAACTTGTGTGGCATTTATGGTGATCAGTGCTTAAGTAAACGCCAAAGTCAGAATCGGTTTGCTCGTTTTCCTTCCAAAAATTTCGATGTTAAAGATGAACCTTTCCCTGGCCGGCCAATCCTTAAAAAATCGATGAAATTTTAAAAACAATCCAGGTAGACTGACATATTTCTTCCCACGACATTGTTACGGAACTAAACATCAACCATAAACCACTTTTGAACCATTTAAATAAAATTGGATACCAAAAGAAACTCGATACTTGGGTTCCCCATAAACTTACAGTGAAAAATTTAATGGACAGAGTTTTCATTTGTGAATTGCTACTGAAACGGTATGAAATCGAGCCATTTTTTAAACAAATCATTACGGGTGATGAAAAGGGAATAATGTATAACAATAGTGTGCTAAAAAGATCGTGATCGTAGCTTCACAAACGGTGGCAAAGCCCGGATTGATGTATACGAAAGTGATTCTGAGTGTTTGGTGGGATTGGAAAGGAATTTTCCATCATGAGCTGCTAAACCTGGTCAAACCATCAATTCAACTATCTTCTGTAAACAACTAATGCGATTGAAGCAGGCAATTAAAAAAACCCGGTCAAAATTGATCGAAAGGAAAGGCGCTGTCTTCCGTCACGACAACGCTAAACCACACGCATCTTTAGTCACTCGGCAAAAACTGAAAGAACTTTGTTGGGAAGTTTTGATGAACCCACCGTATAGTCCGGACCTGTATCCGACGGATTACCATTTGTTCCGCCCTATGCAGTACTCTCTTGAAGGTGTTAAGCTGGCTTCAAAAAAGGCTTGTGAAAATCACATTGTTCAGATATTTGCCCAGAACTCTCAGAAATTCTACAGTGTCAGAATTATTGATTTACCAGAAAAATGGCAAAAGGTCATCGAGCAAATAGCACATAAATTTTGATTAGTTTTTTTTTTATTTATATAAATAAATTCACTTTGAAAAACACGAAAAAAAGGAACTTACTTTTTCCCCAACCCAATATTTCCTTTTCTAAAATTCGATATATTTCAAGTTATTTGAAAAAGAAAATATCCTTTAGATATCAATTACTGGAAAATTCACCTTATATGTGGTACTTCTTTAACCCCTTGGAGACGAGCGACCCGTATACGTGCCGCAAAAAGTGCTCAGAATCTTTGTTTACCCCCACCAGTAAAATTTGCCTTATTTAATCGAAAAAATTTCTCTATTTAAGAAGACACAAAATTCTGTTTTAAATAAACCTGTGACATAACATTAAAAATTTCGTAAAAGGCTCCCGTCGCGAAGGGGTTAATGTCATTAATGGTAAGTCATATTTTGAAGAGAAAATTACTCTGAGAATTTAACACTCATTCAATTTATTTAACAATTTAAAATTCATTGACAGAAATTAATTAAACTGCAATATTCCAGTTACACGGCTGTAAGGCTAGCTGCAATCTTGCTCTTGTTTATAGATGAGTTTCAATTGAGCGGATTCATTTCGTAATATTTGAATTTGAGAGCGAAATTAACTGCTTTTTAGAAGGTGGATTTATGTTTGAATTACTTCTTTTCGGATACATTCTGAAATGAAATAAGGTGGAATTGTTCCGGTTCTGCCGTCTCTAGCAGATTATGTCGCTTTTGTCTTCAGCTTCATTTTGTTTGAGAAATGCTTTGGGGTAGAGCAGATGATAATTATAAATTGTAACCATTCAAAAGAATTGCAATTTTGCATAATTAAAGATAGATGACTACACTATAAAAAAAACACTATAAACCCAATATAATCTATGATGTGATTTAACCCATTAACCTCCAAAACTGTAAGGTTGAAATTTTCAACTTTTTAGATGAACGTCGTTTACTACCACAAACTGTGAAAAATAAGTTTCGCTTTACATGTTAAATTTTTATGTCCTTTAAATAATGTCATTTTTTTAGAATTGAAAAATAGTGGTGAAGTTGTAAATAACTTAAATATGTGCATTTATTTTGACTTCTGATGGAACGGAACACCAGTGGGTAATGGGTCATATAAGGACTCAAAAGGTAAACTTTTGTAACCACTTAACTAACCAATATTTTTGAAAAAAGCTTCCAAATAATGCCTTTTTTTCATGTCTTTTATAGAATTTTATAAGTTTTTACAGAATTTTATAAATCTTTCATTAACTTTTTTTCAAAACTGAAATTTTTGCATAATTGAATCAGATAAATGATCGGATTAAATAATTCAAAATTTATAATAAAAATTTACTAGTGAGAACAATAAACCATGATTGGAATACTGATGATACCCATTACGTGGTACTGGCGAAAGCACGTTGCCAATACGACGTACGGGCTAATCAGGGAAGCGGTTAAAGAATATAATGAACATAATCTAATTTTTTGAAGAGAAATATTAATGCTTGGAACTCTTGTGGGTGAATTTGTTGAAAATATCCAAAAGCCACATTGGCTCCAGTATTTTGCAAGCAAAAGATTCGGTTTATAATCTACGCAAAAAAGTGCATTAATTTATTTTCAAGTAAATTTGGTCGAATATTCCCGATACCATTGTGACATTTAGAGTTTAACCCATTCGTGCCCAAGACCTTTTGCGCAAATTTTATTCAGTTGGCACCACTATATTTAAAAGAATTAAGTTTAGTTCATTAATTACGAAAATGTTTCAATTAAATAAAATAAAGATTGCTGTTCTTTTTTACCGGTGTCAAAAACAGTGCTACATGCACCTTTTGAAGCGTCCCTAAAAAGGGACGCTAAGCAATAATGGGTTAAAACTAAGTGGGAAGAAATTCACCCATCACAGCTTAAGGGGCTACTTCCGTCAAATAAAGACTCTTTCGCTAATGCTAATCCTATGGAAGAAATTTATAATGATATTGTGGTTGCATTTATATATATACTCTGCTCAAAACAATTAAAGGATATTTGAAGTTTTATATAAAATAAATATATAAACGAAATTTTTTTTGCCGAAAATACATGAAGAGAATCGCAAATGCAAATTTTTCTAGTTTTCAAACTGTGGAGTATGTAAATTTTGAGTTCGACGTCAAAAACGTCACTTCAGCGGCAGCGAATGAAATCTGACTTTCAACTCGATAAAAGAAAATGAAGACAAGGACGATCGGCATTCAGTGATTGCTTTGTTTCGGTGAGTACGATGTCTCAGCGAAGTCATTTGACAGATTCAGAAGCTTGGAGAATTGTTTGTAGGTTAGAAGGGGGCCAAACTCAAGCCGAAGTAGCGCAAGCCATTGGAATGTCACAAAGTGTCATTTCCAGGATCTGGAACCGTTTTTTGGAGAGTGGATGTGCAGGCCGAAGACCAGGGCAAGGTCGTAGACGGGCAACAACGCCCAATGAAGATCGGTATTTAGCGTTAACAGTTCGGAGACACCGAAACATGAACGCTACACTTCTCCAACAACACCTTCGCTCGGCTACAGGCACCACGATTTCAATTCAGACTGTCCGAAACCGGCTCCATGCTGTAGGTCTGTATACTCGCCGACCGATGGTATGTGTTAGATTAACATCAAGGCATCGTCGCGACCGCACGGAGTGGACAACCGAGCATGTCAACTGGAGGAGAAATGAATGGAGCAATATTCTGCTTTCTGACGAGTCCCGTTTTTCTGTGCATCCGGATAATAGGCTTATTTTTATCTGGAGGGACCGTGACAGTAGGAATAATCCTGTGTTCGTGCACGAAAGTGTCAGATTTGGCGGTGGAGGAGTGTTGGTGTATGGTGGCATCTCCATCGACGAGCGCACTGACCTCTACATCATTCGAGATGGAGCTCTGACTGGTCGCCGATATAGGGATGAGATCCTCAGACCTATTGTAGTCCCTTACGCTGCATCAATCCGAGATAACTTCATTTTAATGGACGATAACTGCAGGCCACATCGTGCAAACCTGGTGGAGGATTTCCTTTTCGAGGAAGGAATCGTTCGAATGGAATGGCCAGCGTGTTTTCCAGACATGAATCCAATCGAGCACGTTTGGGACGCTCTAGGAAGACAAGTTTCTGGCCGCCAACAACCCCCACAAACTCTCCAAGAACTGGAAAGAGGTCTTCTGGAAGAGTGGGGCAGAATACCCCAACTCGTCATTAATAGCCTCATTGAGCCCATGCCTCAAAGGTGTTCAACGTTGCTGGCCGCCCGTGGAAACCATACCCCCTACTGAAAATGATTTTCTTTGAAGAAAACACCTTTTCTTATTCTTTTTTTCTCATATGCACAAATTGTGTTCTTTTTCCTTTTGTACACAAGGCTATTTCCATGCGATCTTATTTGTCTGTTACGTACTACGATTTTTGGCTACGAGTATTTTATATCGAAAAAATGTGACTTATTTCGTCGAAGATATCTCATCAAACGAATAAAACGAAGCGAACTTTTCGAAAATACCGGTGACCAACAAGCATAGCAATTTACAGCTGTGTAACAGACAAACAAATTCGCATGGAAATGGCCACAAATGCGCAATAAAATGCATTTTTTTCTGCCAAACATGTGTAATTTATGCTCATATAACCTACTATGTCTGTCGACCATGTATCAGTCAGCTAAAAAGTTTCCCAGATACAAAATCCACCGAAAACTGCAATATCCTTTAATTGTTTTGAGCAGTGTATATATACAGGGTGATTCCAAATTTTTTTTACAATAAAAGAAGTGTGATAGTACAAATCAAGACAAACAATATTAAATACGAGACCAACGGTCCCAAACGTTTTCCAAAGGAGATAGCCGCCATTAAAGTTTAGGGACCAAGATTTCAAATAAACATAAAAAACGGAAAAATCGGTCGATTGATTTGCGGTTTTCACTGAAATTGTTCTTTATGTCGGCATTTTCTTAAAATTAAATTATAAAGATAAATTTCGAAAAATGCCGATAGAGGGCGCTTTAGAATTTGGAGTAACGAACAACTATTTTTTGCCGGTATTTTTTGCATCTCATTAAATGTTTTCGTAAGCTTAGACTCAAACTTAAATTTTGAACTCAAAATCTGAAAGTGGGAATGCTTAAGTAGCACAAACTGAACTGTGTTCAGAAGGTTCAAATTTCAAATGATTATAAAAAACGGAAAAATTGGTTCATTGATTTACGGTTTTCACTAAAACTATTCTTTATGTCGGTATTTTCTTAAAAGTAAATTATAAAGATAAATTTTAAAAATTTTCGATAGAGGACGCTTTAGACTTTGGAATAACGAACAACTATTTTTTGCATCTCATTAAATGTTTTCGGAAGCTTAGACTTAAATTTTGAGCTCAAAATCTGAATAGTAGGGAGTGGTTAAGTAGCACAAACTGAACTGTGTTTAAGGGGGCGGGGGAAGGTTCAAATTTAAAATATTATAGAAAATCGAAAAATTGGTCGATTCGTTTGTGGTTTAAAATAAAATTATTCTTTAAATCAGTATCTTCTTCAAAATAAATTATAAAGATAAATTTCAAAAAATTCCGCTAGAGGGCGCCTTAAACTTCAGAGTAACCAACAATTAAATTTTAACCATTATTTTTTGGTTCTAATTAAGAAAGGAAGCTTAGATTTAAACTTAAATTTTGAGCTCAAATTCTGAATCGTTGGGGGGGGGGGGGGGGACTTAAGAAGCGCAAACTGATGTGTGTTCAGGAGTTGAAATTTAACACTCTCCCCTCTTCGAACACAATTCAATTTTTCGCTACTTAAACACTCCCAACGATTCAGAATTTGAATCCAAAATTTAATTCTAGCTTTTGAAAGCATTTAATGAGATTTAAAAAAATAACAGTTAAAAATAGCTGTACGCCACTCCAAAGTCTAAGGCGCCCTCTATCGGCATTTTGTGAAATTTATCTTTAACATTTATTTTCAAGAAAATGCTAATTTAAAAATTAGTTTTAGTGAAAACCGCAAACGAATCGAGAAATTTTTCCGTTTTTTATAATCATTTGAAATTTGAACCCTCTGAACACAGCTCAATTTGTCTACTTAACCACTCCCAAATATTCAGGTTTTGAGCTCAAAATTTAAGTCTAAGCTTACGAAAGCATTTAATAAGGTGCAAAAAATAACGCAAAGAAAGAGTTGTCCGTTACTCGAAAATCTAAAACGACCTCTATCGGCATTTTTTGAAATTTATCTTTATAATTTATTTTCACGAAAATACCTACATAAAGAATAGTTTTAGTGAAAACTGCAATTCAATTGACCAATTTTTCCGTTTTTTATAATCATTTGAAATTTGAACCCTCTGAACACAGCTCAGTTTGTGCTACTTAACCACTCCCAACTATTTAGATTTTGAGCTCAAAATTTAAGTTAGAGTCTAAGCTTACGAAAACATTTAATGAGATGCAAAAAATACAGGCAAAAAATAGTTGTTCGTTACTCCAAAGTCTAAAGCGCCCTCTATCGGCATTTTTTGAAAATTATCTTTATAATTTAAATTCCAGGAAATGCCGACATAAAGAATAATTCTAGTGAAAACCGCAAATCAATCGACCGATTTTTCCGTTTTTTATTTTATTTGAAATTTTGGTCCCTAAACTTTAATGGCGGCTATCTCCTTTGAAAAACGTTTGGGACCCTTGATCTCCTATTTAATATTGTTTGTCTTGGTGTGTACTATCATCCCTCTTTTATTGTAAAAAAAATTTAGAATCACCCTGTATATTGCATTGGATACATGAGATTGGTCTGAATGCAGCAGTTTTTAATCTTTTCAATTTTGGTTGCAGATATTTTTTATAAAGGTGCTTTCGCTTTTCAAACCGGTTCCGAAAATGAAAACGTCCTAATAAAAAATAATTGTAAATACAATCAAAAAAGTAAAAAACGGCCTGCAGTTTTTCAAATCAATCTTAGGTATCCAATGCAAAAAAATCTTTTAAAAATATTAAAATTCAAACGGGAATTCTTTGTAAATTTCTTCCATAGGATTAATATTATTGAACAGATTTTTTTCATTTGAATGAAGTAGCATCTTAAAGGGCTAAGCGTATTTGACAACGAGAGTACCAGACTTGGAGTAATCGATTTTCCTAACACATTGCAGGATAGTAGAAGAATGAACCATAACTGGCAAATTTTACGCTTTTCTAATACCACTAAAATTTAATTGAATTTTCTGAGTTAATTCATTCCAGATTTCAGTGATTAAATAAAACAAAATTTACTATTAAATTTTAGCGATAAGAAAAAGATTAAAAGTTGGCAGGCGTGCCAAAATTAGAAAATACTGTGTTCACCGGAAAACTCGTGTCGATTTTGAAGGGAAATTGAAGTGCAGAAGGTTTAAATTTTAATGTACATTTATCAACTTATATATGTGACATTGAGTTCTACAACCTTCCTTTTGTCTGTCAAGAAGTTTTTTTTTTAACGTTTGAGATTGAATGAGAGATGCCCTTATTAAGAAGCTTTTTTATATCATTTAACCCTTTCCGGCGCCGTGTGTCCTGTCTGGACACACCTAATTCCAAACTTGCAATTGGCACCAATAATATTTTAATAAAATCTTGCTTTTACAGTAAAATCTTAAAATAAGGAGTTCTTGAATTCTTAAAAATCGTTGGTAAATTCCGGTGTCAGTCGATAATTTCTCATTTTACTAACAGAATCTGCCCACGCCGTAAAGGATTAAAGAGACAATTTTTTGAGAAGAGAGGATGTGTTTTACCTTATAGAGTACTTAATTATTATAATTTTTATTTATGAAATGTTATGCATAATATGATATGCAAAGCTTATTAAATGATTAAAAATTAACCTGAAACATAAAATAAAATGTAAAAAAATTAATAATAATCCACTATTTTTTTTTTTAACAAACGTCATTACTTATATTTACGGAAAAGTGTATATAATTACATGTGGTTTGGTATGAAGCTTTGTAAAGGATACTGTTAGGTAGAGATATGCCTATTTTCTACCTTTTTATATGCCTATTTTCTACTGAAAGAATATGTAAGTATTTTTTAATGTAGTAACGTGATTTTTGTACGTAGTTATTATGTACGGTTGTGGAAAAGAAAAGTAAACACCCCTACTAGCTCCTCAAAAAATTATCGTAGAATAAAGTTACTGGTGTCGAAAGATTGGAAATAAAGTCTGCTTTTAAATGATTGTGAAATTTGCTTAGGGAGCCATACACATATTAAAACAAACCCAAACTTCATTTTTTTTTTTTTAAGGCAATACCCAATTTTAACAAAATATTTCAATTCTTTGCTTCGAATTATGCCTAGAAGCCAAATTTCAAGCCGTTTGAATGATAAGTTTTTGAATTATAAGCATTCAAAATTTAGTGCTTTTAATGTAAAATTATTTTTCCATATATTTTTTTTAATATCTCTTGAAATTATACTCCTAATGTGCTAATTTTTTTATGTAGTAATAATAATAAAACACCCATACGTAAATATGTTGAATTTCCAATTTTTATAATTTTATGATATGAATTATGAATTATGGAATTAATATTCGAAAAAATTATAAACTGCAACCTACAATTTTTTCACAGATTTAGATTTATTAAGTCATGCCTTTATGGAAATCCAAAATTTCAAATTTGTCTTCTAAGTAGTTTTTAAATTATGCTTACCGTAATTTCGGGTGTATAAGCCGTGGACCAAACAATTCTTTTTGAACCCAGAAATCTTATTTGGTGATTGAAGACAAATATTTACGGTGATCTAACTAGTTATAATTGTTTTAAAAAAATTCTCGGTCGAAAAAGAATTGTTTGATCTGCGGTTTATACACCCGAAATTACGGTACTGTAATTTCCTGCGTATAATCCGCGGATCAAACAATTATTTTTAGACCCAGAATTTTTTTTTAAGAAATGTAACTCCTCAGATCGCCGTAAAAATTTGTCTTCAATCGCCAAATAATATTTTTGGGACCAAAAAGAATTCTTTGATCCGCGGATTATACACAGGAAATTACGGTAACCACTTAATTGTCACATTAAATTACGGTTTAAAAATTCAAATTCATTACTGCCACAACTTTTTCGAAAATGAAATAGCCATCTCATTTAATGACAAGTAAAATGATACTAGAACAGAACCAATTACACTATTTTATAAAACTGGTGGAAATCAAATAATTCTGAATAAAAGCCGTGAAGCTTGCAGCCCATGAATGTCTTGGGCGCGACGATTAACCCCTTGGGGACGAGCCAGGCTCTTATTACCGCATGGGCAAATCGGGACTTTGCCCATATGCCCCAGACCTTAAGGGGCCCCCAAATCCATACATTACATTATAAAATATTTAATTTCTTTTTCCAATTCTAATTATTCCATAAACTGAAGTTATTAATTTCATTTTACAGTAATATATCAAATTGCTAAAGTCATGTAAAAGAGTTTTGTTCTGTATAAAGAAAAAAAAGTGTTTTTTTATTTATTATACTATTTAATTTAGAATTGATGGAGGTAAGAATTTTCTTTTATTTATATCCAAAGGGCGAAAATATGTTTATGCATTACACATACACATATGATTGATCTTCAGTTTTATTTGAATAACGTTACAATGATTCGAAAGAGGCCCCCTAATTTATCTTTGCCCAGGGCCCCAGTTTGTCATAATCGGGCCCTGGGACGAGCAACACGTTTACGTGCCGCAAAAAGGCTTAAGCAACCTTGTTTAGCCCCACCAGTAAAATTTTACTATGAAATTTGCCTTATTAAATCGGAGCATTTTCTCGATTCAATTAGACACAAATATCTGTTTTCAAAAACCGGTGACAAGACCACAAATCATTAAAAATTTCTTAAAATATTCCCGTCGCGAAGAGGTTAAGTGGTTAAAAAACGGCAAAATGATGGTTTAAAGCGCCATCTACAATAGAAGGGCTACATATTTTGGAAATTCATTTACTATCCTGTAATCTAACAGTCTTCAATGACTGCTTGAGGGGCGCCAAAGATGCATTGATCAAAAATGGGACTCTCTCAGTCAACAATCGTGAACCGAACTTCAATTTGTATTCAGCCCCTAAAATATGCTCGTTCTAAAATAATTAATTTCTCGCAAACTTATCTTACGAATTCCATGGAATTTTGCTTTTTTGGCAAATTGAAGGGTGTAGAGTTAATTTATACTGTCAGAATTGGGTACTTCTATTGAATTTTTTTTTCTTTCATTTCATTTTTCTGGTGCAAATGAAGCCTTTAGGATTTAAAATTAGGTGGTCCAAAAATAAACCACCGCCCTCAAAGTAGTTAACCCTTTGTGCACTGATGGTACTTTTAAGTACCAATGAAGAAAATCTATTATAAAATTTATTTATTTAGTCTATTATGAAAGTTTAACGTTCTTGCCACACAATAAACTCTTCTCGATCAAATTTAGATAGCGTACAGGAATAGTCGAAGCTAAATATTTTCAAAACGTGATGATATTCTTAATCATTTCCATTGGAATAACTTTTCTTTTAAGAAAAAAGTTACATTAAAAATCTTAAACTACAAAAGCTTTTCCATTTACAGAAAAGAACATAATACATTTAAAGACATTCTTTTTTTAAGATTTGGGATATTTCCATGAAAGTATTTTTTGTTAATTAATAAGATTAATTTTGGAAATGTTTTACAAAAAAAAAGTTATAACTATCGATATATTGAATCAGTTTTAATTAAAAAATGTGTCTAAATTTCACATTATCATAATTTGAAAATTCCGGTATATGTTCAGATATTAAAGGACATAATTATTGAGGTAAACAATTTCTTGATAAATAATTCGGTAGATAAAGGGTTAATGAAAATAGGCTCGAGACTGGATCTTGCAGGTCTCTGTTCTCTACTCTACAACATACATAAAAATAATCCAAATCTGTGATTACCATGGTTGTTCCTCTCTTTGTGAAAAGGGAAGATTTTTTAAAAATACATCTCTCGTACTGACGTGGATCCTCTTGACTTTGGAGCCTGTGACAGCGCATATCAAATCCAGCATCTTAACCCCTTCGCGACGGGAGTCTTTTACGAAATTTTTAATGTTTTGTCACCGGTTTTAAAAAACAGAAATTTGTCTCTTATTAAATCGAGAAAATGCTCCAATTTGATAAGGTGAATTTTACAGTATAATTTTATTGGTGGGAATAAACAAGGATTCTTAAGCCTTTTTGCGGCACGTATACGTGTCGCTCGTCCCCAAGGGGTTAAGGCTCCACACTAGTCACTGAAAAAGACCCGGGTGTTAGTGCTAAATCTATGGGGATGTTCTTTTCAAATATCTCGCTCAATTTTTAATATTTTTACATAAATTTTTGCATAGGATAGCTGAGGACGATCCACAACCGGGCTAGTTTTTACTTTTTCAATTTTGGTTTCATATTTAAAAAAAATACTTTATCTTTCAGAACCGGTTTGAACCGGTTGTGAAATTGAAACTATCATAATATAAAAAATTTGAAACCAAAATCGAAAAAATAAAAACTAGGCCAGTTGTGGATCGTCCTCAGCTATCCTATGTAAAAAATTCATGTAAAAATATTAAAATTTGAGCGAGGTATTTGAAAAGAACGCCCCCATAGACTTAACATTATCATCCTGGTCTTTTTCTATGTTTAGTGTTGCATCTTGATCACTCGGCCACTGATCACTTCAAAGAGTGCAAGTTTAAAATGAATCGTTTAAACTCGTGTAAGAAATTGTAAGAATTTGCGAGAGAAAAACTCTCAAAGTCTAAAATTTAACAAAGTTCCACATATGGTCGGAAAAGCAAAAAGACGAAATAGATCACAATCCATCTTCACGATAGACAGTTTTTTAGACAAGCGGAGAATGGGCGCGCCGGAGGGTCGCCACTTTGAAGTCACCGGTCAGGTGAAATTCAGAAAATCTCCCACGGACTGACCAAACTATTGCACAGCATAATTGAAACTTGGCTCGACCAATAAGAAGACAATTTGTTAATGACATAAGAAAAATAAGTTCTAAGTGGACAAAAAAATAACCGATGGTTTTTACGGGTCGGAAATAGATGATGAGGAAAGAAGAGGGAGTCTTGTTCTCGGAAGCCAGAAAGGAAGGTTGGAATACCCGTTTTGGGGAGAGGGATTTTTCTCTCCAGGAAAGAGGCTTGACAGTTCAGCGGTATTAGCTGAGGGTCAAGGTATATTACTCCGGATATTGGAGTATGAAAAAGTGACTGAAGTCAGGTCATAAATTGAACAAAGATATCATCTTGTAATGAACAGTTGATTTGGATATTCGTTGTGAATCTACGATATAGACTGATATTCTTTGGTCAGGGACTATTGACTATATTTTCATCTGACTGACTTTTATTGAAACTAGAATCCTTCATAATCTAAATTATTAATGTTTGTGAATGTGACTTATGTAACCAAGAATTTATTATTACATTTAATAAAATGTTTCTATTAATTCATACATGAGTCTGCGCCTTATCGAAGTAACCGCACCACGCTACCCGGTCTTCATTGAAGGCATTACACTAGCTTTTAAATGTTTCAATGATTTTCTTCAAATGGGTGATTTGTAAGGCTTTTTAAAATTCTTGTTCAGAAAGCTCAGTAACTTAAATTTAATTGCAAGGACATATCGCCGTTATGAAATAATGGTTGGTATTTTAACACTTATAGAATAATAGAGGATAAAGATTTTCAAATATCAGGCATATTTTTAACAAGACATAATTTGATTGTTAGATGTAAAATATGAATATTATATTTTTAATAAAATTCGAAAAGATTACTCGATAATTAAATTCTATAACATAGCTTCTAATTTCTGGTTCTTTCATTAAATTCCATTTTATTATAAATTATAAATCATATATATTATAAAGCAGAAGTTCTGAAACTTCCAAACGGGTGTTTTCGAAAACTACCCGATGGATTTTTTTGCCGATTGTATCATTCGATAGGAAATATTTTTCCGAAGGTTTATAATTCAGATTTATAGGGATAACTCTGATTTTTCATAGTAAATTTCGTATTTTTCGGTTATTTTTGACAAAAGGGTTGCCAGTAGCTGTCTTTGGCGAAAATTATAATTGCTAAAAGAGTTAAAATGGCTATATCTATTAGAAATATTACAAATATCTTGCAAATGTTAGCAGAAAATAACTACTGATAATATTAATAATAATAAAGAAAGACCGCTTAAATGAGGCGTAATATTATAAAAATATTTTTATCTTAAAAATGAAAAAAAAAATATTTGTAATGCTTAAAAAATAAATTATCGTGAAATATAACAATTGGTTCAACTTTTGGCGACTTATCCCTGGTGTTAGAATAAAAACATGAATTTCAGAAATTGATTAAATGAATTTTGAATGATAGTTATTTCCCTTTTTATTATTTTCTTTCTCTTTTTTATCGAATTTCCGTATAATATAACTTACAGAAGAAAAAAGCAGACCTGATTGTAAAAGTCACTGTAAGTTGTGAGTTACTATTCGTTTCTATACCATTTTCATCTTGCTTTTGTCGCCAAAGAATGTTTTTTTAAGCCGAAAATGCACTACTGACTTAATGCCTGACTTAGGTTCTTAATGGTCGCAATAATGTTTTTTTTTTCGAGTGAAGATAATTTTTAGAGTATATTTTAATATTCAATCGTAAATTATATAGATATTAGTATAACTCTTTTATTTCTTTTTGCAAATGTTTTCATTGTTAATTTAATTTTTCTTGCGTCATTTCGTCAATTTCATTTACAGGAAAAATTTCAATTTTAAAATTTAAAAACTGAAGAAGGAAAGATTACCCCATCGATTAAAAATCTACCCCCAAATTCCAAGATTAAATGTCAGTAATGGATGATCGTAAATGTCACATTCACTTGACATTAAGTATAATATAAATACTAATTATGTCATCAAGTGATTTTTAATTCGACATTTTATTTCTACTTTTATATATGTTCTGCTAATTTGTTTTTCGTTATTTAAATGAAAATTTATGCTAATCTATATAATCTGGCTAATAGTTTGGCGATTTGTACAATTTGGCGAAATTGGTCGACGGTATAACCAAGTAGTACTGAAGGAAAAATTTTGCAATTCAAACTAAATTTATGCAATTATGCGTTATTACTATAGATAAATTCAACATTTTGAAATGAAAAATTCCCGCTGAACAAAATTTACAAGTCTTTTTTAACTGACCATTTCCTCTTCAATATTTCTTCAATCAAACTTTCGCTATTCTCTGTCGCGCAGGCTAACAAAAATGTATTTTAAATATTTTATTAGATAAAACGTAAATAACATTTTTCTATTTTTTTAAAAATATTTTTAAAATCTAATTCTACTATTATGTGTCTTACAGGACAAAATAGCAGAATTACTTTTAAAAATGGTTTTATCTGCTAATTGTATGTTATTTGTTTATTTGGGTGTTTGAATTTATTTTTGTCATCAAACAATGCGATTTTATACCAAGAAGGCATAAGCCGGAGCGATGTTCACAATTACTAAATTCTCTCACTCTCTTTTAAATGTGTGAGAGCATTTTTAGGATATTTTTTTATGTTTAATTGTAAATATATAAATAGCAGTTATAGCAAAAAAAAAAAAAAAAAAAAAAAAAAAAATGCGTATAATGTTTAAATTTTAGTATGTCTTCCTCATCCAAACTGTAAAATAATTTAATTGCAACTTTTTAAAGTTTTGGCGCAGATCTCATATACGCACCACATTTGCACAATTGCAACAAAATGGCGATTTTATGCCACACATGGTAAACCGACTATGATTGTTTATTTATTGATAAACTATTTATTAACTTTCATTTTGTTTTTTAAAATAATATAAATCATTTTGTTCTATAGCTATTAATTAAACTTTTTTATTTATTCTTTTTTTAAAATAATACAAAATAATTAAAAAATATTTATGAAATTGGTAATTAAAAACCAAGTTCTCCAAATTGGCGCCAGAAAAAAATTGCGCCAATGTGGTTCATACATGACATCTCTGTCAAAGTTTTTTCTTATACATCAGTAGGGAAAATGCAGTATAAATACCAATTAAAAAATTTTCCAAATGGAAATTTTGCCACGGATTTGGTCATATACTCATCGAGGTACCTCACTGGCGCCAAAATGGCCTTATTTGCCTCATATGGTAACTCAGCTATAGTTGTTTATCTGATGATAAGTTGTTTATTTACTTTCATTTTTTTTTTCTTTTTTGAAATGATATTTGTTGTTTTGTTCTACAGTTACTTTTTATTTATTGTTAATTGCTGTTTAAAATGATAGAAAATAATAAAATATACATAAATTTCTTTGGTATTCTAAAACGAGGATTTTGCCACATTGTAGTTGGTTGCAAGATAATCGTGTTAAACCTATTCCGTATATGATGTCTGTGTAGGAATCTTTTGTGAAATATGAAAAGTGCAAATTGGCTACTACTTGATTATCACGTAAACCAATTTCGCCAAATCGTTCGCCAAATTATACAAATTTACATAATTTTATCTTAAATAACTAAAGAGAAAATGCTTAAATACGAAAGAACAAATAATTTTGTTTTCATTTTTCAGGAGGAAATTTTGCAATAATAAAGTAATTGTTGTAGTGAGAATTTTAATGTGTGTGTGTTTTTTTTAATCGTTGGCAACTTGCTGTAACGAAAAATGTTTATTTTTTTCCTGCTATTATTTTGTAAGAGCTGGTTTTGTGAAAGCCATGTTAAGATGGTATTCAAATTTTTGAACCCTTCCCAATTACCACCCCTGGGGCCGATTTTGCTCATTTGCAATTCCCACTGAGATATTAACCATCCCAATATACTTGACGAGTTTGAAGATGATTCTTGCATAATTGTGCCTTTTATCCCGCGGACAAAATTTAATATATATATAAACTTTTTAGGTGGGAGTAGCTTTGGGTTCCTGGCTTCACATAATGAAAAGTTGTGAAGAAATTTTTCAGAAGTTGTACCATGGTAACGACTGTAATAATTAATATTTCTACAGATAAGGGAAAATTTTAAATCCTGTTGCCATAATTGTCTCATTTTGCTTCCAAATGTGCACTGTTAGTAATAAACTAAAATAGTTACTTCTAAATAGCTGGTTTTTGCGCAACGTTTAAGATAATTTAATATCACAATGGTGTCTAAATCGTTTTCAGCTATAAGCAAGGTGCTGCTAGAGGTCCAAATTATTTAAAATACAAATTTAAATTCACCAGTTCGTTTCATCCACGGTTGATTTTGAAATATTGACCAGCACAGCGGGCATAGCCTGCTAGTATTATATAATTTCAGATTAGTATAATCAAAATTAATAACTTTGCACATATAAAAAACATATTTTACAGCAATATTATTGCGTGTATGCTGCAAGTCAAAATCTTGATATTTTAATATGACAGAAAGACATTAATGGTAATGGGCCTATTAAAAAGTGACTATGTATTAGAAATGCATAAAAATATAAAATAGTGTTTCATAAATGATATTAAGACCTTTACTCATAGTTAAAATGGTTTTAGAAAGCTACTGAACATTTATAACACATTTGTTCAATAAAACATTTATTTTACAGATTAAAGACTTTCATCATTTTTATTATTTTTAAATACTTTGTGTACATTTCATTCTTTCCAATATTATTCAGACTTCTCACAGATGCTGTGTAAAAATAAATTACTGAAAATAATGTTATTTAAAGAATTTATTATTAATACCATTGTTATTATTTAACGAATAAAAATATCAATACGTTTGTAATTAAAATCCATAGAATTCAAATAGAGTTCATTTTTAAAACTTTACTTACAAAATAAACGAAGTATGTTTAGTAGCTGCCGTTTTTAAGTTATTATTATGAAAGAATGTTGAAGTTTTAAGTAAAAGGGTAATGCACACTGAGCAATTTGAAAACCGTAATTAATTATTCATAATTTTAATTTTTTAATGATCTCAAGAACCACTTAAAATACCTTATCCAAAATTTTCATATTGATATCCAATAACAGCAATAAACATTAACTGTTATTTCTCAAAAATTCATTGGTAAATAAAAAAGTTTATTTCGTGGTCCACAGTACCATTCCTTTCTAACAGCTGAAGAGGACCCTACCTATTGGACTATAACTCAGTTTTACGGATTTGAGTGCCTCGAAACGGGATGAAATCGCCTGATCGCCTTCGCCACATGGCGGTTGAAAATCTAGCAGGCTGGCGCTTATCCAGCTTGAAAACTACAGCGCTATCTGCTGGCGTATATTTATATGACAATCGCCAGATGGCAGCACTATTCTTCAAAAACTGATAAAATCGGCTTACATCTTTTCAGACATGCTACAAAATGGAATTATTTATTTATTTATTTATTTATTTTTAATATAATAATGTATTTTTCTCTCATTTGAAAAAAAAAATGCTTTTATAAATATGTATGGGCTTTCACATAAAATCGTCGGTTTTGTGGATATGGAGTTAATATAAGGTTGCATTCTCCATCAATTAAATTCAGCATAATTTTTCATAAATAGAAATCTCTATGGTAGAAAATTACGATCCGAAAAAAATGTACGAAACACTATCCGTCAGCCACACATAGATGCAGCAGATTATAAAGGCTTCTTCAGACATTCAATATACTTTTTTTTTTCAATCTTTTTTCTTTGAAAGTCACTTCTTTTAACCCTTTCCGGCACGGACAAATTCTGCTAGTAAAATGAAAAATTATCGACTATCACCGTAATTTACAAACAACTTTTTTAGAAATTAAGCATCCCTTAATTTAAGCTTTCATTGTAAAAGCAAAATTGTATTAAAATTTTATTGGTGCCGTTTGCAAGTTTGCGATTAAAATTAGGTATCCCGGACTGGGCACAGTGTTCCAGAAAGGGTTAAGGGGGTAGTAAGGTTAATTCGAGGGAAAAAAAGCATATTTTCTATCATTTTTTGTAAGGATACAATTAATATTTATTTATTTGTATAGTTATAGTATAATGATATGTCATTTAAAGAGTATTCTGTGAAATTTTCATTAAGAAATATTAAAAAATAAGCCAATGACAGAGAATCTTCGAAGACGTCCCAAAAAAAGTTGATTCGCGGTGAACCGCATAACTCATGACTGGATCAACTGAAATTAAAAAACCAAATTGATTTAATTAGTTGATTAGTTTCCTCGGGGAACGCTGTCAAGTTTTTTTTATTATTATTGATTTTTCAATTTTTTACAAGGCTCGGAAGTCAAAATACTGATTTTTCATTAAAAAAATCTGATATTTTGTTTTTTAAAAGTAAGTTAAAAAAAAAAACTCGACAGCGTTATCTCGTAATTTATATAAAGAAAGAGTGTGTAAAATTTTAAAAATATCGGTTCAGTAGATTTTGAGCTACGGAGTTCACCGGCTTCGAAAAAGCGAAGTGTCAGAAAAACACGTTTAAAGTTTCACAGACGTTTTTGTCGAAATTGATATTTGTAAATTACTGTTTTTTTCATATACTTACACAGAATCATCAATGCACCATGTACACACGTGTACGTGTACCTTCGGAAAGGTCCATTATTTTGGCAGTATGCCAGGACAGGCCTTTGAAACCTGGTCAAGCAGTAGCAGCTACTTGGTAGCTGATTGTTGCGGCCACATTCCTCAGTGTGAAATCGGAGGGCGGAGACTTACAAGTGTATATCTCCGTCAGTTTTACTTCAATTGCTTTCAAATTTTCACAGAATAATCTTAAGATGTGGTGCATTAATATAAAATTAAAATTAAAAAATGCAAAAAAAAAAAAAAAAAAAAAAAAAATTACCTTACTACCGCCTTAAGGAAATAACAGAATGAAAAATCTTGCAGCACACAATGATTATGATACTCTTTTTATTATTATCAATGTATTATAGGGAAATTTCATTTTTTATATACCGTAATTTCGGGTGTATAAGCCGCAGCTCAAACAATTCTTTTTCGACCCAGAATTTTTTAAGAAACAAATATAACTAGTTAGATCGCCGTAAATATTTGTCTTCAATCACTAAATAAGATTTCTGGGTCCAAAAAGAATTGTTTGAGCCGCGGCTTATACACCCGAAATTACGGTACATTGAATTTGCTATCTGAACAATTTTGAAACCACATAACACAATTTAAATCCCTTTTAAAACAATTACTGCCCGTAAATTGAAATGAATGTGAATTTTTTCCGTTCAACCCTTTCCATATGCTCTGTAACTTTTTAAACAGTAGTAAAACTAATGTTTAATTCGTCCAGAAAATACATATTTTTTTTTATTTTTTTTTTTTTTTTTTGAAATTACTATTTATACGCGGTGATGTATGCATACTCTTTTGTCGAATATTGTATATGAATTTTATGTTTTTTTTTTTTTTAAATACTCATATCGTTGGAAAAATGAGTTAACTCTCGAGTACACATTTTCAGCAAATCGTGTCTGTACAAGCTAATTAATTCGAGTTATTTTTGGAATTCCTGTATACATTCTGTAGTACTTTTACGTACCACATAACATATTAATATTTAGTTAAATTTGAAACGCATAACACATCTAAAAATTCTATTACAATTACTGCTCAAAGACGATTATGAATACATATATATTTGGGACTTTCTCCAAGAATTTTCAAATAATTCCATTTAATCTGTGGAAGACCCTATAGAGTACCTCAATAATATATACAGGGCTCGCACCGTTCCTAAAATTTTCACATGTTGCTACCAGCATTTTAAATCAAAATTCTTCATGGAAGGTCCGTTTAACATCTACAATAGAATAAGAGAATAAATATTACCATTTAAAAATAGTGGTAGGAAAGTACGAAAATTTTAGAACAGTGCGAACCCTGTATATATCAATTTCAAAAAGCTCATTTCAACCAATCACTGTCTCAATCGAATTATTTTGTTTGTTTCTGTAGATGAACAGCAAATGATACATTATTGTTTCTTTTGTGTTTCGATTTCTGAAGTAATTACGGAAGTAAAAAAAATAGCAGTATGCATCCATTTTAGCATATACTATTTATAGAAAAAAAATGCATAAAATAAATAAAGCAAAAGTAAATTTACTTCAATGTTAAACGCTAGATGGCAGCACCAAAAACAAATGAACACAGAATAGGCTATTTTCAATGTCTGTGCTCTAAGATCTACATCAGCGTTCACGCTGGCTTTTGACCAGCATTAGCGATTTGGCAAATGAGAAAAAAAATACAGTAGCCAAATGAAAAAAAAAAGTTAGCTAAATAAATTCGCTTTGAAAAACCTATCTTTAACCTTTATTGTATTCCCCTTTTTTCAATGTGCTATAACATAACCTAATTTTTTGTAATTGCTCATAAAATAGAAATTCGATAGTCTAAAACAAATACTATTAAAAATAAGTACATTCTAAAACTCTCCTGAACATGTAAATATTTCAGACATTCTTTTAGCAGTTTAAATAAAAATTCAAACCAGATATCTCTGATTTGCCGTTGTGAAAATGTACGCAAAAAATGTGTATGAGATTTTGATATATCCAACCGGTAGAAAAAATTAACCGGCCAATGATATTTTGCATACAACTAACAATTAGTGTAGTACATGGCCTAATTTCAATTCCGTATACCAGCAAAACTTTTCTCCATTTGGTTTCCAATTTTGTTTACGTTTTTGCCGGTGCGATCCTTGCGAATATATATAGTGATAAACTGACAACAGAGAAATACCAATCAAATAAAGCTTTATCTGTCTTTGGTTGTTTCTAAATTGAATAAATATTGACTCAGTATCTCCGCTATCATATAGTATTCGCCCGGAGATAGCGGCCATTTTGTTTCATGATTTTAAATCTATGTATTTGGATTTATTCATTTATTTCTGTTGTTGTTTTTTTTAAATGTATAGTCTCTGAAACAGCTTTGATTGTAATTTTGGAATATATATATTTTTAAAATTAATATTTGCTTCATTTCACTGCTTTAAAATTGATGTATTTATCGTTTGCTAATTATGATTTTTATTTATTTATTTTAATAATATTTGCAGTGCTGCTTTTCAGTTTAAAAATTTGTTGTTGTTTATGTTTAATTTCTGAATTGTTCAAAAATTAGACATAATGTGGTGAAAAGTGATCAACAAAGAAACGAGATGGCGGACTCCGGGCGAATACTACAACTGTTCCAGTACCTCTATAAATAGACTCATATAAATGGTAGCGCTGCGATTGAATATAGAAGGCAACATACTCAGCCGTTCAATAAGGCGGATAAAAATCTGTAACTGTACATATTATGGACCTTTCTCTTCCTGCAGTTTAATTTCAGGATGGGGGAGCGACGGGGAGGGAATTTTTTTAATCGTAGCTATTTCCAGAATACCTATCATTTTAGAAGTGGTTTCTTGATGGAGCCTTCTAATAAAAATTGCTAATTATAAACATTTTAAAGTGGGGGATGCGTGATTTCCGGGTGTATTCTGTTAAGAAAAAGTAAACCTGCGGGTGAGGAGTAAATTCCAAACTTTTTTGGACCCTTCGTGTGATTGATTATTGGAATGTTTTTCGAACCACTCTTTCACATTATGAACGTTTCACCTCCTGGGGTTGAATTTCCGCAGGGGGGAGGGGAGCGATGAGGATGAATTTTTTAAATCGTAGCTATTTTGAGAATAAATTTCATTTTAAATATGATTTTTTGATGGAGCTCTTTGGTAAAAATATTTTATTAAATATAAACATTTTAAAGCGAGGCTGCGTGGATTCCGGATGTATTCAGGGAACAAAAAATATAGTGGAGTAGTGAGGCGCAAATTTGAAGCTTTTTATGGACTCGTCATATGATATATCAACGGAAAGTTTTCAAACCACTCTTTCATATTATGAATCTTTCTTCTCTTTTCCTCAATTTGGCCTCCTTACAGAAGCGCTTTTCAAACATTTTTGAAATCATTTCGTTTTTGTGAATTCAGATCTGATTTTTTTTTATGGAGACTTCCAATATATAATTTATAACGTATGAAAAATTCACAAACTCTGAGGACAGGCTGTATTCCGGGTGTTGCAATATTTGGAATTCTAAGGGGAGTGTTTTTATATCTTTTGTTGACTCCTCTTTCATGATATATCATTAGAAAGCTCTGTAATTACCATTTTATTTTATATACCTCCCGCGCTTATTCCTAAAATCCCGCATTGTAAAAGCGAAATTTCTACAAAATATTCTTGGTGCCGTTTGCAAGTTTGGAACTAAAATTAGGTGTGCCCGGACTGGACACACTGCGCCGGAAAGGGTTAAACTATGAAAATTTTAAAAAGCAGCGGTCTGTGAGACGGCTAACAGCAGTTAAGGGTTAAAAAATAGTTTAATCGAACTGTCAATAGCTTATTATTTAAATTAGACAGTTTAACTTTCAATAACTTTCTAAATAAATATTTTCCCACATTGGTTGTACATTTAAAAATTTACTTTCAAATGTTAAGTTTGGAAAAGATTTTCTTTAATGGTGATAGGAAATGGGGTTGGGCCATAAAAGTCACTGTCAGGGCAAAAAGGTCTTTAGAAACAGAACAGCACAGTCAGTCAATAGGAGTTAGAACATATGAGGAGCCCAAAAGCCAAGGGGTATAAGTGACAAAATTGGAAAAACTGAGTTAAGTGCACAGGGTATTTGGAAATATGCTTTTTTCATTTCAGGTAAAAAAATATGGGCCATTTTCTTATTATTTGCTGAGTTATAGAGATAAACCACTTTTTTCGAAAAACAAACAATATTGATTAATTATACATTCAAAGAAAATTGTACTCTATTTTTTTAACAGTTATTGAAATGAGAGTTCAAAGATTAGAATGCAACAAGCAGATGTTTCCTATTTCGATTTAGTCAATTGTTATTCATGTTCCAATTTAACATCAATTATCTTTAAACTCAATTTACTCCAAATCGACATTTTGTCACTTGTACCCCTTGGCTTCTGAGGTCGTCATATATATTACAACATGGCTTAAAATATCGAAATTTTCATGCACAATATTTCGAAAAAGTAAATATCAAACTTCATGCTATTTTAAAAATAGATAACGATTGTGTGAAAGCATCAAAATTCAACAAAAACACAAGGTTTAAGTGAAAAGTTTTGTATAAAGTCCTACATAGGTCTCGTTGTGAATTATCGCAATCTGAAAATTCTATTTGAAGTCAACCTGCAACTTGATATGTTCGAAACCAAAGAGAAATATTTCAAAACACAACACCATCCAAATCCACTTATGAATCGAAATTAATTCATGCACTGTAAAAAAAAAAGGGTCGATCTACTAAAAAAACTTTAGTGATCCTTGTAATTACTAAAAAATTTTTAGTAATCTTAGTCGGTTACTAAAAAATCTGTAAGAATTACTAGAAAAAAGTTAGTAATGAATAAGAGTTAATAGTTTTATATTTTTAATAGCTATTACTAAAACTCACTTGGTGTGGCCTTGATAGCATAGTGGTTATAGTAACGGACTCCAAGCTGAAAGGTCCCGGGTTCGATGCTGGACACAGCCAATTACGCCCCGAATGTATGTAGTGTAAGTACTCGTTAATAAAGGGGTTATGAAAATCCTGTCGGAGGTGGTAGCAATGTTTGGTGCTGCCATCTATTGCGGTTTTGCCGAAAATCTATCGCTTCAGAAGTCTGGATGCAGCTCGAAGGATGTTCTTTCCCTTCGGGCGCACGTAAAGGTTATTAAAAATCATTTTGGAGCTATTACTAAATTTTGCTTGGTGGTTCATACTAAAAATTTTTAAGTTACTTATACAAAAAATTCTTTTGTTCAGTTTACAAAACAAATGCTTATTTCACTTACAAAAAAAGTTTGTAATGGTTACTAAAAAATTCAACAATACAATTTTACTAAATACAAATTTACTAAAAAATTTTTAGTAACCTCTTGAATTTTTTTTTACAGTGTGCATTGATGCAATTATAAAAATTAATTTACAATTATACCTATTTAACACATTTTTTTTTCTTTTTTATACAAAAATGGACATATCTATATTCGTTAATATTTAATATAATAATACCTCTGAATGGCAGACACCTAAAGAACATTGAAAAAAGTATTGCTTCAGAGGTTTATATTTCTTTATTTTTTTAGGTCAAGGTGACTAATTTTGACTAATTTTCAAGGTGATTTTAATTTTATTTTTATTTATTTATTTGTTTTGGGGTGACAAATTTATATTATTATGTATAATTCAAATTCATACAATTCTATATTCATATATTATAGAATAACCATAGAATAGAATATCCAAATATAACAAACTTAAATAGTTAAAAAAAGACCATAATAGTAAACAGACAGCGATGAAAAACTTGCAGCATCAAATGGAAATTCTTAAAGAAAGGTATCAAATAACTACAAATGTAGAAATCTAAATAATAATACACTATGAACTTAGCGCATAAAAATTAATAAATTTGCTAACATTGAAACATTTAGCTAACCGATTATACCGGGTGATCCAAAAATCAAGACGAACTTTAAAAATGAATAATTTGAAAACGAATCAAGATACAAAGGTACGGTTTGCATCAAACGGATCGAAAAAAATCCGGGTTTTGTGTGGCATGCAAAAAAAAATAGTTCTGTTGGAATTTGTTGAGGTATCCTTGCAACATGCAAAAGTGACAGTCTGGTGTGGCTTCACTGCGGTTTTCATAATTGGTCCATTTTTTCCGAGGAAGTCACACAGACAGGTTTCACACTGTGACTTTTGGCTGTGAAGATTCTTGAAGTCAAAAACGTACCGCGACCAACCGGCATCGCCAGCAGCACTGAAAGATGCCATGCGCCAAAATGTGTCTGCCATAACGCAAGAAATGCTACTAAATGCTGTGAACGGTGTGGTACCTCTTCTCACAGGTGTTATTCTGATTTATGGACATCACATTGAATTTTTATTGAGGTACTAATAAACTGTAATTAAGCTGACTTGTAAGTTGTCAATATTTTTCCGTTTGTAAATCATCTTTTGGTGCAATAAAACACTATAGAGTCATTGGTTGGAGCCCACAGAACTATTTTTTTCGTTGCCACACAAAACCCGGTTTCTTTTGTATCCGTTTGGTGCAAACCGTATCTTTTTATCTTGATTCGTTTACGAATTATTCAGTTATAAAGTTCGTCCTGACTCGGTATATTAAATAATATATAAGATACCCATACTAAGAACTGGAATTTCAGAATGAATTTTACAATTCAAAGTGAAATAAAAATAAATCAAAAAAGCATGCATTCATAATTACTTGCGCTTTTGCATCATAGTAATTTGAATGCTGATACATAATCATTATACAGGGTGAGTCAGAAATATCGAAACAATAGGCTATCGCTTTAAATATTGCCCATAGACCATACTTCCAATTGCAAAAATTCATAAAAAGATGTGAAATTTTTGATAAGATAAATTGCGACTCCATGGGGGGTCTAGTTGAAAAGTTACGAAAAATAAATTTTTATACGGCCCCCGTAGGACAAAAATTCCAGTTAGGAAAACTTTCCTTATTCAGTGCTGAATAAGACACAAAAAGTTGCATCTTCATATCTCCAAAATTCGCAAAGTTATAGCCGTTTAAAAAATTCATCAGGTTTTAAGGGATTAGACACAAATTGAAATGCGCCCAAGTCAAAAAACAATGTTAGTTTAACAGTTCTAGGAAACGCGTAAAAAATCTATTTCTTGAGTTAGAATTTTGATTTTTTTTTTCTTTTTTTGTGACGGTTAGCCTTATAATTTGCTAAGAAAATCACATTCTAAAATTTCTCATACAATTTATAAAAGTTTCATGTGGTTAGTACTGGTTTAAATGGGACAAACAAAAATCGTTATAACTCGTAACATATACGTTATAACTCGTATCGGATTTCAATTTCTTTCCATTTAATTAAAGATGAAGATCTGATTTTAGTTTTGTTCCAAGGTTTTTTTTTTATATTAATTTTAAAACTATTAAAAATGTTTATTGAAAAAATAATATCATTTTTTAAAAAATCATATTTTCAAAAGCAAACATTTTTTCAAAAGTAAACATTTTTTTCAAATTTGCCGAAACAGAACTAATGTAAAAAAAATCAAAAATGACGTGTTTCAAGTTCTTTTTTCTTGTTTGAATAATGTAACTTAATTTAAAATAAATAAGTATATGAAAGCTACCTCTTCCTCCCGGCATTGCCGGTAGGACTTTTTAAAAACGCTTTTTCTAAGATGCAGATTAAGTCTTTTTTTTTTTTTTTCTTTTTAAATTTACCTCTGACAACTTCAGGCTTTTTATCGTCCTCCAGAGGATGTTAAGAAATCTGTATTCTGGGCCCCGATAGGGCCAGGACCGAGATGTTACTTTTTTTGAAGACCCTCCAGGCCGGGCCTAGCGTACTTTTCATAAAGAAGGGGACTACTTCCTTCAACTTAGGTGCACTCCGGATGAAATTTTCAAACCCAGTCTCGACAAAACCCGTATTAAAAATACTGTCTCTGACTGACTTAATACGTGCATAAAATAAATAAAATTCGGCTCAATCGAATTTTTTACAAAAAACATATAGATTTTAAAATCTTTATTTTACCAAAAAAAAAAAAAAAAACTTTAAAATTCATTTTTTAAATAGATTATTCAAAGTCTAAAAAAAAGTTAAATACAATAAAACCAGTGAAAAAAAAATTGCCTATGACGGAATTCTGTCTTAAACGAAAAATATGTGGATCCATGCAAAATAAATGCAATAGTACCTGAAAAGGAAATAAGCTCCAATTACATTTTCTAGGGAGAGCATCTGTCTATAACGTATTTTTTCTTTCCTATGTGATTCCGTCTTAAAAAGTTTTAGTCTATAACATTTTTCAGAGTCTCCAACGCATGGGATATGGATTAACGATATTAAAATATAAGTGAAACATTTACATATAAATAGAGATTCATTGATAAAATAAATATACTACAGCCTTTGGCGCTTCTTTAATAATATAAAGTATAAATATAAAAAACGAAAAGCTATAAAAGAATTTTTTGGTCAGAACTCCTCCATATGAAATTTTTTTTTTTCCCATAGTTAAAAAACTATGTAGAAATTTGCGACTGAACCGGGCTATGATTTAAACTATTTTCCAGACCGTGCCGGGTTATGATGTTGACATTTTTTCAGGCCACTTCGAACTTTTTACCCTATGGTTTGGTTGGGACCTGACCTAGATATTTTGATCCGGGCAGATGTCTGGTATACCGATTTAGCGTAAAAACTATACGCTGCTATTTTATGTCCAAAGAAAAAGCGCTATCTTAAACCGATTATTATTAAATTGCATTTTTTGAATGTTCCCTAAAAAGCGTTGAAATTGAGTCAAGAAATCACAGTTTAGAAGCAGGGAAAAGTGGTGTAAGTCAGGAACTTTTGAGGATTTTGGGATTTAATATCTCTGTGGGATTTTTAGATACGGAGATGAAATTTGTTTTGTTCAATTTAGGAATGGATAAGGAATAATTTCCTAATTGGGAATTTTGGCCTGCGGGGGCCGTATAAAAATTTAATTTTCGTATTTTTTCAAATAGAGCCTTCATGGAGTTGCAACTTATCTTATCCGAAATTTCACCTTTTTTATGAATTTTTGCAATTGGAAGTATGGGTCTAGGGGCAATATTTGAGGAGATAGCCTATTGTTTCGATATTTATGACTCACCCTGTACAGAGGGTGTTTCGCTACCAAACCGACAAACTTTGAGGGGTGATAGTAGACATGCACACAAACATTATTAAATAGGAAACCATGGGGCGCAAACGACTTCTGTAGGAGTTAGAGGCCATTAAAGTTTAAGATCCAAAACTTCAAACGATGATAGAAAACGGAAAAAAGGGTCGATTCTTTTGCGGTTTTCGCTAAAATCATTCTTTATATCACAAATTTTTATTTAAAAAAATTTTAAAGGTTACGTTCAAAAATTGTCGATAGAGGGCGCTTTAGACTTTAGACTAATGAACAAATACTTTTTACCTTTCTTTTGTGCGAGGGGTTAAAATTAATCTACAGTTTATATTTAACTTAAATTTTAAGCCCAAAATTAAAAATATGGGGATCGGCTAAATAGCGAAAATTAAACTGTGAACCGAGGAGGAAATTTTAAACGCTCATAAACACTGGACAAATTAATCGATTTTGTGTCGGTTTGCATGTAGGTCATTCCCTTAGTAATTATTTTATTCAAAATGACTTACAGCTATGGTGTGCTCATTTTTTGATAGAGGGCTCTTTTGACACATCTCCGACATTTCAATAACATTACTCCTGGGCTACCACACCCCTATACTTCCAGGAAGTGTTAGGAGTGCAAAGACGAATCGGGATCACACAGTAATGTAACGTTGAAAATGCTTTTTTGTGAGTTATGGCTAAAAGAAGCAGAGAAAAAAGTAACAGAAAATAGCAGAGAAACAGCAACATGCTAAAGAGACAGAACAAAGTTTATTTAAATGTTTTGCTGCAAAAGGTGTTCGAAATTATGACCAAAAGTAGTCCGGCAAGCTACTCCCGTATCATCAGTTAAAGACCTCGCAGCTCGTATTTCTGTAGCTGCCAGAAATCTATCAAAGATGCCAAGAACCTTTAAAAAGCGTGAAGAATTCCACGCGACGCCACTGTCATGCATGGTGGACTACATCTGGTCGTAATTTTGAACACATTTTCTGGTAAAACATTTAAATAAACTGTTTTCTGTCACATTAACGTGTTGGTGTTTCTCTTGCTGTTTTCTTTGGTTCTTTTAACCATAACTCGCAAAAAAGGCATTTTCAACGTTACATTCCTATGTGATTCCGAGTTGTTTTTGCATCTCTAACACTTCCTGGAATTATGGTGGTCTCGTAGTAAAACACCCAGGAGTAATGCCATTGAAATCTCGGAGATGTGTCGGAAGCGCCCTTTGTCAAAAAAATGAGGACACCAAAGCTGTACGTCATTTTGAATAAAATAATTACCAAGGGAATGACCTACACCCAAACCGCAGCAAAATCGATTAGTTTGTTTAATGGTTATGAGCGTTTAAAATCTCCCCCTCGGTTCACAGTTTATTTTTCGCTAGTTACCCGATCCCCCAGTTTCCGATTTTAGGCTTAAAATTTAAGTTAAAATCTAAACTGTAGAATAATTTAAACCCCACGCACAAAAGAACGGTAAAAAGTATTTCTTCGTTATTTTAAAGTCTAATGCGCCCTCTATCGACAATTTTTGAACGCAACCTTTAAACAAAATTTTATAAAAATTTTTAATATAAAGAATGATTTTAGCGAAAACCGCAAAAAAATCGACCCTTTTTTCCGTTTTCTATCATCATTTGAAGTTTTGGACCTTAAACTTTAATGGCCCCTAGCTCCTACAGAAGACGTTTGCGCCAAATGGTTTCCTATTTAATAATGTTTGTCTGCATGTCTACTATCACCCCACAAAGTTTGTCGGTCTGGTAGCGAAACACCCTGTATATATATACAGGGTGATTCCAAATTTTTTTACAATAAAAGAGGGGTGATAGTACACATCAAGACAAACAATATTAAATAGGAGACCAAGGGTCCCAAACGTTTTCCAAAGGAGATAGCCGCCATTAAAGTTTAGGGACCAAAATTTCAAATAAACATAAAAGGAAAAATCGGTCGATTGATTTGCAGTTGTCATTAAAATTATTCTTTATATCGGCATTTTCTTGAAATTAAATTATAAAAATATATTTTTAAAAATGCCGATAGAGGGCGCTTTAAACTTTGGAGTAAAGAACAACTATATTTAGCCGGTATTTTTTGCATCTCATTAAATGTTTTCGTAAGCTTAGACTCAAACTTAAATTTTGAGTTCAAAATCTGAAAAGTTCGGAGTGGTTAAGTAGCACAAATTCAACTGTGTTCAGAGGGTTCAAATTTCAAATGATTATAAAAAACGGAAAAATTGGCTCATTGATTTGCGGTTTTCACTAAAACTATTCTTTATGTTGGTATTTTCTGAAAAATAAATTATAAAGATAAATTTCAAAAAATGTCGATCGAAGGCGCTTTAGACTTTGGAATAACGAACAACTATTTTTTGCCGTTATTTTTTGCATCTCATTAGATGTTTTCGGAAGCTTAGACTTAAATTTTGACCTCAAAATCTGAATAGTAGGGAGTGGTTAAGTAGCATAAACTGAACTGTGTTTAAGGGGGGGGGGGGTTCAAAATTAAAATAATTATAGAAAATGGAAAAATTGGTCGATTCGTTTGCGGTTTAAAATAAAACTATTCTTTAAGTCAGTATCTTTTTGAAAATAAATTTCAAAGATAAATTTCAAAATATTCCGTTAGAGGCTGCCTTAAACTTCAAAGTAACCAACAATTAATTTTAACCATTATTTTTCGGTTCTAATTAAATGCTTGCAAAAGCTTTAGATTTAAACTTAAATTTTGAGCTCAAATTCTGAATCGTTGGGAGGGGTCAAGAAGCGCAAACTGAAGGGTGTTCAGGAGTTGAAATTTAACCCTACCCCCTCCTCGAACAGAATTCAATTTTTCGCTGCTTAAACACTCCCAACGGTACAGAATTTGAGCCCAAAATTTAAGTCTATGCATTTGAAAGCATTTAATAAGATTAAAAAAAATAACGGCTACAAAAAGTTGTACGCTACTCCAATGTCTAAGGCGCCCTCTATCGGCATTTTGTGAAATTTATCCTTAAAATTTATTTTCAAGAAAATGCTGATTTAAAAATTAGTTTTAGAGAAAATCGCAAACGAATCGACCAATTTTTACGTTTTTTATAATCATATGAAATTTGAACCCTCTGAACACAGATCAGTTTGTTCTTAACCACTCCCAACTATTCAGATTTTGAGCTCAAAATTTGGGTCTAAGCTTGCGAAAACATTTAAGGAGATGCAAAAAATATCCGCAAAAAATAGTTGTTCGTTACTCCAAAGTCTAAAGCGCCCTCTATCGACATTTTTTGAAATTTATCTTTATAATTTAATTTCAAGAAAATGCCGACATAAAGAATAATTTCAGTGATATCCGCAAATCAATCGACCAAATTTTCCATTTTTAATGTTTATTTGAAATCGTCTATCTCCTTTGGAAAACGTTTGGCACCCTTGGTCTCCTATTTAATATTGTTTGTCTTGATGTGTACTATCACCCCTCTTTTATTGTAAAAACAATTTAGAATCACCCTGTATACATACACTATATTGCCATTGATTATGGGACACTTGCGATTTTAGACATTTTACTAAATATCTAGAAAAATACATGAGGAATCATCTCGAAACTCTTAGTGTATAAATATAATAGTATACGTTATATATCTCCGTGAAGATATTTTACCGAAACTCCATAGGGGACCGTCAACAAATTAAAAGAGAATGAATATCTTTTGAATAACCCTGTCAAAACTAATGTAGCAAAAGCGCTCAAACTCTAGATTATGATTGAATGCCTTATTGTAATACACTGTGTTCATTTTTATGCAAATAGCATGCATACTCACAGAGTAATTAAGGTTTTTATAAAAATGGTCCCAAATTTTTCTAAGTTTTTCCCTTATAATTTTCAGAGTTCTTAATATAAAATAATATTTTTTTCAGAAAATATGACAAACAGCATTGCACACATTACCCTGTCATCAGAATTAAAAAATAATAAAAATTGTATGAAAAATGAGTAGGTTTACTAAATAATTTTTTACTGCGCATGCGTCAAAGATATCAAAATTTCATTTGCATATTATGTTAGCTAAATGTATAGAGCAACTTTTGTAAAAGTCTCAAAATTATAGCTTGAAAATTCTGAAAGTAATCGTCTATAGAAAAAGGACAAAATCCGTTGTTTCCAAAATGAAGCAAAAAAATGAGGGATTTTATCCAAAAGTAGTCGTAACATCCCGTATTGTGTATTCTATATTGACACTAATCAATGAATATATGGATACAACCCCTCTTGTTTTTGCTTCATTTTGAGAATAACGGATTTTCAACTTATTCAATTGACGATTATTTTCAGAATTTTCAAGTTATGATTTTGTGACTTTCACCAAAGTTGCTCTATACATTTAGCTAACATAATATGCAAATGAAATTTTGATATCGTTGAGCATGCGCAGTAAAAAATTATTTAGTAAACCAACTCATTTTGTATACAATTTTTATTATTTTTTAATTCTGATTACAGGGTACTGTGTGCAATGTTGTTTGTCATATTTTCTGAAAAAAATATTATTTTATATTAAGAACTCTGAAAATTATAAGGAAAAAACTTGGAAAAATTTGGGACCATTTTTATAAAAACCTTAATTACTCTGCGAGTATGCATGCTATTTGCATAAAAATGAACACAGTGTATTACAATAAGGCATTCAATCATAATCTAGAGTTTGAGCGCTTTTGCTACATTAGTTTTGACAGGGTTATTCAAAAGATATTCATTCTTTTTTAATTTGTTGGCGGTCCCCTATGGAGTTTCGGTAAAAAATCTTCACGGAGATGTATGACGTATACTATTACATTTATACACTAAGAGTTTCGAGATGATTCCTCATGTATTTTTCTAGATATTTAGTAAAATGTCTAAAATCGCAAGTGTCCCATAATCAATGGCAATATAGTGTATATATATATATATATATATATATATATATATATATATATATATATATATATATATATATATATATATATATATATATATATATATATATATATATATATATATATCAGGGATGAGATTTCCGCTTTTTTCCGCACCAGTATAATCTAAGAGAAAATGTTGGTCTGTTAAATCGCAAAAATGTTCCAATTAAACAATATAGCATTTTCTCTAAAATTATACTGGTGTCCAAAAAAGCGGAAATCTCATCGCTGATATATATATAGAACCATTATACAATACTACGATTCAACATCAAAATATGGAATAAACCATTAAATAACAAACTGCATCAGAACAGAGGAGTTGGCAAATATTGGAACAAATACGATGTATTGGAAATATGGTATTTATCTCGTTATCAAGGGTAATACTAAATAGACACATTAATTGCGATTATTTTCTGATTAGAAATCAGGTTAAACCTAAAAATGATTTCTAAATTACCCAATTAATCGCCAATGCAAAATTTAATTCAAAGAAAAATAGTAGACAAATATTAACCCATTAATGCCCAAATTATTTTTGTCATTAAAAATGAAATTTTGGGTTTCCCACCACTTTTAAAAAACGAATAATTTTTATCTTAATTTATTGAGGAATTTATCTCGTGAAAAATACTGCTTATTTTTCTTTGTATTTATTGGTGTGAAAACTGCTTCATTGCTTTTTTTACAAGCGTCCCTAAAAAGGGACGCTAGGCACTAATGGGTTAAAACATTAATAATAAAATTATCAAATAGATAAACTTACACGATAAAATCGCCACCATGTGAGAGAGAAAAAAATAATTCAAATTTGCAATCTCACCTTGCCAACAGTTAATATCTGACAGTGAACAGAGAATGTTATATCAGAAACCAAATAGATATAATTAATTATATATAATTAAAATAACTATTATTAAAAATATTAAATTACAAAATAATATTAAACAACAATGTTATGAAATTAATGGATATAATGTTATTATTTTATAATAATAAAAAGTTTTAAATTAATATCGATGAAAATTTACTTTAAGAACGATTAAATACAAATAAACTAGACATTCCGCCATCTATAAACATGTTCTTGAGTAAATAACTTTTTTATAAGTATGAAATATAAAATATCAAGATATATTTACATTTAGATCTTAATCAACAAAAGGAGAATTAAAAATTTATTTTAAAATCTTGATAAAAAAAATAAATAAAATAAAAAAATATCTTATTAATAAGGATAGTTTAACGAGATCCAAACAAATAGTTTAATGGATCAATTTTATTATAATGTAGAGAGTAAAAAAACGTGAAGTGGCGCCATCTTTAGTTTGTAAATAGGACTAAAATTGCTATATGCAAAATTAATGCATTAAGATCTCCAATTAACAAAATTACATTACATATTAGTTTAAAGCAACAATGTGAGGATTAATAATTTATTATATCATTTAAAAATACACTAGCAGGGGATAGTTTATTTTGATAATTTACTTGTTAAATTAAAAAATATATATAATATAAAATAATAATAAATTAATAACTATTAACCAGCATTAAACTACATTGCAAATTTAAGACAAAGGCATAAACAAGGAATGCTGTGTCAACTCAATATCATAATCAATAAATTAACACTAACTATTGTTACACTGCACCAATTCCTACCCCACCCTTTTTCTTATAAATATATTAACATATGCGCATATACAGAGTGTTTTTAAAGTCCCGGACTCATTTTGATGTTAAATAACTCATAAAATAATAAAGTTAAATTAAAATGAATAACATAAATGGTTAGATAGACTCAAAAAGTTTCATGATTCTTGTCAATGAACTTCCACGTGTGTCCCCTTCGTCGCACGGAGAATATCAAGTCGATAGTCAATATCACGCCAGGTAGCGGCAAGCATGTCGGCATCCACAGAGGCTATTGCAGTTGTAATTCTGTCTTTTAAGTCATCAATGTTCGACAGTCTCCTCCTTTAAACATTGTCCTTTACAAATCCCCAAAGGAAAAAGGAAAGGACAAAAAGGACCCCAAAAGAAATTAATCCGTGCTGTCAGTCTTTTTTTGTTCCAAATCGTTTAATTTTATTGGAATACCTTTTTTCTAATTATTTCATTGTGAATGACAGTTTTAGAACGCTTTGTTAACCGAGCTATTTCTCGTACAGATTTACCAACACACTTATAAAACAAAAATTTCTCTACTTCGGTCGCAGATAATTCTTTACCCCGCTGCATCTTCAAACATATCGTAAATAACACTAAATAAACCTGCCCCTTTGCTTCTCGGGAATACTTTCAGGATATAACGCGTACGATTTATAATGATTTTTTATGTGACGTATAATACGCTAATTTCCTCAGGTGTGATCTTATAATTTCTTAACAATCACTTTATTTACTTTTATTATTATTATTATTATTAGAAGAAGATGATTTGAATAAAATGTAACTTAAATTTTAATATAGCAATTATAACAGAAAACGTTCTACAATTTTAAATACACACGCTAAAAATTTGCATATTGAATCTTCTTCATAAGAGCAGCAATTCGTTAGTGATCTAATAATTTCTTAACACTCTGTGTAGATGAAAATGGTAAGAACTTAAATGCTTTTGAAATTAAAAAATTTAAATTAAAAATTTAAATTAAAATCCTTAAATTATTTTTCTTAAAATCTATTTTACTGCTTGAACTTTGTTTTTCAGCATGATATTTTTTATGTCCACCGTTAAAATAAGAATGGCTTAATATGGAAAATACTGACGTTTAGACAATTCTTTTTCGTTTGTGGCTAAATCTTTGTGCGTCTTAGATCCTCGAAATTGTGCGGGTCTTTACTATATGTCAATTAAGAGCTAATTAACCGATTAAACTAAACGTTTCTCGTTTAGTACGATGAAGATAAAATTAATTTCTTATAAAAATTAATCTAACTAAATATGAAATTATAAATATATAAAAACTAGAAAATATTTTTTTTCATCAAACTTTTATTTAAAAAAAAAATCGAAAAATCATCAGTTTTTGCTTGTATAAATGTTTGAAATTTTGAATTTCTGCAGTTATATCAGGCGTAAAGCATTGTTTCTCATCTCATTTTAAAGAGAATTTCATAAGGTTAAATTTGGGTTAAAAAATTAAATTTTAAAATAAAAAATTCAATAGTGTTTTTTTTTTTTTTTAAATTGTGTGTTTTTTTTTTAATATTACAAGTTTAAAACCCAGATTTTTTTTTAAGTGCGATCTCAATGATGTTATTAAATAAAAGCTGGAGCTATGCAAATAAATAAAAAGCAGAATAAACCAGATTTATATAATTATTATATTGTAATTTTTAGCTTTTATTTTATAACTCCTGATCCCACTTTTAAATTTTCAGGATACAAAACATACAATTTTTTGGAAATTTTTAAAAACACTATCCTTTTTTTACGGAGATTTCGCAAGATAACGGAAATTTCCGTTACGGAGAATTCGGAAAGAGACGCGGAAAAATTCGTTTTAAACATGGATACAGTCAAAGTTCTATAATCCGCACACCCATAATCCACTGTTTTCTCATTTTTAAATTTTATTTTTTAAATCGTTTTTGGATCACTAATTTGTAAATTTTTTAACTGTTTTTTCATTGTTTACATTCGTAAAATAACGTGAATTATAGAAAATAGTGGATTATGGGTGTGCGAATTACAGAACTTTCACTGTATTTCCATGACGGAAATTATTCTCAAATTCACAGGGGTCAACCGGCAACTGTGTTGCCAACAATTTTCCGTTTTTAGACGAATTTTTCATGAGAGTGTATATATATAAACATATACATACATACAGGGCTGCCACAGGAGACTCTTTTGAAATTCTGTCTTGCCCAATTTTCTAAAAACAAAATTTGTTCATACCGTTAATCCACTCCCCCGAAATGTGACAAAAAACGTAAAATATTTAAATGGGGGCGCTTACACGAAATTTTCCCGCGATTATTTCATAAAATTACGTTTTTTTTTCTTTTTCTTTTTTTAAATATTTCACGAATTTTACGGGGAAGAGGATTCGCGATATTTGACGAAATTTGCGGAGGTTGGGGGGGTTTGCGATACATGACAAAATTTGCGAAGTTGAGAAAGTTTTTTTCGCAATCCTTTAAAAAAAATCACGTTTTCCCCGCGATCTTTGACGAAATTCGCGTTTTTTCTTTTTTCTTTTTTGTCGGATACTTTGTCAAGATGCGCATTTTTTGCGATCTTTTGACAAAATCCGCATTTTTCCGTGGTTCATTAACTTAATTCGTGTTTCTACAGCGATCCTTTGATGACATTCGCGTTTTTATCGCGATCTTTTGACGAATTTTGCACTTTTTTCGCGATCCTTTGACTGTGCTTTTTTAGATCCGACATATTCGCGTTTATTTCCTGCAATATTTTGACGAAATTCGCGATCCTTTGACAAAATGCGCGCTTTTCAGTTTTTGATGTAATTTGCGTTTTCTCAGCGATCCTTTAATTGCATTTTTTAGATCTGAATAATTCGCGTTTTTTTCATGATTCTTTGATGAAATTCGCCTTTTTTCTGCGATAATTTATAAAATTTTCTCTTTTTTTGAGACTTTTTAACGTAATTCCAGCTTGTTAGCGATCTTTTGACGTAACTTACATTTTTTCAGCGATTTTTAGAGGGGCGCTTTCTGGGAATTTTTTAAAACACTAAAAATTTTAAATAAAATGAGGGAGTGAAGAGCTTAATCAGGAAAGGCGGATTAACAAGGTTTATCCAGTATGTACTTAGATAACATCGGCATACTACAAAATATATTTCCTTAACATAGTAGTGAGAAATTGAATGTAAAAATAGTCATATGTGGCATCCCTGTATATAGTGGATTTTATATATATATATGTGTACCAGAGCAATCTGTTTTTTCCTGGATTAACCATGCAATATCTTTAAAAATGGCTATCACAATATCAGATTTCTGTGCATTTGTGTCCATAAATTGTTAAAAAGACAATCAGAAAACTATTATGTTACTTTCACACAATCACAGTAAAATTCCCCAACTTCAAAAATAAGAGTGAATGTTTTCTTTTGCATGTGTAACAGAAAAATATGCTATTTCTGACTTTCTGAGACATTATGGAAGTAAATTCAATGCAAAATGTCAACCAAATGATGGCACATATACTAAAATTTGCTTTAGTATAGCATTATTTTTAAGTTAAAACTTAAATTTCCATTCATAAAAAATAAATCTGCTATGATTACATGAAAATGATGACATTTTCT
This sequence comes from Maratus speculifer, assembly GCA_964019185.1. Lineage (NCBI taxonomy): Eukaryota > Metazoa > Arthropoda > Arachnida > Araneae > Salticidae > Maratus > Maratus speculifer. Next base: position 308,419,482 of record OZ025293.1, on the reverse strand, counting down.
ATATGCTTTTTCCATCGAAAGGTCATACAAAGTTTTTCTTAAAGAAAAAAAAAAGAACATGCTTAAAAATCTGGTTATTATGTTTCATCTTCTAAATAAATTGTAGAAAATGTTATTATTGCTTCTAAAATAACAAAACTCTTAGAGTTATAGATAAAAGATATTTTGTATACTTCAGGGGTCGCAACGTCCCTAAAATTTTCGCTGTTTCCTACCAGTATTTTAAAACAAAAATCTTTCTGTCAGATTCCTTTAATATTTACAATGAAATTCTATAATAAATATTATCGCTTTAAAATTGTGGTATTAAACAGCGAAAATTTTAGGGATGCTGCACCCCTGATACTTATATACAAACAAAATAGGAACAAAAACATAACTTTTTGGCTTCAATTTTTTAATATACTAAAAGTGTTGGTTAGAAAGTGATATCATACTTGGTAAATTATTCCCCATTCCCTCTGAAAATGAAATGACAGAATTATAGATGATATTTTAATGACAAATTTAAATCAAACAAATGCGTCATTTTAATCCACTTGTAGTAAAACTTTATATATGAAAAAAGTGTATTCAGAAATATGTCAACTTATTATGCAAAAACATACAGAGTCGGTTTGAATTTTTATTAGCTTGCATAAAGAAAGTATCATTCTAACAGATATGTTTTATCTGTATGTGTACAGATAAAATATAGATGCAGAATATCTACAGATATATTTATCTGTAGTATAATCTATAGATATTTTTTATCTGTATAATCTACAGATATTTTTATCTGTATAATCTACAGATATTTTTATCTGTATAATCTACAGATATATTTTAACTGTATAATTTACAGATATATTTTATCTGAATATATATATGTGTATATATATTATTTTTTCTACATGGAAATACCCATAAATCAATTTAGTGATCTTGTGATCACTGGGGAGAATTAATTGGTACTTAGCATCAAAGGGCAAGTCAGAATTCATTAATCTACCACCAACGTGAAGTAATCCACCTTCATCAATGAATGGGTCTAAACTTTTCAACTTACTGGAGAAAGAAACAGTTTGCCCTTCCCCAGTGCTGTTAATTCTGGAACGAACTTACCTTCCTGGTGTTTCTTTATCAAAAACTGTGTTCTAAAAATTTAGCTCATTGCCAGTAAGATGATTAAGACATTTTTCATCTGCAGATATTTATGAATCTGAAAATAAAACTGCACATTTTAATTAGTTTCAAAGAAGTATTGTTCGATCTATATAATTCATTAAAAATATCATCAGAGTTTGTATTTATAGTCAAGAAAGTATAGTTATTTTAAGTTATTGTTCACATTCAATATCTATGAAAGTAGGGAGTTGGATGGGAACTTTAATTTTTCTTTGAAAAAAATCTGGCCAAACCACCACAAATCATTGTAAATGAGATCATTTGCAGTTGCACCTCTGGAGATAATATCTACTAGATTAGATTTAGAGGACACGTGATTCCAATGATGATTTTCAGAAAAAGATTGTATGGTGGTCACTCTGTTGGCAATGAATGTTTTTAGTTTGTGGGATGCAGGGTCGTACTGGTATAACAGAGAGGGCGGTGGCAAAATGGATAACGAGGGCGCCGATCACCTTACAAAAGGGCGAAAATCTTTACATACATATATATATATACATATTATATAAATTATGCATACATATATATATACAAAAAAAAAAAAAAAAAGTTCTTCGTAAAACATTGCACTTAAAAAGAATCTTGATATTAGACAAGCGTTGCAATTTAGAGGGGTTTTTTTAGAGGGTTTATATATGGTAAAATCTCTAAAATACAAATAATATTTATGGTGTAACAATATTCGAAATCGTAATAAGAATGACGTCTATTGTATGTGAATTTTTTTTTTTTAAGGGATTATTTTTCCTTCAATCATAGCCGATTTAAGGGGGGGGGAATATGGGGGCAGCAGCTCCGAAGCCAAACCAGTCAGGGGCCCTCAGCAGAGGCTTAAGTTGTACCAAAGTTTCGTTTAAAACAATTACAGGGGTGTAAAAACTGTGCAAAACCGCCGTTTTTTTTTTTTTTTTTTTTTTTTTTTTTTTTACAATTTAAATTGAATTGCCATTTGACGTCATTGATTTCTGTATCTCCGAAAATTTTCAGGTTTAACAAAAACGGCGATGAAAACGAAACGAAAAGGGTCACGTAAAAAAGCGCGAATTTCGTCAAAAAAGAACGCATTTAATCAAGATCGTGGAAAAGCGCAATTTTCTTCAAAAGGCCGTGGAAAAATCGTTAATTTCGTCAAAAGACCGCGGAAAAAGCACGAATTTTGTAAAAAGGTCACAAAAATAGCATGAATTTTGTCGAACGATCGTGCAAAAACTGCGAATTTCGTCAAAGGATGGGGGAAAAAACACGATTTTGACAAAGAATCATAAAAAAGGCGAATTTCATCAAAGGGAGGAAGGAAAAACGTGTTTTTCTTTAAAAGATCGCAGAAAAAGTGCAAATTTAATCAAGTGTTCGTGGAAAAAGAGCGAAATTTGTGAAATCATCGGGGAAAAAACGCGAATTTCGACAAAGGACAGCGGAAAAACGCAAATTTCGTCAAAGGGTCGTGAAAAAAAACACAAATTTTGATAAAGAATCCCGAAAAAAGCGTAAATTTTGTCAAAGTGCGGCGGAAAAAGCGAGAATTTTTTTAAAAGATCGAGGAAAAAAGCGAATTTTCTCAAAGGATCGCGAAAAAACGTTAATTTTTACAAAGGACCTCGAAAATTGCGAATTTCGTCAAAGGTTTGCCAAAAAACGCAAACTTTGAGAAAGAATCACGAAAAAAAGTAAATTTTGTCTAAGTGCGGCAGAAAAAGAGAATTTTTTGAAAAGTTCGCGGGAAAAAGCAGAAATTTAGTCAAAAATTGCGGAAAAGGGCGAATTTTGTCAAAGAGACGAGGAAAAAGTGTAAATTTCTACAGAGGTTCGCTTGAAAATACGCGAATTTCGTCAAAGAATCGCTGAAAAAACACGAATTTTGGCAGATAATCGTAGAAAAAATGCGAATTTTCTCGAATGGTGGCAGGAAAAACACAAATTTCGGAAAAAGATCACAGAAAAAGCGCAAATTTTGTCAAAAGGTCGCGGAAAAAAGGCGAATTTAAAAACATCATTAAAGACAACAAAAAAAATTTATTAACATTATACGCATTCAATATCTAAGATTTGTATTTTAGGATTAAAAAAACAAAATAAAGGTGTATGTATGTATTTGAGGAGGGGTGATATTCAGTATCGTGGTAGGAGGCTTAAGATTTCCAATAGCGTAAGGGGGGGGGGGGGCAAAATTCACAGTAGCCCCGGGCCCCAGAAGGACTTAATCCAGCTCTGCTTTCAATAATATGTAAATTAGTTTCAAACTAAATATAAACTATATACACACAAAAAAAAATCTTTATCTTAAAATCAGTTAATAAAATGATAATATGACTTAAGAAGTTTCTTTTTTCTCGTAAACTATTAAAATTAAAAAAGAAAAAAATACTTTGTTCCAGACAGCTATATAGAATTTTTTTCACAGTACATATCCCAAAAAATATAAAATATTATGAATATATCATAGATTAATATTTATTTAAAACTATTTAAAAAATAGGAAGTAATATTTATTGAAAATTATTTAATTAGTAAGAAATAAAATTTAATTTTAACTAAATATTACATTTACTTAGTTAATTCAAACTTTATTCTGAATATTTGAATATCAGGCTCCATACAATATTATTTCCAATAAATAAATAAAACGAAGTAAAACAATTTCATAGGTAAAAACTAAAAAGTTCAAAACATTGTTTTATACAATTAAATAATATTTTATCTTATACAATCACCAGGATACAAATATTAATTATGGTGTAAATTTTTTCCAAATCATTATAAAAATTATGTCCATTGTAAGTGAATTATTTTTTAGAAAAAGGGAACTTTCTATTTTCTTCTTCTTTTTTTTTTTTTTTTTTTTTTTCAATAACATGTAAATTAGTTTCAAATTAAATTTAAACTATATGTATACACATAAAAATATTTTTTCCCGATTATGAAGACAGTTAATAAAATGACAATATGACTTAAAAAATCCCCCCCCCCCCCTAAAAAAAGAACTAAAAAAGAAAAGAAATTACTTTTTTCAGGAGCACCTTAAGGAAATTTTTCATAGTATAAATCTCAAGAAATATGGAATATTATGAATATGGAATGGTTTAATATTTGTTGAAAATTATTTAATTAATAAGTGATAGAAACATTGCGCAATTCGTAAATAATTTCCTCCGTTGTGCAACAAATGACAATTATCATGGCATCATAAATAAAGTTAAGTGCTCGTTAGAGTGACCTTGGAAACAGTGATTACGAGCGAACAATTACAGGTTTACAAAAACTGTCAAAACTTTCAAAATGACTCTTTTTTATTAATAATTGTTTCTATATTATGATTTATGTATGTATCGATTTAAATTCATTCTGTTCTCTGTTTTGTAGCTTGATGTGAGCACTATCCTTTTTGCTGTGTTTGTTTTTCTCGCGTGTGAAAATTAAAGTAGAAAATGAAGAAGTGTGTATACAATAATTTGTGTGTGTGTTTTACACTTACCATATAATAATATTATACGTCTTTATCAAGATGAATTAGTGCAGTGTATAGATCAAAATGTGAATATGCCCGGTTCCCTTCTCCTATGGTGGATTTAATTGTTGGATACTTCAATGAAGAAGAATTCATCGGGTGAGTACCATTTACTCTCCTATTTAATTCTGATTAATGATAAGAAATGAAGAAAAACTATTGTATTGAGGATATAGTGACAACTCACGCCATTATTAAGACAAACGTCTTTCAATGATTATGAGAACGATCTAAAAAGATATATCAATTTGATAACATAGTGATATACTAATTTCACACAAATAAAAAATATCTAATAAAAAAAAAACAAATAAAAATATAAGATTAGAATGGCCACTTTAAAAGACAATTATTCAATTGAAAAATTGACAGCAACGAATTACAGTACATGGAAATTTAAAATTGAAATGCTCTTAACTAAAGAAGAGCTGTTCCATGTAATAACCGATAATCCACCGACCCCTTTGACCGATCAATGGTCCAAAAATGATAGGAAGGCCCGGGCATTGATAAATCTAACTATCGATGATTCACAGATAACCCACGTTAAGAACCTACAAACTGCTAGACAAACATGGGATGCATTAAAAGAAATCCATGAAAGATCAAACCTCACAAGCAAATTGTTTCTCCTTAGAAAGTTATATAGTATAAAATTAGCAGAAAATGGAAATATGATAAATCATATTACAAAAATAATGGAGCTCGTTGATCATTTGGCAGCTATAGGCTAAATAATTGATAATCACCACATTTCCGCGCTCCTCCTGTGCTCTCTGCCCCAGTCTTATGATAATTTAATTACTGCTCTCGAAAGTAAAGAAGAAGCACAATTAACTCCGTCATATATTAAAAATAAGCTGATTGACGAGTTTAATCGTCGAAATGAAAACTATGAAAGTATTGATAATACAGCGAAAGCTTTTAAAGCTCAGAAAAAGTTTCCAGCTAAAAAAGAATCAAAATATTGTTCGATTTGTAAAATGAGAAGCCATAACACACAAGAATGTTGGCACAATAAAAACAAAACACACACAACACAACAAAATCAACACATCAAAAATTACAAAAAACACTATTCTACATCACTCGTTTTTCAAAGGGGTGAAAACAATTTTAAGAATGAACAAGCATCGGAATCGTATAACAGGTTTAATCGCTATGAAGGAAAAAACAATACATGGAGAAACAGCGAAAACAAAGATTATGCATTTATAACACAAGGGATAGAAAATAAAACATTCATTGTGGATAGCGGTAGCTCAAGTCACATTGCATCCTCTGAATCAATGTTTACAGAGATAAAATCGAGGGAAAAAACAAATGTGACTATCGCAAACGGAAAAAAACTTATCGCTTACGGTTCAGGCGATGTAAATTTAAATACGCTGACATCGGATAATAAAATTCATAAAATAACACTTAAAGATGTACTTCTAGTACCTGAAATCGAAACGAATTTACTATCAGTCAGCAAAGCAACCCAAAACGGATGTGAGATTGTATTTAAAAATGACCGATGCTCTTTCAAACTTAACGGAGAAATCTGCTTAGAAGCACAAAAGGTAAATAACCTCTATGAAGTCCAGTTGGCTAACGAAAACCACGCGAACATTACACAAACGTGCAATAATAAAAATTGTCTAGAACTATGGCATAGAAGGTTAGGACACAGAAATCTAACATCGATTAAAGAAATTACACAAAAGGAATTAGTAAGAGGTATCCAGATAAACAATTGTAAACATAATATAGATTGCGAACCGTGTATTAAGGCGAAATTAACTGATGAACCCTATCCGAAAGTTGCTCAGTATAGAGCAAGTAAAAGGCTTCAACTTATTCACTCGGATGTTTGTGGATCTTTTCAGACACCCACGATTGGGGGGAAATCATATTTCTTGACTTTTATCGATGACTACTCGCGATTCACAATAATCTATCTATTGAAAAGAAAAAGTGAAGTCTATGAAAAACTCAAAGAGTTCATTGCGCTAATAAGCAACAAATTTGGTGAAAAACCGAAAGAAATCAGAACGGATAATGGGGGAGAATTTACATCAGATGAAATTGAGAATTATCTCAAATCAAATGGGATAAAACATCAACATACAGTCCCATATTGTGCAAGTCAAAATGGGGTGGCTGAACGGAAAAATAGGTCGTTAGTTGAGATGGCTAGGACAATGTTAAATGAATCAAATCTACCTTTAAAGTTCTGGGGGGAAGCAATCTGTACGGCAAACCACCTACAAAATAGACTGCCTACAAAAGCTAATGCAAAAACGCCATATGAATTATGGACAGAAAGACAGCCAAACTTAAGTTACGTTAAAGTATTTGGCTGCAAAGCCTTCGCTTATATTGATAAAGCCAGAAGACAAAAATTAGATAATAAAGCTGTTGAAGGTATTTTTGTGGGATACGACAATGAATCTAAGGGATACCGCATATATGTAGGAGGAAATGAAATAAAAATCGCGAGAACGGTAAAATTTCTTGAAAATAAATTCAAATACGTAAATGATAAGCCTGAAATTGAACAAAAACAAAATGAAGACGAAAAACGCAATTGTAAAAATCTCGTGGAGATAGAAATTTCGAACGGAAAAACAACACCATCTGCGTCTCAACAACAAATTGTGGGACTAAGGCGCTCAGATAGAATAAATAAAGGCGTACCTCCTGATAGGCTTATATATATTGTCAAAGACGACAAAATTAATGAACCAAAGGATTATAAGGAAGTTAAATTAATGGAAAACTCTCCGGTAAAACAGAATTGGATAGAAGCCATGGAGAGCGAAATGAATTCTTTAAGAAAAAATAAAACATAGTCAATTGTAGATCCTCCACCGAATAAGAGAATAATAGGTTGTAAATGGACTTACAAATTAAAGCGTGACAATACCGGAAAAATCCAAAAATATAAGGCACGTTTAGTAGCTAAAGGATATAAGCAAAAGTTCGGAGAGGATTACGACGAAACCTACGCACCGGTCGTATCGTATACTACGATAAGAGCATTATTAATAGCGGCATTGCACCAAAACTTAAATGTTAAGCATATAGATATTAACACCGCGTTCTTACATGGGGAACTTGATGAGGAGATATACATGTCGCAGCCGGAAGGATTCGTTGAACCAAACCAGGAAACCAAAGTTTGTAAATTAAATAAGGCAATCTACGGACTTAAGCAAGCCGCGAGAGCGTGGCATAATAAAATAACAGAAACACTAAAAAACATGAATTTCATTCAAAGTAAAATTGACACATGTCTTTTTACACAGAAAAGGAATAATGAAACAACCTATATAATAACATACGTCGATGACCTCTTAATTGCAGGGAAAGACGAAACCATTGAGGAAATAATCGCGAACTTAAATAAAGAGTATGAATTAAAGAATTTAGGGGACGTAAGCAATTATTTATCCATGAACATTCGAAAGGTAAACAAAAGCTACTTAATTAACCAAACTTCAAAAATTGAAGAGTTAATTAATAAATTCAATTTACAAGAAGCAAAACCATGTAGTACACCCATGGAAACAAATTACACTCACTTTAAAGATGATGACAATATTTTACCAAACAACACACAGTACAGACAAGCCATAGGTGCACTCTTATATCTTGCCACAGTGAGCAGACCTGACATTTGTGCAGCTGTCAACATCTTAAGCCGAAGGAACGAAAAGCCAAGAATGAAAGATTGGAACTGTGTAAAGCGGGTCATGAGGTATCTTAAGACAACAAAAACCTTTAATCTAGTTATAGATGGAAATTCAAAACCAACGCTAGAAGTCTACGCGGACGCTGATTGGGGTGGAGACACAGAATCAAGAAAATCGACAAGTGGTAATGTATATTTGCTAGGTAAAAATCCCATACTTTGGTCAACTAAAAAACAATCCTGCATAGCTTTATCTTCTGCCGAAGCTGAGTACATCTCAGCAGCTAATGCAGCTAATCAAGTCAAATGGCTGGTGAATTTACTTGAAGAACTCAATATCTCACAAACATATCCTATAGAACTCTTCGAGGATAATCAGTCGGCTATCAAAATGATAGAGCTTGAAAAACATTCAAGTAAAACAAAGCACATAGAACTTAGATATCATCTCATAAAACAACTGAAACAAGATGGCATAATAAAACTCGTATATTGCCCAACCAAAATAATGATAGCTGACTTATTCACAAAACCCCTGCCAAAACCTCTTTTTGAAATTCACAGGAAGAACTTGCATCTGAGTGACAACACAACTTCAGAAATTAAGGAGGAGTTGATAGAAACATTGCGCAATTCGTAAATAATTTCCTCCGTTGTGCAACAAATGACAATTATCATGGCATCATAAATAAAGTTAAGTGCTCGTTAGAGTGACCTTGGAAACAGTGATTACGAGCGAACAATTACAGGTTTACAAAAACTGTCAAAACTTTCAAAATGACTCTTTTTTATTAATAATTGTTTCTATATTATGATTTATGTATGTATCGATTTAAATTCATTCTGTTCTCTGTTTTGTAGCTTGATGTGAGCACTATCCTTTTTGCTGTGTTTGTTTTTCTCGCGTGTGAAAATTAAAGTAGAAAATGAAGAAGTGTGTATACAATAATTTGTGTGTGTGTTTTACACTTACCATATAATAATATTATACGTCTTTATCAAGATGAATTAGTGCAGTGTATAGATCAAAATGTGAATATGCCCGGTTCCCTTCTCCTATGGTGGATTTAATTGTTGGATACTTCAATGAAGAAGAATTCATCGGGTGAGTACCATTTACTCTCCTATTTAATTCTGATTAATGATAAGAAATGAAGAAAAACTATTGTATTGAGGATATAGTGACAACTCACGCCATTATTAAGACAAACGTCTTTCAATAAGAAGTAAAATTTGATTTCAAATATATATTACATTTACTTATTTAATTCAGACCTTATCCCGAATATCTGAATAACAATATCCATAAAATTATTTAAAAAAAATTAAATTAAACGAAATTAAAATAATTTCATCAGCTCAAAACTCAAAATTTCAAAACATTATTTCTTAAGATTCAATAATATTTTGTATAATACATTCGCCAAACATAGATACAAATACTAATTAAGGTGAAATTTTTCAAAATCGTGGTAAGAATGGTGTGCATTTTACAGGAATTATTTTAAAAAAGGATTTCCTTTTTTTATATAATACATAAATTAATTTCAGTAAAAAAAAAAAAAAAAAAAAAAAAAATCTTTATTTTGTAAAAAGTTGACAAAATGATAATGTGACTTACAAAGTTTTTTTCTTCTTTGTAAATAAATCTATTTTTAAAAAATAAAATAAGCTGACATTAAAATATTATGAATATTAATGGATTAACATTATTTATTAATTTTTTAATTAATAAGAAGTAAAATTTGATTTTATCTATACGTTACTTTACTTAGTTAATTCAAACATTATCCGGAATATTCGAATAACAATCTCCATGCAATTGTTTCCAAATCGAAAATAAATATTAAAATAAAACAAATTAAAATAATTTTATTCAATCAAAACACAAAAGTTCAAATATTATTTTATACAATACAATAATATTTTATGTAATACACTCTTAAGAATACAAATACTAAATATGGTGCAAATATTTTGAGAAAAGTTACTTTATTTCGGGGTAAAAATGTTAATTTATGGGGGGAAAAGTGTTTTATTTAACTATTTAACTTTTTTTTTTTTTTTTTTTTTTTTTTTTTTTACAATAAAATGATACAGTGAAACCTTCAAATAAGGGACACTCCGAATAAGGGACACCTCTATTTAAGAGACAAAACTTCTGGTCCCAGTCCCTTGGTATAGAACGCCTAATGTATTTACCTGTGAATAAAGGATACTCGATTTAAGGGACAATTGAAAACAAAATCAAAGGGACTGCTTTTTGCATTTCAGATAATGAAGCAGTCTGTGATAAAAATTAAATTACAGATTTTCTTGAAGTTATCATCAAATAGATTGAAAGTCATATTGATACAGAGGCATTTGACACAATTAACAAATATTTATTTACGCACAATTCTCATTCGATATCAGTCACCAGTGCATTTATCCGCATTAAAAGTAATGCTGAAAATTGTGAGGATGATTCTGATAGTAAAAAATTAAGTAAAATAAAATTGTGAAATAAAGAACTTTACAGATGATTTTAGGCTATTCTCAAATCCAAAAAAAGGAACTTTTAAGACATAAGTTTTAATTTATTTTTATTTGGAAATGCTTAAAACATGCAAGAGTTGTTGTTCAGAAAATATGTAATCAACTAGTTTTTTTCCTTTTATTTATTTTTCTTTTCTTTTCTTTCTTTCTTTATTTGTTTTTAGAATGCAATAGATATTTTATAAAGTATTGTCAAAGTGGGCGTTTGAACTGAATTTCCATGCGAAGGAAGAAAATAACTACTCAAGAAAGGGTAAAAAACGACTTTGCATGCAATCAAAATTGTTTATAATTGAATAGGTAATTTATTTATCAAAAAATTTAAAACACTGTTCAATTCCAAATCGCTTCAATAGTCAAGCATTCCAATTTTAAATGTGTTAAAACATTTTTCTCTTGCTGAACAGAGCAATTGAGATATTTGCTGCCTTAAAATAATCAAAGCAATTTAATATTTTATTTATTGTAAATACTGCTGGTAAAATTTATAAGTATCGTAAATGAACACTCAAAAGGTTTGTCCTGAAAAGCTGAAATTTGCAAAACAATCCCCCTTGATTGATTACTTCAAGTAAAATTCTTAAAAATATTTTTATACTTTTTGCATTTGCAAAGCTTACATAAAAAGTACAAATCAATAATTCTGCAAATCATTTAATGATTTAATAATTAACTGAAACTTTTAATTAATTCTCTTTTCTTATTTTTGTTTGATTAATATACTTCGGATACAATTAAATTTCTTGTTTTATGCTTTGTTATGTTTATATCCTTCTGAACGATTAATTAAAAACAATGTAAAAAACTCCGAATGAGGGACACATCTATTTAAGGGACAAAAATTCCGGTCCCAGAGGTGTCCCTTATTTGGAGGTTTCACTGTATTAGACAGAAGTTTTGATTTGAATCCTGCTTTTTAAACAGTTAATATATGTATAAGGTACCCTAGGGTAATAACGCCACGTTAAGGTTCTACCAATTTCAGACCGTGAGCTTCTTTTTACTTATAAAGAACCGCTTAAATAGAATCATTAGAAACATTGCACAGTTTTAACTGTGTTTATTTGAATCACTATTTAGGATGTAGCTCGGCCACTGTAGGGAATCAACTGGGGTATTAATGCCAAGGATTGGCGTTATTACCCCATAATAGTTATTGCTCTGTACATTTTAAATTACAAATTATCTCGAGAAGATATCCAAAATCTTCAAAAATATTTTGAAAGTCCATGAAATGTACTACAAATTTATGTAATTAACAAAGTATTTCCGGATAAAAAAAGATAGTCTTCACATCACAAAACGTATCACGCAAATTTTAGATCAAGCGTTAATTTTAGTTGCTTGTAAAAACAATAAGACCTAAAAATGAAACAAATTAACTTGAAGCTGTTTTTTGCGATTTATATGACCCAAAACCCTTCTGCGCAGAGACCATGGGTGTCATTTACCTGATTATTTCATAATTATGCAAAATATTAGCACTTGGCGTTATTACCCCGCCTGGCGTTATTACACCAGACCATCTTATATATATATAAACACTCTTGTGAAAGTGATACAATTATTAATAATAAAAAAGTAATAATAAGTAATCTTACATTATATTGTTTTTTATGGACAAATCATACACAATTTAAAAAAAAATATGAAGCGCAAGCTTATTAAAAGAAAAAGCTTTAAGCTTACAACTAAAATGTTAAATAACTCAGGACACAGGCATATAATGTAAAGACGGAGTTGTTCTTTGACACCGGATGAAAATGAAACGAGAAGAAAGAAACAGGTTGCACCAGGAACACATTATATCGTACCGGCTATCTGTTGAAAATTAGAAACACATGCATTTCCAGTTTCTATGGAGTGACAATAGATGACTGATTTCTGTACTCTCTTTTCCCTCGGACATAATATATCTTGGTAGTATTTCATATGAGCACACTTATATTTACAAAGGCTGTGCCGAGCAATACATGTGTTTCTATTTTCTCCAGAAAGATACTGTGATCCAGAAATCTCAGAATACGGTATAATCAACAAAAAATGTCACATCTGGTATACTACAGACACCATTGGTTATCTGCAAAACTCATATCTAGTTAAATTGAAACCCTCCTGAAATGGTAATTTGTCTTCTTGGGAACTTCCATGTTATTGACTAACAGCTTTGAAACTGAACACAAACACATCTGTTCTTCTCTTTACTTATATTCATCCATACTCTTGTAAAATGACGTTAACAATTTTCAGGGATTTATATTAATTGCATGTGTAATTTTCATTTTGTAATTTGCGGTGGTATTTGAAGTTTAGAGAGGTTAAGCAGATCAGATCAGTATGAAAAAAGTTTTTAGATATTGGCATTTTTTATCCTAAAATTTATCGAATTTTGAAAGATGTATATAAAAAAATAATCTATTCTTTCAAAAGCAAAATTTACATAAGTTTCCATTGCAAAATCTTCTGAAAAATTATTCTTCATAATATGACCCATATTATCATTTAAGGAATTAATGATAATATAGGTCTTTAAGAGCACCAATTTATGTATGTGTATAATAGCTTTTTAAAGTTCTTTTTACCGAAGAGCAGAAAAAAACACGATCAAGGGCACTAGCATTACAAAAAGACACTAATTTTTTTTAAGTTATTTATCTTCGGCGCTAAAAAAAATCTAACCAAGGGCTCCATAATTACAAAAACCGATATTAGTTTTTTTAAAGTTATTTTTCAAGAGGCGCTGAAAAAGATCTAAACAAGGGCGCCATGATTACAAAAACATATTAATTTTTTTTAGGTTATTTTTACAGAGATGTTGAAAAAGGTCTGACCAAGGGCGCCATGTTTCCCAAAACACGATATTAGTTTTTTTAAAGTTATTTTTACAAGAGGCGGTGAAGAAAGTTGACCATGGGCGCTGTAATTACAAAAACCGATATTAATTTTTTTTAATAATTTTTGTAAAGGCGCCGAAAAAAATCTGACGCCACGATTAAAAACGCACGATATTAGTTTTTTAAAAGTTATTTTTCAAGAGGCTCTGAAAAAGATCTAAACAAGGGCGACATAATTACAAAAACATAATATTCGTTTTTTTTTTTTTTTTTTTTTTTACAGAGTTGTTGAAAAAGTCTGTCCGAGGGCGCCATGTTTCCCAAAACACGATATTTGTTTTTTAAAAGTTATTTTTAAAGAGGCGCTGAAAAAGATCTAAAAGAGGGTGTCATAAATACAAAAACATAATATTAGTTTTTTTTTTTTTTTTTTTTTTTTTTTTTTTTACATAGGTGTTAATAAAGTCTGACCAAGGGCGCCATATTTCACAGAACACGATATTAGTTTTTTTTAAGTTTTTTTTACAAGAGGCGCTGAAAACAGCTGGCCAAGGGCGCCGTAATTACAAAAACCGAAATTAGTTTTTAAAAGTTATTTTTATAAAGGCGACGAAAAAAAATCTGACCAAGAGCGCCACGATTTCAAAAACACGATATTAGTTTTTTAAAGTTATTTCTAAAGAGGCGCTGGTTTAGTTTATTGGTTTATTTTTGTCGTCCGATTATCTACACTAGGGATATAGGACCAGGGGGGTTGCCCTTCGTGGGGGTCTTTCTAAGGGAACCTAATCCGTATTTACGCAAGGTTCGAAGAAAACCACGAAAACTCCGAACGGTTAGGCCGACGGCCGCGATTGGGTTCGAACCCAGCACCTGCCGTCTACCAGTTGAGAGCTAAAGAGGCGCTGAAAAAGATCTAAACAAGGGCACCATGATTACAAAAACATGATATTAGTTTTTTTTAGATTTTTTTACACGGGTGTTGAAAAAGTCTGACCAAGGGCGACATTTTCCCCAAAACACAATATTAGTTTTTTAAAAGTTATTTTCAGAAGAGGCGCTGAAAAAAGCTGACACAGGGTGCCATAATTACAAAAACCGAAATTAGTTTTTTAAAAGTTATTTTTAAAAAGGCGCTGAATAAATTTCTGATCAAGAGCACCATGATTACAAAAAGACGATATTAGTTTTTTGAAAGTTGTTTTTCATAAACACGGAAAAAAATCCAACCAAGAGCGCTGGGATTATAAAAACATGGTATTTATCTTCTGAAAGTTATTTTTAAAGAAGCACTGAAAAAAAAATCTGACCATGGGCACATACGATATTAATATTTTGAAAGTTATTTTTACAAGAGGGCGCTTAAAAATCGCTGACGAAGGGCGCCATGATTACGAAAACATGATAGTAGTTTTTAGCTCACAGGCTATCATAGCCTGAGAGCCTATGTGCCCGCCCGTTCTGTATGTTCGTTCGTATGTGCGTAACGCGATAACTCATGATAAAAATATCCGATCCTCTTAAAATTTTGTATGTAGGTATATCCTGACAAGGCGCCTCCCTGATTAGTTTTTGAAGTTCATTCGATATGTATAAGAGGGGGAACGGGGGGCTCATGCCCCCCGTTAGTTGATATAAATGGGATTTTCATGCAGAATTAAGTTTTCAAAATTTAGATTAGGATCATTCTGATGAGGCGATTCCGTGACTGTTATTAGGTGTTCATTGAATAAGTATAAATAGGGGGAACAGGGGTTCTAATCCCCCCCCCCGTTAGTTGATATAAATGGGATTTTCATGCAGAATTAAGTTTTCGTTCAAAATTTAGATTAGGATCATTCTGATGAGGCGATTCCGTGATTGTTATTAGGTGTTCATTGAATAAGTATTAATAGGGGGAACAGGGGTTCTAATGCCCCCCCCCCCGTTAGTTGATATAAATGGGATTTTCATGCAGAATTAAGTTTTCGTTCAAAATTTAGATTAGGATCATTCTGATGAGGCGATTCCGTGACTGCTATTAGGTGTTCATTGAATAAGTATAAATAGGGGCAACAGGGGTTCTAATGCCTCCCCCCCCCTCTTAATTTATATAAATAGGTTTTCAAGCAGAATTTTCAGATTTCGTTCAAATCTCTGAATAGTTTTGGAAGTTTAATGGTTAAGTATAAAAGAAGGGGATAACTCCTTTTAAATTATATAAATGCTAAATGGGTTTTTATTAAGAATTATCTCATTTGTTCTGAATTTTGGATATAGATTTTTTATATGATAAAGCATGTCTTTGATAGTATAGGAGGTTCAATGATTAAGTATAAAAAAGAGGGAAGGGGAGAGCTGTTTCCCCTTCTTAATTTTTTTTCGAACGGAATTAACCCTTGAAAATATAAGGCTTTAATGTACAATTAGTATTTGTAGCCTGTGAGCTCAATGCCATCAGTTTAACTGGGCAGTATTCTTTATTTAAAAGTTATTTTTAAAGAGGCGCTGAAAAAGACATGAACAGGGCGCCATGATTACAAAAACATGATATTAGTTTTTTTTTAAAAGAGGTGTTGAAAAAGTCTGACAAAGGACGCCATGTTTTCCAAAACTCGATATTAGTTTTTTAAAAGTTATGTTAACAAGAGGCACTGAAAAAAGCTGACCAAGGACGCCATAATTACAAAACCGAAATTAGTTTTTAAAAAGTTATTTTTTAAAAGGCGCTGAAAAAAATCTGAAGAAGGTCACTATGATTACAAAAACACAATATTTTGAAAGTTTTTTTTAAAGAGGCGCTGAAAAAAATTTAAACAAGGGCGCCATGATTACAAACACATGATATTAGTTTTTTAGGGTTTTTTTACAGAACTGTTGAAAATGTCTGACCAAGGGCGCCATGTTTCCCAAAACACGATATTAGTTTTTTAAAAGTTATTTTTACAAGAGGCGCTGAAAAAAGCTGACCAATAATTACAAAAACCTAACTTAGTTTTTTAAAATTATTTTTAAAAAAGCGCTGAAAAAAATCTGAAGAAGAGCATCATGATTACAAAAGCACGATATTATTTTTTTGAAAGTTATTTTTAAAGAGGCGCTGAAAAAGATATAAACAAGGGCGCCATGATTAGAAAAACATGATGTTAGTTTTTTATAAGTTATTTTTAAAGAGGCGCTGAAAAAGATCTAAACAAGGGCGCAATGATTAGAAAAACATGATATTAATGTTTTTAGGTTTTTTTTTTTTTACAGAGGTGTTGAAAAAGGTGTGACCAAGTTCGCCATGTTTCCCAGAAGACGATATTAGCTTTTTGAAAGCTATTTTTTCAAGAGGCACTGAAAAAAAATCTGATCAAGGGTGCCATAATTAAAAAAACAATATTAGTTTTTTTTTAATTATTTTTGTAGAGGCGCCGAAAATAATCTGACCAAGAGCGCCGCGATTCCAAAAACTTGATATTAGTTTTTTGGAAGTAATTTTTAAATGGCACAGTAAACGATCTAAACAAGGGCGCCATGATTACAAAAACATGATATTAGTTTTTTTAGGTTTTTTACAGAGGTGTTCAAAAAGTCTGACCAAGGGCGCCATGTTTCCCAAAACACGATATTAATTTTTTGAAAGTTATTTTTACAAGAGGCACTGAAAAAAACTCACCAAGGGCGCCATAATTACAAAAACCGATATCAGTTTTTTAAAAGTTATTTTTGTATAGGCACCGAAAAAAAGTCTGGACAAGGGCGCCATGATTACTAAAACGCGATATTAGTTTTTTTAAAGTTATTTTTTAAGAGGTGCTGAAAAAGATCTAAAGAAGGGTGCCATGATTACAAAAACATGATATTAGTTTTTTTAGATTTTTTTACAGAGGTGTTGAAAAAGTCTGACCAAGGTTCCATGTTTCCCAAAACACGATAGTTTTTTTTTTAGTTATTTTTACAAGAGACGCTGAAAAAAAGCTGACAAAGGGCTCCATCATTACAAAAACTGATATTAGTTTTTTTTCAAGTTACTTTTGTATAGGCACCGAAAAAAAATCTGGATAAGGGCGCCATGATTACTAAAACGCGATATTAGTTTTTTTTATAATTATTTTTATAAAGGTATTGAAAAAATCAGAACAAGGGCGCCTCTGGCAATGGGACCAATTAAAATGAAAATCTCTTCATTTAAATTGGCTTTCTACCTCTTTTCCCCTTCGTTTTTATTTCTACAAAAAGCAGAATAATTATAAAACTACAGCGCAGCCACCTATGGCGACAGAAAATATGCTAATTATGTCATTACTTTTAATTTGTGAAACGAAAATATTTGAAATTTTATGCCTTTCAGAATGCACAACTTAAAATGCTTCCTTAAAAAAAAAGTAAATAAATAAATAAATAAATAAAAAATAAAATAAAATAAATAAATAAAAGTGACGAGGGGCGCACCGGGCATTTGCCTCGTTGCCCGGTGGGCCAGTATGACCCTGGTGGGATGGTGTATTAAGCCAAGTTAGAACAATTGAGGAGCCTGTCCATAGCCACACCTTTTCAAAACTGTAGGGTAGAAGTTACTGCTTGAACCAGCCTTGTCAAAATTAGAGCTGCAGACAACTCCAATCTCGGAATGGTCATTGGCTTTGGGCATTGGGTCATTGACAACAGGGCCACACGAGACTTGCTGCATAGAAGATTAGATTTGAACTGTCCAGCTGAAGAGAGAGATCTTAAGTAGATAACTGCTCCATAGGCCTTTCCAGAAGCATCTGCAAATGTGTGTTAATCTAGACTTGCAATATTGTCGAACAAAACATACCACGAAATTGTAAGATCATTTATTACAGTCAACTTAAGAAAATTCTTCCATTCTCGAAGAGAGCTAGCAGACAGTTATTCATGCCAATTGTTTTTTAATTCCCACAATTGTTTCATGGATATTTTTGATTTGGTTTGAAGTTAGAACAGGATCAATTAGTCCTAAAGGTTCATAAATTTTAGCAATTTGTGCCAAAGCGTCTCTCTTGGTGTAAACATGTTTAATCCTTTGAGCTCTGGGGTGTAGATTTCTTCAAAATTCCTAATGTCACATTGGCAGCAGTATTTTGCAAAGAAAAAACCGCTTAACGATAAACACGAAAAAATGCATAAAACCTCTTTGAAGTAAATTTGGTCAAATTTTCTGGTGTCATTATGACATTTTGGAATTAAAATTATGTGGCAGAAAATTCTACCAGCAGAGCTCAAGGGGTTAAGTTTGATATTAATTTTTAAAGTGAAATGGTCCGATTGAGGTTTTCATACCATTCTTAAAGTTTTTACTGAAATTTGTTGTGAATGTTTGTCAAATGTGTATTCTGATATGGCATCTTGTAACAATTCAGAAGCATTAGAGACCAACTTGTGTAGGTCCATCCCATAGCTTTTCAAGATCAGAATTAACTGCGATTGTAGTTTCTTAGCCTCTTGTAAGGAACTTGCACCTGATAAACAATCGTCGATATAAATTTCGTTATACATCACTTCTGCAGCTTTGGGGAAATCTTTTCTTTCCTCATCAGCAAGAGCTTTCAACGTCCAGGTGGCTAAAATGGGAGCAGACACTGTGCCATACGTAATCGTGTTAAGTTCAAACACTTTTATCAGAGCGTCCTTATTGGCTTTCCAAATTTTTTTAATTTTCTCTGCAATGAGTCAATTATTATCCGCTTGTACATTTTCTTAATGTCTGCACAGAGTGCAAACTTTTACATGCGGAATCTAGTTATTATAGAAAAGAAATCATGCAGAACTGTTACCCAGTTTAACAAGATGGAATTTAGTGAATAACTGCTATGATGTATTTCAACTTGTATTAAACACCACTCTCAGGGGAGTGGGTAATTTTTCTGGTTTATACACCACATGATGTGGAATATAGTAAAACACCTTTCCTTCACTTTGAATTGCATTAACCCTTTGCGGGCCAAAGCAAATTCATTGCTTAACTGTTGAAATTAATGACTGACACTGAAAATTTGAAAACAACTTTATTTGTAAACAAGAAAGCGCTATAATTCACACATTCAATAAACCGTAATTTTTACTAACAAAATTCTGGTGCCAATGTGGTATTTGGGAATTAAAATTAAGTGGTATACCTATGAAACCAGTGCCCTGCAAGGGGCTAAAGGGAGAGGGAAAAACATTGCATTAAACATTTATAATTCTAAAATGACATATTTAATGGTAATTCTGATAAGTTCATTACTATAATTTTTACCATTGAAATTAATTAAAACATTAATTTTTATTTGCATAATTCTGAACATTTAAACAGCTTTATCATTTTATTGCTTGAACTAATTTTTCAATGCTAATTGTTTAATTAGTTTCACATAAAAAGTTTTCCTTAATTTTTGGCCTGTTTTTTCAGCAAGGCATTTTTTTACAGTTGTAAGTTTTTCTATGCAGTGGAAAGTTTTAACTTAAATTTTTATAGATATGTTACTTTTGTTCAAATACATTAGGCAGATGGAAGCTGAGTCTCAGATGTTCTGATTTTGGTTATGGGATTGTTGCCTTTTGGTAATATGTGTTTATAATAAATTTTGATGCAAGAAAAAAGTTCATGGATATGCTATAAATTTCACTAAATTTTGATGGAAAAAAAAGATACCAAGATCTACTATAATTTTCACAAAATTTTGGTGCAAGAAAAAGGTGCATGGATATACTATAAATTTCATCTTTTTTAAAACTTTAAAAATATGTACAATAGCTGCTTTGAACATAATAATACTATCATAAAAAATCAATGTCAAAAATTGAATATTATAATTTGGTAGGACAGGCTCAATGTACTAAGAAATAGAATAATTTTATAAGATTCTTGTTTTTACATAAAGTTTGTGACTTCAAATGAAGTAATTTATTAATAACTTTAATTTATCAAATAGTTTGTTCAATTGAAATCTTCCAACTTATGCCTGAAATTGCATTCAACACTTTATAAAGTGTTTGTAATATTAAAATACAAACAAAAGCACAGATGTAATTATTCTACAAAATAGTTCAACACAAATGTTCTATTTAAAAAATAAAGAGTAAAAGATTAATTACCAAGTTCCTTATTAGAGTTACCAAGAAAAACAAAACAAATTTATACTCAAAACTTTTATTGAATAACTAGGTTTATTACAGTAAACTATGTTAATCTAAATATAAATTCTTTGGAATATCCAGATGTAAAATAAATTGTACCAACAACTATTATGATGACAAACAGATGTAAAAACCAGAACAAAGCAGCATTAAAATCAAGAAATATGAAATATAAATCATTAAATCTTCATAGAGACAGATGTATAAACTGTACAGAATCACACTTGATATCACATAATCTACACAATCTATGTCTTTGATCATTGTCTTGCAATTTTTTTAATTTGTAATCACATGTAAAAATATTTTTTATAGATTTCAATAAGTACATTTTTTGTTGCTTGACAAATATCAAGTGATTCAATGAAGAACTACAATTTATATTTGTTCATTAACTATTTAACTTAAGTAAAAAAAACTGGAAAATGTAATTTTTTTACATAATGAGAATAAACTAAAAATGAGTATCAAATATCTTAGTATATTACTATTGATCAAAAAAGGCTGAAGACCAGAAGACAATCTTTTATGAATTTGTATGTGATGGTACACGTATATCAAGGAGGGAGGTTAAAGATATATAAATTTTGAGACAAGTCAATAAAACAATTTCATATATTTTCACATGGCATTTGTTTTTTATTATTCACAGAGAATCTAATAAAACCTTTTCATTTATTTAATGTTAAAATTTACAGTCAAATATAAAAAGAGAAAACACTTCATACATTTTAATAGCCAAATTATACAAGGGAGATGCAAGAGGTACTGTTAGATGCAGAATAAATTATATCTACTTTCCAAATATGAACACAATTGTTAAAATTAGATATAATTTTATAAAATACAATGAATACATTCAATCATTTACTTTTAACCTTCAAAAGAAGTTTTTAATTATGAAATAAATATTCAGAAAAAAATATTAATTATGACCTACATTAAATTTTTGCATAAAATAAACAATGATTTTTTAAAACAGGATTGCATAAGTTTACACATTATTCAAAACATTAATGTTTGAGACATCGAAAAATTTTACTATTTGTTAGTCTGAGAGAACCACCTTCTGTTATTGTTGGCAATCACAGAAAAAAAATCTTAATCAGCAGATTTTTTTTAAATTAAAGTTAAATATATATTATCTTTATTTTATATATAAAAAAAAACATAGCACATTTTATTTTAGAATATGAAACTCTGAAAAATGTAAAACACTTTTTTGTTGACTGCTTAGATGTAGGGGAATCAAATATGGTGTCAAAAGTGGGAGGTTACAATTTAAAAATTAAAATTTGGTGCAATATTTTAAAAACTACATGTATTTAAAAGTTAGACATAATTCTTATCAAAAGGTATTTTCCATCTCTCCATCTCCTTTTTTTTTTTCTTTAAGGGTAGGGTAAGGAGAGTTGTACATCTCATAATCTAAAAATGATATAATAAAATTACTGCTACAGTTTATAAGAATTTAATAATATGAAATTAAGCAAAAAGATAATATATGAAGTGGCAAAATGCTCAAAACCATGAAACCATTACCATATTTCACCACTAAATAATAACTTTGCTTTGAGATAATACACCACCACATAATATATTACCTTCATTTAAATGATGAATAAAAATCAGGCTTTTTGATCAGACATTTTACATTTATTTCAGTTGAGATTAAGGGAGAAGATTGCCACACTCAATGTAGATTTAGAAAGCATTTATAAAAAGCACAAAGTAGACAATATATGATTTTCAATTAAATAACTGATGATTCACATTTTTCTGGAAAACACTATGTTATAAAATATATAGCCGTAAGTCTCTTAAACACATTCAATTTCAGATTTTATTTTTCGAAAAACACTACAGGTTAGTCAACTGCCTTTTAATTTTAGCATGTCAAAAACATATTTGAAATCTCCTTTTCCAGTGAAAATTCAGTTATGAATGTTTTTTGCATAAGAAAGAAAAAATTTTGATAAGACTATCATTGAAAGTTGGAAATGATTTACTTTCATACATTTTTTTACTATTACAAGATTCCCACTCTGTTTTTTTGAACACCACTTTTTTTCCAAAAAAAATCTTCCTTATAGATTTCATACCAACTTTCCCACATTGGCATTTTTTTTTTTTTTACAATTGTTGCTGAAACTTACCATGACTATTTCTCTAAAAATTTACTGGTTTACAAAAATGGACCAGTGGGAGCCCTTGTATGTATACTTGTATGTATACATATAAGAAAAACATTTTTAACAATATTTTCAGGGGGGTTTTCTGGTTATTCCATGAAATTTTCAGAAAACTTGAAAAAGCTCATGAAAATCATTATACCTAAACACATAACATGATACAGATACATGAGACATAATATGCTGACATTTAAAATAAATGCATTAAAAGTTTTGTTAAGATAAAATCCTTTATCAAAAATATTTTTTAATAGTGTGTGCGCAAAACTGTTTTTTCTTTTCATAAATTGGTAACCAATTACAGGATTCATACACATGAGAAGAAAATGTATAAGAAATAATAACAATAATAAACTTAATAAACTGGCTGTTTTAAAACAAAATTGGGGGAACAATTTTCAAATCAAATTTAATCTAATTACCATATTTACTTGTGTATACCAGGTGTATAACAACCCCCCCCTATTTTACAAGAAAAAATGGCGAATTTTTAAAACTTCGTATATAACATGCACTATAAATTGTTATGCAAATGAATGAATGACTAAATGAATTTCAGTAAAGAAAGTCGAAGCAAACATTACATCAGGCCAAAAACAAGGTGAAAATACATTTTTAGACTTCGGGTAGGGTGTTAATGACAGGGAGTAGGAATGAGTGACGGCAATGAGAATTGCTAATCAGCATTTATATAATGTTAATGTATAAAAAAATGCAAGGAGTGAGATAAAGGTGCGGTAATACTTCAACTAAATAAGATTCTCTGAGCAAATCTTCTTTGAATACATTTCTTGATTCATATGTATATCGTGTGATTACATCCAGCAGTAAAAAATTATTCCATGTGTAACGCGCACCTAGGAGTTTTGCCCTATTTTTTTTTTTTAAGTGTGCGTTATACACAAGTAAATATGGTAAATATAATAGTTAGTGCTAAAATTGCACATTATTTATGAAGTATTACTTATTGGCTTAGTAAACAAAAACCTGTGAAACCCTAATCAAATAGTTAATTTTTTATAAGAACAGAATTGCTATGCTATATTTATAGCATTCAACTGGTACTTTTATGTAAAATTCCCTAAATAATTTGCTTAAAAATTTTATACATGCACAGTTAAAAAATTTCTTCAAATCATCATGTCTAATTGAATAATTATTCAATTTTCAGCACATTATTTCTTTAATGTGCTTTTATGTTTTCAGGGAGTTTTAGAATTAAATCTGTGCATGTTACAAGAAAAAAAAATGGAGAAAAAATCATAGTTTATAAACAAACCTTTGTATCCTTTATCTTTTATGCACTTTAAAAATGCATACAAACACCACAAATAATTAAAATACATTTGCAAATCTTAAGTAATTTTCAGCTTATTATGACACAAGCTAATAAAAAAAAAAATCAATTAGTCATTGATCTTTCAAAGAGAATTAACTGAAATTTCACTGGAAAATAAGAGTTCAAGTATGTTCTTTACTTGCCCAAAATTATAAACAGATCATATTTAGAAAAAAAACTACAACTGAAAGTGTCATATGGCTTTTCAAAAAATAATTACCTTTCTTTTTAATTTTCACAATGTTAATGTCTATCACTTAAAAATGACAGAAGAATTTTGATGATTTTATATTGATTTTTTTTTTCATTTTTAATATTTTTAAGATAAGCTATAATAATTAGAAAACATGACATTCATAGTTTAAAACTTAAATTATGCTAAAAGAGATAAAATAATGATACTGTTGTTAAATTACAATAAATGGATTCCAGTATCTCAAGATTAAAGAAAAAATATTAATTTAGGCTGGACTATTTTTCTAAAGTAAATCAAAGTACACACACACACACACATATATATATATATATATACACACATCTATATTTAATTGCACTGAATTACTTTAAAAGGAAAGGGGGGATGATAATTTTAAAATATAAGTATTCAAATGAGTGTTACTTCATATAATTCCTAGTGAATAATAGATATAGACTGCAAAGTTTCTTATTTTCAAGATAATTTAGTAAGCAAATTTTTAAAGATACCACATGTTTTACCAGCTATTTAGTTGAGTTACACATTAATAAAATTGTTATTTTAAGGTTATTAATTAATGATTAGATTTCTTTTTAATCCTACACTTTGTAATACTTAATCTATGACATATTAGATTCTTTGTTATAGTTCAAAAAACAAACAAAACATAAAAAATTATCACCCATAAAATATGACACATTACAATTTAAAAATCACAATATTTTAAATAACAAACAGCATAGTACAGTAAATCAGAATAATAAAAAAAGAGTATATGTATAAAATTATATGCATCACTTCTTCATACAGAACATGGAATAATGTAAATTGTTTTACATGTATAGAGAAAGTTTATAATAAAGAGACAATTATACATGAAAAAACAATACAATAACATTATGCCAAAAAGAACACTATTTCACATTTTCTTAACACAAGAATATCAATGTGGCTTTATAAATGTACCTTTTACCAACACTACCTTAATTCACATAAAATTGACTGAAAACAAGAGTCAGTGAGAAAATATACCATAATATCATGTCTGGTGGCTATGGCAAACATTGTCTTACTACCACCAAAGTATATATTTTAAAATACAAATAGATAATCACAATAGTCCTTTAAATTACAAAAAATTGAGTAAAGCAAGAGTTGAATACATGGCACATTGAATTATCAATTGCTATTAAGATTAATATAGATGTATGAATGTTCGACACCTTTAATTACAACTACAGTAGGTGCTCAATGATCCTTCAGCAAAAAACATAATTCACATTATACTTGTTACAATGGATACATTATTATACCAGTGATAATGTTCGACCTGAGCAATGTATAGTACACAGCAACTAAATTGCTGTGATTTAGTTAAGTAATGAAAATAGAGATAGAAGAAATAAAAAATAGGTATATTATTCAGAAGATTAGCACAACTTAAAATTTTATATTACATAATTGTAGTGACAATTGCAACAATATATCAACAATACTAGGATATATTTCCTTTAATAATATATATATCTGAAACTTTGCTATATATACAAACAGACCGAAATAGTAATCCTTTGTTTCAGAAACAAACAAAAAAGGACTAAAAAATATTTATTTAATCATCATACAGAAAATTATTAAAAACTAATAATTACCATTCACAAATTACAATATAAAAAAGTATGCATTGACTACTTTAAAAGTATAGAGAGTATACAAATTTTTACTTCTATATTTTCTTATTTTAGTACTAAATAAATTTAAGGAAATTTTTTTTTATATTTATACAATTTCTTACTGTATATTCAGCAAGAAATATAATACTGTTTATGTGTATCATTCTGTGTTTAATTTTTGTGTCAAGTATTTTTTATAATTGAAAATAGAATAGAGCAGTGCTGTAATTAGAAAAAAAAATTGTGGGAACTCCCCTTTTTATAGAATTGATGTTGATGCTACCAGATTTTTACTAAGCCAAAAGTGTGTACTTCTTGATAGCAACCAAGATTTCATATATGGTTCAAAATTCTTTTAAGAGAGGTCTTGCATGGCAATGACTTATTAATATGTGAACTGTCTCTTTCTGTATGGAGTTAATTTTAGTTCCATGGTGTTATTCATAGAGCTGAATGCATTTTTGCATTCAGACGTTGAAATATTAAATGGGTTAGTTTTCACAGCCTAGGGAAGAGGATTTAGCTCTCTTGGCTCATTTTCTGGCTAGGTTCATTTCGCTTGGAGAAAAAAAAGTTTACGCTCATACATGATTTTTTTTTTTTCTTTTGCAGTAACAAACTAAATATTTCTAGGAATGCTGTTCCCACACATTCTTACCTAACTGCAACATTAGAACAGAGATAACTGAACACAATTCAAAATTTTAATAAATGACACAAATTTAGATGAACTCTTCACATTAATCCATACTCATTTTGCATACACATATAATATTCCAATTCTTCAGCACTGCATTATATATTTCAGAACTTACGACACATTGTTTTATATTTTTTATCACCATCATGTTTACTACATAAAAAATTGTACACTGTGCTTTTTATTATTGATATATATATATCCTTATTAATATATATATATCCTTTTATTATTGATATATATATATCCTTCTTACAATAAAAATTTAAAAGAAAGAAACATTTTTCAAACTTTTAAAAATATATGTATAGTATATTATATATCACAGAGAACTTTCTTTTTTACAATCAAACCAAAATATGATCATTATGAATTTTAAAACAGATTCAATAGAATGAAAGAGTGAAAAAACACAGAAATACAGTTATAGATATTTTATATTTATAAACACAATAAAAGTATAAAATTTAAAACTTCAGAATGAAATTGACTAATTTTAACACAAGATAAGCTTTTTAGTTAACATTTCTTGTGCATATTAAAAGTTTCAAAATGAAATGCTTATGTAAAGCCATGTACGCATAAAAGAAGGTAGATCTTTTTTTTTTTTTAAATCTCTTTAATGCAATAGTCATGAGAGCAGTTATTTTAGAACTCTCTTGTTGTATGCAGTCATAACTTAAGAAATGCACATAAAGCAGTAATATAAATGAATAAAATGAACATCAACTATATAAAATTAAAATAATACTTGCAAGTATATTTTATTTCAAGCAAATAAAGTTGTGAAATCTTGCAATTCACAGAAATGAAAAGTTCACCTGCAGGTCAATTCAAGGTTCATTTTCTATGTTGGTAATCTTTTAAGTAGATATTTAAAGTCAAAATTAGGAAAAATATCTTATTTAGTCCACAGATCAAAGAACAAGTATCCCAGGTAAAGATAGCATGTATTTTGATATTGCTAACAATTAAGTGGGAGATATTTTCAAACAATGTTTTTTACTCAACACACCAAGTATAACTTAATGTACAGGGTTGTTATAATTAAAGTCCACCTATTCAGAAGGCTCTAGAGCCGGTTCTATGGCTCCAAACAAATCAGAATTTCACTAGTATGTAGTTGAAGACATGCGCTCTGCAAAAATGAAAAAAAAAATTAGTTAGAATTTTTGTCAGTAGGTGGCGCTCTGCCAATATTTGCGAATTCCTTTATTTTCTGGGGATTTTTGAAAGATTCTGTATCTAAAGACAGATGTCAGATAATCTCTGATCTGAAAGCCAGTATTAGACTTCGCATTCGCTCAATCTTACAGGACAGTTTACGCAATGCTGTAGGAAGCACAATTCTAAGAATGGAATGCATTATTAAAAATGGCAGAAGATTCATTGAGCATGCATTATGTTATTCTTCGTTATTCCCTTACTGCCGAGGGACATGTTTTATTTTTGCCAATGCAATTTACATCACATAAAATGATATTCATTTTTCTGTATTGTTTGGAGTCATAGCTCAGGCTCTAGAGCTGTCTGATTTAGGTGAACTTAATTATAACAATTCGCAGTTCGTCGAAGTTTGTTGAAACTTTTAAATTTGTGTGTTTCGTCTGGATTGACTGATATTGATATAATGAATCTGCAAACATCACTTTAAATATTGGTGCAGCGCCACCTAGTGACAAAAACTTTGACTAATTTTTTTTCAATTTTCGCAGAGCGCATCTCTAACTATGTACTAGTGAAATTTTGTTTCGTTTGGAGCAATAGAACCAACCAGCTCCAGAGCCTTCTGAATAGGCGAACTTTAATTATAACAACCCTGTATGAAAATGAAATCATGCAAATAAAATGGACATAAAAATATGGCTTGCTTACATATGAATGTGTCTATATTTGTAAAATTTAAATATTCAGACAAATGCAATATTAACCAATACTTTTTTTTAATACATGGAGATTTAAAATTATGAAGAACTGAATGCTACAAATGCAATGCAAGAGTGGCACAGTAGAAATGAAAACTAGACACTATTTAATGTTTTTAAGACTTACAAGCAGTGAATTGAAAAAAAAGAAAGATTTAAAAAAAAAAATCATACAACCTTGGTAAAGTGAGCCCAGATAACGCTTAAGAAAACAACAGCAAGACATTTATTATGTTTTTTACATTGAATTATATATTTTTTAAAAATATAACCTTTTTATCTGAAAACACATCTTCTGAAATTTACATTTAAATGAAAATAAACGTCAAAACTTTTTATTACAGATTAACAAAAACTAATTGTTGTTATGTAGATACAGCATTCAGATCTAGTATTTACTAACAAAAAAGCTAAAATCTATCAAATAAAATTAAAAGACATATTAAAAAAATTTTCAATGCTTTTCTTTCTGCAATTTTTTTTTTTTTTTTTTCAAAGATATGTAAATTTTGCAAATACTAACATTTTCTCATTTATCTATAGGATGCATCTATTAAAAATAGTTTTAAAATTTCTTTATAAATCTTTTTATGAATGTGTATAATACAATATGTTATATAAAAAGTCTATATAAGCATAAACAATATCTTTATAAAATGTATAATCATAAAATATATTAAGAATAAACATTTCAGCAATAGGCTATGATACCCAATAATTTTATCACAAGAGAAAGCACCAATTAAGCATATAATTTTCCTTAAAAAAAGTTTCAACAAAAAATAAATTAACAGGAATAGAACAATAATACTTTGAAAAAAAAATAATACTGATTAATCATAATATCCTAGAAGTGGTGGGATTAAAAATACTATTTCTCAAATGCTGCTTTTGCATGATATATAAAAAAATAGTGTTTCCAGTTCACTAAAAATAGCACATAATGTAACAGTTGTATACAAGTAGCACATAACTTCTGAAAGACTGTACATTATTAAATGAAAAATATTCTTCACCACAATACTTATCATAACCTACTTACAGTGGTTTAAAAAAAAATAAGCTTAATAAAGCATAAGTGTAATAAGTAAATAAGAATCTGAACATTTTCAAATAACATTAAATCTTTTGACTAATAGTAAAACTAGGAATAAAAATCAGATAAGTTGGACGGATAATGAAAGTATCCTTTTTTTTATTATTAAGTTAAAAAAAAAACTTTTTTCTAAATATATGAAGTAAATAATATGCAAAGACAAAATACTTTGTGCCACTTGATTTTTTTTTTTTTTTTTTTTTTTTTGACATATTTAGAAAGGAGATCTCAATTTTTCTTTTTCGTTCAGCAAAGATAAAATGACTATTCTCCCAATAAAAGAAACTAACATAAAAAAAAATCAACTTACACTAAATTTTTCTTATTGTTTCAGTTTTTCAGAAAAATTTCAATAGTTACAGTCTAACTGCTGAAATTAGTTTACACTCAAATATGTTCATATTTAAATAAAAGTGATGTGAAATGGAATGTCACTAAGTAAATTTTATATTGCAACTTCCATAAAAATAAATTGCTTTTTAAAAAAAATGCAGACTTTATGACTTGTAAACTTCGAGACATTAGAAAAAAATGTCCTGATACAGGAGTCAATAAGTTTTTTGGCAAAATCAAAAATAAAGGATAAAAATGACTTAACATTTATCAAATGTAATAAAATATTCTTAAAAAAATTGCTTTTTAAAAAAGACAAATAACCGTCATATAAAAACAAGAAAAATTTGATCTAATCAATCACTTAAACATTATTTCTTCGTTCTTGAAGTTGCTGCAATTCATGACTTTCTTCATGCTTTCGAAGGACACTTTTAATAGTAAACTTTCTGTGGCAAAAACGACACTCATGTAATCTTTCCCCAATATGCATATGTAAATGCTGACGCAAAGCTCCTTTGGATGCAAAACTTTTTTTACATATGTGACAAGTATAGGGACGTGGTCTTTCATGGGTTAACAAATGTGAACGAAATGCTACAGCATCATTAAATAATGCTGCACATGTATTACATTTAAATGGTGGCCCAGTTTCAGAAGAGGAACTTTTTGAAATATTTCCAGGTCTGGACACTTTTGCCTTTTTTGAATTTGATTCTTGATTAGCATTAGACTCATCATCACTTGCTAAATCTACAATTTCTGGTTCAGCAGGAGCAATACCAGCAGTGGTAGATTTCTTTCTACTTTCATTCACAAAGCTGGTCCTTATAAATGAAGGTCCTCGTTGATTTGTGCTATATGGCGTATTAATGGCAGGAGCTTTTGACTTATTTTTAGCTTCTAATTCAGCTAACAAAGTTACATATTTTTCTTCACTAGCATGTTCTAATAAATGGTCGGCAAGTTCCCGATCAGAATTAAATTCCTGATTACAGATGAAACACTGTGGCGTTTCAGTGGGTGTCTCTGGCGTCTCTTCTGCTGAAGCCATCATAAATTGTCAATGTCAGAATAAAGAAATTTCAGCTTTCAGCCTAAAAAAAAGTATCATTACTTTTACAGAGCACAGAATGAGAAAGAAAAAACTTTATTTTGGTTTTGAAAATAAAAAATTAAATGAAAAATAGAATACAGATTCATACTGTAAATTAACATTTTTCAAGTTTGAATTACAAATGAGGTAATGTTTCAAAAACTCAAATTATCTAAAATTTTAAAAAAATCAAGTTTTTTCTATCGATCTATTCTATTTGTGAACCTGCATTGAAAAAACATACAATGTGCAGAAAAATTAGTTTTAATGTGCATTTCTGACATTGCAAATTCACAATGACAGTGCTCCCAAAACATTCTAGTCCCCTGAAACGCGACCATTTTTATTTAAAAAGAGGACTTCAGAGGACCATTTGTATTTTTAAAAAGGCTACTTCAGGGGACTATGTCTAAAAATACTGCACAGATCTTTCCTAAATATGCAAGTATTTTTAAAAGAAATTACATTAGAAAATATGTCATTTGATTATAATTATAAAGATAGGTCATGAAACAATATACTCAACTAAACACCATACTGCAAGAAGGTAGAAAGTATTTCAATATTCGGCACTCACATTTATGATTTTCCTTAAAGAATCTTAATTCAAATTGTTTCTTTATTAATATTCAGAAAAGCAAAAAACAATTTTCAATAAAATTAAAAATCTGAAAATTAATGAATCTAAGAAAATATTAAACCAATCAATTGTTAGTAGAATTACATACTAACAATTATGAAGTACATTGCAACTATTAGAACTCAACATATAGTAACAGTGATCAGTGATCAGTTAATTAAAAAAATGTCTAGTTAAACTGATGACATTGAGCTGACAGGTTATACACACTAAATGTATATTATACTCATATTTATGTTTATTACTATGCGAATGCATGTCCTAGGATGGTGAATAAAAATCATGATTTTCACTTAAAATTTGAAATTAATAAAAATATTGGCACAGATGTCTCAGACGGAAATGTTTTGATGCGATGTTTTACTGTGCCATTTTGGATAGGGAACATCTAGCATACCCCATGCAAATAGGACTTAAAACAGCCTATAGAGACATTGACCACACTTTTCAGTACAGGAAAATTGTGTTTTTAATGTCCCTTTAACTAATGCTAAAGTGCCATTGAAATAATTCTTTATCGTAAATGCGATTGAAAACATTAGACATTCAAATAAGGATTAATTTTTATTTGTCATATAATTTGGAGCAAAATATCACATGGAATTGGGTTTTTGGTGGTCAGCTGTCATGTGTGTAAACTGAGCGCTCTCCATGGAATACGTGGAGGGTGTTGACAGACTGTTCGGTAGGCTTGGGTTGTCTTTAATTTAGGTCAGTGCTTTTTGGTAGTGCAATTTTTGTTTTTACTTTTGCCTACTCAGTGAGGTAAGCATTTTGAATTTCCTCTTTGCTGTTTAGAATTTTATTCAAGTATTTGTTACTGTTTTTACAGGGTGACCAGAAATAACGTGACGGTTTAATTTGACTCGGTTAAAGAAAACATGCAAACTGTTGCACAAACAAATGTTTTATTTATTAACAACAATATAATAAAATATCATCTTTTCTCAAAGTGTTCTCCTTTTGCTTTGATACAGAGGCGCAAATGTTTGGTGAAATTTTAAGCCATTTGTCACAGTTCTGCTGGAGTGATTAGCTTTGATTCCCGAATCAACGAACGCTTTAGAGATTCCAAACTGTTGTGGGGTTTTCATCAAGTTCTTGCTTCTAAAATTGACCACAAACTGTAATCCAAAGGATTAAGGTCACACAAGCATGGAGGCCATTCTTGAGCTGAGATGAAGTCTGGAAAATTGGCCCGACACTAATCCTGTGTGGATTTTGCTCGATGAGAAAGTGCGGAATCTTGTTGAAAAGTCCAAGTGCCCTTTCTGAAGTGTACTTGAGCCCAGGCAAGTACCACATCATCAAGAATCTCTTTTTGATACACATCTATCTGTCATTCAAATTTTGTGGAAAAGACTTTCAACACAGGAAATTCAGACTATGCCCCTATAATACTTTTCAGTGGATGTAATTTCATGGTTTGTATGTGTAGTGCGTCTAAATTTTGATGGAATTTTCATTTCAATTTGAAACATGTTTTTCCAAGTTTTGATGTACAATTAAATATCTCTCAAAAGATTTCCTTCGCATGAATTTTCTCTGTGTTATCTAAAATAATTAGGATATCTTTAGTATGAGTTACAGCCGAAATTGTGTCACGAAAGTTTTCATAAAGATGAGCTGATAATGGCTTTGTAAAATTGAAAAATTTCCCACAAACAAATACGCTTGTGAAAAAAGTACTCTTTTCTATTCCATGGCTGCCAAGACAGTTCTATAGCTGATGAAGAAATATTTCATGTGTTAATGTAATGTTGTAATAGTGTGGTTTAGAGTGTTAAACACAACTTTATTTGCTGTATTATTATAATATTTTTATTAAATTGATTTAAATGTTATCAAGTTTAATAGAATACTTGTTAGACAAGTGACACATAATAAAAGAACTCGGCTGTCTTAGGAATATTTTTTTCTTTTTTTAAGCAGTAGGTCACATGAAGACAGCTAGTTTTTCCACTATTTTGTTTGCAAACAGTGTTGCTAACATAAAAAACCAGTTCAATCATTTTTTTCCATGAGAATAATATTTAAAATTGAAAAACATTAGTTGTTAAACCAGTGACACAAAACATGTAAGACAGTCTTATTTAATTTAATTAATCCATATTAAAATCAATTTCCAGACATAATTGTAATAAAAACACAAAATTTATACAGTTCTCAAAATAAAATTGCCACAAACAACGAAAATAGCGATTATTAATTAGAAATTATAACATGTTGAAAATCAAAGTTTGGATTTTAAACAAAAATGATTCCCATTGAAAAGTCAATAGTTCATTATTATTTTTTGCCCAATTTAATTTATTTTTATATAAATTACTTAATTTAATACTCTGATTATTAAAAAATCCCTTTCGGCATGGCCTATAGGCGGAGGTAGATTTCGAAAAGTTTTCATCTCAAAAAAAAAAAAAAAAAAAAAAAAAAAAAAAAAAAAAAAAAAAAAAGCCTATTTTTACTCAAATGCCCATTTTGGCAATATATTTTGAATTATATTCTTACTTTATTTAAAAAATTGAACAATATGCTCATTATATAGTTCCTAAATAACAAAAAACTGTTAATTAAATTCGTTTGACAGCAAAATTGAATTTAAAAATGAGTCATAAAATAACCAATTTATTATTTTAATACATCCACAATTCTTTAATCAAGATCGCTTTGAGAAATTTTGTGCGAAGTGCGTACTTTGACAGATTTTTTTTAAATATATATTTAGCCTTTATCAAAACTCTGACCAATACGGCACATTACACAGTTCCTAAATAACAAATAACTGTCAATTGAATGCGTTTGAGAGCAAAATTGAATTTAAAAATGAGTCATAAAATAAACAATTTGTTATTTGAATACAACCTCAATTCTTTTATCATGATCGCTTTGGGAAATTTTTTTGTGAAGTGCTTACTTTGACAGCTTTTAAAATATATATATTCACCCTTTATCAAAAAATCGCATATGGCATTGTTATAAAAATAAAAAAGTCAAATTTTATCCTTACATCACAACTAAAAACTTCATTGTTTACATTTATAAATTGTGTTCAGATTTTAGGGTTGTGGATTTAAGGGAGTCTAATGTACTAAGAAAAAAAAAACGTTTTGCTATTACTGTTTTTGATTTATTTGGTTCAAAGTAGCATTAAAATGATTTAAAATGAAATAAGTTCACTTTAAGAGAAAAGTGTTATTTTTGTTTTTTTCTACATGAGAATAACTAAAATTGTCAATTTCAAAACGCCTGAGCCTGAAATAAAAATCCTTACATGGAGCCCATGTCCAGTGATGTGGGAAGGTTAATTACTCAATGGGTAGATATTTATTTATTGGTTATATACCCAGGTATTTACATAAGCATACAGAAAATACCCCAAAACTTGGTATTTTCAGATTTCTTTCTAAAATATCCTAAACTTGAAAAAAAAATTGAAATCATAGATTACAATGTTTCAAATATGACAGAAACTTTCAGTTTAGCTAAATAAAAATACATGCATGTTGTATGATTCAGTAGACTTGCCCATCTTCTTCATTTACTATATTCTGATATTTTAAGATACCAGTCAATTGAGCATTTTTTAAATGTCATTGATATAGTTAGCCCCATTAAATGAAGTAAGCATTTACATGCAATGTTCAGTTGAATTCAAGATAAAGACTAGTCGGATGTGGCAATTCCAAAACTTTCTTCTATCTCATTCATGTTAATACTTCAAAATTTGCTGCCATGGTGCGAAAATTAAATGACAATCTATGCTTATCATGAGGATTCTAAAAGTAAGAACCAATACTTTCTTTTAAAAATAGAAAAAGTAATAAATAAACTGATTTCTTGAGATTGATAGGAAAAACTAAATAGGTAAGTTTTTCGTATTACATTGAACTTTTAATACTCAATCTATTTTAGAGTTCGTATTCAATTGAGATTTTTGTCTAAATATTTTTAGAACATCAAAGAAATGAGGGTTTCTAAATATTTGTCTAATAATACCAAAGAAAGACACTTGTTAAATAATAAAAATTTTGAAAATCTTTTTTTCATCAGTTGCAAAAAGGTCATCCTATAAACAAGAATGATGACAGCACAGCAGAAGAAAGTTTATTTTTAATTTTCATAGTGGTAATGTGTAATTTAGATAGAATGCATATCATATCATACAAATTATAAGCACTTTGCAAGCAATTTATTAGAAAAACAGAAAAGTGAGTAAGAATTCTAGGCTACATTAATATGCACAAAATAACCAATAAGGTATGTTAACTCTTTAAAAAGGAATAGTGAGAAAGTAAAAGTATGGTGAAAAGCTCTTTCAAAGAACTGTAAAATGGTTTAAAGCATACAAGATAATAAGTTTATATTTGAAATTATGGCAGTTCATGAAGAAGTTCCATTCTGAAAGGAAGTTATGATATTTTCAATTTACATTTTTTAGACTTTGAACATTTTTACTTTTTTCTATCTTTATAAAAAAGTATTGGATGCGTAAAAATTTTTGAATTCTGATTTTTGATGCATTTACATGTTTTAGGGATCAGAGGTTCCAAAAAAGATGTTTTTACAAAAATGTCTGCCTGTGAGTCTGTGTCTGTATGCGACAAAAATTTTGTGAGTGCTCTATCTCAAGAACTAATGCACACAATTTAATAAAAATTTATATTCAGGTAGTCCCTGATATAAATTGATGCAGATTAATTATTGGTGTAAATTGCTCAACAGGTGGCGCTGTTATACTGCATTTTTTACAATTTATGCAACAGATATATCTCAATAACTAATTCATGGATTTCCATCAAACTTCAGATTCAGTTAATCCTTGACATGAATCGATGCTGTTTACATTTTGGTATAAATCATTCAACAGGTGGCGTTGCTATACTGCATTTTTCATGATTTTTGCAATAGCTCTATTTTAAGAATTAATACATGGAATTTAATAAAAAAGGTATATTCAGGTAGCCCATGATATAGATTGATGCTGATTAATTTCAGCGTAAATCGCTCAACAGGTGGTGCTGCTGTGCTGCATTTTTTTTTATGATTTATGCAAGTCCATGCAACTCACCCCCTCAAATCATAAGACTGACTTTTATATGTTCATGTTACAAAACTCTACACTAATAAAACCACAGAATGTAATGCTCTGAATTTTCACTATTTTGAATAAATATTCTATGAATATTTGTATTTTAAGAAAATTTAGATTTAAACAAAAGAACTATAGAGAAATTTAAACATTATTCCCATTCAATTAAATACTGATCAAATAAAGCAAAATGCAAAAAATTTTAAGATAGCATTTTTAAAATATTGAAAATAATTTATAATAGTTATTAATGCAAATGTTCCAAATGAAAACTTCAGCTAATGGCAATTTAATTAATATAATGACTAAAAAGATGTCTAAATTTATGTTTAGGAAGATCAAAACTCATTTCAAACATAAAACAATTCATGGAGCAAACAACAGATATAAGGAATATCAACATTTCTTCATGTTATCCCCACTGACTATTGTAATAACTGTGCAAAAATGTACTTATTTTTTCCAGCTGAGAAAAGCAAACTACATTTTTTTCAGGTACAGTTCTTTTATTAAGTGTTTCAACAGCAAGAATTAAGTCAAGGACAGTTCAGAAGTTTCAGAAGCTTGTATTTCAGCCATTATAATTTTAAGATAATTTTGCTTTAACAGTCTAGCACAGAAAAAGAAAATAA
Organism: Maratus speculifer; assembly: GCA_964019185.1. Classification (NCBI taxonomy): domain Eukaryota; kingdom Metazoa; phylum Arthropoda; class Arachnida; order Araneae; family Salticidae; genus Maratus; species Maratus speculifer. Next base: position 308,381,738 of record OZ025293.1, on the reverse strand, counting down.
TAATGTGTTGTGATCCTCCTGAATCAAGAACAATATTTTATGCAAGTTACCTAAGCAAGAAAAGGAAGCCAAACGAAAGAAATGTCCCTGAATTTGGCTTATTATACTCAGCCACCATGTGATAATTTATGCATACTTTTTTTACAAGCATGTGTTTGAAGAATGTTGAGATTTTGTACTTGCTTTCAAAGAATTTAGTTTGATTCAAAACTGAGCAGTTTTTAAAACATCAGATACACACTAAGTAGGCTACAATTTGTAACAGTTAATTAAGTTATCATTAGTGTAATTTATAATTTAATCTATTTGGTTTCTATCCATGTTAAACTGCAGATTATTTCTATTTAGAAAGAGACATTTTAAATTATTTTATCAGCAATAGACAAGCATTTTTACAATGAGGGGAAAGAGAGACAGAGAAAAAGTAATGTTAAAACTTGGTAGAGTTTTTGATTACTTACAACAATGAAAATTTCTAGAGTTTTCTTTCAGTTATGTTTTCATAAATTTAAAAGGACAAGTAATTAGATGCAGAGCCATACTAAAATAATAATAAAAATAGTAACAACAAATATATATATATATATTGAAAGTATATTACAGACATCATATTAATCAGAACAGAATTTATCTGATAGTCAAAAATTGATTTTGAAGGTAATAATTTATATCTTGGAATCTTCTAAAAAATCTTTTTAAAAAGTCTAGTTAAATAAGTCTAATCAAGTCATTTAATAATTTAGTTCGAACTTTTAAAATTTCTTATATCAGCACAGGCATGCCAACTATTATAAATGTTTTCAGATTGGTACAGTCAGCTCATTTATTTTTTTGTTTGATTGACACAACCATTACAATTTAGTCTTCATTGTGCCAGATTATCTACAGTCTGCAGATCTCTGATAAGTGTATAGAATTGGCATATCCCATGGGTCCCTTTTACCTACAAAGTGACTTCCTGAGCCATGTTTATTTGATTTTTTATAAATATACAGCCTTTTTTATAAATAATATTTAAACAAAACCTTCCTCCTTAATTAATGAAGTGAAAAATTAAATAAAACATTTTTCTTTTTTCTTCTGCTTTTTGCCTTAATAGTTTTCTGTTTTAAATAGTTTTATATGTTAGTAAGTCACTTGAAAGATATATTGGCAGAAGATTGTGAATTATTGATTTTACTTTTTTTAATCTTACTTGTAGACTTACTTTAATCTTACTTGTATCTTATTTAGGAATCTATCTAAAATACTTTATAGATTTTTAAGCAGATAAAAAGTATCAAAGAAATGATTTTGCAATATTCCTTAAAGAAATCCATTTTAATCTTTAAGCCTATTATCATAAATTTTGTAATGTGTGATTTTTTACTTTTTGTGATTTTTTTTATGGTATTTTAATATTTTTTTCACATTTTGCTGCAGTTTTTCAGTTAACATAGTAACATAGCTTCAGGTTTAATCTTTCAATCTAATAAAGAAATGTTTATTCCCTTTTCAGAAGAGTTTATTCAGAATTTGTACAACATTTTCTTTTTAATTTTTCAAGTTTTATTTATCCTTAATAATAAAGATAGACGTTTGTGTGTCTGTTTGTATGCTATGTTCTGAAGAAAGCAATACACACACATTGCTTTATTCATAGCTATGAAATGTGGCAGAAAGATACCTCTATATATGTATTTATGTACCTGTACCTCAAAAGTGACTTTGAGAATTTTTTATTTTTATTTTTATGTGATTTTTAGTGTTTTTTCACATTCTGAAATGCTTTTACTACATTAGTAAAAAGAATTTGGATTCAATCATTTAACCAAATACAGTTTTTTTTTCTTTATAATAACATTTATTCAGAAATAATACAGCAATTTCTGAATTTTTCATGAATTTTTTTTTTTTTTAATTTTCATGCTTTGCAATAATTTTTTGACACTGGTAAAAAAAGAAATTTACTTTCAAACTTTTAGCCTAATGTACTATATTTAATTCATCTGCAATTTTTGAATTATGATTGAATGATTTTCTGATTTTTACAAAGATTTTTTGACATTCATGAAGGAATTCAAGTTACATTGTTTTAGCCCACTATAGAAAATTTTATTCTGTACTTTTTTCAATTTTTAGCACTTAGTGCAAATTTTTTACATTACTTTTATGCAATTGTAGCTGACTCAAGTCTCATAAAAATTCTACCATTTGTGCCTCTCTATGCAATTTGGCAAATAAAATACATGGGATATATGTTTTTGCCTTTGAGGCACTTTGCACTATAATTATGATTAAAGAGAAACAAGAAGTAGTATGGGAAACCTACATAATGATTTTTCCTAAGAATGACCCATACTTCCATCTATCAGAATATTTCTAAAGCTTTTATTTGCCAAACAAAATACCATTGCTTCATATATATATCTGTCAAATATCAGTCATCCTGATTAGCAGTTCTTAAGTAATAGTTTTGAAATATCAACAATAGGAATCATCCCATGTTATTCTCTTTAACACTAGCATTACGGCGTTTTCCGTATACCTATAACTACGATCACCGGTCATTTTGACCGCTACTCTCGGATAAATGGAAAAGTGTATTTTTTGTTAGTATTATGTAAGTTAAATCTTGTAAATATACGACATACTTCTTTAATAAGTAAACTATAAAGTTAATGAGATAAAAAAATGTAAACAAATGCTAATTTAGCATAACAAAGAGTTAAAAAATAAAAAAAATTCAATATTTTAAAAACTTGTTATTGTTTAACAAATTTAAATAGAAATTGATTTTATTTAAAATTAAATAAATTTATTACTTACATTATTCGGTTTGACAGTATACACAGATTACCAACTTCTTAATTTTACTTGTACAGGTTCCACAAACATATTTTCTACAGTTTTCACAAATATTCTGAGTTTTGTTGCCTTTACAAGTATTTATTTGGCATTGTTTACGTTTACGGGATGGAGTGGGACAAGCATCAATTCTCAACTGGTTAGAAGAAGAAAGCGTTAGTTTTTTTGATGAAACGTACATCTTTCTGAGCTCCTCAGCTGTATCTAAAATGAAATCACGTCGGCTGTAGTTGTCATTTCCAGTCGTCTCTTTATAAATAATCCATGCATTTATAGCTGCAAAATCAAGAATGTTAAAAAAAAACTTGAACTGGCCAACGTCTGGATGAGGACTTCACAGAATATTTTCTGGCCATCTGGTCCAAAACATCAACTCCATATTTGGTCGCATTGTAAAAATTTACAACTTCAGGTTTTTGTTTTTCATTAGATGAAATTTCCAGTGTTGGGTGTAAACTACTCAGAAGCAAGCCGTTTTTGTTCTTCTTTCCTTGATAAGACGTAAGCGTTATATTTTCATGCTTAGCAATCTTACTAGAATACAGCACATCTCTTGTTTTCTTGAAAGAATTAGGTACTTCTCTTTTTGAACGATTTATTGTACCAACACAGCTTATTCCTGCGTCTCTCATTTGTTTTACTAAATTGAGTGATGTAAAGAAACTGTTCATTGTCAGGTTTCTTCCAGTGTTGTAGTAAGGTTCAATCAAGCGGAAAGCTGCATGTTCGCCAACCGTTCTACCATAGGGCCTGGTTTCATCCTTACCCAAATACGGAAATCCATTCAGTAAATATTTTGAATGCACATCAGTAGCAAGCCAAAATTTAATGCCAAATTTGTCTGGCTTTTTAGGCATATACTGAATAAATCGACATCGTGTCTTCATGGGAAACAATTGCTCATCCACTACAATATTTTCCCCCGGTTTATAATTCATCAAGCAATTTTCGATAAATGTATTCCAAGTATACGAAATATGGGCAAATGGATCAGTTTGCAACCTTTCGGATCTTGTTGACTTCATGTCTAAGCGCAAATACTTCATAATTTCCAAGAACCTATCCCTGGACATTGTCTCAGCGAAGAATTTCGGACCCCAGGATTTTGACCACAAACTTAAAATAGGAAGTCCTTTTGCAGCCAAAGCTCCTCGAGCATACAGCAGTGATATGAAAGCGTCTAATTCATTGAGTAACAAAGACCAATTTGGATTTTGGGATTTTTTACGAGCTTCTTCTTCAGTGCACTGTTGAATATGACGCAATATTTTTTCGTTGAAAAACAATCTCCATGCACTACTCGCACTCCCATCAACTATTTTTCTTTTTGCATGCGACGTTGGCCCAGACACTTCTCGTAAGACATTCTGATGGGGGTGTCTCCCTGTAACATTTGTCGAAATATTTCCTATTTTCCAAATTGAACCATCATTTTCTGTTTCTTCATCATTTTTGTTTTCCTCACATTGGGTACATCTAAGTTGTTTTCTAGTTCTATTTGGTGGGTCTTGACTACCTTCTTGATCTAGACTGTTACCACTGATTTCATTTCTAGAATCTGTACTAGCAGCAGGCAAAGGAATATTTTCTGGATCTAAATTATCATTTTCATTTGGTGTTTCCTGAAAAGAGTCTGCATCAGATGAATCATATTCACTTGTTCCTGAAGGAACAATCCAGTCTTCGTCAGATAACCTGGATATAGTTTCGATATTAAATTTTTCATCAGGTTCAATATCTGAACCAGAATTATCATCGGAAATAGTTTCAAAAAATTTTAGCGCATCTTCTTTTGTTAGATATTTTCTACCAACACTTCTACGCGCCATGACAAGAAGCAAATAATATAAGCAAGTCTGAACGCTGACATTCACTGAAACGAAATGCAGCTCAATATATTTGTATCTGTTGAAAAATAATATTTCTTACATAAAAGAAATGCACAGTCAGAAGGCACGCAGCCATTCTAAACAGATGTCAAACAGGTGTTTTCCCTTTCCCTCCCCTTTTCCCACCTAACAAATAATGCTTTGAAATACACAAAAGAATATTCCCCTCACCACAGATGCACCTGCTTATCTATTAGAATAGCGGAAACAGCTATGAATGTGAAGAAAATAACTTGAAATGTGTAATTTTCTAGATACGGTCAAAATGACTGGTAGCCGTAATTCTAGGTAAACATATTAATATTTTTAAAAATAATTATTTAAATTGAACAAAAAAGATTTTATGTAATATTGTTGCGTTTTTAGGAAAAGTCAAAAAATATCCAGACTATAAACAGGAAATTTAAAAAGTTATGATACGTTAAATTGGATTTACGGTCAAAATGACCGCTGCCGTAATTCTAGTGTTAATGATAAAGTTCATTTTTGAAAGCCGAGTCTAGCATTCTAGGATGACTCTATTATCCAAAGGGGTATTATGCTGAGATGGATGTTTTCCAAAGTCCCATTTTGGCATTTGTTTTTGAAAGCCACACCTAAACAACCACAGTTCCCAACAAACTCCTCTCACCCTTATTTTGATAAATCAAAGTGACTTGTCACAAGTGTAGAAGATTTTGCTTTCCAAAATCAAACAGTACTTAAAAACTTCTTTATATTTTCCCCTTACACACAAAGTATTACAGAAAATGAGCAAAACCAACTGTTATGATCATTTAACCCAAGAGGACGCGTGCAGGGCCTAAAAGACTGAGTGCATATGGTTTTTACAATTGTAACCACTAATTTTTTTAAAGTAATCTTCAACTTATTTTATCTCAAAATTTGTAAGAATTGCCTCCATCTTAATAAAGTGACTGTTATAATTTGATTTTATTGGTGGTAAAGTTAAAATCATTCATCCTTGGGTAAGCATGCGTTCTCCCGGGTTAAGAGTCTACATTATATTAATGAAATAACAACATACAGCAAAAAATTATCTGAAAAATATATCAAAAAAATGATTGATGCACAAGATATGAACAATATATATAAAGTATTTTTATGTAACGTTAAACATACCAGTTATATGAAATGACCTCAGTTATTCCTTTTTGTCACTTTAATGAAATACAGCCACTGGAAACATTTTGTTTCTTGATGAATTCTAAAAAACTAATTTTATGAAATCTGTAAGAAAAAGAGAAGCAAAAATTATACAGGTTGAGTCATAAGTATCGAAACAATAGGCTATCTTCTTAAATATTGCCCGTAGAACCATACTTCCAATTGCAAAGTTTCATAAAAAATGGTGAATTTTAAGATAAGTTGCAACTCCAAGGGGGGTCTATTTTTAAAAATACAAAAATTAAATTTTTATATGCCCCCAGAAGTTAAAACTTCCAATTAGAAAAAAATTTCTTATCCATTCCGGAATTGAACAAAAAAAAATTTCATCTCAATATCTTCAAAACTGAGAGAGTTATGAGAATTTTAATAAATCATGAGGTTTCAAGGGATCAGACACAAATTGAAATGCGTGTAATTGAAGAATCAATGTTACTGTAATATGTCCGGGAAACATTTATTTTGTTTATTTATTTATAGAGTTAGAATTTTGAATATTTTGTGATGGTTAACCAAATAATTTGTAAGCATTATAACATCATAAGTCCTCTTAATAAAAAATATTTTTTTTTTCAAAAAATTTAGAGTAAATTAAAATTGTTATAACTCAAAATATTACTTGTCCCATTGAATTTTTCTCCTTTGATTAAATGAAAATGTCTAATTTTTAATTTTGATTCAGTATTTTAAATTATATTTATTTATTTTTTAAATAAAAGTATTTAAAATAGCAACATAAAAAAAGATGCAATTTTTTGTACACAAATCATATTTTTAAAAGTAAATTTTCTGAGGTAAAAACTGCTTTCGGCGTGTTGGGCATTTTTTTTTAATTTGAGATGTTAAAAAACTATTGAACTCGCTGGACTATTACCGTAACCAAGGATTATTGACTTATGTCAGTTTAAAAAGGAGAAATACTTAAAAAAAAAAAATTTGAAAAAAAAAAGTGCATTTAGTTTTAAACAAAGATGGATTCCTAAAGTTTAAATGCTTTTTAAAAGTTTCTAAGTGATTAACTCCATCCTGTATAGTTTCAGTTTCAGATTTTGTTTATGTTTTGCCATTCTCACCTTCTTTAATTAATGTTTAAATGTGTCACCCGATTTAAACCTTTTTTTTTTATCATGTCGATTTCAATTTTTTTCATTGTTTTGGCCCTGTCAACTTCATATTTTCTTGTTAAAATTGCTATTGCACAATGCATAAAATGTGCCTCTAATTACGGGCGACACTAGGCACATAATTCTGGAGATGCAGCTATTGCGAAAATTGCACAAAAGCCTGTACAGTATGGCCACCTGTTAAGCGATTCACACCAAAAACTAATCAGCACCAATTTACATCAAGGACTAAGTAAATATAATTTTTTATTAAATTCCGTGGATTAGCTCTTGAGATACAGCACTCAAAAAAATAATGTCATATACAGATATACAGGACAGTGACTCACAGACAGACATTTTGTAAAAAAATGTTTTTTGGTATCTATGAGCCCTAAAACGTGCGAATCCGTCGAAAACCGAAATTCAAAATTTTCATGAATCCAATATTTTCTTCTTGTAAAGCTAGAAGAAAGTAAAAATAGGTTTAAAACCATCATAAATTTTGAAGCTGAAAAGTAAAAAGTAGATTTTTGGAAATATTTCTGTGTAATTTATTAAAACATATTTCCAATGATTTTGTTAATATTATCGCTTATCATTATCGCTATTACTATTTTTACTAAACTTATTGCCAGCGGCAATAAATTTTTAAGACACTTTTAATGAGAGTTTAATTAATATCACTTAATTTAATAACACTTTTAATAAGTGTTTAATAAGACGGTCCGGCCATTGGGTCGTGCCATTTACGAGGCTGGCGCCAAGCTCGAGATATTGCAGACATCTAGCATATTTCAAGGAAGTTTAAAGCAAAAACCTATACGTTTTTATTTTATATCGAAAAGTTAAAGTATTGTCTTTGATCGACCTTTAATATTGTGTAAATTTATGGTCGATCCCTAAATTGTATTTCAAATGAACTGATATCGCTGTGCTCAGAGGTATGCTTAAGTGGTGTAAGTCACGAATTTTAGAAAATTTTGGATTTTAATATCTTTCGGGGATTTATAGATATCGAGATGAATTTTTTTTTTTTTGTTCAATTCAGGAATGGATAAGGAAAATTTTTCTAACTGGAAGTTTTATCCTCTGGGGGCCATATAAAAATTTAATTTTCATAATTTTTAACATAGACCTCCCATGAAGTTGCAACTTATCAAAAAATTTACCTTTTTTTATGAAACTTTGCGATTGGAAGTATGGGTCTAGGGGCAATATTTAAGGAGATAGCCTGTTGTTTCGATATTTATGACTCACCCTGTATAAAGGACAGGGACGTTAAATCCTTTGTGTTCATACACTAACAGATACTTAAGTAGCATGTATTGAAAAAATGTTTTTACAATGACAGTTAACAATTTAAATTGTGTTATTGGAAATTTCAGGATGAGGGAGAGGAGTTTAAATAATTCATTACTTGTTTGTTAATACTTCAAATTAACATGTGAAACAAGAATGGCAAAGCAATAAATAAATAAACAATATTTCTTCTTAAAAAGTTCAGAAGTTTAACAATTTTAAACTTTGTGTTTACAGGAATGAAAAATAAAGAGAGAGAGAACTAAAAACATTTTTAGAAGTCTACCAAAATGCTAGTGTTCATTCTAGGCCATTTTTTAAGGGTGCAGCACCCTGCCCTTTTTCAAATTTACAAAATGTATCCTGCCCTTTTTAGAAATAGTAAAATGCACCACAAGTTTTACCCAGAGATTTTTTAATAAAAATGTTCTTTATACCATAGTAATTTTTAAATTTGTGTGCTCAAAAATGATAGAATTATTTCACTTCTTTAGGATTGTATTTTAATTTTTATACCATAAAATCAATCGAAAGTAATGTTACTTGATTTATACTTAAAAATTACATATTTTGTCGCTTTTTACATTTTAAAGGTAATAAAAAAAAAATCTTGCAAAAGTGCCCTTTTCTGCTGCAGTAGTGCCCTTTTTAGTGTATAGCACCATGCCCTTTTTCGTTTTAGAGTGAACACTACAAAATGCAGCAGATTTTTCATCCCTTACCAAAACTGTTCTGGATAAATAAAGTATCTACTGAACAATCTCTGAGCTGTTGCATAATGAAAAAAAAAAAAAAAAAACTAGTCAGATGTGGCAATTCCAAAACTTTCTTCTGTCTTATGCATGTTAATAATTCCTGGAAAATGTAGCATAGCAGTGCCATCAGTTAGGTGATTTAAACCAAAATCTAGCCAGCAACAACTTATGTCAACTGATAAATGAATCTGAAGTTTGAAGATAATCCATGCATTAGTTTTTGAGCTAGAAATATTGCAAAATATTTTTTTTTAAATCTACATAACAAAGTCACATGCTGAGTAATGTACACAAAAAACTAATCAGGATCAATTTTTTATCAGGTATTAACTGAATCTGAAGTTTGATCAAAATCCATGCATTAGTTCTTGAGATACATTTATTGCGAATTCGTGGAAAATGCAGCATAGCAGCACCATCTGTAGGGTTATTCACACCAAAAATTAAGCAACACTAATCTATATCAGAGACTAACTGAATCTGAAGTTTTATAAAATTTTGTTAATTAGTTCTTGAGATAGAGCTATTGCGATAATTACAAATATGCACCATGGCAACATCACCTGTTGAGCGATTTGCACCAAAACATAATCAGCATTATGTTATATCAAGTACTAACTAAATATAAAGTTTTATGAAAATCCATGCACTAGTTCTTGAGATATGGCTATTGTGGAAATTTTAAATGATGCAGCATTGCAGCACCATATGTTGAGCAAAATACACCAAAAACTAATCAGATCTAGTTTATATCAAGGTCTCACAGAATCTAAAGTTTTATGAAGTTCCATGCATTAATTCTTGAGATAGAGCTATTGCAATAATCACAAATAATGCACCATGGCAGCACCACCTTTTGAGAGATTTGCACCTGTTATATCAAGTACTAACTAAATCTAAAGTTTTAGGAGAATCCACAAAAAATTAATCATATCTAGTTTTTATCAAGATCTAACAGAAGCAAAACTTTTGTGAAATTCCGTGCATTAGTTCTTGAGATAGAGTGCTCACAAAATTTTTGTCATATATACAGACATTTTGTAAAAACATGTTTTTGGGGTTCTCTGACCCCTAATATGTGTAAATCTGTCCAAAACCAGATTTTGAAAATTTTAATGAATCCAATACTTTCTTCTTGTAAAGATAGAGGAAAGTAAAAATTATGTTAAAATAATATTTTATCCATGTACCTATTAGGTGGCTTTCATTACAAAAAAGTAAAAAGCTACCTATTGCAGCCGTCCGGAGGAAAGCACTTTCAGAAAATTTTGGTATATTTTCAATGATCATGACCTCCAGATCCCAAAACCACCCTCCGGTCAAATGTTGACATGTATATACAGGGTGATTAAAAAAAAATGGGAAAATTTTTAAGAGGTGATAGTACACATCAAGACAAATAATATTAAACACGAAACCAAGGGTCCCAAATGTCTTCCGAAGGAGATAGGTGCCATCAAAGTTTAGGGTACAAAATTTGAAATGATTATAAAAAATGGAAAAATTGGTCAATTCGTTTGCAGTTTTCACAGAAACTATTCTTTATGTCAGTATTATCTTTAAAATAAATTATAAAGATAAATTTCAAAAAATGCCAATAGAGGGCGCTTTAGGCTTTAGAGCAACGAACAACTATTTTTTACCGTTATTTTTTGCTTCTCATTAATTTTTTTTAGAAGTTTAGACATAAACTTAAATTTTGAGCTCAAAACCTGAATCGTTGAGAATGGTTAAGTAGCGCAAACTGAACTGTGTTCAATGGGGATGGGGAGGTTCAAATTTCAAATTATAATAAAAAATGAAAAAATTGGTCGATTCGTTTGTGGTTTTCTCTAAAACCATTCTTTATGTCACTATTTCCTTGAAAATAAATTTTAAAAATAAATTTCAAAAAATTCCGTTAGAGGGCGCCTAAAACTTTAGAGTAACCAACAACTATTTTAACCATTACTTTTTTGTATCTAATTATATGCTTGCAAAAGCTTAGACTTAAATTTTGAGCTCAAATTCTGAATCATTGGGAGGGGTTAAGAAGCGCAAACTGAACTGTGTTCAGGAGTTGAAATGTTACCCTGCCCACCCTACGAATACGGTTCAATTTTTTGCTACTTAATTACTCACAACGATTCGGATTTTGAGCTCAAAATTTAAGTCTAAGCTTTTAAAACATTTATTTAGATTAAAAAAAATAACTGTTAAAAATAGCTGTTGGTTACTCTAAAAGTTTAAGGCGCCCTCTAACAGAATTTTTTGAAATTTATTTTTAAAATTTATTTTCAAGGAAATAGTGACATAAAGAATGGTTTTAGAGAAAACCGCAAACAAATCGCCCAATTTTTCTGTTTTTTTATAATAATTTGAAATTTGAACCTCCCCACCCCCCATTGAACACAGTTCAGTTTGCGGTACATAACGACTCTCAACGATTCAGATTTTGAGCTCAAAATTTAAGTTTATGTCAAAGCTCCTAAAAAAACTTAAGATGCAAAAAATAACAGTAAAAAACAGTTGTACGTTACTCCAAAGTCTAAAGCGCCCTCTATCGGCATTTTTTGAAATTTATCTGTATAATTTAATTTCAAGACAATACTGACATAAAGAATAGTTTTCATGAAAACCACAAACCAATCGACCAATTTTTCCATTTTTTATAATCATTTCAAATTTTGGACCCTAAACTTTGATGGCGCCTATCTGCTTCAGAAGACGTTTGGGACCCTTAGTTTCCTATTTAATATTATTAGTCTTGATGTGTACTATCACCTCTTAAAATTTTTCCCATCTTTTTTTAATCACCCTGTATATATATATATATATACAGCATGATTCCAAAAATTTTTTTTTTTATAATAAAAGAGGGGTGATAGTACACATCAAGACAAACAATATGAAATAGAAGACTAAGGGTCCTAAACGTTTTCCAAAGGGAGATAGCTGCAAATAAAGTTTAGGGTCCAAAATTTCAAATAAACATAAAAAACAGAAAAATCGGTCGATTGATTTGCAGTTTTCACTAAAATTATTCTTTATGTCGGCATTTTCTTGAAATTAAATTATAAAGATAAATTTCAAAAAAATGCCGAAAGAGGGTGCTTTAGACTTTGGAGTAACGAACATCTATTTTTTGTCGGTATTTTTTGCATCTCATTAAATGTTTTTGTAAGCTTAGACTCAAACTTAAATTTTGAGCTCAAAATCTGAAAGTGGGAGTGGTTAAGTAGCACAAACTGAATTGTGTTCAGAGGGTTCAAATTTCAAATTATTATAAAAAAACAGGAATACTGGTTCATTGATTTGTGGTTTTCACTAAAACTATTCTTTATGTTGGTATTTTCTTAAAAATAAATTACAAAGATAAATTTCAAAAAATGTCGATAGAGGGCGCTTTAGACTTTGGAGTAACGAACATTTTTTTTTTTGCGTTACTTTTTGCATATCATTAAATGTTTTCGGAAGCTTTGACTTAAACTTAAATTTTGAGCTCAATATCTGAATAGTCGGGAGTAGTTAAGTAGCACAAACTGAACTGTGTTTAAGGGGGGAGGGTGTTCATATTTAAAATAATTTTAGAAAATGGAAAAATTTGTCGATTCGTTTGTGGTTAAAAAAAAAACTATTCTTTAAGTCAGTACCTTCTTGAAAATAAATTTTAAAGATAAATTTCAAAAAATTCCATTAGAGGGCACCTTAAACTTTGGAGTAACCAACAACTAATTTTAACCTTTACTTTTTGTTCTAATTAAATGCTTGCAAAAACTTATTAAATGTTTTCAGAAGCTTAGATTTAAACTTAAATTTTGAGCTCAAAATCTGAATAATTAGGAGTAGTTAAGAAGCACAAATTGAAGTGTTTTCAGGAGTTGAAATTTAAATCTTCCCCCTCCTCGAACACAATTCAATTTTTCGCTACCTAAACACTACCAACGATTCAGAATTTGAGCCTAAAATTTAAGTTTATGCATTTGAAAGCATTTAATGAGATTAAAAAAATAACAGTTAAAAATAGCTGTACGCTACTCCAAAGTCTAAGGCTCCCTCTATTGGTATATTATGAAATTTATCTTTAAAATTTTATTTCAAGAAAATGCTCATTTAAAAATTAGTTTTAGCTAAAACTGCAAACGAATCGATCAATTTTTCCATTTTTTATAATCATTTGAAATTTGAATCCTCTGAACACAGTTCAGTTTGTCTACTTAACCACTCCCAACTATTCAGATTATGATCTCAAAATTTAAGTTTAAGTCTAAGCGTACGAAAGCATTTAATAAGATGGAAAAAATAACGCCAAAAAAAGTTGTTCGTTACTCCAAAGTCTAAAGCGCCCTCTATCGGCATTTTTGAAAATTATCTTTATAATTTATTTTTAAGAAAATACCGACATAAAGAATAGTTTTGGTGAAAACCGCAAATCAATGAACCAATTTTTCCGTTATTTATAATCATTTGAAATTTGAACCCTCTGAACACAATTCAGTTTGTGCTACTTAACCACTCTCACTTTCAGATTTTGAGCTAAAAATTTAAGTTTGAGTCTAAGCTTATGAAAACATTTAATGAGATGCAAAAAATACCAGCAAAAAATAGTTGTTCGTTACTCCAAAGTCTAAAGCGCACTCTATCGGCATTTTTTGAAATTTATATTTATTATTTAATTTCAAGAAAGTGCCGACATTAAGAATAATTTTAGTGAAAACGCAAATCAATCGACCGATTTTTCTGTTTTTTATGTTTATTTGAAATTTTGGTCCCTAAACTTTAATGGCGGCTATCTCCCTTGGAAAACGTTTGGGACCCTTGGTCTCCTATTTAATATTGTTTGTCTTGATGTGTACTATCACCCCTCTCTTATTGTAAAAAAATTTTAGAATCACCCTGTATATATATATAACCATATATATATATATACCAGGTGTCCAGTAAATGACTGACCCATTTTAAAATTAAATAACAAAAAAACAGTTTGAGATAAAAATGCGCAGTTTGCGGTATTGTTATTAATAAATTTTTAATACGCACTTCCTTCAAATAGTTCCAATTTCAGCCAAAAGATGGCGCTGGCGGCATCAGACTGCAGAAATACCGCCTGTTTTCTTGTTCGCAAGCTGATGATCTTTCCGGCTCATTTTCCCGAGTTGAATCTGAGTCGAAATGTTGAATCGACTCTCCACTCAACTGCAGAAATAGGATTTGTTGATTGAAATGAGATTTAAAATAACATTTAAGATTGAACTAGACCTATTGTAACAACCTATGTCTATTGTAGCTTCCTCAGACAAATATCACGGGAAACTATAAAAAGAAGTTTAAAATTACTGTAAAACATCTCCAACGGTGTATCAATTTATGAATAAATATTTATGACAAGAAAACATTTATTAAAGAAACGTAGAAATATTTTTAAGAATTCTAGAAAATTTTAAATTAATTTAAAGGGCATTCTTTAGTGTTTCAGAATTATCTTCGGAATATGTTATTTTAACCGCTTAACTGATACGCTTTTTTACATACAATAAAATGAAAATATAGGATAAACGCCGCTTTTTTAAAGCTAAAATAATCGTAATATTTAATTTAAATATTTCTTCTATTAAATAGTATGAAATTGCATTTAAAATTTTTAGTAGTGTCAGAAAGCTTTAAGTGATGGAAGAAGCAAACTATAATTGCCGGTACGTTGTACGGGCAAATTAGTTAAAATTTTAAAACAATGGTATGCAAATAGCATTACCAAGTCTCTTGTCTAAGAAAACTTATAAAATGGCACATTAAAATTTTCTAAATCTTACTATAAAGGAATCTGTCTACAACAAATCCTGTCTTAAACATAAAAATTTATTGATCCCGAAGTAGAAAGAAACCTACAAAACTACCTGCTAAGGGAAAAACCTGCCTAAAACAAAATATTCTTAATTTTTCCGAAAACCAAATTCATTCCTACTTTATATTCATATTTTGTCATTTAGAATATCCAAAAATTTTATTACGAAAGCCGTGAGAGATTTGAAGATGTCTTTTGCACACACCTCGCCTCCCCCCACCCACCCACGACAGCAAACGTATCTACGCTAAAATGGACGGATATTTAAAAAGAAAAAAGAAAGACGTATCTTTTTTTATAGCCTGTAAGACATCCCTCTTCAAAACTTCATTACAAAAAGCATCATAGAACTTGAAGTATATTTTTGCCCCTACCGCCCATACAGGAGGGAAATATGTAATCTCGTTCTTTTCCCCCGGTATGAGGAAAATAACTAGAAAAAAACATTCTGAAAATATCTCCTGTATCTGATTTGAAATAAGAAATATTTTAAAAATATGATTTTTTATCTTTTTAAAATTATGTATAAAAAGATACCAATGTTCAATTTATTTTTCCAATATTTATATTTATAAAATTTAACTAAAATATGTAGACATTCAGTTTTATCTAAAATATCTATGGCCTCACCAGTGGGCGATAGGTTCTGGCATCTCAATTGGCGTTTAAATCAGCATTGTAATAACCTTTTCTATTTACAGTGTAGATGACGCAAATCCCTCAAAATTTAAACTTGACATTCTGCTAAGAGCATCAATTTGATGTTTATTGCTTTTTTTACTGTTATTCGGTATTGCATTACACAAATATAGGTTCAAAAGTTGTAATCTAGGCTTTTAAAACCGATTCCTATTTCAACTCATCGAATCCAACAGAAGAAAAATGTAGAATTGGGAGATAGTAAATGAAAGAAAGGATCGGGACAGTGGATACTGCATTGGCTTCTGAAATGTTTTCAACAGATTTTGTCTCATGCAATATTTAAAAAAAACTAGAAGAAAAAGAAACGAAACTTTATTTCAGTAAAAAGTTTCCGTAAAAATGTTTTGCCATAAAATTGCCTATAGATATTTTAGTTTGGTTTGGTTTATTTAATGTCGTCCGATTATGTAAACGTGGAATATAGGTCAGAAAGGGGTGGGATGCCCTGCGTGGGTGTCTTTCTAAGGGCACCTAACCCGTATTTACACAAGAAAATCCAAGGTTCGAAGAAAACCACGGAAAATTCCGAACGGTTATGCCGACAGACGCAATTGGGTTCGAACCCAGCACTGCCGTCTACCAGTTGAGACATCAGAATCTATCATCCATTGGTGGGGCCATAGGTATTTTAGATAAAACTGAATGTCTACTTATTTTAGTTCAATTTTATAAATATTAATGTTGAAAAATAAATTGAACATTTTTTTTAAATACATAATTTAAAAAAGATAATAAATCATATTTACATAAATATATTTTTATATATACGTAAAAAGAGTATCAGTTAAGCGGTTAAAATGACATATTCCGAAGAGAATTTTGAAACACTAAAGAACATCCTTTAAATTAATTTAAATTTTTCTAGAATTGTTAAAAATATTTCTAGGATTCTTTAACAAACGTTTGCTTGTCATAATTATTTATTCATAGATTGACACATCTTAGGAGATGTTTTACAGTAATTTTAAACTAGTTTTTGTAGTTCTTCCGTGATATTTGTCTGAAGAGGCTACAATAGACATAGATTGTTACAATAGACCCAGTTCAATCTTAAGTGTTATTTTAAATCTCGTTCCAATCAACAAACCCTATTTCTGCAGTTGAGTGGAGAGTCGATTCAACATTTCGACTCAGATTCGACTCGGGAAAATGAGCCGGAAAGATCATCAGCTTGAGAACTAGAAAACAGGCGGTATTTCTGCAGTCTGATGATCGCCAGCGCCATCTTTTGGCCCAAATTAGAACTATTTGAAGGAAGTGCATATTAAAAATTTATTGATATTCTAATAACAATACCGCAAACCGCGCATTTTTATCTCAAACTGTTTTTTTTTTATTTAATTTTAAAATGGGTCAGTCATTTACTGGCCACCCGGTATATATATAACCATATATGAGGAGCCCAGAAGCCAAGGGGTATAAGTGACAAAATTGAAAAAATTGAGTTAAGTGCACAGGCTATCTGGAAATATGTCTATTTATTTGTAGGCAAAGAGTTAAGAGTGTTTTTTTCATCATGTACTGAGTTATAGGGGGCAGTTACTTAACCTCTTTCCCAAAACAGTGAAACGTTTAGAGGCCAAGGGGTATGAGTACAGTTGTGTCCGTTAACGTCTATATAGCAGAAGCGCGACCAATGAAATACAAAGCCATTTGCTTTTTTATGCATTAAATAAATGCATTTTAACTGTTATCAAGTAAGAAAATCATGCATTAAGCATAGATTATGAACACCTTCCAACACACCCTGAAATCTTTAAAAATTTTTGCTATTTAGGGTAATAAAGAGTTACTATCCATTGCCAAATATGTATTCTGATCCTTTTGAGCAGCCCTATGTTTTATCAGTTGGTTGATATGTACTGTATAAAAGGGAAAAATTAGTTTAGCAAGAAAACACATAATAGTTTGAAATTTCGCTTTCAGCACTTTATACTAATAGATTTAAGAATACTTGTATACTTTTGTTCATTCTGTAGTTTATCTTGAACCTTTATTATATGCCAGTATTTAGCTGAAATTTACTTAGAACTAAAACACACTTTCGATGACCATGTATAAAATTTTGTGCGTGATCCTGTAAATCATTTTATCTAAATTTTACAAGCATTTCTTAGTAAACTGAATGAAGTTCAGTATTGAAATACATGACTTATTTAAAAGGAATGCTTAAGTAAAGCATGCTCATATTCTGTAACCTTTACGAGTATTTTTGTGTAGCTTTGTATATGAACTATAGCATTTATACATGTTATATAACATGTATAAATTTAGTGAAACTTAAAAGTTCAATTCACAATTAAAATGGCATTTCGTCCATCCATCAATCAGCATTGATAATATATACAGTACTTCAAATCGAATATACTATTTAAAATCTTTTTTGTGTCCCTGTAAATACTGTGTACTACGTATTATATGCGAAATAACTTATATTAAGCCTCAGCGATATATATGAATTTTATTACATGTAAAAATTGTAATATAATTAAAATAAGTCGCAAACAATTCCCTCTTTATCATTAGGTAATGTAAATCTTTTGTATGGTTCTGTAAATAAATAATAAGTATTCTTTTCCCCTCGGATTTTATAAAATGTTTATTTTAGTGCAATTCGTAAATGCATATAAATTTTAATGTGTGACAAGGTGTAACATCTTTCAAATTCATTTAAAACGATTTTTCCCATAAAGTGTAATGTAATGAAAAACTTTTGAATGTCCCTGTAAATAAACTAATCGTGTTAGAAACTTCACTTGCAATAGGTTTGTGTTGAGGTAAAAATGAATAATTCCCAAAACTTTCAAGGCTATCCGAATATATTTACAAGAGTTAGGGCACGGACAGACGGACTGACAAACCAAAATCATATTCACTTTTCAACTTTGTTGATAAGTGTTAAAAAATATAAATTACAATGTTTCTAAACTTATAATAAAATTTTAAAACATATATTAGAACAAAAGTTTTTCCTTTCATTTATTTATATCAACATTGTTCATAAATTTTTCGTTAATTCATTTTTTTATTTCATAATTTTTCCTTTTTTAGAACCTATATTAAAGCAAAATTTTGTCTTCCACTTATTTGTATCATCATTGTTCTTAATTTTTTCATAAATACAACTCTTTATTTAATAATTTTCCATTTCTTGTGTTCATTTGGCACTTGTACCCTTTAGCTTCAAGCAGTTTTCATTATTGCTTGGAAGCCAAGGGGTACAAGTGCCGAATGGCGATAAACATTGCTTAGTTATAAATAAAAAGAAAAATTGTATTCCACTTTTTTTAAAACAGTTATTGAAATAAGAGTTCAAAGATCACTAAGAAGTAAGCAAAAGTTTCCTATTTCAATTCGTTGAATTACAATTGATGTTTAACTTTGAACTCAATTTACTCGAAATCTAAATTTTGTCACTTGTACCCAGGGCCGTGCTTAAGGGGGGGCGAGCCGGACATTTGCCCAGGGCCGCCAAAATTTGGGGGCCGGAAAAAATTTGATGTTATTTTTACATTTCACCAGTTTTTATGAAGATACTAGCTGACCTGCCCGTGATGAATGACCTTTAAATTAACCTCAAATTTGTAGGATTTTATATCTTAAGACTTCATTCCATCTAAATTTATATTTTTAAGTGAACAAATATTGAATTGAAAGTGGCTTCTATTTTGCGTTTTATTTTCTACTTAATTTGATTGTTGGAGTCCCTGCGCACTGAAAGCGTGTGAAAGCGCGACGAAACACTCAGGTTCTTACTGATTTTATCGAAATATCCCATATTTGAGATGTTCAAAAATCATTTT
Source organism: Maratus speculifer (assembly GCA_964019185.1). Lineage (NCBI taxonomy): Eukaryota > Metazoa > Arthropoda > Arachnida > Araneae > Salticidae > Maratus > Maratus speculifer. Next base: position 308,362,349 of record OZ025293.1, on the reverse strand, counting down.
TCCAAATTTATATTTTTTCGACTTCATAACTGTAAAAAACTTTTGCCAACAATTCCCAGTTAAATTGCCAATTTATTTGTGCTAAATATGTCGACCGGGTGTAATGCATGAGGGCTGTGGCGTACCTAGGTTTTTATTTCAAGGTGGGGGTTTCATAAATTTTCATAATCCTCTATATCTTACAAAACACATTGAATTGTCTTGTAAAAAAATCATTTTTCACAATAAGACCGTAGTCATGGGAGGAAAAGAAAGGTGGAGGGGGGGGGGGGAGCAGGGGTGATTCTGTTCTTCTGACTTTTCCGGAATTTAAGGTGTAAGATTCCGAAATCTTTAAAAAATCAGCCACGAGTCTGAAAATTTGGACTTAAAAACATATCGCAATTTTCGACAAATTGTCGATGGAAAAAATAATTTCGTCAGTCCTTCGCAGAAAGAAATCTTCAATTTCGTTGAAGGATCGCGGAAATAAAACACGAATTTTGTCAAAGAGCCGCGGTTAAAATGCGAATTTTGTCAAAAAGTCACTTATACAACGCGAATTTTGTCAAAGTGCCGCGAAAAAAAGCCAAATTTTATCATAGAATCACAAAAAAGTCGAATTTCGACAAATGATAGCGGAGAAAATTAGATTTCCTTCAAAAAATCACTGTGGAAGCGCGAATTTCTTCTAATGACCTCTGAAAAAATTGTGAATTTCGTAAAGGGCTGCGGAATAAACCCACATTTTATCAAGGGAACGCAGAACAAATGTAAAATTCGGCAAATAATCGCAAAAAAAGAAAAAAAATCCCGTTAAAGGGCAGCGAAACAAAACACACATTTTGTCAAAAGACCAAAATAGAAAGCTGATTTCATCAAAATGTCACGATAAAAAAAAAAAAAAAAAAAAAAAAGAGAGAGAGAGAGAGAGAATTATGTCAAATGATCGTACGTAAATTTTGTCTTATGGTCACTGAAGAAAACACGAAGTTTGTCGAAGGACTGCAGAAAATCACGAGTTTCATCAAAAGACCGCGTAAAAAATCGCGAATTTCGAAAAAGAATTGTAAAAAATACACGTATTCCGTGAAAGGACCGTGGAAAAATGCCGAATTTCGTCTAAAAATCGCTAAAGAAATCCCAAATTTTGTCAAAACTGCAGTAGAAAGCGAATTTCGTCAAAGGGATACGAAAAAAAAAAAAAAAAAACGCGAATTCAGTATTAAAAAAAATACCATGGAAAAAGTGCAAATGTCGACAAAGGATCCCAAAAAAGAGCGAATTTAGTCAAAGAGGCGCGGAAAAAACACGCATTTTGTGAAAATGCAAAATTCAACAAATCAACGCGGAATAAAGCATAAGTTTCATCAAAGCGTCGCTTAAAAAGCGCGAATTTTGTGAAAAACTCGGAAAGAACGCAATTTTTGGCAAAACATTAAACAAAATGTGAATTTTGCCAAAGAACCGATATAAAACGCGAATTTTGTCTATTCAAAGCTGAAAAAAAAGCGAATTGCGTCAATGGTCTGCAGTATACATCCTAATTTCATCAAGAAGCCTCGGGGAAAAAAACGTTCCTTCGCCTAATTGTCGTGAATGAAACTCATATTCCATCAAAGAGCCGCGAAAGAAATGCCAATTTTGTCAAAAGCTTGAAAAAAAATTTCTATAAAAGAACCAACGTAAAAAGCAAATTTCGTCAAAAGACCACGGAAGAAACGCGAATTTATTACAAAAAAAAAAAAAAAAAAAAAAAAAAAAAAAAAAAAAAGGGACGAAAAAAATATGAATTTCGACAAAGGATTGCTAAAAAAACACATTTTCCGCGAAAGGGCAGCACAGGAAAAGCGAAATTTATCGAAGGGCAACGGTAAAACGCAAATTTCGTCCAACGGCCGCCGAAAAGAAGCAAATTTCGTCAAACACTGTTAAAAGTGAAGGTGACAAACCGGTGCCATTTGGGACCCAGAGGTGAAAAGTCCCTAGGATCCATTGGAACCCGGGGCATTTGGAACCCTAGGGTGCCTTAGGGGCTTGGATATGTGGTTGCAGTGCCAACAGGTCTCTTACTGGGTGATTGGAGCTAAATAAGGTGCCATACACTTCGTATTGGCAGCAATGTGGCACCTCATCGGGTGACTGGAACCATGCGCATGCGCTGTGACGTGTGGCTGTTTTCTGTGACGGCAAGTAAAATCTATGGTTATGAGTGAATGAAGGTGGGCTCGATGGTCGAGTGGTTAGAACGCTGAGCTTGTAATCAGACGTTGTGAGTTCGAATCCTTCCCCGGCCAAAAGTCGGTTTGTATATATTTTTAATTTTTTGTTATTGGACACTCTGGATTAAGGGTGCCATCTTTTCACCTTAATTAAAGGTGTCATTCTGGCTCCTTTAGGGGTGTCACCACTGAGACAAGCCTTTCACCCCTAAAAGATGCAATGTGTCACCATTAGTTTTAACAGTGAAGAGTCGTGATAGAAACCTGAATTGTATCAAACGGTCTTGGAAAAAATGTAGCGGTTTTTCTAGAAAATAGCATATATATAAATAATAATGTTTATTTCTTATTATAGGTATAGTTTTTAAACGGAAATAACATACTGAACTAGTTTTTTAAAAGTCTGTTTGAGCCAAACTGAACTTCCAGGAATTTACACTTAGCCAGAAATTGACTTGAAATGAAAACAGAATTAAACCAAACTGCACCATAATTAATTAGTGCCGGGAAGAGTTTCCTCTTCCTTCGCCGCTCTGATGCTTTCCATAAAATTTTCTATAAATTTCAGAATTTTTTTGTCGAGGGCAAAGATTTTAAGACTTTTGGGAAAAAACTATCATTTTGGCACCCTTACTTTTGGAATCGGTTCGGTAGTTACGGAGATTAGTCCCTAAAAGTAAACAAACTTTACCACTCTATAATATAGGTATGGTATGATTAAGTATTATTTATGGTGCTGAACCTTATAAATTCAGATGAACTGAAATTTGTCATGGGAAATTAAGGTAAACCAAAATTATTATTTTAAATACTAGTGGGCAAGAATAATTTGATTTTTTTTTAATAATTTTTATGACCTCTTTCTTACAACTTTTTGGGTTAAAAAATTCATACAAATTTTACTTTTGTGATACGTTTTGTACAGTTTATAACATTTTATATCTGTTTAAAAAAAATTCAGAAAAAAGGGCCGCCAAAATATAGTTCGTCCAGGGCCGCCAAAGTCCTAAGCACGGCCCTGCTTGTACCCCTTGGCTTCTGGGCTCCTCATATATAACCATATGTATATATGATATTTGTCACGCTGTAACTATTGTATTTATCAACCGATTTTAATTAAACTTGGTATGTACATAGTACATACAAATGTCTCGCCCGAGTTTATTGGCCAGCTTAATCTGCCATCTTGTTTCAAAATGGCGGCCATTTAAATTTTTTAAAAACATTTTTAATTTAAAATTAAATGCGAAAAAATTAAAAGTTGAAAATTATTTTTCTTTTATGTGTTAGAACTTAAAACAATGATTCCAGAACACTTTATATTTTGTCTATATCTTAAAAAATGGCTGAGTTATAGCACTTTGAAATTCTAGTATGGCTGACATTTTGAAATGATCTGATTTTTGTTATGTGATAACACGCCTATTTATGAATCGATTTGGATGTAACTTGATGTGTACCTAGTACATAATGATGCCTGGACCGAGTTCGTTAGCCAGTTCCATCCACCATCTTGTTTGAAAATGGCAGCCATTTAAATTTTTTTTAATTAAAATTTAAAATTGAGTGCAAAAAAGTAAGAAATTGAAAAAGATTTTTCTTTTATGCATTTGACCTTGATACAAAGATTCTAGAGCATTTTCTGTTTCATCAGTATCTTAAAAAATGGCTGAGTTATAGCACTTAATTTCTAGTATTGCTCACATTTTGAAATAATCTGATTTTCGTCACGTGATAACATGCATATTTATAAACTGATTTGGATGTAACTTGGTGCATACATAGGACATACCGATGTCTAGATCGAGTTTGTTGGCCAATTCCATCTGCCATCTTGTTTCAAAATGGCAGAAAATTAAAATTTTAAAATTTTAAAATTAGGTGCAAAAAAATAAGAAATTGAAAAAGATTTTTCTTTTGTGTGTTTGACCTTGATACAAAGATTCCAGAGCATTCTTTGTTTCATCTATATCTTTAAAAATTGGCTGAGTTATAGCACTTTCAATTTCCAGTGTGGTTGACATTTTGAAATGGTGTGAAATTTGTCACGCGATAATACGCATATTTATAAACTGATTTCGATATAACTCCATATGTACATGCCCATATGTACATGCCAATGTCTTGACCGAGTTCACTGCCCAACTTCATCCACCATCATATTTCAAAATGGTGGCCATTTATCTTTGTCAAAAATCTTTTAAATGTATAATGATATACAAACAAAAAATAAGAAATTAAAAAAAGGTTCTTTCTGAAGTGTTTGATCTTAATACATGAATTCCGGAGTATTTTTTTTTTCTTTATTTTAAAAAATGCTGGAGATGTAGCATTTTGAATTTCTAATGTGGTTTACATTTATTAAAAAATCAATTTGCCTGTGACAGCACTCGTATATATTAATCGATTTCGATGTGAGTGTGCATGTGCACAAGAATTAAGATTTCGACCAAGCTCATTGGTTTGTTTTATCCATCATGCTGTTTTAAAATGGCATACACTTCATGATAACGTGGAATTTGGCAACCTTATAAATCGCTTAAAATAAAACCTGCTTGAATAAAATATGACTAATTTCTAAAAATTCCCAATAAAATTCAGTATTGACAAAAACTAGTATTCAATCTTATATAATTGGGTTCCACTAATTTTAGCTTCGTATGTTTGAATAATACAATTAAAAAAATAAATAAATAAATAGAGTATGTGAAAGCTACCTCTTCCTCTCAGCACTGCTAAAAGGACTTTTGTTTATATGGAGTTTCTTTACCTGTGGTTTATTCTATTGAGCTGTTTACATGAAAGACCAGATGTTATTACCATAAAGATTATCTGAGTAAAATATGGCTGATCTAGTTATCTATCAAGTTAGCTTAAATGGTTGACTTGGTTGGCTTTGTATGCATGACATGACTTGGTTAATGAGATAAGTAATAATGAGTAGAACTTTGAATTTAAAATAAATAAGAAACTATCTTCAGCCTATTTATCCATTATATAGCGTAATACATTTATTCAGGATCAACTTTCTGTATTTTTTATTACAAAATAATCTACAGCAGATGTAAAAACTTTAAAAACAAAAAAATATTAATTTTTTTTATTAATTTTAAAACAAATGAAACTTTTTCCCTTATAATATGTATCATCAAGCTGAAAAGCTAATAAAAATGTCAACAAAATTTGATTGTGATTTTTTTATTATGAAAATAAAGTAAATCTAGAAAAAAAAAAACACTATTTTTGCTTATCTAAAAACTATAAGGACACCAAAATAAATTGAATATAGTAAACAAAGAACCAAATATTTAATGTATTATGCATTCACCTATGAGTTTAATAATTGCAAATATTCCATCATTCCTCGATATCATTAATTTTTGGCACAGTACGGGATTGTTTTTGTACTATTCATCTTCAATTGTAGATCTGAGTTCTGATTCTGAAGAAAAATCCTTCCATTTTATAAATTCATCTTACTAGATCTCTCTCTGAGTTATTGATAGAATTTAAATCAGGATTTATGAGTGGCCATTGCAAAGTTTCAATATTTTTCTCATAGAACTAAAGTTTTTTCTCACGATTTGTAAGGACATGTGCATTATCTCACTATTATATCTGTTTTTTCTTGCCAGAAGTGTTGCAACAATTGAAAAATAGTCAAAAAGAGTTTATATATATGTCTTTGAATTAAATTTTCCAGAAAGATATACATGTGACACCATATCATTGAATGAAAAACAGCCCCATGTCGCAATGAATCCGCCTCTTAACTGATGCTTTAATAAAATCTCTTTTTATTTTCTTAAATCCTCAATAATATTTCCACTCATCAGAACCATTTAAGTTTCATTTCTTTTCACTGAAAAAAATTAATTAAACTGATTTAAGGATAGAAAAAGAGACTTTATTATAACATCAGTTACGTGGCAGATTCATTGCAACATAGGGTTACTTTTCACTCAATGACATAATGTCACTTATATATCTTTCAGGAAAATTTAATTCAAAGACACATGTACAAACTCTTTTTGACAATTTTTCATTTGTTGCAGCACTTCTGACAGGAAAAAAACAGATATAACAGAGAGATAATGCACTTTTACACACAAGTCGTGAGAAAAAACTTTAGTTCTATAAGAAAAATATAAAAAGTTGTGCAATGGCTGCTCAGAAATCCTTATTTTAATCCTATCGATAACATATGGTGAAATCTAGAAAAGGAGTTTATATAAATGGAAGACATTTTCTTTAGCTTCAGAGCTCAGATCTACTACCAGTTTCCCCCAGAGGGTTTCAGGGGGGCGTGCCGCCCTTCCTGCCCTTTAGTTTAAAAATTACGCCCCTCTTGCCCCTCATCCAAAAACTAGCGCCCCTCTTGTCGCTCATTAAAAAAAACTAGCGCCCTTCTTGCCCCACATTTGAAAAAATGTAGCCCTTCAGCATTGATTCGACGATGTAGCACATAAATTACGCAAAAAATCGGCTACGGAACACAAAAAGTAGCTCTTACGCATCTCACAAGATGCGTAATTTCGTCAAAAACTCCCAAAAAAACCCGACAAAATTTCATTCAAAAATTGCAAAATAACGACTAATTTCCAGCAAGATTCACGGAAAAAGGCTAATTTCGTCACAAAATCCAAAACGGCAGATTTCCTCAAAAGATCGTGAAAAAACGACTAGTTTTGTCCAAAAATCGCGATAAAAATGAAAATTTTGCCAAATGATTTACTAAAATCTGCAAATTTCACCAAAGGATCACTCAAATTGGCAGCTTTTGTCAAAAAATCGCTATGAAATGGAAGATTTTGTCAAAAGACTTGCGAAAAACAGCAAATTTTGCCAAAAAATCACGAAAAATTGCAAAATTTATCAAAATATCCCTTAAAAACGGCAATTTCATCAAAACGTTGCTAAAAAATGCAAATGTTGTCAAAGGGGCACAAAAAGAAAAATTAATATCGGAAATATATTTTTCTGTTCTAAAAACTAATTTTCCTGCATTAAAATTGTGTTTTTATTGCTCCAAAAGTGGATTTTCCTGCTGCAGCATCAGGGGGGTGCGAGTGCGAAGAGAAAATTGCACCTTGACATAATTAGAATTTGACCCCCCCCCCCCTCTTTCTCACAACTTTTCCTTGTGACAGCTCAGAAATGACAAAATCTTTAAACAAAATCTGCATTTTTTGCAATCTTTCAACATTATTTGCTGCTTTCTCACGATCTTTTAACAAAATTTACCTTTTATTTTAATTTTTTGACGAAATTTTTGGATTTTCTTCTTGATTCTTTTAATGAAATGTTTAATTTTGAACGATTTTTTGAACCGTTGGACTCTAGATTCAACTTTATAAAAGTGCCCTTAAAAATCAAGAATGTGCCCCGAAGAACGTAAAAAGTGCCCTTTCTAGAACAGTAGCGCCCTGCCCCTTTTCAAACGTGGGGGAAACTCTGTACTACTGAAGATGAATTGTACAAAAACAATCTCAAACTGTGCCAAAAATTAATGATGTTCAGGAATGATGGAATATTTGCAATCATTAAACTCATAGGTGGGTGCATAATACATTAAATATTTGTTTCTTTGGTTACTATATTGAATTTATTTTGGTGTCCTTATAGTTTTTACACAGGCAAAAATAGTGTTTTTTTTTTTTTTTTTTTTTTTTTTTTTTACAGTTACTTTAATTTCATAATAAAATACTCACAATCAAATTTTGTTGATGTTTTTATTAGCTTTTCACCTTAATGATGCATAATATAAGGAAAAAAGTTTCAATTGTTTTGAAATTTACAGAAAAAGAATATTTTTTACTGTCCTTATAGTTTTTTCATGCGCTGTATGTGAGATAAAATAGTTATAGAGTCAGGCTTTGCAAACAAATAGCATTTCTTTTTTATAATTTGGTAATTTTTTTTTAATATATAACATTTGACATTACAACAGTATAACAAACTATTTACTTTAGTAATTTTATTAAAAATTAATTTAATTTGACAAATCAGTATGTAGTAAAAGAAAAACATGAAACTTTTAGTTCTATATTTACTTTGTACCAATACAAAAATAAATAATTAAATAAAAAGTGCCAGGAAGGAAAAAAAAAAGAGAAACAGAACTCCAAAATCTATACTAATAAAAGAACAAAACGCTCTGTCTGTTTGCGTGTGCATGTGTCTGCGATGGTTAGCAAAATCTACAGCCTGTATGAGGCTCAAAATTTTTTTGAGAGTAGCCCCAAATCTCTCCTGATGCACCTGAGCTTCAAAATTTTGGAATTTCAATTAATAACCGAGTAATTAATTAAAATCCAGAACTCACTCTCATCAAAAAATCATTTTTTTTCGCTTTTTTCTCCATTTCGTTTGCTTATGGTTGGTTGGTTGTATATAACTTTTGAGGCAATAATTAAAAAGCTGGAACAGAATTAAAAAAAAAAAACAATTTAAAAGTTGTTACTGTTTTTTTTCCAAAGACCTTTAAAATTCATAGACCAGCAAACATCCAGTTTAATTTAGGAGTTTGATCACAGCTTTTGTATGTCAGAATTTTGGCACTTGATACATTAGAATGTATGTGTGGCGAATGTTACAGTAAAAAAAAATTATATGAGGCTTTTCTAGGAGTTATTTTTTTAATCATTGATTAAATTTAAATGTATTCTATTTAATTTACAAATTTTTATGGCTTTAAATTGCTTTTAAAACAAAAATAAAATGGCTGTTATGCGTACAATTGTTTGAATCAGCAGACGATTAATACACCATAATAAATTATCAAATAGCAAAGTAAATTACTTCTATTTAATGTATTTCTGTTGCTCGATAAAACCAGATGATTATTAAAATGATGTTGCCAAACTTGGCTTTTTGAACCAAATTTCCGGACATGATAGACCAATGAAACTCGCCATGAGATAACAATTTTTTGTAAATTAAGATTTTTTTTCGAATGAAATTTTTACTTTCGGATTGGCTTTATGTCCATGTAAATTATTTTGTCCTGTTCGGATCCAGATGTAGTTATTTGGTATAACTTTGTCTGTTTTGGAATTGACTCAGTTCAGATTTTGGGGTTTTTCAAATTGAATTTTTATTTTTGATTCAAATAACATGTATACAGAAATTATTATGTCGTAATTGGATCGAATTATGGTTCATTGGAATATTTTTGTCCAGTTCAAATTTGCATTGAGTCAGATTTCAATATTTTTTCATATTGAATTTTTAAGTTCAGTTTGGATTGCAATTTTGTCTGGATGGGTTGCAATTACATTTATGGTTAGTATTAGGTTAAATTTAATTTCCGGTTAGGCTACAGTTAGATCATGGTTAAGTTACAGTTAGGTTAAGATTAAGTTGCAGTTAGGTTATGGTTAGATTATGGATAAGGTTGCGATAAGATAAAGGCTAGAGGTTACATTTATGTTATGTTTAAGTTACGGTTAGGTTACGGTTAAGTCGCAGTTAGTTTACAGAAAGGTTATGGTTATGGTACAATTAGTTATGGTTAGGATTTTGACCACAGTGTGAACATTATGCATGCTTTGATTAAAAATAGACTTTTTTTTTTACAATGGCTCTGAAATTATAATATTATATACATTTAGATAACATTTTATTCATAGGTGCTTACCTTACATTAATCTTCTGTAATACGTGTGTTAGTTTGATCCTGGTTTAATGAATTTCAAACCATAATTTTTTTTTAAAGAAATTAAATGAGTGCTATTTAAAAAACTGAAAGTAAAAAAATAAAGATTCATGAAATAATTGTTTTGGTTCGAAATGAGGTTATCCTGGATCAAACTAATCTAGGTAGATTAGTTGAAAGTTGACAGCTATGTTTATAATATTATATACTTTTAGCTAATCATTCAAGTATCGATTTCATACATGGTATAGGCGGATTAGAGTGTGATATTAGTATGAAATTCAGAATATTTCACTTGATATTTCTAAAAAAGTAATTACTTACATGACTTAGCAGTGATTTTTAAGGATAATATCAACACTTTAATACGAAAATCATGCAATCGCTGCACAAATATTTCCTCTGCAAATATGTCCCATTGCAGTCATTTTCAACATTTTTACTGCTAAATGTAGTTTTTATTTTTTTTTTAAACCAATTTCTCACACAGTCAGTGGCCACATATTTTAGACAGTGTATTTCCATATATTTCGAGTTAAAGAGAAAATCATACGAATTTCAAGCTCGTTTAATATTATTATTACGGATTCGGGCAACACCAGGCGGGTCAGCCTAGTAATAAATAAATCATGGTCTTACCAGCTAATTATTGATCATTCAGAAGATGAAAACTTATTTAAATGTTAAAAATAGCAGACAAGCTATTAGAATTGGATTTTAGATCAGAGTTTTTGGAACAAGACCACAAATTAGATAATTCTTGTGATCAGAATAATCAATAATACATAGATACATATGCAGAGTGGATGTTTCTATTTTTATGTTTCCTGAAACAGATATATTTGATGCATCACCAATTACAGATGTTCTTTTTGATCCACCAATGAAATACATTCCAGACTATTGCTTCGGTAAAGTTTGTTGTCTAATACTTACAGCATTTTAAAAACACTTTTAAATCATATTCATGTATAATTACTTGTATAATTATAGAAATAGAAACATTAAATAAGTATAGGGGAGAGTGTTGTACCTTGGGACAATTTTCACTTTTTAATTTTTTACTTCAATGATTATAATCAAATTAAAATTTGAAGGCATTTCAATACACCAATATAATTCTCTAAAATATGTTTAGAAATTCAGACAGTTAGATAAAAAAAAAGGCCACTCCTTTAAAGTAGGTAAGGCAAACAGTCCCAAGGTACAATAGGATGTTATACTTTGGGACATGCTGTATAATTTAGGCAATAGGCATTTAACTAATTAATAATTTTGTACAAAAACTAATACAATATTTTTCACAATAACAATAACTCATTTTGTGCCAACAAACAAAATTTTTCACTTTTTTTTTTTCAAGGAAATAGAGAATGAAACTCAAGTTCAAGAAAGATTTCTAAATATAGAAAAATATAAAAATCCTGATTATTTATTATTATATGACATGAAGTCAACTTTGAAAATTAGCAACGTAATTTGAGGTTTTGTGGAATTTTTGGTAAAAAATAAATAACAAAAATACTTTTATTTATCCAACTAGGGGGGCTCCGCCCTCCTGCTCGCTACGCTTGGCAACCCCCTGCATAATCGCTTCGCGATTTCAAGTTGTAGGCTACCCCTGCTTGCTGCGCTCACCAATACCCCATGGAATCGCTTCACGATACCTTATTTTCCATACACTGTTAAAAATCTGCTGCATTTTGTTGCAACACACTCCCCTGCTTGTATAGAAAATGGTTACTTGGCCGTGAAATGAAGCTTTCTCTTTGGTTGGAATAGAGATATTATATACAAGCGGTGGAGTGCGTTGCAACAAAATGCAGCAGATTTTTAACAGTGTACATTCACAGGGTTCATACAGAGTTGGAAAGAAAAAAATCTAAGGAGTACAAAAAAAAAAAAAAAAAAAAAAAAAAAAAATTCCAAGGAGTCTAAAAAATTTTAAGGACTTGCCACTTTTGTTATTTATGTGGCATGCACTTGCACACCCCAATTTTTAATGCCCCATTTGGAGAGAAAAGCATTTCAAACAAATTTTTCTCTATTAGAATCTAATTATTGGTGCTGAAACTGCACAAAATTAATAACCTTGGTGATTTTGTAAGTTGAAATAAAAAAATACACTAATCAGTTTTCCTATGCAGTGACCAATGGTCATATACACAGAGATCAGTCAAACTTGAAAAACTTATTACGTATATCGCATACATCTTTAAAAAAAAAAAAAAAAGAAAAGAAAGAAATGCTAATGCAACATGCACGAAAGTTAGGTTACCATGCATTTTACAAGCCATTTTTTTTTTTTTTTTCCCGAGAGCAATATTGCTTGTGTGCAAAACCGCAATACAACTTAAGGAGTTTCTAAGGAATATTTTATTTATCTAAGTAGTTCTAAGTACTACTTGGGAATGTTTTCATTTCTAAGTAGTTTCTAAGGAGTCCAAGGAGTCTGTATGAACCCTGACTCAATTTCAGAATTCATCCCTCTCCTCATTTTCAAAGCATAGACGGAGCCCTTTCCTGATTGGTCTATTCGACTCATGGAAGGTGTGGTCCACCCGGACACGTTATTTCCGAAAACCTTACACATCAGCATCATTCCAGGAGTCATTCCTGGAGATTTGTTTAAAGCTAGTTTTTTTTTTTTTACTATAGAAGGATTTATTATGAATCCATTCATTTATTGTACCATCAGACATGTCTCAAGGTACAATCATTACACGCTTCAAATGAAATCAAAATGGTGGTAAATATAGAAGCACTATAATTATTTTGTCATAACTAAAACATTTAAAAATCTTTCATTTTATAAATTAAGCAAATTGCAGTTGACTTCTTGTAAAAATACATGGGTAAAAAACGAAAATAGAATGGGAGAAAATATTTACTTTGGACTAACAAAATTTTCTTTTTCTCACCAAGTCATTAATTCAATGATTGTGATATTTTCTGTCACTATGATGAAATTTCTTGTTCATAGATCACTATTAGAAATCAATAAAAGATCATTGTTGCCAATAATTTATTAGAAATTGTCAGTGTCCCAAGGTAGAAGCATCCCAAGTTACAACACTTTTCCCTACTCATTTTATCCTAGAGCATGAGGTAAAATAGTTAATGGCAGTGTGTTTTAAAATATTCTTATCAATAATAGCTTGCAATTTTATTGTTGCAATTCTGTTTGAAATGTTGAGAGCAATGTTGATTTACATGTTCCACATAATTTTTTTACAGATTAAAATAATATATTTTGGCAAACTAAGTATGAACAAAAAATGTGCTATTTTCATAACAATTTAATGCCCCTGACCTTATTTATTAATTATGATGTAATAATAAAAGAATAACTATTTCCATTTTAAATACATCAAAAAAACACTCTTAAAAACATACCAGATAAAACACTTGGTGTTATTCAGATAAATTAGTTTCAAAAGATGAGTGCACATACTAGTTTCAGTTAACTGGTATCATCTATACAGTTAACACTAGCAAGGGTGTTCCTTTATGCTAACAGCAACAGGAAAAAAATCCTGGATCCTGAAAAAAATTTACATTTTAAATTTAATACTTTATTTTAGCAATATAAGCATACATAGTTATTGCAACATATGGAAAAGAAATCCCTTAAGAAATTTTCATTTTAATGTAATTTTCAGGGTTTTACAAATTTGTTAAAATTGGGTAGCCATAAAAATGTTCTAGTCACCGTTAAAAAATATCCCCCTCCCCCTCTTTCATTGATTTTTAAAAAGCACAATTTTTTCTTTTATGAATTAATTGAGAAAAAACAATAACAAGCATAATTTAGAATTATTAGTGGCATAGTTTAGAATACAACAAAATTTAGAAAGGTAACATATAATCAAAACATTCTAATGAAAATTAAATTTTATATCTCTAAAAAAAGAAAACTGGAAAGACTGAATTAAATGGCATGTTAGGGAAATGCTGACTGTCAAATAGCCAGTTGGATAGCTTATTACTGCAAAACCTATATCTCATGAGGGCAGGGTTGGCACGATTTAAATCAACTGATTTAAATCAAGATTTAAATCTAGATTTAAATCAGCTGATTTTTTTTAAAAAATCATTTGATTTAAATCAATTTTTTTAAATGTTGGAAATTAGTCAGCAGAGAAATAAGAAGTAGGTGTAAATAAGTAGCAGGTGTTTTTCTGGTATTTCCAGGATTTCTATCAGAAAGAATGTGGCATGTGCAGGTTAAATCCAGGTGCCCCCCCCCCCTCCTAATCCTTTAATTCTTTGTTGTTTTGTAATAAGCTTTAGATGATGAGGCAAAACATAGAAACACTTTAAAAAATCATATTTCGTTTGCCAATGTTCGCAAATAAATGATTTGAATCTTTTTTGTTTCACAAGTTAATAATTAATCAAATTCATTAATGTTCACCTTAAAATCTGATACTACGTGCAACGAACAAGTTTTAAAACTTGTCATATTACACTGTCAAATTTCAATCAAAGCTCACAAATTTTCAAAAAGCATTCCGAAACCAAAATAACTACCAAATACCCCACCAAATCGTAAAGTTATTGCTGGAATTTTATTGGAAAAAATATAGAATGATGAGAGCAAAAAATGCATAGATGCTTTAAGTGGCGAAATTGTGTGTATGACATTTGATGGATGGTCAAACATACGAAATGAACCAATCGTATGTGCATGTGTAGTAAAAAGAGGTAAAGTCTACTTAGTTGACACAATCGATATACCAGGATCTTCACACACATGTGAATATTTGGCTGAACTTGTGACTAAAATGATTCCTTTAACAGAAAATAAATTTTAATGCAAAGTTTGTAGTTTCTTCACTAATAATGCTGCCAACATGGCTAAAATGCGAAATGAATTAGAAGAGAAAGGTTTTAATGTTTTAAATGTTCTGTTTTAAATCAAAATGAAATTTCCCTTAGTGTAGAGGAAAATAATGAAAGTTTGACATTCATTAAAGAAAATTGTCTAAATCTTCTCACCACTGTAACACATTTTCAAGCAAAAAATGACCCATTCGAAAACTTACCATTGCTTGAGAAAAAAGTTTCAGATATTATGACACAGTATGATTGGTGAAACTTTTATGTAATGGGAGGTAAAGAGATAATCTGCGAAATTGAATTCAGTTACCAAATAACAACAGGCTTAGCTTCATCTGCTGGAATAGAAAAACAATTTTCTTCTTTTGGACTAGTTCATTCAAGCCTCCGTAATAAAATAGGCATGGACAAAGCTTCTAAATTAGTGTTTTTGTTCAAACAATTAAATCCCTGATTTATTTCCATTTACTTAAAAAATATTGAATTAATTGTAATTTTTATCCTTTAATAAATAACTTGCATAAAATGAATATTTGATTTGTTTTTTAAATTTTACCATTTTCTATTCATTTACAAAATGTTTCAGTTTATTTCTTATTTAGTGTGCACAATTCAATTACAAAATAATAGAATGGCTTTAGATTAATGCCTAGTTGTTTATTTTTTAGTACCAATCAATAACTAGAATATAGTAATTTCTTAACTATATAATTAGGGGAAACAAGGGAGGTTTGACCATAGGGGAGGTTTGACCCACCCTATACTTTTCATATTTAAAAATTTGTTTAGCTGATAAGTGCCAGATGGCAGCATGGTAGCAAGCAGAATAACACATTTTTTTTGTCTGTTAGCCATTTGCAGGAAGAATAAAGGAGGAATCACATGTGATATCATTTTCTGGAAGAAATTTTTTTGTTGTTGTTGCAAGCTGTTCTCTCCTGTGCCATCAGTCATTAACATATATAAAAATAAGTTGAATTGTTTGTGTACTTAGATTAATATACTAAAAGGCAGTATACTAATATTTTATTTTTACTTTTTATTTTAATGTGTTTTTTACATTTTTTTCCAAAATGGCTATTAAGGGAGGTTTGACCCATGTCAATTCTGGGAGGTTTGGCCCGGGTCAAACCTCCCCATTTTGTTTAATTTGATGTTTTAACACATTTAAACTGTACTATAGAGAATTTCTAATAGAAATATTGTTCTTAATCAAATCAAATGTTCTTAATTCAAATCAAATAAACATTGTTCTTAATTCCAAATATACTGAATATAATAAAATTCAATTGAAACACTTCTTGTTTAAGCATTACTTTTATAAGTTTAAATATAAGTGAAATCTGCTTTTTTTTTTTTTTTTTTTTGCTTTGTTAGGTACAACCCATGCTTTAAATTCTACATTTACAAGTTATCTTGTAACTTTTATTTTATATTTATATTATGAAAATTCAATAAAGTTAAACAAGAAAAAGTGTCAGGTAGGGGTAAAATAAGCAGATTTTAAAAAATAAATACATAAAGATTTGTAATTTTTGCAATTATTGCTATGAAAGGAGAGAAGCAAGTATCTCAAGTCACTTCTGCAGAACGTGGAACTTTAGTCACAATGTGCTGTGGTATCTCTGCAATTGGAACATCAATTCCACCATTTTTAGTATTTCCACGAGTTCACGTAAAAGAAATAATGACAAGGGGTGGACCTCCAGGAATGCAAGCTGCCGCTCATTCCAGTGGATGGATGACAGCAGAGAACTTTCAGTTATACCTCCATCATTTTATAAAATATAGCAAATGCAACAAAAATAACGAGGTATTGATTATTCTCGACAACCATGAGTCACACATATCAGTTGAGGGTTTGCAGCTTTGTAAAGATAATGGGATAACTTTGCTAACTTTACCACTCCATACAAGTCAAGTTGCAGCCACTTGATAGATCTGTTTTTAGTCCCTTCAAGATATTTTATAATTCTGCTGCCAGTAATTTTATGGTCACGAATCCAGGTAAACCTATCACAATATACGACATTCCAGATTTGGTTCGCAGATCATTTTCAAAGGCTTTTACTCCTGAAAACATACAAAGTGGATTTGCATGTACTGGAATCTGGCCATTCAATTCAGATATTTTTCCTGAATCTGATTTTTTTCTTCTAATGTGACAGACAGACCAAATCCGGATGTTACAAGTATGCCTTCAGCTACATCTTCTAATCCATCTACCAGTGTATTGAATCTACCATCGACATCTGCAAGTTTCACAAATCTTTCTTTTTCCTCCAATTCTAGTATTCCATCTACAAGTTCAATGAATTCACATTTTCCAGTGCAATTAGTAACACCTGAGCAGCTTCGTCCATTTCCTAAAGCAGGACCTAGAAAAGGCAGAGGTGGTAGAAATCGTACAAAGTCAAGGATTTTGACAGATACCCCTGTGAAAGCAGAAATCGAGAAAAAGCACAACTTGAAAAAAACAAAGAAAACTTCACAAAATAATAAGAAGGTTAAGAAGCAAACAAAAAAGCGTATATTAGATTTGTCTTCAGACAGTGAAACTGAACTAGAAAACTTTCATCTTTCAAGTGATGAAGATGCAGTTGATGATTTTGAAGATTCTCGAACCAACATTGAAAATGGAGATTTTGTTTTGGCAAAATTTACAACCAAATCTAGTTTACTGCATTTTATTGATCATGTGATTGAAGAAAATGGCAATGATTTTTCGATTAATTTTCTGAAAAGGTCTGATGCATGTAGTTTCTGTTTTATTTACCCTGAAAAAGAAGATATTGCCACAGTATCAAGAAGCGATCTCACTAAGCTACCTCATCCTATGATTAGTGGAGGCACTGAAAGAGTTGCATTGAAAATAAAATTTAACTGTGATTTTTCAAAATATCAGAATCTTTACTGATTGTATCTAAATTCCTTTAATGATTTTTGTCCAGATTACTTGCTGTTTCGAATCATAAAATAAATATTTGTTGATTTCTATTCATAATTATTGCCTGTAGTTTGTAATAGTATATTTTGAACATTTAATTATTGCTGTGCAATTTTTAATAACACTCCATTCCTGTGGTGGGTCAAACCTCCCTCACAGTGGGTCAAACCTCCCTTAAGTAGGGAGGTTTGACCCGGTTTTTGAGATCTTGAAAAATCATTAATCAGAAAGATAGTTTATAATTTAAATAGAAAAAAATAGTTTAAAATGATGTCAAACATTATAAGCTATCAAATAATGTCAACATGGAAATTTTATTATGTTAAAAAAAAAAATAGAAAAATGTTTTTGTAAAAAGTGGGTCAAACCTCCCATGTTTCCCCTATTTCTTATATTATTTTTATAAATTATAAATATTATTTATTCTTTTTTAGTTATTTATTATGAAAACTACTCCATGTATTGTAAAAACATAAAAACACAGTAATTAAAAGTAGAATTCTAAAAAAATCAAATAAATCCGATTTCAATCAAAAAAATCTGATTTAAATCAAATAAATCGGATTTTTTTGATTTTTTAAAAAAAATCATGATTTTTTCCCAACCCTGCATTAATAAAATACTGAAACAGGAAAACACTTTTGTTTTTCTATTTTTCTACCAAAGTCAGTCAGATAATTCAAATTTTATAATTTTAAAATTTGCATTTGATTAATTTACTTTGGCCAAATTAAAACAGGAGATTCAAAACTATTTTTTGTTAGAATGTAATTTTTAAATTTATGCTTTAATATTTTTTATAACTTTGCAACACCTATAATGATCTTACAAGAATTTTAATTTAACATTGAGACTGAGATGAGTAACACATGTTGCTCTCAATAGAAATTATAAGCAAGGAACATATTTAACCCTCCAAGCGTCTTGCAAATGGGTAAATTTGTAATGTTGTTTTCTCTGCATTTTGTCTTAATTGCTAATAAAATATAATTCTTTCAATATTACATAAAAAATTTAATTTAGGAATATAAATGTAATCCTTGAGAGTCTTAATCATTCTTCAATACTTCGAAAATTCATTAAATTTATAGAATTATAATATCTTAAACATTGCTTACATTGCAGTGAAACCTGGAGCTTAGTGTACGGAATATTACGGGCCAAACGCTTAGAGGGTTAAAAAAAGAAAGCTTATATATATACATAAATAAGCTTGAGTTAGAAAAATCTTTACATGCTTATAAAATAAATCTATATAATGGTTGGAAACTTTTCTGTAGAAAATTTTTCATGCCTTGCATTTTATAATACTTCAAGTTTTAATTCCTTAAAAGGAGTATGATTTAAACATTTTTACATTCAGTTCCCTGCACGCCTTTTAAGCAACTCAAATTTGAAATATGATTATAAAATATAAAAAATGTCAAAACTAAATAAAGTTGCAAAATAAGTCCATTTATTATGTAGTATACATTGCTAGTGTAGAACTTGCTGACATTATTTCATGTATGGGGTTTTGCAAGAAAATTGATTGGCTGCTCAAAGGATTTACATGGAACAATTCCTGGGTTGGATTCTGCCAGGTCCCATAACATTTGAGCGTTTTCATTGAAAGCTGTGCATGAGATGTTTGTTTAATACTTCCAGACATGATACAGGCACTAAATATTGCAGAATTCCTGTAGTGGAAGAAGCAGTATAATGTAGAGGATAGTTTTCCGACAAGCTTGGATGAATGTATGATTTGATCCTTTTCCTTGCCAAACATAATACACAAAATTAAATGCATGTTGGCAAGCTCTACACTGGTTAACGATTGGTTAACATGTTTTTTAAAATCCATGAGGTAATTGTAATTCAATCCAGTGAAACACTTTCATCTGTTGAATTCAACAGCCTCTCTATTGACACAACATTGAATTTCTGCACCCACAGTCTGTACAAAATCTATTTATTTAAGCCCTATCTACCTGCCTTTGAATTTCTGACATATAATTTTAAAAAAACCTGCATGAAAACCAAACAAAAAAAGTACCCTTCTAAAGTGCAAAGAATGATTTCACCCCACCCCCCCCCCCTCATTTACTGTGAATGATAATCTTAACACATACATTATGAAATATTCTTATGCAAAAAATACAATACAATTAGAAGTAATAAATTTCTTGAGTAAAATAATGATCCAAGTTAAATAACAAAACAATTACTCATTCTAAAGCAAACTCTTCTTTTCCTGAATAACAAACTAGGAGAGTACACGAGGTTTGGATTTCAGAATTCAGCCCCCTTTGTACACTGATAGAGTATAGTAGGTAGATATACATATCCTAAGGAAAAAGCATAATGTTCAAGACTATCTTTAAAAAAACTTTTTTTCTATTCCTCTACTAGCTTTCTACCTCTTCAGAAATTTTTGAAGCCCCCTCCCCCTTCTTCCTTTTCTTTATCTCCTGCAAACTAAGTTTACGACACAATATTATTTTGATTAACAACTACTTGAAAATAGTCTTCGAAAAAATCTACTGCTAGACACCAAAGGCCTCCTCCCATGCCCAACCATTTGAATGTTTAAATACTTTATTTAAGAAAATGTGACCCTATATTTAAAAAGCGTTGATTTTCAATAGTTTATAGGTCTCTGAATCTTCAAAAGTCCTTGTTTTATTGTCACCCAGGGCGAATGTAAAAAGTGTCACCCCCCCCCCCAATTTATTATACTTTTTTCAATCACAACTGTACGTTATTACAACAAATGACAATACCATTCCTTATTTATTTTATGTCCTCCTGCATTAAAAAACCACAGGAGCAACTCCTCACTTAACCCATAGTCCGCATAAGTCAGTGTCGTGTCTATATGTAGAAGAAAATTCTTTTTTTTTTTTTAAAGCTTGCTTTTACTAACAACTCGTACGGGTTAGGTTCCCTTAGAAAGACCCCCACGAAGGGCATCCCTCCCCCTGGGCCTATATCCCTAGCGTAGATAATCGGCCGACACCAAATACAAATACTAACAACTCGTTGGGTATGTTGGTTTTTGTTCCCTGATGCAAATGTTATTTAGACACACCATTCTCTAAGAAAAGAAAAGTAACTCTGTTGCACTGTGCTCTAGAAATTTCATTTTGTATCAGACTTCTTTTCCAAAATCTTCTAAGATTATATCTCTTTATTTGCAAATAAAGACTGGGTGTAACCCCTTAGAGGGTGACACCTGGGGAGGACCACCCCTGCAAGCTAAGCCACTGGTACTAACCCTAAATCAATACTTTGACACATGTGAAAAACTTTATTCTTTTTTTAACTCATTCGCTGCTGATCATGCGCCAGTGTGTGATATGGCGGCAACATCAAGGGACCACTCACGTGCCAGTGTGTGATATGGGGTGTTGTCCAATAGCCAGTCATGTGCTGGCATGGGAAAATCATTAACTGATTCTTTGTAATAAAAAGTAAATCGGCTTCTGGGAAAAACAGACTTCTGCAGTGTGGCATTAAATATCATCCCATCTTCACATAAGCGGCAGCGAACGTGTTAAAAAATATTTTGTGAAAAACATATGAGATTTAAAATTATTACTTTAAAAATGACAGAAATGAGAATTGTGATTTGTTGTTGTTGTTTTTAAATGCAGTTTGATGTATTTTTCTGTTATAATAACTAACCTACATAACTAATATAAATAATTTAAAATAAGTACTTAAAATGTGAACAATTATGAAAAACTATAATAAAAATTATTAAAAACATATTGGAAAATTAATGAAATGAACTACATAAAGATTTAAATAACCAATTTAAAAGTATGGAAAGAAATTTTGGCAATAAAATTATGATTTCTGAAAATTAAATGTAAATGCACTTCTAGACAGAACCCGACCTCTGAAGCTAGAGGGTACAATGTAATTTTTGAATAGATTTAACAATAATTAGGTATTATGAGGTTTACTTTAAATTAAGTAGTTTCAAGTTTCCTTTAATATTACCACATACACGTTTTAAAAGTATCATAAAACAGATTCAAAATACTTTACAAATTAAAGAAATCTTACAATAATGAATTTGTTTGTAAGGGACTTGTACATATAGGGAAGAGTGGGGGTACAGTGGACCATTCCTCATATTTTACTTTCATTTTTTTCTTATAGGCTAATTGATTACTTATAGCTTTCAAAACATATCATTAGCTCAGAATGATCCGTTTTATCCTGACTGGTGTTTTTAGCTTCTAAAAGTAAAAATTTTCACCATTATACTTTTCTTTATTATTAATTAATAATCTTATTTATCTAAGATAAATAAGAAAGAGCTTTTTGTAAAAGTAAGATACTTGTGTTTATTTAATATTAAATTTAATATGCTTAACAGAAAGTTTTAAATAATTTTATGAGAATGTACTGAACTTCAACATGGGACACAGTGGACCATCCACTGCTGGGGTACAATGGCCCACAATCCACTCTTTTACTGCAATGTAGAATTTTCAAAATACAGTGGAACCCCGATTATCCGAAAATCGGCTTAACCGAAAGACCAAAAAATTTCTTAAAGTGCATTTTAAATGTGAAATATTTTACTGTGTACGCAATTTTTCTGATGTCAAATGACACTTTTCAACATATTTTGATTTACAATTACTATTTCATTTGCAAGATTTAGACCCAAACAATTCTGAGTCCTCTTTAATACATTGAAGAATTGTTTTAATATATTAGCTTTAAAAATTAGAAGCAAAATAAGTAAAAATCAAAATTTCGAGAGTTATTATTGTACACTGTTAGAAATAGTGCTAAAAAAAGCATGTTCTTTATGAAATAAACAAAGTAAATTTACTTATTTGATCCCACTGCATAATTTTGGGAACTTTATGATAGACACATGCAACACTTTATTTTTTTTTTTTTTTTTTTTTTTTTTTACAAAATATGTTGTGAATTTCTTTTGTTTTTCAACTTTAGGGTACTTTGAATTTTGAATACGTTACCAAAAGATTTTTATTCTAACTATGTTCTAAATAATGATCACAGGTTTTCACCATAAGAATTCCAATTATTCAAAAATTCTGATAGAATCCCCAGTTATCCAAAAAATCCTATGGAGCCCTGGTTATCCAAAAATTCCTATGGAATCCTGGCTAAATGAAAATGCTTTGGTCCCATGCTTTTCGGATAACCAAGGTTTTACTGTATTTAATAATTGCTAATTTTCTACAAAAAAATAAAATACTGTTTTAAAGTAATTATTCAACTATAATAAAATACAATGTAATAGATCTGGAACAAACCCGTTTGATCTTAAAATGTTAAAAAATCGATCGGGGCTATGTTAGATTTAATTTCGAGATGGGTATGAGAAAACCTATTGGCCTAAATAAAATCTTTTTCTACCTGAAATCCCTTCTGTTCAACATAATTTTCTATAAAAGATTCAAAACTAACAAAATTTAAATGATTTGTGCAGTTAAAAAAACATTTCAGAAATAAAGTTGTAAACAAGGTCTGTGATAGGGAATCATTCCCTTTTGTAAGTCATTCATTAAAAAAAAAAAAACTACGGAACTAGATATCACCTGAATCAGTCCTATAAGCCTGCTTATTCATGTGACATCAGCTGTCAGACGTGGGTACACAAGAAAAAACACCAATAGGTGTGACGAAAATTTCAACAATGCTTTCCCTTAGACTGGGATTCAAGGCAGTAGCTAAGGGGGTGCTAGGTGTGGCTTAGCCCACCCCCCTAAAACATTTTAAGCCTCCCCTGGAAAAGATTCCAAGGTCACTAAATGAATTTATGTTCAAAAATCCAAATAAAATTCTGCTAAAATCTAATTTAGTTTTGTGTCCCTTTCAGTTTTGCAGAAATACTAAATTGTAATTAAAATAAGTGTTTCAACACTTGCTCATACTATTTATACATATGAAGCTAACATCATGTTTAATACTGCACTAGTCATACACTCGAATTTTTCATCGTCATATTCTTTCCTTAGTGTAAGATGAAGTTATTACAATAGTTTAATAAGAAACATGGTACTTATTAAACTGCAACGTGAACAAACGTTAAACAATGTGAATATGCACTAATCTTTCTGCGTCAGAGAGAGAAAAAGAAAAAAAAAAGAGCCCTCCCACCTCCTTATTCACTTCTAGCTACGACCCTACTGGGATTATGCTGCCTCACTCACCTCATGGGTTACTATGCCATCCTCAATCCTTATCATGTACTTCACCTCTCCTAAAAACTTGCAGCAATATTTTTGAGATACCATGCATATATGTATTTTCATCATGGAGACACTGAATTTGGAAAACACAGAATTTCTCTTTTCCTGCTTGTATTTACTTTTTTTTTTTCTTTTCAAAAGACATAGAAAAGTGAAATTTACTATATGCAAAACATCAATGAGTTATGGCTGATATATTTATACCTATGGCTCATAGTCCGAGCACGGTCAAAAGTAAAAAGTCAGTGAAAAGGATGTCACATAGGTGCAAAAGGATGCATGTTTCATTTTTAAGTACAAAAATGCTGGTTTACTATGAGAATGCAAAATTAAAATATTTTATTCTGAAGCTTTAGTTCGAGTACATAAAAAACATTATTAAAAAAATCTTCATATAAAGCAGAAAATGTGGATTCTCATAAACTAAAAAAAATAAGTTTTTATTGTGAATACTGTTATATGTCAAGCATATCTTACTATTCTCCATGTTTCATAAAAATTAAAATTATCATCTTTCAAAAATTCTTGTCCAATTAAATAGTTGGTGGCAAATATGAGTTATTTTGGCAATGATGCAGTAACTTTGGCAGAAAATTCGCATCTATTTAAAATTGCTGTAATTTTGCACCTGAGTGTGCTGCCATCATATCAAATTCTAACGACGTTTATTACAATATGCCTGGTTTTATTTAGACAGTTAAGAAAAATTTTATTGTATCCGAGACATAGATAGGCCTTTATCTCGTGTCCGATTTAAGCATTTTTGTCTGGCGGAGTGGGGCGCAGTTTGTTTTTTGACACCAATTTCCAAAAATCTTGTTTTTGAATACCACTTCATATAAATTTTAATATTATTTTCAATTATTTTTAAAGGGAAGTAATAAGTAAACAATAGTTTAATTATTAACTATAGAACCAAACAATTTATATAATTTAAAAGAAAAAGAAAATATAAGTAAATAAACAATTTATTCAACTGGGTCATCATCTCAAGCAAAATAAAGCTATTTTGCCATGACCTGTCTCCCAATACATCATAGAAGGAAAACTATTGGCGTAATCTAAGATATTATAATTTATCGCATTTATCATCAATGACCAATATTATTGGCAGTAAGTATTGTATGGTATTGTGTTACTTAAGATTAAATGTACTTTTTATAAAATCAGAAATCAAGTGTCAGATGAATGGTGTTCTCATATTCAAATAAGACTTATTTCATAAAAATCGAAGGAAATATTTTTAGTTTCTAACATCATTTTTAGTTTGTTTTAAAATTACTGACTTGTTATCTGGCCCAAAATGATCAATCTCCAAAAATGACTGAAAACTCCAAATCTTGTTTATTGATGCCAATTACATTCAATTTGGTTTATTTTATTTTATGAAGGCTGATAGCATGTGCTATATAGGCCCGAAGGGGGTCCAATTACGTTCAGAATAATTTTATTTTATTAAGTACATCAACATTAAAGCATGTTAAAAATGAGAAATAATATAAAAGTGAAATAAAAAACAAATAATCTATGACAAATATACTCTAATAAATAAATAATAAAAATATAAATTATAATAAAAATAAGCTATAAATTATAATTAATAAATAAACTATGAACGATAATAAGTTATTAAACTATGATAAATAAACTATATGCTAGTCAAAAAATAAAGCTTAATATAATTAATATTTTTGGCATCATGCTTTGTGAAGTAGTATTTGATTTGGCACATATATTAGATAAGTGGCATTTTGAACATACAAAACAAATTTTCCTGAATTAGAGATCTAGACAGATCCATTTCTTTTGCTCAAATTAGTATAGAAGCCAAGTTTTATAAAAATCATTAAAGCCGTTTTCAAATTATATTATCATTTTCAGAGCTGAGTTTGTTTTAATCTACCAAAACAAACTTTTTCGAATTCAAAACCTAACCAGATTAGTTCCTTGTGCTTGAATTAGTATAGAAAACCTATTTGACAAAAAATCGCATGAAATTTTTTTAATTTATAGTTATCCGACTTTTCAGCACAGTGTTTGATTTACCCTGTAAACACAAAATTTCTTGAATCCTAGACCCAGCTAAATCTTTTTCGCATGCTTGATTTAACCCATTAATGCCTGAATTATTTTCTTCGTTAAAATTCAAATTTTGCATTTTCCTACCACTTTTAAAGCAAGAATAACTTTTATCTTAATTTATCGAGGACTTTGTTTCGAGAAAGAAAGTATTCATTTATCCCCCCTTTTTTACTGGTGTGAAATGCGCTTATTTGGATATTTTAAAACTGTCACAAAAATGGGACGCTAGGCACTAATGGGTTAATATAAGAGACAAGTTTGGTTGAAATCAGCCCAGTAGTTTATATTATTCGTAATTGAAAAAACACTTGCTTGATGAATATATATGATATAATTATTAATGCATTGTTATATAACTAATTATATAAACATTACATAATTGTTATAAAATATTTACATAATAATTTTTATTATATTATTTATATTTTTTAGAATGCTATCTGTGATAAAAACTATATATATTTTGTTTTTAAAGTTGTAGTTCCAGGGAGAATTTTCGCTTCTAATCCATGGGTCATTCCATGTCACTTCATCCAGACCATGTCACCCACTGTCATGGATTTCTATGAAATTTTATACATAAAAACAATGTCTAAAGATATGTTGATTCACAAAATTTCAGTTTAAAATAATGAATTTTTCAGGAGTTACAAGCATTTAAAAATACCCCTCTCAGTCAATTTTTTGCTGAAAATGATTGTCAATCAAACATGTAATGTTGGATAAAAATGCTTATTTTTTAAAATATTATTAATAAAATTAAATGTAAATTTTTTAGAGATTCTTAATAATGTATTTTATTAAAAGAATGCTCAATAAAACTTTTTAGAATTTAAATGTTTTTAAAAAATATTTTATCAAAGGAGTTAAGAAAAATATGAAAATATGTAATTAATTTTTTTTTTCACATGTGCCACCCATTTGATTTGGCTGATTTTTTTTATATACATAGTTTATAAGGAAACCATTTAATAATGAAAAAAATTAGAAAGGTGTTTTTTGAAATTTTTGAGAAAAAAAATTTTTTGTTAATTTTACAGACTATATCTAAAGTATTGTTAAAGTTCAAAATTCTTCAATAATAGATAGATATTATAATTAGGCTGTAATTTTGTTTCTAAAACTTGTTTTAATGTTATTTTAATAAAAAATTAAGTATAAAATTTATATTATAGTAAATTAATTTCCTGTATGCATTCAAATAAATCTTCGATTATACTAACTGAAAAACAATCAACAAGATTAAATATAAACTGATTTATAAAACTATTCATTGAAACAATTTGAGCTTTGTATTTTTAAAAAGTGTGGAAAGTATAAATTTATACCAAAAATAAGCCCCTTCATATATTTTGCAAGCTGCATAAATTCTGAGAAATTTATAAATTCCAAGCATATCCCCTCGCTTTCCTAATTTTACCTACCTATTTCATAAAAGTACTAATTATAAGCATCCCCTTTAAAATTGTTAGAATTACTTGTCTGCTAAAGATTTGGCTTGCTATCAGTACTTTAAATTTTGTTTTACCTATATAGTTTCATAATTATATAAACATAACTATTATAACAACCATATCCTTTTATTTAGAATCTAAAACTGTTTAATCAACAAAGTATAAAAATCCACTGATAAATAAATACATTTTTAATATAATTCTAAAAAAATAATTTTAAAAATATTTTTCATAAAATTAACTTTATGATTATTTTATTGTAGGACACAGCTTAAAATCTTGTGTACTGTATTGCAGAATCATAATCAAATATTCTGAGCATATATTATAACAAAAAATAAGTATTATCTATTAAAGAATATATAGAGTAGGTAGGGGTAAAGATACACACTTTCCATAAATTTTGATTTTTAACAAACAAATTGGTCTAAACGTGACAAATGATTAAAATATTATATTAGAACATTAGGTATGTGTTACAATCAACTAGTATTCAAATTGTAATTTTCAAAAAACACTGGTCAGTGTATCATTGCTTCATTTTTGGGAGTAAAAGTATACAGTGGTGGTGCAAAGATACACAGTGCATATTTTTATCTTGTTTTTCCTTAAAAAACAAATGAGTTATATGCAAAAGTATGAGTAAATTTTCAGTATTTATAGTTAAACTGAAAATTATGAATTAAACCATAGAAAAAAAAAAAAATAGCAGTATGTGAGATTGCAACTAGCAATTAACTTTTAACTGCCGCGACAAAAACTGTTCCATAAATAATCTGAGCGGTCTTAGAGACTACTTGATCGTAGAATGAATAAAGGGGCGACTGACTTATAAGATATTATTTTTGTGCTAAACTTCATGTTAAAACTTATTATTGTAATAAAAACTCTCATTCAGAAATGTTTTGCGATACTAATAAGTTACTAAACGACTCAAAATTAAATTATAACAACAATAGTTTAATGAAAATTACAAGTTAAATTATGAAAATTAAATACATCAGCATGTCTGTGAGGCCAGGATTTAAGGGTTAAGAATTAAAACAAATGCATTTCATTAAACAAGAATATTAGTTTTTAAAAGTAGATTGGTAGATACCTACATTCTACATAAAAAATAAAAAAAATCAACTAGAAAAATCAAAAGGTAGTTAACTAGCTTATAATCCAAACAATATCTAGTTCCAAGCTGTGCAGCTTTGAGATTGCAATTTTATTTCAATTTATGAAGATTAGACTTGATGTTAGTTTTAATAGTTAATACTTTTATATTACATATTATATTAATAGTTGAAATTATTTTGGTATAAAAATTATAAAGATCCCCCCCCCCCTCCAAAAAAAAGTTAAATCTAGATTTGTTAGAAAAATATGGCAGTTACGTTTATTTTGACAAGATATTGAAGAATCTGTCTAAATATGTATCTCAGGAATCTTTGAAATGTAGGAGTGGGGAGGGGGGGAAGAAGCATCCACTGTGTTATCAATAATGGAATAATTTACGAGTAGACTGAATATTAATAAAGTTTATCAGTTCAGTTTCCAGATCATCTTTATGCTAGATTATTTCTTTATATATCTTTATGTATCTTCAAAATACATGTATATAAAAATATGAAAGAATTTTTTTTTCAATTACATCCCATTATTTATTTATTTTATTTTTATTTATTTTTTTATTTTTTTTTTTTTTTTTTTTTTTTTTTTTTTTTTTTTGAGAAAAGATTAATAAAAAACTCATAAAAATATTTAGCAAAAAAAAAAAAAAAAAAAATTATATATATATATATATATATCTTTTAATTAATACATGAAATGTCAATTTTACGTGGATATTCAAAAAATTCCAAAAAAAAATTTTTTTTTCTCAAATTTTTCAAAAAACACCTTTTTAATTTTTTTACTGTGAAAAAACAGACTAATAAAGAACTCATAAAAAATATTTAGCAAAATAAAATAGGTGGCACATTTAAAAATATTTTTTTGAAATTCATATAATAGATGTCAATTTTATATGGACATTCAAAAATTGAAAAATAAAAAAAATATATTTATTGTAAAAAGAAAATAAAAATCGGTATAACTTTATGAAATATATAATATAAAGAACGTTCTTCCAAAAATTTTAGCCATTTTAATTATTTGGTAAAGAGTTGTGATGTATTTTGTGGAAACATACAGAAAATCAACTTTCTAAAAATGTCCATAGAATAAAAAAAGTGTCACATGTTCAGAAGCCTATAATTTAAAATATTTTAATTGGATTCAATTAAAATTTCACATGGTAGCATCTTATATATGTATGTTTTCATGTACCAAGTTTCGTCAAAATCTGAGATGGTGGGTGACATTTCGTAAAATTGTTGGATGATTTGACATGGAATGACCCCCCATAAAAAAACAGAAAATAATAAAAATCAGAAATGTGGGGAGGGGGGAGGAAATTCCACTAACGATAACGTGAAATTATGCCTGCTTGATATTAGTACTATTATATTTATTATACCTTAATTATATTATTCATTAACAATTTATAATTATCTATTTATTGCATTGATTTAATAAATATTGTTAAGTATTAATAATTATAAAATGTTCATATGTTTTTTATCTATACTACACAATTAGTTTTTTTTTTTTTTTTTTTTTTTTTTTAAATAAAAAGTAATGAATGTTTAGACTATATGCTAATTATAACTATATACATATTATACAATTAGCTTATTTTAAATAAATAGCAATATATGTTTATATTGAATGCTAAATTAATCTTAAACATTTGGGATTTTCTTTAAATTGATTTTTAAATTTGAATATTTATTAAAAAACATACGTATATAAAACCAACACTTTTTTTTTCCGGTTTGTTTTGTTTTGCACTTTTTATTAATAATGATTAATTCAAAATTCATAACTTCTTCCAGAAAAAAATATACTAAATGATTGCCAGTCAAATGATTAAACAGAATACCTCCCTTCCCCCCCACATACACCAAATTAAAACTACTGTGACACTGTAATTTATTTGCATTAGAAAATAAACAATTTAGTAAGTAACATTACTCACTAAATTGTAAAATTTCCGCTAAAATGACATTAAAGCATCAAGGCAAATAAATAAATAAAAAATAAAGGCATAAATCATATTTTTTCCTCTTATGGAAAGTGAATTATATTACATGAAGGTAAAAGAGCATACAGGTATAATTTCATGGGATCGTTACTGGAACCTCACCCCCCCCCCCCTCCTCCCACAGACTTCTGATTTTATTATTTTTTCTGTTATTGTATGGATTAGAATTAAAAAAAATCTTACTGGAACAACAAACTTAGAAAACAAAATATATATACAGCAGACTCCCTTAAATCTGCACAGCTAAGGACCAGAGGTTTTGCAGATTTTAAGATTTTTGGTCATTACTTTGTTTATATTTTTTAAACAGTGATTTGAATGTAAGTAATAATGCAATTGAAACTATAATGAATGCTTACAATATAATGAAATATTAAAATAAGTAATAAGCTAAAATAATAAAAAATTACATAAATTTTTAAATATTAAAAAAGCCAAGGTCAAGTTAATAAACAATAATGTATAATTAAATATTCATTATAAAGATGTAATGAATTTTTCCTAAATTAATCAATGGAACTTGCCTGATAAAGGTACATTACTAATACATATCAAAATCATAAAATAAGGAAGTTTTATTTCAGGTTTAGCCAGACTTAGTAACCAAAAAAGCTTGAGTAATACATAAATATATTTGGTAAGAAGATTGCAATTACCAATGATATCACCAATATCTTGAATTTTTTCAGAAGTAAATTTATTCTTCCTTCATGAAAAAACATAAATTCAGTAATATAAACAAGAATTACAAATTAATATAAATATGGAATTGATATAAAACTAAAAAAGTCAAATTTTGCCTCTATATCTGAACTGATTGTTTCATTGTTTACATCTGTAAATTATGAGCGGATTTTAGGGAGTCTACTGTATAGTTTTTATCACCTAGCATTTAAAAAAATATAAATAATATAATTATACAATTATTAATTAATATTAATATAAAGTATTTTTTCACAGAAAACTATAATAGATTTTTTAAGATAAATTATATATAATTATATTAATATTATCGTAAAACAAATAATATTAACTTATTATGAAATAATTTATTAATAATAATATTAATTACATTATATAATAATTAACTGCAGCTTGAAAAACAAAATGTATGCAGTTTTAATTACAAATGACATGTTTTAAAAACATAATTATATTATTAAGTAAATATATTAAATAAGTAATTATGTCATATTTATATAAATAATTAATATTTATTTATATTATAATTATTATATATTTATTAATTAATAATTATATTAAGGATAAAACTTTGAAAAATATTTTTTGTAGCTTAATTATACATTCTGAAATCTAATTCTATTCTTTTTCAAATTTTCCAATGATCCCCAAACTCAATATCGCCTATTTCTAGGCAGACAACATACCATTCACGCCATCCTACATTTAGAATATGGAAGCTTAAAATAAAATTCATACCAACAACTACCCTTCGCTGAGTGCAAGAGCATGGAGTAAGAGAAGTAAATATGCATGTGCCAGTTTTGTGATACCTAGGGATTCTGTTTAATGTCTACCACCAGTCATTCACGATTTTAAACATTTTATTCAATATCTAGAAAAATACATGAGGAATTATCCTGAAACTCTAGCCCAGTGGCAGAACTATCTTCAAATGTCTGCAATGCTAATAATATTTTGAAAAATAGTCTGCAAGATGCAACGTATTATTTAAATATATTCTTTATGCTATTGTAGTGCTAATTAATTATGGTAACATATGTATGTGTAAACTATTTCCATCATAAACACAAAAAAGAAATGAAATAGATAAATCCATTTTCAGCAATATTTATTTATTTATTTATTTTTTTTATTTATTTTTTTTTTCATGCCTCTGACGAAATTTGCATTTTTTCGTTATTTTTATGGCCAAAATTTTTGATTTTTTTGCATTATTTGGATGAAATTTACAGTTTTTTCACGATCTTTTGACAAAATTTACAGTTTCTTCATGATCTTTTGATGAAATTTACTGTTTTTTCGCAATCTTTTGGAGAATATTACTGTTTTTTATGATCGTTTGAAGAAATTTGCTGTTTTTTCGCGATCTTTTGACGAAATCTGTCATTTATTCACGATTTTTTGATGAAATGTGTCGTTTATTTGCAATTTTTTTATGAAATCTGCCTTTAATGTGAATGTTTTTATGAAATCTGCCATTTTTAAGTGGTATTTTCATGAAATTTTCTGTATTTTAGTGATGTTATGATGAAACTGCCGTACTTTCCCACAATCCTTTGAAGAAATTTGGAATTTTTCCACAATATTTTGAGAAATTAGTCATTTTTTAAAGAAATTTGCCATTTTTTCATGATGCTTTAATGATAAGTGTTTCTTCTCAAGATACTTGGACGAAATTCGGGCTTATTCCGTGACATTTGGACAAAATTACGCATCTCACGGGACGCGTAAGATCTAACCTTTGTACCCCATCACCAATTTTTTGCATAATTTATGCGCTATAATGCATCCGTGGCATCGCTGAGTCTGCAGGTGTCCTTAAAAGTCTGCAAAGCCCATCGCAGTGTCACGCACATTCTGCCACAGAAAACTCTAGGTGTGTAAGCATAATACAGTAGACTCTCAAATCCACACAGCTTGGGATCAGAAGTTTTGCGGAGTTTAAAATTCTGCAGTTTTTTGGTCATTCCTTTGTTTACTTTTTTAAATAGTAAAATGAATGTAATACTGCAAATGAAATAATGATGAATGCATGCACTATAGTAAAATATTAAACTAAAATAATAAAAAAATATTAATTATAATTTCAAAAATGGTTAAAATATTAAAAGTAAAGGTCAAGTAAATAATTAACAATGCATAATTAATAATGAATAATAAAGATGATACATTTTCCTTGAATTATTCAATGGAACTTTCCACTTAAAGATATCCTATTAACAACAGTATCATAAAATTGTTTTATTTCAGGTTCAGTCAGTTTTATTATACTTGATGAAATGATTTGATTACCAGTGATATCAGCAGGGTTGGGTTTCTTCCGGAAGAAACAGGAAAAAAACGGAAGAAACTATAAGAAATGGAAAAAAACTGGAAGAAATGAAAGAAACCACCAGAAACCAAAACAAATGCTCAAAGTTAAAGTATATTAACTATGTAAAAGAATTAAAGTATAATTACATGAAATCTAAATTTGAAAATTTAATTTTTATTAAAAATGTTATTTTTGCATTTTTTTTTTTTTTTTTTTTTTTTTTTTTAATAACTTCAGGTTCAGCAGACATTTTCAGGTGATAGATTTTTCTACTCTAGAGGTAAAAGGATGGGATTCTTTTATTAATTACTCCATTTATTAAAAAAAAAGAAAGTACCTACAAATTGTTTATTTTTCATATAAAAATATATTATTTTCATATAAATGTGCATTATTTTAAAGTGTGCAACACAGTAAATAAATAAATTCGTATTTTTTTATATTTTTCATCTAGAATGAATATCTCAATGCTGATTTTAAAAGATTAGTGTTTTAAAAATATCTATGGGTATGTCAAAATGCTTTTAAACTATTCTGAAGTGTAGGACTAGTAAAAAAAATCTTCATTTTTTGCTTTCATCCAATTTAAGTTGAGAAATTGATTGCAGCATCCTACTGCTAAAAATGTTTTTGTTGTTTTACTATGTTGCATTGTACTAAGAAAAATAAGGATTTTAATGATTTTTTTGTAATACTGAGGATAGACCGGAACAGGTTTTTAAGGCCAAAACCGAATTTAGGTGACCTATCTATTGTTTGGACGAAAATGATATAATTTTTTTTAAAGTAATTAAATTGTATGTCTTAAAGTAATTAATAGATACATAAATATACATAATTGTAAATTAATTATATATATAGTATTTATTAATTATGTACGACTGTTAACCATCCAAATACTTTATTTTCATATACAATAATACATAATTAATTCAGCCATGACACAGAAAGATTTTCTAATTATACAAATTTCATTTAAAAAATATTTTAGATATAAACACCTTGATTTTTCTTCCATAATGATTTTTGTAAATGATTATTTGTTATTCTAGAATTTTCTCAAAGACTATTAGAAACACTAATGCAGTTTAAACTAAAATTTTTCTATGAGATGATTGATAATTCATGACTGATGACATGATTATGATGACTGATCATAAACAATGAAGTTCATTGCAATACATTCATTTGAGTTGATACAGTTCAAATCAAGGACTAATGTTGAAAATTTCCAAAGGAAGAAACAAGATTTTTGGAATACTGAGTGTTTCAGTCCAGACAAATTTTCGCCCATGTTTTTGGCAACTCTGATTTTGGACCGAAACCGAAACTGTATTTTTGGTTTATCTCTATTTAATACAGTAATTATTATACATTACTTACATTAATAAAATTGATGTAAATTAAAAGCTTTTATTTAAATGGGTTTCATTCTTTCATTAGTAAAGAATCTCTACTATTTACTGCTAGTTTCAGAAATTTAAATGATAAAAAAAATATGTTGGTTAAATTGAAATGGATAACATTTAATTCATTTTGTGTATTTTGGCTAAATTTTCTTTTCAATTAGCCAATGGTTGAAGATCTCTATATAGGTGTTGTGTGTCATCTTGGCTAAAAAACTGATATAATAATTATTAATTTATTTAGCATATATACTTAATTAGATTTGTTTTGGTCCAATGAAATTAATTTATATAAGATTATAGGAAGAAGATATTTATTATATCTTACAAAATTGAAAATATATGGTAAATTCTTAAAGAAAAACAGTTTCTTCCATTTGGAAGAAACCTATTTCTTTCAGCAGGTTTTTTCTCATGGTTTTTCCACTGTGGAAGAAACTTGACAACCCTGGATACCAGCAATTTTGATTTTTTCCAAACATAAATTTATGCTTCCTTCTATGAAAATCCATGAGTTCACTCATACTATTTAGAATTGCTATTATTTAAATTTATATTATCTCATATTATTTAAAAACATATAGAAATGACATAAAACTAAATCAGCAACCTACATCTGAACTAAAAATTTCATTGTTTACATCTGTGAAAATGTGCAAATTTTAGGGTTGGGTCATTCCATGTCAAACCAACCAAAAAAAAATCAATATTTAACCTGACCATTTCAGACTTCAATGAAACTGCTAGGGATCATTCTCTATGATGATATAAATTAGAGCATATTTTTGTTTATCGCTATAAATTTTCATACAATTAATTATTTAAATTTCGAAAAATCATCATTTTTTGCCTTGCATAAATATTTTCAATTTTGAATTTTTCAAGTTCTATCAAACTTAGAAAATTTTATGACCACTCATTTTAAAGCAGAGTTTATAAGGTTTAATTTGATATGCAAGTTGACTATGCATAGTTAAAATAAGTAAAATTTATGATAGTCATTTTTAAAAATTTTTGAAAAAATTGTATATTTGTTGTAATATTATAAGCTTAAAATTCCGAAATATTTAGAGTGGGATCTCAATGGGATCAGGAGTTATGAAATAAAAGCTGAAAATTACCATACAAATCATAAATAAATAACAAAATAGATAGAATTAAATTGCTATTTTAATAGTAATTTTTGCTTTTATATAAAACTCCTGATCCCAATGAGATCCTACTCTAAAAATTCCAGAATTTTAAGCTTATAACATTACAACAAACATACAATTTTTTCAAAATTTTTAAAAATGACTAAAAAATTTTCAAATTTAAAAAAAAAATTATTTTATTTATTTTAACTATGTGTAGTCAACTTGAGTATATTAAATTAAACCTTATAAACTCCCCTTTAAAATGAGAGGTCATAAAATTTTCTATATTTGATAGAACTTGAGAAATTTAAAAATAAAATCATGTAAGCAAGCCAAAAAATGATGATTTTTCAAAATTTAAATAATTATCTATATAATATTTTGAAGTGAAAAAAAAAATTATGGACATATATTCTCGTTTATATCATCAGGCAGAACAATTCTTGAGAGTTTCATTGAAATCTGAAAGGGTCAGGTTGAGTCACTGGTTGATTTGGCATAGAATGACCCGGTTGCAGATTTGAGAGACTACTGTAGTACAGGTCAATTTCCACGAAGAATTTTTTTTCACGAAACCCCATAGGTGATTGTCAACAAATTGAAAATGGTCATGTATCTTTTGGATAACTCATTTAAAACTAATGTAGCAAAAGCATTCAAACTGTATTGTAGATTATGATTAAGTGACTTATTGTGAAATAATATATTAAAAAATAAAAATTATATGAAAAATGAACAGTTTTACTAAATAATGTTTCACTGTGCATGCATGAATGCAATGAAAATATGATGTACAGAATTTGTTGACTAAATGTACAGAGTAATATTTTTTAAAGTCTCAAAAACATAGCTTGAAAATTCTGAAAATTATTGTTGATAGAATAAATTCAAAATCAATTGTTCCCAAAATGAAGCAAAAAGATGAAAGGTTATATCCATTGATTAGTGTCAATATAGCATAAACAATATTGCACATACTATATTTGGATACATCCTATCATGGATTTTTGCTTTATTATTTTAATTAAAATAATTATTCTTTAATTAATATTAATATTCAATTTAAATTGCAATTATTTTAAACTATGGTTTTTAATTCATATGATCAAAATAATCTAACACATAATTTTATTAAACGTTAATTTGCAGAAAATTTTTGACACAATATTTATATGAGTGGAAAGTTTTTAAGTTTATATAAGTCTGCCATCAACCATACATTATGAAAAGGCAGCAGCCAAGACACACAATCTGCTTATTAGAGCTCTTTCACTGCATTGATTCTTAGTGGGCTGGTTTTATAATGATGGCAGATAAGTGGATGCAAAAATTGAAGCAGCCGACTGTAAGCTTGAAAAATAAGAAAGAAACCTAAAAAATTATGAAAGTAGGGGAAAATGGAGCTCTGAAGGGTCTGTATATTAAAGGATTCCAAAGTTCAGATGATAAATGTTGATCAGCAAAAATTGGTGATTGTAATATTTTTAATTATCAATGTAATAAATGTGCAAATTGCATAAAAATGTTCCTTTAAAATTTAATCTAAACTACTAAACTTAACTTTACAATTGATATTTTTCCTTCATTTATTAGAATGGCACTACTGTCATCTTTTGCGCACAAAGGCTAACCTCTATTTAAAGAATTCAGTTCACTGCAGAAAATTCAGATTTGAGTTGGGATTTAAATCAATGCAGTATACAGTGATTATGATTTTAATAAGCAGTTCTAATGAGATCTCCCCGGCTTTTACATTATCGTTACCAGAATTATAAAACAGCCTTAAATCAAAACTTCATATTAAATTTCATCAGTTCAATGTGAAAAAGAATTAATTTTACGCAAATGACTTACAACTTGCTACACAAAAAGGGTCTCTTAATTTTGTCATTTTCATCACGAATCAAAAGTAAAAAATAACTGAAAACGCTATAATTCTTAAAGCAAAAAACTTTGAATGAGATTAATTTACAGAACAGCTTTAAAAATGCACAAGTAGTAGATACAGTAGACTCCCTCAAATCCGCAAACCAGAAATCCGCAACTCTCTAAAATCCGCACATATTTTACGGATGTAAACAATGAAATTTTCAGTTCAGATTATTGGGGCAAAATTTGATTTTTTTAGTTTTGTATCAGTTTCATATATCTTTTAATTTGTAATTTTCTTAATAATACTGTATTCATGTTTTTTTCATGAAGGAAGAATAATTTTTTTGGAAAAAATTCAAGATATTTCTGATATTACTGGTAATCACAATCTTCTTACCAAATATATTTATGCTTTAATCAAGGATTTTTGGTTATTAAGCTGGCTAAACTTGAAAAAAATCCTTATTTTATCATTTTGATGTGAATTAGTAATGTGCTTTTATGAGGCAAGTTTTGTTGAATAATTTTGGAAAAAGTACGTTTAATCTTTATAATAAATTTTTAATCATACACTATAGATTATTAACTTGACCTTTGGTATTATTGCTTTAATCATTTTAAATTTTGATTATTTTAGTTTATTACTTATTTTAATATTTTATCATATTGTAAGCATTCATTATAGTTCCAATTGTACTATTTATTGCCTTAAATTACTGTTTAAAAAATGTAAACAAAGCAACGACCAGAAATCCACAAAATTCTAAAATCCGCACAACCTCTGGTCCCAAGGTGCGCAGATTTAAGGGAGTCTACTGTAACTTCTCTCTTCCAGGAGAGTGGGAGAAAAGTCTGGGATCAACAATGAATTTTAAATTTACAAATTTAAATTAAAAAAAAACAATTTACTTAAATTTTTAATTAGAAGAATGAATCTGTTGCTAAACGACTCTAGTCTGAGACAAATGGCGTCCCTTCCCCATTGTGAACTCCGATTATATATGTAAAATGTAGTTTTGATTTCATCTTTTTAATTTTTTTGTGCAAATGACATACAACTTGCTACACAAAAATGGTCTCTTAATTTCGCCATTTTCATCACGAAATCAAAAGTAAAAAATAACTGAAAACGCTATAATTCTTAAAGCAAAAAACTTTGAATAAGATTAATTTACAGAACAGCTTTAAAAATGCACAAGTAGTAAATAACTCCTCTCCTCCAGGAGAGCAGGAGAAAAGTCTGGGACCATCGTGAACTCCGATTATATATGTAAAATGTAGTTTTGATTTGATCTTTTTAATTTTTTTGTGCAAATTACTTATAACTTGCTACACAAAAATGGTCTCTTAATTTCGCCATTTTCATCACGAAATCAAAAGTAAAAAATAACAACTGAAAACGCTAAAATTCTTAAAGCAAAAAAACTTTGAATAAGATTAACTTATAGAACAGCTTTAAAAATGCACAAGAAGTATATAACTCCTCTCCTCTAGGAGAGCAGGAGAAAAGTCTGGGATCAACATTAAATTTTAAATTTACAAATTTAAATTTAAAAAAAAATTTTACTTAAATTTTTAATTAGAAGAATGAATCTGTTGCTAAACGACTCTAGTCTGAGACAAATGGCGTCCCTTTCCCATCGTGAACTCCGATTATATATGTAAAATGTAGTTTTGATTTCATCTTTTTAATTTTTTTTTTTTTCAAATTACAGCTTACATTTATACTTTTAAATGAGATTAAATCTCATATTTAGAAATCATAAGAGGTCAGCTGACTGACATCTTGCTTACGCTTATATTGAGATACTTTTGTTTTGTTTTCTGTTCGAGACGCCGATGCGTTATTTAAGCATTTAAAGCAGAAAATAAATCAATAATTTAACGACAAAATTTCTACTCACCAACTGTTAAGTTCCTTTTTTGAATATTAGTTAAACAAGCAGAATATAGGAAATTTTCTTGTGTGGCGTCTTCTGAGAACTACTATGGCCTTTTCTTTTTAACTCCGTTGACAGCTCCACGAACAGTTACACAATTCGTTTGTTTGATTCAGTGGTTGATTGGTTTGCTCTTGGCAAAAGAATAAAAACATTCGCAACTCATGCATCAGATTTTAAAATATACGAAAAAGCCTGTGTAAGACGTTGCTTGTATCCGAAAATAAATTAATTAGCTAATGAGCCTAGATATGAGAGTAGCAATATACTTGTGCGATTTACCCTTTACATGCGCTTTCCGATTTACCTGACTAAGGCAGGGATCCAGATAATTCACCAATCAGAAACCTACATTTTAAAGAATTTTTTCCAAGTTTGCGAAAATGCAGATTTCTGATTGGTTAATCTCATTTCATTAATCAGCGAAAAATCTACATGGATCCCGGCCAGCAGCGATTCACTACACTGTTAAAAATCTGCTGCATTTTGCTGCAACGCCCTCCACCACTTGTATATAATATCTCTATTCCAACCAATGAAAAAGCGCCATTTCACGGCCCGTTTTCTATACAAGCAGGGGAGTGCGTTGCAGCAAAATGCAGCAGATTTTTAACAGTGTATTTACCTCAGAAAACATCTGCTGTCCTCGATCAGTCCAGTCATGTTAATAGATAGTAATCTTCTTTTCTGTTCTATGCTACAAAAATTCGAAAAGCACTATGTTTTGAAGCGCTTATGTCAAGCGCTCGAATATGCCATCTGGTAAAGGAAAGGTATAACTTCTTGCTTCAGGAAATTACTATGCGCCATGCAGGGATGTAATGGAGGGTATACGCCGTATACTTTCAGGATTTTTTAAAGGAGCAGCGTATACCTTCTGTTTTTCAAGAAAGCTTATAATACATATACTCTAGGGTATACTCACTGTATTGAGCGTATACCCTCTTAGGGGCGTAGCTACAGGGGGTGTAAAGGGGTGCGATACCCCCCCCCCCACATTCGGTATACTTATTTCATTCGGTAAATTCACTTTCGTTCAAAAACTGTATCATTTCTCACTGTATTTTTTCCTTCTAAGAATTTTTTTTTAAAAATAAAAAAATTATTACAAAACGTAACAAAATGTCAAAATATATTTAAAATATTTTCAGAATACTAATACTCCGCATTCGCAATACTCATTACATTCGGTAATTTCACTTTCGTTCAAAAATTGCATTTTTTCGTGCAATATTTTTCCTTTATCAGAATTACTCCACCAGTGGTCGGGAGGTTCTGCTCCCGAAACTAGTAGACAACAGGTGTGTTCAAGCTCAATCGCGGCCGTCGGTCTAATCTTTCGGAGTTTTTTGTGGTTTTCTTCGAACCTTGGATTTCCTTGCGTAAATACGAATTCGGCTCACTTTGAATGACCCCCACGGAGTGCACCGCACCCCATTAGGACCTATATCCCAAGTGCTGATAATTGGCCATCATAAACACAAAGCAAAAACAAAGCCCTTGTAAGAATTTTAAAAAATTTATTACAAACCATAAAACAATGTCAAAACATATTTAAAACTATTAAATAGTTTTAGAATACTCATTACATTTTGTGATTTCACTTTATTCAAAAATTGCATCATTTTGCGCTGTATTTTTCCTTCTGAGAAGATTTTTGAAAGAATTAAAAAATTTATTACAAAACATAAAACAATGTCAAAGCACATTCAGACTATTAAATATTTCCGGAATATTCACATTCAACATTCGGTATATTCATTAAATTCTTTAATTTCACTTTTGCTCAAAAATTGCTTTATTTCGTGCTGATTTTTTCCTTTCAAAAAAAAAAAAATAAAATAAAGTATAGTTTAAAAAATATTACGAAACATAAAACAAGGTAAAAAATAATGGACAGAAATTGTTAATATTTAAAAGTATTAAACATTTTTGGAATATTCATATCCCAAGTTCGAAATACACATTACATTCGGTAATTTCACTTTCGTTCAAAAATTGCATATTTCGCCAGTATTTTTTCCTTCTAAAGATTTTTGACAATACATTGAAAAATTATTAA
Source organism: Maratus speculifer (assembly GCA_964019185.1). Classification (NCBI taxonomy): domain Eukaryota; kingdom Metazoa; phylum Arthropoda; class Arachnida; order Araneae; family Salticidae; genus Maratus; species Maratus speculifer. The sequence goes on along the minus strand of OZ025293.1, from coordinate 308,320,374 downwards.
ACATAAACAATGTCAAAAAAAATTTAAAACTGATAAATACTTTCAAAATACTCATACCCCACTTTCGGAATCTTCATTACATTCGATAATTTATTTCATTTACAAAATGCATCATCTCATGCTGTACTTTTTTCCCTTCCGGGAATTTTTAAAAATATATTTAAAAATGTATTACAAAACATAAAACAATGTCAAAACGTACTTAAAACTACTAAATATTTTTTAATTATTAACGCTCTACTATTTACATTATGTTATTATTATTATTCATTCATTCTGAGTTGATTACTCTTTTCCGTCATTCTCTTGTAAAAATGCAACAAGATAGAGACAAATCTTTGTCTTGCTTTCAGAGCTGTAACGGTCACCCTCACGCCCCCGTAATCTTCTTTTCCGATCTTTTAACGGCCCCACCAGTGGCCGAGAGGTACAGACCTCTCAACTGGTAGACGGCAGGTGCTGGGTTCGAACCCAATCGCGGCTGTCGGCCTAACCGTTCGGAGTTTTCGTGGTTTTCCTCGAACCTTGCGTAAATACGGGTTAGGTTCCCTTAGAAAGACCCCCACGAAGGGCACTCCCCCTCTGGTCCCATATCCCTAGCGCAGATAATCGGACGACAAAAATAAACCAAACCAAACCAAACCGATCTTTTAACTCAAGTTTGTAAAATTCGAAAAAAATGTACACATTTGTAAATTATGGAAGCACAATCTGTGACCTGCTGTCAAAAGAGGCCTGCGATGGGTTAATGGACGGTTCGCGAATTTCGTCAATTTATAACTGGATAAAATTGCAATTTTATTCGTAGGTCACATGAAATAATCGCATAGGTGCCAACCTGACATAGATTATCCGTAATACGTGCGTTAATTTGACCCTGGTTTAATGAGTTTCGAACCAGAAAATTTTCAAAGAAATGAAATTAAGTATGTTCCACTAACAATCTTGAAATTAAGTAAATAAAGATTCATGAAATATATTTTGTGGTTTGAAATGACGTTAACCTGGATCAAACTAATCCAGGTATTACGGAAGATTAGTTGAAAGTTGGCAGCTATGCAATCGTAAATTTCGTCAATTCGCGATATGAAAATTGAAAATTTCATTAGTCACTTAAGAATTGCAAATTTCGCTGATCAGACACGGAACAATCGCGAATTTTGTTGATCAAGTGTGAAAATGTATCGGATTTTACCGATGAGGCGCGGGAAAAAAATAGCAAATTTTGCCGTTCGGGCACAAAAAAGTCGCAGATTTAGTTGATCAGACTCGGAAAAATAATTAATTTCATCGACTGGACGCGAAAAAGCTCAGATTTCGTTCATTCGACAAGAAAAAAATTCTAAATTTTTTGATGATGCGTGAAAAAATTCTAAATTTTGTTCATAGGTTGCGGAAAAGTTGCCCGTTTCGTCTGTTTACCGGGGAATAACACGCGGATTTCGTTGACCAGCCACGGAAAAATCGCCAATTTCGTTGATCATGCACGAAAAAATCGCCAATTTTGTCTAATCGCAGCGAAAAATCGCTAATTTCGTTGATAGGGCAAGGAAAAACCGCAGATTTTGTTGATGATTCGCGAAAAATTGAAAATTTCTTTGAGCGGCTGCAGAACAATCGTGAGTTTCGTCAGTTTATCGCGCGAAAAAAATCACAGATTTCATCAATTTACGGCCGAAAAGAAGGCGAATTCGTCAGTCAGTTAAGAATCGCAAATTTTATTTTTCGCACGCGTAAAAGTGCGTCTTTCATCGATCAAGGACTAAAAAAGACGCTAATTTCGTCGATTGGGCACAGAAAAATTGCGAGTATATGGTCAATCGTCTTCGTAATAAGGTGCGAATTTAGTCGATCGGGAACAAAAAAATCGCGAATTTTGTTGATCGAGTGCAAAAAGGTATCGATGTGGCGCTGGAAAAAAAATAGCAAATTTTGCCGTTCAGGCACTGAAAAATCGCGAAATTTGTTGATCAGGCTCGGAAAAATCATGAATTTTGTCGATAGGACGCGATAACTCTCAGATTTCGTCGATCAGGCAAGAATGAAAACATAAATTTTTTGAGGATGAGTGAAAAAAGTACAAATTTTGTTCATAGGTTGCAGAAAAGTCGCCTGTTTCGTCTGTTTACCGTTCGAAAAAAAAAACGCAAATTTCGTTGACCGGGCGCGGAAATTTTGAAATTATCGTCTATTTTGTCTTATTTTGTCTATTTTGGCGAATTTGTCTATCGGCCTTCGAAAATTCTCGAATTTTGTCTCTAGGTCTCAGAAAAATTGCGATTGAGCACGAAAAAACGCAAACTTTGACTAAACGGGACGAAAAAATCGCGAATTTTATCAAGAGGGAGCGGAAAAATCGCCACTTTCGTCGATCAGATACGGGAAAACCGTGAATTTTATCGTTTGGGAACGAAAAATCGCGAATATGGGAATTCGGCTTCGTAAAAAGTGCGAATTTAGTCGATCGGAAACGGAAAAATCGCGAATTTTCTCGATCGGCTTCGTAAAAAACGCGAATGCGAGCGATCGGGTAAAAAAAAACTCGCGAAAATTGTCGATTCGCAACGAAAAAATCGCTAATTACACAGGATAGGACACAGGAAAACTGCAAATTTTGTCGATGATATTCGGAAAAATTGGAAATTTCTTGAGCAGCGGCAGAACAATCATGAGTTTCGTCATTTTATCGCAAGAAAAAAAAATCACAGATTTCATCAATTTAAGGCAGAAAAAAATGCGGGTTTCGTCAGTCAGTTAAGAGTCGCGAATTTTATTGTTCGTGCACGGAAAAATGCGTCTTTCAACGATCAAGGACGAAAAAAGGCACTAATTTCGTTGATTGAGCAAGGAAAAATAAGGAATGTGGTCGATCGCCTTCATAAAAAGCGCGAATTTAGTCTATCGAGAACGAAAAAAATCGCGAGTTTCGTTGATATAGCGCGCAAAAAATTGCTAATTTCGTCGACCAAGAATGAAACAATCGCGAATATGGTCAATTAACTTTGTAAAAAGCGTGAATTCGGGCAATCGGGTGTGAAAAACTCGTGAATTTTGTCGATTCGGAACGAACAAATCGTTAATTTTGTTGTTAGGGCAAGGAAATACCGCAGATTTTGTCAATGAGGCGGGAAATTTGAAAATTTCTTTGAGCGGCTGCTGAACTATCTTGAGTTTCGTCAGTTTATCGTTAAAAAAAATCGGGGATTTCAATTTGCGGCGACAAAAAATGCAGACTTCGTCAGTCAGTTAAGAGTCGCGAATTTCATTGTTCGTAAATGGAAAATGCATATTTCATTGATTGAGGGCGGAAGAAAGGCTCTAATTTCGTCGACTGGGCATGGAAAAATCGCGAATTATGTCGATCACGTGAAGAAAAATCGAAAATTTTTGCCGATCATTTGTGGAGAAATTTCAAACTTTGTCGATCAGACCCAGAAAAATCGTGAAATTCGTCGATAATCCTCGAAAAAAAGCGTAGATTTTGTCCATAGACGTAAGAAATTGTGAATTCTGTTGAGCGGCTTCGCAAAAATCGCAAATTTCCCCAATCAGCTGCGGAAAAATTGCGAAATATGTCAAGCAGGCGCAGAAAAATTTTCTCGATCGGTTTCGAAAAAAAGCGCAAATTCTTTCGATTAGGCGTGAAAAAATTGCAAATTTCATTGGTCGAGCGCGGAAAAAACGGGAATTTCGTTGATCAAGAAAACTTTGTTGATCAGTTCCTCTCTTGCCTTCGTTCATAAAGTTCACAATTTTACTCGGCACCATTTACTTATGTTTGTTTTTTTAGCACTTTTGACGAAACAAAATTTTGTCTCCCGAAAAGTCAAAGATTATTATTACATCTTGAAAATATTCCGTGCGATATCTGTTATATATAAAAATGTAAAAAGTTTTGATATATCCTTACCAATTAATTTGGATATTTTGACTGGTAAGTGAATTTAGAAGAGTACCCCCAAGGCAACACTAGGTACCGGGCTTGCTCATTCCTTTCATGACGTCACAAAAGGTGGCTGAATGACATCCAGCGATTGGTACAAAACGATGGGTGCGTCACTTTGAGCCTTGTTTTTACCAATAGCAGACAGCGGCCAGCCACCTTTTGTGACGTCGTGATAAGGAATGAGCAAGCCCGGTATCGAGTGTAGCCCTGGTACACCCCTTCCCTCTGAAACTAAATTTTTATCTCATTATAGGCCATAGATCACCTCCTTAAAATAGAATTCTTTTCGTGTTATTGATGTGACTCTCGATCACCTTGACATGTTTGTTAAGTGGCCCTTCTCTTAAAAAGGTTCTGCATCCCTATCGTAGATACAATTATTTTCACAGTGCTCATTCATAATAAGGCTTAAACATTTAAGAATAGAAAAATAAAAAGTTAAATCACAATCATTCGGTGATTTGGTGATTTTCAATTAACATTCAGTAAATTCGATCTTCACATCCCCCCAAACAAAATGCTCTAGCTACGCCACTAACCCTCTGCCTAGAGCCTACCCTCTGTTATTTTTACGACTACATCCCTGGCTTCATGCCATGCAAACACATTGCATTACATGTATTTTTAATATGTTCACAGCGATTTTTTTTCCACAATTTCAGATTTCATGTTACATTTGTGTTCTAAGTTGTATGAAAAAATAAAAATTATCCAAATTTGAATTTCAAAACTTTAAACGCATTTACAATAAAAAATGATTTCATTCAGCCACATCTCTGTGGGGAGATAACCTTGAAAACAAACCGTTCATTTAAAAGCAGTGTTAAAATGTTCTTCATACTTATAGGTGCTTTTCTACTGTTTACCCGCGAGGCTAATGAAAAAGACAGGCTACCGCGGTGCATCCAAAGTGTCTTTTTTTTACAGACCGCCATAGTGACGTGGTGATCTTTTCGTACACCAGCATTGGTGTATTCCAGCATCATGTGATTCCAGCGGTCTGTAAAAAAAAGAAAAAAAAAAGGCGCGTGGAATGCATTGCGGTAGCGTGTCTGTTTTGTTAGCCTTGAAGTGCTATTACACGTAAAAATTTCAAGCGATAAAAATAGCCTACTTTTTGCGTTTTCTGAGCATTTTATTGGCTGTTCGAGAAACGGCTTTAACTATCTTCAGATTTCCAAGCATTTGATTGGCTGCTACGGGCCACTCACTTCGTTCCAGTAGTAAAAAAATCTAACAAGGAAGGTCTCCATTGGGGGCATTCCCAGAATTTTTTGAAAAAAAATACGAATTAAACTACTCATGTAGGTAATAAAGGATCAGTGAAAATTAGCGGCGGAATTCCATTATTAGATATGTAAAAAAATAAAATAGTTTGGAATAATTGGCGTGAAAAGCTGAAAGCGACGCGGGATTTGGCGAGCAGTGCATTTCCTCGCCAGAAACAGACGATTTTAACGAATCTGAAAATTGATTTTAATTGACTTCACTGTTAAAAATTTGCAGCATTTACTGCAACGTCACTCCACTACTTTTATAGAATATCTCTCTTCTGACCAATGAGAATGCTCCATAGCACGGTGAATTGACCGTTTTCTATAAAAGTGGTGGAGTGATGCTGCAGAAAATGGTACAGATTTTTAGCGGTGTTGTAGCTTGTGCAACACTGTTAAAAATCTGCTGCATTTTGCTGCAACGCACTCCACCTCTTGTATATAATATCTCTATTCCAACCAATGAGAAAGCTCCATTTCACGGCCAAGTAACCGTTTTATATACAAGCAAGGGAGTGCGTTGCAACAAAATGCAGCAGATTTTTAACAGTGTATTTTTCAATTTGGAACAATTTTAATCAATTTAAATTGTGTTTTAAATGATAAAATATATTAATTTCATTTTGTTATAAGTACATATAAACGTATATGACAAAATTACACTTAAAGTAAAGTAAAAATGCAAAACTAAAATTACTTAAACTAAACTTATTTAAATAAATTGAACATAGAAAGTTTTTTCTTTAAAAAGTATTCGAAGCGTAAAAGTGTATTTTTCAAAATTTCGTTTTTTAGCCAACCGGAGATAAATCGCCAAATAAACGAAATTTTTATTATTTTTTTACGGACGTTATAAGGAGGTTCCGCCGAAATTTTTTTATAAACATATATAACTATATGAGAAGAACATTCTGTAATTTTTTCAGATTTTTCTGAGTATGTTTTCCGTATGGAGACCTTCCTTGTAAGACATGAAAGAATCGCCGGCTTTTCGAGCGACTCCCCTGGAGTTATAGGATAACAAGGGGCGTGCTTAGCTGCGACGCGCGCTCAGGAGCCACGGACATGGAGTGGATTCATATCGCGCACGGGATATCCGTTCACTACTCGCTACAGTGCTACAGGTACTGCAACTGTGCGTTCAATAACAGGCGGAGAACAGATCACGGATGTGATTAGTTACGGTGCTAATTATAAAGATAATCTGTTGCAAAAGAAGGCGAGCTCACTGGACGAATGGTTGGAGCGTTGAGCTTGCTATCAGACGCTATGAGTTCAAATCCATCGCGGGCCGAAAGTCGGTTAAAGATTTTTTTTTCTTAATTATTGGTTCTTTTTATTAATAAATAAGACATTTTTATTAAAGATGAATTTTATATCAATAATACAGAAACACGCGTATTTCTATTATAATAATAAAATACTTATTTAAATACGAGAAAATGAGATTTTTGCGGAAAAAGTTTAATATTTGAAGCCTTTTAATATTCAAAATATCGTTCCAAAGTGATTTATATATATATTGAGCAAATGAAAAAAAAAAGAAGTAATCTGCGAAAATATCCGTATACGCATAAAATAATTTATTATTATTTTTTAATTTTAGAAGTAAGTTTTTATTGAGATTAGGATGCAAATATAATGCACGCGTGGATATTTTCGGTGTTAAAATCAAAATGGAAAATATTATAAAAGCAAAATTGTAAATGATATACATTTTTTTAACTAAAAATATCTGCATACATATTTTTTAAAGAGGTGAAATATTTGGTGTTTGCTTTCTAGTTTTGTAATGAATAAAGTATGATTAGAATGTTTATAATTTTTCTATTGAAAGTATAAATAAGTGTTTTGCTTATACTAACATAATTTCGGATGTCATTTGTTTCTCATATTTTATGATATATTTTGGCCTGTTATCCACACGGTATTAAAATTACACGGTAATTGACACGGTAACTGACACGGTACAATCATTAAATAAGAAATATATACATACTAAAACTTTTTCTGAAAAATTGTCTAACAGTGCAAATTCCGTCGAAATCCAGCGCCCGGGTCAAACATGGATTTTGGCGCCCCCCCCCCACCCTCTACATATATGCATTCTTTATATCAAACACACCAAACAAAATCTAAATTTGGCGCCCCCTTCACCTTCAGTTCTGGTGGCGCCCGGGGCACATGCCCCCTCTGCCCCCCTCTAGTTTCGGCACTCATCGCTAAGACTTTTTATCGGTGGGGGAGAAGACCTTAAAGTGCCAAGTCAAATTTTCATATTTGCCAACTCGTTTAATAATTTTGCTAAGTTAACGCACTTTGAAAATGTAATACAGTTCTTATTTGTAAAAAAAAATATAACATTCCCAATTAGAGTTGTAACTTTTGCAAATTCTATCAGAAATAGAAAATGTACTGCAGTTTTTATTAAAATTTTAATTAAATTTGACATAAAAGTTTTAAATTTGCCAAGTGTAACAACATTTGCGAATGTTTGGGGGGGAGGCTCCCCTTGCTCCTCCCCCCCTTAGCGAGACCCCTGTGTGGATATCTCAAACTTAGTTTATTAACAGCATTCTATTTAATACGAAAAGTAAAAAGCAACTGATAAATGATTTTTTAATAAATAAAAAGGAAATTATTAAAAAATCACCAATTGTTAAATTGTATCAGTCAACCTACCAACTTTACCTACCAAACAAAGTGCAACCAATAACAGATAAGCACAAAACGCACAATCTCGTGATCAAATCATCCAGCAGGTTTTTTTGAGTCGCCCGCAAGAGATTTAGCCAGGGTTGGTGGTCATATTTTAAATGCTGATTGGGCTTAAGTATATGAAATAGGTCACGTGATACTTTCCATGAATATTTTAAATTTTATTTGAGTGGTCACAGGTATGTAATTCTGTTACGAGAATCATGTTTTGAAAGGATAAAGGGATATAATATTTGTATTTACCAACTTTGAACAGGGTTGGCAAAAACCCGGGTTTTTGTACAAAAACCCGGGTTTTTGTACAAAAACCCAACCCACCCGGGTTTTTGTGGGGTTTTCTGGGTATTTGTGGGTTTTTCTGGGTATTTGTGGGCTTTTCTGGGTTTTTGTGGGTTTTAGTTATTCTTCTGTATACTTATTTGTATATTTAATAACATATGTGTGTATCATTTAAAAATATCCTTATTAAGTTGCATTTTTTAATTACATCTGATCTATTTATTACTAATTAATATTATTTATAATATCAGTTAATTTATTCTATTCTGATATTAGAATTAATACTAATATCAATAGAAAACATAAAACTAATATCAGAATAAGTTTATTAATTGATATAAAATAATTTTCATACTATTAATAATTTATGTTAATTATTAATACTATTATTAATACTATTATTGACTATTATTAAGACTAATAATAATAGTACTATTATAATTAACTTAATACTAGTTTAAGTGATAAAAGTGAGATCTTATCTCTTTTAAATATATTTTAGTTACCATACTGAATAATTAATTTTATTTTTGTAGTAACTATAATAATTAAAAATGGTATAATATTTAGTAACTATGATAATTAAACTAGCTAGCTTTGCCTGCTAGCGGGAATGGTCCTTTTTATATGTAAATCTCGAAGAGAAAAAAATTCGAACCGGATCCCTGCTGCCTATGCCACCGCATAACAGGTCGAAAGCATGCACTACTGAGTCCCTCCTTTTAAACAAAACTCTAATTTAGATACACATCTCAAACCGTATCTGCCCTGCCTACAACATCATGTAAAGGATGCTGCGCATGCACAGAAGGATCCTTCTTTCTAAATAAATCTGTAATTGATATGCAAATGATCTGTAATTGATATGCAAATCTAAAATTAGGTTCCAGTTGCATACAGCACTGTATAGCTGGCACAGTGTGCACACACTACCAGGTAGTGCACTATAATCTTAACAAGAATATATTTGAACAAAACTTTGTTAAACAAGCTATCTGTAGACATATAAGTCTGGATAGTGGCATTTTAAAGCAAAAAATTAAGATTTTTGCAGAAATTATTACAGAAAATAGCAGCATTTGGCACTGCATTCTTTTTTATAAATTTTTATCGTATGTTATAAGCTAAGCTATCTTAAAGTTTGAAACAGATCCAGCAAGAATTTCAGATTTTTACAAAAATTAATAATAAAAAATAGTGGTATTTGAGAGAAGGAGTGTTTAAATTTAAAAAAGACTAACAATTATATCTTCAGCTCTTGATGAGCTGCAAAAAGATACGACCACACTGTCATGTTCTGTTAAGATTTGGAGAAATTTGATGGAATCAGGAGAATTGAAATAAAACAAGGAGATTATGCTGAAATGCTACAAACAGATCATCGGGACCGAGCATTTTTTGGCTAATATAATGGATGCAAAGTTTAGATGAGAAAGGCTTAATTTAAGAGGGCCCCACTAAAAAAACTCAAGAAAATCTTAAGAAAATATCAGTAGAAAATCTGTAGGGAATTGGCCCATTTTTAAAATATTCCTCAGATATTTTTAAGGATATCTTAAAATAATCTGCAGATAGTTTTGAGGTAAAATTACGTTTGCAAAATTTCTTCATCTTTATGTAGAATTTCTGAAAAAAGTGAAAATATCTTCAGATAATTTTAAGATTATTTTTAGTGGAGGAAGAAACTGATGAATGGATAATGCAGTATCATTCAAAGTGATTACCTGCGATAATTGGCATTTAAAATTAAATTTTCCTAAATCACTTTTCTCAGAACGTATTATGTCGCAATTCTCAGCATGGTGGGAAATTCTTAAAAGAAAAATTCAGAAAAAGAAAAAGAAGATTTTTGTAGTTTTTTTTCTTTCAGTCTCTGCATTCTGTTCCATCTAGCTCTGCTTCCCTCAAGAGAATTTTCTCTGCATTTGGATTCATATAGTCTAAATTACAGAACAGACTAGATTCAGAGCAGTGAGAAAAATATAAACTGTCACCTGATTACCAAAAAATATGACTTTTTTTTATGTGATTTTATAAAAGAAACCACTTAGGTTTTGGGCTTTAAAAAATTGTATTATTCTATTTGGAGGATTTGCAGATTCAGAAATGATTTTTAGCAAAAACCCACTTTTAACAAAAACCCAGGTGAGTTTTTGTTGGTGGACCCACCCAGAAAAACCCGGGTGTGTTTTTCTGGGCTGGGTCCACTTTGCCAACCCTGACTTTGAACCATAAAAATAATGCGATAATTGAATAACTTTAAAATTCCCTTCTTCGATAAGACCTACTCCATGCAGAATCTTCTGAGCGCGCGCGCGCAAAAATGGTGTCCCTTGAACACGCTTGACACCTCGTGTAATAGCACTTTTGGTTGACCCGCAAATGGGTAAAGTCGAGTCTACACTGTTTGAAATTTGAAACTTTTGCTGCATCGACCCCTTTACCATTTTTATGTATCATCTCTATTTTGACCAATGAGAATGCTCCATAATACAGTGAAATAATCCGTTTTCTATAAAAGCGGTAGAGTGACGATGCAACAAAAGTTTAAAATTTTTAATAGTGTAACGAAAAAGACAGGCTACCGCAATTAATACTACCGTAATTTCGGGTGTATAAGCCGCGGATCAAACAATTGTTTTTGGACCCAGAAATCTTATTTAGTGATTGAAGACAAATATTTACGTCGATCTAAGTAGATACATTTGTTTTTAAAAAAATTCTGGGTCGAAAAAGAATTGTTTGATCCGCGGCTTATACACCCGAAATTACGGTACATATTATTTTTACGGACCGCTGGAGTCACCTGATGCTCGAATGCACCAATGCAAGTGTACAAGAAGAGCATCACGTCATCTTAGCGGTCTGTAAAAAAATACAATTGGGATGCACCGCGGTAGTCTACCTTTTTCGTTAGCCTCGGTAAAATCCATTTTTCTGTATCGGCGCTGCGATCAGCGCCTTTATCGGCCGTTTTAAGTCCCAAAATTTCATCTTTATATCGAGTGTTAGGTCTTTTCAGGAACAGATATAAATTAAATATGAATTTTCTTTTTTATTTTAATCCAACAACTTCATACTACAAAATGTAAGTTTTTAATTTTAATTAATAAACGTATAAGAATTCTGTAATATTTATTTATCGAATAGTAAATCATAAAAATAAACCTAATTATTCTTATTGCTTATTTTCACCTGTATTTATGCTGGTCAAGCAATGAAACACGTAAACAAAGGCTCTACACTGTTATAAATCAGCAGCTTTAACTGCACAGTCATTTGCCGCTGGCTGATTTTTTTCGCACACTAACCTGCAGGTTTCACTGCAGCATAAGCAATATTTAAATTAATATAATTCTACAAATAAAACCCAGTTTTGAAAAATTAAGTTATGATTAATACTCTCAAAGATTATACACCTATACATAATAACATATTTTGTATCAGGTTGGAAAAAAATCTTTTTTTAATATTTTTAACAAATTACAGAGAAAACAACATTACAATTTTATCCTTTTGCTGGGCAGTCAGGGGGTTATCGTCCAAGAGCCGACAGCACAAAAACTTAAAGCATCGATCACAAGAAAAAACCCTTTATTGTTGGAAGAGTAATAACAGAGAAATCTAATGATCCATGTCTGCCGAAAGTGAAGTTGTGCATAAGCCAAAAAAAATAATACCACTAATGATTTACTCGCTGGCTTATCATTGTGTCTGCCGTACAATCATTTTCATTCCTTTGATTGTACGGAAAACACATAGATAAACCTACGAGTGAACCATTAGTGGTATTAATTTTTGGCTTATGCACCACTTCACTTCCGGCGGACATGGATCATTAGATTCCCCTATTGCTGCATTTCCATAAATGAACGTTTTTTTTAATTATTTTGCTCGATACATTAGGTTTTTGTACTGTTGGCTCTTGGACTATTAGTCACTTCACTGCTTTTATAGAATATCTCTATTTTGATAAATGAGTATTCTCCAGAATCTAGGCAAGTAACCGTTTTCTATAAAAGCAGTTAGGTGACTATGCAGCTAATGTTGCAGTAATTAACAATGAAGCTACCACTTTGAGCTACTGAACTCGACAATAATACGGAAAGCTAAAGAGTCAAAGAAAGATCTCAACCGTCATAATTTTTGCAATGGTCAGCTGTTATCATCATCATATCTGATGGCTAAATAATTTGCAAAGTCTAAATGTTGTTCGTTGCAACATCTGGACGCGCGCTAAAATCGGTAGGGAAAACATCCACAGAACAGTGCAAAAAATTTTGAGGACTGTTGTTTTCGGTACATCTAAACTGAGTGCAACACTTTTTGCAGTATGCAATGGATTTGCAGCAGTAGCGGCTTGTCAGGGGGTGCTGCATCTAATTTTTCACACCACTAAAATTGTAAAGAAATTTCAGCTTTAATTAATCATGAAAGGTTGTCGAATAAATAATATAAAAGATTTTCTTAAATTTTAGTGGTAAGAAAAGTCTGATGCAGCACTCCCTGACAAGCCGCTACTGATCTGCAGTAATCTTATTATGCACTTCTACAACTTCAACAGGAACAGATGGTCGTCCGGATCGTGATCGATCACACGTACATCCAATTTCTTCAAAATTTCCACCAGTTTTTTTACGAAAGTTTCCGAAATATGGACCCCGTTGTAACTTATAATTTCAGGAGCGAATTAAGAGAATAATGATTCCACACACTGCGCATTCGTTTGAAGACGGAGACTGTAATAGTTTTCATTGTCTTACAAGTGCAAGGTTCGCACATTCCTTATATTGTTTAAGGACTCTGCCACCACTATTAAAAATAAGAAAATTTACATTTAATTTTTAAAACACAGAACGTGCAGCCACCACCTTCATTTAAAGATTTTACAATATTCTTTTGCAGTGAAATACTTTGAAAATATTCTTAAATTTTAGAGGGGAGAATTGTGCGAACCCTGAAGTGGTGATATCATTGGTTAATTAAAATTGCGTTTTAAAGCGCTTTATCCCCTTGAGGAACGGTGGTGTATATTATATACCACATATGACTGGTGAAGATTCACACCAGAAAAATTTTATTAAATTTCACTTTTCTAACTTTGGTGGAAAACAGTCGTGAAATTGCTTTTCCTCTTTTTGATATAACTTTTTTACAAATTTCCGGTGGGAGTTCAGAATTACTTGAACGCAATTGCTTGCCCCTCAAAGGGTTAAAAAGAGATCGTTATAGCATAGTTCTATGTCATTTGCCTCTAAACCCAAGATCTTCAATTCGATAGGGAAATTTCAATGCGTGGAAGGTTTTTTATTTTTCAACATTTATTTAAGTTCTAAAAAAGTTAAATTAAACATATTATTGACAAATTTAAAACGGAATTATTGGAAAATTTAAAATTCGAGTTAATGACAAATTTAAAACTGGAGCTATGGATGAATTTGTACATGTCAGTTGCTTTAGAGATTTCAATGCAACGATTTACTCAAATCCGTTTGTGATTTGCACACGATTTATGACGTTTGTAGAAATTGAACAGAATATTTAATAAATGTACATAAACTACCTATGTAAGTGTTTAAAATTATTCAGAATCATCGTCAAATTGTGTTATAATCATGTGTATCGAACGTGTATCGAAAATACAGGTTACGCGATGCTTTCGATCATTTCTTCATAGATATAAAAAGTTTTAGACAAAACTGGACGGTGGACGCGCCAATCATAACGACTCCAGATCTGAACTGACAAGGAAGGATACTGGTATAAACTACTTATGTATGTAATAAAGGATCAGTCAAATTTAGCGGCGGAAATACAGTAGAAAGTTTGTAAAAAACTAAAATACTTTTGAATATGTGACGTGAAAAGACGAAAGTATCACGTGATTTGGCGAGCAGCATTTTTCCTCGCCAAAAGCAAACGATTTTAATGTAACTGAAAATTGTTCATTAGTATATTTTTAGAAATGATATTTAATTAATTTAACCCATTAATGCCCAAGTTATTTTCTTCATTAAAAATGAAATTTTGGGTTTTCCACCACTTTTAAAAGTAGAATAACTTTTATTTTAATTTATTGAGGAATTTGTCTCGTGAAAGATAACGTTTATTTATATTTCTATTTACTGGTGTGAAAAGAGCTTTCTTGTTTTTTTTTTTTTTTTTGTAATCGTCCCTAAAAAGGGACGCTAGGCACTAATGAGTTAAACTGAATCAATGTGAGAGTTTAATACATATATTACATATACATACAGGGTGTCCCAGAACTTCGTGTACAAACTTTGAGGGGTGGTAGAGAACATCTTTTGGAACCACAATTACATAGGAAAGCATGGGCGGAAACGTCTTGTTAACCTTTTCACAGTCAGTGAAAATGTATATGAAACTACAAAATTTTTAATACCAAATGGACATTTTCACTGGCTGCGAAAGGGTTAACAAGACGTTTCCGGCCATGCTTTCCTATGTAATTGTGATTCCAAACGATGTTCTCTACCACCCCTCAAAGTTTGTACACGAAGTTCTGGGACACCCTGTATACATACACTGCTTGTCGCAGCAGCTGTTTAATTTTAATACGATAAAAATAATTTTATATATAAGAAATATTTTCATCTTGAAAAATATATTTTCGTATATTTCAGTATATTCCAAAATATAGGCTCAATGATGAATGCTGCAGTAAAAAATATCAATATCGGAGGTGTTTTTGTTTCTATAGAACAAAACTGAATCGAAAGTGCTCAATTGTACTTAATTTTGAGACTGAAACAAATTTCCTCAATTTAATTTTCTTTTTAATTCATAAAATGTCATAGCTAACTTTCATTATAAATATATATATATATCATAAAACTTTAGTTATAACAAACTAAAAACACCAAAACTAAAGTTATTTAAATAAATATTTTTAAAAATAGTTCAACATGAAATATTTTTACATTAAAAAGTATTTGACTAAAAAAGCATTTTTTGAACATTTATTTCGTCGCCAACCGGTAATAAATTGCCAAATAAACGAAATGTTCATTATTTTTTATGAAAGTTCTATCGAGGTTCCGCCGAAATTTTTTCTATAAACATATATATCCACATGAGAAGAATATTCTGTAATTTTTTCAGAATATTCTGAGATGCCCGTATGGAGATCTTCCTTGTGAGTACTGACATTCGCCGCATGCACAATTTGTGGAGAAATTACTCCCCTGATCCGCGCATTGCATTATATATTTACATTATCTCCTCGGGAAATAAATATATTTAACTTTCATTTTTTTGTATACACTTCTTATAAGATGTGTCTGTTTTCCCCCGTTTTCCTTAAGGCTGCTGGTCACCCAGCTTCGGAATTCTCCTCCGTAATATTAAGTATATGAATGTTTGATGCATTTGTATATAGGGATGAGATTTTCGCGTTTTCGCGCTCCAGTATTTTATTCGAGAAAACATTACTTCATTTATTCCGAACATTTTTACGCTTTAATAGAACACCATTTTCATCAACAAAATACTGGTGCGCAAAAACGCGGAGATCTCATCCCTATGTACAATTAAAATATCTCTTGGGAAAATTAATATTTTTAACTTCTTTGCTCTGTTTGCTCTTCTTAAAGGATGTCTCCCTTTTTCTTAGTTTTCAAAATATTTCTAAAATCTATGCTGAATTTAACATTTTATGTGTTAAAAACTGACAAAATAAGATTTTAACACTTCCTATAAAATTAAGTAAATACTTTAGAAATATTTTGAGAACTACTGCAATTAACCCATTCGTGCCCGCGACCTGTTGCGCAAATTTTACTCGGTTGGCACCACTATTTTTAAAAGAATTAAGTTTAGTTCATTAATTACGAAAATGTTTCAATTAAATAATATAAAGATTGTTGTTCTTTTTTACCGGTGTCAAAAACAGTGCTACATGCACCTTTTGAAGCGTCCCTAAAAAGGGACGCTAGGCACTATTCAGTTAATAATAATATATATCTTCTCTCATAAAGTTTAATCCAAGAAACGTCTTCTACTTTCAACTGTAATAATTATTGGATCGCTCATTATAAAATCAAAATTCTGTATTTGTAGAAATAAACCAAAATGAATCATAAAACTATTCTCTGATGAAGAGCCTGATTAAGGCTTGAAAGTACTAAGATATTTTAACACTAGAACGCCCGGATGGAGTCGATTCGACTCCAATCACGTAACTAAATTTCAATTCGAACCAGAAAAATTTTCTTGGAATAATTTAAATTCAATTCACGCAGATTTACGTTAAATAAATCAATTAAATAATTTTAAATAAAAATTCTGGTGAGAAATATTATTTTTAAACTTGAGTAGAATTCCCGGGCGTTCTAGTGTTAAATAAAATTAACTATAAGCATCCTTTTGATCATTTTAATCACGTTTTAAGTAAAACTGGATGTTTTAAAGTTCATACTATATATTTTGTGCAAAAAATAAAAGTTTAAAATATTAATTTCTCAATGAGATATTTTAAATATATGAATGCATCAAACACCCACAGATTTTACTTCAGTGATGGTAATTTGGAAGCTGAGTGACCAGCTCGCTTAATGGCTACAATTGCTCCACAAGTAGTTCCTATAAATTTCGATTGCAACCGTAAGGGAGAAGAAACTTCTGGTTCAGTACATTTTCTAAGATCAACCATATACAGATCGGGGTGGGGGGGGGGGGAAGGCATTTAGTTTTCTGCTTATATAGCCCTCTCTAACGAAAATAAAATGTCTTTATTTCTCTAAATCAGGGGTGCACAACCTGTGGCCCGCGGGCCAAAGTTATACCACTATTTTTATGCAGAAAAATTCTCCTTATACTAATGACAGAAACTTTGCTATTAAAGAAAAGAAACTACACTTTTCAAATATTCTGGTGCCAAACGATTTTCTGGTAAAAAAGGTTGTGCATCACTGCTCTAAATAAAACATTAGGAGATAAAAATGTTTTTACGTAGACCCGTAGCTTCTCACCGAGATTAAAATCTTTTTGGCTCATTTAAAATTATTAAGGCGAAAAGGAATTTCTCGCCGCTTTTACCGTTTCTAAAATGGCAGGTTTAGTCAAATTCATAGCTAGCAACCAATGAAGGTTTATTTTGTCATAAGGGATCATCTACATATTAATAATAATAACATCAATTAAACATTCCATTAAATTTAAATTTTCGAATGGTAACACCCTCTTTTGATACCGTATTTAAATTTCTTGGGACAAAGCCGTCGAAAAATAAAATAACTCTATATCACAGAAAATAATGATTGGAATGAGCGGCAGACTTAGAAATCCATGTTTTTGACGACTGTGCTTCGTTTTAGGGAGTACTGTATACAGAGTGTAATTCATATTTTTTTAATATGTATGTATAAATAATTTTCATAATTATATGTTGTTTCGAATCGAATAAATACCTCGAATATATTCAGGTATAGTCATTGCATCTTGTAAGAAAAGAAAAAGAAAAATGATTGGATGATTTTTTAAGGAGATATAAACTAAAATTTCGCCCACGAATTTAATATGAGTTGACCTTTTCTAACTGTAAAGATTAAGCAAACGTATGTAATTTTCTTTACTTTTTTCTTTTCCTTTTTGCCCTTTCTTTAAAAAACCCTTTTTAACGGATGGGCTGATGATCCATGCTTGAATAATTACAATGTGTTTGTTTTATATATATATATATATATATATATATATATGTATATGTATATATCTATCTATCTATCTATCTATCTATATATATATATATATATATATAGATAGATAGATAGATAGATACATATACATATATATATATATATATAATACCATTAAAAGTAGACAAGATTCACTATATATATATATATATATATATATATATATACATATATGTACATGCGATTTACTGGGCAATATGGAAATCATTTTTAGGTCTATCCTGATTTATATTCAAAAATTAATCGCAATTAATGTGGCTATTTAGAATTGCCCTTGATAACGAGCTAAATACCATATTTCCTTTTTTTTTCCAAATTTTGACAACTCTCTGTTTGATATAATTTGGCATTAACAAGTTTTTCCAGAAATTGATGTTGATTTGTAGTATTATCTAATGGTTATATATCTATATCTATCTATACAGGGGTGCAAAAATCTAGGCGCCAGCTAGCCGTCTCTCACCACTAAAATTTAAAAGTTTTCTTCGCTTAAAATTTAATAGCATTCTTACAAGAGTTTTATGCGAAATAAAATACGAAAATTTACTAAATAGTTTTAGTGGCGAGAGTCTGACTGCTGGCGCCTACATTTTTGCACCCCTGTATATATATATATATATATATATATATATTAGTAAAGTGATCTGTCTATTCGTTTGTATTGCAACATTTAACCCATTAGTGCCCAGCGTCCCTTTTTAGGGACGCTTCAAAAGGTGCATTCAGCACTGTTTTTAACACCGGTAAAAAAGAAAAGCAATAATTATTTTATTTAAATGATGCATTTTCGTGATTAATGAATTAAACTTAAATCCTCTAAAAATATAGTGGTGCCAATCAAATAAAATTTACGCAAAAGATGCTGGGCACGAATGGGTTAATCCAGAACTGTTAACCCATTCGTGCCCAGCATCTTTTGCGTAAATTTTATTTGGTTGGCACCGCTATTTTTAGAAAATTTAAGTTTAGTTCATTAATCACGAAAATGCATCATTTAAATAAATTAATTATTGCTTTTCTTTTTTACCGGTGTCAAAAACAGTGCTGAATGCACCTTTTGAAGCGTCCCTAAAAAGGGACGCTAGGCAAATTAGATATCGATATAGTGACATCTTGGAACTGCTTTCTTTTGTACTGGCTCCTCTTCCTGACTCGCTTACTATATTTACACACACACACACACATATATATATATATATTAAAATAGTTTCATTTCAGAGCCGGTTCATACCGGTTCCGAAAGTAAAAGTATATAAAAAAAAAATTAACCAAAATCGAAAAAATATAAACTAGCCTTGAAACTAGCCATCCTCAGCTATTCTATGCAAAAAAAAAATTGTTCAAAAATAGTGAAATTTGAGCGAGATATTTGAAAATAGCGCACCCATAGACTTAACATTATCATCCGGGTCTTTTTGAATGAATAATGTAGACTCTTCAAAGAAAAAGACACATGAGAGGTTTCAAAGAATCGTTTTGTTGGTTTTAGAAGTCCACATTAGTCATGCGAAGAAATTCGAAAGCTATAGCTAAGTCTATGCGAGCATTATTTTCAAATATCTCGCTTTAATTTTAATATGTTTGAATATTTTTTCTATTGGATAGCTGAGGACAATCTACAAACAGGCTAGTTTCTACTTTTTCTATTTTGGTTATAGTTTTTTTTTTCTCATTAGGATAGTTTTAATTTCAAAATTGTATCCGACTGGTTCCGAAAGTGAAAATAATTTTTTCCCTCTCGTCACCCTGAGTCTCTATGAGGCTCTTATTTTCAATTGCAATTACATCTATTTGAAAGAAAACAAGTAAGAAAAATCATGCGTTAAGCATAGATTATGAAACACTCTCCAACGCTTCTTGAAATCTTTAACAAAACTTTGTTATTTAGGGAAATAAGATGCTACTGTCCATAGCCAAATATGTACTGAAATACTTTTGAACAGCCCTGTATTTGATTCGTCGATTGATATATATATACAATTGAAAAGGGAAAATTTAGTTTAGCAAGAAAATGCCTAACTGGCTGAAATTTCTCTTGGAGCACTTTATTCTAATAGATGGAAAATACTTCAATACTTTTTTTCAACCCTGTAATTTATATCCAGTATCTATACTACACTCCAGTATTTTGTTAAAATTTAGTTCAAACAAACACGTTCTTAAAGCTACTTAAATCACATTTCCAGAAATTATCACATATGGGTGACCATGTAGCTAATTCTTTACGTGACCCTGTATATCATTTTATCTATAGTCTACAAACATTTCTTACATTCGTATTCACGATCAACTTGGACCCCGAGTTCCTCCAGAAACCCAGGTTCAAAGCAAGATCGGTATTCTTCATCAACCTGGCAGAACCGGTTCGAGGAGAAAATCCAAGGCCAGGTCGAATAACCCAACTAAGCTCTCCAGCTAGGTTCAAGTTTGTTTCTCATAACCGAGCATGCGTAGTTTACGAAAATGATGATAACAATGAAATGATGATACAAGATGAGAGAAAGAGGAAACGGACATTTTACAATGGCGATTGCGGTATTTTCGTACTGAATATAGGTGCTGTCAAAATATAAATTTTTACAATCAAATAAAGCAGAAGAACACTATGTAAAGGTATGTAATCTCATATATGTGCATTACGTTCAATATTTTTATTTGATTTATTTATATTTACGTATAAATACTCGACATATTATGCGTTGAATTATTTGTTTACAAAAATACGCGTGGTCGCGAAAAAAATATTTCTTTAAAATAGCCAACAATGCTTAGACAGACGATTGATAAATTGCTATTAAAGTAATAACTGACGCGTCTGTCTAAAGTTTGTTTAAAGTCATTTACATTTTGCAATTTTGATGTTAAATAAAAAGAAAAAAAAAGAACTAATATTTTAACAGTACCGAAATAAATGTCGTACTTATATAAGGTCTAATTAAAATGTGAGATACCTTTCTGATTTGCATTTGTTTAAGTAGAAAAATAGGAAGATTATTTTTAAATATCCGTACACTGTCAGAAATATTCGTCTTTATACACTACATTTTCCCTCATTCTCGAACAAATAATTTCTGTACTCCTTGAAGAGGTTATTTTTCTGTGAATCGTTGCAGCAAATCGGAAAAAGACGAATAAATTTCGTTTATTCCCCGAACGCATGCGCATTTGTCTTTTTCTTCTTTACGTCTGATGTTACGTGCTTGATGTTATTTGTTCCTAATCTATGGCTCTGATTATAGAAAAATATATTATATAAGCCTTGTGTTGCTGACTGTGTGTGCACATGCGCCACGTTTGACTAATTATTACAGGATTCGGATAATATAATATCAAAAATGGGTAAGTACTTATTTCAGAATTTGATTTTAACCATTTCTATGTTTTCATTGTATAACCGTTAAATTATTAGAGATGTCTTTGGCACATGTCATTTATCTTTTTTATTATCTACACTTTAAAAACAAAGGAGCATTATTACATTTAAACTGGAATTATGAAATGCCAAATAAACTTTAAATCTATACTATTTTTTATAGTAGCTCCGTAAAAAGTTTAAGAATAATCACGGAATGATGGTATTTTATTCTTTAGTCGCAATTCATTCCAATAAATCATCAAATTCAGTGTAATAATAAACTCAGATTGGTGGTATTCTATTCTAAAGTCGAAATTATTGTTATGTAACACGAAATTCAGTGCAAAGAAATTAATTTTCTGTTTTGATTACGAATCGTAAGTTATCAGATGACATGCGCCATTTTACATCCGCTTTCAAAGTTCCAAACTTAGCAGGTGAAAAAGTAAACATAATGTAAGCAATATTATTATTATTCTTTTTAGATTTTAAACGTAAGACTAAATAATGCTTGCATGTGTTTTTTTTTTATTAGATCATGTTTTTAATAGTGCACTAGTACACTGTCATTTTAAAAACAATGTCGACATGGTCGAATTTAACGAAAAGTATGTCTTTAGTATAACAGTTGTAATCAACTTTTTTTTTTATACAGCTTTGTTTACTTTTAAGCTGGCATAATTAAGCATTTTTTATGCTATGCATTAAATTGTATAACTGTGAGATAATGTAATATCATATGTAGCTTATGTTTATTATTTTCTTAAAAAAACTAGAAACTCCGAATTAAATTAATAGTGATAGTTACAAGTAATTATAATTTTTGTTACAAAAATATTTTATAACGTGTGACCATGATGTTTGCTCGAACTCAAGCAAAAAATATTTTCATAAAAAATTAGTTATATGTTTTTTAGCTTACTTGACGCACTATTAACCTATGAGAAAGATATTTTTAAGCATGCAAATATAGGAAATTTCGTTGTTTAAAATGTATATTTTATTAAAATGTCTCAATTAAAAGGAAGTTTCGCAATCTCATTGCGCCAAAATATTTATTTTAAGTTATGTCTGTATTAAATTTAAGATGTAATATCTACAAAGTTTCCCCCACAGGGTTTCAGAGGGGCGCTCCGCCGCCCCTGCCCTTTAGTTTAAAAAATAGCGCCCCTCTTGCCCCTCATCCAAAAACTAGCGTCCCTCTTATCGCTCATTCAAAGAAAAAAAGAAAGCGCCCTTTATGCCACATATTTGAAAAAACACAACTCTGCAGCGATAATGCGAAAATTGACTATATTTTCCCTTCATAATCTATCAAAATTCATTATTTTGTACTTTTGCACTATTTTTCCTAAACTCGAATGAAATTAGCGATTTTACTCAGCTACCAAGTGAAGATTTGTGTGTTTTCTGAGATGGCAACAAAATTTTTAAAGAAGAAAATTCTTGATATAAACATTTACGAAAACACGATTTATTGGTGGTTAAGAAACATTGAGGGTTTTATGTTAACAACTTTATTGTGCAATCCAGTTTTTTTGTCCAAATTTTTAAACTAACTGTCGTTATTTTAAAATTTCCGGGACGAAATGCTTTAAAATTTTGGAAATTTCAGATCAAAACCACTCCTTAAAAATGTTTCATGGACTAAAAATTGCAAATGTAAAAAATGTGTTTGTGATTTAAGACATTTCATAGCATTGCAGTTTATAATAACTCAAGCTTGTAAGAACTAAGGTTTATTTTCATAGCAGTTGGCAGATCTGCATATAGTTGAAATGTATGTTTTTAGTAAAAAATAAAACTATTTATGTTTTCATTGCTTATTTATTCTGTGGCAAGTAATTTATTATTATTTATAATAATTACAGTACACTCCCTCTAATCACATGTTAGGATCAAGGATTTTGTGAATTATAGAATTGTGCAGATTATAGGTCAATTCTTTGTTTACATCTTAATATTAGGAATTTATCAACAAAAGTAATAATCATACTGCAAATAAATTACACAGAAATGAAAGAAATGATTTTTAATATAAAAAAAGGTTATATTCAATATTATGAAACTATTTAAATGATATTATACAAAACTACTAGAACAAATTTCTATTTGCTTTATAGGTTTTTAGTTTATTGTATCTTGAAACCTTTAGAGATCAGTCTATCTTGATCAATAACAAAACTTTGTTTTCCTAAAAAGCTGAGTTTTTTACTCATGGGATACTTATCCCTTCTAAGAATTTTTTTCTTTTTATATAGCTAGTGAATGTGTTTAGAATATATCACATTATTCATAATGTACATAAAATATCTCGGTCTAAAGAATGCATTAAAAATTTCTTAATTCATAAGGGCAATCAACTTTTATTATGGTCTGAATCCAGTTACACTGTGGATTATAGGCTATTGTGGATTAGAGAGAGTGAACTTATATCATATAAGCTATATCTCAGTGGAATAATATTTTATAATTTAATGAAATGCTTATTTAATAACAATAAATAAAATCAACTTCTAAAGCAAATAAACTGTACATATTCTTTTCTTTTCTTTTCTTTTCTTTTTTTTTTTTTTTTTTTTTTTTTTTTTTTTTGTCAAATCCAGCCATTTGATATGGGCAAAATTAGTGTTGTTCCATTTTTTGGACTATTCTTGATCAATTACAGTAATCATATTGGCCAAATTTATGGCACGCATTGAGAATTATGTTTTTAGGTATGTGCCATATGTGGTACACAATGCAATGAGAGTTAAACCTAATAGTTGGTCCTATAAGTTTTTAAGTGTTTGAATTCAATTTTTATTTGCTTTTTTTACTACATTTATTTGTTGCATGACCTGTTGGATTAACCGAATGGAACTGCCTAATGTTTTTTTTTCTTTCTTGAGCTGTAACAATTAGATTGTAATTATATGTGTGTATGTATATGTTTATAAATTCTGTAACTTGTGTTTTTATTTAACCCTTTGAGGGGCAAGCAATTGCGTTCGAGTAATTCTGAACTCCCACCGGAAATTTGTATAAAAGTTATATGAAAAAGAGGAAAAGCAATTTCACGCCTGTTTTCCACCAAAGTTAGAAAAGTGAAATTTAATAATATTTTTCTGGTGTGAATCTTCATCAGTCGTAGGTGGTATATAATATATACCGGTGCCCCTCAAGGGGTTAAAAAATCTTAAAGTATGCTAGACACAATAACTTTAATTATTCTTTATAAAACAGGTATCTCTGTTGTAAACAGCTTAATAGCTGATGTAGTGAATCTCAATTATTTTGAATGGTGGAAGAAGCCTATAATTGTCACCGAAGAGGCTGATGCTAAAAAACTTTGATTTTATGATAAGCAAGCTGATTACCTCACCATAGCTTAATCTCTTTCAGTAGAACGAATATGCCTTTGGCTTGGTATATTCGAAAAATTAGTAATCAACCGAGTTGCCAAACTTGTTTTTCTGTACGAGCACTTCAACTAAACAAATGCTTATATCTTATTTGCTTCCGAATTTGTTTAAAATGTGTTAATGTCTTTTATATAATGTAGTTATTTTTTTTATCTTAACTAAGGCAGAGTTTCCCCCAGGTTTAAAAAGGGGCAGGGCGCTACTGTTTTGAAAAGGGCACTTTTTACATTCTTCAGGGCACTTTTTTGATTTTTAAGGGCATTTTTTATACAGTCGAATCTAGAATTTAGCGGTTCAAAAAATCGTGAAAAAAACAGAAATTCCGTCAAAAAATCGAAAAAGAACAAAAATTTCGCCAAAAAATTGAGCAAAAAGAAAAAAAAACCATAAAGTTTGGTAAAAGATTGCGAAAAACAGCAGATTTTGCTAAAAAATCACGAAAAAACGACAAATTTTGTTAAAGATCGCGAAAAAAGGCAAATTTTGTTAAAAGATCGCGGAAAAACGGCCGATTTTGTTAAAAGATTGTTAAGGGGCAGGCCTGATTTATTGAAAAAGACATTTTTTTTTTGAGAAAAAAGAATACTTTTGTTCAGTAAAGGGTTCTTTTTGTTTCATAAACGGGTGCTTTCAGGATTCACATTTAGAAAGTTTTGTACAGTCAAAAGAGGATTGTGAACAAAGGGGGGGGGGGAAGGAGAAGGTCGCCTCGGGCTCGGAAATTTAGGGGGTGCCAAATTTATGCTACAAACGTCATTATTGGGTTGTTACAAGAAAAAGTTGGGAGGGGGGGGGCAGGCCTCAATTTCTAATTATGCTCCAGGAGTAATTTTCCCTTCACACGCCTAGATCGTGAAGTAGGAAAATCCGCTTTTTGAGCATTAAAAACACAATTTTGAAGCAGGAAAATTAGTTTGTAGAACAGAAAAATTCACTTCTGGCATTAACTTTGTGTGTGTGTGTGTGTCTATGAAGAAATTTGCATTTTTTTTACAATCTTTTGACAAAATCTGCCGTCTTTTCGAGATATTTTGCGTTTTTTCGCGAACTTTTGGCAAGGAAATCTGCCGTTTTTTTGGGATTTTGCGACGAAATTAGCCATTTTGTCGTGAATTTTGCTAGAAATGAGTCTTTATTTCGTGATTTTTTTAGTGAAATTTGACTTTTTTTTTCGCAATTTTTTGGACGCTTAAGAACTATTTTTTTGCGTTCCGACGCCGATTTTTTATGTAATTTATGCGTTATAGCGCGTCTGCATCATCGCTGAAATTCTGTGTTTTCTCAAATGTGGGGCAAGAAAGGCGATATTTTTTTTCAATCAGCGACAAGAGGGGCGCTAGTTTTTGGATGAAGGGCAAGAGGGGCGGAGCGCCCCCCTGAAACCCTCTGGGGAAAACTCTGACTAAAGCATTTGCTTGTCCTTTTCTTGTCTTATAATTTTTTACATTTGATTTGTAGTTTACCATGTATTTTGTATAATAAAATTTTTTACCGTAACCTAAATGTTGCCTTTTAATCATTTACATAAATTGTGTAATATTATTAATAATATATTGGTAATACTTTGACATGCATATTTTTGTGTATAATGGTTTATTTTATAAATCAAAAGAAAAGTCATAAAACAATACTGTGGGATTTTTAAAAAAATCATGAATTCTGATGTATGATAAGACCAATAATAAGATAAGACAAAAGTTGAAAGACATATTTAGCTAAATGTGTTTTATAAAAGAGCTGAATTTTTTAAAATGTATGGAATGCAGCTGGATGGATATATATATATATACCACAAAATATAAATTATTAATACTACTCTTAAAATTATTGCTGATTATTTAGAAAGAAGTGTAATACATATCTTGAAAGTAAAGTTAAATATCTGAAATGTGCAATATTTTGTATAATTTAAAATTTGGTATTAAAATCGATCTAGAATTTAAGAATTCACAACTTGAGTGTGAGGGGGTGAAACTTAGAATATTTATTACAATATACTTCAGCTTCGATTTCATTTTTCTTTTTAGCTTCCGATGCTATTTCTTTCAGACAAGCTAAAAAATGTCGGGTTGTCAGCCCAAAATTTTCTACTCAACAGATTTTGATAATTATTTTTTTAAATGAAAGCTATTTATTTGTAGTTGTGCCCATTTTAGCTATTTTTTAATTTATTTCCATTTTTATACTTCATTTTTAATTTTAAATACTTTTTACGATATTTCTTAAATATGGTGGCAACTCAATTTACCCTTTCTCTCGATAATAAAAATTTATTTTCCATTATCACTTTCCACGAGTCAGAAGCTTTATTTCATCAGTGAACTTGTCCTTGCATTTAAAAGAAAAAAAGTCAATTGTTTTCGTAAAATCTAACCACAATAAAATGATTGCGTATAATTATGCACTAATTGAGGTAAAAAAAATATATTTACTGAGAAATAATAATAATATTGTAAATAAAATAACAGAAAATAATTTATGATAAAAATTAATGTCTAAAGAAAAATTTCAAATGAGGAAAATGATGTCATTCAGCAACCAGATAAATATGAATTACAATATTATTACGGATGCCTTTTTCATATTACTGATAACAGTAACTTTTAAAAAACATTTGAAGAGAAAATGACATCACTATTTAAAACATCGCATTTTTACTCATAACGATATTACGTTTAAATATTTCTTTTCATTATGGACACTGAGTTGAGATTTTACTTTCAGATGACTTCAGTTAGTGAAAATAATGTCACAGTAAAAATGAAATTAGTTCCTTTTTTTAATAAAACAATTTCTCTGTGAATGCATATAAAATAAAATTTCTGGATTTCGCCGGCACTCAGATTATAATTTTAACTGAAAATGTGCGAATATTTGCATGCATAATTGTAGCTGACAAACTTGACATTAAGTTTGGAAATATTCGTTTATTTAATGGTATTGTCTGAATAACTTTGGATGTATTTATAAAAGTATTTATATGTTTACTATACATTGATTCAATAAAGTAATTACTCTTGATTTTTTTTTAACCAAATCGATCGGGTCTTTTAAATATTTCATTCGTCAAATTCGATGGGATTCCATTCGTTTTATTGTTAAAATGCATTTCCTTTTTCTCAACGTCAATAAAAAAGCGTTTAAATTAAAGAAAAAATCCGTTTTTGATGAATCTAGTCAATGAAGAAGTAGCACGTCAAATTGCATCTCTTTATTATTCCGCGATTCCAATGACTCAGAGAGAAATTGCTAATTAATTGGGGTATTTCACGCCGTTCTGTTTGCTATTATATTAATAAACACAAGAAAAATGAAGTTAGTTCATTGCATTCTAAGCAGGGTCGCCCTTCTAAAAGACCCTATCGATTATTATTTTTTTTTTTTTTTCTGGTAATCGGAGGCGAAACTGAATTCTGCAATGGCAGAATCTATATTCAGCTTGTCATAATTTTGAAGTAAAAATACTTTTAAAAATCTAGTTCTATATCATAAAAAAAAATATAAATTAAATGCAAAGTAACATGTTATGATGTAATTGAAGAAAACAGATCCAGACATTCTAGAATTTTTTAAATAAGTGATCGTAATGTAATAAGCAAATCTGCATGTAGTTTCTTTATATTTCAATCTTTTTGTCATTATGGAGGCACGGAGAAAGGTAATTTCTGAAAAAAATCCTATGAAAACATCAATGTTTTATTTTCTAGGAAATGAGCTTCCTCTAATATATCTCCCCTCCCCCTCCCCCTCAAAAAGATTTATGGATATTTTTTGTTTTTAGAATAAAATTTCTTAAACGTTCATATGCTTTAAAATAGAATAACTTCTCAGGAGAAATTTGTTTTTCAATTTTCATTAATAAAGTTTAAGGTATTGGAAGGTAAGTGAATGTTTCTTCAATGACTGGCAATTTTGTGAATGGATACTAGTATAAGTGAACAGATTCGAAATAAACAAATCATTCCCATTCCTTACATGGAATAAATTGTTAATTATATTCAATATTTACTCATCTATGAAATATATTTATGATATTTGCAATAGAAACTTATAGTAATGGTTTTTTGAAGTTACTTTGATGACACATTAAAAGATATTTTTTTCGAAAGATTGTTTTTAAATCAAAAAGGGCAACTTTGTGACATACGTTAATTTATTTTTGTTCAGAAATGCATGAAATTGACAGGTGTTAATCAAAAACAACCGAAATGCACTCAGTTTTCTGTTTTTTGTAAACAAAATAGATCTTTCGGAATAAGCCATCAAAATTGTCATTTTGAACCGCTTTCCCGACAAAAGCAAAACCAGTCCAACAAATGGGGGGGGGGGGGGTATAATCACATGATCTAAATATTTAATAATTTGATAGGTAATTAAATTGCAATAAAATGGAAAACTGAGATAAAACAGGTCTTCCATTTCGACTTCATTTGGTATTAAGTTTGAAACACCAAAGATGACAGCATTTTATGAATGATCTGATTTTTATCAAAAATTTAAACATTTTTTGAATGATACCTGCCAATTCTGTGTGTTAAAGTGTAGATCCTTTTGGCTATAAAGAACATCTTTAATGAAATAATTAAAAAAAACCAACTTTCTCATCTAAAAAAAAAAAAAAAAACATAGCTGGCATTTGCTCAAAAAAACAGAAAATCACCCCCCCCCCCTAAAACGAAGCAAAAAAACGGACTTTCTTCAAAAAACAAATTTTCTCTTGCAACCAATAAAAACATGACGGACATTCCTTCAAAAGACGGAAAATTCCCCCCTCCCCCTAAAACAGACAAAAATATAACGGACGTTCCTTCAAAAAACAGAAAATATTCTTTCCTAAAACGAAGAAAAAGATGACGGACGTTCCTTCAAAAAACAGAAAAATTTTTTCTCTAAAACGGAGAAAAACATAACGGACTTCCATCAAAAGACGGAAACTTTCTCTCTTTTAAAGAAGAAAAACATGACGGGCGTTCCTTCAAAAAACAGAGCATTTTCTTCCTGCGACGGAAAAAAAAAGACGGATATCCGTCTTTTTACAGAAATTTGCTGGCAGCACTGCTGCCAGTACTTTTTCTGTGAATTGCCGGAAGTTTTTTTGAGAGTGTACATTCTCTGTAGATTTTTTATCCGTACTTATAGTAAGTTTGAAAATTAAATTTTGGTTTTATTTTACGAAAGATTTATTGTTTATATACAAACTTAGATAAATGTATATCAGACCTATAAATTAGATTTTTTTACTTAAAATTTAAACAACTCATTTGGATTTTATCGGTTTATTGAAGACTTTTAGAAGGTTTGTTCTTTTTAAAATTATGAATCGTATTATATGAAATACCTCCTAGCATTAACACTATAGCATTGTTGTTATTATTTGTATCCGAAGTTTTGTGAAATTTCAAATTTTTAATTTAAATACATTTATTTTTCAACTGTAATTTAATTTTAAAATTATATATAGTATAAAATATTGCATTAGAAATGCTATTTTATACGAAAGTAATAATAGTAATAATAAATCCTTTTTGGCTACTTAAAACATGAGTCTCACAATTTTTAAATAAAAATGAATTACCTTCTGAAATTGTGAGATTTCTTTTAGAGATCACTTATAATTTTTGCTCTTTAATTAGCTAAATAAAAATAAATTACTAAAGGGTTGAAATACAATGATATAAAAAAAAATATTTTTTAAAATAACCCAATACCAAAAATAATTTTATCAGCTCTTTCAATAATGCTGATTATTTTTAAGGCAAATAAATTTTTGGCGACCATGAGTATGAAAGCAAACAATTCAACAAATAATGTAGGGAATATATGTATAAATATAAATAAATTAGTTAAAAACAGATAACATACATATATGAGATTACATATATTGTTCTATTTTAATAGTAAATTTTCTTTTAATTTCTATATCTTACATAGAATCTTGAGTACTTTAATTAACGAATGACACACACACAAATAAAATAATAATAATAAAGATGGAATAGATAGGATGGTGTAAATGGGGACTTATTCTTCTTCACAAATTCACAAACAAAAAACAGTTTTTTTTCCTTTTTAGATAATGTAAAATTGTATGAAATCATTACTAATGAATTCGAACTGTTTTAAATAGATTGCTATAGTACTTTAGCAATCTCGTCTAGAAATCTATCATTAATCAATCATAAAAAAAGCTTATTTTCTTTCTGTACTAAATAAAATTTTTATTACATCTAATGAAATAATATTTAAACGAGTAAAAAATATAAAATA
The DNA here is from genome assembly GCA_964019185.1 of Maratus speculifer. Taxonomy (NCBI): domain Eukaryota; kingdom Metazoa; phylum Arthropoda; class Arachnida; order Araneae; family Salticidae; genus Maratus; species Maratus speculifer. The sequence continues at coordinate 308,289,418 of OZ025293.1, read as the reverse complement.
ATGAAGCTAGAAAAAATATAGAAAATAAAATATGATTTTCTAAATTTTCTTTGAAAAGTAAATGCATTCTTTCAAGTGGAATACTGCATCCAAAAGCAGGTGCTTACTTGTATGTAATAATATTTCATAATAGTAGACTAATTTATCAAAAAATAATAGTCAAAGAAAATCAAATGAGCTTAACTCATTTGATTCTCTTTGACTTTTTTTTCTTCAAATTTGATCTTGTATCTGGAAAAGACAATTCTCAAAAACAAAGAGTTGGAGAGGGGGGGGGGGGGGGCTCTAAAAGCTGATCAATAAAAAATCAACTTTCTGTAATATTTCCCATTTATTTGATAGGTTAGTGTTCAGAATTCATTTATCATTATTTTTAAAAGGACTTAATCTATCCCGCTCATCTTTTTCTGCAGTTCTCTTAATATTATTTCACTACTTTTTTCCAGTCTATTTGGAATATTAATAGCTATTTAGTTCAATTAGAATTAACCCTTTTCTCTGAAAATCCAAACAATAAAATTATTATATCTGGATACCATCTATACTGATATACAGGCTACTTTTTTCATTTTTTCCTTTTTTTTATTTTAATATTTTCCTTATTAGAAATTACTTAATTACTAATTAAAACTATTAATAATGGAAATCAACATAATAACTGCTGGAATAAAATTTTAGTTTTTATTCAAGTCAAATTTCATTAGTTTTTATCCAAATCAAGTTCCATTATTACGCAACTATGTGAAAATTTCCATTTTTAGTGGTTGCAAGTTTTAATTTTCTCCATATATTTTGTGAAGAAAAAATAAAAAATCACATTGAATCTTTGTTTTTTCCTTCTTTTTGTTATTATTATTATTATTATTATTATTATTATTATTATTATTATTATTATTATTATTATTATTATTAGCCTTTAACATGATTTATATCATTTACCTAACTTATTTATCAATTTAAAAAAGAAAAAAAAATAGTTGAATGAATTATTTAAAAAAATATTAAACTATCAATAAATTAAATTAAATTTCCATATTTAGTGGTTGCAAGTTTTAATTTTCTCCATATATTTTGGGAAGAAAAAATAAAAAATCACATTGAATCTTTGTTTTTCCTTTTTTTTGTTCCCTTTCCTCTTTTTTTTTTAACGCTCTTCTTCCAAAACAAAAATAATGTCGCGACGCGAAACCGAACAAGACGAGAATTTTTTAACCAATAGGCATACTTCTTTCAACGGGGTCCAGGAACTCCGGGTTGGGTAACTTTTCATCCGAAGTCGATGGCGAATACGAGTTTTCAAATCTCGGTTAAAAATCCCAACTCGGCGTTACTGGACCCGTGGTTTAACTCTCGGTCGAAGTTCTTCATGAATACGACCGTTAGTGAACTGAAAGCAGTTCAACGTAAAAATGCATAAGTACCACCTTTAAGTTCATTACTCTCATATTCAGTAACATTTATGAGCTCTTTTGTGTAACCCCTGTATATCAACTATAACATTTATATACCCCATATAATTTGCAGACATTTTGTAAAACTCAAAAGCGCATATCATAATTGAAAATGCATTTCAACCATCCAAATATAAAGTATGAAGTATTTTGTGTGTTCCTGTAAAAGCTATGCACTTCATATTATACGTTAAATATTAAGTCTCAGCGGCGTATATCAATTTTATGATATTTGAAACCGTTTCACATTATTAAAATATGCCGCAAACAATTCCATTCTTATTATTGTGTAATGGAATTCTTTTAAGTTGCCCTGTAAATGAATAATAACTATTTTTTTTTGACAGCGTATTTTAGTGCACTTTGCGAATCCATGTAAGTTTGAATAAGTTTAACAGGGTGTAACACCTTTAAAATCCACTTCAAACGATTTTTTCCCATTGATCGTAATGTATCGGAAAACTTTTGACTATCCCTGTTAATAAACTGATCATAGTAAAAACTTCATTTTCAATAGGTTCGTGCTAGGGTAAACATCAATAACATATAAAGATTTTAAAGCAACCCAATTTACGGAGTTAGAGCGCGGACAGACGGCCAGATGGCCAGACAAACCGAATGCATAAACACTTTTCAACTTCGTTGGAAAGTGTTAATGAAAAGAAGAATTTTTATTTTTTCGTTTAGTAATACCATTAAGGCCCCACACTAGTAACTGAAAAAGACCCGGATGATAATGATAAGTCTATGGGGGTGTTCTTTTCAAATATCTCGCACAAATTTTAAAAGTTTTACATATTTTTTTTCTTCTTTTCATAGAATAGCTGAGGACGATCCACAACTGGCCTAGTTTTTACTTTTTCAATTTTAGTTTCAGATTTTTTAAAAATTATTTTAAATTTCAAAACCGGTTTAAATCGGTTCTGAAATTGAAAATATCATAACATAAAAAATATATAAGCAAAATCGAAAAATTAGAAATTAGGCCGGTTGTGTCCGGCTCAGCTGACCTATGCAAAAAAAAAAAAAAAAAAAAAAAAAAAAAAAAAAAAAAAAAAATTGCGTAAAACTATTAAAATTTGAGCGAGATATTTGAAAAGAACGCTCCCATAGACTTTACATTATCATCCTGGTCTTTTTCAGTGACTATTGTGGGGCCTTAAACCATTTAGAATACTTAAGATGCTTCTAAATAGTTACATTAACCCATTAGTGCCTAGCGTCCCTTTTTAGGAACGCTTCAAAAGGTGCATTCAGCACTGTTTTTGACACCGGTAAAAAAGAAAAGCAATAATTATTTCATTTAAATGATGCATTTTCGTGATTAATGAACTAAACTTAAATCTTCTAAAAATAGTGGTGCCAACCAAATAAAATTTACGCAAAAGATGCTGGGCACGAATGGGTTAATCGTACTTAGATGTCAGTATCATATAATTTCTTGCATTATTTACAATTGTTACTTTTTTTTTTTTTTTTTTTTTTTTTTTTTTAAGCGAAATGAACTAATTTTTTGAGTGGCTTAATTCTTTTGCGAGGTAAAAAATATTTTATTACTCTTTAACCTTCCCTCTTTTTTTCCCTTTTTTAACCTCCTGCATTTTATCAAATTAATTTTAAACATAACAGACTCCTTTAAAAAAATGTGGAAGTATTTTGGGCCTCATATAAAGATCGAACTTAAAAAGAAAAAAAAAAAAAAAAAAAAAAAAAAAAAGGTCAATTTGCACATGATTTATAGTGGTATTTTAGAAATAGTAAAAGTTAGAAAGATTTTTTTTCTCTACTTGCATAATATTTGTAATTATCATAATTGTTATTGTAATTTGTTATTACTATAATTTTACACGAGAGGGTTAAACAAATCTGACAAATCCTAAACCAAAATCTGAAACGTAAAATCTAGCCCGTCCTCAGTTGTAGACTGCTCTCAGTTATCCAGTGAAAAAAAAATCCTTCAAAAATATTAGAATTAAAAAGAAAAAATGAAAATAACGCCCCCACAGACATAAAATTATTATTGCCTTTCTTTCCGTGCCTGAAGTGGACTTTAAAAGTTTGGTCATTATAATCTCAGAGAAAAAAACAGTATATAAAGAAGTATGAATAACCGTTATTTTCCTTCTGGGTACTTTTTTTTATTAAAGAAATTTCGGTTAAGCTGCTTTATAAATCATATTTATCATTAAGAAAAAGGATATAACGGTTTACTACTTTCTCCTTTTTTTCAACAAATTGGATTGCTATGGATTCAGGACCGTTATTATGTTGGGAAAATGAAACTCCAGCAGTCTTATTTTTTAAATGCAGACTCGTTTTTAACTAAAATTCCAGACAAGAGGCGGGACCACTCTAAAACCACAAAATTCTTTCTTTTCCACCGACACAATGGGATTTTTAAAATTGAAATTACATTTCAGAATAGACGGGAGCTCCTTTCCTATTATTGTTGTTGTTGTTTCTAGTGCTGCAGATTGATGAACAGTAGAATTCTTATGAAAAGGAAGTTTCACTACCAAACTGGACTTCCAATGCCGTACAAGCAAGTAAAATTACATACCGGTGAATAGTTTTTTCACCAGAGGTTTCCAAACTAGTCTGTTAAAAAAAAAAAAAAAAAAAAAAAAAAATTGTAATATACATCATAAATATACCCTAGATCAGCCATACTCAACCTGCGGCCCGCCGGCCACATGTGGCCCGGCGGCTTTTTACGTGTGGCCCGATATAAATGATTATCCAGATTTTAAAAATTAATTGAAATGTGCATAAAAAGTATTTAAGATCTTAAATGTTGTTTTACATATTTATATAGGAAGACAAAATCTGCATAAGTTTCGTATCACATATTATTTATAATTAATTTTAAATCCAGTTAAGACTTCTAAATGCCGTTTGCTTAATCAAAAGTTCTTTTTAACCTTCCGTCTACCAGACAAAACACCCATTTATCTACGGCAACACCTAATTTTAATTCCAAACTTGCAAACGGCACCAGTAATATTTTAATATAATTTTGCTTTTACAATGAATGCTTAAATTAAGGAATTCGTAATATCTAGACAAGTTCTTTATAAATTCCGGTGTCAATCGACAATTTCTCATTTTACCATCGACACCAGAAATATTGCTGTCGGGTCCAATGGACCCGTCTGGTAGACGGAAGGTTAAATGTAGTTATATCTGTACTACATTAACCCTTTCCGGCACACTGTGCCCGGATTGGGATACCTAATTTTAATCCCAAACTTGCACCAATAATATTTTAGTAAGATTTTGCTTTTACAATAAAAGCTTAAATTAAGGAATTCGAAGTATCTAAAAAATTCGTTTGTGAATTTCGGTGTCAGTCGATAATTTCCCATTTTACTAACAGATTTTGCTCGTGCCGGAAAGGGTTAATGCATATAGTACATGTCTTAATCTTGAACAGTAATGAAACTTTGTTGCAAAATTATTAATGCACTATATATTCCTTATATTAAAAATATATAATGAAAAGTTTTTGCATTGAACAAAAGACAGATTTTTTTTTTCTTTTGAACCTGAAAATTCTGCTTTGCTATATTATTACATTTTATGTTTATTATATCGTTAATAACTTTTTTAGGATTGAACATTTGTCGCAGAAAAAAAAAAAATACACCAAAAAATTTTAGTACCACTACTTCCAAACAACAAAGTTCAAAACGTATTTCTATAATATTTACAAATAAATGTATCATAAAGTTTATTGTTTGCCCAAGACTGGTTGCAACACGTGTGGAAATGGGAAATAAGTAGAAAATAATTTTACATTTCGCCAAGTGAAACATATAATTGTATTCGTTTTTTCTTTTTATTATTATTATTTTCAACGAAAAAAATGGGGTGGGGCCGGTGGGGGATACACTAATACTCAAAAACCAACGAAAACTGCGTTATAAAAATTAGATTGTTTGACTTTTTCGAAATAGTATATAATTTATTTTTGATTGCGTTGATTACTTTCTTATTTGGAAAGCAAGCAGTATAAATATTTATTTTAATTAACAACGATTTTTAATATTTCGTAAAATTAACATAATAATTTTAGTAATATATTTATTATGGATGTGGTTTAAAAATTCCCTTTCATCTGATATTTTAATGTTTATAAATGCAGAGATTAAAATTGACAATTCGCATATTTAACTTTGTAAAGCAATCTCCATAAATCTGTATTATTTTTAAATAAATAATTTCATAAATTGCTTAAAATCATTCTCAAATTCCCAAGTTAACTACGCGAAATTTTCGGAAACAGTTTCTGATTCATTTTTAAATGCAAACGTTGAAATCAAGTTTTTTTCTGACCTTCGGCAGACTCGACCTCAAAGTGAACATTTTATATTTATTCTTAAAATGAAATAGGGAAAAAACCTATTTGAGACTAACTGGAATGTATAATAATTTTCTCAAAGGGTTTTTTAAGCCTTCAAAAATCAATCTGAAAGTGAATGTTATTGTCATTGAGGGGATATAGAAAGAAATACTTTATCTAATTCCGAAACATTTCACGATCAGTGAAAGCAAAATAAAGAAGCCATGAGCTATTGTTTGTCGATCCTCGCTGTCCTCCTCTGCTTAATGTCTTTTTCCAAAATTACTAGAATAAAATCTCGCGTCCTTTTTTTCACAGTTTTAAAAAGAATAAAAATTGTGGCTTTTGTAGATTTCTGCCAGTGGTTGGGTATATGTATTATTATTTTTTTAACTCATTTTTATGGATATAAAAATCACTAAACGTCGTCATGAAAGAATAATTGGGATTAATATTACCTTCTATTAGAGAAGAAATTTAAAAATGTGAAAATTAATCATAAAACAATTTTAATATGTCCTTGATCCAAGAAACTCAAGTATGGTTTCAAAAGTGGGTCTTGCCAATTGAAAAATTAAAATTGATGCAATTATAATACTATTTAAATGTGCGGAAATTATGTGCGGATCAAGGCATTTACCAGGACAAATATCAGTATTTTTATTTTTTTAATAGAAAAATAAATATAGGTTAAAAGTACAAAATTTTGCCTCATTTAAAAAGAGCTTTTCTATAAGAAAATGCTGGTACCGAAGAATTTCCTGGTCGGGAATTTCCAGGACCTGTACGAACCCTGTAATATGTAGACGTCTAAATATGCCAAAATAAATCATATACGATAATAAAGATCTTCGTACTAATTAAAACCGTGCTTTTCATTTTTATTTCAATTATCTAAAATGGAGCAATAGCCATCGTTCGGATTTCTTTGCGGAAAAGTGTATAGTTGTGGGGGAAAAAAAGCAAACACCTCCTAACCCTGAAACAAAGTATTGTAGAAGATAGTTGCAGGTACCGAAACTGGAAATATAGTCTCAAGGTTCGCACACTCCTTGGAATTTCCAAGAATTCTGGCACCACTATTCAAAATAAGAAAATTTACATTTCATTTTTAAACCGCAACATTTGTAATCCCCAACTTCATTCACAGATTTTACGATATTTTTGTGCAGTGAAACACTTCGAAAATATTCTTAAAATTTAGTGGTAAAACTGTGCGAACCCTGATTCTACTTTTGAATTATGTATACTAGATTTCCTTAAAGGAGTATCTACATATCAAAATGATTCCCTTTTTTTTTTTTTTTTTTTTTTTTTTTTTTAGTAGCAATAACAAAGTTTGATGCTATCAAAAAATTCAGTTAGCCTAAATACAAATTCGCATGAAATGCGTACGATTAATTTCAGAGAAATTAATTATTTTAAAATGACCTTATTTTAGGAACTGTATCCAAACTGAAGTACGGTACTGATTTGTTGAGATGTTACAGAATGACTATGTCATTTATATTAATGTATTAATTCATGCCAATAGTACTATTTCACTCGCTTAATATGTTTCGACAATTTGTAACCCAAATGTTTCTATAAAATGAGTAAAAAATATATACCGTAATTTCGGGTGTATAAGCCGCGGATCAAACAATTCTTTTTCGACCCAGAATTATTTTAAAAATGAATGTTACTACTTAGATCGCCGTAAATATTTGTGTTCAATCACTAAATAAGATTTCTGGGTCCAAAAAGAATTGTTTGAGCCGCGGCTTATACACCCGAAATTACGGTATTTTGAAATTATGATTTTCTGAACATCATTTTGGCCTTTTTAAAATTAAAATTCGAAAATTACTCGAAGGAAGAATTTGAAATATGAAATTCGCATAAAGCAGGATACAATAAATATAAATCTATCAAAAATATTGTAGGTTTCAATTAATGTTTTTTTTTTCGAATATTAATTTTATAATTCATATAATAAAGTTTTTTAAAATAAAAATTCAATGTATTTATGTTTGGGTTTATAGTATAATGATTTCACAAAAAATATCACATTAGGATATGAATTTCAGAAGATATTAATAAAAGTATGAAAATTTAACATTAGAAGCAGCTATACGTGCAGATTCATGGTCGCCAGTCGCCAAGTGCTAGGGGGTGCTATAGGGATGCCCTTTTTTCGCCAAATGATTTTCAGATTATTTTGCTTATGATTCATGGGATATGTCTGCTCCACAACTCCGCGATACTTATCGCTTTTCTTATATATATATATATATATATATATATATATATATATATATATATATATATATATATATATATATATATATATATATATATATATATATATATATTTAAACATGGATGTCACATTTTCAAGAAAAAAAAACTGCGATGTCCGTTGTATCTGGAAAAAAATGACGTTTGATGTGCGCCGTGAATTAATTCAACAGTAGTGATGTTGTAGACAGTAGTTAGCTTGCGATGCAGAAAAAACTTAGTCGAGAAAAGAATACGTTTGGGCCCAAATCATTAACACTAGAACCGCGGAGACGGGTCACTTTGATCCGTACTCAGTGAAAAGATGTCGATTCGAACCAAAAAAGACTTCTTAAAATGATTGATATGTAAACTGCACAAGAATGATTTAAAATAAATAAGTTAAATAGACTTAAATAAAAATTCTGATGTGAATTATTTTTATAAAACTTGCGTAAATTTTCCCGCAGTTCTGGTGTTAAATTTATAGCTCTGGGATTATTCAACTATGTTCTTACAGGTAAACACTACATAACGGCATGCGAGAATTCCTGGAATATGAACTTTGAAAAAACCGTCATGGAAAAATCCTGTAAATTTTGTCCATCGCTAGCCAAATAGAAAACATAATTTCATCAATCGTTCACGAAAGAAAACCGCACATTTCGACAATCGGTCGAGAAGTAAAAACATGATTTTCATCATTTGGTCGGTAGGAGAAAAAACAACAACAACAAACAAGATTTTTTTGTGAATCGGTCGTTATAAAGAAAATGCGAATTTTGTCAGTCGGTCAAAGAGGGAAAAAATCAAACAGATGCAAATTCTATCATTTCGTCCCGAAAAAACCCCGCAAATATCAACCGTCGAAAGAATTATTTCGTCAACCGGTCAGAGAAAAAACGAGAATATCGTATTCATTTTTTAATTTTCGTTCATCTGACAAAACCCTTTTCGTCTTTGTCCTCTGTCTGTCAGTCACAGAATCCGTACATAAAAACTATATAAGTCAGAGAGTTCAAATTTTATGTACTTGCAGCTGAATACCTCTTGTCACACAACAAATCATAAAATTTTGAAAAAGATTATTATTTTAATCAGAATATATTTTTTTAATATTATCAGTTCAGTTTTTTGTTGTTTTTTTCTTCTAATTGTTGCACGCAAGTTTAAATAGATATAAAAATTATTATGTATGTAACATAAATTAATGGATTAAATAAATCCCATGAAAAACACGCTTATTGTTTTTATTATGGTTTTTGACGATGTCCTGCTATGAATATTGTTAGTTAAATATAAAAATTTTAAATAGGATAGTGGATAATTTCCAAGAGGCGCATTTCTAAATGGTGCTGCCATTTATGCAAGGAATGATTAATTTTCTATTGGCAATTTTCGCGTGTTAATTTAATGATAGTGTTTTGAAGGTGATATTAAACGAAACTCTCTGTGCGATCTGAGATAACACTTACCCACTTGTTTCACGATCCTTTCACGAAATTTGCATTCTTTACAAAATTAGCAACCTTTGACAAAATTAGCGTTTTTTCGCGGCCCTTTGATGAAATCAGTGTGTCATTTTTAGATTATTTAATGAAATTTCAGTTTTTCACGATTCTTTGACGAAATTTGCGTTTTTTGCGATTCTTTGACAGAATTTGAGGGGTTTTAGTGCAATACTTTGACGAAATTCGTGTTTTTCCCTCGATTCTTTGGCGATATTGGCGATTTTATATGCGAACGACTGATGAAATTAATTTTTTTCATGATCATTTGTCGAAATTAGAGGTTTCTTTAATGTTGGATACCGAATGCCTCACGGACCCCCCCCCCCCCCCCGAAACCCAAATGAAGAACTAATTTATTGACTCATGGATACAAAAGAAAAAACAACTAAGACGGAATCACAAAGAACCTATGAAACTTTCCGCTTTAAACAGGTGTTCGTCTAAGAAGGTATAATTCAAAGGCGTGTCTTTCGCTAGTACTATGAGTTTTTCCGTTTTAGACAGTTTTCCGTTATAACCACTTTTTACTTTCACCAGTATCCACTGAAACTACTAAAACGTACTCACTCTATAGTACGTTTTTGAAAAGCATTAATGTACTGCAGTAAATTTGTGAAGATGACCTATCTCAAAGGAACTCAGTTGAAGACTTGATGAAATATATTTATGCTTGCTAAAGTTTGAAACCTATCTGAAAATGGAATTTCCTTCACTTCAGTTGTGATTCCTTTCTGGCCTGTTGTCTGTGAACGCGGAATCCTCTCGTAAACGCAAACATTCTAGTGTCCGGACACGAAAGGATAACTATTGAAGACTCCGTTTACCCAAATTTAATTTAATTGGATCAAACGTATAACTTCTTTATCTTGGACTCAGATGGGACTGACTGTTGCCACAACTTATGGGAAAAAACAAGTTTATATGAACGCAATAATGACCCGTTGGTTGAGTTTTGTGGTATTAAACGTTTTCACCTTTATAACAGACAATATTATCTATTGGCTAATTCCATGGGTTCTGTAGTGTAAGTCACATAACTTATTAATTGCTATGCTTGTTAGCCACCGTTATTTTCAAAACGTCTGCTTGGCCTTATTCAATTAATGAGAATGTGCCAATAAAATTAATCACATTTTTTTTTGTTCTATAATACTGGTAGCCAAAAATCGTAGCCTGTGACTTACACTACAAGTACTCATGGAAATAGCCTATTACTTTAAGTCTGCTGCCCGCAACTAATAAAAGTAACTTTATTTTTGAATTCCTTGTTTGTTACAACTTTTACATTACACCGGCGAGAAAAATTAAAAGAAAAACCATTTTTATGGTTTTATTTTAATTCTATTAATTGAACTTGAGTGAAAGGTGATTGCTTGGTAATTCAATGCAACGTTAGCACATAGCCTGATAGAATTCCGATTTGCTACAGAAAAATATGCAATTTTTTCAGTCCGTTCTTTCTGTTAAAGTGTGACAACGAGTTCACATGGGGTATTCGCCGTCTAATTTCAAGGATTGTACATTAGGGTGGAGCGAAAAAAAAAAATTTTTTTTAATTAAAAACGGGTAGGTGCCAAAAGTTGCCTTTATGCTAGTACATCAACTGCGTGAAATTTTACCGCTGAAAAAAAATGGCTTGAGTCTGCGCTTTTGCTCTAAAAATCGAAATTTTGGGTAAAATTTATCATTTTTTGACAATTTTTCCAAAAAATTAAAAAAATCCTACAGAGCTGGTTATTATATAAAAGTGTTACTTAAACCTTTATATTTATATCCTTAAGATATTTAAACTATAAAACAATATCTGTAGTCTGTATAATTGGAACAAATCTGACAACTTTTGGTAAAAACCAGCGTTTCCTCTCTACTGGAGCATACAACGAAATGTTGTTTTGAATGCATTTTTTACGTATCTGCTTTCAAAACTATTTTGTATATAACTGGTAGATATGGCTGCATTTCATATCCCACCCGCCCCAGCCACCCAATAATCTAGGCCCAGTGTTTTATTTATGTATTGAATAGTTATTTTTTTTTCCCGAAGAAGGGCATAAGTTTTCTTTGTATCAAAGATGTTTACCTCTTTTTTGTTTTCACTGACATTGGATGCTACTGGAGTGACCTGCTGCACGTATATTTTTATACCTTGTATAACAGAAGAGGAAGCTGAGTAATGTATTAGGTATATATTTAATTGAACCTATTCAGCAGTCTATTATCGTCATTAAATTTTCATACAATTAATACCTTATGATTGGGAGTTCTGTTACCACAACATTTTTTCAACTAATTACATTATATATATAATGATATGCTTAAAAATTGATTGTATGAATTCAGTTTCTAGTATGTCATCAGTTACTGTACCTATTACATTGAATATATTTTGAGAAGCTAGCAGTTTAATATTATGACGATCGTCACTGAGGATTGCAAACAAAATTTGAATGTAAAGCAACAATATTACGAAAGAAGTTTTAGTATTTGTTTTATGCCGTTTCCTGTGTTGTTTCGTAGTCGAGTAATTTCTAGTAAGTTTTTAGACCTATTCTTTAGGTGTGTATTACATTTGGTATAAAATATCCCGCGGTATAAACTCTGATTATACATTTTGTGAGTATATCTATAGACTCTGATTGCCAATCTGTGCTTATATAAAGCAGAAAATTTTATTCGCTTTATTAGCTGTTTTTTTTTTTTTTTTTTTTTTTTTTTTTTTTTTTTGTACGAGATGTTTTCTAAATTCCTATTCTCCATTTCTTCTGAGAAATAGCTTTTCTTATGAATTAGCTTTGAAATCTGCGACAGAAATTTCTAGTCTGTTCTGAGTATCTTTTACTTAATTTGAGAAAATATTTTTTCAAAATTATTATCTATTTTATAAAAAAATTGCAATAGGAAGTGAATAGTACGTAGACAAAGATTTTCTTATTGTTCCAGTGAATCCATGTAGATTATAACGTTTTACATCAACATATCTAATAATTGACGCAGAGGAAATTCACTGGAGTTGAATTAGCATGTGATCCATTATGATACACAATTCTAAGCTTACCCAATGCAAAATGGTTCACAGTGACAAATAGAATTCTCCTAAATTTAAAAGAGTACTTATAGTCAATTAGAATCTGTACATTCTCTCAAAAAGTACCGTAATTTCGGGTGTATAAGCCACGGATCAAACAATTCTTTTTGGACCCAGAAATCTTATTTAGTGATTGAAGACAAATATTTACGGCGATCTAACTAATTATATATGTTTCTTAAAAAATTCTGGGTCGAAAAAGAATAGTTTGGTCTGCGGCTTATACACCCGAAATTACGGTACTGTGAATTATAAGTTTATGTCCAGGACTGTTCACCATAAAAACTTATTCACTTATAAAATGGGGATCTAAATGTTAAAGGGAAATTACCTGGCTACGAAAACACTTAGAAAATAGCATAAAACTAATGCAAAAAAAAGTTTATTACAACAACAGTTGCTCTGCACGTACAGGACGAATTCCCATTGCAATTCTCTGTGACGAACACCAGAAATCACATTAAACAGCTCGCTTCTCAACATATAAAAAATGCAAAAGCAGAATAAATGATGGCATACTTATAGTTGAAATACCTGAAATTATCTTTGAAGCAGGTCATTACGTAAAAAAATATAATTGACTAAAAAAATGTTGTGGTAACTGAACTTCTAATCACTAACATCAACTGGATGCAAGTTTGATAAAGATAATAGATGGACGAATAGATCCCTTTAATAATATTCCCGTACATCACTCTGCTTGTCATTTTTTGTATAAGCTGTAAAAATATACATTAAGATAGTCACAGCAGCATGTGGATACAGAGAACAGATAAACTAGGTGGGTGCATCGAAAACATGCCAAATTTTGATAAAGAAAATCACAAATCAACATACAAATAAAACACTGTACTAAGATAATCGAATAGTTGGGACGAGTGGTATATGAAATACAGCCACCTCCACGACGTATGTGCAAGGTAGTTTTGAAAAGAAGAGCTATATTAAAAGCAACAATTCATTGTATGTCCCAATAGAGTGGTAATGCACTTTTCTTACCAAAAGGTGTCTGTTTTGCTCCAGCTATACGGAATAAAGATATTGTTTTAAAGTTTAAATATGTTAAGCAGATAAATATACAGGTTTAAGTAACATTTTTAAATAATAACCAGCTCTGTAGGAATTTTTTAATTTTTTTGAAAAAATGTCAAAAAATGACAAATTTTACCCAAAATTTCGATTTTTGGAGCAAAAGCGCAGACTCAAGCCATTTTTTTAGCGGTAAAATTTCACACAGTTGATGTACTAGTATAAAGGAAACTTTTGGCACCTACCCGTTTTTGATTTTTAAAAAATAATTTTTTTCGCTCCACCCTATTGTACATGTAGTTTGGTAAAACCTTCGCTTATAATAGGTTAAATATGCCGTCCAGAAAATATTTGACTGATTGCGAGAAATGGCGTGCGATAGAAAGCAGGACAAATTCTCTGAGGGGTCAATAAAGACTTAAAAATTGTCAAACGCATTATGCCAAGAATCTGGAAACGATTTATGAGCACAGACAGCCAGGTCAAGGTAAAAAACGTGCCGAATTTGACTATAAGTTGAAATTTTCAAATTATACAGTTGAAAAAAAAAAATAAAAGAACAATCTAACAAAGGTATTTAATGTTAATTCTGTTAAGAGAACTTCAGTGAAAGGTGATTGGTTGGTAACTGAATGTCAACGTTAGCATATAGTCCAATGAGATTACAGTTCGTTACAGAAAAATATGCAATTTTTTCAGTCTGTTCTTTCCGTTCGAATACAAAAATGGGTGCACGTGGAGTATTCAAAGTCTAATTTCAAGGCTTGTACGTGTAGTTGCATAAAAGTTCAGCTTGTAATAGGTGGAATATGCTATTCAGAAGACATTTGATCGATTGTGAGAAAGGGCGTGCGATAAAAGGAATTGAAGCGAGAAAAACATACTGAGAGGTCAATTAAGACTAAAAAGTAGTCAAAAGCATCATACTAAAAATCTGAAAACGATTTATGTGCACAGACAGCCAGGTCGAGCTAAAACATGAACCAAAATAAATACCTAAGACCGTCATTTGCTAAAAGAAACAAGAAACTAACGTCATTTCAAATTGCAAAGGAGTTCACTGCAGCAACACGAGCTCGACTATCCAGATTTACTGCGAATGATATGCTGCATCAAAACGACTTCATGAAGAAAACCTGTAATTTATATTCCACTAACTCCGGCAGCGAAATGAGTCCGATTTAAGTGGTACAAGGATCATCGTCATTGGAGTACCACGGACTGGAGCCGAGTTCTCTTTACCGATGAATCCTGATTTTGTTTGGAGAGTTAGTACAGACGTGTTAAAAAAACATAAAAATAAAAGCTGCAAACATACATGAAAGGCATCGATAGAAGGTCGTAGATTCATGGCATGGGCGTTTTGAACGACCCCACTGATCTACACATTTTTAATGGAGCAACTATGAATGCTGACATATACAAAGGTGGTTTCTTGATCATCATGCCAAGTTGTCTAATGATCCAATCGAAAGATTTGGAATTTTATACTTATTGATGGTGTGGTCTCGAAGGGCTAGCTTCCACATGGAACATCAAAGTGTCTTTTCCATAGCTGTAGATACCCCTCTCGAAGAAAAATGTCTGGATTCAACATTATCTTTGACCCCAATTATTACATGTGAATGCCCAGTTTAACATTGCTTCAAGAACTTTCATCATGGCAATAAGAGGTTTGTGTATGAAGATCTTGACTAATATTCTGTCTTTAAAAAGATAAACCGAAACCATAAATTGAAGCTGATCCCCATACGAAAGTACCGCCCTTACTGCTGTATGTTGTATGTATGTCGGCCAATTATCTACACCATGGGATATAGGCCCTAAGGGGTGGGATGCCCTCCGTGGGGGTCTTTCTAAGGGAACCTTACCCGTATTTACGCAAGGTTCGAAAAAAAGTACGGAAAACTCCGAACGGTTAGGCCGACGGTCGCGCCTTACTGCTGAACTTGGAGAATGCTCTAAAACTGTTTAGAACCATCTGAAATAAATTGGTTCTGAAATACGATAACAGAAACCACCGTTATTTTTTACACATCCTAATATATTCAAAAAAGTACTGATCCATCACAAATAAATTTGCAACAAAAAATTAACTTTATTAAAAATGACCATATATCGGAAGCAATTATTAGATCGAAAATGGCATAAAAAATAGCGAGACATGAATAGAAACCCAAAAGTTTTATGGCTGTTTTAGACAATTTTAACAAAACTATCTTTTATAGCATGAACTATATTTGATGTGTGTGATTCCTACATTACTAGTTTCTGCAGCAGAAATGGCAAGATTTTTTTCTTAAAGATAAAAAACCTTGCTTCTAATCCTCACATGTGAAATTGATGGCTAACGCGATTGATATTTATCTGAAATCATTATCCATTACAATACAAATTCATTATTCAATAGCAAGAAATTAAGCATGGAAATTGTTGTCTTAACCCCTTGAAGGGCACCGGTATATTATATATACCACTTAATTTTAATTCCATTAAGCCACATTGGCACCGGAATTTTAGTATTAAGTTTTATTTTTTACAATATACGTGAAAAATAGCTTTTACTTACTATCATATAAAGGGTATAGCGAGGTAAGAATGGCGAAATGGCCCCCATGGTCAATGACTGAATTATTATTTGTACTAGTATCAGCACTCTAAAAGAATACAAAATGCAAGGTCATTGACCCCCCATCTTGACCTGTCTTTAAGATATTCGAGAAAGTTCGTACGCGCGCCGTTATTTTTTAAATGTATTTTTCTAAAAAACTATAAAAGCTAGAAAGATGGGACCAATTGCGTATATTGAGAGATACTTTGAAAAAATTTTCATATTTTTTTCAGAGTTTTCGTGAAATGACATCTGTGCAAAATAATGAAACAAAGTATAAATCTTTTATTTTAGTAGTGTTCTGTTATGTTTACCGCGCCAAAAAAAATACATAATATTCTTTAATTTATATACTTATAGCACACAAAAAATGATCAAAATCAAAGAGGCGCTTTTTGAGTAATATCTAAGAATAGAAAAGGTTAAAATAAAAATTCTAAATAGAAAAGGAAGAAAAAAAGAAAAATTGATACCGGACAAATTTAAAAGAAAAAGTAATACTCATATACGGTTAGTGAGGCACAGACATACAGGTATTGAGTGAGTAAGGTAGTGAAATTAGCGGTCGCTCCGACGTAAATACCCATTATGATATTCGTAGGGAGATTTTGCTGTTTTAATCCATCAGTCAGTGGATAGTTATTATAAAACTAGAAGATAGCCCGTCAAAATGATGTGTTTGCATTTTTAAAGGATTATAAAAAATTATAACAACTGTGGTCAATCATAGCCATTTTAGACTGAAACAATTTTGATAAAACAGCGATTAAACTTGGAGAGAAAAAAATCTAACAAAAAAAAAAAAAAAAAGAAAAAGAAAAAAGAAAGAAAGAAAATTTCAACAGAAATCTGCATTTAAAACTATAGCAAAACTACCTGGTAGATGGGGGTGGGGATTATAATGAAATTTAAAACGCACCCGCGGTTTGCTTAAATAAAAAGTTTTAATTAAATATTGTTTTTGAAATCGTGAAAAGATATCAAAGCAAAGAAAATGTAGAGACATCATTTACAGCTCCCACTGTGAATCTGACCAATGAGAACACTCCATTACGACTATGGAACGATTTAATTGGTCAGAAAATAGATTGCCTTTTAAATCGGAGATAACTTTTCACAATGTTTTTTATACATTTGAAATTCTCAAGAGTCATTCACGGCTGTAAAGAAAAAAAAATTAAAGCAACCCGAATATAAAAATTTTAACAATATTGCATTTAAAACGCACCTTTGCTTTCCTTTAATAAAAAGTTTTAATTAAATATATTTTTTGAAATCGTGGAAAGATTTCAAAGCGAAGTAAAATGTAGTGATATCATTTACAGCTCCCAATGTAAATCTGACCAATGAGAACGCTCCATTACGACTATGAAACGTTTTCATTGGTGAATGAGTTTCTTTTTCTCGTGGATAGGTTGACCCCGGAAGGGTTTTATATATACTAGCAAAAGCCATGCTTTGTTTGGATTCGCGAAGTATTATGCTATACGATAAATATTTGAAAGTAATAATATATTTTTTAAATTACTTTTGCATCCTTATTAAGCAAAAATATAATTTTATGTTTCGGCACATTTTAATTTAAAAATTTACTTTTACCAAATAACTAAAAATTTCCTCAGATTGTTTATTAATGATATAAGACTGGTATAAATAATAATATTTTCGAAGTAGAATTATACAAAATATTAATTTTATTTGTTTACAATTCTTTTATTGCCACTTCACAAAAATATAATGCAATTCTTTTAAAATTCTTAAATATCGTCTGCTTAAATGATTTCACAAAATAAGAATAAATTGTGTATTTGAATTCCTAACACAGAAAAATACTTTTATAATTGAATGTTAATAGGAAAATTTTCACAAATTTTAATTCATTAAAAATATGCTATAATTTTTCTAAAAAAAAAAGTATTTTATAAATTTTATAAAATAAATCACGAAACTATACATAATTAAAAGGAATGAGCATAGTTTGAAAATCTGAAAGCAGTTTTTGAGATATTTTGTCAGAATAATGAAAATATATTTTATTCATTTAATGATGATTCTAGCTATAATTACTGACCCCATGATTTAAGTTTTTCTTCTGAAAACGTACGTGTTTTACTTTTTATTTGAAAAAATGCGTTTGTAATGGAAAAACATGTAAAATAAATTAATTAAAATAATAATTTTTTGAAAAGTATTTCTGTAAAAAAAATAATATTCTGCAAATCTACAGATCATAATTTATATTTGTGTTTAATTTCAAGTCAAAATACTGTATAGTTTTTTTGTAAGGCGTACGACAAAATGTCATTTGAGTGGCCTAGTAGAGGATTCGCTTCGCTCATCCTAATAATACGATTTTACGTATCTTTTATTAGTCTTGCTGTGTCAAGACAACAATACATAAACAATTGACTGGTTTGTCATAATTAGGTGAGAATAATTGTTTACGGCCGCCGAAAGTTCTACGGTGACAATAATGTTCGTGCAATGTAAAGTTTGTGACATTTTTGTGCATAAAGTTCGTGGAAGAAAGAAAGTTATCGCTACTGAAGAGGATGCTAGATTATATAGTGACTCGAATAAAAAACAGTTTCTGTTGGTGACATAGGGGGCACTCGCGCAAAATTTCCCGAAGCTATCATGATTAAGAATTAAGGTTGTATTCAAAATTGGTTATTTTATAACTCATTTTTAAATTCAATTTTGTTCTCAAACGCATTCAATTGGCAGTCTTTTGTTATTAAGAACTATATAATATACCGTATTAGTCGATTTTTTAATAAAGTCAGAATTATTTCAAAATATGTTGTCAAAATGAGCATTTGATCCGAATTTAGCTTAAGATGATTCAGATAAAACCAGTCCTTACAGAAAAATGAAATTAAAAAATTTTCAAAAGAGGACAAATAAAGTTGTTAAACTGGGTTTATCTGTAATCAAATTTTCTTTTTTGTTGTTGAAATGAGCACTCTTCGAAATCTACCTCCGCCTATAGGCCAAGCCGACAGGGATTTTTTAAATGATGAAGTCAAAATTGTAATAAATGAAAATAATGATGTTTGAAATCTTATTTATGATGTAATTATAATAAATAATTCTAAAAAAGACCTCTTTAGCTAGTTCCTACCATCCGTGATCTCACTTATTAAAATCATAATTACTCAAAGAAGCACCTCTTTGATTTTGATCAGGTTTTGCGTGCTATAAATATATAAATGAAAGAACATTATATACATATATATATATATTTGGCGCGGTAGACATGATAATGATAGGTCTAACTATAATTATCATCATCTCTACTTTCATTAATTACAACATTGACTCCATCGCTTAAAAATTTTTTACGCAGAATTTCAATAGGACAAGCATACATGGGGTGTAGGTCGGGGCGATCGCTAGTTTCATCGCTCCACCCACTCACTAGCTCTATTTCAATGTCCCACTAGCAGTGTTTCTGACACACGCTAGCCGTATATCAGTGTTACTTTTTCTTTTAAATTTGTCCGGTATCAATTTTTCTCTTTTTCTTCCTTTTCTATTTAGAATTTTTATTTTAACCTTTTCTATTTTCTTCTTAGATATTACTCAAAAAGCGCCTCTTTGATTTTGATAATTTTTTGTGTGCTATAAGTATATAAATTAAAGAATATTATGTATTTTTTTCGGCGCGGTAGACGTAACAGAACAGTAGTAAAATAAAAGATTTATACTTTGTTTCAATATTCTGCACAGTTGTCATTTCACGAAAACTCTGAAAAAAATATGAAATATTTTTCAAAGTATCTCTCAATATACGCAATTGGTCCCATCTCTCTAGCTTTTATAGTTTTTCAGAAAAATACATTTAAAAAATAACGGCGCGCGCACGAACTTTATCGAATATCTTAAAGACAGGTCAAGATGGGGGGTCAATGACCTTGCATTTCGTACTCTTTTAGAGTGCTGATACTAGTACAAATAATAATTCAGTCATTGACCATGGGGGCCATTTCGCCATTCTTATCTCGCTATACCCTTTACGTTTAATTTTTAAAACACGGAACTCGCAACCACCACCTTCATTTAACCCTTTCCGGCGCAAGCAAATTCTGCTTAAAAAATAAGAAAATGTTGTTTGACACCGGAATTTTAAAACGACTTTTATAGAAATTAAGAATTTCCAAATTCACGCTTTCATTGTAAAAGCAAAATTTCTATAAAATATTCTTGGTGCCGTTTGCAAGTTTGGAATTAAAATTAGGTGTTGCCGGAGTGGTAACACTGCGCCGGAAAGGGTTAAAGATTTTACAATATTCTTCTGCAGTGAAATACTTTGAAAATATTCTTAAATTTTAGTGGTAGAATTGTGCTAACCCTAAGTCAAAAAATTTGAAAAAAAATTACTTAAAAAATTATTTTTGTCGTTGTAATTTTTTTTCAAAATTTATATTTTAAATATTTTTTATTTTTTTTATTTTAATTAGTATTTTTAAAAATGCTCAATCAAAATTAAAGCTTACGTATTTTTGTTTATTTAAATGAAAAAATAAATATATTCTACAGATAATATTTCAAATTATAACGATTTTAAATTACTCAACTTTTTCAATAAATTTTAAATTATTATTTTTTAATTATGAGAGTTTTATCATGTTCTTTTTCTTTTACTAATGATATGGTTAACCATCACAAAAAAATTCAAAATTGTAACTCAATAAATAAAAATTCTTTTAAAATGTATCCCGGACCTGCTTAAGGAGACAGTTTACCTTTTCAACAATTTTATTTATTTTTAAAAATAAGGTTAACTCACTGTATTTCAGTGTTTAAAAAAAAGTTCATTTTGAAAAAGAATTTTAACTGCATATTTAATTAAATTTTTTAAAATGTTTAAAAAACGGATTGTTTAAAAATCCCTACTATTTTTTAAATGTTAATATCTTTGCCCAATTTTTAAAAATATTTTAAAATATTTATTACACAAGACTGCGTATGGATTTTGAATATATATATATATATTTTTTTTACTGATACATGCACATGCAGTGTAAAATGATCAAATAGCACATCTTCATATGCTTTTTTAACCCCCCCCCCCAAAAAAAAAAAAACTGATTGTTAATTCCATACACAGATTCATTACACATCATCACCTAAGAATAATAAAGTTCTAACAGTTGTTCAAAAAAAAAATGACTTTTTGACATAAATTATGGTTGCTTTCGACAATTTCTGATAAAACGCAGGAATACTTTCATAGATGCAAACAGAACCTTCCTATGCCAAAAAGTAATTTTCTTTCTTTTTCTTTCTTTCTTTCTTTTTTTTTTAAGGCTATTAGAATCTTATTATTATCAGGTGACGATATATAATAAACACTTACAAAAGTATTAGCATTTTGAAAACATGAAAGTGAAGAAAATATGAATATGGAAAAAAAAGCTGTTTAAAGTTTTCATTTGCGTGGGGGAATTGGGCTGGTTATATTAACAAAATTTACAATATCTCGCGATATAATTACCGTATGTGGTAAAAATGGAAGTGTCAAATATTCACAATTAAACGTACTTTCATTTAATATAAAAAATTTACATTTTGACAAATTTTGAGGTAAATTATCCCCATAACTACATTAAGATTTTCACATTTTTTACAAATTACGATAGGAGAATCACAACCAATACTAGCAAAATATCTCTTAAATTTTGTGCAATTTTCTGTATGCCAAAAACGAGTCGAGGGAAAAATATTATTATATTGTTTTCTGATCTAATGCTATCTTTTTCTCTCAGCGATATTATTTTTAGGTGCGTTCGTAATTATATAAATGCTTAATATTTATAGTCGTCGTCTGGTCCGCCCGACTGTCCGCATGTAACAGTGCAAAAACTACAAACCGAATGGTTTGAAATTTAAAATATACAGTCATTGCAGAATTTGTTCGAACCATTTCAAATTTTATGAAAATCGGATGAATAGTTTAATCACAGAGACAGTGTAAGTATTCTGTTATATTACTGCCAATCGTGAAAAATAGTTTCAGGAACATTTTAATGGTGTTACATCCTTTCGAATACATTTGAATTGATATGTATTTATGAAGTGAATTGAAGTATGCATTCTGTAGAATATGCGGTGAAAAGAATATTTATTATTTATTTGCATGAAGGCTCACACAAAAGAATTCCGTTATAAAACGGTATAGGGAGAAACATTGTTTACGGCATATTTTAATTACCGTAATTTCGGGTGTATAAGCCGCGGATCAAACAATTCTTTTTCGACCCAGAATTTTTTAAGAGACAAATCTAACTTCTTAAATCGACGTAAATATTTGTTTTCAATCACTGAATAAGATTTCTGGGTCCAAAAAGAATTGTTTGATCCGCGGCTTATACACCCGAAATTACGGTATGTTAAACTGTTTCACACATAATGAAATTGGTACACGTTACTGAGGTTACACTCAGTGGAGCATACATTATTAAGCCTTGGTGGGGGCTAGCGTATAGAGATCTATATTTTGATGAAAAGGCTCGGAAATCAGACAAACTAGGTTTTTTTTCTTTTTTTTTAAATTCAAAATGGATTAGATATGTCGCGCACAGACATACAGTTAGGAGCAGGCATTCAATGAAACCTGGAGGTGGGGCTCTGAAAAATTTTGATGGGGCTAATTCTGAAGCCTTAAACCTTTTTGATAAATAAAATGAAAATATTGTTTTAAATGGTGAATATTAAAAATGTTAATATTTCAAATTTTATAAGAAAAGTTATAAATAAGAAACAAATTGTCTAACGATTAGTATTTATAAAAATTTTTACTTTGAAGAAACTGTTAAAAATAATAAAAATTTTCATAATTTTAAAAAACTTTAAATAGTTACTCTAGTCTCGCTGTCTGGGAGGGGCTTCAGCCCCCTTAGCTCCCCCCGTGGGTGTGCCAGTGGTTACACTACAAGTTACTTCCTGCATAGTAGAAAGTGCATAGTATTTACAGGGACACATAAAAGATTTCAGATTCTATACTTTACTCGAAATACTGTACATTAGCGATGATTGCTGGAAGTGCTGTGATTTTAAGTTTCACTAAATTTTTGCATATTTGTGCGTATAAAGGCTGTAGATCATATACAGTGTTACACAAAATAAGAATTACTGGAGCGAAAATAGTGTAAATGTGATTTTTAAATGTATTATGCACTATACTGTACTAAGCGATACTATATTGTATCCGAAGCATTGTATATTAGCGATGATTACTAGAAGTGCATTTTAGCACTTTCCAACAAAGTTGAAAAGTACTTGTCGGTTTGTCTGTCCATCTGTTCTCGCTCTAAATCCCGTACATATACTCGAATTTTCATGCAATTGATAAAGCTTATTTAGAGTCACCAAAGCATGTTTGGTATTGAATATGAAATATGTACAATTAATGGTTTATTTACAAGGACATCAAAAGAGTTCGATTACATTATGGTATATGCGGGAAAAATCGTTTCGAGAATATTTTAATGACATTATGCTATTTCAAATGTATCGAAACTGATATAAATCACTGAATTTCATTACGATCACGATAAAACAGAGCATTCATGGCTTTTTTTTTTATTAATTTACAGGGACACATAAAAGGAATCAGTTTTGCGTAATAATTGCTGGAGAATACGTTTTAAAATTTGGTTTGCGTTTTTAAATTTATTTAGTTTTTAGCTCGCAGGCTATCAAAACCTGAGAGCTTATGTGCCTACCCGTTCTGTATGTACGTACATATGTATGGTGATGAAGCGCCTCCATGATTAGTTTTGGGTGTTCATTAGTTAAGTATAACGGGGGGGGGATAGCGGGTAATCCCTTTTAAATGAGTTTTTTACGTAGAGTTTACCGATAAGCTTCAAATTTTGGATATAGATTCATTTTTATAAGGTGCTTTCCTGTTTTGTTTTGGAGATTCATTGGTTAAGTAAAAAAGGGGAATTTGGAGGCGACCCCTCTTAATTCAGGTAAATGGATTCTTCATGCCGAATTAAACGATCTTTTTCAAATTTTATACTGATTAAACGCTTCTTTAATTTGTTTTGGGAGTCATTTTGATATGTATAAAAGGGGTAACGGGCAATTACTTCCTCTTAAATTAGGTAAATGGGTTTTTATGCAGAATTATCCGATTTACTTTAAATTTTAGATGTAAGTTCTTTCTGGCAAGACAAATCCCAGAATAGTTTTGGGGTATAATGATTAAATATAAAGGGGTGAATAGAGCACAGCCCCTCTTAAATTAAATAAATGGGTTTTATGCAGAATTATATGATTTGCTTCGAATTTTGAATATAGGCTCATTATGATAAGGCATATCGCTGATTAATTTTGGTGGTTCATTAAATTAAGTATAAAGCATAGAAATGGGGGAGCTAATCCCCCCTTAATTTGTTTTATGAAGGGCGTTATTCCTTGAAAAAATGAGGCTGTAGTATACAATTAGTGTGAATAGCCTGCGAGTTCAGTGTCATCAGTTTAACTGGGCAATATTTTGCCTATTACTCTTTAGATATAAATTCAATACCTCATATACAGGACTGCACAAAAGTATTCGCATACCATTCTCTTTAATATTGGAAATTGTTGAAGGGGAATTTTCATCTGAAATATATGTATCGCTTAAAAGAACTAAATTTTGGAATACATGTTGTTAATACATTATATGGCCAAAGGTTACTAGCAACTTGCGATTTTAGGCATTTTGTTAAACATCTAGAAAAATACATGAGGAATTTTCCTGAAACTCCAGGTGTGTAAACATAACAGTAAAGGTCATATATTATCGTGAAGAGTTTTTTCCGAAACTCCATAGGCGAAGCTCCATTTTGGATAACGCAACCCTATCAAAATTAATGTAGCAAAAGCGGTCAAAGTGCAGATTACGATTAAGTGGCCTGTTATAATAATGTGTGCTCATTTTTGTGTGGATAGAATGTATACTCGTACAGAAATTAAGGTTTTTATAAAAAGAATAAGTCATAAATTTTGCAAAGTGTTTCGCTTATAATTTGCATAGTTCTTAATATAAAAAAATGTTCTGTAAAGAAAATATGACAAACAACATTGTTACACGATACCCTGTAATCAGAATTAAAAAATAATAAAAATTGTATGAAAAATGAGCAGTTTTATCAAATAATTTTTCACCGCGCATGCGTCAACGCTATCAAAATTTCATTTGTATATTGTATTAGCTAAACGTATAGAGCAACTTTTGTAAAAGTCTCAAAAACATAGGCTTAGAAATTCTGAAAATTATCGTCGATAGAATAAGAAAATAAGTCCGTTGTTCCCAAAATAGGTAGAATAAGTTCTAAATCCGTTATTCTTAAAATGAAGCAAAAAAATGTGGGGTTGTATACAAATATGTGCCATATTTTGCATTCTATATTGACACTAATCAATATATTTATGGATACAGCTCCTCATCATTTTGCTTTATTTTGGCGAATAACGGATGTTGCCCTTATTCTATGACGATCACTTTCAGAATTTTCAAGCTATGTTTTTGGGACTTTCACAAAAGTTGCTCTATACATTTAGCTAACACAATTTGGAAATAAAATTTTGATAACAATTACGCATGCGCAATGAAAAATTATTTAGTAAACCTGCTCATTTTTCATACAATTTTTATTATTTTTTTAATTCTGATTACAGAGTATTGTGTATAATGTTATTTGTCATTTTTTCGGAAAAAAAAAAAAAAAAAAAAAAAAAAAACATTGTTTTATATTAAGATCTCTGCAAATGATAAGCAAAAAACTTGGCAAAAATTTTTGGGAATATTTTTATGAAAACCTTAATTTCTCTACGAGTATACATGCTATCCACATAAAAATGAAAACATGCATTACATTAATCCACTTAATCATAATTCACTGTTTGAACGCTTATGCTACATGAGTTTTGACAGGATTTTCCAAAATATATTCTTTTTTTTTCAATTTGCTGATGGTCCCCTATGTAATTTCGGGAAAAAATCTTCACGGAAATATATGATCTGTACTATTATGTTTACGCACTTAGAGTTTCAGGATAATTCCTCATATATTTTTCTAGATATTTAACAATGTCTAAAATCGCAAGTGGCAGGTCACCTGTGGCCACACTGTAAAAAAAAATTCAAGAGGTTACTAAAATTTTTTTAGTAAATTTGTATTCCACAGAATTTTTTAGTAACCATTACAAACTTTTTTTTTGCAAGTGAAACAAGTATAAATTCTTTTGTAAATTGAACAAAAGAATTTTTTGTATAACTAACTTAAAAATTTTTAGTATGAGCCACCAAGCAAATTTTAGTAATAGCTCCAAAATTATTTTTAATAACCATTACGTGCGCCCGAAGGGCAGGAGGTTCCTTCGAGCTGCATTCAGACTTCTGAAGCGGAAGATTTTCGGCAAAACTGCAAGAGATGGCAGCACCAAACGATGCTAACTGCTCTGACAGCATTTTCATAATCCATTTACTAACGAGTACTTGCACTACATATATTCGGGGTGTATTTGGCAGTGGCCAGTATCGAACCCGGGACCTTTTAGTCTGGAGTCCGTTACTATAACCACTATGCTATCAAGGCCACACCAAGTGAGTTTTAGTAATAGTTATTGAAAATATAAAACTATTAACTCTCTTCGTTGCTAACTTTTTTCTAGTAATTCTCACAGATTTTCTTGTAACCGACTAAGATTACTAAAAATTTTTTAGTAATTAAAAGGATCACTAAAGTTTTTTTTAGTAGATCGACCTTTTTTTTTTTTACAGTGCATATAGTGTAGATACAAATCTCTATATCATATATAGCAGTGATGCACAACCTTTTTGCCAGAAAATTGTTTCCCACCAGAATATTTGAAAAGAGTCGTTTGCTTTATTTAATAGCAAATATTTCGTCATTATCATAAGGAAAATGATTCTGTATGAAAATAGTGGTAGCTTTGTGGCCCGCGGGCCAAAGATTGTGCACCACTGATATATAGGGCTGCTAAAAAATTCAGATAATTTTCCGATTGTAGATGGGAACAGCTGAAATTCTGTTTTGACATGCGTTATACATTTCCATATGGTGAAATGAGACGTAATATTTTAATTTTTTAAACGCTGCTGTTTTGTTACATTATTCTAAATGTGTTGGAAAGTGCTTCATAATCTATGCTTGACGCATGAATTTTTTCTTTCTTGTTAGTTGAGATATGAGTTTTTAAGTTTAGTTGAAGTTTTGCATATTACAATGTGTGCATAAATACCGTAAAGTATATGCGAGGGTACACAAAAGAATTCGTAAGGGTTACTGAGTAAAAGTGTTTTTTAAAATGAGTTATGCATTTTTATGCTGAACTACATTTAGTATACTTAGGTATGTTTGTAGAATATAGATAAACTGATATACTGGGCCACACAAAGAATTGGATACATGGCCATTTATGGAGGATAATCTCTGGAAATGTGATTTCAGTAGTTTTAAGCTTTTCTATCTCTTAATCAAAGTTTGACTAAATAGTATTTATTTATTTGAATAACATACATCTAACTTGTGTGCTTGACATGATAGTCTGCTTATAAGTCATCGTCAATATACAAGGACGAGATAGCACAAGGAAATTTACATCACGAGAGACATACAACCAGGAGCTCCACACAAAGTGTGTGTGCAATGGAGCCAGCGGAAATCGAACCCACAACCTCCAGATTAGCAGAGCGGCGTCTTAACCACTCGGCCACAGAGGCCCGACTAAATAGTGACATGTACATGAAGATAATAGTTTAAAATACAGGGCTGTACAAAAGTATTCAAGTATGTTTCCATATATTGGCATAATTGCTTAGAATTATATTTGAACCTGTTATGAGTTTTAACACTTTTTAACATAGTTAAAATGTGTTTATGAATTCGGATTGCTTGTCCCGAACTCTAATCTGTGTTTATATAGTAGTTGGTTTGCTCTGTAATTGACATATGTTATTGAGATTTGATTTACTATGCCATGATCGGTATTGGAAATAAACTATGTAACGTTCATATTTTATTTATAGAGACATTCAAAAAATATTCCATTGCATTATAGTCTATGGGAAAATGTCTTAATCATATAAATACGTACCACTTATAGTCATCGCCTGGTGCGGCTGTCCGCATGTTACAGCGCAAAAGCTACGCAATCGAATGGTTTGATATACAAAATATATAATCGTTGCAGAATTTCGACGAGTTATTTCAAATTTTATAAAAATCGAATTAAAAGTTAAATGAAAGTAATAAAAGTTTTCTTAATTTTATTAAATCCCATCATACTTAAATAATTCAATGATATCCAGTGATAGGTAATAACTTTAGGTTATCATGGTGATTATGTCTTATTTAGGATGAAATCCTATTATTTCCACATTACAGAATTTAACACATACAGGGTGAATAAGATTAATGTCTCATTTTCAAAATGCTGTAATAAAAAAAGAACCACTGGTCAGAATGACTTTAAATTTGAACTGAAAATACTGGAAGAAGGGGGAAATGGTATGGCATAAGGAAAATATTTCCATGGTGTATCAATAGATGGTGCTGTTAGAGGCGTACTACACAAATTAATTTAGACTCATGCACACGATACATTGCATGTCGCATAAAAACATGCAGTATTTGGCGTTCCCCTCATATTGCAACTGAGCAGCTTGTCATAAGCCTCTCATTGTAGGATCGCGCTCAGCTGGTGAAGCTCTTTTACTAGAACTACGAGTGTGCGCTTGTATCTTTAAAGAAATTCCACTTATTAAAGGGTATGAAAAAAGGCTGTGGGTCCGATGTCTACAAAGAGTCTGTTGAATATGGTTAAAAAATTCGAAGAAATGGGTAGTTTTAAAGTGAAATCTGGAAGAGAGGAAATCAATTGCTTCGACATCAGTAGATGTTGTCGTAGCATTAGAGAAAGAGTGAGCTGTGGTGTTCAAAATTGCAGTGCACGGGCAATTGCCTGATCTTTAGACATCCCTGTGAGCACAGTGCATAAAAGTGTAAGCAATATCCTGCATTGCTGTCCTTACAAAATTATTCATCTTTTGGAGTTATTTCCTGCTGACCTGCCACGAAAACAGACATTGGAATTTTTCGCTCATATGAAAGTAAAAATGAATGGTCATGGAACATTTTGTGGACAGACGAAGCCCATTTTCTTCTCCGAGGATTTGCCAACACACAAAATTGCAGGATATGGACAAAAAAAAAAAAAAAAAAAAAAAAAAAAAAAAAATCCATTCGCAACTCAACCAGTACCGATACATTCGCCAGCTGCAACTATGTGGTGCGGGTTGATTGCATCGTGTATGATAGGACCGTTTTTTTCAAGGTGATGTGTCTTGCGGATCCTGTTACCTGTACCTGAATGGTAAACGGTATAAGAATCTTTGCGCAACGAGTTCACTCCAACACTTCAACAGCATGCATGTCTGGATAGAATAATTTTCATGCAATATGGTGCCCCTTCGCGCATCGCAAAGCAGCCATGCAACTGCTTAAGAGGCATTTCTGAAATGATCGACTTATCAGCTATCATTGTCCAACAGTCTGGCCTCCAAGATCACCAAATCTCAATCCCTGTTATTTCTGGTTGTGGAGTTACCTTAAAAACGTTGTGTACAGTGGTCCGATGACAAATTCGGCAGAATTGAAGGCACAGATTACGCAACACATCCACAACATCAACCCAACAGTTGTGGAACGGTCTGTTGTGGAACATGCTGTTTATCGGCTTTAACTTGAGATGGACAATGGTGGACAGCATATGGAACATGCATGCCACATGTCTAGAGATAGTTAAAAACCGAATCATTACGTGCTATTTATACAGATTTTGGCCCAAGTACAGTTAAAAACCAATTTTTCCCGTTCATTGTGGTACGACCGTGGTGGATCGGCTTTCTACCAACAGTACCACTACTGTTGATTGATTTTGAAGTCATTTTTTCCGTCAAACAACCGAGACAATTCAAGCACATTGATCAGTATGGTTGGTTTACTGTGCAAATTCAAGTTCTTCGCACCTTATACAGTAACTCATGACAAAGTCGCCGTATTTCGATTAAAAATGTCACTTGTAGTCGGATCTACTTTCGTAATGCCGCTTACAGTGCCATCAATTGATACACTTTGGATTTTTTTATTTTTTATACCATACAGTTTTCCATTTTTTTACTATTCATTTCAAATTTGAAGTCATTCTGACCAATGATTTTTTTTTTTTTACAGTATTTTGACAAAAAGGGGAACTTTAATTATAATCACCCTGTATAATCGAAATAAATTTTGTATCATGTATTTTTGCATAAAAAAGCAAAAACTAATGCACCAAGACCTGAATATTTATAAAACTTAGTTATAGTACGAACGCACATAATTTGCCACATTTGATTTAAAGTTTCCGACTTGTTTACAGTGGGAATGAATTGATCCCTACACTTACAGCCAACTGTACGAAAAAAATAAAACTGATGATGCTTAGAAGATATTTAACTGTACTCGACCAGAAAATGAAAGAGAATACTCTCGGCATTTTATATCGAGATATATCAAAGTCACAAATGAAATAAGCCGAGCATATTTTTTCAATAAATATTAATATATGATTTGCGTAAATGTGATTTTTTTTTTTTTTATAGTCAATTAAAAAATGTCATAAACAATTAATTCTCAAGCTGAATTTTTTATATTAACTAAGTGCTGTTAAGTTAACTTTAGCGCACAGATAATTAAAGCAATTAATTGTAATAAATAACTTAATGTGCCTTTTCTAAGATTTTTATTCTCTTTAGAAGTTTCAAGTGCAACGTTTAATTCAAGGAGTTTTATAATCCAGTTGTTTCTCATATTAATCTTCTCGTGACCAGCGTTTCTATATAAATATATTTTTTTAGGTACCACTGTTTTTGGATAGTAATTTTTGCGTTAACCTTACTTAATCACTCAAGTTCTGTGACCAGATAATTCGAAAACAGTGGTATTCAAATTCAAGTTCTTCGCACCCTATACAGTAGATATACGTACCATTTGATGCAAAAGCTTTAACCCTTTGCGCTCTGGTAGAGAAATTTCTTCAAAATTCCAAATGTCACATTGGCACCAGTATTTTGCAAAGAAAAAAATTGGTTAAACATATACACGAAAAAATGCATTAAACCTTTTTCAAATAAATTTGGTCAAATTTTCTGGCGCCATTATGACATTTTGGAATTGAAATTAAGTGGTAGAAAATTCAACCATCAGAGCTCAAAGGGTTAACCGAATGTATTGTGTTTTAACCAAGTATTTCCCATATATTTAGCCCTCTGCGCTTACCCGCATTTACCTAATCACTTCTAAAAACTTTCTGGTTCACACATTAAAATGATTCAAAACTTTTCAGCTCAACTCGTAATTTTTGGAAATAAATGCTATCTAGGCAGGTTACATACTAAGGCGATTCAACAAGTTTCATGATTTGACGGAAAAAACAGGTTTTAAAAAGATTTGAAATGCTTTTCTCTGTTTCGAACTTGTTTTTCCTCGAAGGTCGCATTTCATATTCTTCACATCGTTTAATATGCGAGCAATCTTAGATACATATTTATAATATAAATTCCATGCGCTGTAGCTATTTCCTAAACATTTTCCCATGTAACAGAAACCTTTAAGAAAATCCAAAGTAGTTCTGTAGTTACCGACGAACTGGAAACATTACCCGTATAAGATGAGAAAATTTTAAAGAAAAATGAATCGGAAACTTCATAAAATTATAAGATTACAAAATTAACAGAAATATCTTTACTAAAATTTACAAAAAAAAAAAAAAAAAAAAAAAAAAAACACTTTATATTCCCGTAATTTTGCGCGTATCTGCTGCATTTCAGATAAGTCAATTTCCTTACAGAATTTATTTTAAATAAAATGTGACTTCCGTTTGTTAAGCATTTATTTGACTTCTTTTTTTTACAATAAAATTTCCATTCTGAAAAAGACTTAACTGAGCTGTGGCATATGCGCTCGAAATTACGGTAAGAAAAAAAATCCATGAACTTAGAGAAACTATTGTTTTCTGACATTTATGATTGGTTCTTCTCTATATATTTTGAATTCTGGATAATGATGAGGTAAAGCGTAAATAATGCTTGTATTGAATGGTTCAAAATTTAATATTTTTAAAATAAACAAAGATAGTAGAAATATATTAGTCTCTCTCTATATATACAGGGTGATTCTATTTTTTTTTTTTTTTTTTTTTTTTTTTTTTTTACAAAAAAAGAGGGGTGATAGTACACATCAAGACAAACAATATTAAATAGGAGACCAAGGGTCCCAAATGTTTTCCAAAGGAGATAGCCGCCATTAAAGTTTAGGGACCAAAATTTCAAATAAACATAAAAAACGGAAAAATCGGTCGATTGATTTGCGGTTTTTACTAAAACTATTCTTTATGTTGGCATTTTCTTGAAATTAAATTATAAAGATAAATTTCGAAAAATGCCAATAGAGAGCGCTTTAGACTTTGGAGTAACAAACAACTATTTTTTGCCGGTATTTTTTGCATCTCATTAAACGTTTTCGTAAGCATAAACTCAAACTTAAATTTTGAGCTCAAAATCTGAAAATTGGGAGTAGTTAAATAGCACAAATTGAACTGTGTTCAGAGGGTTAAAATTTCAAATGATTTCAAAAAACGGAAAAATTGGTCCATTGATTTGCGGTTTTCACTAGAACTATTCTTTATGTTCGTATTTTCTTAAAAATAAATTATAAAGATAAATTTAAAAAAATGTCAATGGAAAGCGCTTTAGACTTTGGAGTAACGAACAACTATTTTTTGCCGTTATTTTTTGCATCTCATTAAATGTTTTCGGAAGCTTAGACTTAAACTTAAATTTTGAGCTCAAAATCTGAATAGCAGGGAGTGGTTAAGTAGCACAAACTGAACTGTGTTTAAGGGGGAGGGGGAGGTTCAAATTTAAATTAATTATAGAAAATGGAAAAATTGGTCGATTCATTTGCGGTTTAAAATAAAACTATTCTTTAAGTCAGTATCTTCTTGAAAATAAATTTTAAAGATAAATTAAAAAAAATTCCGTTAGAGGGTGCCTTAAACTTCAGAGTAACCAACATTTCACTTTAACCATTATTTTTTGGCTCTAATGAAATGCTTGCAAAAGCTTTTTAAATGTTTTCCGGAAGCTTAGATTTCTACTTAAATTTTGAGCTCAAATTCTGAATCGTTGTGAGGGGTTAAGAAGCGCAATCTGAAGTGTGTTCAGGAGTTGAAATTTAACCCTCCTTCCTCCTCAAACACAATTTAATTTTTCGCTACTTAAACACTCCCAACGATTCAGAATTTGAGCCCAAAATTTAAGTCTATGCTTTTGAAAGCATTTAATGAGATTAAAAAAATAACAGTTAAAAATAGTTGTACGCTACTGGAAAGTCTAAGGCGCCCTCTATCGGCATTTTGTGAAATTTATCTTTAAAACTTATTTTCAAGAAATTGCTGATTTAAAAATTAGTTTTAGCGAAAACCGCAAACGAATTGACCAATTTTTCAGTTTTTTACAGTCATTTGAAATTTGAACCCTCTGAACACAGTTCAGTTTGTCTACTTAACCACTCCCAGCTATTCAGATTTTGAGCTCAAAATTTAAGTTCAAGTCTAAGCATACGAAAGCATTTAATAAGATGCAAAAAATAACGCCAAATAAGAGTTGTTCGTTACTCCAAAGTCTAAAGCGCCCTCTATCGGCATTTTTTGAAATTTATCTTTATAATTTATTTTCACGAAAATACCTAAATAAAGAATAGTTTTAGTGAAAACCGCAAATCAATCGACCAATTTTTCTGTTTTTTATAATCATTTGAAATTTGAACCCTCTGAACACAGCTCAGTTTGTCTTACTTAACCACGATTTTGAGCTCAAAATTTAAGTTTGAGTCTAAGCTTAAGAAAACATATAATGAGATGCAAAAAGTACCGGCCAAAAGTAGTTGTTCGTTACTTCAAAGTCTAAAGCGCCCTCTATCAGCCTTTTTTGAAATTTATCTTTATAATTTAATTTCAAGAAAATGCCGACATAAAGAATAATTTTAGTGAAAACCGCAAATCAATCGACCAATTTTTCCGCTTTTTACGTTTATTTGAAATTTTGGTCCCTAAACTTTAATGGCGGCTATCTCCTTTGGAAAACGTTTGGGACCCTTGGTCTCCTATTTAATATTGTTTGTCTTGATGTGCACTATCACCCCTCTTTTATTGTAAAAAAAAAAAAAAATTAAGAATCACCCTGTATATATTATCAGAAAGCATTTTTTATTTATAATTTTCAAAATAATTAAGTTTTGTTTCATATATAACAATTTCAGCGCTCCCAAATGCACATCAGAATTTTCTTAGAGAAATTTTCCTTTTAGATTTTTCTTGCGAATTGCCAAGGAACCCTCTGGAAGTCAATTCTAGCGCATATTCAGTAGAAACGTATGATGAAATTTTCCGTTAAAAAATATTGTTGTTCAGTTCGCGGACCGTTTGGGAGCCCTACAATTTTTATTGCTTTAATATTAAATATTTCAACGCGATTATTTCTTTTTAATAGTTATTTCTCATTAAGTCAATATTAACATTTTATGACAAGTGATTTCAACAAAAAAATTTCTTTTTTTAATTTATAGTGAAAAGATCGATAATGCATTGTAATGTTTATCGTTAATTGATTAATAGTATTTTTAAAATCCACTATTTATTTCATATTAAAGGTCTAGCCTTCGTATTCAAATGATGACAACCCCTAACAGACCGGGAAGCAATTGCATAGACCATCATCTCATCGAGTTGAAGGCTGAAATTTTAGTATTACACTGAACTCCATTAACATATTAAAATGCAACTGGTATGCCAAATCATATCTTGGTGAAAACCACCTGCAGTCCCAATTTTGATGGTTGATCAATAGCTTTATCATTGTGTTTTCCTACGCCGAAAGGTATAGATACATGCAGGACTGGAAGCAAGAAAATACAATGGTGACCTATCACTCAATCACTAAAATTGTGCTTACAGGTGTTTCCTACCAAGATATGACTTGGCAGACCAGATGCATCTTAGTAGGCGAATCGAATTTTAACTAATCCTGAAGTTTAAATCAACAACCTTATGAGGTGATAATTTGTGCAGTCACCTCCCAGTCTATTACCAACCAACACCATTTCGAATTTTGTTTTTTTCGTTT
The DNA here is from genome assembly GCA_964019185.1 of Maratus speculifer. Classification (NCBI taxonomy): domain Eukaryota; kingdom Metazoa; phylum Arthropoda; class Arachnida; order Araneae; family Salticidae; genus Maratus; species Maratus speculifer. The sequence continues at coordinate 308,253,881 of OZ025293.1, read as the reverse complement.
GAATCACTAAAGTTAAAAATGTTCCTCTGTATGCATGTTTTGGGAACAGGTTTCGTTTTTTGAAATTTCAATTTATAAATTTTCATTATATTTTGAATAACAAGTCATACATGCTCTTATAAGAATGTATTCCACTCTTGATAATATAATTTTATACACACATTTAAATACAGATTTCAGTTTTATAATATCTACATGTATATGAATTTACAACATCAATTTTATGTAAAACAAGAAAAACTTTTTATAAACTAAGTGAAACTTTTTGGCATATAAATAAGTATTTTTTCTTTTGATAAATGCTAAATGGGAAATATACTTTTAAAAACAATTTTTACACTTAAATTTACGCGTGATAGTCCTCTGGTTTTCCGTACCCAAAATGTTTTTTTAACACAAATACTGTTTCAAATGTGTAAAGACACCGTGATCTATTTCTAAATAAAGTTAGATGCTCTTTTACTTCCCTGTGGTTATAAAACTATTTCTTAATCTGGTATCCAAATCCTTTCTATTATATAGATCCATTTCTATTTTATAGATTTATGCACTATCTATTTGTGCAAGAACATAGGCACTGATATATATGTTTATAGATATATATTTATAAATATTTAATGACATCTTAGTGCACAAATGTCTAACAGATTAGGACCAGTGAACAGGCAAAAAAGGCAAATGTTCCTAACGTATATCACTCAGCCATCATGATTGTCAACCTCTATTTAATTAAAACTTGGACTCTCATTAAATATTTAATTAGCACTCAACTTTACATATGGCCACTCTAATATATTTTTATTCATTAATTGTCAAATAAATGTTACTTTTATGAAATCCTATTGACTACGACTAAAAACTAGATATAACTTACAAAGTATTCAGTCTGGATTGGTTCAGTATTAAAATTTTATTTCACAGGCTAACCAGATGGTTCTTCTAATTTACCTTTGTTTTTTATAATTTTTCTAATGTACAAAAAAGACAACATTGCTATACTGCTTTGATTTAGGCAAACTAGACATATAATACCTACTGGCCACGAAACAAGTAACATTCCACAAAAGGAAGTACAGTTGTTTTGATAGACGATGTCAACAAGAAGCGTACAAGGGGAAATTATTAATACTACCTGAACACTTCACATTTTAAATAGCACATATATCCTTTATAAATTTTAAGTCAAATGAGTTTTCTTGGTACACAAATGCTTTTTAAGGTGATTACATACACCTTTGAAATGAAATCTGTCTTGAATATTAACACCAGTTTTTTTTTTAATTAGGCACTACATCGTGACAAGTGATTTAAAATACTCAAAAAGCCAGCAACAGAAACGTTTATACTTTTTACCTCACGTATTTGCATTTTCTAATACAAATATTTTTCATTCTATTTCTTTTACATTCTTGAAGCCTTAGGCAACCACAAGGGAATGTTGCTAACGAAAATAGATTTTATCTTGTATCCCACTATAAACTAGTGAAACAATCTGATATAGTGCAAACTAACAACATATAAAATTTTTTGGTTGCCAAAAACACTTATTAAGATCACTTCACTTAGTCATATTTATGATATGAAAATCTCTTTACATATGTTTGATGGCAATATCACTATGAAACAGTTAACAATAAATCTTTTAAAAAAACTTTTGATGAACAGTCAAAATATTTAGAACAGAGCATTAGTTCTGTATAATAGTACTTTTCTGTGTCTGTCTACAAGAACAGAAGGAACTCTTTGTCCATCGACAATATAAATAATCAGTCTGATCTTTTATTTACTTTTGATAAATTAAGCCCCTTACCATGTGTAAGAAGCTGGCGATCTGAAGTGTTGTTATTTATTTTGATGTCTGCTTTCTCAGTCAAGTCAATTGTCAGTAAGTACAATTACAACCAAAGTCATCTTCGCAACTGACATTCAAAATACAACTCTAAATGCACTGTGTTTAAATGATCAAAACAGCACAAGCACAGGCGTCCATAAAGATCTCGCCCTCTTGGCGTTTTGCTTTTCTTTGTGTAAAAAAAAATTGACCATCGTAGAGCACATTTTAGTTTTGGCCCCTATCTACTATGTTGCCCATCCATCCGCTGTGAGACGGGGCCTCTTGTTGATGTGCGGATCGTAGTCCATGTTTGGGTCCGGTGATGATGATGTGGAAGGGGCCAATGAATTTCCTGGAGACAAGTGCCCTTGAACAGATGGGGGCCGGTGAAGACTTAAAGTCGAGTTATCACGAGGGGGTGAGATAGGTTCACTCTTGATTTTGATTGGTAGTGGTGATGATGATGATGGGGGAGGAGTTGCACTGCTTACAGAAAGATGAGGTAAACTGCTGATGGTAGAACTTGGACTGGAATAGAAGATAAAAGTTGTAAGTATTAAACTTATTGCCTTATATCAAAATAAGTAATAAATTACTGATGTTAAACACATAGATAAATTTCAGAAATACAATATGTTTATGCACATTTTTTTTATACACTGTGTCCCAGGAATATCATCACATTATACTAAATGAGGATCATCATTTGGAGTACATGATCCAAAAACCATATCTCTATGTTAGATTAATGTTAACACAATTATTCATTTCAATTGGTAATAAATCATAACAGTTGTAAATTTGCAAGTGAGTGAAGTTGGCCAGGATTTGAACCAGGGAGGCATTGGCTGAAGCCTTCTATGCTCTTCCTTTCTTTAATCTAATGTAATTAAATATGCAGCGTTTACTGCAGCTCCCTTCCCCCCCCCCCTAAAAAAATCGATTTCTTCTGTTGAGCTGATTTAAATATCAGACCTCCAGTATTCGCCCAGGATGGTTCAATACTAACAGCTTTGGTGGCTTCAGACAATACATCCCTGGTTACGAAACCTGGTCCGGACTTTTTTGACCCACATAGAAATTTACAACTGTTATATGTCTATGATCCTTAATTTTTGAGAACATTATGAAAGAAAAAGTCTGATGTAACATCCATTGCCAGCGAAATAATTTTTCTTGGAAAGATGCAGGGCCCGACTTAGATAATGGGGGGCTTTAGGGCGAACATTATTGGGGGGGGGGGGAGGGGCTTTCTATCTTAAAAAATTTCGTAAATTATACTGAAGTGACTAAAACTGAAATTCATAACTATTGTATGTGTACATAAATTTCATACCAAGTACTATTCACATCTAAATACATAATAGCAGAAGATAGACAACTTTAAGAAATTATAGAATACAGTTTTTTTTTTCGATTTCAAGAATATGAGGATAAATGTGAGGCCTTAAGAAGGCACTGGGTATGAAAACAGAGGGGATAGTAGAAGAGAAAGTTTTAAAATTGAACAAAAAAAAGAAGATTGGTCACTTTTGACCATTTTTTATCATTTGACACTCCTTCATCGAAAAACTTACATCTGTCCGAGGGGGGGGGCTTAGGCCGGGGCTAGGCAGGGGCCTGACCCGCAGGCCCCTGCCTTAGTCAGGCCCTGGAAAGATGCATATCGATACTTACAGTACGATATTATATTTACTTGCGCAGATTCTGAAAGTTACTTTCAGACATATAGTTTTTTTATTATTTTCTTCTATCTTTACAAGAGGAAAGTATTGTATTTGTGAAAATTTTCGAATTCGGGTTTTCGACGGATTTACACGTTTTAGGGATCAGACATATCAAAAAACATGTTTTACAAAATGTATGCCTCTCTGTAAGTCTGTATGTATGTGACACAAATTTTGTGGACATTCTACATCAAGAATTAATGATTGGAATTTAATAAAAATTTATATTCAGTTAGCCCCTGATATATATTGGTTCTGACTAGTTCTTTTTTGTAAATCGCTCGAGTGGCACTGTTATGCAGCATTTTTCTCGATTTTCGCCTTTCGACACGCATGCGCAGTTTGTTATTTTAGATGCATCGGTTAGGAACAGCGAAAATGCTTTTCGAAGTAGTTCTATCTCAAGAACTAATGCACGGACTTTCATCAGACTTCAGATTTAGTTAGTCCTTGACATGAATTGACGTTTTCTACATTTTGTTGTAAATCGCTCAACAGATGGCACTTCTATGCAGAATTTTTCACGATTTTGTCATAACTCAATCGCCAGAACTAATGCACGGATATTTGTCAAACTTCAGATTAAATTAGTTTTAGACATGGATTGACGTTTTGTATATTTTGGTGTAAACCGTTCAACAGATGGCGCTGCTGTGCTTCATTTTTTGCGATTTTCGCAATTACGTTATGTCTAGAATTTATGCACGGATTTTCATAAAACCTCAGATTGAGTTAGTCCTTATAAAATTTATGTCGCTTACATTTTGGTGTAAATCGCCCAACAGGTGGCGCTGATATGCTGCACTTTTCATGATCTCAGCAATATCTCTATCTCAAGAAATAATATACGGATTTTCATCAAATTTTAAGTTAAGTTAGATCTTGACATAAGTTGTTGCAAATTAGGTTTTGATGTAAATCACACAACAAGTGGCGCTTCTATTCTGAATTTTGCATGATTTACGTGATTTTAGCGATTTTAATAACTCAATAACTAATGCACAGAATTTCATATTATTGGAATCCCCATAATGTGTATTGATTGCCATTTAATTTTGGCACTGTGATGGCTAATTTTGAAGTATTAACATGTATGAGATAAAAGAAAGTTGTGGGATTGCCACATCCGACTAGTTTTAACATGTAGAAAGTTGTTTGCACGAGCATTTGCTAACATCATGTCTGTGGTTTGTGTTCAGTCGAACCTTCCTCATCATGTTGAAGCATACTTTTCTTTGATATGAGTGGATATCATTTTGAGCACCCGACTGTAAAATCATCTGACATGCATTAATTCATATTTCCAATAAAGATTAGTTTGATTCTGTAAGTATTTATTTTTTGTTTAAATAACTTTAAACACTGTTGCACATTTTGATTTGACAGGTGATTGCTTTGGGGCCTATAGCAACTGTGGCTTTCGCCTCGAATGATCCGTAATTCATTTATATCACTACAAAGGGACAGCACAATAACATCCATGTCTTACCGGGATTCGAACTTGACCCCTCGGCGTGGCAGAAGCTGCCGCTACTAATCACGCCACTGGGGCGACAAGTTGCACATTTTTTAAACGTGACGAAAATAAATAAATAAATAAAAACCAATAAATATACTCAGGGGTGCAAAAATTTAGGCGCCAGCGGGCAGTCTCTCACCAATAAAATTTTAAAGTTTTCTTCGCTTTAAATGCAATAGCATTCTTACAAGAATTTTTCTCGAAACATTATGCGAAAAAAACGAAATAAATTTAGTGGTGAGAGACTGCCTGCTGGCGCCTTGATTTTTGGACCCCTAAATATATATATAAATAAATATTCAGTAAATAAAAAGAAAATTATTATTTTAACGAGTACTGACATGATTATTTTTTAGACAGAGAGGAGGCAGCAGAAGTCATCACCTGATCGAGTTGACGGCTGTTATTAAAGATTAGACAGAACAGTTTAGCATAAAACTGATTAGCATATTAAAATGCAACTGATCTGCCAAGTCATACCTTGAATGACACCATTTGAAGACACGATTTTAGCGGTTGACTGCTAGGTTTACCAATGCGTTTTTCTGCTGTCAGTCCTCCTTATTTTCATGCCTTTGGGTTTAGGAAAGCACAATAATAAACCTACCGATCAGCAATTAAAATTAGGTTTGCAGTAGTTTCGACCAAGACAGGACTCGACAGACCAATTGCATTTTAGCATGCTAATCATGCCCTGTCTAATCTTGGAACTTCAGCCGTCAACTCAATTATGTGATACTCTAACTCTATGCAGCCGCCTCCCAGACTTTTATATAAACTATTAATTATATTTAATATTTTATACTAACCTTGAATGCGAAAGAGCTTGGACCCCAGATAGAGGACCTTGAGACCAGTTTTGCAATAAACTTGGAGAATTGAACCCTGATAAACCCAAATCGGAACCCAGTTGAAAATCATCTGAAAAAAAAAAAAAAATTTCAATAAAATTCTGAAGTATGTAATTAAAGAAACTATGATATGCAATAAACATTTTTCATATCAAGTTTTCACAACAGAATTCTGCTTAAATAAATGAATAAAGGAAAAGTATTTTACTATTTTTCTTTTCGTTTTCCATTTATATTAAAATTTCTCATACGATGATTATGAAATGTGAAAAATTCACCAAGGAAATTAAAAAAATAAAATTACAGAAATTAGTGAAAAGCGAAAGCAAGAATTGGGATGATTGAGAAAATTGGGACAAAAAATAATTGTTTTCTTTTTCCTCTCTCTCTTTGTGTGTGTGTGTGTGGGGGGGGGGGACATATGTCATAGCATTAGACGCCAAAAGGAATTCAATTTCATTAACAATTGTTAAAACTGTTTTTAGACTATAACTTCTGGACAGGAATTACAAAGACGTGTTTTCATATTTTAGGAATAGCCTTGATATAAGATATGACCACGTGTAACTAACAGAAGACAAGAGCGTGCAGGCTTTTATTATAGTTTCGTCTATTTTAAGCCATATGATCTGTAATAGAAATTTTCAAATCAACTTTATACTTATGAGATTGAAACAAATGAATTTTTAAAAATTAGCATTTAAATGATACTTATTTTAACACCAAGTATTTATTTACCAGAATGTATAGACTACCGTAGGTTGTAAAAAGTTTTTTATTGTGTTAGCACCTTACAGACCATAGGTGCATATATATATTACTGCAAAAAGCACATATATAATTTCTGTGTGGTACCACTATTAAAGAAAAGTAATGCTTGCTTTAATTTAAAAAAAAAAAACATTGTGATTATATAATTAAGGTAACTGTTTTAAAAAAGTGGCATCAACCGAATAAAACACGTGAATGGGTGTCCCGAAGGGTTTAATTAGTACTAAACATTTTATTAAGCAAAATTTTATTATAAAACCATAAGCGGTTTTATTAGGCCTTAATTATCTTATTTATTTAATAAATTAGTATTTCTACTTTCAACAGAAAATTGTGAATGGGAATTTTACTAAGCATAAACCATTTTCAACTTTACTCCAGTGAAGATGCCTTGAAGGAAGATTTCTGAAAGAAAATTAATTTCATTCTTGCATAAAAGAAATCAAATGTTTTCTCCCATCGCTACTCATTTTGCTGCAATTGTACCTACAGCTCTTTAAAATATTTAAAGGAGACTTAATAGAACATATCCTGCAATTTTGACGCAAGCTCTCCATATCAGTGACTATCAAGTGAAACACTGGAGCGGATTTAGCTAGAGTATCCCAAACGTTATTTTTATGTGACTCAAGTTAGAGTTTGAAAATTTTTCGCGATTCACCTATAGAGGTGAAAAAAAAATTGAAACGCTCTTTAATTTTTTAACCACTGAAAATATGCAAGGCGTTCAAATTATAGGCTTGTTCAAAATATGGTAGGATTTCAGATTACGTTGATGAACTATAGTCCTGCATTTCATTAAAAAAAAAAAAAAAAAAAAAATGCACTTTTAATATTTTTCATATGCCCTCTCCACACTATAGGTTATATTAAGAATTTTCTATACTCTGACAAATAAAACGGCAAAATATTCATTCATCTGCGACCAAAACACACAGTTTAATTTTATGATATTTTGGAGCTCTCCTGCACTAAAAATGGACGGAGAATATTTTTATATTAAGGATCCGCTGCAGTGAAACTTTCCAATCGCATAATCCCATATTAACATATGGGAAAGCTTTGAAGCGCGATGGTTCATTACCTAATATAGTTATTATAATACCGTTTTCGTCATCAGAAAGTAGATGTCAGATGCCGATGATATAGGATTTTAAAAATTGGTTCCGTAAATTTTAAGTACATAAAAAATCCGTGTTAACTTTGAAATTTCCATTTGATTAAATTTTATCATCTTAAAGATACTTAAAATTTACGTAGACGATTTTTAAAAACGCACATCATCAGCATCTGACGTCTAATTGAAGTTAAATTGAAGAGAAAAAAATTCTTTAAAACCCATAAATTAAATTAATTGCGCAAGGCCTTTCGAAAGAACTTAGTCTTTCTTCGTCAGGGGCAAAAAAGACGTGTGTCTACTATAAATGTAGCGGCACGACTGAAGTGAAAAGGCGGGAAAGGAAGCAAGCTGAAGGAACTCTGATGTCTACTTTACAATGGTGAAAATAGTATTTTTAATAATTATATTAGGTAATGAGCCATCCTTCTTCAAAGTCTTCCCATAGATTAACATGGGATTTCGCGAAAAGGCAGTTTCACTGCAGCGGACCTAGAAATCCTTTGAGGGGCAAGCAATTGCGTTTCTATAATTCTGAACTCCCACTGGAATAATAAAAAAAAAAATACTTCAAAATAAGGAAAAACAATTTCACGACCACCCCCCCCCCTTTTTTTTTTCTCCAACAAAGTTAGAAAAGCAAAATTTGATAATTTTTTTTTTTTTTTTTCTGGTACAAATTTTCATTCATCGTAAGTGGGATAAAATTATATCCCATAAAGGGTTTAAATCAATTTATCTATTGCCAGACAAATCTGAAATCCTTTAAAACTGAGAACAAAAATGTATGACTTTGAAAATATTGAAGCCATCATTTTAATATGATAGAAATATAATTTAGGAGAATTCCATAGCAGTAAAAATACTTCTGCAAGTTGTATTTATTCACATGCGATGAAAAATATCACCAGGAACCGCACATGCGTGTGTTCTATTTCCTTTTCACAAGTTTTATTGTATAAGATTGTTGTGTTTATTTAGTATAATAAAATATTTTAAGGCAGAATAGTACGCTACAGGAAAAAAAAATATGTTCTAAACAGGCTTTCGCCTTAGAAGATATAATTGTATAGGATGATGCTACAGTAGGGATAGTGGAATTTTTATGTTTTATACGGGATTCCGTTATAGTCAGGTTCGTGTTTATAAGGTTTACCATAATTTTATGTCCCGATTTAGAAGACGCTGTTCCACTCTATATCTCCCTTTTGTGACTTAACAACACTAATCTCAACTCTGTTTGAAAAAAGATGAGGATTAAATAATCAACAAGCATTCTGTGACTGAATATTTATTTTATATATACTGAATTTGAACAAAATTCTTTCTTTTGATTTTCGAAAAATTTATCAAGTATTTTACTATTTTTATAGATATTTTCATCCAAAACACATATCCGAGACTTGACCATATGTAGAAAAAAAATTATATATTCGCTCGTGGGCTGAACGTTCGTTCGAACTCAAAAAATACGAATTTTGAGTTAATGCGCTCTCCAGCATTGCAGATTGTATTCTTTCCAGCAGTGGTGACAATCCCCCCCCCCCCCCTCAAGAAAAAAAAAATCTTCAAACTTTAACATTGACACCGCCTCCCCTAAACAGAATATCAATTGTAATCAATTGAAAATGTTGGAAAAAAAAAGTAAAAGTGATATTAAAAAAATAATAATAATAACAGTAAAAAGGGAACTATTAAGAATTTAAAGATCCCCCTCCCCCCAAAAAGTGTATTTTTTCTCAAATTCCCTCCCAAAAATAAATTGTATGACACATTTTGCGTCACAAAACCTCTCTCTGGGCATCCCTGATTTCCAGCAGCAACAGCGGCATATCTTGTAGTTCAGTATTTCACAAACAGATAGCAGAAGTGCCGCTGTTGCCTTCCTTGCTTTCATTACAAGGTGAAACTTCAAACCCTATAATCTCAGAACCTGATTTTTTGAGTTGTACCACTATTGCAGTCCACGAGACGAGCGATATATTCAATCCCGCCTTTAAAAAGAAAAATCATAAATCCAACTCGAACTCAACCTGCGTTGAGCGTTTTAACTTTTCAAAGACGAAAAGGGCAAATAAAACATTTTTTTTCTTCTTTTTTAACGAAATTCTTAAAAACGAAAATGCAGACGCTTAATGAAATGAAAAGAGAGGAAACAGTTCGGCTCGGACCTATATTAGAGTGCCAGTGCTCTTTTGGAATACCGCTCACACTTAAAAATAAATAAATAAATGAAAAACAGTTAATAAATTATTTCTCCCTTTATTATGATCACACATTTTCCGCTTTGATCTCCCGGTTTTTAATAAACAAATATTTTTTCCATTTGTTATGATCATACATTTTCCGCTTTTGTCTGCCATTTTTTCTCAAACCACAAAAATCAGCCATTCCAAGTTCAAGGTTTTAAGATATGCCTGACCTAAGTTGCCTTTGATGCAGCCGTGTGGCAAACAATTGCCATTATTATTTTTTTTTCTCCTTTGCGAAACTTCTAATTTTTCATTTTTACTCAAATCATTTCAGTCTCAGTTAAATTTTACCGTAACGGTGCTATAATAACTTTCCGGTTTATTGTATATGATTTTTGTTGGTTTGTTTGTTTTTTATATTATGGTCTATACAAGAAATCCCGTTTGCGGTTATTTTAATGATGTTAATAATCAGTGGCGTCAACTTTTGAAAAATATTGGGTTGGCTCACAAATAGTGGGTGGTCTCAAAAATATTTTGATAAGATGGTACTATCAGTTTTTTTTTTTTTTTTTTTTTTTGAAAGGTGGACAGATAGTGAAAGATGAGAATTTTAAGTCAAGCTATCATGTTTTACTAAAGTTGCAATTTTATAAATAATATTCTTATGCGTTTTTCCTTATAAAGACACTAATATTTATTGCAATATCATATCATGAACATGATTACAAATTGAAATAGCAAAAAGTTAAAAATGGAGCAAAACATTTCACTCATTTGAGATTTATGGGTGTCAGTCAAAGAATTAAAACACATGGTCTTTGGCAAAACAAATTTTGTTCTAGGAAGAAAAATGAATAATAAAATAACAATGCAATAAATAACGAAATAGAACAATGCAAATTGGACCACTACGATTGAAAATTATTGGGTGGGCTCAAGCCCCATGGGCCCATAAAAGTTGGCACCACTGTTAATAATTATTTCTTACTTGATGAAATTAACCCGGGAGGACGCGCGCTTTTCAAGGTATGAATGATTTTAACTTTGTCACCAATAAAATCAAATTATAACAGTCACTTTATTAAGACGGAGACAATTCTTACAAATTTTGCGATAAAATAAATTGAAGATCACTTTTAAAAAATTAGTGGTTACAATTGTAAAAACCACACACACTCAGGGTCTTTTAGGCCCTGCGCGCGTCCTCGCGGGTTAATATGAATTTCTGAGATACACTAATACATGCTTTCTGCAGAACATGGATTGCAAAGAATTACCGTAATTTCGGGTGTATAAGCCGCGGATCAAACAATTTTTTTTGGACCCAGAAATCTAATTTAGTGGTTGAACACAAATATTTACGGCGATCTAAGTAGTAACATTTATTTTTTTTTTTTAAATTCTGGGTCGAAAAAGAATTGTTTGATCCGCAGTTTATAAACCCGAAATTACGGTAATTATTTATTTATAGGATCACACCAAAGAATCTTTGTTCTGTAATGGTCTACGATCAGGGCCTGACTAACGCAGGGGCATGCGGGGCATTTGCCCCCCCCCCCCCGGCTTGTGGTTGCCCCCAAGAAAAGAAAAGTTTTTCATTAAAAGAGTGCCAAATGATAAAAAATGGCGGAGTATGACAAAAACTCTTTTTTTTCAGTTTTAAGGGGCTTTTTTTCTCCAACCCCCTCTGTTTCCGTGCCCCTCACTCCCTTAAAGTACTAGTTACATCATAAGAAAACTAACAGTTTAAGTTTCTACTTCATCTAGAAGCAGACTCTACTTCATCTAGAATAGCAGACATACTATCTATCTTCTGCTATTATATACCGTAATTTCGGATGTATAAGCTGCGGATCAAACAATTTTTCTTCGACCCAGAATATTTTTTTTAAATGAATGTTACTACTTAGATCGCCGTAAATATTTGTGTTCAATCACTAAATAAGATTTCTGGGTCCAAAAAGAATTGTTTGATCCGCGGCTTATACACCCGAAATTACGGTATATATAGATGTGAATAGTACTTGGTACGAAATTTATGCATACATACAATAGGTTTGAATTTTAATTTTAGTCACTTGAGTATAATTCACGAACAATTTTAAGATATAAGCCCCCCCCCCTAATAATGTTTGCCCCCCCCCCCCACTTCTAAGTCGGGCCCTGTCTACGATTAAAAACTTTTTGTAGCTTATTTAAATGATGCTAAACTGTTTTAAACATAGAGAATTTATACATATTAGCGACGTTTCACTAAAAGATTCTTGTAGACTATAACGAGCATAGCACACATTGTTCATTTACAGGGACGAACAAATGATTTCTATTGCAGTACTGTCTATGAGTGATAATTGATGGAAGTTTTCAGTTAAGGTATGTATTTTTAAGTTTAACATTTTGGATACTACGGGATGTTTTTAAATTCCATGGTTCATATACAGGGATATACAAAAGAATTCGAAAACCTTACTATGTGTGGACGTGAATTACTTAAAGATTGCTTTTAATTGAGTTACATTTCTCTAAAGTATCCTGGAAGTGTTTCATAATCTATGCTTGACTTTGTTTTGTTTCATAATCTACACTTGCTTTTTTTTTTCTTGCTTTTATTTAACGTGATTCAGCTAGGTGGGTAGTGATGACTGGAAAAATGTCTGCAAAATACAATACTAATGTGACTCTCGAAGGTATTTATTTATTTTATGAAAATTGATTTATACATAAATTTACTGTAGTTGAATATTGAGATTGCGCTGTAAAAAAAAAAAAAAAAGTTTTTTAATTTCTGAAAATGTACTATGAAAATATACAATAACCTCTTCCGAGTCATCTAACATTTCGTAAAGCGTTCCTCTATCAGACTCAGAAAGACCTTTTGAAAACTCAGAAAACAATTTATTTCCGAAATTTAAGGAAGGCGGGGGGGGGGGGGGGGGGGGGGGTCGGGGACACATTTTAATATAATTTTTATTTATTGAGTTAAAATTTTGATTTTTTTGTGATGAATAATCATACTATTTGTAAACAAAATCACATGATAAAACTTCTCACATATATATTTTTTAAAGTTTAAAATTTAAAATTAATCAAAAAAGTGGGGTGTTTTAACACTAGAATGTCCGGAAATTTTACTAAAGTTTGATAATAATATTTCACAACAGAATTTTTATTCAAAATTATTTAATTGACTTATTTAACATAAATTTACGTGGTTAAAATTTAATTTATTTCAAAAAAAAAATTTCTGGTTTGGGTTGAAATTTAATTACATGGTAAGAGTCAATTTGACTCCTTCCGGGCGTTCTAGAGTTAAAATCGTTATAACTCTCAAAAACATTATTTGAAAAATTTAATTTTTTTTTAAATTAAAATAAACAGAAGTATTCAAATTTAATTTAGATTCTAGATTCAGCATTTTAAAAAATATTCGCAGCTAAACAACATTTGATTGGCGTTGATGGCGCCATCTAGTGCACATCATAACAGATATAACAGTCGCCAAGTCAAAAAATTTAGTTGCTATGCTGGGGGCCGTGAACCTATACGTATAATGACTCGGAATATTGTATATTTTCGTTCGTGATTACAGTATATTTTCGCAGATTAAGAAATATTAGTCTTTTTTTTTAAGTGTGCCTATGATGAGAAAGTAAATTCGGAAGTTCGTTAAAAATCATTTTTTACGAAAAAACTTCCATTCCATACCTCTATTCTAACTAATACTGTTTACCCATAGTTGCTTGAATTATTTATTCTCTCGCCGATTAATTATTATTCGTTTTAAATTTTCTACAGACATTGACAATAGAAAACGATCCTTCAGTTCTGCGATTACCATTGCTTTTTGTAAAAAAGGTGCTTTATAAAAAAAATTATAAATATTGCAACAAACATTATTATTTAAATAAAGTTGTCCAGTTTCATTAACTTAATCATTAGAATAGCTGGATAGTGTGTCTAAACTAAGAATTTCCACAACATATGAGAAAACAGTAATGCATTTCCGAATTTTTTCAACTATGTAGAGTTGTTCTATGTATCACAAGCCTGGGAAACCAAGTGTGCTTTCTTTTCTTGTCTTTTCTTTTTCTTCCTTACTAGCTCCGCTTGGGAAAAGAAATTAGGGAAAATCAAAATGAGTAACTGATTGCGAAATTAATACGCAAGTCCAACTTTTTAAGCCCTACCAGTGTCGAAGAGGTTCTGATCTCCAGACTGGTAGGCCCCACTAGTGGCCGCGAGGTTCTGACCTCCAAACTGGTAGACGGTAGGTGCTGGGTTCGAACCCAATCGCGACCGTCGGCCTAACCGTTCGAAGTTTTCCGTGGTTTTCTTCGAAACTTGCGTAAATACGGGTTAGGTTCCCTTAGAAAGACCCCCACGGAGGGCAACCCACCCCATAGGGCCTATATCCCATAGCGTAGATAATCGGCCGACAAAAATACACCAACACACCAGACTGGTAGACGGTAGGTGCTGGGTTCGAACCCAATCGCGACCGTCGGCCTAACCGTTCGGATTTTTCCGTTGTTTTCTTCGAACTTTGGATTTCCTTGCGTAAATACGGGTTAGATTCCCTTAGAAAGACCCCCACGGAGGGCACTTCACCCCTTAGGGCCTATATCCCGCAGTGTAGGTAATTGGCCGACATAAATACAAACAAACAAGCCAACTTTTTAAATAATTGTAATTTTTTTTTTTCGTCTTGTGAGCAAAATATTTTGTATCACTGTTCCTTATGAATAGGGGTTTGTTACCTATGTAAGTTTTCCATAATTATAATTTTCAAAGATTCAATTATAATATTCTGATAGATTACGCAAAAGCGTTAGTACATTCCTTTCTTGTAGGCATTTGAGATGTGAGAAATAGGATTACCCGCGCAGTCATAGTTTTTGACTAACAAACTATTCACATAAGAAAAATAAATTTTTTGTGTCAATTACATTAACCCCTTGAAGGGCACCGGTATATTATATATACCATTTAATTTTAATTCCCTTATGCCACATTGGCACCAGAATTTTAGTATTAAGATTTGTTTTTTACAATGTATTCGAAAAACAGCTTTTACTTTCTATCACATGAATTTGTTTGTGAATCCCGGTGTCAATCAATCATTTGAATATTTTAAGAACATAAGTGCTTTGCCCCTCAAGGGGTTAACAGAGAAATAAGCTTTTTTTATATATATAACTAAAATTGGAATTCTTTTAGTTAAATATATAAAAATAAAATATATAAAAGTAAAATAAATAAAAACTGCCGTGAATTGTGAATCAGTTGTATTAATATTGAAAACGCTTTGGTAATGTCTGCAAAAGAAAAGATACTTCGTCACAGTATGTGCTGGCCAAACTCACATTATCCAAATTTGCGGGTTCGACAACGAGCTGTCATTGCAGGTTGACTGTGTTAGATTTTCAAGATTTGCCTGGTCACAAGATCAATTATTTTGTCCAATTTCAACCCTCCCCCCCTTCCCTGAAGATCTTCCGAAAAGACTCTTGTCCCTGCAAGCGAAGTCACTTTCGAATTAATGCTGAACATATGGAAAGGTTATTTTCTAATATCTCGTTTGCATTTTGACATTTTAAAATATATTTTTTAATTCGATAGCTGAGGTCCATCTTTACACCGCTCCTTTTTTATTTTTCCGATTTTGGTTGCAGATGTTTTTTATAAAGTTATTTTCACTTTCGAAACCGGTTCTGAAAATGAAAGTGTCATTCTAAAAAATATCTGCAACCAAAATCGGAAAAAGTAAAAAAAAAGGAGCGATGCACAGATGAACCTCAGTTATCCAATGAAAAATAAAATAAAATATTCCATATTGTATATTGATATTGTTGAAAATCCTAAAGTTAGTTTTATGAAATGCATCTTAACCCCTTGGGGACAAGCGACACGTATACGTGCCACAAAAAGGCTTAAGAATCCGTGTTTATCCCCACCAGTAAAATTATACTGTAAAATTTGCCTTATTTAATCGGATTATTTTCTCGATTAAATAAGTCACAAATTTCTGTATTTAAAAACCGGTGACAAAACATTTAACATTTTGTAAAAGGCTCCTGTCGCGAAGGGGTTAAAAAATTACCCGCGGGCCACACACACACATACACCAACATAAATAAATAAATATACATGTTAAACTTCTCCATAATACAATAGGGGTATCTAATTACATTTTAAGAAAAGCATTGGAAATTTGATAATTTTGCCATTTTTCGCAAAATGAAGAGTACCAAAAAGGAAACACGTAAAATTTAGCATTAAAGATTTAGAGATGTATTTGAAATAATTTAAAAATGGGCATATAGAAAAATAATTTCTTTTTCGATTATAATATAATTATATTAATTGATATATATAAGTAAAGCAAGATTTATATAGTTAACTTAAAATGTTTTAACACCTTAAGTGCTACAATCTCACTTTATAAAATTTTAATCACTCAAATTAACAATTTAGTCATTTCAATATGTTGTTCAGATATATATATATATATATATATATATATATATATATATATATATATATATATATATATATATAATATATATATATATATATATATATTTCTAAGATAGATTCGTCAAAAAATTTAATATATGATCGTCTACTATAGATTTCAGAATGAGCTATTGGCAACAATGAGATTTGAAGTGAATGTAGACAACAATAAATGGTCTATAAACACTCTGTTTCATAAATAAATCTCACGAATAAGTTAAAAGACATATAATCAGGTAAGAAACAATCCCTTGAAATCATTTTTTTTCTTTAAAATTATAAATAATTTTGTTATTTTAACAATGAAACATCTCTGGCATTTCGAAGTTATATTTGCTGAATTAATGCGGCACTTAAGGAGTAAACATTTTAAATATTATTCTCTTACTTACCTTCGCTATTTACATAATAAGATAGGAGGAAACACATTATGTTTTTGTATGCCATTCTTCAAATAAATTACTAAATACTGAAATTTTGCTTTTTAAAAGCAAACTTACCTTTAAAAAAATTGATTTATGTATGGGATTTATTATATTAAATAATCTGGCTTTGTTTTTCTCCTAAAATATCAAACATTGGGCAAAGAAAAGCATGAATTTCGAAAACATGTGATCCTCCTCAGTGTTTTCTTTTAACTTCCTTATATTTTAAGCGTCATAACATCATAAAACGCACCACAATTGATTTTTTTTTCATCGAACATGATCTAATGAGATTATTGTGTGCATACCTGTAAACGAACTATAAATGCTACTTATTTCATACCCCTGAGAAGTCATGTTCAAGCCTAAATCAATGTTACATATCAATCTCATTAGATTTCAATTATCATATCAATAATTTTCCCATTAGACCATAATGGTAGGAATTATTTTGTATCTCCCTGTAAAACACACTTCATTCTCAATATCGAACATTCTTTATTAAATCTTAATAACATATAAAAATATGTAAAAATATAACATATAATAACATATAAAAAAATACATAACAATCCGAGTATATTTACAAAAGTCAGAGCACAGGCAGACTGATTCATAAAAACTTTTGGCCATTTTGGAAAATATTAAAAAATGAATTCAAAGAAGAGTCACAGATTTTCATCTATTTACTTAAGATTAGAATTAAAACATTTTACAGGGTAAGCAAAATATTTTTAGCGAGAAATTTACATTTTTGTCAACATTTATTTTAATTCATAATTATATATTTAAAAAAAAAAACCTTTGAATAAATTCTTCAAAATAACGTCATTTTTGCACAAGTTTTCCCAAATGCTCTCATTTTTATTTCACCTGCTCCAAAATTAAAATCCAAACACTCGAAGAAATAAATAATGCCATTTTTGTACAAGTTTTCCCAAATGGTGTCATTTTTGCTCCAAATTAAAAGCGAAACCTTGAATGAATAAAATACTTTTAATAAACACAGTTATTGGAAAAGTGCATTTTTATTAGTGAAAGCTTTTAACGTAAATTCTAAATATGATTTATTACTTTATAATAAAGGTAGATTTCATTTTTCCCTAGAAAATAAAATAGTCTCATGCAATTTAAATGCAACACATGCAGCAAATATGCATAATATATTTCATGCGAGCTATTTTTGACATTTTTCATCTGCCACTAAGTTTAGAAAAGTTTTATTTTTGATGATAAACCATACTGAAAGTGTTTAAAATAACTTAAGAGGATAGTTTACGTTTTAAACATTTTTTTTTATGTTTGGGATGGTGAAATCATTGCATTTCAATATTCCGTTAAAATAAATTTTTCAAAAAAAAAAAAAAAAATAAAAATAAAATAATAATAATAATAATAATAAATTTTTGAAAAGTTTTTTTTTTTTTAAATCACCACTACTTTTTTAAATATTAATACTTTTGCCCAGTTATTTTTTTCATTTTTCCAATATTAAACAAAACTGCGCATGGAATTTTAAATACATCTAATATTGCATTTAATATAATTTTTTTACTGACATATGTAGTATAAAACAATGAAATCTAACAAACCTTCATTTACTTTTATTTTATTTTTTTTAAATAAACTGAAGGCTAATTTCATGCGCAGATTCATCACTTATATAATAAAGAACATACGCAACAAATTTTAAAATCTCTATCTCAAATGCAAGGGAAAAAAAGCCTTAGTATTTTTAAAACACGAAAGTGAAGAAAATATGAACGTGGAGAAAAAGCAGTTTAAAAGTTTCATTTACGTGGGGATTTCGCTGGTTACATTAACAAAATTTACAATATCTCGCGAAATAATTGCCGTATTATTATTATTATTATTATTACAATCATGTGTAATGCAGAACCATAGAAAACGAAAAAAAAAATCTTTTTTTTTTTAATTTTGTTAATTTACAGATGTTTTTCTTGAGGAGCATACAGACTCCAGAGTAAAATCTAAAAGCAGAATTTACATAAGTAAATGCAGTATTTTTGCATTATCTTTTTTGTCTTTTTCTTTTGAGAACAACAAAGATTTCACATTCGATAGCTCTGCGCTTTAGGAACAAAATGGTTTTACAAAAAATAAATAAATAAAATTACATACTTGGAGGGAACGATGACGATAGATTGGACGGATAAGCCATACTCGGTATATTTCCCATGGGGTTATTTGGTCGTGAAGACTGCTGAAAAAAATTGGTAAGTTATTACTTTTACAGATAGACATATATCCATTAACAAACAAATCAACTAGAATAAAATGCAAAATAAAATATCTGAACGACAACTTGTGTCCCAAGATGCCTAAAAATGGTTTCAGGCTGAAGTTTAAACGAGCTGTTTTCTGATGACAAATTTCCGAATTATTTTTTGTTAGGAAACACATGAAATTGTGAGACGTCTTTATTCAGAAACTTTTTTAATCGAATTCTATTTTTCATTTTTTGGTAAAGGATCTTTCAGAAATTATTGTCAAAGTTGGCGTTTTGAACCAAATTTCTCGAAGTGACAGGCACGGAAGAGAAGAAAAACCTGTTGTCAAGGGACAACAATCGCTTTTAATTGGATAAGTAATTTATTTATCAAAAAATGGAAAACACAAATCAATTCTAAACCATTTAAATAGTCAGCTTTGCTAATTCGTGCATTTATGTTTAAAAAAATTAGTCTGAAATGTGTCGAGTCGTTGAGCAGGGAATTTGAGAACGCCTTACTTAACTCTTTCGCTGCGTATTATTATTATTATTTTTTTTTAATCAAAATACGTTCGAAAAATTGCGCATTTATTTTATTATATATATATATATATATATATATATATATATATATATATATATATTTAAAAAAAATTTTTATTAAGTACTCTGATGCACAATTAAAATATAGAAAATTTCTATATTTAATCTTAATATCTAGGTATTAAGAAATATTCAAAGAAAAGAAAAATTCAAATATAGATTATTATTTTCAGAACAGATTTTGGCACCAAGTAAGGGTAGTTACTTTCCTATTCGCTCGACAGCTACACACCTTTACGCAGGGTTCGCACAGTTCTACCACTAAATTTTAAGAATATTTTTGAAGTGTTTCTCTGCAGAAAAATAGCGTAAAATCTGTGAAAGAAGATGGGGATTACGAATGTTGTGGTTTAAAAATTAAATAAGTTTTCTTATTTTTAATAGTGGTGCGAGAGTCCTGGGAAATTCCAAGGAGTGTGCGAAACTTGTTTAAGGCCACGCGAAAATTATAAACCAAAACCTAAAGAAAGTAATCACCAAAACCAAGAAATATCACCAAAACCTAAAGAAAGCAAATAAAGATTTTTTTTTTTAAATCTGCGATTTGTATTTTTTTTTTTTTTTTTTTTTTTTTCCGACGAAACAATAAAATTTTCGCTTTGATTTGCTCGTCTTCTCTCAAAACGATGGAAAATCGTAGATCTAACCAGGGCCGTAGTTAGAAGTGAACAATGGGGGGGGCTGGCTCATATTTTTTTTTCTCTCTCTCTGACGCAGAAAGATAAATTAGTGCATATTTACATTGTAGGTACTCTATGTTTCTTATTAAAATGTTGTAATAACTTTATATTATGCTAAGAAGTGTATATGATGATGAAAATTTTGAGTTTATAACTGGTGCAAAATTAAACATCATGTTGGCTTTATATGTAGAAATAGGATGAGCGAGTGTTGAAATATTTATTTTAGGTACAATTTAGTATTTCTGCAAAACTGCGAAAGGGTCTCAAAACAAAATTAAATTTTTGAACAGAATTTAATTTGGATTTTCGGAACATAAATTCATTGAGTGACCTTGTAATCTTTTCCAGAGGGGTGGGGGGGGGGGGCTCAAAATATTTTAAGGGGGATCTGAGCTGCCCATAGCCGGCCCTGGATCTAACGTAAAAATGACGCGAAATCTTCCAGTGAGAGCTGCATTTCTGTTAAATCAAAAGAGTGTTTGGACAACTGTGCTGCCAGCACTTTTTCGTTTCGGAAACAGAAATTTTATGTACCCCCCTCCCCCTCAAATCATCGATATATCGTTAACCCAACTAAACAAAAGAAATTTCATAATGCAGTTTAAAAAAAAAAAAAAAATTCTTCAAATTACACGGGTATTCCGGCAACTGTGCAGCCGAACATTTCTGAATTTTCAATAATAATAAATAAATAAATAAATAAAATATGGCGTAGACTAAACGTGGCGGATTTTTTTCTCTTTTGTTCTTTCTGACAAAATCACTTTTCTTTCACAAATTCACAAAACTTTGTGGCATTTTTATTCAGATAACTAAGCACTACAATAACGATCAACTTTTCTATTTTTCGATAAAGTTGAAAAATTTTACTGAAAATATTGAAATTTATGCAAAAATTATTGTGTGTGTTTATCATCATATATTTAAAAATATATATTTTTTTAATAGTATTTATTATAAACATATTTCTAAAAAGAAAAAAAAAAAAAAAAAAAAAAAAAAAAAAACATCGAATTGTATATTTTATTGTTTTATATTTTTTAACTCTTCTAAAACTATTACTTAAAATAACACTATACAAAATGCATGTGCAATATGGCGTGTGTGTGGTTTAGTAATTGAAAAAGAATGAAATTAAAATTATACTTAGCAAAATAATGTATTCTAATACGTAAATAAAATAAAGAAAATTTGTAGATTGCAAGAAGAATTTAAACAGCAAATTTAAATTGCGCTTTTTTTCTTTTATTTTCCTGGTTACATTTTAACAGTATCTCTAAGTGTATATATATATTTCTCTTTTCTCTACAGCAACACTATTAAGGCTGTACTCAAATCCAAACTCACTACATTGTAAAAAAAAAAAAAAAAAAAAAAATCGTAATTTAGAGGGGTTTTTTCTATCGCTCCCTCCAACTGTTAAATAATGAATTGTATTTCCACTCATCGTCTCCCAAAACATTGCATATTTTTTTCTTCTCAAATAGCTGAAACCTCGCGAGACTAAGCTCAAAATTTCTTGAAATTTTCCAATCAAAAGATGGTTAAAATAGTGGGAAAATTCTTTCAAATGATCGCGATGTTCCTGTAGCTGTGCTGCCATTAGTTTTGGGTTTTTTAGGGGACAGAAATTGATGGATTTTTTTTTTTTTTTTTTTTTTTTTTTTTTTCCCTAAGAAATTTGTGAAATAACAGGATTCAAGGACTTTCAAGCACCTTTTTCCAGAATTTCCGTAAAGACATAGTTGCCTTATTTGGTGAAAAAAAAAATTCTATCTTCAGTCTTCAGATAAGTGAGTATAATACATCATGGACTTTCTGATACTAAGTCACCTAAAATGCCCCAAATATTTTGATGCATACGAACCCTGAATAAGCCCCTCCCCTTTTTTCGCAAATTTACGAAATTTTCTGATATTCTTATTCAGATTAAAAAATTAAATGTATCAAATAGCTTTCCTATTTTTTAATATAAAAGCAAAGAATCTTTCAGAAAATATCCTCAAATGCACTCATTGGGAGCACTCATTCGAAATAGACATTGAATAGGGCTCCCAAATGATCCGCGAACTGAACACCAGTATTTTTTAGCAGAAAATTTCATGATACGTTTCTACAGAATTTATGCAAGAATCAACGTCCAAAGGTGGTTTCTTGGCAATTTGCAAGAAAAATCTAAAAGAAAATTTCTCAAAGAAAATTCTTATGTTCAGTTCGCGGACCATTTGGGAGCCCTGCATTGAAGAAAATGAGGTTATTGGGAAGCACTCGATTAAAGCTCAATGTATTCCATTTATAGAAAAATGAAACACGCTATTCGATTCCGATACACTTGAATTTGCAAATTTCATAATTTCACATATCATAACGATTGCCTGAATATCAAAAAGATTAATAAAGCTGAGTAAAACATAGAAAAAAAGAAAATTTATGTATGTATTTTTTGCAGCAAAATTATATTCACTAAAAAAAAAAATAATAACAAAAATAACAACAAAATGCTCACCATTGTTGAATTTGCGTGAGAATTTGGTATTACAACTCGAAGATTATTCGACCTGTTTGGTGGCGAATGCTGCTTGTTGACTTGATTTTTGTTTATCATAACGCCTGGTGAACCTGGTGTATTACCTGGAATTGATGGTGATATTGAACGATGATAGCCATTTGAAACTCCGTTAATATCGAGAAGCCCTAAAAATAAGAGAAAAATTACTCACAAAACTATAATATAAAAAAAATAATGTTTTCATTTAACTTTTTCGCAATAAGCATCATGTACGTAATTTTTAATTTTGAATCACTGTTAATTTAGAACAGTAATCTTTACCTTATTTAATCGCAGACATACTTTGACTAAATGCGGCGAAAATTAATATTCAGAAACTAAACTAATGTAACTCTGACGAGTTACCATCTATTAAGGATCTTGGCCTACCGTGTCCAACGCTGATCACTAGAAGATTGGATTTTTAGTAATTGGATCTAATTGGATCTCTAGTATCACATGTCTCGGTCAGGTGGTCAACACAACATGGAATAGAGTTTCCATTAAAGCATGCATGAATCAATGCCTAAATTTATTAATTTATTAAAGGTACATACACATATTAACACAGACTTTAATACAATGATCCATCAGGATTGAAAAATAAGCCGACTTCGGCTAGGGCAGCTTAATAGTTAAAGCAACAGCACGGTTAGCTGTAGACCCAGGTTCGAGTCCTGGTCCAGGCTAATTTTTCACTCCTGTTGGTTTATTGTATTAACTGTGTTCAAGGCTGTCTTAATATATGTATACCCCGAAGGAAAGAAAGGATGAGTATACTTTCCCAAATTATGGAGTCGAACTCTGGACCTGCTGTGTGGTAGCGCGATTCACTAACTACAAAACAACAGATCTTAAATATTTCCATAATATAGAAACACTGCTAGTTAAAATTAAGTATTCTATATGGCACGTGTGCATGACGCTCGTTGCAATGGGGTTAACATTACACATTCGAAGTACTGAACGATTTTAGCATTCTGTTTATTTTAAGATATGTTCCGATATTATGAATAATAAAAAATTAAATCATTTGCACATTTTCACATCCATGTAATCCGATTATGATAATTCTTGTATGCAATTTATTTTCTCTGGCCAAACAATTATCTTGTAACGGAGTTTAAAAATATTAAATTTTAGAGTCACATTTCTAAAACAGTTCCCTTCGTCATGTTTAGCATACTTCAGAAAGAATGAATTCTTATCTCTTTTAAAGCTATCGCTGAAATTCAATCAATTTTCGCAACAGGAGCAGGTAGCGTATTCATTCGTTTTCGCTGCTTGAATCTCTGTCATGGTTTTATCTATATTTATCCTCTGTTTTCTATATCCTATCAAATATATTACAAGGTATTATATTGCAAGGAAACGATTAAAAAGAAATCATATTGAATTTACTTAATTGCAATTTATTAGTTATGTATTAATAATTGCAATCCGTGGGTGATTTCGCAAGTTCTTGATTTCCTTGTTTCATAGATAAATATTGCATTTCGCTTGCAGAATTTTAACATAACTATAGATAATGTCTATAAAATTTTTTAAGATTTGACATTTTTAACAATATTTGTCTTTTTCCCCTGAAAGCCACAAGTGTAAATATCCTGTAGCTTTTAAAAAGCCTTTGTGCAATAAAGATTTGAAGGGCTCGAACTCAAAGGGAAAATTTCATTTCTTTACAAATTGAAAAAAAAAAAAAAACCCCTAAAAAACAAGAATGTTTCCTATGTTTCTTAAGGGTTTTTAAAAATTCTTTGTGGTCGATTGTCGGTAGATAGCCGCATAAGCTTTATATACATGATTCTATTTTTATATTACATTCGCACGACTCTATTGATTGTTTATTGAACAACATACATCTGATTTGTGTGCTCGACATGAAGCCTGCTTATAAATCATCGTCAAAATTACAGGGACGAGTTAGCACAAGGATATTTTACAACGCAAGAAATATAGGAAGCTCCATACAAAAAGTGCGTGCAATGGAGCCAGTGGGATTCAAACCCCCAACCTCCTACGCTCGAAGGCGATTAGCGGCGTAGTGCTTTGACCACTATGCCAAGGAGGCCCCACGACTCTATTTAGAAAGTATATGTATATTTTTTAAATTTTCTCTTGCACATGTTGCCAAACTACAAGTGAAAATGTTTCTTTATAGCGGTATCACACGGACGTCTTTGGCAGAACTTTTCCCTCTACACAACATTACAGCCAGCAAAAGTTTCGCGACCTTGATGTAGGGAGACTTTTGCTCACCATTCTTGTTCAGCGAGCATTTCCCGCACTGCACGGAAACTGTTGGCCATTCATTCAGCGCTGATCAACTGACCAATAGGAGCGGAGCGAGAAATTAAATATCCCCGCGAGAAGTTTGAAAAACCTGTTTACCGAACACACAGCAAAATGAACGATCGTGCTTTCTAAAATGTTTGCGGATAACCGTTCTCCGTGTGATACAGCTCTTAAATAAAAAAAAGTTAAAAAGAAAAGTGGTGCCAACCTAATAAATTTGTGTAATAGCGGTATCACACGTGCCCTATTCGCCAAACTTTTCCCCCAACACAACATTATAGTGAGCAAAAAGTTGCCTGACCTTGATATGGGGGAGAATTTGCTCACTGTTTTTGCTTACCGAACATTTACCGCATTGCATGGAAAATGTTGGCGATTCATTCAGCGCTGATCTACTGACCAATAGAAGCGGAGCGAGAAACTAAATAACCCCGCGAGAAGTTTGAAAAACCTGTTTACCGAACAAGCAGCAAAATGAGCGATCGTGTTTTGTGAAATGCTTGCCGAAAAAGTTTTCTCCGTGTGATACAGCTCTAAGAGATTCCTTTGCCTGGGGCGACTACCGGGTGGGCAAAAAGTCCATTAAGAATTTAAAAATTCATAAAATTGGGGAAAATAACAGAAATAAAAAACTGTTTGCAAGGTTATCATCTATAGGTCACGCCCCACCATTGCCCGAGAGGTTCTGCTCTCAAAACTGGTAGGCGAGAGGTGTTAGGTTCGAACCTGATCGCGCCCGGTGTTCTAATCGTTCGGCGTTTTCCATGGTTGATTTCGAACCTTGGATTTCCTTTCGTAAATACTGGTTAAGTTCCCATAAAATAAAATAAAAGAAAAAAAAAACATGGAGGTCAGCCCTTTTTAGAGCCTATATTCCTCCTGTTGACAATTGGCCGTCATAAACACAACTAACCATCTATAGAGCACAGGTTTTTTAAGATACAAAAAATAGCTAAAAAAACGCCAATAGGTGGCGTTTACGTGGCCAATTTAAAGAAAAGATACCCAAATCACGAAAATAATGTCCTCAAGCCGTTTACTACAACTCTATGTGCAAGATGGAGCTTTTAAAAAGATGTTTATGCAAGATGGAGCACCTAGTCACATTAAATGTCGGTCAAGGAATTCCTGACACAAACTGCCGGGGAAGACAAAATCATCAGTAAGAATTGCAAATACCCATGGCCTCCTCTGTCACCATAGTTGACTCCGATAGACTACTGTTTATGGAGATCTTTCTATGGGAATTAGCATTACAGAGCGGGTCTTTTCCAGTGGCTGAAGTAGCCTCTTAAGATTAAGGAGGTTCGGGACACAAAAATCTTCAAATATTCTAAAAAAATGCGATTGCATTAAAAATTTTCTCTCTTTTTTTCTGCTTAAAATGACGTTTAAATCATATTTAAATCTTAATTGGAACAGAAAATATTACTTTTTTCGCTTTGGTTTGTTTTCAAAATCTAGCTTTCATGCAATTGGTGCCATGGAAACGGCTTCTTGTGAAAATGTGTTTTTCTTCATCATGAGTTTTTTTACCTTTTCTAATAGTTAAATTGCTATAAGTTAAGAAGCATTAAAGACAACAGCTTGAAATTCGGAACATACGTTTTCCAATTATTTTACTTTAATTTTGATTCAGCATGTTTGAAAAAAAGATATTTACTTTTGAAAATATGATTTTTGAAAAAAGTTACATCATATATTTTTTGATTAATATCTTTTAAAATGCTGAATCAAAATTAAAACTTATATATTTCTGTTTATTCAAATGGAAAAAAAAGGAATTCTATGAATAGTATTTGGAGTTATAACGATTTTAAATTAACCCATTTTTTAAATTAATTAATTAAAAAAAAAGATTATTAGATATTTTATTTACAAATTATACGGTTAGCTATCACAAAAAAAAAAAAAAAAAAAAAAAAAAAAAAATCAATAAATAAAAGTTATTTTAAAATTTGTCTCGGGCCTTCTTAACCCCTTGAAGGGCGTTGGTATAAAATATATCCCACTTAATTTTAATTGAAAAATGCCTCATTGACACCAGAATTTTGAAATGAAAATAGTAATTTTATCAAGTACGTAAAGAAAAGCATTTATCTATTTTGAACCAAATTTGTTTTTAAATTCTGGTGGCTATTTTATTCGTTCATTCAATCATTTCAGCATTTTATGAATAGAAGTTATTTGCCCCTCAAGCGGTTAAAGGCATGATATAAAAAATATTAAAAAAAAAAAATCTTACCTGATGAACCAGGTCTTGGACTGATATTAGAATGAGACTGAATTTGTGAAGATCCCATGAGGCTTTCTGCGCTTGGATAGCTAGTGTTCAAAGACATTGGACCCAAAGCTTGACTAAGTGACTGTTGCTAGAAAATAA
This sequence comes from Maratus speculifer, assembly GCA_964019185.1. Classification (NCBI taxonomy): domain Eukaryota; kingdom Metazoa; phylum Arthropoda; class Arachnida; order Araneae; family Salticidae; genus Maratus; species Maratus speculifer. The sequence continues at coordinate 308,226,181 of OZ025293.1, read as the reverse complement.
AAAAAGTATTTAATCAGTACAGAGATATGTGTTCTGTACTACGTTCATTTTTTAAAAATATATGTAGTCCATTAGAAGTTTTATGAATTTGCATGATCCCCCCCCCCCCCCCCACACACACACACGCGCGCGCGCACACATTTTTACAAATCTCACCGAAGCTAGCATAGGGAAGAAAATACGGGCTTCTGACTGGTTGAATAATTTAACCCTTTCCGGCGAGGACAAATTCTGTTACCGTAATTTCCGGCGCATAATCCGCGGATCAATTAATTAATTTTCAACCCGGATTTTTTTTATAATAAAATGTAACTATACAGATTGCGGTAAATATTTGGCTTCAATTACTATATAAAATTTCCGGGTCGAAAAAGATTCCGTGGATTATACGCCGGAAATTGCGGTAGTAAAATGAGCAATTATCGACTGACACCGGAATTTACAAACGACTTTTTAAAAAATCAAGAACTCCTTAATTTAAGCTTTTATTGTAAAAGAAAGATTTTATTAAAATATTATTGGTGCCAATTGCAAGTTTGGAATTAAAATTAGGTGTGTCCAGACCGGACACACTGGGCCGGAAAGGGTTAACCCATTAGTGCCTAGCGTCCCTTTTTAGGGACGCTTCAAAAGGTGCATGAAGCACTGTTTTTGACACCGGTAAAAAAGAAAAGCAATTTTTATTCTATTTAATTGAAACATTTTCGTAATTAATCAAGTAAACTTAATTCTTTTAAAGATAGTGGTGCCAACCGAATAAAATTTGCGCAAAATGTGGTGGGTACGAATGGGTTAAAGAGCATTTTGTTTTGGCTCATTTTGGGGTTTACGTTCATTTAAGGGTGTTCTTAAATCAAAAAGGGTAACTTTGTGACATAAGTTTTAATTCATTTTTGTTCAGAAATGCATGAAACTAGCAAGTGTTGTTATTCAGAAACTATCTAAATGCACTCATTTTTCTGTTTTTGCGCAAACGCAATAAATATTTCAGAACAAGCCGTCAAAAATGACGTTTTGAATCACATTTTCCGACGAAAGCAGAAAAGCCAGTCAACGAAAGATAGAAAATCGCATAATCACGTGATCAAAATAGCTTATAACTCAGTAGTTAATTTAATGATCATAAAATGGAAAACTGAGTTCCATTCCAAAGCGCTTTAATAGCCAGGCCTTCCAATTTTATATATTTCCGTTAAAGATGAATTTGTTAGCGTGTCAAAACGGTTTTGCGCTTGTTGAGCAGAGCAGTTAAGAACACCCTTAATCATCAGTTTCATCACAAATAGCAAAACGAAACAAAATAACAATTTGTTTCTTACAGTGCTTTTTTAGTGAGTTGCATGTTATATAACAAGGTTTTGTCTAGATTTTTCTTATAGAGATTTTTTATGAAATAAAAATTATTTTATACGTGTAAAATACATAATCGCAATTTTATTAATAGGAAATTATATATGAGGATTCCAGGAGCCAAGGGGTACAAGTGACAAAATTTCGATTCGGAGAAAATTGAGTTTAAAGATAATTGATGTTAAATTGGAACATCAATAACAATTGAGTGAATTGAAATAGGAAATTTCTGCTTGTTGCATTTTGGTCTTTGAACTCTTATTTCAATAACTGTTAAAATATAAAGTACAATTTTCTTAAAATGTATAATTAATCAATATTGATTGTTTTTCGAAAAAAGTGGTTTGCCTCTATAACTCAGCAAATAATAAGAAAATTCCTTATATTTTTTTACCTGAAATGAAAAAAGCATATTTTTAGGTCGTCTGTGTATTTAGTTTATTTTTTTCAATTCTGTCACTTATACCCCTGGCTTCTGGGGTCCTCATATGTATTCATGTTTCTATTCTGACTAGTGTTGCAGATTAACTCTTTCTGGCACGGGCAAAATCTGTAATAAAATGAGAAATTTTCGACTGGCACCGGAATTCACAAACGAATTTCTTAGATACTTTGAAATCCTTAATTTAAGCTTTTATTGTAAAAGCAAAATTTTAGTAAAATATTACTGATGCCTTTTGCAAGTTTGGAATTAAATTAGGTATCCTAGACCGGGCACAGTGTGCCGGAAAGGGTTAAAGAATTTTTTAATTCAGATTATTTGACTGTCACCAATTCTTAAAAATTGCTTTTCTCCTTATTTTTCAGGATTTTTCATCTATTTTTAAATAGGTCAAATATTTCTACTTCCAAAAATTGGTGGCAATCCCCAATCTGGGGACTTCTTTTGTCCCCAATCTGGCAACAGTGTTTCCGATATTTATCATCAGGAAGATTATATATTATACACATTATCTCTTTATTTATAGTTAAGTTATTTGGAGTCTTTAGCTGTTTTGTGATGGATCAGATATTATTTTAAACTGTGTGTTTTTTAATCCTTTCCAACGCGAAGTAATTCTTTTCGTAAAATAATGAAATCGTGAATTGACGTCAGAATTCATAAACGAATCTATTGGAAAATAGAAATTGGCATATTTTTTCATTCTTTATAAAAGGCAAAATTTAATAAATATTCCTGGTGCCAGGTAATCTTAAAATTAAGCGTTCCTTTTATGGATACCACCCACTAACGCGATAAAGAAGTTCTCAAAAAATATCCCCCCCCCCCCCCTCCCCGTTCAACAACACGAAACTTCCTGACACATTTTAACCCTTTGAGCTCTGATGGTAGAATTTTCTACCATATGATTTTAATTCCGAAATGTCACATCGGCACCAGAAAATTTGACCAAAAAAAGGTTTAATGCATTTTTTCGTGTATATCGTTAACCGGTTTTTTTCTTTGAAAGATACTGGTGCCAATGTGACATTTGGAATTTTGAAGAAATTTGCCCACCAGAGCTCAAAGGGTTAAAACATAAAACCATGATACTTGCAGGCATGATTATTGAACTGATTTGTAATTGAATGTTTTCATATTTGTCATTTTCCGATTTGCATTTTGAATTATAATTGATTATTGACTCAGGAGTATAGAGACATTTCCGTTCTTGCCGAAAACGGAAAAAACAATTCGATTACATAGTTTTTGAAGAAGAGCACCTGCATTTCTAAACAAAATGAAATTAAAAGTGCATAGCAGTAGTTCAAAGTAGTCAGTTTGGATTTGAGAACAAGCTTACATTTTTTTTTTCTTTTTATGAAGGAATAGGTTTAGGATTTTAGAATTAATAAACTTCGTAAAAGATCCTGTTTAGAGCTGCAGGCACACGCTTGTTTTACCATCCTTCTCCGATATTCTAGGAAATCTTTTATAGAGATTTGTTCAGTATTCACAATAGAATGAGTGGAAATCTACAATTAGTAAGGAGATCAACACTACTTGATTGAAAGGTTTCTGTTCTGCAGGACATCAGTCCCCTTCCCCTAAAAGTATTTAAAAATTAAAAACACCGCGCCGCCATAAGAAAGGATACGAGTACTGATAACAGTTAATAGTTTAGTCTGTTTGCAGCATTAAAACTACCGTGAGCCGTCATTTTGACAGCTACCATATGAATATGTTTCGATTGAAACTACAAATTTGATTATGAAATAAATTAAAAAGATACAAAGAAAAAAAAATAAAACGTTAAATAACAAACTGTTTTAAATCAAAATTCTAGTGCCAAATACTTTTTATAAAACTTTTGACTCAAATTTCTGGTGGTTTTAGTGTCAAAATCGTGAAATTAGCGACGGGTCCTTTAACCCTTTACACTCGTATGTCCAGTCTAACTGGACATCATCTTTCTTTGCAAAATTTGTTTTTGGCACCAATAATAAAGGAAAATAAAATGTACCCTATCTCATGGCAGCATTTTTGAAATTATATACTTAATGGAAACATCATTTATAAAAAGTGGTGTCAACCGAATAAAAATTTGCATAAGAGACGTTCGAGTCGAAAGGGTTAACCCTTTAGCGTTCATTGGTTTCTCTACGAAACCACAAAATTTTAATTCCGATATCCAACAACGACACCGGAATTTTAATTTAGAAAAATCCTTTTTATTATGTATGCGAAAAATTACTTTTTCTTATTTACAAACATATTTGTTCGCAATTACGGGTGTCAATCATTTATTTCAATAGCTTAGCAATGAAAATGCTTTGATCGTTAAAGGGCTAAAGGACACACATTTTCCCTAAATATTTCTCTGTTTAGACGCTATGCAGGGCCTGACTAAAGCAGGGGTATGCGGGGCAATAGCTCCAGGGCCCCCCGGCTTTAGGGGTACCCCCAAGAACAGATATAAGTTTTTTGTTACAGCAGTGTCAAATGATAAAAAATGACCAAAATTCTTTTTTTTTTTTTTTTTTTTTTTTTTTTTTTTTTTTTTTTTAAGTTTTAAGGGCTTTCTTCTCCTACCCCCTCTGTTTCCATATCCCATGCCCCCTTAAGGCCTTACATTTATCCTTATATTACTGAAACAGAAAAAAAAATGAATTCTGTAGTTTCTTAAAGTTAACTTTCTTCTGCTGTTATGTATATAGATGTGAATAGGACTTGGTACGGAATTTATGTATACATACAATAGGTATGAATTTTAGTTTTTGTCACTTCTGTGTAATTTACAAAAAATTTTAAGATAGAAGGGCCTCCTACTAATGTTTGCCCCGGGGCCCTCACTGTCTAAGTCGGGCCCTGATGCTAACAAATTATTCTTCGAACAGTGCAGATGTGCGAAGAGTATATTTATAAAATTGGTTCATTTTTACCTCTTTTATAAATACTAATTATTTTACTGGAAATATAAACTAACTCGATTTCCATTCAGTTGAACGTTTCTTTGCATCATCATTTCAAACTCTTCATTAATTTTATTATACTTGGACTCTGTTCTTGGTGTTAACGCATAATCTTGGTCAGGTTCTGGACTATCACAGCCATTTGCAGAACTTTTGTGCTCCTTTTTACTTAACGCCTGCAAGCAGAGAAAGTACATGAATAAATTTCTGGAGCTCTTCAATTAATCTATCTGGATGCATGGATTAAATATTTTGACGTTGAAATGTAAATGTACATGAAAACATATGTAGCACAATCACAAAAAGTCAAACAAACAATATAGTTATAATTTTTAAAAATACGTTTCAATAAATATGTAAGTATCAAGCTATTTAAATTGTAACAATAACAATGACCATGAAAAAAAAAGCATGTAGAAAGTAACAAGATTTACAGCACATTTAAATCGAAATGATAAAAATAATAAAAATATAAAAAGATAGAAGGAAAATGTTTTCTTAGAAATTTTTTTTTTATTGACATTCTTAAGTCTCGTTGTTCTTTTAAAATTTTGTTACGTAATTAAACGTATTCATTTAAAAAAATCTATTTCGTGAACTGCATTCATCTTTAATTAATATTAATAAAAAAAATTGTTAGCTATATGGGTAAAAATTTACAGTGGAGATACAGCACTGAATTTCTAGTGTCTGCAAAAGTTTTAAAATTGTAATATCTTACAAAATCAGATTTTCTTTAAAGTATGAATAAAGACAAAATTAATTATAAAACACAATGGAAAAATATTTATAAAATATATAAGCAATATTGAGGATAAATGTAACATAAAGGAATAAAATTCAACAGGTAGTGGCGCCATCTATTCGCAAACAATACAACGAAAATATACAGAAATGATAAATTATGTTCACATGTGTAAAACGCAGCAAAAATTCAAATTAATAATAATGCAAAATTATTTTGTTTATAAAATTAATCCGGTTTTTTAAAATTTCGCTGGAAACTGAGATATTTTATTAGCTGTTGGCCACTTTATCGACAAAGGGATGTCTTAATGAGAACTTTTGGAGAATTCTTGTTTTTATTCTAGAAAAACAAATTAAACCCTATTCAGCAATCCATTTTACAGCACTTCGGATTGAACAAGACAAAACCTACAAAATTAAGTTTCCTGCTTTTCACATTAGTGGCAAGCATGCTAACCAAAAAAGCCCGCTAATCACAATAAAATAGTTGCAAATCTACCTAGTCCCAAAATGAACAAAAGACAAACTTATATGTAACTCTCAAATATTTTTTCACATTCTCAAGCCTAAAATTAACCAATTAAAAGCAGAGAAATGATTTTCATGTTCAAGACTCTTTATGAGTATTTTGCATTATCAAATTCATAAGAAAATAAAAGTATAATTTTTAAAATAGTTTACGCTCGGGAACAAGTTTAAAATGTCCTGTGATTAAGTATAGTAAGGAAGCGAATCTTACAATAGAACCTTAGAGATGAATCTAACAACGAGTTAACAATGTAAAGCTTTTTCCATTCATAAGGCCATTGTGTTGGCCGTATTTTCCATTGAAAACACGGCGGACGAAACAGTATTAGCTAAAATTAAGCAAATAATAATAATAAATACATATGTTATCTAAAACAAATAAAAAATATTTTGATAATAAGCATAAGAACAACTATAGATGTATTTAACCCCTTCACGACAAGCGACAAGTGTTGTTTGATGTTAATCATAAAGTGTGAGCACAGCTTTCAACTTTTCCTACTAATAATTTTGAATAGCAATTTTTTTTTCTGTAATCACAGAACTTGAGGGAGTAAATTAGGTAAAGAATTATAATTAGAATCATTATGATGTAATCGTCTAGAGCAGACTGATCGCGAAGAGATTCATACACCAAAACCACAAAGAAAAGCAATGTGTAGTGGCGCCATCTATCCCCAAAAAGTGAAACGGAAAAGTGTAACGAATACTAGGTTAAAATCGTGTGTGTAAAATATTTCTTTTTTCTGAGTACACTTAAAAAAAGAAAGAAAATGAATTTGATGTAAATTTTTTGAATGACTTTGTTTTAGGGAAATTTTAATTTGATGAAAATTTAACGCTTTGTTGACTATTTAAATTAAGTCAGTTCCTTAGAATCAGTGTCTTTTATTTATTTAATTTTTAAATATAGCACATTATTGCCTATATTTTAAAAAATGAAAAATAATAGTGAAATAATAACAATAAACAGAAAAAGGGGAAAGAAATATTGAAAAAAAGCAATAGTTTTAGATTAAAAATATATAAGTAAATTAATGATTGCAAATAAATATAAAGGTTCAATTTTTTAAAAATACATTTAAAATTTGTAACTTTTCTTCAATCAAAAAAGTAATCTGTAAATGGTTAAAAAAATAACAAATATATCGAAGATCATTTAAAGAAAAACATGACTGAATTGAGCAAAAACTAGTTAAATAAGATAGTAAACAGATAAACATTTAAAAAACATACATATGAAAAATCTAAAATTTTAAGCCATTTTTTAAAAAAGAAAAACAATGAGTAAACCATATTAAATTTTTACACTACTTACTTTGAGGTCAATCTAATAGGATTTGTCCCACAACAAATAATATAAAACAACTTACCCCTTTTAGGTCTTGGATTCTCGAATCGAGACTTAAGATTCTTGTGATAAAATATAAACTTCAATATATACACAAAACACAACACATATTACCAAAAGTAGCTTGGTTATTCTTTTAAAGTGATGAACTGTGTAGATCCAGAAAAAAAGGGGAACTTTGTAAAATCACATTCTGGAAGGTTTCGCTAATTTTTGTACACACAGATCATGCACAAAAACAAAACAAAAACATAATGCATGAAAATATAGTGATGTATGGTGTAAAAAAAAATCTATATAAAAAATTGAAATGGGTAAAAGTAAAATAGAGTACAGTGTTTGGAAGTTCGAAGACCTTCTACAAAAATTCATTATGATGCATAATTAGAAAACAACAGCAAAATTAAAATGAACTTAAGGTAAGTAAAAGATTAACAAGCAATTTATTAATAAAAGAAAATTAATATTTTAACTGCCTTTAAAAATTAAACATTATAAAATTTGGTGTATTACTTTTTTTTTTAGTTTATGTTTTTTTTAATTACAGAACAATAAATTTAAGGAAATAAAATAGTGTGTTTGAAAGGTTTACAATAAATTTAAGTAAAAATAAAGAAATAATAAATTAAGTATGCACATTTATTTAAAAAAGAATTTTTAAAAAAATATTTCGGTGATATTGTGTTTTTTCTTTTTAAAGATTGGATTAAAAAAACTATTTTGATTGTACATTGTGTGCATTTTTAATAAAGTGCATTTTTTAAAATATGCAAACTTTATCCTTCAAATATTTTTAAGAATATATATATCCATGATCATAAACATAACTGAAGCTGAAAAGAATTTGAAATTCAATTATGAAATAAAAAGCATATGAATGTAAGGATTTTTTTTTCTATTTTAAATCTTTAAATATACAAGAAACACATTATATATTTTTGATTTAGAAGCGCAAATCAATGTGAAAATATGAAAAAAAAGAGCATTATGTCTTTAAATATGTAAACTTATACATTGTAAGCAAAAAAGGCTGTTTGTTTTGAAAATGCAGCGTGTTTTTTTTCCTTAAACGAAAAAAAAAAAAAAAAAAAAAAAAAAAAAAGCTAAATGAATGTTGTGCATTGTTGAATTTTGAACAGGAAAGAAATCTACCTCGACAATGTCACTATTGGTCCGGCTTTCATGTGGTTCATTATATTCTGTGTATTTGAGAAGAACTTTATCCATGTCCGTACTGGCATACTGGAACAGTTTGTTGGTACTATTAAAAATGATGAGAGCGATTTCACAGTCACATAGCACACTGAGCTCATAAGCTTTTTTCATCAATCCAAACTTTCTTTTTGTGAAAGTCACCTGGAAAACAAACAAACAAAAAGAATCCAATTAGAACAATCTAACGAAAAAAAAGTACATAAAGGTGGATATGTTTAGGAAAATTTTAGGTCCTTGAAAGGACTCTTCACAAAATAATTTATCTTAAAATAAGACCTTTCATAATTTTTTTTTATCCCCAAACTGGACCCTTCACAATTTTTTTTATCCTCAAACTGGACCCTTCACAAAACAATTTATCCCAAAACAGGACCCTTCACAAAATTATTTGTCTCTTAAATAGGTCTTAACAGAATTTTTCAAATTCAGTTTTGTTTTCGTTTTTAAGCCTTAAAAAAACTTTTTTGGTCGATCCTTAGTCAGTATAGATGCTAAGAAAGAAAATAAATATTTTGAAGCGTTACTTGTGGTGTCGCCATCTATTATGAAAAGGGAAACATAATTCTGGCACTCACACTGCAGAGGCCAGAGATATAATAATCTTGAATATATAGTATTGAATATCTAAAAGTTTTTCGCACACAATTTAGATTTTATAATATTGAATTATCAATATTTTATGAAAAAAATCCAATGAGGATAATTATTAGTTTACTTTAGATAACGACACTACTTTTTTTTTGGTAGTTCTTATATTATAGAATAGATGGCAGCACTAACCAAAACAAACGCCTTTATTTGAATACGGAAAGCCAAGTATTTTACTTTCTCTCTGGTCTTGTTTTTCACATTTTTACGCCACCTCTTTCTTTGAAAAGCACAGGAATATTAAACCAATTTAGATTTTACAATATTGAATTATCAATATTTTATTTTAAAAAAATCCAATGAGTATAGTTATTAATTTACCTTAAAAAACGATATTGCTTTTTTTGGTAGTTCTTATATTATGGAATAGATGGCAGCACTAACCAAAACATAAAGCCTTTATTTGATTACGGAAAGTCAAGCATTTTACTTTCTCTCTGGTCTTGTTTTTCACATTTTTACGTTTACTCGTATAGCAATTATTATGTACTTGAAACACATTAATAAAGTATTATTCAGTAATATTTTGTTACGAATTATTACTTATTCATTTTATTACTATTGTTTTATTGTTACTAATTATTCTTTTATTACCCAATATTTTACAGATATTGAGTAACATTAATTTTACATCATTTCCTTTTATTTCACAAGCACCTTTTCCTTGATTTTGGATAAAATAGTTTTAAGGAATGAGTTTCGTTTATTTTTCTGCTATATACAAGCAAAAATTAAAAAATAAATAATAATAATAATAATAATAATAATAAAAAAAAAAAAAAAAAAAAAAAAAAAAAAAAAAACTTGATACCTTCTTAGATAAATTCAAATTCTGTTTAAATCAAATCATCCTGAAAGTATATTATCACTAGGATTTTTCTTTATTTATTGGATCGATCAATTTTTAATCAATCCTTTTTTGATAAGAAACAAAGTGAGCAAAGCAAAGTGTTACGGATTAGTAAAATATACATAGAAAGATTAAAAAAAAAAAAAAAAAAAAAAAAAAAAAAGAGGTTTGATAATTTTTTATTAAGTTAAGGGTGAGGGGATTAACTCTTCTAGGAGAAAGTAGCTGTATTTTTGTATTGTTGAATTCACAGCGGAATTTTCGAAAACTTTGATTTGAAAGGAAGGCAGGACCTGATTAACCGCACAGGCCAACCAGGCCGTGGTCTTGGGCCCACAGTGGAAGGAGGCCGTAAAATGAGTAAAATAATTTAGAAACAAATTATTATTATTATCATTATTATTATTATTATTATTTTTTTTTTTTGTAATTTTCTAAAAAACGAAATAAGAGAAAAAAAATTATTTAGATTGGAAACTGCATTGTAATATATCTAATAACTTCGAAATATTCTTTAAAAATAATTCTAGCCAATGTTTTGATTTTGAGGGGCCGTCGAAAAGGTCATAGACCTCCGGTCCCAGACACAGCTAATCAGGCTCTGAAGGAAGGAAATGCAACTTTATAACTTTTAATCATTAAATTTAAAGTAAAATTTAATTTAATGACCGCGGTGCAAATCTTGATTAAAATTAAGTGGGATATAAAGTATCCCACCGCTCACAAGGGGTTAAGTAATAACCAACAATTAAGTAAAATTCGAAAGAATTGAAGAGTTAAGCCGACAGGAGAGTAGAAAAAGAACACTCTTTTATCTTAAGGGTGTATTCGAAAATCCGCAACAGCCCGAAATTTTCCGATACATTTTCAGATTCATTTTTAAAAGTAAAGGCCCGAAACTTGCTGAAGTGGTTTCTTTGAAGAGACGTATAAGATGCCGTCTGATTTCCTTTTTCGCTCAAATCATTGGAATTTGATTTAGAAACAATTATTTTCTCAGTATGACACATTTTTTCGTTCTGAAATCTACCTTTTTCGGAAAATTCGGTTCAAAACATCATTTTTGACAGCATTTTTTTTTTTTTTTTTTTTTTTTGGGGGGGGGGGCAACATTTTCTACATTTATCAAAAAATCGAGAAGCATGGCGCATTGTGTAGTTTCTAAATAAGAGAATTTGCGGGTTTGATACGTTTGAGTATAAAAAGGAATTTAAAAATAAATCAGAAAAAAGCAGTTTGGATTGGAATACACCCTTAAAAGCTGAAATACATCAATAAAACAGAGTGACGGTCCTTTTTCGGCTCGTTTTGTGTGGACATTATTTTGTCGCAGGAGAACAGAATGCGACAATACTGTAGAGGAGGGAGCTTCACATGTTTATCACCTCCCCTGCGGAGAATTTCTTTTCTCGATTTTGACATTTTAAAAATGGTTTCAGGTAAAAAGTGACAGGTGCTTTGGTTAAGAAACTATGTAACTGAACTGTTTACTCCGTTTGTCGCCAAAAGCACAAGATTTTTCAGAAAATACTGTTAAATCTTGCGTTCTGAACGGAATTTCACGACGCGACAGCACAGTAGAGGGGAAAAAAAGAACCATTGCCGTGAAAAATAATCGCATATAATCGCATATTACTCACAATGTAATTTTAAAAAATGAGAAAACTGGTCAATCACTACAAAGGATTTTTTTTACTCTTTCAATTTTGTTTACTTTTTTTATGGTGATGCTTTCCACTTTCTGAACCAGTTTCGAAAGTGAAAGTATGTGGGAAAAATGGAAAAGATAAGTCTAAAAATCATTATCCAGTGAAAGAAAGAAAGAAAAAAAAAAACATTTAAAATGTTGAAATGCAATGGACAGAAAAAAATCTCCCATAGGATTAACATTAACGGGTGGGTGTTTTTGCGTAATTGAAGTAGCGCCTTAATTTTTCAGTGACACAGTAATTCCGCTGGTAAAATGTGTGCAAGTGATTGACTAACACCAGAATTTATGATCGAATAAATTAGCAAAACACCTATGGTTTTTCATCATGCACATTATGTAAGCAAAATTTCATTAAAAAGTTCTAGGCACAATTTGGCAATTTGAAGTTATAATTAAGTACCGTAATTTCCTACGTATAATCCGCGGATCAAACAATTATTTTTAGACCCAGAATTTTTAAAAAGAGAAATGTAACTTCTCAGATCGCCGTAAATATTTATCTTCAATCACCAAATGATATTTCTGGGTCCAAAAAAAATTGTTTGATCCGCGGATTATGCGCAGGAAATTACGGTAGTTGCGCCTTACAGTCCCCGCCCTTGAAATGACTAATGTTTTTAAAAAGGAATATGCAAACATGCGTAAATATATAAATACACAAATGTTGATGCATTTTCAAACAAAAAATGCATATTGGTGAAATAATTTACTGCATTAAGAACAATAAGAGAAGTATTTTCTTAACTGTTAGTTATTTAAGTGCAAAATTCTTTCATTTAGTTTGTAAAACGAAACATATAAATTACAATTTCTATAAAATTTTAGACGTTGTTTGGATTTTTATGATATATATTTTGATATATTATTTTACAGCTTGAGTTGCCAATAGTTTGCAGCTTAAAAGTGACTCATGTGAGTTTTAATTTAAATTATCTCTGCAGAGATAATTTAACCCTTTGCTGCGCGGTGGTATATCTATGAAACTACTTAATTTTAATTCCGAAATGCCACATTGGCACCGGAATTTTGGTTAAAAAAAATACTGTTTATTGAATGCGTGAACTACAGCGTTTTCTTATTTATAAATAAAATTGTTTTCAAATTCCGGTGTCAGTCATTATAGAAATTAGTCAACGATTTTTTTTTTTTTTTTTTTTTTTTTAAATATTTACTGAAATCTTCTTCAGTTGTGAATATTTTGACGCCTCATTTTTACCTATACGACAATTATATCGCGAGATATTGTAAATTTTGTTAAAAACTCTATCGCATTTAACCATACAAATAAAAACTTTAAACTGATTTTTCTCCCTTTCATATTTTTATATCTTGCTTGATCGAAAAAACTGAGGCTTTATTGCTAATTTAGACAAAGGTTTGATTTTTTTAACCTGTTCTCTATGATGTATTTAATATTTTTATGCATTTAAGTTTATAGTTACGTTTTAAAAATATTTAAATTGAGATTTTGATGAATTTTCATTTTTTAATATAAACAAAGAAAAAAAAAATCAAATGTAACATCCCATACATTTAAAAATTCATGCAATGTTTTAAATAGTATATTCTAATGAATGTGGGGGGAAAATTGAAGCAAAGTATTCATATTTATAAAAGTAGCAAAGTTTTTTTAAAAAATAAATTTTTATTAAAAAAATTAAATTTTCGCAAAATAGTCTGTTGTACAAGAATTTTTTAATTGTATTTAATTTTTAGTATTAAGTATTGTGCCACTACATATTATTGTAGAATTATTCAAAATTGAAAAATTAATAAATATTATTGTACTATTCATAGGAAAGAATTTATTTGAATATAATTTAATAAAATTATTTATTAAATTATAATTAAATGATAATAGCTTTATATATTACTTTGAAAAAATATAATTTAACTTTTAATTAACATTTTTAGTCATTCACTCCTACTCGACTGTACCTCCAGACACTGCCCAATATTTTTCAAAAGTTGGTGCGACTTTAGGTAATCAACATGACAACCTAGAATCATTACCTATCATTGAATATCATTTGATTGATTACGTGTAACAGGATTTAATAAAATAGTCAACATGGCAACGTAGAATCATTACTTATGATAGGATATCATTAAATTAGTTATGTGTGATAGGATTTAATAGAAAAAATAATACTTTTATTATCTTTCTAAGTTTTGATTCGGTTTTCACAAAATTTTAAATTACTCAACAAAATTCAGCAACGAAAAAAAAAAAAAAAAAAAAAATCAAACCATTCGGTCGGATTTTTTAGTACTGTTATAAGCTGACAGACGGACAAATCAGACGACTATAGGTGCTACGCTTCTATAATAACGGACGCACCTAAAAACTATTCATGTCTGAGCAGTCAATTAATTACAATGTCTTATTCCATAAAATGGCTGATTTTTTTTCCTCATTTGTATGTAAATGCTTTGCTAAGAGATTCGAAAGTTTGTGATTTTTCCGCAATCTTTTTAGTATCTCGTATTTCTATTAAAAAGAGTTCCTTTGGCGATGTTTTTATTAATTCTTATTCATTAGCTTTCACCAGATATCTATATATACATAGATAAAAGAAGTTTTTTTTTTTTTAATCAAGCACGCGAAATGGTTTTAAAATTAAGGAACATAGAACACATGCTTTGGGCAAGATAATCAAGTCCATCTGGCGAATAGATTACACGAAGAAGGAAAGATCCCATAAGGCTTATTCCCCAGCGATTCCCTTACATAGACGCATTTACAAATAATGCTGCAAAGCTAACTTTACAGGGGGAATGCACAAGTCAAGGAGGATTTTCTCGCATGAAATTCTCCCTTAACTTTATCACATAAATTTTAATTCATTTTATTGAGAAATGCATGAAACTGGCAGGCGTTGTTATTCAGAAACGTTGTAATAGAAGGACATTTTCCGCCTTTTTTTTTTTTTTTTTTTTTTTTTTTTTTTTTTTTTTTTTTGTAAATACAATAGATTTTTCAGAAAACACTGTAAAAGTTCGCGTTTTAAACGGAATTTTCCGTCGAAAGCAGAAAAAATACCATTAAACGAAAGGAAAAAAACATCTTGTCACTTTATCTAAAGCTCTATCACTCGATAGGTAATTTATTTTTCAAAAAATGGGAAACGTTTTACGTTTAAAAATGTGTACATCATTGCGTTAAAAATGCCGTGCTTGTTGTGCGGAGAACAGCTTTAACCCCTACGCGACGGGATGCTTATACGGAATTTTTAATGTTTTGTCACCAGTTTTTAAAAACAGAAATTTGTGCCTTTTTAAATTGCTAAAATACTCCGATTAAATAAGCCAAATTTTACAGTAAAATTTTACTGGTGGGAATAAACAAGGATTCTTAAGCCTTTTTGCGACACGTATACCTTTCGCTCGTCTCCAAAGGGTTAAAAGGGCTTCTCTGGTAGATGAGTAAAAATTGAATCTCGTAAAAGTTACTTTTCCTTCTTGTTCATTAACTCTTTCCGGCGCAGTGTGTCCACTCCGGGCACGCATAATTTTAATTCCAAGCTTGCAATCGGCACCAAGAATATTTTAAAGATATTTCGCTTTTACAATGAAAGCATCAATTTAGGAATTCTTAATTTCTATAAAAGTCGTATTTAAATTCCGGTGTCAATCAATAATTTCTTATTTTATTAGCAGAATTCGCCTGCGTCGGAAAGGGTTAACCCATTAGTGCCTAGCGTCCCTTTTTAGGGACGCTTCAAAAGGTGCATCAGTACTGTTTTTGACACCGGTAAAAAAGAAAAGCAATAATTATTTTATTTAAATGATGCATTTTCGCGATTAATGAACTAAACTTAAATCTTCTAAAAATAGTGGTGCTAACCAAATAAAATTTACGCAAAAGATGCTGGGCACTAATGGGTTAAAATTTGGAAATTTCAACAATATTTCTTTTCAGTACGCATATAGGAAGGTTTTTTTTATCCCTCTATAAGCTCTCCTTGATTTATAGCAGAAAATTTTCTGGTTAGATAAGGCGAAAAGAATTTTCAAAAATTACCAGTATTCAGAGCACTTGGCCACCCACCCTGGTTACGCCACTGCTGTGATGCGTTTTCGCTAATTAAAACTTAACAAAAAATAATAAATAAAAATAATAACGCATTCTTTTTACTACTTTTCCATAACTTTTTTATACTCGAAAGAGAGATGACCCATAGCCGAAAATCGGGACAAAGAAAACCTTGAACAGTTTGGAGCACATGCGCTTAGATGATCTTCTTATCTTTGGCGGTCTACTTATTTTATGTAGGCATTTTTAATTTTTTTTCTTCTCACCAAGAGAGAAATTGTGGTTTATTTTCAATAAAATTTGTCATTTTATGTGTAATATGATGTTATCATCAAAATAGGCCTCAAATTTATCAGTCCACCTGAGATTACCCAGGTCTCCTTGAATATCTGCATCTGGTAAGTAGACAAAATGATGGACAGAGAGTGAGATATTCACTGTTTGAAAATTCAATTTTCATTTCATTTATAAAACTTGCAGAAGTTGGTCTCTAATGTTCAATATTAATGATGTATTTGTACACATAACCTGAAACGAAAATTAATTTAAAGAGCAAAATTCAAAAACATTTATTTCAATAATGGGATTAGGAAAATATTTTGAAATTTTTTTTCACCTGTGCTTTTATTATTATTTTTTTAAGTTAAAAGAACTGTTCTCAATACATCATTGGATTATTACGTATGATAGGATTTATTAGAAAAATCATCATGGCAATGTAGAATCATTACTTATCATAAAATATCATTAGGTTAATTACGTATGATAGGATTTGATTAAAAGAAGAATACTTTTATTATCTTTCTAAGCTTCGATTCGGTTTTTACAAAATTTGAAATTACTCAACAAAATTCTTCAAGGGAAAAAAAAAAATCAAACCATTCGGTTGTGACTTTTTGCACTGTTATAAGCTGACAGACGCACCTAAAAAGTATTCTTGTCTGGGCAGTCAATTAATTACAATGTTTTATTCCATAAAATAGCGGAATTTCTTTTATTTGTATATAAATGCTTCGCTAAGAGATTCGAAAGTTTCTGAATTTTTCACAGTATTTTTAGTATCTCGTATTTCTATTGAAAATAGATCCTTTAGAGATGTTTTTTAATTAATTAGCTTTCAACCAATGTACAGATCTAGATAAA
Source organism: Maratus speculifer (assembly GCA_964019185.1). Taxonomy (NCBI): domain Eukaryota; kingdom Metazoa; phylum Arthropoda; class Arachnida; order Araneae; family Salticidae; genus Maratus; species Maratus speculifer. The sequence goes on along the minus strand of OZ025293.1, from coordinate 308,209,209 downwards.
AGAAGATTTATAAACGATTTTTTGAAAACAAGCACGCGAAAGGATTTGAAAATTAAGGAACATTGAACAGATGCTTTGGACAAGAGAATCACAATATCAAGTCCATCTGCCGAACAAATTACGTGAAGAAGGAAAGATCCCATAAAGCTATTCCCCTGTGTGGGAGCATCCACAAATACTTACTGCAAATAGTACGAAATCCACTGTTTGAAAATTTAGTTTTCATTTTATTTACAAGACTTGCAGAAATTGGTCTCAGTATTAATGATATATTTGAATTCGAAACCTGAAACGTAAGTTAAAAATGTTCCTCAAATTTATTAGTCCACCTGAGATTCCCAGGCCCCCTGCATCTGGTAAGTAGATAAAATGATGGACAGAGAACGAAATTCACTGTTACAAAATTAAATTTTTATTTCATTTAAAAAACTTTCAGAAGTTGATTTATAATGTTCAATATTAATGATGTATTTGTATGCAAAACCTGAAACGAAAATTAATTTAAAAAGCAAAGATATTAATAATTTAGTGATGGGATTAGGGAAAAAATTTCAGATTATGCTTATTATTATTATTTATAAAAAGGTTCTAAAAAAAAAAAAAAAAAAACGTTTTTATTATATTTTTAGAAATTTTGTAGAAAATTTTCCACGCCTTTTTAATTTTTAATATTTGAAATTTTTAACTTGCATAAAAGGCGTATAACCACCAGAGTGAGAAAGCGTCCAAGCATTGGGATCGAATCAGGGTCATTGACTTTAGCACTGGCGATCAATGTCAATGACCCTGGTTCGATCCCTGGCTTGGATACTTTTTCACTCTGTTGGGTGTGCGCCTTTTAAATTAATGAGCTATAACTGCCTAATAAGCAATTTAAAAATTTCGAATACTAAAATATCATCTCCATGACCAGAAATTTTTAACACATTCACGAGAGAAATTATTTACGTGACATCATGAATTTCAGAGGATTCACTATTCAAATGAATTAAAATCGAAGATCGTTTCTCGTTTTCTGAAAAAGGTATAATGTCTTGAGTTATTGCGAATTGTTCTCCGATAAGAGCCTTTCCCTGATTGACGTACTTCAAAAATCGATTTAAAATGACAATTTTTGTCATTTTATGAAAAGTAGTTTTCTTGTAGGAAACGCTGTTCGATTTCTTTTTTCCTGTATTAGAATGTTTGCAAATTTGATGCATTTACGAGCAAAAATGACTTTAGTAGCAAACCAGATTGTGACTACTTTGGATTTCAAAAGAACTTTAAATGAATTCCCAATAGCGAAAAATCCAATAAAACACAAAAGCAAAATTACATACGTTCAGAAATATTTTTGCGTGTGTAATTTCATTGCAGTTTTTTTTTATGCTTTCTGCTTTTAACAAGCGCATCCTCTTCTAAAAAAAATTGCTTAAACAAAAACACCCAAATCACTATCCGATTATTACCCCTATCCGTTGAACATGCGAAGGCAATGACCACCGTCCCATTACGGTAGAGAAGAAACAGAAATTTTCCAATCCAAAACAATAGCGGAGCAGTTGGCCTACTTTTGATGACGTCACTCTCAAAAGTAAAATTGCCACGAACGATGTCAGTGTGCTATCGGAGATGCTGAGCGATAGTTGTTTGGCGGGAGATAACTCGTGCGGAGCAGGGAAAACATACAGCAGTGATAATAACCTATCCACTAGTTAAGGAAAAAAAAAGAAACTCGACCTTTACTGACTTTTTCTCTACGAAACTCGGTCACTGTCGACTCTCTCGGACCGCCCGATGTGTGGATTTTATTATTTTTTTTTTATACGGAGGTAATTTCTACAATATTACGTATCGTAGTTGCTCATCAAGAAAATAAATGGGGGCACTTACCTGCAAGCATGTCAAGGTTTTTAGAAGAAAAAAAACAAACTGAAATTTTAAGCGCATTCGTGAGGTAACATTTTCCGGACAAACCCTTTTTAAAGAGGTGAAAATTTTCAAGTATAAAAAAAAAGAATGTTCTTATAGAAACTAACATTGTTTTTTTTTTTTGTGTGTGTGTGTGTATGTACGTGCATTTGTTTCATTTTAATATTATTCTCAAGTTCAAACTCGCTACTTTATTATGCACTTAGGAAATAGTTTTTCCGTCTTAAGGGGACAGTTTGCCTTTTCTACAATTTTATTTATTTTAAAATATATGATTCAAATGGTTCAAACTACATTTCAATGTTCAAGTAAAAGGACTTTTCCATGACATTTTAGAAAATATTTGCTAAATCCCTGACTTTTCCTATATATTTTGAAATTTCTCTATGACGCCGGGAACCCTGGATTGTTTGCAACTTTTGGGCTCTTTCGTACAAAAACGAGCCCGTTATGTTATGACAATAGTATGATATATAAAAAAATAACACAGAAACAATTTTATATGTTGTTAAATATTAATATTAAGTTTTCATACAACCGTTAACGATGTTTTTAAAATGACTACTTGAAGTCTATACGTAAATATGGATCAAGTTAATTGCAAATTCTATGATTTTTTTGTATGTGTTATACTTAAAAAAAAAAAAAAAAAAAAAAAATGTCGGAATATATAAAAAATGCAAAGTTAGAATTCTTCTCCCTTTAAAGGAAAATAAAAAATCACAAATTTTATGCATTTTTCATCTCAGTATTGCATCAGGTTCGTGTGAAGATTTTTTTTTTTTCAGAATTTAACACGGAAGAACAAGATGAAGTATAAAGGAAATTCGATTCGTTTCTCGAGAAAACAGAAGGTTGTTTATTTAAATATCTTATTAATTTTTTTTATTATTATTATTGAAGGATAATACAGTTTTACTATTATCTTTGCCATAATGTTTATGGTTATTTTTAAATAATATTTTATAATAACTCTACTTTAAATAATACTAACTATTGCAAAAAATTATGATGCAAAAATATTCTTTTAAAAATATTTTTAAAGCAAATTCTTTTAACTGTTAAAATTCAGTGACAGGAACAGTGTTGCCAGATGGGCTACTTTTTAAAATTCAGATTCTTGATTGACACCACTTTTTACAAATGATAAAATGTGCCTTATTCAATGACATGATAATTAAGGCGAAAACAAAAGGTGATTTACTGTTTCAAAAAAGCGGCGCCAAAAAAGAAATCTGAATTTTAAAAAAGTAGCCCACTGGCAACACTGGACAGGAAAAGAAATCTAGAAATTTTTCTTCATAAAAAGAACCATGCGAAAATTAAACAAAAGCGTATATAAAAGTTTTTTTATGAAATGATCCCCTATTTTTAATTACCATTTTTTTAAATAAGTGAGAACAACTATTAATAAAAGGAAAACAGCTATTTATTAGATTTTGTCGTACCCTCCACCAATGCCCCTCCTCCATCGCTTCCAGCGTTCATACGCAAATATGGATTAAGGTAATTTAAAATTTTAGGAATTTGAAACAACATTTAAAAATTAAAACTGTTAAGTAAATATGAAAAAAAAAAAAAAACGGGAAAATTAGAAATTTTTGTAAGGGAAAATATTTCCGCCCTTTTTATATATTTTCTATACTACATTTTAATATATTCATTTCAAGAATCTCATCTCCCTTTTTATTTCGTCATTTCGTAGTGAAGTAGTCGATGAAGTGTACCGGAAATTAGACGGATTTGTTGAATTTCAGGTATACATTATGAGCACAGAATAGCACCATCCTTCTGCTATTTATATTCATATTAAAACTATTCATATTTGAATAGAAATTATAATTTGAACCGAAAAAAAAATTCAAATACACTTTCATTTAACATTTGGGAATGTTATACAAAAGCATAAATGCAAATTAAAAAATTGTTTTATGCAGCCATTCAAGTATTAACATATTAACTGCAAGTCTATGAGTAAATATGAATCAAGATTATTCAAATTCTACCAATTTCAACGTGTATATAATTTTTTAAATTAATAGTGCTAAACAAACACGTCAAAATTATATATATATATATATATATATATATATATATATATATATATATAAAAGTGCAAAGTTCGAAATTCCGCTTTTAACGAAAAAATAATCGCATATATTTTATGCATTTTTTCGTCTCAGACTTGTATTAGATTCATTTGAAGAATCCTTTTATTTATTTTTATTATTTTTTTTCATTATTTCACATTGAAGGACTTCGATGAAGTGTACCGGAAATTCGACGTATTTGTCGAACAAACAGAAGCTAGCTTGCTTAAATATCGAATTCCTTTATTTATTGCTGAAGAATGACACAGTTTTGCGAAAGAATATCCTAGAGTAAGGAGGATTTTATTTGCAGTGTTGGTTCTGTAAATGCCACCCTTGATCAGAAATGTATCTTTCGAAGGAACTTATCCGAGTTCAAAGAGAATTTCATGTTTGAATAACTCAATTACTTGATTTAAGGATTTATAGGAAGATACAGCTGAGTAGTGACTGAAAATTACATTTTAAAAATTTCGCAAGTTTAAAGAAATGAGAGTTCATCTTTGAAACTGTCTCACGACTCTTTGATGCATGAAGCTTGAGAATTTGACTCCATCAAGAATTCAAAGTTATTCGGAAAATGTTAGGGGATTGTTGATATAACATTTACCTTCGTAAGTTTTAAGTGAGTTTTAGTTTTGTGTCGGCCAAAAAGTTCGCCGATGAGAGACAAATGCCTTCGAAATCAGATTAATAATGTAAAATCTTATTTCTAGTTAGTGGACAAATTAAATATCGCAATTTATTGCCACACGAGGACGAGATTAATAGATCTGAATTTTCACACTTTAATAAGTAAACTATAATAGGAGATGTTGGGATTGTTGATATAAAATTTACTTAAGTAAGTGAAGAATGAGTTTGAATTTTGTGTCAGTCAAAACTCGATTCGATTAGAGGCAAATACATTCCAATTCAGATTAATAATGTAAAATCTTATTTCTAGTTAGTGGACAAATTAAATATCGCAATTTATTGCCACACGAGGACGAGATTAATAGATCTGAATTTTCACACTTTAATAAGTAAACTATAATAGGAGATGTTGGGATTGTTGATATAAAATTTACTTAAGTAAGTGTTAAATGAGTTTGAATTTTGTGTCAGTCAAAACTCGATTCGATTAGAGGCAAATACATTCCAATTCAGATTAATAATGTAAAATCTTATTTCTAGTTAGTGGACAAATTAAATATCGCAATTTATTGCCACACGAGGACGAGATTAATAGATCTGAATTTTCACACTTTAATAAGTAAACTATAATAGGAGATGTTGGGATTGTTGATATAAAATTTACTTAAGTAAGTGTTAAATGAGTTTGAATTTTGTGTCAGTCAAAACTCGATTCGATTAGAGGCAAATACATTCCAATTCAGATTAATAATGTAAAGTTATATTTTAAGTTATGGGACAAATTAAATATTACAGTTTACTATCGCATGAGGACGAGATCAATATATCTCTAAGCTTATTGTTGAATGAATTTCAGTTTACTGCTAACAAAGAAAGGTGTCAATGAGAGATAAATACCTTCGAAATCAAATAAATAATGTAAAATTTTATTTCAAGTTATGGGACAAACTAAACATCGCAATTTATTGCCATTCGAGGACGAGATTAGTTTAAGGAACTTCAGTAGTTTAAGGAATGTCAGTTTCTCTTTCTCAAGGCTAACTTATCATAATATAAAGGCTTGTCATTCACCAAGTTTCCTTTGACCGCAGTACAGGGGGCGCTGAACTACATGATTTTCACGTTGGTAGCGCCATCTAATGTTAGAAACTGAAATGTTTTCCATTATTTCCTATGGGATTATTAGCAGTAGTATGCACCAGGTGGCGTTACATACGAGACAAAGTCATATAATAAGTTGGCAGTTATAGGGACAATTTCAACAATAGATTTTCTCCTGAATGCGAGGCCTTGATATTATGATAAGGGGGCCTTGCTCTTTCTTAATAGTTTCATGATTAAGGCTGGTCGACTGACATCGTAAATATGCCCATAATATGATAAAGACGATTTTTAAAATTATGGTATTTTGGGGGCAGTGAATTTGCTTATCTGATAAAATACTAATTGAAGAGTTTAATGATAAAGTGTATCAGCCTTGTGTAGCGGCCTCGTTTAGTATGAGTGGGAATTTTTCCAGATACTATTGCCAAAAAGAGTACGCACAATGGTAATGAGTGGTGCCAAAAGTTGCAAGTTTCCAGAACGATATGATAAAACATTTTATTAACTCAATAAAACCTAAGACCTAGACAGGAACTTTTCCAATTTATTCAAATTAACTAAAACCAGAATTCTTATAACATAAAAGAAGTTAATAAATAATCAAATGGGAACAATTCATTATTTCTGTCAGTTATGTTTATTTGCCCCCCCCCCAAAAAAAAGGGGGGGGGGGTTGGCAGCTATGATATTACCACAATTTTTAAATTTAGAATTCCAGGAATTTCTAAATGTTGAAAATTAAATTTTTGAAATTAATAAACAGTATTTTGATAAAAACTAATCTCGTACGGCTCATTCATTTGTTAGTTCATGTTCATTACTTACTTTATTAATAAAAGAGTTTATTAAATGAATTCATCAAATAGTTTATTAAGTGATTCATTATTTAGTTATAAGGCAGTAGTATTAAATATTTGATATACTGATTTCAATTGAATTAATAAAATTAAGATGAGCTCGGTTGCATAAAATATACTGCAGAGTTCCCAAATGATCCGCCAACTGAACATCAATATTTTAAAAAATTTTTTTTTTTTTTTTTTTTTTAGATTTTTTTTGAAAATTGCACAAGAACCACCTTCGGAGGTTAATTCTAGCGAAAATTATGTAGAAACTTACCATGAAATTATCTGTTAAAAAATATTGGTGTTCAGTTCGCAGACCATTTGAAGGCCCTGTCATTGTCAAACATAGGCACTTTGGACATCTCAATTAGGCTTTAGCTAGTGTAAATGTGACAAATATGACCTAAATGTAACACTGATATAATTTTGCATAGATTACAGATAATAATGTCATTTTTTCAAAGTAAATTAGTTTCGATTTAAATGCATAATATTCGGTGCCTTTTTTATTTTATGTGGCATTTTATACTTAATAAAAAGCGAAATATACCACAAATGCAACAATTATGAGAAATTTTGATACAATTACTTTAACATATACGCAAATAAGTCTTAGCGTAATGACACTCCCCCCCCCCCCCTAACCCCGAAAAAAAGGAGGCAATAGACATTCGAAATGAGATTAATAATGCAAAATTTTATTTTAAGTTATGGGACAAATTTATCGCAATTTATTGTCACACAAGGACAAGATTTCTGTATTTTCTTACTGTAATAAATGATGAAATGCAATTTTCAGTGGATTTACTATCCACTTCAATAATAACATTTAAGGTATTTTTTTTTTTTTTTTTTTTTAAGTAGGAAAAGCAAAAGGGAACATAATGCAAAAAACAGGTTAAAAAAATTTTTAATACGTTAATTTTACAGCGCTCTTTTTATTGAAGCGGTGCAAGGTGCAACTCAAAAAATTAAATTTTTCAGAAAAGACAAAGAACTTTTAAAATACGAAACAATTATTTTTTTTCTTTAAATGAATCGAGAAATAATTAAAATTTTTTATAAATGAAATCAAAAGAATTTTGTTTATCAATATGAATCCCGTTGAAAACAGTTATACGAACATTTGTTGACAATAAGTCTGTATAAGCGAAAAATAATAAAGCTGTTCTAATTAGATCATTTTTAAAAATATTTAAACGTGCTTTCAATGACAGATAAGATAATATGTTTGGCATTCAATCATTTTAATATCTCAAAAATTATATAGTTTTGAAATGTGCAACTTTACGAATGAAGTATACGGATGTATTTTTAACAATAGCTACAATATTAACTTCAAATTCCTTCAAATAAACAAATAAATAAAATAAAAATACACTTACTTGCCGGTTACGTTCGTCCGTAATTCTCGATATCTGAATCTTTTTACGGCCCATGGTCCGCGATTGTTTGAGCACGTCTGAAGAGAGAATTTTAACGATGTTTTAAGAACCCAAAACTATTTTACAGCCACATTCATCAACTGTCTACCTGTATTGGGATAAAAGAGCATAATTAGTAATAGGTAGGGCACATAAAAAGAAAAGTTCTTGAAGTCTTTCATAATTAGTGTTGCTATGTTCATACAGTTACCGTAATTTCCGGCGTATAACCCTTAAATGCATATTGTATCATTTTCGATACCATAAGTGTTCCCGATTTATTGGGGGTTTTATTCACATATTCCGTATTCTCACCAGAAATTTAAAAGAGCAATTTTCACTTTACTTAATGACAGACCATTCGTAATTAAATAAAGAAAAATTTACTATTTAGATTTTTCTGGTATGAATTCTGATTCTTTGAATTGCGCATTTTTTGGAACGCGTTCTATCCTATGCATTTAAGGGTTAATCTGCGGATCAAACAATTCCTTTTGGACCTAGAAATTTTATCTAGTGATTGAAGACAAATATTTACGGCGATTTAACAAGTTAAATTTCTTATGCCGGAAATTACGGTACAAATAGCAAGACAAGCACAGATGCGAATTCTCCGTTCCAAATGACTTCTTGCTGCTACAAAATTTTAACGGTATTTCATGCTTTATCAAATGACAGAATTTCTAAGATGTAATAAAGCAAGGAATTTTATTAAAATTTAGTGGTGAAAATCAACTATTTGCAGGGCTGCCACTAGCGACTATTTTTATATTTTGTCAGCACCATTATTTTTCTAATTGAAATCTTTTAGTATATTTTTCTTGAAAATGTTGTCATCAAAGTAATATCATCAAATCGTAGAGCATGTTAAGTTATAATAGTTAACCCCCGCGATGTGAAAAAGTTTTATTGCAGTTAATGCTTTCTATTTGGTACGATTTATCTAAAATTTATAATCGGAAATGTAATTGTTGTGGAAGTTTCTTGAAAAAAAAAAAAAAAAAAAAAAAAAAAAAAAAAAACGTGTGGTTACAGAAAAAAAAAATATTTTTATGTATAAAATAATGTAATACATTATCAAGTGCATGTCTCTTGTTTTAATGCTAAAAGGCATTGTTCTTGAAAGTGACGCCTAAAGCATTGAACCCGACTATGTATTTGCATATAAGTTTATAATATATTTACAAAAAAATAGTTATGTCTTTACAATAATTTAAGCTCTTGGTAATTTTTCTACTTTTTTTTGGACTAATATTTATTTATTAAAAAAAATCATTTTTATCTTATCATATATCAAAGAGTTTAAATTTATAGAAATATATTTTTCAATACAAAATATTATCCAATGTTGTCAGTTTTTTTTTCCTTTAACTCAAATTATGTATCTTTCGCTAATATTTATTTTCGAATTAAACATACACAGAAATCTTCCATTAGAAAAAAAAAAAAAAAAAAAAAAAAAATGCTGCTAGCATATATCTTGAATAAAAAATTGTCTATTACCACACAATCCATATAATATCACAGAATTAAAAGAACGCATTAGGTTTTAATTCCAGCCATATGACATCCGTATTTAATTTTTGCGCAACATAAAAGTACCGGAACTTACTAACTCTTATTACCCTTCGTTATAAGTGGTGAAGATATCTGAATAAAAATCATTATAATAACTGTCCAAGCAAAATTATTTTTCTTTATAGTCTCAATACAAAACATTAGTTTTCGATATCGATATTGTATCGAGAGTATTGAAAATTATGGCCTATATGCGTAATGGAATCTAAAATACATTAGTTGGCACATTGTCTGCTAACATTACTCCAAAAATTCATCGGATGTTAAAATTAAGTAGCTCCGCCCCAAATAACGCCTTTAAATAAATTTTATATAAATTTTCTACATATTTTTGTAAATGTTTATATGTAGTACCCAACACAATCTTTCGGCATTTATATATAATATGCGGGCACATATGAGGCATTTTCTACAAGAAAATGGTAAATTTCGGACAACTATAAGATAGGATTTTTATTTTTGTAAAATTTTTAATCACTTTTTTACACACTTTTTATGATCCGAAAATTATACAAAAATTCTCAGTTATTCATCTTTGATATCTATATAAACTCAATTAATGGCATGTAATTCGGTACAGTAGTTTTTGAGAATATGAGTTTTAAAAAAATCGAAAAAAACATTTTTATCTCATAAAATATCAATATTTTTAAGGTGATAACAGGGGAAATACACTGTCAGATAAGTAGGCACACCTGGGGGAAAAATCAAGAAATTCACTTTACCATTTATTTTAATACCAAAATTTTTAATAGATACAAGATACATTTCGAAACAATGAATACAAACAATTCCAAATAAAAAATAAATTAATAAATAAATATTTCTATCTTTGTTAAAATTAAAATTAAACTACAAGTTTCAAAAAGTAACAGTTAAATCTCTTTTTATAATTAATTATTGTTTAATTTATTAATAAAAAATAACACAATTCAATGCACACACACACACAGTTATATATAGATATTATATATTTTATATAATTTTGTTGTAAATATTTCCCTTTTATAACAAATGAAAGTTTCAGTTATCATAATTTAACCACTATTTTGTACGCATGCCGTACGCACAAGAAGAGTTTGTTTCATCTATCGCTTAAACGATTTTGATACCAATATTTTTTTTTTATTATTATTACAATTTCATGCTATTTATTAACAGAAAAGTTAAGACAAAATATTGAGAATTTTTAGTTTATATTATCAATTTATTGTATATACCGTAATTTCAGGTGTATAAGCAGCGGATCAAACAATTTTTTTTGGACCCAGAAATCTTATTTAGTGATTGAAGACAAATATTTCCGGCAATCTAACTAGTTATATTTCTTTCATAAAAAATTCTGGGTCGAAAAACAATTGTTTGATCTGCGGCTTATACACCCGAAATTACGGTATATATAAACTGTCATGTGGTTAAGTACCTCGACATAATTTATTTAAAATGGTTGTAGAATCAGTATATTTGGGTTTCTATCAGAAGCGACAAATCACCGGCAGTCCTCACTCTAAAAATGTGCAAAAAATGTAAACAAGTTCAATGTACAGCTTGCTTGTACTCCCCCTAACTTTTCCTTTTCCGGGGGGTGACGGAAGGGTCAATGTATTAAAAATATGGGCGACGATCTCTCCAGGGGGTTGGAAAACGGAAGAAGACTATATAGAAAAAGCGAAATAAAAAACTGAAAGAAAGGGGTCTCTTTGTTGAAGCACCTTTTTTCTTCGATCAGGAAGAAACTCACGAAGGTCAATTGTTCCGCAGGTATAGTTCTTGTAAGAGCAGGGACAAGGGAAGCGTGGGAGTGAGGAGTATGGTCCAAGGAGAAGAAATCGTGCGGCTAATTTTGGCGACATAAAAGTATAGTTGGCGTGATTTTTTCCCCCCATTATTGCTGATGACAAAAACGAATTTTGCAAGGAAAGATGAGATGATGTCTCCGCAGCGGAGACAGCGGAGTGCCAAGGATTAACAAGAAAATCAACAAAATATAGAAATTGACAGTTGCTATATTTTACAACCGAACCATTCATGCAATGACAGTTTTTTTAATAACCTTTAAGATAAAAAGAAGTACAATATAATAAAATTTATTATTTAAATATCTACGCTATTAAAATATTTTCTATAAAATAACAAAGAATGTGCTGTTACCAATTATCTAAAGTTTTAGGTAAATTTACAGTTAACTGAAAATACACATTCTGTTAAAAACAGAGGAGCTAGTAATCAGTAAGATTAATGTTGATTCTCGAAAAATACATAAGAAACCTATTGTTACAAAAACTCGCAATAAATCGAAAATTATTAGTATTATAGTTGTAATTGAAAAGGAATTAGATTGCGCCTTTGGTTTCCTATTATACAAAAGTTCCGGAGACAACTCCTTCTCGGGGCTTTTTTTACAACACTGATTAAAAACATGTACACCGATGATCGAAAATCTTGATCGAATGCCTTCAATCGAGAATATGTGTAACATAACTTTTTAACAGCGTATAAAATCAAGAAAATGAATTCAACAAATTATATTATTACAACACATTATTTTATTATAATTAAACAAATATTTAATTTAAAAGATGTTATAATTGATTAAAGACGGTTTGAGTTGCATATAAATTTTATTTGCGTAGAAAAAAAAAAATTATTGTGTAACATTATTTTCCATCACATTCTAAAATCAAAAATTACGAGATAAGGAAACTACGGAACTAAATTAGGAACGCCCTGTATTTAATATATAAAACAAAGAAAATATACGAGTAAATTAAATTAAAGGCACGAGTAGAATAATGTTTTTTGTCATATTTACTCTCGAAAATTGTTTTATTTCGCGGATAAAGGTCTTATAAGATAATATATTACATGGTAAAGTTAAAATAGTATGGTTCCAATTATTCTTAACCGTTTAAACGCCAATGTTCCCAAATGGGAACATTGCATTATTTGTATTACAAAACATATATTTTCCAACATAATAGCGATGTCCTTATTTTTTCTATAAAATATAAGGTTGATTTGAACTTTTGAAATAAACATATTTATACTTAAGCATTTATCACAGGTATTAAAGAATATGTAAATTCATCAATTTGCATAAAAAGTATATTATTTGCTTTTATCGTTTTCGCTATATTACTTATATTTGACCGCTAGGAATATAAAAGTTTTTTGGAATTCGAGAAAATATTCAAGAACAATATACAATGGCATATAGTGGTAAAAAATTTGTTATATTTGCATAGGTGTCAATCAATAATCACGTTCCAAAATTCAAACACTGAAATGAAAACAGCTAAAAAAACTGCAGAAATATATTTTTTGGTATTTTCTAAATTTTTATGCATAAATTAAAATTTTGGAAGCTGTAATATAGGAAAAACAAAGTTATTATTACATTACGATATTAATTCGGCGTCTAAACGGTTAAATATATGAAAAAAATATTTTTTAATATTTAATATTCTTATATGTTTAGTAATTTAAATATATTTTTGATTAGTTGGTAATTAAATGCTAAAAGATTTAGGATAGTTTAATACTACATGCATTATGCTTTTAACCACTTAACTAATCAATATTTTTGAAAAATACTTTTAACCCTTTCGTGGTTATAAGCGCGTATACGCGCCCAGAATGCCACTTAATTTGAATTGCGAAATGCCATACTGACACCGGAATTTTAAATGAAAATTTTAATTTTACAAAGAACGTTAAAAAAATACATATATATATTATGAAATAAATTTGTTTTTAAATTCCGGTGTCATTCAATCATTTTAGTATTTTATGAATAGAAGAGCTTTAACCGTCAAAGGGTTAAATAAAGTCTATTTTTTCATGTCTTTTACAGAATTCTCACTCTTTTATCACCGGTTTTTCAAAACAGAAATTTTTGCCTAATTGAATCCGAAAAATGCTCGGATTAAATAATACAAAATTTACAATAAAATTTTACTGGTGAGAAAATAAATTATGATTGGAATATGGATGCCCGTACGGGGTACGGGCAAATCGTGATTGGCGAAAACGCAAGACAAGGAAGCGGTTAAACAAGCTACCCACAGAGAGAGGGAAAAAAATCCACAAATTAATTTCAATGCAATGAAATTTAATTTTGGTTAGATGACACTTTCTTTCACTAGCATCTTCAATCAAAAATATGAAAACCTTTACACATGCAAATCGCTTATTTTAGACTTTAAACTTATTATAGATTTTCTTTAAACTGTTATTTTTTTGCAAGTGTAAAAAAAGAAAAATAAATAAATAAGTAAAAAGTACAATAATAAAAAGCATTTCGTAAATCGAGTACAATATCACTATATGGTGCAGGTAAAATTCTATCGCATATTTTCTTAATTATACAATTAACTAACCGCACATACAAAAGGCTTGTCTTCTTTATTGAAATTAGAAAAAAAAATCCTGATATAAAAATACATGATTTCAGACGCAAATAAAAAACTTTTTAATAGTCTATTAAAAAGTTATTTTATAGTTCTATTTCCTTAAATACGAATTAATTACGTATGTGTTCGATCATTATGTAAGCAATTTTTCAGTTGCACTTCATATAGCTTTATCGAATCATCTTTCCAACTTTTCTTTATTTTATAAATGTAAGGATCTGTGGGAAAATATAGACTTACTAACAAAGTTTACTGCTTTTTTTTATTAAAAAAGGGAAAAAAACACTCCTTTTTAAATATTTGTAACCGGTTACGTTTGTCCCGCAATGTTGTTATTTTCTGCAACGGAGGATGCTATTCAAAAGTAAATAGAGAAGTTGTAAACCTATTGTAGTTTATTTGCTTCCATTTCCGGCCAGATTTTCAGCTGTTTACGGGTAAAATCAGGGTTGCTAGTAAACAAATTCTATCTTTCATTTGGCGAAAAAGTAATTTAGATTTTTAGATAGGAGTTTTCTGCGAGTTTCACACTTCAGACTACCAAAATTTAAGATGTGAAATCTACTATATATAATATAACTGTTTAAACAAATGTTTTCATTAACTATGTTTTTCTGCGTTTTGTATACACGTGAAAGATAATTTTGCAATACGAAAAATTACAAAAGTATTGTTTTAAAGCATTAACCCTTAAATGCATAGGATAGAACGCGTTCCAAAAAATGCTCAATTCAAAGAATCAGAATTTATACCAGAAAAATCTAAATAGTAAATTTTTCTTTATTTAATAACGAACGATCTGTTATTAAGTAAAGTGAAAATTGCTCTTTTAAATTTCTGGTGAGAATACGGAATATGTGAATAAAACCCCCAATAAATTGGGAACACTTAAGGTATCGAAAATGATACAATATGCATTTAAGGGTTAAAAAAGATATAAAATGAATATAGATACAGAAGTGAAAATGACGGCAGCATATATATAAAAAAATGCAAAGAAGGTTATAGGATATAAAACCAAAACCAATTCGTCGCTTAAATCAATGAAACATAAGGAAGAAACAAAGTGTAAGGGAGAGAAAATGAAGGATTGAGACTCTGTGGGGGCAAAGGTAAGAGGCATTGACCTTCTAAGTGGCATTTTCAGTTCCAAATGTAAAAGATCTCGAAGCAACAACAAAACAAACTGTCTCATATAAAATGTATAGCTGTTTTATAAATTTTCACATTTGAATCCGAGCAGCAACGTTAGATTCGTCAATAATAATGAGAATGCAAAAACCTTCAGCTCTATCAGAGGGAGGAGTTGAGCATGCGTCCAATTTTTATGCAGCTGCAATGTGTGAATTATTACTGACTGACAGAATTTATTGCAGTAGTTTTCAATTTTTCACCTATGCATGGGTGATGTACTTTAAATTCATTTGTATACTTTAATCAAGCAAAAATGAAAATACCAAATACATTTTTATTATATGCAGGACGCTGTAACAATTGTTTATTGTATAGGAATGTATGGGCGCAAGCGACGCGTTGAGGTAGAAACAGCAGGGGGCCATTGTGGCCATTTATTTAGTTAATGATTTCTCATTCATACCAGAAAATTCCTATACTATTCTTTTCTACGTTTAAGATACACATTTCATGATTACATATAGAAAAAATTTTTGTTTGAAAATTTCGGCTATGAAATCGAAATTTTTGAATAAAAAAATTTGCAAAACTGGCAAATCTGTCAAATACAGGAAATACATGACAAGAGTTAGGTATGTAGTTTTTTTTTAAAAATTATTATTCAAAAATTTAGATTTTATGCAAGAAATTTTCAAATAAGAATTTTTTCTTTATGTCATCATGAGATGTTTGTCTTAAATAAAGAAAGAACAGAATAGAAATTTTCTGGTATGAAGAAAAATTTTGGAAAAAAAAAGTGTCAAATTGGCACCTTGGTGTTTTTACGTCAATGTGTCACACGCGCCAATATATTCCTATACAATGAATGATTATTACAGTGTCCTGTACCAACCTTTATAAAGTTTGTACCAAGAATTTAGAATAACCCTGTATATGTACAAAATTTGCAAAATTATGGGTTATGGAAGAAATCCTACCGTAACATGATTCAATTCATATCAGTCCATTGAAAAACATATGCTAGCTTAAAATTAAAAGTATTACATCATTTATAACTCCATGGAACATTTATTTATAAAAAAAAAAAAAAAAAAAAAAAAAAAAAAAAAAAAAATCTCAGTTATAAGCTACAGAATTTTCAACGAATATCATTTGCACATTAACCCTTTCAGGGGCAAGGCATTTCTGCTCCAAAAATGTTCAAATAATTAATTCACACCGCAAATTACAAGCAAATTCATTAGAAAATAATCAAAACACTTTTTCAGGTATATTACGAGATCGAAATAGATTTACTTGTGTCATTTGGTAATTTGGGCATTAAAATTAATTGTTTGTAGATTGCAAAAACGGCGCCCCTGAAAGGGTTAAACATTGTTTCAATTTGACATAATAAAAGCAATTCTCTTTCAGAAGATTTTCTCAGTGACACAATCTTGTTTCGTTTGCGTACAAAAATGCATTATGTATAAATATGAAATTTTATTCGTACTTACCTTTAAAAAAATAACGCGGAAATTCACGTGTAGAAATTACATCAAAACATTATGAAAGAAAACGACATCACATTACTCATGTTGCAGTCTTATCAGCAGATGAGCTGATTTTGTGGCGTTTTTTTAGATACGCAGTAAACTGGATTGCGACAGAGAACGACCTCTGATTCTGGCCCGAGATTTAACCACTTAATGGTCGCATTAAATTGCGGTTTAAAAATTCAAATTTATTATTGTCACCATTTTTTTTTTTTTTTTTTTTTTTTTTAATTATTCATCTTATTTAATAGACAAGTAAAAAATGATACCAGAATAAAACGAATTACACTATTTTATAAAACTGGTGGGAATGAAACAATTCTGAATAAAAGCTGAGAAGCTTGCGGCCCGTGAATGTCTCGGGCGTGACGATTAAGTGGTTAAAGGATATTAACAGGGCATTAAACAAACCCTAACATAAAACCAACATTGATTACATTTGGTGCCAAGGCCTGATTATCGACGGGGCACACTCCCACCAGGAAAAAGAAAGAAATAAAAAAAATTCGTTATTCATGACAGTAAATTTCGATGAAAAGTTCGCTTAAACAAGGTGAAAATTTCTGTAACATTTTACTGGTGAGAGAGTGCCCCGTTAGTAATCTGGCTCTGTTTGGAGCCCAACGTTGAATAAATTCACATTTATCAAAATACTTTCAATGAAATGCCAAGATTGGTTACAGCCAGTGTTCTCACTGTCGCTCGCCAATGCGCCAAATTGCGACTAAATTCTTCATTTGGCGAGTAAACAAGCGATTAGATTCGCCAAATTGCTAGTGCTCAATTTTTGCTTTTTCTTTTTCGTTTTTCATACATATGCATATATATTTAATATATACACATTTTTTATATTTGTAGCGGATAGTTGAAATTAGATTAAAAACAATCGCTGTCACAGGTATAAAAACTTGGGTTATTTTAGAACATATTAAAAAAAGGGAATACATTAAAAAGCTAAAGATTTTCTTTTTTGAAATTTATTTTGCTAATATTTTTCTCATTTGGCGAATGTTTTTAATTTTTAATTAGCCAAATCACTAACGTTGGTCAAATGTCAGCGAGAACACTGGCTACAGCCATATCAAAATAGTGAAAAAATTTACATTTATCGAAAATACTTTCAAAGGAATGTTCATATTGGTTTTACTCGGAGCTCGATGTTGAGCAAATTTAAATATATAGAACATACTTTCAATCGAATGCCATTATTGTTTATACAGTTGGAGTAAAATCGTGAACAAATTTGGATATATCGAAAATACATTTTTAAAAATTAAATAAGAATATTAGTTACCGCCGGAGCTGATCAAATTTACAGTTATCGAAAATACTTTCAATGAAATGTCAATATTGCTTAAATATTTGATTTACTTTGGAAATGTTTGCATTAAAATATCAGAATCACAGGTATATTAAGTTTACATTAGAAATGAATAGTCAATATTCCAATAAAACGCAAATGTTACACATAATGAACTTTAAATGAAATATATTTGCAATGAAACATCAATATTGCAGTCCAATACAGCAATGTAAGCAGTATTGCACTTTTGTTTATTAAACTGAATGCCGTGTATACTGCGGCAAAAAATATTTCATTATTTTTATCTTAAAAATGAGAAAAACCAAAAAGCACTTTCACTTTACAAATCCATAAAGTACTAGTTGAACCGTTAGTAGATGACTTTCAAATGAGGAAAAAGCCTCGAGCACGAGCTTATGTTGAACAAAGATTGCAACGACTATAATAGATGGAAAACTCCATATCATTTGCCGCGGGAAAGGTTCTGAATATGCTCAGAATTCCGGGTGGAAGACATGAAACTTAATGTGATACTTGCAACCGTAAGTCAGGTTTACAAATTGGAGGATCTTTAACCCTTTTCCGGCACAGTGTGCCCAGTCCAGTGATACCTAATTTTAATTCCAAACTTGCAAACGGCACCAATATTTTTTAAATAAAATTCTGCTTTTACGGTGAATGCTTAAATTAAGGGATTCTTAATGTAAGTCTTCAGATTAAAAGTTGATTCTAAATTCCGGTGTCAGTAGATAATATCCCATTTTACTTACAGAATTTGTCCGTGCCGGAAAGTCTTAAAAAAAGACTAATTTGACAGTTTATGTAACTCAAATAATTGAATTAGCTAATTATTTTGAAAACATATCAATAAAGTTTCACTAAATACATGCTATGCTTAGTTTTATATTTAACATTTATTACAATCATTTAGCTTTGCATGAGCACTAGTTTGAATTTGAAATATTTCTGGTAAGTAAACTTGGAATTCCTTATTTTTTCCCGAACTGTAAGGCTTTTACGTTCATATTCAAAATGCTTTCACGTTTCCAAGTGTGAAAAAAGTGAAACGTGTTGTTTGCTGAGTGACTGAAGCCTCGGGGAAAGACAGGAGGAAGTGGCCTTGTACCGATCATTATATAATGTTCGATGAATATATGATCAGTCGTCTCCATTATGTAAGATTTTATCTTTCATAAAAAATATTCTATATTGCAGCTGAACGAAAGATTTTGTGTGTGTGTGTGTGTAAAAATAGATAATATAAACTTTATCCACTTTTATAAATTTATTTTCTTAAAAATATTTAAATAGAAAACAGAATTACTTTAAAATAACTAAGTTACCTATCTTTTTTTATGCATAACAGTAGCTTTTTAGACATTACCGTAATTTCGCGCGTATACGCGGCGGCTCAGTTAATTCTTTTTCAGACCGGAAATTTTATTACCGTAATTTCGGGTGTATAAGCCGCGGATCAAACAATTCTTTTTGGACCCAGAAATCTTATTTAGTGATTGAAGACAAATATTTACGGCGATCTAACTAGTTATATTTGTTTCTTAAAAAATTCTGGGTCGAAAAAGAATTGTTTGATCTGCGGCTTATACACCCGAAATTACGGTATATTTAAAAAAAAAAAAAAAAAAAAAAAAAAAAAAAAAAAAAAAAAAAAAAAAAAAAAGTGGTCACATTTTATTTAAAATAAATTCTGGGAGGAAATTGACTTGTCTGAGGTGCGGCGGATACGTGCGAAATTACAGTAAATAGAAAAGTTTAATTTCACCCAGTTTTATAAATATGCTGAAGTATGTTACATTGAAAAACTAAGTTGTTTAATAAATAGCAGGTAAATGAATTTATAGTTCTTCAGATAATAATAAATGAACTTGTGCATTTTTTTCAAGGAAAATAACAATATTTGTAAATATTTTACTGCCACCATTTATTTTTAAAAGATAAAGTTATCACCTCACATTATAAATTCATAACATGAAAATATTTTTAAAAATAATTAGATATTATTAAACATCGAGAAAGTTTGGAATCATGTGTATTTGCCTCTTTAGCTTTGAAATAAATATATAATTCAAATGTATCGTGCTTATTAGTATATCAAAAATAAATCTCAAGTATAGTAGATCGAAAGAAAAATTCTAACCAAGATAGTTAAAAATCAAAATTAATTGTGATGTTTTTATTTTAAAAACAATATAAAAAAATACCAGTTTTGTCTTTAAATTTATTTTTAAAAAAACTGTTCAACAAAATCCAAATATTTTAAAAATAATCATTTTTAGCAATATAAAAAATTGTAATATAGTAAAATAAAAAATATTTTTACATCCAAAGATAAAAAAAAAATATCCTCACATTTATTTTGTTTTGCTTTATTGCAGAAGAGTAAATAAATCTTATCAAATAAAAGTAATATTCAAATAATAGATAACTACAAAATAATTGAAAGGACTTCTCAATATCTCAATATGATATTTGTTAAACACAGCGCAAAAAAAAATCTACAATTATATTTTTCATAATATAGCTCCTTAAAATCCCGCCAAAAATTATATGCTGACTTTGTATGCATCGCTAAAACCAAATATCTAAAATTACTTATTATGTAAAGGAAAGTGAGGAGGGAATTTCAATAATCATTATTACAATACAATATATAAGTTCTTTCAAATTAAATTTCCAAATAACAAGTTCTACAAAATAATTTTAAAAAGCTTTTAAAATAAAATTTATCAAACATACAATGTCGGTTGCATTTTTCAAAATATATCTCCCTAGAATCACACCGCATATTATATATTCTACAGGGTGATTCTAAAATCATGGTACAAACTTTAAGAGTTGAAGCAGGACACTGTAACAATCAATTATTGTATAGGAATGTATGGGCGCAAATGACGCGTTGAGGCACAAACACCAGGGGGAGGAGGAATTTAGCCCTTTTTAACCCCTTGAAGGGCACCGGTATATGTTATATACCACTTAATTTTAATTCCCAAATGCCACTTTGACACCAAAATTTAAGAATCAACTTTTGTTTCATATGATATACTCGAAGAAAAGTTTTTACTTTGTTTCATATAAAATTGTTTATAAATACTGGTGTCAATCAATCATTTTAACATTTTAGTAGCAGAAGTGCTTTGCCCCTCAAGGGGTTAATAAAGCTTAGCATCTAAAAATCACATGGCAATTATATTCCTAGAAAACAAAGCTCCCTTCAATCACGCCACATATTAGATATTCTTCATTCTTGTTCAAATCAAAATCTTCGGAAATTTATATAACTTCACTAAAACTAAATATCTAAATCTGAACTTCTTGAAAAAAAAAAAGGGGGGGGGATACAATCACCATTACTGCAATGTAAATAAATAATGCCTTATCAAATGGAACCGAAACGTACATAATAACCAAATGCAATATTTAAATAACGGATAGCTAGAAAATAATTTAAAGAAGTTCTGAAGAAAAAAAAAATTAGCATCTGAAAATCTATGGCAGTTATATTCCTTCAAAACATAGCTCCTCCCTACAGTCACGCCACAAATTATTCCAGTTAAATTCAAGATCTCCCTAAATTTGTATGCTTCACTGTAACCAAGCATCTAAATCTACGTTTCGTAAAAAAAAAAAAAAGAAAAAAAAAGAGCAATCATAACCCAGCTAAAATAAAAGGGAAAAAACTGTATTTTCCTCACAGCAGTTAAGAGTAAAATTACAAATTCAGGGGAAAGCATAAAAAAGGGAAAGATTTGCTTTGAGAAAGAACTCCAGAACTACTCTCGAATAGCTGTCAAAAAAACCTGGAAAAGAAATTGAATGATTTTTATGATATTTCTTTCAATCTCTTTCCAGTATCGGTGTAGCTTTTTTATTGCCCATTTACATGTCATACTGAAGAGATGGTTGCAATGATGGTAAGAAAATTATTCTACGATCAAAGTTCAGTTGCGCCCAGGCTAGTTCCTCTATTACAAGACTTTGGTTAAATTTCTTATAAGCTTGAGGGAAATGAGTGCCCCCAACAACTTTAATGCCTTATGGCCGGTATGTCTGCAAACAAATTTCTCTCAGATTCCGGTTGTTTTAATTTTAGAAAAATTCTTAAATTGCTTCTTCGGCTTATGTCGGTGATCTTGAAATTGGTGCCGAACATTATTTTCAATCATCTGAAATTTCAGATAGTTTAGTACCCAAAGAAAAGAAAGGTGGAGTTTTGTATCTCATACGCTGTTTGTGTAATTTTGAATAGGTATCATTTTGATGCATTAGGATTTTATAGGATTCAGAGTAAACTTGGAAAAAAAAATGAAGGAAAAAGTAAAAAGAAAATATATTTATTGAAATACAGGAACATCACATTAAAATGCTAACGAAACTTAATTTTTAATTAATTTTCATAAACGTCTAATGATCTGTCTTAAAAATTATAGTAACAAAATCAGATGCGTAATCATGAATAAAATTTTATATTTAAGGCAAATGATATTTATGAAAAGTTATTGTGTTGCTAGTAGATTATGAAAAGGGTTATCTCATCCCCCATGCAAACAGATTTCTCTCAGCTTCCGGTTGCTTAAATTTTGGGGTAAGAAAAACTAAATAGCTTCTTCGGCTTCTCAGTACCAATAATATTGTCAATCATCTAAAATTTCAAATACTTAAACGCCGGAAAGAAAAAAAAAAAAGAAGTTGGAATTTTGTAGTTTATAAGCTATTTGTGTAATTTTGAATAGAATTTTATGTGATTCAGAGCAAAATAATAAAAGGGAAAAACGAAAGGAAAATATGATTTCTTGAATTACAGAAAGACTATATTAAAGTTAATGAAACCTAATTTTTAATTAATTTTCTTAAACATCTAATAATCTAATTAAGATAACGTGAAATTTGAGTCAAGTTTCAGAAAAATATGTCTCACCAGAATTTTGATTTAAAGCAGCTTAACTTCATTATTTAATGTTTTTCTTATTTACATTTTTTAAACTTATTTCATAATCAAATTTCTGGTTTGAATCGAAACATATTCATATGGTAGCTGTCAAAAGACAGCTCACGGTAGTTCTAGTGTTAACACTTACTTGTTGATTTAGTGTAGTAATTTGTTGTATAGTGGTATAGTGTGTACACAATAGTCCTCACTGAAAGTCCTCATAAGCATCCTCATAAAAAAAATCGTCAATCAAAATCGAAAAGGAAAAAAATGGCCTTTGTACAGGTCAATCTCCGTTATCCAATGCAAATAAATAAATAAAATAAAATACATGTTTAATAATATTGAAATCCAACCGTTTATAAGATATATATTTTAAATGTCTTCCATAAGATTAGCAATAGCATTCGGGTCTTTTCGCGTGACTAAAGTAGTCCCTTACGAATTTTTTGTCAGAACTCGAAAATTATTTCTAAGGATTAAAAAAAAAAAGTAACAAATAAAGACATAATAAAACCCGAAAAATAAACATCTACCAGCCTTTAATATTTCATAGGGTAATCAGTAGGGACCCCTCCTGGCTTACCTTAATCCTTTCTTTTCTCCCCTTAGTGTTTAATTATTTGAAGTAATTTGAGACGAATATATATATATTTCAAAATCATAATGAAAAGAAATTTTAATTAAACTTAAAAATCTAAGGAGAAGCATATGTGCTACCCTGATCCAATCCTACACCCCCTCCCCTCCCCGCACGCTCCAATGATGGTATCCCATTTCATGTAAAGAACTCTATCGATTTTATACTTCATGGTAACGGAATACGAAATTTTATGATATCAGATCCTGAGTTATTGTTTTTATTAAATAAAGTGAATCCACACCCAAATCATAATTTTCGAAGTCGTATGCTGAATTATACGGGCTCTCAGGCTCTCCTTTAGTACTATTAAACGTAACTCTCTTTTAATCGTCCAACCCGTTTTTTTTTCTCCTATACGAAGCGATCCGGGGGTGGGAGGTATTGAAACGACTTTGGATTAAAATGGGTCATATAGCTTTAGTTGATTTCCCCTGGGGCATAGAAATTATCCTAAATGATGATTTCTTTAGCTTCACAAATCGGAAATAGAGGCAGATTATTTGAAAGAGGAGAAAACGTTTAACCCAAAAGAAAGCAGAGACAAAAAACCCACCAAAAACCGTATCGTCATAATCTTTAATGCAAAACTGCTTTCCTGTTTCCGTCACTTAACTGGTGCGAGTCCGAATTCGAGAAAAGTTTTGCCTTGATTTCAGTGTCAACGAACTTTCTCAGAATCCAAGGGCTTACGAGTTTGCAGTTCTCGCACATAAAACACGAATGTGCCGTGCATCCACATGTGGACGTCCCAGACACACTCAAAGCAGCGTGTCGAAGATGAAATTATCAGAATTGTACCAGAACTTTATTATAATAACAATTCCTTATTTTGCCATAAACGTGCATGCTTATCACCGGAAAACGAAAATACAGATGCCTTGTGTTAACACTTTTAACAGAATGTAAAGAAAACACATTAGTAATCGAACTTAGCACTTTTTAAACATATTTTACTGTAATACCTGCCAAGAAGAAATCACAAGGAATAGGAACCGACAAAACTATTTTTGGCAGGGTTCAATCGTATCAGGTTATAATTTCACACTATAATCTTTGACCCCTTAAAAATATTCCGTTTAAGACAGGTTTTGTTTTACTTGGATTCACTGTAGTTAAGATTAAAACAGTGTTGCCAGACGGCTACTTTTTTTTTAAATTCGAATTTTTGTATTCGTACCACTTGTTTTAAATGGTAAAATACTGTTTGTGTTCGTCTGAATTAATATGTCGTTGAATAGGATGAATTTCACACTTTCAAAAAACGTGGTGTCAATCGAGAAATCTGAATTTTTGAAAAGTAGCCCACAGGCAACATTGGATTAAAATTATGCAGAAGAGTGATATAATAAAAATGTGGAAATATATTTTTTTTAATTCCAGAAATGCTTTTAAAAGCGATTTGTTTTGCGAGCGATAATTTTAACCCTTTCCGGCGCGGTGTCCCTTAAAAAGGACACCTAATTTTAATTTTACTGGCACCAAGAATATTTAATTAAAATTTTCCTTTGATAAAATGCCTGAAAATAAGCAAGTTCGTATTCTCTAATAAATTCGTTTATAAATTCTGGTGGCAGATAATTATTTCAATTAAACTTACTCCGCGCCGGAAAGGGTTAAACTTGTCTTCAACTGTTTGCCACGTGTCAGGCGATTGCGCGCATGCTTGACTCAACGAAAAAATTGACAGTTTTTGCTATTGTAACTAGTCAAATTCTTAAGCATATTTTTAGCTTTTAACCCATTCAGGGCCAAGAAATCGTGTTTGTGAAATGTTGAATTCACACAAGATTTTTGTATAAAAAATTACATGAAAGTGAGAAAAACAATTTTTTTTCGTTTTAACTATTTCGAACCAAAGTTTAAAAAAAAAAATTAATTACAAGTTTCTTTTAATTACAAATTTTCATTAAAATTTGGTGGGATATAATAAATCACACTGCCCCTCAGGGGGTAAAAGATACTGAAACCACTTCTGGGGATATTTAAACTAAATTAAAATAAAGAATACGTCTATAAAAATAAAAAGTTCGTAAATTGAATAATGCTTAGAGGATCTAAAATCAAAGAAGAGAGAATATAAAATAAGGAAATATCAAATTTAAGATAATATATAAAAATGTGACAAACAGTTAACAAAATTTTATATGTGGATTTAACACATACCTCGATCTAGGTATGTAGTTGAAGGATTATCTGTGCTAATGCAATACATACTTAGAAATGCATTGAGGCGCATGTTAAATCATAAAGAGTAATTCCTTTTTTGTTAAAAGTTTCAATAAGAATATCGTTAAAAACAAAATAGAAAAGCGAGTTATATCTGATTAGATATATATTTACACGGCTCCATTAACATCATGCATAAATTTAAGATTATCTTAGCGCATCGAGTATTAAACAAACGAAAAAAAAAAAAAAAAGGTATGCCTTTATAAAAAAGGACGAAGTATAATTTTGATGTGTAGATATAAAAAAAACAGACAAATAAATATAATTAAAGTCTAAAATGGTTTATAATAGACAAATCTAAATTAATGAAGATAATGATAACATGCACCAGTGTTGCCAGTGGGCTACTTTTTTTTAAATTCAGATTTCTTGATTGGCGCCACTTTTTTGAAACGGTAAATTATTTTTTGTTTTCGCCTTAATTGGTATGTCATTGAATAAAACACGTTTTATCATTTGTAAGAAGTGGTGCCAATCAAGAATCTGAATTTAAAAAAAGTAGCCCATCTGGCAACAGTGACATGCACCACAATTAAATCATTAATTATTGGAATCAAAGATACTAAGTTTTGCAATTTTGTTTAGCAGTAAAATAAGGAGAAATTAATGTATAGTATCCAAAAAGAAGAAAAAGTTTCACATTGAAATATACATCAAACTCAGGGCTCCCGAATATGTCGTATTATATACGTTAAAATAAGCCAAACTGTGCTCGTATACAGGTTAAAGATGTATATGAAAACAAAAAAATAAAAAAATTTGCAAGTATGGAGCATAATTACATAATGCAAGATCAGTTACATTATTAAAATACGATATAACATTTTATCAAGGCCAAAAAAAAAAAAAAAAAAAAAAAAAAGACCATAATTCCCTGCGTATGCGCCTCAACTTAGTTTAAGTATTTTTCATACCAGAAATTTTATATAAAAAGCAAAATAAACGCTAAGGAAAAGTAAGTCACATTTTATTTAAAACAAATTCTGGTAGGAAATTCAGTTATCTGAGCTGCGCATACGTGAAAAATTATGGTACGTGGTATTTTCCTATTTGTTCACCGAACAAAAAGTATTCAATAACTTTTCAAGTCTAGGGGTTTTCAATTACCTTGTCTCAAGTTTACTTTTTCCTAGTTCTCCAAATTCCGGTAAATATAAAGAACATCTGAGCAGTGAAGCATCATTGTTAAAAAGAACCCTTCATTTCAAAACTGACATTGCGTTTACCCCTTTGAATTGTGGAAAAAAAAAAAAAAAAAAAAAAAAAACTAAATAAATGGCAATATTTGGGCGTCCTCACCCCCCCTTTTTTTTTTTTTTTTTTCATGTTAACTGCACTAAGCAAGTAGATAACAAAGGAGAAATACCAAATAAGTGTCCTAAACATTTTTTCCTGTTAACAAATGGGCAAAAATTTCTGACGAGAGCCACTACCCTAGAAAAGTCATTAATTAAAAAACTGCATTCTTAAATGTTCCGTAACAAATCAGAAGAGGGAAACGACTGATAAATGACCGATTTCAGGTATTTTCACTTACTATTTGATGGTAAGAAAAATGAAGGATTAAGACTTTTTTAACAAGTGTCACAGTAGCTACTGATCTTTGCGGAAGGTTATAAGAAGATAGACATTTGGGAGTACTGAAAATTTTTACTTTTTAAACAGGCTCTTGTCCCTGTTAGCGAAGACACGCGTGAGCTAATGCTAAATCTATGGAAATGTTATTTTTTAATATCTCGTTTGCATTTCGAGATTTTTATTTTAATGTCTTATTTATTTATTTATTTTTTACATAGGATAGCTTAGGTCCATCTCTACATCACTATCACTCCTTTTTTAACTTTTTCGATTTTGCTTGCAAATATTTTTTAGAATAACACTTTCAATTTCAGAACCTATTTCGAAAGTGAAAGTAAGTTTATTAAAAATTATCTGCAATCCAAACTGGAAATATTAAAAAAGGATCAATGTAAAGATGGACTCCAGCTATCCAATGCAAGATATCTATCTATCTATCTATCTATCTATATATATATATACGAGGGGGAGTTTGAAAAAGTTGTGCATGAAAGTGCATGAAGTAAAAAAAAAAATATGGCAGCAACAATTAAGTTTTTTAAAATTATCAGATTAAAATTTCTTTTTAAAATCTGCAATGCACTTTTTCATTGTTTCTTTTTCTTCTTATACTCTTCATAAAATAAAATATACCATGTTTAAAAAATCAAAATTGTACTAACAACTTATAACGATATTGATTTGTTTTTTAAGTCTTAAATTAGCTAATAAAACTATCTTACCCATTTAATTGTCATCTATTAGAAAAAAAAAAGCAACTATGCATTTATTTTTTTAAACTTTCATTTTAAATTACATTTAGAAAAGTAAAAAAAAAAAAAAAAAAAAGAAAAAAAAAAAGAAAAAAAGAAAAGAAAAAGAAAAAAATAAGAAAGCCATTCTTTCCAGAATTAAACTCTCTCGAACCCTTTATACTGTAAAAAGTATTCATGAAAGAACTGACCTATATAATTTGAATGTGCAAACGTTTTTATCACGAAGTTCGAAGACTTAATTATCACAATCAACAGTGCTCGGCGAAACACTATCACCTACGCCAGTACCCATTGTAAGAACATTGGCACTTCATCAAAAGAGACGGTAAGTTTTCTTAGAGGCGTAATCTTCAATTGAAACATTATGTAGAAACAGGAATTCATCTCAATCCTACAATAGTGAATGTGTGTTTCGGGGGTCAAAAAGATCAATACGTTTTACTCTCATTATCAGAAACGCAGTGATGCGTGGTATACAAACGATGATTACTATCCATCTAGTTCACCTATATTTAGAACTACTCATATGAATTAAAAGAAGAGAGGGAAAAAAACCGTTGAATATCAAACAAAATAAATATCCTGTAATCCTTTCCGATTAATTTCAAAACCATCGTAGCGGTGACTGCCATTCTTTCGATCAAAATGGTAGTGGGGGTTCATAGCAATAATGATCGTGTCCAAACCATTGTTCTAGTCCTTTCTCGTTAAGAGATGAATTCTAAGAAAATACAGAGAGCTCACTGGATTTAGGTCAGTGTGGAATGGGCTAAATCCCTGCTGATTCGCAAGTGCTAAAATACGAAAGAGCAGCAATAGAAACAAACCTGCATGCGAGTGGGTTGAAAGGAATCAAGGTCGAGTATAAACACTTTTGCATTTTTTTTTTTTTTACTATAAACAGGTTCGACCCAACCCGCGTTTTAAGAAAAGAATCTTCAAATCGTCCCTCTCTCTTAGAGAAACCACGGTTGGCTTTTTAAATTATTCTATTCTAAAACTCACATTGCTGGCTAGTTAACTTTTCGCATACAAAAAGGAAAAACTGAAAGAGAAAATACGGAAGATGAAAGCAGCTACAGAATTCGGCTCTCACTATAGCATTACTTATAATATAAAATTTGCTATTAATGCTCACATTTTGGTTTTTATACAATAATCCGTATATATAATACTCTCTTATTTTAAATCCATAGTAATATTTGACAAAGATTTGTGATTTGAGAAATTTGAAACTAAAAGCTTACCGCCTATTCATCACAATGAAAATTAAGGTAGGCAGGATCGGCCAAAAGGCATATGGTGCTTATAGACACTCTCACTGTCACCCTTTCCCACCCTTTATCCATGGAAAATTATATTTAAACATCAGAACCAGAAAGTCTCTAATACAAAGTGAAAAAACAAAATAGCGCTGAGTGTACTTAAGCATAGGCGACGGCCGTATGTGTAGGTGAATTATTTATATTAAAATTATGTTTCTGAGTATAAAAAATATACATACAGTTCATGAAATAAAGATTCAAATAGATATCAGATTATTTAGAAAGTTGGGGGAGGAACTCATTTCTATATATTTACTTGAATGTTAAATGCTAATTATACCATTGAGCTTAAGTTTATATCTTGAATAATATTACAGACCTTTTTCGAGTCGAAAAAATGCTGAATTTCACAGAAAAGTTTTCTCTTTCGCATTATAGAATATGTTTTTCAGGATCATAAAATGTTATTCTAAATGTTTACAAAACAATGCTAAATATTTTATTGTAATTTAAAGAACACCAAAAAATAATATGTAAAAATTACAAAAAATAGCTTTCCAGAATTTTATAGATATTTTAAACTGAAACCTTACTTCAGAAAACTGACAAAATTTTTAACTCTTTCTGCATTGTTTTTATTTATCAATGTACCTTATTTTGGATGAGTTATATTAATTTAATTTAAAAAAATTAAGATTATGTCCTTTTACTTGTGTTACAATTGGCATTATAATTATTTAAAAAATACTCCGTCTTTTTCTTAAAAATAAATTAAAAATATAATATTATCCAAATTAAATTAGAGTATTAATTTTATAAAGTTCAACGACTTTTTTAATATGCGAATAATTCATATTCTATTATTTTAACACAATCAAACTGATTGGTAAATTTATCATACGAATTGAATATTTCCAACTGAGCGAAAAATTGCTTAGGCCGGGAATCGAAGCGAGAAATCCCAGCCGGCTATCGCCCAGTTAGCTTAACAGGTAAAGCATTGGCCTTGTAAGCCAAGTATCTGGGTTCGATTCCCGGCTTGGGCAATTTTTCGCTCAGTTGGAAATATTAAATTCGTATAATTTATATTCATAATTAGTACGGATTTTTTTTTTAACCTTGTAGTTGTAGTATTAAAAACATTACTTGTGCATATTTAATCTATTAACAAATTTGCATATTAAAAGAGGTCTTTAGAGTAAAAAACAAAATAAATTATTCAAGCGATACTTTTCTTACTGAATATTTTAAATGAACTGAAATAAACGGATTTTATGTATTTACTTTTTATTGATTTAACATTTTACATATTTAAGAGTTTTTATAAATCTTTCGAAGTTGCTATCTTCATTTAATTAATCGAAAATGAAACAATTTTCAAATTTAAAATAAGTAAATATTGCGTATGATGGCCAATTATCTGCACGAGGAATATAGACCTCGGGAGGGGGGGGGGGGAATTGTCCCCACCTTGGAGTAAATAAAGTGTAGTAAGATTATTATGTCAGAAATTGCTCTTTTTTTGACTGGTCTTTTTTTGCTTCATTTTACTGGTTATCTTTTTCCTACTGAGACAGAAAAACGATACGATTTCACATTTCAATGACATACTACCACATCAAATTGAAAAAAAAAAGAGAGATTGAGATAGAGCTGTATGGAAAAAATGTAAGTTTAAATATTTTTCCCGATTTTTGCTAGTAAAATCTACATATTTTTGTGGATTTTAGTTTCCTAGAAAGAAATTTCGTGACTGTGTCCGAAATTAGTAAATATTAACTTGAGCCGTACTTAAATTGCACTAGAATTCACTGGAGCTCAGCTCCAGTATTTTTTTCTGACGGGTAATTAAGTATTAGACGCAACCCATAGAAGCTCATACAGTATACTGTACACCAAAGCCCACTAAAATAGCGCTGTATGTTGTACTTTGTTAGACTGATTAAAAAAAAAGAATAAAAATTTTTGGAGAGTAAGATTTTCAGAAAATTCTCCAACTGGTGATTTTAAATGTTTTTTCTATCTTTACATTCATTAGATTTTATTATATATAAAACATTTTGTAATTAATAATTAAAAAACTACAAATCTCATTAAAAGACGGCCTTAGATAATTGAACTAATAATTGTAATGCATTTTAGAAATATCCTGGTGGAGGAGATAGGGGGATATGCTACAGTCCTGCAGTGCTTAGAATATTAAGGCTACCGTGCTTTATTTTGTTAGGTATTAAGTCCCTAATTTGAATATATAACAGAGTTAAAGTTCAAGTTAAAATGTCATTTTCTACAAGGCTGTAGGATTTATTTTTATTTTTACATATAGAAAAAACAAACGTGAATACAACTGGCAAAACAATTTTTTTTTAAAAAAAGTCTTTCCTAGAGCTAAAACAAATCTTACAGCTTTAGTGAACATGATAAATTAATTAGAATTTCCGTACTATGATTTGTCGAATAGAGGATATTCTCAAATCTACAACTGCCATTTTTTTACGTAGTTACAGAATCATTTTCATTGGAAAAAGAATGTGTAAAAATACGGAAACCTTACATTATTATTATGTTACTATGTACCTAATCGTAATCGTACTGTAATCATAATTTTTACAATGTATCAAAAAGAACACTCTTTGAGTGCTATTGACGAAGTATCTCGTTTCTTTTTAGCAATTCCAAAAATTTTAAGGACGATACATCTCGTTTCTTATCTTAAAATGAAAGTTAAATTTCAAATCAATGATACTCAAGGTGTAAACAAAACTGAAAACGCAACTATTACCTTGTTCCTAAAAATAACTGATTTTTGAATAAATAATCGAGATTAATATACCACAGACTGATACAGATCTATATACCACAAGCTAGAATATACCACTGACCATACACACAGATACCTGCTGCAAAAGCTATCCAAATTGCATTCAAATTCTTACAAAATAAGCTCAAATTTGTACAGATAATTTAACTTAGTTATCATCCAAACAGTGGGTAAACAAGCAGAATCGTTGAAACTATACACATATCTTCTGAACATAAATTGATATCATGATCAAAGAAAGCAGTTTGTTTATTAGGGCATTCGCAACTTCCCCAAGGAAAGAATCAGGAATTCAGTCACCGTTACGGTGAAGTTAGAACTTACTTTTTATGGTAGTTTTTCCTGGTAGACATTGACTGGTTCTTTATTCAGAGGTGAGAAATAAAAACAAAGAGGAATTCTTGATTTTGCCGACAAATGTTTATTTACCTACTGAATATCAATAGTGTACGAGGTAGTATTTAATGTTTATTTTATAGAGTATTCTTATGACAAAATTACATCCATAGCAATAGCTACAATTTTGGTGGAAGAGGTGTTTTAATTATTCCTTTTTTATATTTTAGGGATAAATAGAAACTAAAAATAACTGAATATACACGAAAAAATTTATTCTCTTAAACATAAATATACACAGTATATTAGATTAGAGACTTTTTTATACACACCGAATAGTTTCTATTATGCGCATGTGAATATGCGTGTGTGGGAGCGACAGATTTATGAATTAAGTTTCAATCTAAAAACAACAATAACAACAAAGTTGTCAACTCTACATTCAAAACACGTTTTATATCATGCTCTTTTAGATCAGGTATGTTCAACCACTTTTTCTAAAAGCCTTTTATCGCTACCTTTTTTAATAGCAAAAGTTATGTAATTAAAAAAAAAAGGCATTTTTTTTTTATTATTATTTAGAAAACAAAAAACAAACATGGTAGCTCTACGACCCACAGTCCGTAGATTCGCTTTCCTCTGACATAGACGTAGGTCAACTTTATCTTAATAAAATTCAAAACTAACTCAAAGTAAATATAAAGTATACTTAACGAAGTTCCAGTTTACAGTTACATGTTACAGAAATTTACAGAAGTTACATGTTAACACATAAATATTTTTGGAAATTTATATTTTATTAAAAAAAATCTACTTTTTAATTTAGTTTTTGGCCATAAATAACTTTTTAAGATTTCATTATCTTTCCTCTAAGAAACAAGCCCATATCAGCCACCATTGTTTCAGAAGTATCACAGTAGCAAATTCAATATAATGTACTACTAAAAAAGAAAAAAAAACTATCGGTAAACAAGAAAAATATGCTGTTTGAATTTCGGTGTCGATATTAGTAGGTGGTTCACATACTGTACACTCGTCTTTACACAAGGTCCTTATGGGTATTTTTTTATTGGAAAAATAATTGTTGTTCAAACATGCGAAATTTCGCTTTATTTAATCAGAGATTTTCTATAAAAAAAAAAATACTGGTACCGAAGAATTAATTCCCTAGTCATGACATTCCAGGACCCATGCAAACCCTATTACATCAAAATACACCAATCAGTGTATGCGAAGAACAATTCGTGCAAGAAAAGTTATTTATTGTTTAGTATGAGGTGCTCAGAACCAAAGCAGACCAAGTTCATAATTAATGTTATTTAGAAAATACATAAAATGTGCGTTTTATCCACTCCCATAGTAAACCAAATTTGCAAACAGATGACATATATGATAAAACAGTTTTAAAAACAGACTTAATTTACTATTTGTATGGATAAAACATATTTTATCTACTTTTTTTTTTCCAAAATAGAGTTGATCTATACTATGACTGTAAATCCTTCTTATAATGTTCTTGTTTCACACTCTAAATTCACTTAAGAACTCTTTACAACTCTTTTTATTGAATCTAAAAAAGTAATTTAACCTGTATTAAAAGGTTGTAGTGTAAAATACATAACAAAATCTACAGCTAATGCAGAGAATATTTCTTCTAGAATTGCTTCCTGTAAATATTCTAATATTCAATATTACATAAAACAACCTTTAATTAACAAATCTTTTACATACAAACGAAAAAATGTATATATTTTTTTTATGATTCTCGGGGTTGTTTCGTGTTTTATTTTCTTGATGACCAGTAGTAATCAAAATATCGTATTTCACAATTTCTTTACTTCGCTTTTTGCATATTAAACTGCGGAAGTGTTCTTGGATCGGTATTAAAAAGCATTTGGCTCACATTGTCGTTTCTTCTGACAAATGTCCAGAAGCTGAAAGCACCAAGGAATTAGACCTATTTACAAGGTGTACATGTCCACAATACTCTAGCATTTTAGTTCTTCAACACACATGCAACATATAGAACAAACATTTTTTTGGAATATTTTCTATTTAACTCTTTGAGCTATGGTGAATGAATTTTTCCGCACTTAATTTTAATCTCCAAATGACAAATTAGCTCAGGAATATTCGACCAAATTTATTTGAAAATAAATTAATGCATTTGCATGGCTGCCAACTACTACGCCTATTTAAAGACAAATAAACATATCAGAAACAGAAATTTTAGTAGATAATTAACAATATGGAGTGTAATACATAACATTGAATATATTTGACATACATTTTACTGAAACTTTTTTGTGGTTCCAGTCATGTTTATGCGATTTAAATAGGCATAGAAGTTGGCAGCTCTGCATTTGTTTCCGGGTAAATAATAAACCGAACTGTCAATGTAACATTTATCTATTTTGAAGAAGTTCACTCTCTAAAGCTTAAAGGGTAAAATAATTTTCTTTTAAAATGTTTTCTATTTCTGATCAAATATCTATGAACACCTTGGAACGAAAAACTCGAATAAATAAATAACATCCCATTGTAATCGTCTATTAATCCAATCAATAATTATTTCAAACCATTTTGCACCATTCTAAAGTAGTATTGCTGTAAATATAGAACTACCTTTGCATTAAAAAAAAAAAAAAAAAAAAAAAAAAAAAAAAAAAAATGAATAAATGCTTTCAAACAGCGGGGAGTCGGCATAACCTATTTACCCGTATGCTTCTTTTAATAACGTTTATTTAACAGTCTTCGAAAAAGGAGATAAGATGAACATTTTACAATGGCTACAGTAGGTCAGAGAAAAGCGAGGCTACATTGTCGATAAAGTTATTCTTTTCTTAATGTAAACTTTCGTTCATTTTGTGAAATCGCTTTATTACCTTATTCTTCTTATGCTAAGATGGACAGTGAAGACGTGAAGAGAAAGTTCAACAAATGGTAAAACTTTCCAGAAAGACGCATCAGACAAGTTTAGAAGTATGTGTCATAGAAGTATTTTAAAAAATAGACATACATATATATAAGAAAATGAATGTAACAAGAAAAAGAAAAAAATCGAAATAATCCGAAAAGCTCATTCGCTTAAATCTGATCAAATTTCGGTGCTCAGACAATCACACCTGACAAATTTACAGATGCCTTTTATGTGGCTCTTT
Organism: Maratus speculifer; assembly: GCA_964019185.1. NCBI lineage: Eukaryota > Metazoa > Arthropoda > Arachnida > Araneae > Salticidae > Maratus > Maratus speculifer. Next base: position 308,173,495 of record OZ025293.1, on the reverse strand, counting down.
TTACTTCTTTATTTGGCATAGCAAGTCCCTAAAGGGATTTTGCGACATTAAACTATATACAACAAACCAATCTGGTCATATCCGCCAACTTTTACCATTTTTATTACTGCTATTTCCTAATAGAAATGTTTGACCTTCTTAATCGTAGCACTTCTGTTATTTAAAAGGTTACTTCAGTCGAGAAAAGACAAGCTCTGTAATGCTAATCCCATGGCAAAAGTTTATAAAGATATCTCGGTTGCATTTCAATATTTTTAAATGTTTTTATTTTATTTTATTTTATTTTTTTGCATTGCATAGCTGAGATTAATCTGTATGCAGGCCGTTCTTTATTTTTTGATTTTGATTGCAATTTTTTTGTATGGGGGTGGGGGGGGGGTGCTTTCACTTTCGAAACCGGTTTCGAAAGTGAAAGCATCCTCATTAAAAATATCTTTAAGCAAAATCGAAAAAGTAAAAAATGACCCTTATGCAGATTGATCGCAGGTAACCAATGCAAAAAAATCATTTAAAAATATTGAAATACAACCGAGATATCTCTATATCTGCCACAGGATTAGCATTACGGAGTGAATCTTTTCTCTTGACTAAAGTAGTCTCTTAATAATGCGAAAATTATTATTCAGAAATAGTGGAAAAAGAAAAATATAAAAATTAGCAACTATAATATAAACTTTAATATTTGTGCTGCTCATAAAAAATATTTTCAATATAGACTGAACCATTATAAAACTAATACTGAAAATACAGTCTAGAAATATATTTTGGCGAAATGAAATTGGGTTAATATTACTTACAAAGAAAAAAAAAAAACAAGAATAATCTTTTTTTGTTAATGAAAATTTATTATTAACTATGAATTAATTTTTGTGTTAATGAGATTCACTATAGATTGTTCGCTATTTAAAATGACGTGCAGCCAGAAAAACGTTTTGCTGAATCAACAAAAATTTGTTTGGTCCAACAAATCTTTTCGTTTAAATACAGGTCAATAGAAATTTTGTTTAATATATATATATATATATATATATATTTGCAATTTTTCGGTTACAATTTTCATCCGAAATGCATAATAACGTAATAATAACGTTATTAATCCGTGTCAATTTGAAAATATTTTATTATCCAAAAATTATGTTAAGTCTTTATAGCTATATAAGTCAATTAAACAAAATTATGTGAGAGAATTATGGCTTCTGCACACCAATTTAAATTTTGGAAAAACAACAAATTTTTGTTTGAATTACAAATTGAAATTACAAGACTTTAGTAAGACTCAAATAAAATTGATGAAATTTTGTTAAAATTTTATAAGAGTGTTAACAATATTTTTTTGTCTGAACAAGAAAACCGATTTCTTTACATTAACTAAAAAATTCGCTTAAAACAACCAAAATGTACTCAACAAAACATGTTTTTTAGTTTTAATCAATTCCTTTTTCTGGGTGTGTGTAGCATTTATAGTATTTTTAGAAGGTCGTACAAAAGAATTACGTTGCGGTATTATGGTCTATAGAGGAGGGGGGGGGGGTCGTATTTTATTTAAATTGCTTGTTTAGATATCTTCTTTCATCGCATAGATACACGGAAAAAATTGTTTTGTTGAAACAGCAAAATTTTGGTTAATATTGCTGCAACCAAAAATTTTTGTTGGAATGAGCAAATTTTTTACAAGATTTTGTTGAATTAACAAAATTATTTGGCCAGTTTAAGCAGCAATTTGGTCATTCGAACTAAAATATTTGGTTGGAGCTATATTAACCAAAATTTAGTTGTTTAACAAAACAGCTTTTTTTGTGTGTATGTTTCTTAATGATATTCGATTAATATCGGAAAGTTTTTAAACATTTATGTATGATCCATGGTTTTTCGTTCTTAATTGCTCATAAATCCTTTTTTGCCCCTTAGACCAAATAATACTCATTTAAATCTTACAGTACACTAGCGATAGCAAGTCAATAAAAAAAAAAAAAAAAAAAAAAAAAAAAAAAAAAAAAAAAAAATTAAAAAAAAAATTAAAAAAAAAAAAAAATCGTCAAAGAATTAAAAATTAACAATGGAAAATAGAGACAGTGAAAATGACAGGTCGTGATTCTATGGCGTCGAGGTAAAATTTTAATTTTATTTGGCGGAGATGGGTGATAAAATTCCACACAGGTAGAGGTAAATGCGCTTTGCATGTAGGAAATATTTTTACGCCTCATGAAATCTTCATCGCATACATGCATCTGAATGCGTCTATTTCAACAAATTTTGATAAGATTTAAAAAAAGAAAAAAAAAATCTGCAAGTGTTTTTGCGAAATTAATTCTTAGCAAAAGGAAATTGCTTCAATTCTTATTTTTAAAAAAAGAATTCTGTATGTTCCATATTATTAATTTGAATGATGGCCTATATGTAAATAATAGATTAGAAACGTATCAAACTCTCACTTTTATTTAAATGATTTCATTCGTTGGTGAACTGTTATTGTTACCCAAAGATGTCTCCAATCGGAGTACTTCATGCGTTTCATTGTTATCTACAACAAGATTATAGAGCGTTTAAAATAATTTGTAAATATTTACGGAAAAAAAGCTAATCTGATAAAAAAAAAAAAAAAAAAAAAAAAAAAAAAAAAAAAAAAAGAAAAAGATCATTTGATGTTTATGACAAGAAATGGAAGAAGTGAGAAATCTTTGTTAACCTTTTCCGGCACACTGTGCCCGGTCTGGGATACCTAATTTTAATTCTAAAGTTGGAAATGACACCAATAATATTTTAGAAAAATTTTGCTTTTACAATAAAAGCTTAAATTAAGGGATTCAAAATATCTAAAAAAAATCCTTTGTGAATTCGGGTGTCAGTCGGCAATTTCTCATTTTATTAACAGATTTTGCCCGTGCCGGAAAGGGTTAAACTGCATATTGATTGTTTCCTTGAATTAGTATATCGATATTACTATATAGTTATCTAAAGCAAAATCATTTAAAAAAATTAAATGAAAAAGGTGCATGTCATAGTATTTATTCATCAAATTATCGCAGAGAAAAGTGATAAGACACCAATGAACTTACGAGTTACTTTATTTTAAAATTATTTTAAATTAAACAAGTTTAGAATGACATATTTTTATTAAAACAATCATAAACTTTATTTTAAATAATAAAATCCGAAATCAACTTCCCCTCCCCCACATATTTCAATTTTTTAGGACGTTCCTACGAAAAGGTTAGATAGGGTCGCCAATTAGTGGCGCGGTCACAAAATTGAAATTCATTAGTCTCAGGTTCAAATTTAACCAATTAACACTAGAACCGCGGCGACGGGTCATTTTGACCCGTATCATATGGAGAGACGTTGATTCGAACCAGAAAACTCTTAATAAAATAAGCTAAATATATGCTGAGCAAAAGTATTTTAAATAAATAACTTAAACAGTTTTAAATGAAAATTCCGGTGAGAAATATTTTTATAAATCTTTAATGAATTTTCCCGCGGTTCTAGTGTTAATTGTTTGCTTGACATTTCCTATAAAAGCAGGTATTAACACTAGAAATACCGGAAATTTGAGTCAAGTTTTATAAAAATATTTCACACCAGAATTTTGATTTAAAACAGTTTAACTTTATTATTTAAAGTTTTTCTTCTTTGAATCTTTTAAACTTATTTCATAATCAAATTTTTAATTTGAACCGAAACATATATATATATATATATATATATATATACAAGGGTAGGGAATTTTTCCAAAATCTTACCAGCCGAGGATTTATTTCACCAACCCGCAAGATAAAACACACACGCAGTTGAAAATAACTAAGACAAAATCGCGCGCGATTACAGACAAAATTATTATTACTACAATGCGTTTTCGTAATTCTTTTTTCTATAATATTTAGAAATATATACAACAGTGGTAAGCTTAATATTAGATAGAACTTACAATATTTGCACTGTAATAATTTGGAAAGTTAAAATATCTAGATTAAAAAAGTGGCTTTGATAATGTGTCTATTACCTACAGTTTTTCGAAAACTAAAAATGCTCTCGCCTTGCGAGAAAATCCAAAATGACCCCCCCCCCCCTATATGTATATATATATATACAAATACAAATAAAGATTTTTATTAGAAGCAGGGTGTTACTTATTATATAATCCTAAAATTAATGTCATGATATTTCTTTAAATACAACTAAGAATTTACTTTCAAGAACAAACGGAAATTTCTTGTGCACATACAAAAAGGCGTTGAAAATGTTAAAGTTAATAACTTATTATTTTTTTTTCCAGTTATTAATTTCATCACTAAAAATTTGATATATAAAGAATTCAAATATGCATGAATATGAAATAGTACGTTTGGGATACCAACAGGAAAAAATTTAACGTAAAAATATTTTTACGAGAAATATGGTTGAAATTGATAAAAAAATAATTTAACGGTAGACGTTCAAAATTTTACATTCATAAATTCCTGAACGTGTTCTCTGAATGTCCGGAAATTTCGTATCTGAAGCTAATAGAGATTATTATATTATTATTATTATTATTATTATTATTATTATTATTATTATTATTATTATATTACCGTAATTTCGGGTGTATAAGCCGCGGATCAAACAATTCTTTTTGAACCCAGAAAACTTATTTAGTGATTGAACACAAGTATTTACGGCGATCTAAGAAGTAACATTCATTTAAAAAAAATTCTGGGTCGAAAAAGAATTGTTTGATCCGCGGCTTATACACCCGAAATTATGGTATTATATAAAACTGACGAAAATGAAGCATTACAGAAGATAAAAAAAGGGAAGGGGGAGAAAAATTTAGTAAATTATGCATGCGAATTTTTGTTACATTGCAGATCAATTACTCTATGAAAGTTAAAAGGGAATTGGCTACTTTAACATTTTTCTAAGGAAAATATTTTCTTTTAATGTTAATTTTTTACATTAAAGGCAATTCTCCATTTCCAGACTTCTAAAAATAAATAAATAAATCTGTTGTCCCTTTAATTTATTTTCGTGGTAATTTTTAATTTTCTATTAAATTAGATAATAACAAAACTTTAACAACCTTGTCATTATATTTGATGAGGATGTTATACTACAACTAATATAATATTTAATTCAATTTACCAGTCACTTCATGGGAGATATTCAACGCGTAACATTCGCCCATTTCTGAGAAACCGAACAGTATGAAAGTCAAATGAAACCTTTTATCGTCAATTCTAGGAACTCCTTTCCCATTCATTATCATTTCTGCATCCTCTCTTCTATTTTGCTTCATCTTCCCTAAAGTGACTCCGCTAGCCCCTCATTTTTTCGTTCGGCGTAGGCCGTGGGTGCTGGCCAAAGTGATTCACGGAAGAGCAGGCAGTGAGTGAACTTTCCGTTCCATTTCCTCAGATCAGCTGATGTTGCCGTTGTGGCTTGTCTGCGAAGGGTCAGCGGCCACTGCAGGTCAGAGACATCAGTAATGGTAGTGGCCTCGATCCCTCAGAAACCGGGTTAGGGTCCGCAACCTTCCCTCTCAGTTCTCCACATGTGGGACAGGAACGAAAGGGATGTGAATAACCTCAAGAGGGATGGCCACTTAATCCAGGAGGAGGAGATGCCGTTACTAGGACACTAGCCACAGCAAAAACAAAAATCAACAAAGTGACAATGGACCCACCTATTGTTTAGTCGAATTAAGTGTTCTTATTGGAGTTCTTCAATGAGTCCTGCTAAGAAAGAATCGTTCAAGAACGCGATCACTGTGTACTTTTCATTTTGATCTTCCACATGGGTAATATTAAAGCTGGAATACTTTCTTTAGTGTGAAAAACTTTAAACAGGTCTATGAATGTGATGGCTCTAGAAAATGTAAACAAACAAACGAAAAAGAATTGTGCAACATTCTGGCAAAATAGTACTGTAACTCATCTTTAAGATCTACTCTACATTTTAATAATAATCATACGATAATAATATTAATAAAATTTTCTTAATATGTGCAAAAACAGACGATTGGTACATCAAAAACAAACGTAGGGCAGGAACAAAATACGAATAACCTCAAGAGAAAAAGTCACTTAAACCAAGAGGAGTAGATACTGTTACTAGGATTCTAGAAGACTCAAAATAAAAATCGACATATTGGCAATTGTCCCATATATCGTTTAGTCGCTCATATGTTCATATTGCAGTCCAATATGACTACAATATGAACATGTCATATGAATCCTACACTGCGAAGCTGCCGTTTAAATTATCAATGTATACTTCGTAGAAAGAGAAAGATCAAAGATAACTTTTGATCTATTAGATCGTGTAACCTTCATTATCAAACATTCCCTTCCTTGTGACGGGGTTAAGTTAAACACTGGATGTTTTAAAATTTTTTTATAATTATTCTCTTTCGTACCTAAATGATAGATCTTTTTTTATCGTTTTAAGTATTAAGAAATAGAATGCAATGCTATTAAATAATAATATCAATGTTATTAAAATTTAATATGCAGTAAAATCTTTGAAAACGGAACCTGCATATAACATAACTCACCTTTAAATTAAAAAAAAAAAAAAAAAAAAAAAAATCCTGGTGCCGGCGAAAAGAGTATAATAACATAAAAGACAGTATACCTGGCAAGACGGAAATGGTCAAAAACGAATTTTCACGATAGCTTTGGATTCCGTTTTAGGAGGTCTTTATTACATTATTCCACGTACAATTGAATCTTGTAGTGAACACGTTTAAAAGCGGACAGTTTACTTTTCAAAAAAAATATTTTTTTTTAATTTCTATAAATGTAGTTCAAATGATGAACTCACTGCATTTCAATGCATAACAAACAGTGTATTTTAAAAAATGCATATTTAATTAAAATTAAAAAAATATATTAGAAAATTGCATTTTTAAAAATCTACTACTTTTTAAATATTAATATTTTTGCCCAATATTTTTTTCAGATTTTTAAATGATATTACATAAGACTACGCATTGATTGTTAGACACATGTAATATTGCACTTAATTTAATTTTTTTGCGATATGTATATTCAAAAATGAGAAAATCTAACATATCTTCATATACCGTAATTTTCTGCGTATAATCCGCGGATCAAACAATTCTGTTTGGACCCAGAAATATTATTTGGTGATTGAAGACAAATATTTACGGCGATCTGAGAAGTTACATTTCTTTTTGAAAGAATTCTGGGTTTAAATATAACTGTTTGATCCGCGGATTATGCGCAGGAAATTACGGTACTTTTGTTTTTAAAAAATAAGAAAATATTATTAATTCCATGTGCATATTTATCACATAATACAAATATAAAAAAAAGAACATACGCAGAAAATTTTAATTCTGTCTCTCAAATTTATATATTTAAAAAAAAAGGCCTTAGCATTTTTAAAACAGGAAATAACGAAAGTATGAAAACGGAGAAAAAGTCATTTAAAGTTTTCATTTGTATAGGTAATTGCGCTAGATGTATTAATGAAATTTACAATATCTCGCGATTTAATTGCCATATGAGCAGAAATAAGGAGTCAAAATAATTAAATAGAATTTTATTTAATATTAAAAAAAAATCGATCAATTTTGAGGTAAACTGTTACCTTAATGTGAATTACTTAACGAATTATTCTCAGAATCTCGGTCAAAAGGAATACAGCTTTAGTTACTGATAACATAAATAAAATTTTATTCCCCTTGTGATTCACATTAACAATTTTCAACAGCATTATAATTATGTAAAATATATTATTATTATTATTATTATTATTATTATTATTATTATTATTATTATTATTATTATTATTATTATTATTATTATTATCATCATCATCATTATTATACCATTAATTACATTATTACTTTTATGTAATTACATATTACGTATTTATAACCAAGCAGAATTTTATATGGGTATAAACATTTATAAGAATAAATATTTTGAGAGGCGAACTTTGAATAAAAATAAGGATGTGTTTATGCTTAAACATTTTACTCTATTTCTTTTTAAAATATCACAGTAAACGGCAATGTTTGGGAAATCTGATTTAAAATCGTAAGTCAATTTTGTAACGTACCACGTTACGATTCAAATAAAAATATGCCATAAAAATGCTCCCCACCTTAATGCACCCACCTGAGAGGCAGACAGTGTAAATACCATTCTAAGCAGGGGGTGTTGCTGGCATTCAAGACTTCTTGTATTCAAGAAAATCTTTTCAATAAGGCTCTAGTCGTCCGCGATTTCTTTTCAAAATATTTTATTTTCGGTTTTCCTTAAAGCGCGTTAAGTCCATTTAAACAAAATAAAAAATATCTCAGGAAGAACGTTAAAGTTAAATTATTCTGCCATTAAATACAATGATAAAAACTTTCATTAAATTCTTCAGTGCAAATAATTTTATTGAGTAGTAATTTTTCTAACAGAGTGAAAATGCGCCAGAGCCGACATTTTGTCACAGAACGTTTGGCTTTAAATGTCAATACTTCTCTATTTGCATTATCTCAATGACATTCCAGCCAAAACAATTCACTCAGACAACCATTTGGTAACGATATCTGGTCTATTATTTGAGACAGATTGGCACAATAAATCGCTTGGCAACTAAAACTAAAGGTTCTGGGTTTTGGTCTGGATGTATTTCACTCAGTTGAAAAAAATATTATTTACAACGAATTTGAAAATAATGAAAGAGTAAACAAAATTGTTCACACATATTTAAAGTAACGTAGTGTATTTTAAGTCATCAGCTCGGATAAAATTTCTATGTTGTGAATGTTTACACTTATTTTGTTTATATACGCTGAATATTGTAATACTGTATATAAATTCTACCTGTTTTAACTGTGTGACTTTTTAAATGCAAAAATAACTAAACAATTTCCGTCAAACTAAGGTAACTGAAACTCTTAAATCATGCAGCATAAATAAGTATTGCAGTAATCAAGACCATGAAAAACGGGTTAAGCTGGTAAAATTTAATTTAAGAGTACAAGAAAATATACTCCAAAGACTCAATCAATATGTTTTAAAAGTCTACAACTTGTTGAATATTTTATTTGATCAATTCACTTACTCTAAAATAAAAAAAAAAATAATAATAAACATTCTTCGTAATATTTTACTGGATTGATTTATGCAGAAACTTAAGCATATTAAAAAAAAAAAAAAAAAAAAAATCTAAAATGAAAAATACACTAAAGAAAAACATTGGGAAAACCACTGGCACTGATTTACATGAAAAATATTAATGATCAAATTTTATTACTCTTTCAAGTCTACTAATTTCACTAATAAAATTAATTATGTTTTCAATGTCATTTTTAATAATAAATAAGTATTAAATTGAATTGCGGTAACCAAGACTGGGACACACTCAAAACGGGAAAGTCAGGTTAAACAGGTACACTATTATTTAATTCAAGCATACAAGAAAGTATACCCGAAAAACTCAATCAATATATTTTTAAAGTTTCTAACTGGTTGAAAATTTAAAATAATCAATTCACTTACTCTAAAATAAAAAAAGTAAGAAATATTCTTCGAAATAAATTAATGGATTGATTTATGCAAAAATTGAAGCATTAAAATAAACAAATAAATAAATAAAAATCTAAAATGAAAAAAACATACAAAAGAAAAATATTAAAAACTTTCCGTGACTTACAAGAAAAGTAATAAGTATTCAAAAGTAATAAGGATTCAATTTTACAACTTTTTAAATTATACTAATTTCACTAACTGAGATTTCGGTGTTATGTTTAATAATGAATAAGATTAATAATAAATAAGCATTTATAAATATTGTGGTAATCAAGATTCTGAGACTCAGACAAGATGGGAAAATCGGGTTATACTGGTAAAGTTTTATTTATTTTAATCGTACAAGAAATTAAACCCTAAAAACCCAATCAATATATTTTGAAAGTTTATAACTAATTAAAAATTTAAACTAATTAATTCACCTACTCTAACACTGAAAAATAATAAATATTCTTCATAATATTTTACTGGATTGATTTATGGGAAAAATAAAATAGTTAAAAAACCCCCCTCTAAAATGAAAAATAAGAAAATATTAAACACTGGCACTGAAATACACGAAAAGTATTAATGACTCAATTTTGCAACTTTTTTATGACTAATTTGACTAATAAAATTAAACGTGTTTTCAATGTCATTTTAAATAATAAACATGCAGTATTCACAGCTTCCAACTTATAAACTATTCTTCTACATCTGACTTTTATTAGAAACTTCTGCCTTATTTAACCACACAAATTCTGCGATTAGAAATAAAAATTCTTTAAAAAATAAATGGAGAAATTAAAACAGTCTTAAGATAAAAATGATAGACATCATAACATCATTCTGAAATGGATTACGGAATAAATAAATACGCATATTAATCATTCTTCAAAAAAGACATTCCATGATTAAGCTGAAACCGCTATGTCGGTTTTTATGATTCGCAGATTGAGCATACTTAACGAGCTGTGGAAATTAGCTTACGGAGGCAAAGTACTGTAAAGTCAGGATTGCTTTTTGAGGAAGAAATAGGCTAAGAAAAGTGAACTTACAAGCCTCTGTTTTCCTCGAGGCTTGAAAAGCGAACAGCACCAATCTTTTCCTCAATCGAATACTTTCGATAGCAACATGAACTTTAATGCAGCATTGTAGCCGTTAATGAAAGTGGACAATAGAAAAAAATTTCTGAAATGGATGTAACATATTGAAATGTTGCGTTTAAAACGGTGCGATTTTATTCATTCAAATAATTGTGTCACTTAAAGTAAACATCAAGTTCTTCGTAAAAGAACATCTGAGACAGAATATAAAATGAGCTTGGTTGATCGACCTCGATGTAGAAAAAGTATGAAAGATTGGATTTTATTATTTTTCATGAACATTTACAGATGGAAAAGTGTGTAGATATCGTCGGTACCATGTCAAACTATTCGCTATGAAAATATTCGATAGTTTGACATGATAACGACGATATATTTATAACAAATATATCATCGCTCGCAATAGAGCAAAATTTTCTCAAAACACATAAGTTCAACCCTTTAAGGTCTGGGGTGTAAATTTCTTCAAAATTCCAAATGTCACATTGGCACCAGTATTTTGCAAAGAAAAAAAAACCGGTTAACGATAAACAAGGAAAAAAAAAAATCATTAAACCTTTTTGAAATAAATTTGGTCAAATTTTCTGGTGTCATTGTGACATTTTGGAATTAAAATTATGTGGTAGAAAATTCTACCAGCAGAGCTCAAGGGGTTAACAATTTATCTTGTTGTTTGGAAAGTGAATAGTATTGAATATTTCACTCAACCGAAAATTTTCAATATCAGTATGCAGCAGTATGGCCGTTAATGAAAGATGATGAAGGCCGTTAAGTTAATGAATAATGATTAAGGTGTGCTAACCTCGATATCGAAAAAATATCAAACACCGAATTTTATTTTACAAAGATATTTATCAAAATATTTTACTAAGATATTAAATAGGTGTATTTGAAATTAGCTGAATGAAATAAATGTACATTTTCCCAAAAGTACAAAATGGAATCGGCAATACAAAAAAAGGGTACACATGGATGCTTAATTTAGATTACTATTGTTTCTGAGTAATAATATTCGTCGTATGCAATACTCAATTTCTGCGATTAAATAAAGCGAATGGAATACGGCTATTGGAGATAGTCGGTGGGAACCCTGTTTCCGGGTGAAGGTTCGATAATGCAAGTATAAGATAATATTGAGGGCCACATTTCCCGAAATTCCATTTTTCTCTAATTTTGCAGTTACTGGTATTACCCAAATTTAGGCATGTGTTCTTCTTTAAACGTATGTGTAAGCATCAGATATAGGTAACTGAGATTTTTGACGATGTAATAGTGCTGTGATCTAAACGGAGACAACGGTTAGATAATAATACTGTAACTAAAATAACTACTTACTATTTAGAGACTAAATACTATCTAGACCTAATTACAGAACAAAAAGCTTATTAATACATAGATGCCAACACCTCTTAATTTATTCCGGAGTCTGATACAAGATGAGCATGTTTTCGACCGGAAATTTTATTTGACCAAAAATTTCAGGATGAAATCAAAGATTTACATCGTAGAAAGTAAACACATTTTTTTAAATGTTTTTTCCGGTTTTTGCATGCAAATTTTTGATCAGACTCCGGAATAATTAAGAGATGTTGGCATCTATGTTAATAGTTATTTTTATTTATTTAATTTATTTATTTATTAACATTCATTTATAAAGCTCTAAAAAAATTACTATTATGTTTGTCTAAGATTGGTGTAAATGCGCCATAATACTAAAATGTATTTGATAAGAAAAAAAAAAATGCTCACACAGTAGAGACTGACGATAACAAAGTTGAAGTAGAGCGTAAAAAGTATTCTTTATACTCGAATTTCATTATAACTAGTTCCTTACAACACGTTGTAAAGAACACGTTGTTACATACGTTGTACTTTACAGTGTACTTTAAAAAATTCAACTTATCCGATATTTCTATTTAACTGGGACCATTATATCCGGGTTCTACTGTATTGGAAAAAATAGAAGAAAAAATTATTAAAAATCTATTAATGTATCATGCACTTATAACTAATTATTGTAGAAACTTCGATTTATGATAATCTTTCCAAGCACTTATAAAAATACGAGCAAAAATAAATAAGTAAATGAAGTCAAGAATAAGCATAAAACTGAATAAGTCGGAAATTGCACTTCAACTATGGCAAATTAGATGTATTCGTACCTTTACTAATTGGTCATTCGGAAAATCGTGTCCGTTTGGGAAAATCAATTCGCAAAAATTCTGTCTATTAATTACTAAACATTAAGTATCAGAAACAATATCTAATAATTAAATGATAGAGTTTTTCGATACGAATTAATTTTTCCAAGCGGATACGACTTTCCGAACGACCCAATAGTTTTATAAGTATTCGGATATTGGTGCTATTACACTCAAATATAAAAATGCACGAATACAAAATTTATTACGATTATATATATTAACCCATTTGGGACGATCGTTTTTTACAGAATTTAAAATCTTTCATCACCGGTTTTTTTTTTTAAGCAGAATAGTTTGTCTAGTTGAATCGCGAAAATGCTCGTATTAATGAAAAATTTCCAATAAATATTTACTGGTAAGAATAATTAGGTATTCTGAGCATCTTATGCAGCACGTATACCGATCTCTCTTTCCCAGTGACTTAAATTCGCTAACAGAGAAATAATATTACTCCATCTTAAGAAGGACATAATCACCATAGCCACCTAGAATCATTATCTATCATGGGATAGCATTGAATTGATTATATATGATAGTATTTAATAAAATAATATCTGTGAGAAGCTAGAATTATTACCTGTTATGGGTTATCATTGAATTAATTACTTATGATAGAATTTAATAAATTAATCCCCATGGCAACCTAAAATCATTACTAATCATGGGATATCATTGAATTAATTGAGTATGATAGGATTCAATAGAATGAAGAAAACTTTCATAGATATATGTTTAAGTCTTGATTCGATTTGAATAAAATTTGAAATGGCTCGACAAACTTCTGCTACGATCATATATACTAAATTTCAGTCATTCATGGGCAGTTTTGCGGTTTTATATGCAGAAAGACGGACAGACCAGGTGACAACTAGAGGTGATAAGCATTTATATAAATACGAATGCACCGATATATTAAAAATAATCTTAGTAGGCTACCAGGTAAAGGCTACCACTCTGTTCAGATTCGTCAGTCCTCTTCTATCCCTTCCCCATATATTGATTCATGTCTGTAGTTGAGCGGGGGTTGTTTGAAAAAAAAAATTCTCTCATTTCCGAATCTTTGTTTCGAGTGATGGCTCGACATTTGACTGAATTCCAGGCTATGAGAGAGAAAAGAGTAATGACACCCTTCTCAAGGGATCAACGGGTTAAAGGTGACCGCAAGATCAAGTGACCCAATCTGATCGAAAAATGTAGCGGTTAGTGTTTAAGGTCACGATTCTGGAGTGGACTGGTAAACGCTAAGACCGCGTCCACCTACGTAGCATCACGAACTGGACTTATTCATGAGAATGGGTCGGGTGCGTGGTGCAGCCGACACTGATCTTCTTGTGATTAAAGAACAGGTAAGAAGACAATAATGGGCAAGTAGATAATCAAAAAGGAATGTCTACCAGTATTCCAAAACGGAAGTTTGTACTGAGTTGGAAAGAAAAGTAAGGCAGTATGAGCTTAAAAAGGAATTTCGATGCTTGGATATGAACAGTACATCCAACTCACTATGAGGCAAGGGACATTTTTGAAATTGGGTAATAGTACGTAACTTTAAATAATGTAGTTTTCTGTAACTTAAAATACGCCTTTGGAGAAGGTACCATTGTTGAAGGTGCTTGAAAGAAACACCCGGTTAAAGCCTCAGAATTATTCATTTTGTGATTCCACTGCTTTTACTAATAAAGATATAAATAAATAATTAACTGTTACACGGTTAGTGAGAATATACTTCCCCCTTCGTTTTTATTCAAAATTGACAGATTCACACCAAAACGTTTTATAAAATATTTTTCTTTTATAATGCACGTGATGAAAACGTTTCTTTTCATTTTCAAATCAATTTGTATTAGACTTTGGTGGCAGTTAATATTTTCAACACTTCAGCGATTGTGACAGATGATTTACCATTTTGGCAACCACCTTTATATAAATTAATACATTAAATTTATAATAGTAAACATAATTTAGAGTATTTTAGCAACCACTTTTATAGAAATTAATGTATTAAATGATTGCGATAAATATAATTTAGATTATTTTAGTATGAGCTGTATTCAAAACAATTTAGTTGCCTTCTATAACAATAATATGAAAAATTAATAACAGCATTTAAGTTCCTACTAAACTTTAATTACTTTTATTAATATCGTATTCAAAGTATAATTGGCTTTATCTCCAAAATTTCTAACGAGCAAGCTTTTAGTATCCTTAAGAATTAAAAAATCCTTTTCTACGAATGGAAATCATGTTAGACAATATGTCTGAACTGTCTCAACTTTGAAGTTCATAGCTTAAATTTTTTAGAATAACTTAATTCCTTGAAGGGCCTCGGTATATTATATATACCACTTAATTTTTAATTTCCTTATGCTGCATTGGCATCGGAATTTCGGAATTAAGTTTTGCTTTTTATAATGCTAGCAAAAAAAAAAAAAAAAAAAAAAAAAAACAGCGCATACTTACTTTCATATAAATTTATTTGTGAATTCCGGTGTCAATTAATCATTTTAATATTTTAGAAACAGAAGTGCTTTGCCCCTCGAGGGAATAACAGATCAATACACAGTATTACCTATAACACGTGTACGAAAACAGGAAAGAAATCTATCGCAAAATTATAGTTTAAATGTTGTAGTATAAATAATAAAACAAAATTACCTCGACTTCTAAACCGGGGCATAAAAATGCAGTAAACCCTATTAAAACGGAATTGTCTATAAAAATTCCTGTATTAAACGTAAAAATCCCGTCCTCCCTACGGTAGGAAGACCACACAATTATACGGTTAAAACAAAAACTTAATTAAAACGGAATTTTTCACCGGTCCATTGTGATTAGCAGGCTTTTTCCACTAAATAATCATAGTATTATACAGTAAAGCCAGAGAAATTGGATTCGCTAGGAAATGAAACAAAATTTCGATTTAGGAAGTATAATTGTATAATATTACAGTTGTAAAGACAATATTTTTTTTACTTTTAAAATGAAATTCGGTTATACACAAGTTCAGATTTCACAGGATTTGTTGAACATAATGTAATGAAAATAGAATAACGAGGAACGGATAAAAAGTTCCGTTTTCTCAGGTTTCCACGTAGGCAGATAGATATTTAAGGCATGATTTCGAAATTAGGACTATAAAAAGTTTCGTTAGAAACAGATTAAGTTTTCACAAATATCACTATTATAAGTTCACTCAATGCAGTCAAACGAATAACGTAGTACGGAAAGTAATTATTATTATTATCATTATTATTATTTGCATTATGAAATACCGGGGAATTAGCTAAACTAAGTAATTTTAACAGAAATTTAATTAAATCATCCATCTGTTTTAATTTGTTGAATACATTTTTTTTACAATTCAGTTTCCTACTACGTTGGACAAAATTGGTGAAATTACGAAATCTCCAAATTAATTTTGATAAAATAAAGAGAAGTGGGTTTAAAAATAATTAAATATTATTATTATATTATAAATATGATAATAATAAAAAAAAGTTACCAAAAACTTACTCTGTACTCTGTATTTACTATGTAAATAAAGAATGTGAATGCATAACTTCTGACCATTAATACATTTAAAAAGTTTTAAATTTGAATATTTCAATTTCATTAACTATTTTAACCCTTACAGGAGCAAAAAATTTAAGTTGCAAAAATAATGGAATTTATGAATGGCATCATGATTTTATTTATGAACAAATTTGTTTGAAAATACGAAAGCGTTTTCCTTAACATACATTACAAAATCCACCCTCCCCCCTCCCCCCAAAAATGCCATCGTGATATTTTAGGATTATGATTAACCCATTAACGCCCGAATTATTTTCTTCGCTAAAATTTAAATTTTGTATTTCCCACCACTTTTAAAAGCAAATTAACTTTTATCTAAATTTAAAGAGGATTCTGTCTCGCGAAATAAGGTATATATTTCTCTTCCTCTTTACTGGTGGGAAACCGTTTTCTTGCTGTTTTTGTAACCGTCCTCAAAAGAGGACGCTGGGCGTTAATGGGTTAAATAAGACATACGATCCGCACCTCCTCAGCCTTTCAAGGATTAATCCATCACCTGTATGTTCATAATATTCAATTTTCTATTCATTTTGGAAAAAAATTATCGAATTTACGAAGTCTTGAAATTCACCTTTATAAAACCAAGAACAGTGAAATCAATAAAAAGAATAAAACTTTATTATTACGTATCTATTTAATAACAAAAAAAAAAAAAATCTACTAGAACTTATTCTAGTCAATTCTATGTAAATAAAGAATATGAATGGACAGTTTCTGGGCGGTAACACTTTTGAAAAGTAACGGTGCGTAAAGATACTAAATATCTGTCATCCTGCATTAATCTTTTATTTTCACTCGCACGTATATACAATTCTAGAGCACAATGGTTAACAAAAGACATACGAGAGCTTACATGATCGTTTAATAACCATTCAAAAGATACAATGGCTTTAATTCTTCATGCTGTAAACCGATTTCACCAGATTTCAGCATGTAAACATAAAGCTGGAAATCCCTTATCACTTGGGTATCAGTATATATCTGTTACATTCAACAAAAGGTATCATCATGATGCAACTAAAATCAGGTTTATCCCTTTTTACCAAACAGTTTTGACGAGTACGACAACCTGTTGAATTCATGTAACGGAAATTTATTTTTAGTGTTTCATTTTACGCTTCATATTTTTCTGTTTTCTCCTTGTTTTGCACGCAAAATTTTGTGGCCAAAGAATATGTCTGGGGAAGCAAAACTCTTTGGGAAAAACTTCAAATAAATCAAAACTTTAGATACTCTAAATTAAAACTTTAGGAGAAAATTAAATTAAACGAAATTTTTATGTTTTATTTATTTTAGTCTTTTTAATTAAAAAATATGCATGCATAAAATGTTTAAAATTACAGCAATAAGTAGAAAAATGTCTAGATGGCAAAAACTTAATTTTTTATTAAAATATATATATAGCTGACAAATTTTACGATTTTTTCTACCAGTTTTCTTTAATAGATTTTTCGCAAAATTTCTACGATTAAGTGAGATGGAGATATTGTCTTAAGAAAACAAAATAGATGTAAAAATTGGCAGCTTTATCGTTTTTTAATAGTAATTTTATTTGTTTTTATTGTTTTTAACAGCAATTTTTAATAGCATATTTTCTAGATTACATATATGATAAATAAATATGAAAGTAAAAATATGAAATACATGTAAAATTAATTCGATTTCTAATTTTCCCCAACTATTTTTGTTATATATCATGGTTCGTACGGATACCGTTATTTTTCATGTGGTTTACCAGAATTATTTTACAGAAAAAAGAATCTATTTCAAACATGCGAAATTTCGCTTTATTTAATGGGAAATCTTCTATAAGAAAATACTGGTACCAAAAAATTTCCTGGTCATGAAATTCCAGGATCCGTACGAACCCTGTATATAGAGAGAAAGCAAAAACAATTGTTAACTACAAATAAATAAATAAATTAGATAACATTTTATTTGTATGGTTAGTATATAACAGTATTGCTTCAATGACATTTTGAGAGTTATTGATATAGAATTTCTTTACTTTTTTTTAACCATTCAAATTAAAATAAACTCCGCACTTTAGAGACAGTTATAAGTACTCTCCCTTTTCTTTCACACATACACACAAATAAGGCAAATGAAGAAATAAAATTTGATAATACATATAACAAATTCTATAGACAAAAGTACTAGAAAGACTAAAAGACTAGAAAGGAAGAAATGATATTTGCACAGCAAAGACCAATATCAAACTCACAATGCCTAATTGTACTACAACAGAGCAGTGTTATAGAACGCGGTGAATTTTAGAGTGCAGTACATGTGTTTTAATGTGATAACTGCTTACTAAATTTAAATATAATTATTAATAATTTAAAAATCCGCTTTATTAAATCAAATGATCAAGAGCAAAGTCCGAATATCACCGTTTATTAGAATCGACCTTTTAATCAATTTTAATTTTCTTTTAAAACAAGATTAATGTAATCTGCCCTTAACATATTTAATGAGATGTCAAATTTGCCAAAATATTGATAAAAAATCGTCATAACATTAGAAAAACATTGAATTAAAACGCTAATCTTAATTAAACATTTTGGCGGTATTAGGGATAATTTCAATATTTTCTCAATATTTACTCAACATTTTAACTATCTCTGACATAATGCATGATAATTAATATAGGAGTTTTTGTTTTATTGTTAATATTAGGAAAAGAGAAATAAAAATTATAATGAACGACTATAGCCAATTTTCAGAAAAGAAAACAAACAAACCGAAAAGCATCATTAAAATTTTGTTTTATCAACAATCAAAACCTTTAATAATTAATAATGACACAAGCATACGACGCATAGGTGTAGATGGAGTTGTAAGCCCGGTTAGAGTCCTGGACAGGTAAAAAAAAATTCTCAAAGACAACCCAAAATATAACCTCGACTTGTTTTAATAATTTTACGGAAAAGCAATCTACAATTACATTTTATTATTTTTTTTCTCCAGAATTTTCTGAGTATTCCCGTATGGATACCTTCCTTGCTAGTCTACTACACGGCTGTCACAGGTGAATATTGTAAGATAATAAATTTTATAGTATATTTTTTCTTGAAGATGTTTTTAAAATGTGTGTAATTTTTTTGTTGTTTTATAAAAGAGGTGCGAGATAGAATAAAAAAATAGTCGCCTGTGGCAACCCTACTACTATAGTTGTGAGCCTCTTACATCACGCTTTTCTTTGAATTGTAAAAGTTTGACGTAAACAAAAAAAAAAAAAAAAAAAGAAAAAAAAAAGAAAAATCATCAGAGTCCAGGAATTTTATGATCAGTAAATTTTTTGGCACCAGTATTTTCGTGCTAAAAACTCTGATTAAAAATTGGCGAAATTTTAAACTTTTGAACCAGATAAATTTTTCTGGGAAAAAAAAAAAAAAAAAAAAAAATGCTGGTATATCGTTTGAAAACTGACGGTTTCCGTACGAACCATGTTTTATGGGTTTCATAGTATTTATTTATTTCTGTGAGCAACAGATCGTATATATAATGTCTTTTTCTTTTGCTTAAAATTATCTCGAGATTTAAGATTGAAAAAAGGGAGATTGCCATCATTCAACAGTGGAGGAGAGAATCTCACTCGAATTTGACAGTGGGAAAGAGGGATTAAAGGAAAAAAAAAAAAAAAAAAACTCCACAAAATTGGGACTGATTAATTATGCATAATTGATTGATGATCTTGAATTGTTGGTAGTCCGTTAATGTCAAGTTGTTTTCTATAACCGCATAACTAACTCTTCTTTAACTCTTCCGTGACGAACGACATCACGTATACATGTCATAAGGGTCTACAAGATCTTGAATTTCAGTTCTACTGCTTCAGAAAAATGATTTTTGCCCTTATCAACTCCCAGAATTTAAGCGATTAAATAGCCAGAAATTACTATTTGGAAATAATGACGCCGAAATGATAAAAAATTAGAATTAGGATCGCTAATTAAACTTCTACACAAACTTCACGGTAATTCAATATATATAATCAATATTTGGATTACGATGTTATAAATATTGGCTACTACTTATCAAAAATGAATAAATGAAAATAAACAAAATAAAATAAAATAAATAATAATGAAATCTAGAACAGCTTATGTTTTTTTCGGGTGAATTATTTTATAAAAGTGAATCATTCATTAAAAGCAAATTTCTACTCCAACTTTATAATTCGGAAGAAATATCAATATTTTAATTAAGATGTAATAAGATGTTATGCTACTGCTTTACAAAGTAAATATATAAAAATGAATAAATAAAATAAAATAAAAACAATGATGAAATTTAGAACAGCTGACGTTTTTTCCGGGTGAATTTTTTTACGAAAGGAATGATTCATTAAAAGCAAATTTCTACTTTAATTTTACGATAATTCAGATATATCAATATTTTGATTAAGATGTTTTAAATATTGAATATTATTTTACAAGATAAATGAATAAAATAAATAATGATGGAATCTAGAGCAATTTCTTTATTTCCGGTTAAATTTTTCTTCTAAAGTGAATTAATCATTAAAAGCAAATTTTTACTCCAACATCACAATAGTTAGGAGCAAACAATATATTTTTAAAAAATATTATAACTAGTGACCACTGCATTAAAAATAAATAAATAAATAAAACAAATAATGATGAAATACAGAACAATTTATGTTTGTTTTCCGGGTTAATTCTACACAAATGTATCAGTCATCAATTTCTACTCCATCTTTATGATAATTCGGAGCGAACATCAATATTTTGATTCGGATGTTATTATAAACACTGACTGCTATTTCACAAAATAAATACGTAAATGAATAAAATAAATAATAATAAAACCTAAAAAAGTTTATTTATTTATTTTCCGGGTTAATTCTACTAAAGGTGAATCAGTCATTAAAAGCAAATTTCTACTCCAAACTTTACGATAACTCTCACTAAACAAATAAGGTAAACATTCCATCATTTAGCGTGACTCCTCAGGTCCGGAACGAGGAAATTTTTACAAACCCTTCGACCCATTTCTAACGCTGGAAGAGAGTAAGCGGTAAAATCGCAGATACATAACTTTCCTTAAAAGAGTAGAGCCCCAGGCTAGAAAGAAATGAAGTGATTCAGCGAAGAGAGTAAGATCAGCAATCCAGATAACTATAATTTCGTAAATAACATTTGATTCCGTATTTTAACAGAAAAAAAAGTGTTTGTCAACATCACTTTTTTGAAAGGAATGGTCAACTTTCGGAAGTACTTTTAAAGTCATAACATGAAACTTTTAGTCTGTTAAATGGGTTAGATGCGCATTTTTAGTCATACCAATAGAAGCTGTTACAATGGAAAGGGAAAATTTTATTTAAAACAATACAATAAAACAAAATTTATTTAAATAAACAGCTTAATTGCATGGTATTGTTATCGTGTTTATTTTCCCATTAAAATAATTATTTCGAAGTAGCAGAAGATATGTCTGCACTATTTCAGTTGGAGACACATGAATAGTAATTTAAAAAATGAAGTATAATACACAGTTTGCACGTTATTTATTTATATTATACTCAGACTTATATATCAGCAACTACCAAGAGAAAAATGATTTATGCCAAATATTATTGATGTTGCTTGGTAACACGAAAATTTGAATCGAAAAATGTTTGGTTATATATATGATTCATAATGCGGTTATTTATCCATGTTTTGCAACATTACATTGACAATGAATTTAACCCTTTGAGCTCTGATGGTAGAATTTTCTACCACATAATTTTAATTCCAAAATGTCACAATCGCACCAGAATATTCGACCAAATTTATTTAAAAAAGGTTTAATGCACTTTTTAGCGTATATCCCAAATCGAAAATTCTGTTTGAAAGATACTGGTGCCAATGTGACATTTGTTATTTTGAAGAAATTTACCTACCCGAGTTCAAAGGGTTAATTTATGTGAGGTATTCTGAATTACCTTTATATGCAAGAAATAATGAGTAGACATAGGTTTTAACTAGAGTCCTGCAAAAGTCGGTACAGCATGAACCAAACCCAAAAATTCTGCTTAAAGTCAAGCCGAAACCCGAACCGAAGTCGACGAGATAAAAACTTCGTCAATTCGAAATATTCAAGCCCGAGCTCAACTCAACCCAAAGTGGAAAAATATTAATCCATATTTTAATATAATTATGGAAAAGTAGCCTACAATCATATCTCTAAAATAAATTTTATATTTTTTGTTTAAAATGAACACATATGCACTTATTAATAGTCAAATATATAGTTTTTCAATAAATATATATATATTCAGGCCATCCTTTTTAAATGTCAGTCAACCAGATCTCCGATCCGACAGAATAGAGTCTCAACCCGAAATCGAAATGTTTTAAATCAATCGACCCGCAAGGAAAAGAAATAGCGTCAACATAACCCGAACGGAGGCTCGGGTTAAAGTATAATCGATTAATATGACCCGATGATGGATACTAAACGTAGAAAACGGAAATGTAGATATGAAAATAAATATATTAAATACTGAGCGCAAAAATATTGCTGCGTCACAATCCTCACAATAGATTGAATTTTTAAAGAACCCTACTGTATAAATTAACTTAAATATGAATTTGTAGATATTAGTTTGAAAGGTTTAGCATTTAAGATAACAATATTAATTATTAAATGAACCCTTTAATCTTGGTTAACATAGAAATAGTGTTCTGTTAATTTTCTATAATTTTGGAAACCCACTGTTACCGTGTCACATGAGAATTTTATGTATTTTACGAGATACTGAAAAGAGTATTTATGATTTCTAAATATTGTTAGACACGCCTTTTTAGTTATGTACCAGCAATTGTAAAACATATTTACATCCTTTTTTCTAAAATTTTGATTTAACGTCTTAAAAAAAATCTTACTTATCTTAAAAACACAGTCTTATCTCACATGTCGTAAAAATGTCTTAATTTAACCCTTTGACGGTTAAAGCACTTCTATTCATAAAATACTAAAATGATTGAATGACACCGGAATTTAAAAACAAATTCATTTCATAATAAATAAATGTTTTTTTTACGTTCTTTGTAAAATTAAAATTTTCATTTAAAAATTCCGGTGTCAGTATGGCATTTCGCAATTCAAATTAAGTGGTATTCTGGGCGCGTATACGCGCTTATAACCACGAAAGGGTTAAATACGAAAAAAAAAAAAAATAAAAAATAAATAAATTATGATCCCCCGTCTCTTTTAAAAAGAAAGAAAAGTTACCCGCAATTAAAGAATTAATATATTTTATGATGTTCTTAATAATTACTCGATGTTTCAAATTTTAAAATTCGACATTCAGAACATAATATGAATGTATTGTGTGAATTTTAAAGAAAAATATTTAATCTCTTGGCGATAAGCCTCACATATACGCGATGCGTAAGGTGATCAGAATACTTGATTATTCCCACCAGTTATTTTTTATTGTAAATTTTGCCTTATTTAATCGGAGCCTTTTCTAGATTCAACTAAGCAAAAAATTAAGTTTTGAAAAAACAGTGGTAAAAGATTAAAAATTGTATCAAAGATGCTTGTTGCAAAGGGTGAAAACTCTTTCGCGGGCGGTGTCCACAAAAAAGAGCAATTAATTTCAAATTTTCTGGCACCCAGAATATTTAAATAGTTTTTCCTTTAATAAGATACAAGAAAATAAGCAAATATATTTTTTCTAATATATTCTTTTGTAAATTCTGATCACAGCCATCATTTTTACCATATTTCGAACAGAATTGGTCCGTGCCGAAAAGGATTAAAAATTAAAATGGTTTAACAGGGTTCGTACACTTCAAGAACAGTTACTAAAGTTTTTGTGAAGAAACATTTGAATTATTTAATGAAAAAAAAATCTATCTCCAGATATAGTGACTAATACTTTATAAAATTTCTGGTACTAAAACACCAAAAATCTCCTAAATCCCTTGATGCGTACGATCCCTGAGTTTAATGAGCAATTTAAAGAAAAATATTTTATGCTTTTATGTAATTCGTTCCCTGTTATAAGTGAGTAATTTTTTTTAGCCCGAATTTAAATTATTAATCATACCTTTAATCGAGAAGCAAATACTAAATTAGAGCAAAAAAGAACTAAAACGGAAAAAGTCATGAAAACGAATTGATTCATGAATAATAATAGTGTAAATGTAGGGAAAAAGGCTTACCTCCAGCAGGTTTTCGTCATCTGTTGATAGACTAGACAGCGATACAGATTTAGATCCAAATTTATGAATATATTGATGTTACTGATGATATCTTAACATATTCTCCTAAAAAATAATTAAATCATCAGTCATACATCTTCTAGTCAAAATCAATATTAAACAGATTAATTATTTTCAATATGGTTTCTAAAATGTTTGAATTACATTTAGCAAAATAAGTATTTCAGCAGAAAAATCATTAAAAAATAGTAATAATAATGTAATCAATCGCTATTAAACATTCGAAATCGCACAAACCATACTTTAACTATTTTTGTACCCATGCACGAAACTAGAAAATCAATAAAATTGCACTGGTCATATACTGCACTAATATTTAATTAATTGCCTTGAAAATATAACGGAAATATTCTGAAAATGCAATGTAAATGTTGTAAATATATTAAGCCTTTGCACTTGAGAAGTGACTTTCCCCACTATATACTAGTGTTGTCAGGAGCCCCTCTTAAATTGGGACCACAAATGCTTTTGACACCCTTAATATCTTACAGTTTATTTGCCATCTTTTATCATAGATTACTCGGCTATTAGATAACTCGAAGAAAATTAGTTTAAAATACTGGTGTCCAGAGCTTTTGGAGCATCCATTTAAGCAGGACACTAGTAGTCAGTAAGAATGCAAAGTGCAAAGGGTTAAAGTTGTAATGGGAAATATTTCAAATGCAACAATAATGATGAAAAAATAGTGCCACTCTGGGGAAATATTTTCTATAACAATATTACAGCATATTAGGTAAATTTTGTGGCATTTTACAAAAACTAATTATATCGCAGTTCCAGGCTGGTTTGAACTTTATCTTGCATTATTCTGCTTTATTTCTTATTTCTCATCTTGTTACTTTATAATGTAAAGCCGAAAACTTCTATATTAAAAGATCAATTAAATCTCAAAATTTTTTGTGGATTATTTAGAACCAATACTTGGCATGTTGGAGTCTATATACTGTATATGCACTCTCTATCTCTCTCTGTCCCACATACACACACAAATATATATAATTTTTATTTATTTTTTCCCTTTTCATTTTTCTATCCAATTTAGTAATTTTGATGTGACTTGTTTTTGATGTTTTTTCTTCATTTAATTTTGATTTTATGCGTATTGTAGCCCCAAATTTGTATTATTTTGCTTTTTCATAGCAAATACGAAGATTAATAATACGAATAATTTAGATGATTAAGGGAATTTTAAATATAACACATTTTGTGTACTTGGAAGGGAAAAGTGTCCCAAATGATGATGTGAAAATTTTGCGCAAGGTTCGGAGGTAGGGTATTTGATGAAATAATAATAATAATAATAATAATAATAATAATAAATGGAAATTCGTTGAAGAAGGAATACTCCCTCATTCCCGTGTAAAACATAGTACAATCTGTATTGAAACTAGACCAATTGAAACGTCGAAAGAATTGTGTTTACACTTTTTATTGCAAATAAAAATTGCCATTGATACCCCCCATAAGTGATATTTGGGACACATAACTAGTTCTACACAGAGAACAGTTTGGAAAAATTGAAGAGACCGGTTTTCTTGTACAATCTCTATACTTTGTTACTCTTTCATTAGCTTTTATAGCGGACAAGTTTCACATGTCCGGTTTCTCGTCTAAAACATTGGGGACAAGAATGAGTGTTCGGTTGTAAATATCAAACCCAAAAATGTCAACGATTTCAAAGAAGGATTTTCAAGTAATTTTCACCTTAAAAATTATATAAATTGTTTATTAACTCTTAATGACAAAAAAGAATTGATTAGAAACAAAATTTCCAAATTTTTTTTTTTTTTTTTTTTTTTTTCAGAAATAGGTAATGGGAATGAACGAGTTTTTTTGCATTTTGGATAGAGGTGCACAGCAGGACTGTTCTTAACTGGGCTAATAGGGCAACGACTATAATACAAAGAATGTTTTTGAAAAAAGTAAGTTTCGTGAGTTGGAATACATATTTATTTACTTTGATGCTAGTGAAACTATTTACACATGCTTTTCGTCGTTCCAGAGCAATGGTGGGAATAGTAAAAAATTCTTTATTTTTAATTTTTGAAATCTGCAATTTATTACACTCAGGGATAGCTTTAAAAATTAAATTGTCCTTGAGCGATTTTTCAAGGACCGCAGTGAATAAATGATCCTGGAGAATTTTAATTTTTGCTTTTTGTAATTTTTTCCAAATCTTGTGCTTTTTATTGAATATATGAATATCGCACCTTACAAAATTCAACTACTGGCTTTGGTTATGTAATATTCTAAAAATTTAGACTGAATTTATATTATAATAATGTTAGTTTCACCCAGCCTTAAAAAGAGCAAGATACTACTGGTGGGAAAGGGGAACTTTTTTTTAATCTTAAGGGCACGTTTTGCGTTCTTAAAAGTAAATTCTTAAGGGGACAGGGGACTTTTAAACTCTTAGGGCACATTTTAGTTTTAAAGCATTGTTTTTAAAACTACTTTTATCATTTAAAAATCAGTGCATTCTTTACAAGACAATAAATGCGTCATTTTTTTTTCTATGTAAGCAAATTTTTTAATACAAATGAAGTAAGACACATTTTTTTACTGGGGGGGGATGGGGTTGCTAGTTTGTAAACCAAAGGACAGACAGGGTGCAGAACTTTACTGAAATCCAGGAAAACTGATTATTTATACACGATAAAAACAGAAAAATACATGTAATATTTCAAGAGTTGTGAGGCTTGCATTTAGTCTACGGTACACGGTCACAGTAATTTTTTAGAATATTTATTGTATAATTTCCTTAAATTTCAGCTATAAATTTAATCCGAGTATACTTAAAATTATTATTACGTGGAGATAGCATGTTTGTTTTTTATACTTATAAAACTGATTTTTTTTTTCTTCAGGTTTTCTGTATTTTAAAAAATCTTTTCGCATTTTTGTCGTAAATTTCAAAATTTTGGAATGAATATATTACTGTGACTATGTGAATACAGTTTTTACTTTTGAGCATCACAATTTCCGAATAGAAATGTTTGAATTATTTAGTACAGAAAATTAGATAAAATCCTGCGAATAAATAAGGCAAATTTGGTATTCGGAAAAAATGGTTGCTGTTTTTTATGAACGGCCAATTGCCTGCACAAGGATATAGACCCAAAGGGAAGTGCCCTCCAAGGGGGCCTTTCTAAGGGAACCTAGCCCGTATTTATGCAAAGTTGTCCAAAGTTCAAAGAAAATCACGAAAAACTCCGAACAATTAGGCCGACGAGCACGATTGGTTTCGAGCCCAGCACCTCCCGCCTACCGGCTTCGATGCCCACCTCTCAGCCATTGACAGACCGTCAAAGAATAGTAATATGCTGCTTGTAAACAGTAAGTATTCAGTGGTGATTTTTATTAAACGTATTATATGCATAGAAAATATATTTTCACCTTAGTACATTAAAATATTTACAGAAATTAACGCTAATGAGAAAAAAAAATCTAAAACGTACAGAAACTGCAAAAGTGTAAAATTTTATGAACATGAAGATTTGATCTGCATAATCTATGGCTAATTCCGCGACTTTTTTGTAGTATAAGTGACATAGATGATAATTACTATACTTGTTGGCCACCATAATTTTCGAAAATATTGCTGGCCTTATTCAATTTATGCGATATCTCCCATAAAATAAATTATATATTTTTACCGTTTTAAAGTGCTGGTAGCAAAAATCGGAGAATGTGATTTACACTACAAGTACTTACGGAAATAGTCCTGTGTAAACATTACAGTTTATCATAAAATGCATATCCTGAATTTAATAAACAGATATACCAGGGTTCGCACATTTCTACCACTAAAATTTAAGAATATTTTCGAAGTATCTCACTGCAGACAAGCATCGCAAAATCTTTAAATGAAGGTGTTGGCTGCGAGTTCTGTGTTATAAAAATTAAATGTAAATTTTCTTATATTTAATAGTGGTGGCAGAGTCCTTAAAAAATATAAGGAGTGCGCGAACCTTGTATACGTGATTTCTCTTGGCAGCAACTGAACATTCAATTAACTATTTAATGCGCGATTGTGGATTATATAAATCTGAATTTCGATTAAATCACATTTTGCATAGAATTAACCCTTCATGACTCAAGAATTCCAGATAGGAATGTATTTACGGGGTTCGTACGCTTCTTGGAATTTTCCTATCAAGATCATTCTTTGACAGCAGTAAGGCGAAATTTTGAGTGTGTAATCTACATTTATTTCTCTATATTAAAAAAAAAATACTGATATTACTCCTGGAAAATTCCTTGAAGGGTACGGACCCTGTATTTACTGAGATGTTAGAATACATCATTTTAAGCCTATAAAATATTATAAAAGAAAACAGAACATAAAAAAATATTCACAAAAAGGTACTTTTTTCACAGTTGCAATTAAAAAAAAAAACTACACACTTCTCATAAATATTGTCGATTTTCTAATACAAAATTTTAAAACATACGTAATTATTTTTGTGCGTCTCCAGCCTTTTTAATTTTACATTTTCATCGAAATTTGTACCAGAATTTTTGAAAAGAAATTTACTTTTTTAATAACGATGCAAAATTGCTAAATGACAAACGAAACTTTGCATGAAATATTAACTCAATATCGGCGCCAGAAGAGAATTCTATGAATAAAGGAACTAATGTGTTGGGAGAAGCCAGCTTTAAGTAAAATCATTTTTTTAAACTACAATATAAGTCACATTGATTTTGGGGCATGTTGCATATAAGCAATGCGGTGATATAACGAGTTAAGATGCATTATCTATAAGGAAATTTACTGTCCAGTAAAGACGGTAAGAAGAAGCAGAGAATGGAAATATCTATTAAATTCAATTAAGGTTCGACAATGATTTTTGGGTACGAAGAAAAGACAATAAAAATCTTTTAGCCTCTTAGAGGGCGGTTTAAACAAAATTGTACCAAATTTTTTTTAAAAAGAAATTGACTTTAACTTTAGCGAAAAAAAAAAATGAATTTTCTTATATTCAAATGAAAATTTTCGAATATCTAATGTGAATTCAATATTATAGAAACATAATTAGTTGAACCTGAAAGGGTTAAGAAGGGTGTGAGAAAGAAAAAAAAACGATAATCATGGTTCTAACATTTGCCCGGGGGATATTTATCAATATTTTTTTCTTACATCACCTATACACAGGGTGTCGATATCGACTTGGTTATTATTATTATTTTGTGTACCACAATTTACAAAGAATAATTTTCATAGTAAATTTCTCTTTTAAATGCTGATTTTTAATCTATAGTATTATTATTGTCACGTTTTAAATCAAACGATGAACTTTTAAAAGTTCCTAATGTGTATTTTGTGATTGATTTAACTCCAAGAATTTGCTTGCTTCATTAGTAAAAGCTTTTGGACACCACAAAATTTAACTGCAAGTTTTGATTTATCAATTGGCGGTTAGTTTTCAATTATGTAAAGCAAACATCTTACTACGGAAAAAGTGGTGTCATTAATTTTATTAATAGCGGTCCTTAATTTTATTTTGCTGCTTAAAAAAAGAAAAAAAACTTTTAAGGGATTAAGATGGAATATTACGTTTCATCTTATGATTTTATTTATCATTTCTTTTATGCGAGGAATAATATTTAATAATTAATCTAACAAATAGTTAATTAATTAATAATAATTAATATTACAAATCTGACAAGCTAATATCTTTATATTTTATTTTCAACCTTACAAGACATAAAACTTTAATAATTAGAATAATAATGGACCTAATATAATCGCATTGAAAATTTATGATCATAAACACTATATTTTAAAGTGACAAACAAATGATTTGCATATCAATAATTACATTTTCCACATTAGCAGTTTTGGCATGAAAGTTTAATAATGTAGTGAAATAATTTGAAATGTGATGAAACTTTAAAAGCTAGAAAGAAAAAAGATTGTACATTTTAACTGTGTTCTTTATGAGCAAGTATTTTTTTTTAAAGTAGATAATACTACAGGATCACGAAAACGCAATCTTAAACGCAAAAACCCCATAACATTGCCTTAATTACCCGGCAAGGGGAGACGAAAAAAAAAGGCGTAATGGTAATAAAAAAATCGCTGTAATGAAAAACAGAGCGCGCACATAGCAAAACAGGAAGTCGAAAAAAGAAAAGCGGAGGAAAGAACGGGAATTTCTGTAGGACCAGGGGTAAAAAGCAAACAAGCCATGGAAAGTAATCACCGATTGCTTCCGAAATCAGGAAAGTGACTATATCTTTGCCTAATAAATAGGAAGGTAAGGCAATGCTTGTAGTCAACTTTCGATAAATACGCTCGCTTCCAATCTTCGTGAAGCAGGAGGAAAAGTTTTGTTACTCCAAGGCATCTTGGGCGAAACATTGACCTACAAGCAGCGAATTCACACGTGACGTACGTAAAGGTAAAAGAACCTGACGGACCAAAATTGGAGCACTGATCTTTCACTCTTCAGCATCTTCTGGAGGCATTGATGTTGGACAACTAACAAGGCGGTCGACAATTGTTTAGCCGACAGTAGGTCACTGAACTAGCATGTGAATTCCATTTCTGTTTTGGCGTGAAGGGTCAAGCTCAGGGTTTTTCAGTGGACAAAAACACAACTCAAATATCTTCCTGACCTACTGGTGAGACAAGCCCCTAAATTCGAGACTTGAAATTCTACTTTTCATAATTTTATCAGTCGTTACTTTTCTTGCGTTTTTGATATGATTTCGCTGAGGTTAAAAATAAAGTTGTAAGAGTTAAATTTGTTTAAAATTTCTTGAAATTATTTGATGGCAATGTAAAACTTTAAATGCGTCGATTTTAAAATAAATTGCATAAACATTGCTCTCAAAGGTAGAAAAATTATTATATAACATTTTTTTTTTCTTATTCGACAGGACGGGCGGGAGGTGTTATGACACCCCAAGGCCGCACAGTGTATTAAGGATGTAATCCAACCCAAAATGCTTATTTCCTGATTTATTTTTAAATTCATTTTGGCTTTCAAACGCATCAAACTGGCAAATTCTGGTATTTAGAAACTACGCAATGTGCCAAAATTACACATGCTTGTCGATTTTTTGATAAATCAGAAAATATTACAAAAGATTCAATCAAAGTTGACCTTTTGAACCGAATTTTACTAAGCGGAAGATCCAGGAATGGAAAAAAAATGGTCATTCTGAGAAAATAATTGTTTATAAATTAAATTCTAATAAATTGAGAGAAAAATGAAATCACATGACACCTTATACATTTCTTCAAAAGTATGCTCCTTTCAGCAAGTTTCATGTTTCTACTCTTAAAAATGAGTCTGAAATTGTATCAGAAAATTTCGAGCTGTTGAAGGTGGAAAAACATTTTTTCGAATACACCCTTAAGGGTGTTCTCAATTGCTCCGCTCAACAAGCGCAAAATGTTATGACACATTTACAGATTCATTTTTTTACAAAAATTATAAAATTGGAAGGCTTGACTAGGGAAGCGCTTTCGAATCGAACTGAGTTTCCCATTTTATGATAATTAAATTATCTACCAAGTTATGACCTATTTTGATCACGTGATCACGCGATTTTTCTCCCTTTCGTTGCCTGTCTTTTCTGTTTTCGTCGCGAAATACGTAAAAAATGTCAACTTTGACGGCTTGTTCTGTGATATCTATTGCGTTTACGAAAAAGCTGAAAAATGAGTGCAATTCGATAGTTTCTCAACAACAACATCTTCCAGTTTCCTGCATTTCCGAACAAAGAGAAATTAAAACTTATGACACAAAGTTGCCCTTTTTCATTTAAGAACAACTTTTTACTTTGTCACCAATAAATATAAATGATAATCGTCACCTTAGTTAGTCGGATTAAATTGGTACAAATGCTAAAATAAAATGAGTTGAAGGTTACTTTAAAAAAATAGCGGTGACAATTGTAAAATAAACCATTCGCACTCTGGATCTATCAGGCCTAGCACAGCACGCGTCCTCTCGGGTTAACTAATACAAAATGTTGATGAAATGGTAACTTTCATAAGCAGCGTAAATTTACTATAAAATACAATATAAAAACTCTCTTTATGAACACCTCTAATGAACCTTCGTTTTATGGACAATTTACTGAGAATCCGAGTACTGATAAACCCTTATACACCCTTTCATTAAACCTTTGAAGGAAAGTAACATGTTATTTATACCACTTAATTATATGTAGCATTTATACCAGATTTTTTTTTGTAACTTTTGGTTTTATAACTTAGGCGAAAATATGTTAAAAACGGCATTTATATATTTTCAAACGTATTTTTTTTCTAAGTTTCTGGTGAGTAATGAACATTACAGCAACTCAGTTACTTGCCTCAAGAGATGAAACAGAAATTCCGTTAACCAGACAGTTTTTACAGTCATTACATAGTCCGTTTTATTGATGTTTCCCTGTATATACAAATAAACCCACTATTTTTTTATGCTATAGAAATCTTGAAGATCAGTGTAATCAAACAGGCACGCTAGCCTGCATGCCTGTTTGATTACATAACACACAGCGTTTATTGTGCAAATTATCTAATCACCGCGTGAAAGCGAAGCTTATGAATAAGTAAATATAAAAATATAAGTATATAAAAATAAATATGAAAAGTAAAAAACTAAGAAAAAACAAACACTATTTAGGCAGTAAGATATATCTTTTAGCTAGCTTTGATAAACTACACATTAAATTACTGCATAGATTTAAAAAGTGAGAAAAATTAAGGCATCATCTGTATCGATAGCAATATTCAAGCAACTCCAAAACCTGAATTTTTCAAACTTGTTTTGCAATCTTTCAATATTTGCAACAAAATTACTTGGATATATATACATATATATATATATTATTTATTTATTTTTTTTTTTTTTTTTACAAAATTTGTAATAAAAATCTCAAAAGAAGATTTGGAAAAAACTGCTATTCAAAAAACGGATCGAATGAAGTCTAGGGGGAATATAAACGTGAAATCAGTTAAAGTATTTATCAAACAAGCCCTCCGCTCTCCCTTTTTAGGTGCGTTCGTAATTATATAATACGTAGCACCTATAGTGGTCGTTCAGTCCGTCCGTCTGTCCGTCCGTCCGCATATAACAACGCAAAAACTACCAAACCGAATCGTTTGAAATTTAAAACACATAATTATTACATAATTTTGTCGAGTCATTCCAAATTTTATGAGAATCGGATGGATAGATCAATTACAGGGACGATCAAAACTATTCCATTACATTACGGTCAATGGGGAAAAAAGTTTCAAATGCATTTTAATCGTTTAAAATTTAAAATACGCAATTATTAAATAATTCTGTCGAGTTATTTCAAATTTTTTGATAATCGTGTGCATAGATCAATTACAGGGGCAATCAAAAGTATTCAATTACATTATGGTCAATGAGGAAAAAATTTCAAATATATTCTATACGTTTGAAATTTAAAATACATAATTATTACATAATTTTTTCGAGTTATTTCAAATTTTATGAAACTCGGATGCATAGATCAATTACAGGGGCAATCAAAAGTATTCCATTACATTACGGTCAATGGGGAAAAAAGTTTCAAATGTATTTTAATCGTTGAAATTTAAAATACGCAATTATTACATAATTCTGTCGAGTTATTTCAAATTTTTTGATAATCGTGTGCAGAGATCAATTACAGGGGCAATCAAAAGGTATTCAATTACATTATGGTCAACGGGGTAAAAGTTTCAAGTATGTTCTATACGTTTGAAATTTAAAATACATAATTATTACATAATTTTTTCGAGTTATTTCAAATTTTATGAAAATCGGATGCATAGATCAATTACAGGGACAATCAAAAGTATTCCATTACATTACGGTCAATGGGAAAAATGTTTCAAATGCATTTTAATCGTGTTACACTCATGCGAACTTAATAAAATTTATATGCAACTATAAAGTACATCTTACATAATTTGTGGTGCAAAGAATATTTGTTATTGATTTACAAGGCCACACAAAAGTATTCCATTACATAATGGGATAGGGAGAACATTGTTTGATGAGCGTTTTAATTGTAATTCACTATTTACAATGTTATGAGATTGATATATGAAAGTAATATTTTTAAAACTTCGTTATCGTTCGAACGCACCTAATTTGCTACGCTTCACGTGCAATTTCCAACTTGTTTAAATATATAACCATAAAAAGCAATACTGAAATGTAACATTAACTAAATAGGAAATATTCTAAAATAAGTTTCTATGGGTGCTCCCAAAATTGATTATATGAACAGAAAATAGCCGAAATGTTTGATTTTTGTCAAAGAGTATACCCATCAATCGGTTTAAAGTGTTTTTTAAACATATAATCATTAGCAAAATAGAAATGTAACAATTTTTAAGAAATATTAAAAATCTGAAAATGTTTGTACAATATTTTACAAAAATAAAGACTTGAAGCGTTTTCCCCCCTTTTTTTTTTCATCAGATGAGTGGAGGAGTAGGATCTCTCTCCCTCCCCGTTTGAAACAAGTGAACGAAAAAAAGAACTAAAAATTTTTTTATACGGAGGATTCAACGTAGAGTCTGGGATCGGGTTGCACTTGGCATCTGTGTTTAATCACCCAAAACCCAACTTAATATACTCCAAATCGAACCAAAATATTTCAATTTGAATCCGAAATAGGAGAAAATTACTCCATATTTTATAAAGAGTTTAGAATTATATGTCATGTGCAATAATATTAATTTCATATTTTTCCTCTAAAGGTGAACACATATAAGTTTATTATAGTAAAATGTATAGCTTTATTTTATTTGAGGTTATTTCCATGAGTACATGTCGTGTAAGTCACATACTACGATTTTGGATACCAGTAGAACAGAAAAATATGACTTATTTTATCAGAGATATTTCATTGATTGAATAAGGCCATTCAAACTTTTCAGAAATAACGGTGGCCAACAAGTTAGCAGTTAGTAATAATGTGACTCACACGGCAAATGCTCATGGAAATACCCTTGAAAAATATTATGGATTCTTTTTTGAAAATTCTGGTTAACCCGAACACGGCCCAAAACCTAAACTGAAACCGACTCGAAACCAAAACATTTACAGTCAGCTTGACCGACCGGGAAGAAATCGTCTGGGGTCAAATTCCGGTAAAATATGAGTTACTCGAACCCAATGCAGCATTGAGCTCAGAGAATTGAACCTATTTCGAATTAAACTAACTTCATTTTAATCTTAGTATTTATAAATCAAGTTGTAAGAATAAAACTCACTATTTTTTTTTATCAAGATCATCAGAAAAACAGACAATTTAGTTAAATGTAATATCCAGAGAGTGAGAAATGACTGTTTTCTGCATATCTCATTTATCAGCGCCTATTCTCCAGCTTTCACTAATGTGGCTATCGTGGTATTCACTAAAC
Organism: Maratus speculifer; assembly: GCA_964019185.1. NCBI lineage: Eukaryota > Metazoa > Arthropoda > Arachnida > Araneae > Salticidae > Maratus > Maratus speculifer. Next base: position 308,137,447 of record OZ025293.1, on the reverse strand, counting down.
CGAATACTTCCCATCATTTCTTATAGAATGTCCATACTTGTTAATTTTTAAGAGTTCTATGGTAAAAATTTGTCAACAGATGTTTCATTAAGGGTGTATTCGAAAAAACGCTTTTCCACTTTCATCAGCTCGAAATTTTCCGATACATTTTCAGACTCATTTTTAAAACTAGAAACATGAAACTTGCTGGGGTGATTTTTGAAGCGATGTAGAAGATGTCGTGTGAAGTAACTTTTCGCTGAATTAATTAGAATTTGATTTATAAGCAATTATTTTCTCAGGATGCCCTTTTTTTTTGTTCGCAGACCTTCCGCTTGGGAAAATTTTATCCAAAACGCCGTTTTTGACAGCATTTTTTTGCAACATTTTCTATTTTTATCAAAAAATCGACAATTACGGCACCTTGTGTAGTTTCTAAATAAGATAATTTGAAAGTTTGGTGCATTTGAGAGCCAAAATGAATTTAAAAATAAATCGGAAAAAGGCACTTTGGATCGAAATACACCCTTAAAGATCCACATGTAGAGGTATGCATACAGTATAACCAGGAGTGCAAAAATCTAGGCGCCAGCGGGTAATCTCTCACCTCTAAATTTTAAAAGTTTGTTTAGCTGAAAATTTAATAGCATTTTAACAAGCATGTTACACGAAATATTAGACCAACAAATAAATAAATTTAGTGGTGAGAGACTGCCCGCTGGCACAGAGATTTTTGAGATTATTTAACCCATTAGTGCCTAGCGTCCCTTTTTAGGGACGATTTTTTAAATGGCAATAAAGCACTTTTCACACCAGTAAACAGAAAGATAAATAAGCATTATTTTTCACGAGACAAATTCCTCAATAAATTAAGATAAAAGTTATTCGTTTTTAAAAAGTGGTGGGAAACCCGAAATTTCCTTTTAATGAAGAAAACAATTTGGGCATTAATGGGTTAAGAGAAATATTTTATTTCTCGTGTAAATGACTGATGTTTTCTTTTGGGTTACAATTAATTTATCAACATTCTGAATTACAATTAGTATTTCCAAATTTAATGTATACACACGTATTCAATATTTTATACAGAATTTCTTTTTACAAAATAGTTAAAAACAAAATTCTTCATCTTATTGTCTTAAAATTTTTATCGGAACTAATTGAATACTTCAAAAAGGTTTTTACTTCTTTTACTTAAAAATAATCAAAACTTGTATTCTTAATTTGGCAGATTTGAATCCCGTTATGATTTAGGGTATGCATGTTAAAAAATTAAATACGGATAAATTATGCAAGTCATAAAAGGCAATTTGATAATACATTTGCGGGTATTTCTCAGAGAAAAAAAAGAATATAACAAAATTTAATATTTAAAAATAATATTCAAATATTTAAATTTATCGATTTTAAATAGGTTATATTTTCTATTAATATTTTCAAACCCTGATATTGCAGTGTGTTAACGACATTACCGTTGTAATTAACCCTGAATTAACTGTTATTAATATTACATAACTGTATAATTAATATGTTATTAATGAAATAGTTTGACATTAGGAGAATGTAATGAAAAAAAAAAAAAAAACACATAATATGAAATAGAATTTTGCAGGTGTTATAATATCTGTCCCGAAACTATCAAAATATTTTTCGCCAACCCGAATTAGGCATACTTGAACCCGAAAATCCAAAACGAAAGAAAATAATTCCATACCGTTATGCAATTTTCAAAATGTCTATCAGGCATAAGTTCAGGGCTGTTGTGGGACCTTTTATAAAATTCCATTTAATAATAAGCCTCCCCCCCCCCTTCTTCACAAAACTCTAGGCACTTTCACAAAGATAATTCTAATAAAAGAAGTCCCTTCATAAAATTCGATACCTTTGAAGCAAACGCTTTCTATATATATATTAATAGTACTCCATTTTTTAACTAGTATTTTGTTTCTTTTGTTTAAAGGTGATTTAAAATATTTGGTTAATTTCATCTGTTTAAATGGTTTAATTTATATATATATAACCATTAAATGTAATACTAATTACCGCATTGAAACATATACCGGTATAGAAAGACAATGAATTTAAGATGTAAAATAATTATATCAAATAAAATAATTAATATTAGCTATAAATTATTTAATGAATATATATATATATACACAGTGGCGTAACCCGGGTGAGCTCCCAAAGGCTCGGAATATAGGTAATTGTTTTTTAAGTTCTGTTTGCCTTGTCTAACCGGGAAAAATTTCTGCTATCTCTCAAAGAGAAGAAAACTTTACAATATGGCAGGATTTGGGCACCCAGTTTGGTTACGCCACAGATACACACACACATATATATATATATATTATTTGACTAAATTTTTGTAATAATGAAAAAAAGAAGATCACTAGAAAAGAAAACGCTTGCAAGAGGCAAAATCAGCATTGGCAACCTTATGGTTATTTTTCCTACAAAGACAGAGTAAAAGTTTTCTGCATGCTATCAATAATTTCACTTTTGCTAATTGCAATACGTTAACCCTTTGCGGGGCAGGGCAAATTCATTGCTTAACTATTGAAATTAATGACTGACACCGGAATTTGAAAACAATTTAATTTATAAATAAGAAAACGCTATACTTCACGCCTTCAATAAACCGTAATTTTCTTTAACAAAATTCCGGTGCGAATGGGGCGTTTGGGAATTAAAATTAAGTGGTATATCTATGAAACCACCGCCCCTCAAGGGGTTAATACTATTATATTTTTTGATACATTTATTTTAGAATAATACCAATAGAAATTTTAAGAAATTTTTTTTAGTATTTAAAAATAAAAAAGTGACCACTAATCAAATTTCCCAGTTTTGTCCTTTGAGGACATTAAAAATGTTAGCATATTAATAAATTCGGAGTAACTGGATTTAATATTTTGTTGCGAAATTTTATTTTCGCAAAAATATAATTATATTTCATAAAAGTATTTTTTTATTTCGCAAAATGCTTCCCTTCACCAAAAGTGATTAATAAATAAATAAATAAATAAATAAACGTAAATCACTTGCATAGACCACTTAGTGTAGGAAAATGAACATTTTTATACTAATTTATTTTCAAATATACAGTGTTTTCATTTGAAACAGAAATGTAGACTTTCTTTAGAAAAATTGAATGTATCCCACAACAGTAAAAACCTAAGCCAAAACCAATTAAAACAGGAAACATTAAGAATTTGCCCGATGACATAATAATATTATTTCTTTATCTATATCAACCCTTCGGACTCCGGCGTCTTTTACACAAATTTTATTTGGTCAGTACCACTTTTTTAAAAGAAGTTTCCTTCAAGTACACAATTTCAAAAATGCTCTGATTAAATAAGACAAATTTTATTTTCCTTTATTACTGATGACAAAAACGAATTTTGCAAGGAAAGATGATGTCTCCGCAGCGGAGTGCCAAAGGTTAAGGCACTCACCATTCTGTTTAAATAAATAATAAATAAATTTCGTCGTTAAGGGGCTACTTCAATCACCTGAAAAGGCCCGCTCACTAATCCTTATCCTATGAAGACAATTTTAAAGATATCTCGTATGCAATCCAGTATTTTCAAAGAATTCTTTTTGTACTGGAGACTGAGATTGATCTGTATAAAGAACGTTTTCTACTTTTTCGATTTTGCTTACAAAAATGTTCAATTAGGACACTTTCATTTTCGGAACCGGTTTCAAAAATGAAAACATGCGCTTAAAAAAAAAAAAAAAAAAAAAAAAAAAAAAAAAAAAAAAAAAAAATCGAAAAAGTAAAAAAGGGCTAGTGTAGAGACCAATCTTAGCTATCCAATGCAAAAAATAACTAAAAAAACCCCTAAATAATAAAATAAAATAAAAATATTAAAATGCAAACGAGATATCTTTAAAAATTTCTTCCATAGGATTAGCAAAAGTGAGCTGATCTTTCCAAATGACTAAAGTAATCCTTTAACCAAGGGCACCCACTGGTTCGTCTTCTGAACGTCTTTCAGATAGTTTTAGAAGGTACTCTTTCCTGCCCCCCCCCCCCCCTTTGGTTTGCAAAAGAGCATCTTTCTTGCCCCTGAGTAAAAAAATTACCACCCTAATTACCCTTCATTAAAAAAGTGTTTCCTTTTCGCATTGAAAAATTGGCTTTCATAGAAAAAATTGACTCAATGTTGTTTTGAAAAGAGTGCCTTGACTTTTAATATTAATACGTGACTTTGAAAAAAAAAATGCTTTTAATAATAATAAATGTCCTTAAGAATCTGAAAAGTGCCTTAAAGGAAACAAAAATGCTCTTTTTTCACCAGCAGCACCCTGCCCTTTTTTTACCCCTTGCGGCGCGAGGGTATAGCTATGAAACCACTTAATTTTAATTCCAAATTGTCACATTGGTACCGGTAAAAAAAAAAAAAAAAAAAAAAAAAAAAAAAAAAAAATCGGTTTATTGAATTCCTGCAAAACAGATTTTTTCCTAATTAGAAATAAATTTGTTTTCAAATTCCAGTGTCAGTCATCAATTTTAACACTTAAGCAATGAATTTCCTCTGCACCGCAAAGGGTTAACCCGGGGGGGGGGGGGGCGGACTATCTTTGAACACTAGCGCTTGTGTAGAAATTTTTCCGTAACATCTGCAACTCGAATTATATTCCGGGTAGTTCTCTACAAAATTCTCAAGAAAAAATTTAAAAGAAGATTCTTCTTAGAAAAAAATCATAAAACGAACAGTCTTGGTTAGTAAACGGGAAAAGCTGAAAACAGAGAAAATTTTATAAAAGAGAAGTAAAAATATTTAATAATTTAAAGCAAAGATATAAAAATGATTTAAAGAAATAATTCCCAAAAAAATAGCCATGCTTTCCCTAGAAATTTTAAATGTTTAGCTATATTTTTCAAATATTGGATGAGTTTTGCCTAGTTTGGTGAAGAGTGAATGACCGGACGAATGATTTTAATTTAGTTGAGAGGCGCATCGATAGATGGCTCTGGGAAGCAACACGGGATTAAAGAGCGCCAAGATTTTTTCGGAGAAAAGTCGTAACATGAAACTTTAGTTTCTTTTGAAAAGATTTTGCGCGAAACTTTTCATCAGAAAAAATTAAAAACTTTTTTGTTTTCCCTTTCCTTTCATAAAACAGGAAATTATTAAAGGTGAAAAAAAAGGATAATAATTTGGAAGTAAATATACTTTAAAAGTTATTTTTTAAAGATGTCTTTAAAAAGTTAATTTTTCTTTCATTTGCCTCAAATTTTCAACATTGGCCAATTTTTACTTTGAACAGAGATAAGTTGGTGGAAATTTATAACATGTTAAAAACAAAATTATCAAAGAAGAAACAAAAGAAAAACTGCGATGCGCACGATAAATTTATGCATAATTTTATAATTAATGAACTAATAAGTGAAATTTTGTAAAATAATTTAATCTGATAAAATTAAATGAGAATTTTAGTACATTAAAAATTAAAAAGCTAGATTTAAATGGATAAATATGCATAAAGTAAAATAGAAAAAAAAAACTAATTCCAGAATGAAACCGCAACCACAGTTGCTAAATTTTATGTTTTCTTTCTTACCATTAAAATTTAAAAGAAATATTTGACTTACTCAGTCGCAGCGTTCGCAAACTTAAAAAAAAAAATTATTATTAAATTATAGTGGTAAGAAAAAAGCGTAAAACCTGGCAGCTATGATAAACTAACCATAAATAAATATACGTAATTGAATAAAACTTACAGGAACTAAACTTCAATTACATCAATTTTTAAATAGCTAAAATGTAAAAATCCGATGCAAATGTATGTAATTATATTTTTTATGATTATTTTCAGACATAATGATCCCTCAAGGATGTGATACAGCGTCAACACAAGTGTTTTACTTACAGACATATTTTAAAAAGAGCATAACGCAAAGCAACAGCACTTATTTCTAGAGAGGGTAGCTTTTCATGAAATAATTATAAAAATTATAGTAAATGGTAAAATACTGAAATTTTAAAAACCCACATTCTTATAACGCATGCTTGAGGATCAATTTCGTGATTAGAATTATTTCTATGCAACACTAAAAATGCATAAAATAAGCACTAAATGGTAACAAGTTTAACCCTTTCCGGCACAGTGTGCCCAATTCGGGCACACTTAAAATTACTTCCGAACTTGCAATCGGCACCAATAAAATTTTAATAAAATTTTGCTTTTTACAATGAAAGCTTAAATTAAGGCCCTCTTAATTTCTAATAAAGTGTTTTATAAAATCAGTTCAGATACAAATAAATTATTTTTGATTTTGGAGGAATTTTCAAATTAATTCAACTTAAACCGTGTTTGCTTATTACCAAAACAAATCTTTAATTTAATTATTTCTGCTACTATGTTGTTATCGATACTATTTTTGATTAACTGAAAACCCAGAAACCTGTTTCTAAAAATTACGACAACAAATCTCTTAATTCTTGGAACGCAAAATATTATGTCTAATTTTAATATTTTTTTGATTTACTTGATTTAGATAAAGACAATAAATAAATCCATTTAATGCATAAATGCAAATTGTACGAAATATGTCGAAAAGTCTAGTAAAAAAGCCCATATATTCTTATAAACATCAATATACAAAATATATTTTACAGGTTCTAAGATCCAATTCGGAGTTCCATTTCATATATTTAAATTAATTTCTCTGTATAGAAAAATACGAATTATAGTCACCCATCCGCAAAATCCAATTCAGAATTTCACATCAGATGTAAAATTAGGAAAAAAACCCCCCATAAAATAATAACACGGGGACATTCAACATAAATATTCAACAATTACAAGAATAAAATATATAGACTTTGTAAAGAAATAAGATTTAAAAAAATTTACACGGAAAATATCGACTTGATCATAATGAACTATCTTTATACTCCCTTTCGATTTACAATGTATCGATATAAATAAATTCATCCATTCGAAATTCGAATTACTCCTTTAAAATAAGATCTAATCCTTAACTTTTATGGTGTTCTAATGCAAAAATAAAAGACAGTTACTAATCGAACAACGGGAGATAGCGCGAAAAAATGGAATAACAACAAGCTGCCATTGCTGCTTAGTTATGATATTTGCGGTGAAAGTGGATTTACAGAACACGAAGTGGAAGAATAAAAGGACTAGTTGAATCTCCTCCAAAAAGCGCACGAATTCAAAAGGACAATAGATACGTATCAATTAAATAAATGTTAAAACCGTTTGAAATATCTTTTTATTCTTATCATCGAAAAATATTGACGGAATACTTTTACACAAGATCTATTTCGTGAAATGAAGCCGCGAAATGAATAGTATTAAAATCAAATAAATATATAATACACATATAAATGTATGTTATTCATTGAATATAAATTTGTAACAAATGATTATTTTTAAGGAAAATATTTTTAGATGGATGCCAGTGTGTAATAATTAAATATTAAAAATCGTAACAAAAAATACGAAAATTATTCGATTACATAATTTTCGTGTATCAGTTGGTAAAAGGATTATGTACTGAAAATTACAAGGACAATATGAATTTTGATTGAAAGAATCAATAAGTAATCCGTAATAATCAGTAAATTATACAAAATTTTCAAAAGTGACATGAAAGAAACACCAAAATATTAATAGGAAAAAAAAAAAAAAAAAAAAAAAAACGAAAGAAATTTTCTTTGAATAATGAAATGCATAAAATCGTTTTGAAACAACAGGTATATAAAATAGACTAATATTTTATCAAGAAGTCTGGTATATTAAATTATAAACATTAATTTAAAGGTCTAAGTTTTATGAACACCTCCAATTTCCTACTTGAATATATTCAATAATTAAAATATTTCGATAAGTAAATTCCAAAAGAAAAATTAAATTTCATTCAATAAAATAAGTTCCTAAATATATTTAATATATGCTAAGAGTATTAGCATATTACATGTAACACGTTGTCACAAGGTCATGAACACGCAAATACAAATTTAGATCATGGAAGACGGTGCCAAAATGAAATGACCACATGGCAATTGGATATAAATAGCCAATCATCAATTAAATAGCATCCAGTTCACATGGTAAAAATATAAATAAATAAATAATATAGATTAATAAAATACAAATAATAAAAAATTGCGTATTATAAACAAATGTAAATAAGCATTAAAGGCAATACAAGTTAAATTAAAGAAGTTATATGCTTTGACATAAACCAGCTTTTTTCCATTATCTATCAAAATAGACATGCAGTAACATGCCACAAACAAATAAAATTTAGTAAATCAAAAACATGCTGCAAATTTTCAAAGATAGAAAAATGTTTTATTACAAAAGTTATAATGTAACAAATGCGATGAAAAGTGAATGGTTTTGTTCTGAAGTTTCCACGTGCATTTCTTGTCATGTTTGCAAATGCAAAAATTGTATATAGCACTTTAAGTAAAAACACGTGGAAATGATTTCTCAAAACATAAGAATTCATTTCGTAAAAAATATTGATGTGATGCACATACACACACACACATATATATATTAAATAACAACTCCACAAGTGAGAAAAAATAATAAATTTAGAATATGTAAAGAAAATTAAATTCTTAAATTTCACTAAAATAACAAAGCATTAGAGGCCGATTAATATTAACCTGACAATACAAACATGAATACTTTATAAAAGGAATGCAATTTTTCTAACATTCTTGAAATGTAATAGTAACAGAATAAATAAGTTAAATTGCTATAGATTCACTAAAAATATTTATTATTATTAAATTTATGTATGAAGTATTTGAATATTTAATGTATACTTTACCGGAAGATTTTGTGCTTGACTTTTCTCGGCGAAAAATGTCAACTGAAGAGGAAGTTTGCACACTATGTTTTTGTTTTTAAAATATCCTGTTTGTTTATACTTAATAACTTCGATTTGAGAAAATCAAAAACTAACACAAAGTAGTTAAATATTTCTCTTTTCGGAAAAATACAATACTCCGACAAAATTATTTCTCAGAAAAATCCAACTTCGGTACACACAATCATACGAGAAAAGAAAAAATAATCCAAGAACGTAAACATGTGAGTTATACTAAAATAATTTTCTTCATTAAATTGAAAAGTTTAAAATATTGGAGCCAAATAATCTGAACTCAAATGAAAACAAATGTCGACATTTAAAAAAAAGCAAGAGCGCAAAACGGGAAAAAGTTTCCGTGGCCAAGAGAACTGTCGAAACTGACAAGTAACCAAAAATAGACCTTACCTCCTGTACGCACAAGAGTCCTGCCAATCTGTAGCCAGCCATCGGAGAAGACACAACGTGCGTGTGGAAGCTGATCATGCGCAGTCGTCATGCGACTACGTCATGAAATAAGGACCAATAGTGGACTGGGAAGAGAGAGCTTCTTTCTACCTTCGGGTCAGGTTCCAAGTGCGGCGAAAGATGAAATTTTTTTTTCAAGTAAGTTGAAACTAGGCTTGGCGACGGAGCGCGTAAAATAGCGCCAAGGTCTCGGTCAGTTAGAATATTTGCGTGGGATGCTTTTCACAATAGGGGAAGAAAATAAACAAGTTAAGAAACAAAAGGAGGAATGTTTAGCAGAAAAAAAAGGAAGAGGAACAAGCGCGTTATGGATGAATTATATAAGATTTAGAATAACTTTTTTTCAGGAAATAAAAAAAAATTGGAAGTTTGCCGTTATGAAAAATTGCGTATTTCATAAGTATTTTGTTCTTAAAACTAAATTCAAATTGCTATCATTTTCAGGTAGAAAAAAATTTCTTTTTATGATGAAAAAATATTTTTATCAACCGAATTCCTAATTTATTATAATAATTTGAAGAAATTTAATAATTTAATATAACGTTTAATAATTTGAAGAAAGAAAGTGAAATTTCAACACATACATACAGTTAAATTTATATTCAAACATATGTATTCAAACATACAAACATACTTTGTAATCATAAAAGAAGCAGACGAGACGACAAACAATAACTTTAAGGAATATTGGCTTCACACTTCCCAAACGTATTGTGGGATATTAGATCAATTAAAGACTACAAATATTTGTCTACCAGAGTTTAATTATCACAGGAGACACGCGTGGTATGTGACCGCTAGTCCGTACGGGTTGTAACCGAACTTAACCAGAAATTTCTGTTTAAAATTGACCCGAAATCCAACAAAAGTAATTTCGAAAACCCTAAACCTGACTCGAATCTGATGCATTTCAATCCGAACCCGAAATATTCAAATCCGAACTCGAAATATTGCAACTCAAACTGGAACCCGAAGTTGAAAAACAAATTATGGAATACATGTATAAAATTATGGAAAAATAGTCTGCAATTATATCTCTAACATCAATTTTATCTTTTTTCTTTTTTTTTTCTTTTTTTTTTTTGGAGAAGGGGGGGATAAAAATAAATACATATGCACAAATTGATATTTAAAATCATTGTTTTTTTTATTTGTTTGTTTATTTATTTTTAAAAATATTCAGAAATTTCGTTTGAAAAATCTTGTCAACTGGAAACGAAAGAGTCAAAACCTATACCGAAGCATTCAATGCCAACCCGACTCGAACCGAAAAAAAATGTATGTCAGCCTAAACTGCAGATAATATTATAATCGAGGGGAAGTCGGGCTCCCCGACCCGATGCACGACCCCTACCTAGTGTACCAAAGTGCATCTGGTGCACACTCTAAAAATAGAAATTAAAATAAATTTCCGTTAAAACTCATAAAAAAATGAATTTTTCGCATTAGAAACATAAATATTTTATTCTCTTGTTATCAGTTTAAAATATTTTAACGCAAGATTTAAATTATAACTATATAAATAAACTAATTAATCAATTGCAGTTACATTATTTTGAATAATTAAAATGCAATTATAAACGTAATTATTAACATAGCGCATGATTTTATATAATAAATAAATAAAATCGTATTCTATAATTTTGAATAAGTTAAACATAATTATAATTTATGAAAGATTAATTTTTCTGAAGCAAATTAAATGCTATTATAAGTTTTACATGTATTCAGAACCTTATAATTTTTTCAGAAAATTATAGTCTTAATTTTATATTGTGCAAATAAGCTGTTTTGTGTCATGTTTACCAAGCACAGATTTTATAAATGCGACTGCCTTATGAATATAATAGTCGACATGATCTGTATGCGGCGGTCCGTATATGAATTTGACAGACCCTGAAGTTCACATAAAAATTTATTTATTCTCAAAGTGTAAAATTCTGGATATATGACCTCAGTAACTCTAAATTATTGAATATTTTTTACTGAGTATAACAAATCCCCCCCCCCCCCCAGACACTAAAGTTATAATAAAAAGCCATGCGATTTTTCAATATATCGGTGGATTCCTGCTAGGCTATCACACTGAAAAATTTAAGATTATACACTGATATGATTTTTATCAATTTTTAATTAACTGCAGCTTTTAATCAAACAACATGTTGCAACGAAATGTGTGTTCAAAAACATTTTGCTTGGTATACATCCTTCTACACCTTATATGTGCTTAGAAAATGGATGCTGACACCAGATAACTGTATCGAATATGTTTGGCTGGTAAATTCGATAATTCTTTAACACAACGTAACGCAGCGTTGAAATTTAATTTTTACTTCACAGAAATGTTTTTTATGCTGCCAAATGGGATACATTCTAAATTCAGGAGGTGAATGTGGAATTTTCCCTTCCGAACCGTTATTACGATGTAGGAAATCAGTGCCGCCAACTTTTGAAAAATATTGGGCTGGCTCAAAAAGTTGGGTGGGTTTAAAAATATTTTTGTAAAATGGTGCAGTTTGTTTTTCTTTGAAGGGTTGACAGATGGCAAAAGATAAGAATTTTAAATCAAGCTATCTTATTTTAATAAAGTTGCAATTTTATTAAATTATATTTTCATACGTTTTGCTGTATTAAAGACACTGATATTTATTATAATGTCATGATATCAAAAACATGACTACAAATTGAATTAGCAGAAAGTTAAACATGGACAAAACATTTCAGTAATTTATGAATTATGGGTATCAGAGGGAGTATTAAAACAAATCGTCATTAGACAAAATAAATTTTATTCTAAGGAGAAAAATGAATAATAAAATAATAATGAAATAAAAAATAGAATAATGTAAATTGGGTACGATATATGATTCAAAATTATTGGATGGGCTCCGGCCCCAGGAGCTCATGTAACTTGGCACCTCTGTAGGAAATTCAAAATCGTTTGAGGAGTAGAGGAATTTTTATTTTCAGAGAAGACATTTTCTGCCGCGTTACCCGCGAATTTATCATTGAACTTATGAAAACAATATTCAGCCAAATAGTTTGCATGTTGGCTGGAAATATGAGAGAATTGAAACTGAAGTTTACGGGTTCAGTTCTGTGCCGTTAAGACGGCTATACACGAGTTTTAGGCCTTTTCTTGGATCTAAAAGCTAATTATGACCACTTTCTTTAAAAAGTTCTGCCTGATGTATCACCTCCATTAACAATATGACACAATTTGTCGCCCTCAGATAAAAAATTACTTGACACCAAATAACTATCATTAGTACTAAGTAATAAAGTGTAAAAAATTTAATATTCATATCTCAATTATTCTTCTTAATATGTAAAAGAAAAAAAAATCAAAATTTTACAGTTGAAATTTGGCAGATGAAATACCTGATCGGTTTAAAGTTCTTTACGCATGTGCAATTACCCTTAGGAAAATGGCTTTTAGAATTCTATAGAAAAAGTTATACAGAATCCTATAGAATTATGGCTCGTTTTTCTATAAGCTAGTTCAAAAACTATAGAACTATCTGTTGAAATTCAATAGAAATGTCTTTAGAATGGAAGTTTATATTAAACTTCTACTAAATCCTTTCTGTGTACTGACATTTCTATTAAACTTCTACAGGTATTTCTATAGCTTTTAAACTAGCCTATAGAAAACGGGCCATAATTCTATAGGATTGTATACAACTTTTTCTGTGAAGTTCTAAAAGATATTTTCGTAAGAGTAGGTTGAGGTCGAATCTTTAAAAATCCTCATCCTTAGTTCTGTACCAACAAAATTAGAAAAAAAAAAAAAAAAAAAAAAAAAAAAAAAACAATAAGATACCCGAGCTAAACCTCACTTACTTTAATCTGAAACCATCCTGAACCCGAAATACTCAAACCCGAACCCAAAGTAAAAGAAAATTAATCTATTGTGATACAATTATGGAAAAGGAGTCTAAAATTACATTTCTAAATTTGCGTCGATTCGAGTTCGGTTAAAATAGTGTTTCCAGACCGAATGCGGGACTCTAGTTTGGGATTGAATAAATAACTCAATTATAGCACCAATTCTCATAAACTTCGTAAAATGTAGACATTCTTATCCGTCACAGCGTAACTTCAATATTATTTTTATTTTCAAAGCTCTTCGTAATATTTTGTGCTAGAAAAAAAAAGCATAATATTCACCTATATATTTTTTAAAATATATCTAAAAAGTGTGACTATTTAAATGCCTTGAGTGAAGCAAAAGTAAAACACAGCTCTCAGGTGTAACTCGTAGGAAAATATCTAAGATTCCAAACATTCAAATTGAGATAGATGAATCAATATAACTTCATAAACCCCTTGCAAGTGTTTTTAATATTTTAGTATTATACATTCTTCAGCATATGAATAAATTAGCTAAAACCGTCTCAGATGATGGTTGCAAATGAAAAAGAAATATACACATACGCACATGAAAATATAATAAAAATAGAAAATGAAATAATTAAAATAAAGAAAGAGCAAAAGAGAAAAATGATTGTGAATCATGAAGCATACGTAACACTACGTTGTTCAATCTATAGTAGTCCCGGGGACAAAGCCAAAATACGCATTGTGAAACTGTAAGTGAATATAAACTACATTAAAAACCATTTTTATTCATTAGAAATTTTTATAGACCATAGCTACTTGACCGAAATGTGGTAACATCTTTACATAAAATGAGCTGCGGATAGGCAGCATCCCCTGACATAAACGTTTTTACTTCAATTTCGAGTTTATGCGAATATATGTTTTCCCTGTATTTTTATAAATCAAATTTTGCTAAGGCATTGAAATATTTTTTTTTTGAATAAGTTTTTAATGATTTATTTAAAATTTATTACTTGACTATAATGGTACTGAATTCCTACAAATTGCTTATTCAATTCTATATGAGGTTCTTAAAGGCAATCAGTCTTTAGAAAATACAATATCAAAAACTTCAACATTTTCTTGTGTATTATTTACTCTTTCAAAGGAATGTTATGATGAAAACTCCATAATAACTATTTAAATATCACTTTATAAATCAAGTCACATATTAACAATAGTCTACAAAGTAATTTTTGGAATTGAAACCGCAATAACATAATTTTATGGCTGCTATTTTTTTTTTCGCCTAATCCAAAAATGAAGTCAATTTTTTTCCATCACGTGTCCTACTTTTTTAATATAAGCTTCAAACACTGCTGGAAAAGTATAAAATTTACAAAGTGACTAAATTTATTTATAAATAAAATTAAAGAAAATGAAAATAATTAAATTTGCATTACTGGAAAAATTCGTCGAATGAAGGGTACCGAGTCCCCTTAATATTGGAAAAATATTGGCATAACACCGAAAATATTTTCATGATTTGAAAAATTTTGCAAAATAAAAAACATCATTATATTTTTACAACAACTGTATTACAGTGAAATCTGAAAGTCATTAATAAGTACTTAATAATTGAGTCATTTTGTTTTGCTTATAAGCAATCAAAAAGTAAAAATTGACATTATGTTTCACATTAATCTTAAAATAAACTATATGCACTGTGCAAATATTCTTTTTCTTTTTTAAAAATAAACTAATCTTCATTTGTGAGTATTTTATCCGATTGTAATAGCTACAGACACGGTACCTAGAGTATTTTGTGTATCTAGAATATTATTTTCTAGATACCGTGGTTACAAGCATTTAACTCTCATTTTGGAGAAAAAAAATAATAATACAATTTTGCCGCAGTTTCTGCCTTTGGGGCAAAATATATCCGCATTGTAAAACAATTTCGCTTAAATTCTATTATATGTAAAATGAAATACTACGAGATTATTCAATGTAAACTTTAACCCCTTAACTGTGTTATCCGAACTGCATTCGGGCAAGAACATTTTGCTAGCTTCATTACTAAAAGCATTTTGATACAGCTAATTTGTAACTGTAAAATTTAACTTTATTGATTGTCAGATATCTTTCTATTAAATAAGGCAAATATTTCAGTATGAAAAAAGTGGTGTTTTGCCCCTATTTTTATTTTATGTTGACAAAAAAAAACAAAAAAAAAAACAAAAAAAAAACAGTTAAGAGATTAAATACGAAAGATTACTTATATTTGAATGTGTCATGTATTCGTTTATGATACAATTATACTCAAAAGAAAATAAGTAAATTCAGTCTTATATTTAGGTAGATTTTTTGCAGTATAATTTTTTACAAGACTGTAAATGATCTATATGGTGCAGAATTTTTCTCCCTTAATTTGTATTTTTCAGTTAAGAAATGTCATACGGAATTTAATTACTGTAGATAAAGCACTTTATATAAGTAACATTGCAAAATGAAAGTTTAGTTGAACTTACCAGAAATCAAACTTTTGTAAATACAAACAAACAAATAAAAATATCACCCAAGATTACAAATAACGGTTTTAATCTTTCATGTCTGATTTCATTTTATACGTTGATTAAGTATGATGATAAAGGTGATCGTTACAGAATGTGGTATAACAAGATAAATTATCCGCCATTTAAAAAATATTTTTAGTATCTTTAAAAATAGGAACATTGTAAAATATACCGGGTGTCCCAAAAATGACTGATAGATTTTAAAATTCAATAACTTGCAAACGGTGACAGCTATTTAAAAATTTTTTGCAGGAGGGTTATGTATAATGTCAGGAGTTTTTTTTTTTACCGTAATATTTTATTTTAGTTCGCATCTCAAACAATAGGTGGCGTGACGGCGATTGAAGGCCAGGTGATCAGTGCTGAGTGAAGCGTTGACCTGGCCTTCAATCGCCGTCAGCGCCACCTATTGTTTGAGATGCGAACTAAAATAAAAAATTACGGTAAAAAACTCCTGACATTATACATAACCCTTCTGCAAAAAATTTTTAAATAGCTGTCACCTTTTGCAAGTTATTGAATTTTAAAATCCATCAGTCATTTTTGGGACACCCGGTACATACATATATTAAATATGTTTAATAACTTTGTTTGAGAATACAGGCAGTAAATTAAAGAAATTATGTAGTAATATTGTAATAATAAAAATAATAATAGTAAAACAAAGTATTCTAAAATTTCATTTATTACTTTTTTAAACTATAAATACGTTTGAAAAAACTAAAAATACAGTCTGAAATGTTTGTAATAAAAAAAGAAAATTTAGAATTTACCGGATGTGTTTTATATGGAAATGATAATGTGATAATGTGACACACACAAGTCCAATACAATAACTGACACATTAGTGTGACATACACAAGTAATAAATAATAAAATAATATAATATATATAAAAAATGCCAATATATATACATTCTGCAACATTATAGTTGCATTAATATTTTTAGACAGTTTTAAAGGAACAGATTATAGATATAAAAATGTGAAGATTTAATTCTCTAGCTTTGATAGATTAACCCCTTGAAGGGCACCGGTGTATGTTAAATACCACTTAACTTTAATTCCCAAATGCCACATTGGCACCAAAATTTAAGAATCAACTTTTGTTTCATATGATATACTCGAAGAAAAGCTTTTACTTTGCTTCATATAAAATTGTTTATAAATACCGGTGTCAATCAATCATTTTTAACATTTTAGTAGCAGAAGTGCTTTGCCCCTCAAGGGGTTAAAAAAAATGTACTGATAGATTTCGTTTTAGCGTTTATATATCCCGAATATTGTCAAATCAGTGGTTCCGTGTGGGGGATTTCACACAACAGTCTTCATCAGATTTTAATTACCGACAAATATTACTGAAGTAACGTGCATTAACCCTTTCCGGCGCGGAGTAAGTTTAATTGAAATAATTATCTGCCACCAGAATTTATAAACGAATTTATTAGAGAATACGAACTTGCTTATTTTCAGGCATTTTATCAAAGGAAAATTTTAATTAAATATTCTTGGTGCCAGTAAAATTAAAATTAGGTGTCCTTTTTAAGGGACACCGCGCCGGAAAGGGTTAACGAAATGGGAGAATACTCTGTTAAAAGTCTATTCAAAAACCTTCGGTATGATACCTCTTTCATCCTTGTGCGTTTTGTAAGTGTTTAGAAAATGGGATACTGACATCATAAATAACATATATGATTGTACATTTCTGCAGTTGACCGAGTCTGTGTTATAGTCTAGGCGTAAAATTGAAATTTGAAAGAATTTTATATCGTTAGCGCAGATCGAGGCTTAAAATTCTATTCTTTTTTTATTTATCGAGATTTTGTTATGAAAATTTTTTCTGAAATATGTTTTAGTATAATAAGATTATTACATTTGTCACTTTAATTTGTCTTTAGGATTTCTTAAAATATTGATTATGAATTTTATAAAAAAAATTAAGTAAAACAAATGAAGTCTTTTATGAGAGAATTTTGCATTAATTAACATATTTTCATAATTATAACTGAAAATTGAAAATCCTGAAAGCAATTTGTTGGAAATATAGTATAAAATCACTGTTGAAAATTTTATGCATATATCTTGCAAAGGACTTTAGATATATTCTTTTAAAATTGACTAATTCTGAAACAATTCATTTTGAGATGAATGAAATTCTCGTCAGAAGGAGCTGAAGCATCGATTCTGAAGACAAAAGGTATTATATCTCTGGATCTAATGAAGATAAAAGTACGCGGTTTGCGGTATTTAACGCTAAAAACTCGCTAATTTTGGCTTAAAAAAGAATAAAATTATTGTTTTTCAAGCCATTAAAAAAGATTACTTTTTTTTGATAATTTTTAGGCCGGACCCCTTTAAAATCTCTACGACCCTGATATTATTTTGGGACGGAAGTTACCGGCTATTGGAGACAAACGTGAAATACAAAAGAATCCTAAAAATTGGACAGCATTGTGCATTGAATCACTAATATATTATTCTCTAACAAGAATTTATAGCGCATAAGGTAATTTAAGATTTAAAGTTTGTACAATTAATCAAAATTTAGAAGACAATATGTATGTATTCACTATGAATTATCCTGCAAGTTTCTCTGGTGATTCTGTAGGTTATTCATAGTTCCTTACTATACATTTCTGTTTTTCAACTGTTCCTATTTTGTTCATTTTTAGATTTTTATCAACTTGTTCTTACATTTGTGATTTCATTTTTATTACATACATAATGATATATTTATGTATACATACAGAAAATTCAGTTTAAAATGACAGCAAATATTGATAAATTAACAGAAGCTTAACTAATTATTTAATTAACAGATAACTTTAATTAAGAGAAGATTAGCTTAATTAATAGAAAAATGAAATCTGCTATGAAAAAATACATAACAATAAAATTTATACACAGTAGATTAGACTAAAAAGCAAGACGATTGTTTAGTTTAATTTTCAATTAATTTAATACCATTTTCATTGTTGTTTACAATATATTGCAAAGTTTGTTTGAACAACGTATCTAGCGCACACTGTCAGAAATATTCGTCTTTATACACTACATTTTCCCTCATTCTCGAACAAATAATTTCTGTACTCCTTCAAGAGGTTATTTTTCTGTGAATCGTTGCAGCAAGTCGGAAAAAGACGAATAAATTTCGTTTATTCCCCGCACGCATGCGCATTTGTCTTTTTCTTCTCTACGTCTGATGTTACCTGCTTGATGTTATTTGTTCCTAAACTATGGCTCTGATTATACAAAAATTATATAAGCCTTGTGTTGCTAACTCTCTGTGCACATGTGCCACGTTTGACTAATTATTACAGGATTCGGATAATATAATATCAAAAATGGGTAAGTACTTATTTCAGAATTTGATTTTAATAATTTCTATGTTTTCATTGTATAACCGTTAAATTATTAGAGATGTCTTTGGCACATGTCATTTATCTTTTTTATTATCTACACTTTAAAAACAAAGGAGCATTATTACATTTAAACTGGAATTATGAAATGCCAAATAAACTTTAAATCTATACTATTTTCTGTAGTAGCTCCGTAAAAAAGTTTAAGAATAATCACGTAATGATGGTATTTTATTCTTTAGTCGCAATTCATTCCAATAAATCATCAAATTCAGTGTAATAATAAACTCAGATTGGTGGTATTCTATTCTAAAGTCGAAATTATTGTTATGTAACACGAAATTCAGTGGAAAGAAATTGATTTTCTGTTTTGATTACGAATCGTAAGTTATCAGATGACATGCGCCATTTTACATCCGCTTTCAAAGTTCCAAACTTAGCAGGTGAAAAAGTAAACATAATGTAAGCAATATTATTATTATTCTTTTTAGATTTTAGACGTAAGCTAAATAATGCTTGCATGTGTTTTTTTTAAAATTAGATCATGTTTTTAATAGTGCACTAGTACACTGTCATTTTAAGAACAATGTCGACATGGTCGAATTTAACGAAAAGTATGTCTTTAGTATAACAGTTGTAATCAACTTTTTTTTTATACAGCTTTGTTTACTTTTAAGCTGGCATAATTTAGCATTTTTTATGCTATGCATTAAATTGTATAACTGTGAGATAATGTAATATCATATGTAGCTTATGTTTGTTATTTTCTTAAAAAAACTAGAAACTCCGAATTAAATTAATAGTGATAGTTACAAGTAATTATAATTTTTGTTACAAAAATATTTTATAACGTGTGACCATGATGTTTGCCCGAACTCAAACAAAAAATATTTTCATAAAAAATTAGTTATATGTTTTTTAGCTTACTTGACGCATTATTAACCTATGAGAAAGATATTTTTAAGCATGCAAATATAGGAAATTTCGTTGTTTAAAATGTATATTTTATTAAAATGTCTCAATTAAAAGGAAGTTTCGCAACCTCATTGCGCCAAAATATTTATTTTAAATTATGTCTGTATTAAATTTAAGATGTAATATCTACAAAGTTTCCCCCAGAGGGTTTCAGAGGGGCGCTCCGCCCCTCCTGCCCTTTAGTTTAAAAAATAGCGCCCCTCTTGCCCCTCATCCAAAAACTAGCGTCCCTCTTATCGCTCATTCAAAGAAAAAAAAAAGAAAAAAAAAAGCGCCCTTTATGCCCCATATTTGAAAAAACACAACTCTGCAGCGATAATGCGAAAATTGATTATATTTTCCCTTCATAATCTATCAAAATTCATTATTTTTTACTTTTGCACTATTTTTCCTAAACTCGAATGAAATTAGCGATTTTACTCAGCTACGAAGTGAAGATTTGTGTGTTTTCTGAGATGGCAACAAAATTTTTAAAGAAGAAAATTCTTGATATTAGCATTTACGAAAACACGATTTATTGGTGGTTAAGAAACATTGAGGGTTTTATGTTAACAACTTTATTGTGCAATCCAGTTTTTTTTGTCCAAATTTTTAAACTAATTGTCGTTATTTTAAAATTTCCGGGACAAATGCTTTAAAATTTTGGAAATTTCAGATCAAAACCACTCCTTAAAAATGTTTCATGGACTAAAAATTGCAAATGTAAAAAATGTGTGATTTAAGACATTTCATAGCATTGCAGTTTATAATAACTCAAGCTTGTAAGAACTAAGGTTTATTTTCATAGCAGTTGGCAGATCTGCATATAGTTGAAATGTATGTTTTTAGTAAAAAATAAAACTATTTATGTTTTCATTGCTTATTTATTCTGTGGCAGGTAATTTATTATTATTTATAATAATTACAATACACTCCTTCTAATCACATGTTGGGATCAAGGATTTTGTGAATTATAGAATTGTGCAGATTATAGGTCAATTCTTTGTTTACATCTTAATATTAGGAATGTATCAACAAATGTAATAATCATACTGCAAATAAATTACACAGAAATGAAAGAAATGATTTTTAATATAAAAAAAGGTTATATTCAATATTATCAAACTATTCAAATGATATAATACAAAACTATTAGAACAAATTTCTATTTGCTTTATAGGTTTTTAGTTTATTGTATCCTGAAACCTTTAGAGATCAGTCTATCTTGATCAATAACAAAACTTTGTTTTCCTAAAAAGCTGAGTTTTTTACTCATGGGATACTTATCCCTTCTAAGAATTTTTTTCTTTTTATATAGCTAGTGAATGTGTTTAGAATATATCACATTATTCATAATGTACATAAAATATCTCGGTCTAAAGAATGCATTAAAAATTTCTTAATTCATAAGGGCAATCAACTTTTATTATGGTCTGAATCCAGTTACACTGTGGATTATAGGTTTTTAGTGGATTATAGACTATTGTGGATTAGAGAGAGTGAACTTATATCATATAAGCTATATCTCAGTGGAATAATATTTTATAATTTAATGAAATGCTTATTTAATAACAATAAATAAAATCAACTTCTAAAGCAAATAAAAAATACTTCTTAGATGTTCAACTTCTTAACTGCACATTTTCTTCTTCTTCTTCTTTTTTTTTTTTTTTTTTTTTTTTTTTTTTTTTTTTTTGTCAAATCCAGCCATTTGATATGGGCAAAATTAGTGTTGTTCCATTCTTTGGACTATTCTTGATCAATTACAGTAATCATATTGGCCAAATTTATGGCACACATTGAGAATTATGTTTTTAGGTATGTGCCATATGTGGTACACAATGCAATGAGAGTTAAACCTAATAGTTGGTCCTATAAGTTTTTAAGTGTGTTGTTTGAATTCAATTTTTATTTGTTTTTTTTTTACTACATTTATTTGTTGCATGATCTGTTGGATTAACCGAATGGAACTGCTTAATGTTTTTTTTTCTTTCTTGAGCTGTAACAATTAGATTGTAATTATATGTATATGTATATGTTTATAAATTCTGTAACTTGTGTTTTTATTTAAAAAATCTTAAAGTATGCTAGACACAATAACTTTAATTATTCTTTATAAAACAGGTATCTCTGTTGTAAACAGCTTAATAGCTGATGTAGTGAATCTCAATTATTTTGAATGGTGGAAGAAGTCTATAATTGTCACCGAATAATGATGATATGAATGATAAGCAAGCTGATTACCTCACCATAGCTTAATCTCTCTCAGTAGAACGAATATGCCTTTGGCCTTTTATATTCGAAAAATTAGTAATCAACCGAGTTGCCAAACTTGTTTTTCTGTACGAGCACTTTAACTAAACAAATGCTTATATCTTATTTGCTTCCGAATTTGTTTAAAATGTGTTAATGTCTTTTATATACTGTAGTTATTTTTTTTATCTTAACTAAAAAAGCATTTGCTTGTCCTTTTCTTGTCTTATAATTTTTTACATTTGATTTGTAGTTTACCATGTATTTTGTACAATAAAATTTTTTACCGTAACCTAAATGTTGCCTTTTAATCATTTACATAAATTGTGTAATATTATTAATAATATATTGGTAATACTTTGACATGCATATTTTTGTGTATAATGTTTATTTTATAAATCAAAAGAAAAGTCATAAAACAATACTGTGGGAGTTTTAAAAAAATCATGAATTCTGATGTGTGATAAGACCAATAATAAGATAAGACAAAAGTTGAAAGACATATTTAGCTAAATGTGTTTTATAAAAGAGCTGAATTTTTTAAAATGTATGGAATGCAGCTGGATGGATATATATACCACAAAATATAAATTATTAATACTACTCTTAAAATTATTGCTGATTATTTAGAAAGAAGTGTAATGCATATCTTGAAAGTAAAGTTAAATATCTGAAATGTGCAATATTTTGTATAATTTAAAATTTGGTATTAAAATCGATCTAGAATTTAAGAATTCACAACTTGAGTGTGAGGGGGTGAAACTTAGAATATTTATTACAATATACTTCAGCTTCGATTTCATTTTTCTTTTTAGCTTCCGATGCTATTTCTTTCAGACATGATAAAAAATGTCGTGTCGTCAGCCCAAAATTTTCTACTCAACAGATTTTGATAATTATTTTTTTAAATGAAAGCTATTTATTTGTAGTTGTGCCCATTTTAGCTATTTTTTAATTTATTTCCATTTTTATACTTCATTTTTAATTTTAAATACTTTTTACGATATTTCTTAAATATGGTGGCAACTCAATTTTCCCTTTCTCTCGATAATAAAAATTTATTTTCCATTATCACTTTCCACGAGTCAGAAGCTTTATTTCATCAGTGAACATGTCCTTGCATTTAAAAGAAAAAAGTCAATTGTTTTCGTAAAATCTAACCACAATAAAATGATTGCGTATAATTATGCACTAATTGAGGTAAAAAAAATTATATTTACTGAGAAATAATAATAATGTAAATAAAAAAAAAGAAAATAATTTATGATAAAAATTAATGTCTAAATAAAATTTTCAAATGAGGAAAATGATGTCATTCAGCAACCAGATAAATATGAATTACAATATTATTACGGATGCCTTTTTCATATTACTAATAACAGTAACTTTTAAAAAACATTTGAAGAGAAAATGACATCACTATTTAAAACATCGCATTTTTACTCATAACGATATTACGTTTAAATATTTCTTTTCATTATGGACACTGAGTTGAGATTTTACTTTCAGATGACTTCAGTTAGTGAAAATAATGTCACAGTAAAAATAAAATTAGTTTTTTTTTTTAATAAAACAATTTTTCTGTGAATGCATATAAAATAAAATTTCTGGATTTCGTCGGCACTCAGATTACAATTTTAACTGAAAATGTGCGAATATTTGCATGCAAAATTGTAACTGACAAACTTGACATTAAGTTTGGAAATATTCGTTTATTTAATGGTATTGTCTGAATAACTTTGGATGTATTTATAAAAATATTTATATATTTACTATACATGATTCCATTCGTTTTATTGTTAAAATGCATTTCCTTTTTCTCAACGTCAATAAAAAAGCGTTTAAATTAAAGAAAAAATCCGTTTTTGATGAATCTAGTCAATGAAGAAGTAGCACGTCAAATTGCATCTCTTTATTATTCCGCAATTCCAATGACTCAGAGAGAAATTGCTAATCAATTGGGGTATTTCACGCCGTTCTGTTTGCTATTATATTAATAAACATAAGAAAAATGAAGTTAGTTCATTGCATTCTAAACAGGGTCGCCCTTCTAAAAGACCCTATCGATTTTTTTTTTTTTTTTTTTTTTTTTTTTTTGTAATCGGAGGCGAAACTGAATTCTGCAATGGCAGAATCTATATTCAACTTGTCATAATTTTGAAGTAAAAATACTTTTAAAAATGTAGTTCTATATCATAAAAAAATATAAATTAAATGCAAAGTAACATGTTATGATGTAATTGAAGAAAACAGATCCAGACATTCTAGAATTTTTTAAATAAGTGATCGTAATGTAATAAGCAAATCTGCATGTAGTTTCTTTATATTTCAATCTTTTTGGTTTTATGGAGGCACGGAGAAAGGTAATTTCTGAAAAAAATCCTATGAAAACATCAATGTTTTATTTTCTAGGAAATGAGCTTCCTGTAATATATCTCCCCTCCCCCTCCCTCCCAAAAAGATTTATGGATATTTTTTGTTTTTAGAATAAAATTTCTTAAACGTTCATATGCTTTAAAATAGAATAACTTCTCAGGAGAAATTTGTTTTTCAATTTTCATTAATAAAGTTTAAGGTATTGGAAGGTAAGTGAATGTTTCTTCAATGACTGGCAATTTTGTGAATGGATACTAGTATAAGTGAACAGATTCGAAATAAACAAATCATTCCCATTCCTTACATGGAAAAAATTGTTAATTATATTCAATATTTTGCTCAATATCTACTTATCTATGAAATATATTTATGATATTTGCAATAGAAACTTATAGTAATGGTTTTTTGAAGTTACTTTGATGACACATTAAAAGATATTTTTTTCAAAAGATTGTTTTTAAATCAAAAAGGGCAACTTTGTGACATATGTTAATTTATTTTTGTTCAGAAGCGCATGAAATTGACAGGTGTTAATCAAAAACAACCGAAATGCACTCAGTTTTCTGTTTTTTGTAAACAAAATAGATCTTTCGGAATAAGCCATCAAAATTGTCATTTTGAACCGCTTTCCCGACAAAAGCAAAACCAGTCCAACAAATGGCGGGGGGGGGGTATAATCACATGATCTAAATATTTAATAATTTGATAGGTAATTAAATTGCAATAAAATGGAAAACTGAGATAAAACAGGTCTTCCATTTCGACTTCATTTGGTATTAAGTTTGAAACACCAAAGATGACAGCATTTTATGAATGATCTGATTTTTATCAAAAATTTAAACATTTTTTGAATGATACCTGCCAATTCTGTGTGTTAAAGTGTAGATCCTTTTGGCTATAAAGAACATCTTTAATGAAATAATAAAAAAAACCAACTTTCTCATCTAAAAAAAAAAAAAAAAAACATAGCTGGCATTTGCTCAAAAAACAGAAAATCACCCCCCCCCCTAAAACGAAGCAAAAAAACGGACTTTCTTCAAAAAACATTCCTTCAAAAGACGGAAAATCCCCCCCCCCTAAAACAGACAAAAATATAACGGACGTTCCTTCAAAAAACAGAAAATATTCTTTCCTAAAACGAAGAAAAAGATGACGGACGTTCCTTCAAAAAACAGAAAAATTTCTTCTCTAAAACGGAGAAAAACATAACGGACTTCCGTCAAAAGACGGAAACTTTCTCTCTTTTAAAGGAGAAAAACATGACGGACGTTCCTTCAAAAAACAGAACATTTTCTTCCTGCGACGGAAAAAAAAAAGACGGATATCCGTCTTTTTACAGAAACTTGCTGGCAGCACTGCTGCCAGTACTTTTTCTGTGAATTGACGGAAGTTTTTTTGAGAGTGCAACGTAATTTAGCAGTATAGACGAAAGACGTCCGACACCCCCCCTCCCCCCCGTTATACAAGGTTCGCACACTCCTTATATTTTTTAAGGACTCTGCAACCACTATTAAAAATAATAAAATTTACATTTAACTTTTAAAACACAGAACTCGCAGCCACCGCCTTCATTTAAAGATTTTGCAATATTTTTTCTGCAGTAAAATACTTTGAAAATATTCTTAAATTTTAGTGGTAGAAGTGTGCGAACCCTGTTATATTAAGATAAGCATTACATTCCGAAGTTAAATAAAAAAATAATAATAATACACCCTCAAATAAACTGACTTAAAATAAAATAATTTAAAATGACATAACTTAAAATACACTGACATTAAATTTTATACCAATTTGAAATCTGGTTGTTATTTAAACATACCATCGGACTGTTTGTCATTTTATGATTATTTATTTTTCAATAGTTAAAAGAAAAAAACTAAATAACTAGTCTAATTTTTAGTTTTTACCATGAAGAAATTTAGTTTACATGTTATTTGTATAAAATCACTAGTGACATTTTTAATGTAAAAAAAAAAAAAAAACACGAGTGGGTTTTAATTTTATTTTTTTCACCATAAAATAGTCATGTAATAAATCTTACAACGCATTTTTTTATTGCTGTTTCTTGCGCTGCGCTGTTAAAAATATGCAGCATTCTGTCCAGTCATTTTACCGTTTTTATCGAAAACAGTTACACAACCGTAATTTAATATAAGGTTCGCACACTCCTTATATTTTTTAAGGACTCTGGAACCACTATTAAAAATAAGAAAATTTACATTTAATTTTTAAAACGCAGAACTTGCAGCCACCGCCTTCATTTAACGATTTTACAATATTTTTTTTCTGCAGTAAAATACTTTGAAAATATTCTTAAATTTTAGTGGAAGCAGTGTGCGAACCCTGTGTGCGAACCCTGTGTGTGTATTATGACCCTATTTTTGCCCATTTTATAGTCATCATAAAATTAAAATATGGTTATGTAACCGTTTTTGCAAAAAATGGTCAAAAGACTGGACAGAATGCTGCATATTTTTAACAGTGTGTCTCGTAACCTACACCTGTCAAAATATTATTTGCATAAGTAGGCTATATGTTCCTTATTTCAAATTCCACCAATAACTTGTTTTTCATAGTATTAACAAATGTTAAAATCATGAAATTTAATTTTGTTTCATTTTTTTCTAAAAACTCATTAATTAAAGTATAAGATATTTGACCTTCTTCTTTACTTTAACGTTTCATATACAATACTCGGATATATTCGCGGACTTCCGCCTCCTTGTTATATTTGTTTGTGCGGATCGCATTTTTAAGTCATTCAAACAAAAATATAAAATGTATTTTCTTATAAATACAATGGCGAATTAAAAAATAACTGTTTTGGATAATTTATCTGTTCGCATTTCTACGAAAGTCGGACAAATACTTTAAGTTTGAACGTTTGCTTTTTTTCAGCTATAAAGAAAGAAACGATAATAAATACAAATATTGTTACACATGATCTGTTTCAAAAATTTAAAAAATATATTTGTGAAAGGAAATATTTTGACAAAATCGGACAAGCTCATTTCCATGCATCAACGCATCTACAAAAATATAATTTAATGTCTTTATTATATATTTGCATTTATTACCGATCTTCATCAGGCATTACTGTATCGAAAATATAATTAGTAAATTTATATATATATATATATATATTTAAAAAATAGGTTTTCCTCATAATTCCTCAATTTCTTAAAAAAAAAAAAAAAAAAAAAAAAAAAGTAAATACAATTTTAAACCTTATAATTCCTAACGTCCATGTATTTTTATGTAATTTTAAAGGTATATTTAGTTCACTGTGATTAACTCCTTGAGGGGCAAAGCACTTCTGTTTCTAAAATGTTCAAATGATTGATTGACACCGGGATTCATAAACAAATTTATATGATAGTCAGTAAAAGCTGTTTTTCACGTACATTGTAAAAAACAAAACTTAATACTAAAATTCTGGTGCCAAAGTGGCTTAAGGGAATTAAAATTAAGTGGTATATATAATATACCGGTACCCTTCAAGGGGTTAAAAGACGTTTCTTTTACATTCTCTTCCACATGAAAGTTCATCCATTTGAGGGATAGCGATTCCACATAGCACCAATTCCACAGACCAATTAATATCACTATGTATTTCAAAATAGAAAACTTCTCCTTAAGTAATCACAAAATTTCTGTCATTAAATATGATAAATGGTAGTATTCGGAAATAGTATCGGCATGTGTATTTGCCAGCCCTGCTATACAATTCCCTATTTCCATCGTTGATCTGTTGTTATAATCAATTTTAGCTTACAAACACTTTTTCTATAAAGTTTATACAGAAATAAAAATATCAAAATATTAAGGAAAATTAGTTGCAAATATTAAGGACGCTGTTTTGCAAGTGCGATATGTATTTCAGTCACGATATCCGCCGGGTTTAGCTCCGACTGAATATTGTTCTTAAAAAAATCTTTAATAAAGGGACCAAAGGACATCAATGCTCTACAGGCCTCGTATCCTCATCTGAGTAATCTCTCTAAGGCAGTGAAGAATGTATTTCAGTGTATCTATTAGTAATACTGCCTTGTTCACTTTCTGGCAAGAGCAGTTTTTTACGTTCCAATTTATGTTTATGTTCTAACATTGTTTAGAATTTGCCTTAGCTCAGGCGTTATTTTCGCTTCTTATTTCACACTTATTTGTGAAGCATTTTGAGTTTATATAACCTACTGAATAATACAAAAAATAATAAGCTGTAAGTTTTTTTAATATTCTCTTCATTGTTTATAAGGTGCCCTGGGATCAGAGTGGTAATAACGTCAAAGGTAATAACGTCAGAGTGGGTAATAAAACCAAGTGCTAATATTACGCGTAATTATGAAGGAATCCAGGAGATGGCACCTACGGGTACTGCGCAGAAGAGCTCTGAGTCATCTGAATCACAAACAACCACTAAAAGTTAATTTGTTCCATTTGTAAACCTTGTAAGAAGCACGAAAAAGTCAACACCCGATCTAAAATTTGCTATGTTAGTAACTGTGATCTGAATATTATATATTTATTAGAAAATACTTTGTTTATTTAAAAAAGCTTTAATGTATTTCATGTGTTTTCAAAATGCTGTGTAACATTTTGGATGTGTTCGTGAGGTAGTTTGTAGTTAAAAATATACTGCGCAATAAGTATACCGGGGTAATAACGCCATTTAGTTCTCCGGTTGATTCTATTCAGTGCTGGAACCCCAAAGAGAGTTTATTTTTATTTTAAGCTCAAGAAATCATTATTGTCATTGTTGAAAAACAAAAAGGATAAAGAGAAATTTGTATGTCCTAAGTGCTGCTAATTTTTCATGTCAGAAGACTAAAATATCAAATGATTATCACTGCATCCTGATACCGCAGTTAATGGTAAGTTAGAGAAATTTGTCAATTTCTAGGGCTGTAGAATTTGTACCTTTAAAATTAGGCAATTTAGCTGCCATTATTTCCTCTTATTTTATAGTTTTGTTTGCATAGCGTTTTTATCCATAAATCCAAATAGCATTGGTCAAGAAATCATGCTGTTACATTTTCTTAATGCATACTTTCTAAAATATTATTTCTTGTACATAGCCAATAAGTTGCTACATCAAATCCAATATTTCTTTGAAATAAAAGAAAATCTAAAACTATGCCATGAAAATTGGTAGAACCTTACCGTGACGTTATTACCGTAGGACTACTTAATAAAGATGAAAAAAAGCAACTGTATTTAAAATTTTCCACTGATCATTTTCCCACATAGGGGCCAAAAGTATTTTGGATTTTGAATACCTGTATTTCCAAATTGTAATCTTTATCTTATATTTAATCATAGAATTTTACGATTACATAATGGGAATATTACTATTCGTAAATAATGCAATACAAAATACGTAATTTTTGACACCTACCCAGGTTGCTATCTTTTAAATTCTTGAGCCGTAGAAGATCGCCTAATTTCCTTATATGGACAGAGTTAAAAACGATAATTTTTTAGCTTCAAATGTCAACTGTGAAACTGAAAAATATTTAATTATT
Organism: Maratus speculifer; assembly: GCA_964019185.1. Lineage (NCBI taxonomy): Eukaryota > Metazoa > Arthropoda > Arachnida > Araneae > Salticidae > Maratus > Maratus speculifer. The sequence continues at coordinate 308,107,273 of OZ025293.1, read as the reverse complement.
GGAAAATAATCAATCTTTACATTTTTTTTAACATTCAAAATGTAATGCTGTGGCCACATTAATAAGCAGTTTTTAGGTGCGTTCTTAATAATACAAAAAGGTAGAGCCTACAATCGTCGCTCAATCCGTCTATCTACATATAACTACGCAAAACTGCGCACCCGAATGGTTTGAAATTGAATATGCATGATCGTTGCAGAATTTTGTGGATTCATTTCAAATTTTATTAAATCGAATCAAAACTTTAAAAGATACTTTTAAGAGTTTTCTTCATTCATTTAAATCCTATAATACGTAATTAATTCAATGATATCCCATGATAGGTAATGAATATAGATTGCCATGGTGATTATGTCCTATTTAAGATGGAATCATATATTTGCGTATTACTGAACTTAATATATTTATAATCGTAATAAATTTTGCATATCTCCATGTTTGAATAAGAGTGTAACAGCTATTTCACCAAGATCTGAATATTTATAGAACTAGTTATAGCACGAGCGCATCTCATTTGCCATGTTTGACGTACAGTTTCCGGGTTGTCAAATTTCGTGTGAGAGGGAGAAAACGTTCATTATAAATTCACAAGGGTAAAACAATGTCTCTGCGGAAATAATTTATCTTAGAGTAGGATTTACTTCATATTTTAGTTATTGGCATAGCAGAAACGTAATTTATTTAACCCTTTGCGGGGCGCTGGTTTCATAGTTATACCACTTAATTTTAATTCCCAAACGCCGCATTGACTCCAGAATTTTGTTAAAGAAAATTACGGTTTATTGAATGTGTGAAACATAATATTTTCTTATTTACAAATAAAGTTGTTTTCAAATTCCGGTGTCAGTCATTTATTTCAATACTTAAGCAATGAATCTGCCCTGCCCCGCAAAGGGTTAATGTTATACTTCGAAAATATAATTTATATAAATTTTTATGAATCATTATGAGTTTTTTTTCTGGAAAATGAAATTCATAATATTAGTTGATGATAATGAACATTACTAACACTGCTATTAACGTTTAGCAATTAACGTCACGACTACGCATTGATTAATGTTTGAATTTGAAGAAAACAGCGAAATAACAAATAATAATAATAATAATGTAAAGAAAAAGATTTTTTATACAAAGAATTTAAATTATTTTAAAGCTCTTAATTTTTTTTATAAATCATCATAAGATTTTTGTTTTCCAAACATTGTAACTCATAATATTAATAAATATTACCATTTCAAGGTTCGCACACTCCTTGGAATTTCCAAGGACTCTGGCACCACTATTAAAAATAAGAAAATTTACATTTAATTTTTAAACCACAACATTCATAATCCCCACCTTCATTCACAGATTTTACGCTATTTTTCTGCAATGAAACACTTTGAAAATAGTCTTAAAATTTAGTGGTAGAAGTGTACGAACCCTGCCATTTACTGAATATTTATAACAAAAAAATAACGATGTGACAATAAAATGACCACTGTGAAGCTGTCGAGTTGCCGGATTTTTCGAAACGAAATTTTCTAATAGAAAAATACGCTTTTTCGTAAAATTATTTACTGCATAAATTCTGCAATTGAATAAGGTAAATGATTTCATAGGAAAAATTATTCAAAAATTCGAAGATGCAAATGTTTGGATTTGTGGAAAACATGACAATGTAACCAAGACCAAAGAGAAGAATTTGTTTATAGCAATATTTCTAGTTTTTTTTTTCTTTCTTACGTTCGTAAATTCTCTTAATTTAAAACAATACAATTATCGAGAGATGAAATTTATAATATCAGTTTTAACGAGTACTATTAAAAGGACTAGAGGGGATAATACTTTAAAAATGGCTCCTGTCATTTTTATATAAATTTTAAATGATATAATGTAGCAATTATTAACTAGCAATACACAATGGTAAATTATTTAAAACATACCGAGTAACAATAAGATAATATTAAAAATACTTTAGAAAATACTTTACTTTCTGACACATTTCTGAATCCTTTTTTGTTCGGAAAAAATGAAATTTGTAAATGCTGTTATACAAAAAATATTTAACACTAGAAATACGGGAAGTTTTACATAAGTTTTGTAAAGAGAGTTTTGTAACACCAGAATTCATATTTAAAACTGTTTAAGTTAATTAATTAACCATTTTCTCATTTGTTTCTTTTAAATATATTTTAGAAAGAAATTTATGGTCCTCGCCGTCATTCTAGTGTTAATAATAATTTAATGGTGTTTTCAATTTTTAGGTGAAAGCAGAAAATCTTTCAGGAAATACTGTCAAAGTGGAAATATTGAGCATAATTTTCGAATGCGACAGCGAGGAAGAGGAGAAAGCCTGATGTCGAATGAAACCAATCGCATATAATTCGATAATTGATTTATCAAAGTATCAAAAACATCATTCGATTACAAATCCCTTCAATTGTCTGGCCTGTAAATAATGCCAAACGTTTAAAAGTGAGCCCGTAAATGTTTAGAAAAGTTTCGCGTTATTGAACGAGAGAATTTCCATTATTTATTTATTTATTTATTTATTTATAGAACCGCAAAGGCATCAGAAAGGCTAGTTCTTACATTCACTTAAAATGCAAAGAAAAATAATCAAAAAAGAATTCTGCAGAAACACTTTAAATAACCTTAAAATGTTTACAGAGTAACGCTTATTTGCGATGTTTAAACAATCATTTTCTTTTTTTCTGAAAAAGCTATACAACAGAATTAAAATTGGCTTGAAGGCATTTATTAAATTTTCAATGTTTAAATAAAATACACATACAACACATATACAATATATAAGAAAACATCTTTAAAAAATGAAATATATAAAACAATAAATGAAATAAAAGTGATTTAATCACAAAGAAGTATAGCAGAGTAAATTTTAAATAATAAATCGGAACAAAAATTGTATATAAAAATCATGAAATCATGGAAAATAAAAATAAAGCGACAGATGGATGTTTAGTCTTCAGTTGGCGAGAACATTCTCGAGTCTCAAAATATGCATTATTTCATGTAATTCCTTATGGCTCATTTTCCGAACTCACCTCCGCAATGTTAAGTCTATAGGCCTTTGATGCATGATTATTTTTAACTTTTTTTTTCAATGTTCTTTTCTTAACCCTTTCCGGCACACTGTGCCCCAGTCCCCCCCCCCCCCCTGGGATACATAATTTTAATTCCAAACTTGCAAACGGCACCAATAATGTTTTAGTAAAATTTTGCTTTTACAATAAAAGCTTAAATTAAGGAATTCAAGATATCTAAACAATTCGCTTGTGAATTCCGGTGTCAGTCAATAATTTCTCATTTAACTAACAGATTTTGCCCGTGCCGTAAAGGGTTAAAGGATGTCTTTTTTTAGGTGCGTTCGTAATTATGTAAATACGTAGCACCTATAGTTGTCGTTCAGTCCGTCCGCCTGTCCGTCCTTCCGCATATAACAACGCAAAAACAACCCAACCGAATCGTTTGAAATTTAAAATGTATAATTATTACATAATTTTGTCGAGTCATTCAAATTTTATGAAAATCGGTTGAATAAATCAATTACAGGGACAATCAAAAGTATTCCATTACATTACGGTCAATGGGGAAAAAAGTTTCAAATGCATTTTAATCGTTTGAAATTTAAAATACGTAATTATTACATAATTTTGTCGTGTTATTTCAAGTTTTATCGAAATCAGATGCATAGTTCAATTACAGGGACAATCAAAAGTATTCCGTTACATTACGGTCAATGGGAAAAAAATGTTTCTAATGCATTTTAATGGTATTACACTCATTTGAACATAATAAAATTGATATGCATCATAAAGTACATATTATAATATACATTTTGCATAATCTGTGGTGCAAAGAACATTTGTTATTGATTTACAAGGTCACACAAAAGCATTCCATTACATAATGGTATGGGGAGAACATTGTTTGGGGCGCGTTTTAATTGTAATTAACTATTTACAATTTTATGAGATTGATATATGAGGGTGACATTTTTAAAACTTCGTTTTCGTACGAATGCACCTCATTTGCTATCCTTCACGTGCAATTTCCAACTTGTTTTTCTTAGTTCTCAAAATATTTCTAAAATCTTTGCTTAATTTAATATTTTATGTTTCAAAAACAGACGAAGTGGAAGTAAAATTTTAGCATTTCAGATAAAATTCAGCGTAGTTTTTAAAGACATTTTGAAAACTAAGAAAAAAAATAGACATGCTTACAGAAGAGTACACAGAAAAAAGAAAATAAAATATTAATTTCTATAATTCTAATAAAATATTAATATTTATAATAATAATTATTTTGAATATACGAATGCATCAAACGCCCATAGACTTAACATCACGGAGGGGAAGTAAGTGTAAGCTACTTTAAGGGGGAAAAAATTGGATTGCTTGATTTCCCCCTTTTTTTTTCTTTTTTTTTTAACTAGGAATATTCGCCTTAATTAATGAGCGGATAAAATTTTGCTATAATAAAGCAAATTACGCTATCTTAAAAAACCGGTGGAAATAAAACAATCTGAATTTTAAAAATTAGCCTACACTACTCGTGAAAGTCACGAAAGATACCAGGAGAAGAAAACACTGCATAAGAAAATCACAAGAAATCCTATGAAAAATTTAAAGGAAAAAAATAATCCAGAAATAGTAAAAAATGGTTTGTATTAGCAGCCTTCCAGTCAATGTGAGAAGAACTTCTATATTAATCTAACAGTTACAGAGCAGTTACAGATAAATGATGAAACGAAGAAATAGAGAAGGTGGTTAATTACTACGTTTACAGTTTAACTATAATACGAACAAATAAGTTGTTTACGAATTTAAAATTAATCAGCAATAAATTATTACTAATTGATATTAAATGAAATACAAAAATATAAACTAAATATCAACGTTTAATTTTAAGGACTATTAACCTATTAAAAAATTATAAGTGTATTTGACTATTGAATAACTTGTATATTGTAAAAATAGAAAAAAAAAATATTATGCTAAGCAATTTATTGCTGCCATCTTTAACAAATTAATATATTTAATTTAATAATTATGTGTTACTTAAATTATAATTTTCATTGATTAATAATAAATTTTAATTCATGAGTTTAAAAATCCATTAATTTATATTTAACCAATAATAATTATCCAAAAATTAATTATTAATTAACCATTTTATCCATATTGTAATTAAATTAAACAATTAAAAACCCATATCTAATTTACGTAAATAATTTTAATAATAAAAAATTTAATAATAATTTAGCTTTAAATTTATATCTACTTATATATCTCATTCGAACATCAATAAGAACTCATAAAAATAATACATTTAATATCAACATAAAAAATTTAACATTGAATCATTATGTAACAAAATAACATAGCAATGGCCGCAGTGTTTTTCAAGATTAATTGACTAAATTAATATCACATATCATGATTTTACATTAAACATGACCGTAATTTCGGGTGTATAAGCCGCGGATCAAACAATTCTTTTTCGACCCAGAATTTTTTAAGAAACAAATACTACTACTTAGATCGACGTAAATATTTGTCTTCAATCACTAAATAAGATTTCTGGGTCCAAAAAGAATTGTTTGATCCGCGGCTTATACAACCGAAATTACGGTATATATGTTGCGGCCAATACCCGGAGCCTGGCCAATTCTAGAACTGGCCGGCCAATACCCGAACTGACCAAGCTTCCTGGCCAAAACCCGAAATACATGAAATGAATAGCATATTTCGGGTTTTGGCCGGCCAATTCGCGAACTGGCCGGGAAGCCTTGGCCAACATCCGAACTATGATGCATAGATACCAATTTTTTTGTAATTAAGATAATGTAACATTAAAATGTACAGTAAAAAAGATTCCCATTGATTATATTGAAACGAAATATTTTTGTGTACCCAACTAAATTAACGAAAAATAGTACACAATTCCCTTTCAATATCGAAATTAATTGATAAACCAAATATGATGACAATTACAAGTTAACCGGAAACTTTACTCGAGTTAGATCACGGATAGGCTGACGTCTAGATTATTGAATTCATAGACACTTTCAACTATGTTAGAAAGGACTAAGCCGAGTGCTTATATCTATTTCGCGAATTGGCCAATCGCATCTGGCCAGTTTGCGAATTGGCTAGCCAATTCTAGAATTGGCCAGCCATTTTTTAAAGTTGCTGGCCGATTCGGGAATTGGCCGGCCAGTTCTAGAATTGGCCAATTTCGGGTATTGGCTGCAACATATATAAAAAACACAAACTAAGAAATCAACGTATTCTAACCTTTTTTCTTTTATATATAAATACCAAATTATTTACATGAAATAATTTTTGAATTTACTTTCTATAACTATACACTTTAGCATAATTTAGTTTTTATTTTTACTTTTATCTGAGCATAAATCTTTTATTATGTGTAGGGTATAATAAGACCATTTATAAACAATGTCAAAGAATTATTCTAGATTTTATAGCTCAATTGTTATTTCTTGTCTTTATATCAGTATGAAAATATTCCTTAGTTAATAACATTCAATATATTTACTATGATTATACAGATGGAATAATTATGCTTTATTTCAATGATTCAGTATCAAACTGTTCTCTACTGACTATCACATCCAGATTATATTAAGCTAAAGTGATTAATAACGTAATAAAATTATTTGAGTTAAAAAAAGCTTATAAAAAGAAAATAATATTTGAAATTTTTGATAAGAGAATTGTTTTTCAAAAGTAATTTTTAAAATAAACAGATTTATGTAAACATGAAGTAAAAATTCATATATATATAAACTCGAAATAGAAAATCAGTTATTTATCATAAATGTCAATACTAGTTTATTTTTACTATCAAGCCTTAATTTAACCCAAGAAATTTATTACATTATTAGTCATACCATTTTGACTTAAAGCAAGCTGTGTGGGATATTAAGTAAGCAACGATTTGACATTAGAGTCATTGAAATAAAATATAATTGTATTCTTTATATAACGATCTTCATAGTGATACAAATAACGAGAGATAATGCAGTTGAACCTGTATCTTTTTTGAGAAATTCCTTGACATTGTTTATAAATGGTATTATTATAAATAATGTAATTACGATGTAAGGTAAAGTTCAATAATTTTTAAAAGAATCTAACAGATACATATTACTTTAAAATTGAGCTTTGTATTTTTTAAAATGTAAACGCATAGTTTTTGTAAATTTTTGATATCTGCATTGTTAAATGGATTATTATTATCAAATGTTTTTATGTGTTTTACTGAATTTATGTCTTGTAATTTATTTAAACTGAAAACTTTTTTTCTCTTTTTAAGCAGAGTTGATTGTCACTTTAAATCATTATACATTGTATATCTGACTGTGAATATTCAGGAATAGTAAATTACTTTATTACATGCATTACAACCAATAGTTACAAAGCAAAATTTTATCGGATTTTTATGGAATTTTGATATGATAACAAGGAATGGATAATTAAAGTTTTACAATGTTTTAATAATTTATGATAATTTATTAATTTTACATTATTAATTTTTATTTTTAATAAAGTTCAGAAAAAAAGAAAGAAAAAGAAAAAAAAATACTAGTATTAATTATTATTACTAGAACTAGGGAGTCATTTTTAAACCATTCATTACAGGAAAGGGCATAATTTTCCTGCAATTTGGCAATTTTGAAGGTTCTTGATTTAAACTGTTTATTGTTATTATTATTATTATTATTATTATTATTATTATTATTATTATTATTATTATTATTATTATTATTATTATTATTATTATTAAAAATGCAGACCTCCGCGGCTTATACATTAAGAACAATTTATATTGTGTGTTTTTTCTGTTTTTCATCAAATTTATAAGAGAAGTACGCAGATCATTAAAAGTTACAATGGAATGACAATTAAGTTAAGTGAAAATGACAAAATAATAGTAATAATAATAAAATAAAATAAAATAAAATAAAATTGATCACTATAATAATATTGCGTGTATCACTAGAGAAAAGTTTTGAGAATTTGTAGTTAAAATTTGGAGGTGATTGGACGACTAATTGTTAAAGTTGTGCTTCAAGCCTACTTTCGGACATTGCCTGCCATTTTAAATTTCAGTAATAATAATAATAATAATAAAAATATTTTAAAAAATTTTGTTAAAGATTGATATAATAAATACCGTCAAACTAATTTCCATTTCCGCGTAATATCTTTTACAATAAATAAATAAAAACAAATAAAAAAGTTTGAGTGTTGTAAGTAGCGTTAACTCTTACGGTTTTTATTAATAAATGTATTTTCTTTTCCGAAAAATAAAATTCATATCATTAAAACATATATTAATATTACATAAATAAAACCATCAACAGTAAAATGAAGTAAGCATGTCAATTTTGTATTCTACTTTATTAGGTCACATTGATTCCCAAAGCATCAAAAAGGGATGTATCTAAAAATCATAAAAGAAAACGTAAATATAAAAGAAAACACATGTTTAACATGACAAATCCTAATCTCTTATGATGTTTTGAGAGAATGTTCAAATATGGACCACTGACCTTTAGAAAGCAACAATCGTGGAAGAAAAATTTTTCTTTGCGGAGAAACTTGGCGATATGCTTGGCGTTATTTCTGGCAACCATATCTCTGAGGCTTCGTTCTCGGAAATCGGACATCAGGAAAAGTTTTAATGATTTTAAACTTTCGCGTAATTTTTACTTTTACTATTGCGTAGGATTAATTAATAAATGGATACGCTTACAATTTTTACAATTTTAAACTGGGAAATTCATTAATAAGGTATTATCCATAATTTAAAAAAATATACGAACGTTACGTAATACACTCTTTCTTTTGAGAAGTACTGCGGAATATTTCAAATAATTAGTTGGGATTTTAATTGGGATGTTATGGGAGATTAATATTCATAATTGACTTTAAATTATTTGCTTGATAAATTTTACGGGGAATTATTTTGCACATATTTATAATAATAATAAAAAGTTGTTATAATGTTTAAAATTTAAACAGCGCAATTCTAGAGCTGATTAATTTTGTTTATAATAAATTTTAAACAATACTTTATAACTTATCAAATTTATTAGTATGTCATATTAAATCGTTGATGAGTTTAATAAAATATATTTGTTTTCATAAAAGATAACATGACCTTTTGAATAAATACAATAAAATCAATACAATTGAACATACATTCCAATAGCAAATTTAATTGTAAATTGCAATTATTATTATTATTATTATTATTATTATTATTATTATTATTATTATTATTATTATTATTATTATTATTATTATTATTGCTTTGTAAAGTTAAAAACAATCTTTTCAAACAAAGTTTTGGGATAACAGATTTAAGGATAAAATGAATAGATCATAAAACATTTGTTAACATAAAAATAACAGGAAATTATTTCATATTAAATTACTTATAAAATAGTAAATACAATTAAATTCAAATGAAATGTTTTAAATTACTCTATATGCAATTTAAGAGTCGTTCTCAAATTACGTCAAACAAATTTTAATGACCTCTGTCACATTTTGTCACACAGGAGTGATCCATGTGCTTATTGTAAAATACAACTCAACAATCACATAATTTTGTTTTAAGGAAAACTATTTATTGAGAAAATGGAAGAAAAACTTGACGAGAAAAGGGACATTACCTATACATATTTAAAATATAACGTCACCTCACAACATATTAACCCTTTCCTCTTATCACTCAGTGTTACACTTTGTGGACCCCCCCCCCCCCCCACACACACACCCACCTTCTTGAACTGTGATACAGTGACGCAGCCAGGGTGGGGATTTCGAGGCACAGAATACCACTTTTTTGTTACAGTTTGTTTCGTTTTATTAAATGAAAAGAATTCTGCAAAGAAATTTTACAAAGTTAACCGTATAAAAATAGAGGTATATTGAGCTCGAAAACTCCCACCCTGACTGTGCCACTGTGTGATATAATTAATGGATTATTCCTTAGAGATTAAATTCCAGTATAAACTTTTTATGTTTTTTTGAAAAAGTAAATAACAATATTTTAAATATTATATATATACAAAATCGTTCATTTATACTGTGCAAAATAATTCCAAAAAAACTATCAATCATGCTACAACAACTCTTATAACGCAACAATTTCATTTATCGAAAAATGAAAAAAAAAGTTCATTACAAATTATTTCAAGAAATAATGCTTGCAAGTGTCATACTTTTATGTTTAAAAAAATGTGTCGAAAATTTCGCGTTGTTCAACAAGAAAAACATTTTTTTTTTAAACCAAGTTTTTTTTTTTTTTTTTTTTTTTTTTTTTTTTTTTTTTTTTTTAAACCTCCGACCAGTTAGTGTAGTTCATTATTAAGAAAAAACTATTAATATTAAGAAAAAACGCATTTAAACATATTTCAATTTGTAAACTAAGGCATATTGATAAAATTCAGATACCATCATTTCCCGCGTATACCAGGGTTCCTACGCTTCCTTGAATTTCCAATCCAGGAAGTTTTTCGGCTCCAGTATTTTCTTATAGAAACATTTTCCACAAATAAAGCTACGTTTTGCGAGTTTAAACTAGATTTATTTTTCTATAAGGAAATATTGATTTCTGTCCTGGAAAATAACAATATCTGTACGAATCCTGTACACGCTACAGCTCAGATAACTTGGCGCCTTGGCGCAGCATGTCCCTAAGGAGGCTTTGCGCCATAAAACCCCATTCGACCGGGGCCGTCGCGAAATAAGTTTCTTCTCTTACGGGCCTGATTCATGAAAAGATGACGCCACGCAAGAGATCTGAGTTACAAACGGAACATATAGAATAGTTGTATGTGTGCATCAAAAACAAGGCTATAAATTTCCGTTTTATGATATTTTTTCAACAATTTGAGGCTTATTTTAGATCTGTTAAATTATACATTTACTATTAAACACCCAAAGTTTATAAATAAGACTTTTTTGTTTTTAATTTGATTTCAAAACTAAACTTATCCTTTGATTTCAAATACGTAAGATTCATGGTTTTTATCGAAGATTTCAACTTCAAATATACATTTATGGCAGACAAAATCATAACATTAAAATTGCACAACTTTAGAAACAAAATAAATAAATAAATAAAAGAAATTATACAGAATTTAGATTTGTGATATTTTTCATAGCGTTTAACTTGAAATACAAATTTATGGCAGGAGAAATCCTACATTAAAAGTACGCAATTTTAGCAGCAAGTAAGTTAAGTTCCTTTTAAAAATAAAAATGCCTTAATTTTAAATTGTAAATATCAGGATTATTATTGCATAAACTCATAAATAAAAATATTATTTTTTTCAAACAATTAAAATAAAAATTCTTTTTGTCAATTAAGATTTCAAATTTCATAATGTATAATTAACTTAAAATACACATTTTTAAATAGATATTACAACTAAAAGAGTATTTTTCACTAGAAACATGTACTTTCAAATAATTTACAATAAATATGGCATTTAATATTCTCTCATAAAAAATAATCGCACTTTTGTTAATACAGATAATTTTTATTATTATTATTATTATTATAAGTGAATTTCGTAGTATCATTTTAAACTTTTTTATAGTAATTTAGTAAGATATTTGTAATTCCTCACAAAATAAATAAATAAATAAAATAATAATAATAATAATAATAATAATAATAATAATAATAATAATAATAATAATAATAATAATAATAATAATAATAATAATAATAATAAATAAAAAAAATAAAATAAATAAATAAATAAATAAATATAAAAGTTGGTTTCCATATTTGCATTTATTTATGAATGCAGATTGAATGTTTTTTTTTTTTTTTTTTTTCAATAATGAATTGCATAATATTTTTTGGGTCTGGAAATTTTAGGAAAGTACTTTCATAATTAAAATTCATGAGTTTTTGTAAAGCATTTACAATTATTTTCTGGGGATATTAATTGACTTCTATCACCCAACATAAAGTATTTACATTTCAGACGGTCACATTTCATTCGGGTAATCTAATTCTAAAATTTTTGTCTTTGACTAATAAGTTAATGCACTCACAACATTTTAATTTGTGTGAAATTTCATATTTAATGTAACTAAATAAAAAAATCAATACAGATATGATGTCATTTTTATCTCAATTTCTTCACTGCTGTTAAACACATCGCAAAAGAAATCCAATATGTTTAATTCTTCAATTTCATCAACAGTTATTAAAAAAAGTAATAATTGAAATTGTTCATTTTGCTGTTAGTATAAGATAATTAAACTTTTTACCTTTTTTCCTGCTTCCATAACTTTTATATAGTAAATGAATTTTTCCATTCATTTAAAAGGATAATCAAGGATACGCTAAATTTTCTATACTCATCTGATGATGTTGTCCAAAGCGGGTTTCTAAACTATCGATCTGATTCTATATATATATATATATGTATATATATTAAAAGATAGTCATTAAATAATTTTTATTTCGACTATCCCTATGCATAAGAACTTAGTCCTATTTCTGTTTTAAATTGCTTTTGATTTATGAAAACTGAATTGTAAACAGAAATTCTAGACCCAAAATAGGATGTAAAAGGGCTTTCTTTTTACTCTTATCTATTAGATGATTCTAAATGTTTACTTCCCGACTTCAAAATAAAACTTATAATTCACATCACATGTAAGACCACATGGGAATGGCATAGATTTATTTAATTCATTTTAAATAATGAGATAAAAGGAAATACTCATTGACTTAGGTTAATCCTTTATCCACTAATTAATCTTTTTAAAATGCTCGTTAAAAAAATATATTCGCGTAACAGAATATGTAATAGACTCAAATTATCTAAAAATATACACACAATATTAATGATGATTGCTTCAACCCTAGCATAAGCAAAATTTTAATGAAGGCGAAGTGGTCTGTGAGACGAAAAAGTCAGATCTCGTGATGACTCATGTCTCCTGCTTGGGATTTCGAATCAGGCCCGTTAGAGAATAAAATTCTTTCGCGACGGCCCCGATTCGACCAACCAATAGCTCAGATAACTTGATTTCCTTCCAGTATTTGTTCTACATAAATTGTGACTTACTTTTTCTTAGTATTTATTTGACTTCCATTGTTTAAAAAAAGATTTCGGTATGCAAAAGACTTAACTAACCGCGGCGTATACGCGGAAAATTACGATAATTAAGACCGATTTTTTTCTACATTTGATAGTTCTTCGTTCAAAATGATTTCAATCGCATAATTTGACCGTAAATAAGATTTCTTATTTTTTTCCCAGAAAATCACTTATATTTTTGATATAATATTCTTGACATATTGTGATTCATTATAGTTTTTCAAACTTTAACCACGCTTATCATAGTATCCATGAGACCGAATATTATTTTTCAAAATTGGTTACACCCGTGGCTTCTTTAACCCTTGGGGACGAGTGACGCGTATACGTGCCGCAAAAAGACTTAAGAATCCTTGTTTATCCCCACCAATAAAATTTTGCTAAATAATTTGCCTTATTCAATCGGAACAATTTCTCGATTTAATAAAGCACAGATTTCTGTTTTTAAAAACCGGTGACCAAACATTAAAAATTTCGTAAAAGGCTCCCGTCACGAACGGGTTAAATGCATGTGCAATCTTTTAGATAAATAAATCACATTTCCTAAATCATACAAAAAAATATTATAAAGACTACAAAAAGAATCATAAAATAAAATTTCGATTCCGTTATCAAAATATTCCTAAAATGGGATTGCTAAGCTGTTAATGCTTCATTGAACCGTGTGCCACATCTGGCACATAGCTAAAATCATTATAATTCTCATTATGTGTCATATTCATGGCTGTAACTTATCACTGTAACTGACCAAGAACAGTGCAAAGAATAGAATAAAATTTATTTTGCCCATGTCAAATGGCTGCATTTGAGAAAAAAAAAATAATAAATAAATAAATAAATAAATAAATTAAAAAAAAAATAGAATCTGTTGTTTGAAAGCAAGAAAAATTTTCGATCAAGCTATTAAGGCAAAATTTGCTTTTAATATTTTTACGAAATGCTTAAAAATATTAATATAAAGAAAGTTGCAGACTTTTAAGCAGATAAATATAATTATTTTAAGCTCATTTTACTACAAAATATAGCAATACAATATTTAAATCCAAAATATGGTTATACTATACGAAATTGTGTACACGCCATAAAATATCAAATTTTAGCTGAAAATTTGAAATTTAAATTATTTTAATATTTTTCCCTTTATCAGACCGATATATAGATTTCAAATAATTGTTTTCCTAAAAGTAGAACTAGTTGGATGTGCCAATCCCAAAATTTTCTTCTATCTCATATGTACATTTTAATATTTCAAAATTTAGTTACACATGTTAATACAGGGCTCCCAAATGGTCCGCGAACTGAACATCAGTATTTTTTAACAGACAATTTCATAATACGTTTCTACTAAATTTGTGCTAGAATCAACTTCCAAAGATGGTTTCTTGGCAATTTGCAAGAAAAATCTAAAAGTAAAATTTCTCTAAGAAAATTCTGATGTTCATTTCGCGGACCATTTGGGAGCCCTGTTAATACGTTAATATTATTAATTCGATAATATGCCAACTATGATTTTCATCTTAAATTTCTGCTTCAGTCAATTAATCGGTGTAAAAACGAGTTTCTGTATCTGCAACAGCCGATGTAGAACGATAGACATTTTTTTTTTTTTTCAAATTCAGAAAGGATCTACTCGCCATACCCCCCTCCCCCCCCCAAAAAAAAAAAAACATACACAAATTTTAGTTCAGTTCTATGCATTACTTCAAACACTTTTTATTGGTAAATAATAATAATAAATAATAAAAATAAAATAATAAAATAATAAAATTGGGATTATAGCGTCTCATTTCGGTGGATTTTTTTCAAATTCAGGGAGGGTCTGCTGACCATAGCCAAATACTTATACAAAAACTTTCATTCAATTCTATGCATAACTTCATACACTTTTCTATGGTAAAATATTGAAAATGGCACAAAAATCGCCATTGAGCGCCCCCTTCCGGCAGATTATTTTCAAATTCAGGAAGGACCAACTAGCCATAGCCATACACTTACACAAAAAATTTGGTTCAATTCTATGCATAATTTCATACACTTTAGTCGGTACAATATTGAAAATGGCACAAAAATTGTTTTTGCAGCGACCCCTTCAAGTGGAATATTTCAGAATTGAAGGAGAACCTGCTTGCCACAGCCAAAAACATTCACAAAAATTTTGGTTCAATTCTATGCATATCTTCATACACTTTTTGATGGCAGAATGGCGACATACGGACACACACACAGACACACGGACAGACAGACATTTTATAAAAACATGTTTTTGGAATCCCTGACCTCTATAACGGGTAAATCCATCGAAAACTGGAAGTCGAAAAAACTTCGATTATAATACTTTCTTCTAATGAAGATAGAAGAAAGTAAAAAATCGTGCAGTGAAGGATTAAAGTCATAGATTTGAGACGTTTTTTCAATAATTTCGTTTTTCAAAATAGTGTAAAATAAATCAAAATTTTCACCAAGGTTTTTTTGTAGTCCCTACTCAAAGCCAAAATTCAAGCCATTAAGAAAAGCGTGTGAAGTTATTAGATGTTTTAATTATTAAATTAGCAGATATAGGGCCACCTTCTCTTCAAAAACTTTTATGAAAATTGATGACATTGGTTTGGTGCTAGCTAGTAATGCAACTACAATGCCATGTACAGGGCTCCCAAATGGCCCGCGAACTGAACATCAGAATTTTCTTAGAGAAATTTTTCGTTTAGATTTTTCTGGCAAATTGCCAAGAAACCACCTTTGGAAGTTGATTCTAGCACAAATTCAGTAGAAACGTATTATGAAATTGCCTGTTAAAAAATACTGGTGTTCAGTTCGCGGACCATTTGGGAGCCCTGCATGTAATATTTAAAATTTTGATTTATCAAAGGAGAATCACAAGGTGGAGTAGGACTGACGCTAGTTTTTTTCATCGCGGATCGAGTTCGGATCGCATTGACTTTAAATGTTTCAGGTACGGGCTGAGTTTTTATTCTTTCGGGTAGGGTTCGGATTCACCCAATTTTTCAAAAGAAAGCCCTGAATATTTTCGATTGAAAAAACTATATTTGAATACTAATTTGAGAATTAACGTTTTTTTTTTGTACAAAAGAGGTAAAATTCATATTAGAGATGCAATTGTGGATTACTTATCCGTAATTATCTTAATCTCCTCAATCCTGTGTCGCCTGTAGGAGGCACTAAAGAACATCTTTTAAATGAATTTAAATGCTTTCAGAATTGTTAAAACTATTTCTATATCTGACAGGGCTCCCAAATGGTCCGCGAACTGAACATCAGAATTTTCTTAGAGAAATTTTCCTTTTAGATTTTTCGGGCAAATTGCCAAGAAACCACCTTTGGAAGTTGATTCTAGCACAAATTCAGTAGAAACGTATTATGAAATTGCCTGTTAAAAAATACTGATGTTCAGTTCGCGGACCATTTGGGAGCCCTGATATCTTTTTTTATAATTGTTTTCATATCATATGTAGCGATATACAGGCTGATACATTTTTGGAGATGTTTTATAGTAATTTTAAACTGGTATTTGAGGCCTCTCGCAGTATTTGTCTCAGGACTGAGGAGGTTAAACATGGAAATTTCCTTTCACTTCGAGTTTGATTTTGCATATTTCGAATTCGGATTTGTACATTTTAGGATCGGGTGTGTAAACTTTGGGTTCAGATATCTATATTTTGGCAAAGTTTTCGTGTTGCGAATTTTTCTTGTCGGGTTCGGATTGGAAACAACCCGATCCATGCATAGGACTCTATATAAAAGTAAAGATTCTTTACTTCCTTTTACCTTCCAGTTTCCACGTAGGAACTATTGGAGAAATTTTCCTTCTTTTAATTATTTTTTGTTGTTTTAGACTGAATAAAAAATATATCCAATTTTAAGGGATTTTTTTTTTGCTTGTTACAGTGCCGCACACTGAAATGAGGAGTTGGCTCGGGAGTAAAAATTCCTTGATAATTTGCATACAAGGCAAACTATAAATCAAGTCAAAATATCAATACATGTATTTTACAAATCAAGGAACAGCAATTTACTTAGAAGCATCAAAAGGACTCGAAGTTTGGTAAGTTATAAAAGTATCTGGTTATAGCAACACGTACTGATTAGATATCAACACTTTTATTCATTCTTAAAGAAGACCGAATATACCTGTAGGGAATCTTACATGAAATACAGAGCAAAACAGAGGTGCACCCTGGAAGCTACATTGGGAACTACAGTGTTAAATAAATGGTATACGAGTAAATTTTACTTACAGCTTACATAAGGGCATTTATTCAATGTGAAATTCATTAAGATATTAAAATAATTAAATAAGCTGGCGTAGAATTATACGAAAGAAATAACTTCTTAAAAACACCACATTATCATTATCATTAAAATTTTTATCCCAAACATAAACATTTTAATTTTTATGCTATTTTTAAACTAATTTTAAGAAGTTCTTTTTATCTTATGATTAACCCTTTCCGGCGCAAGCAAATTATATTAGTAAAATGAGAAATTGTCGATTGACACCGGAATTTATAAAGGACTTGTCTAGATATTACGAATTCCTTAATTTAAGCTTTCATTGTAAAAGCAAAATTATATTAAAATATTACTGGTGCCGTTTGCAAGTCTGGAATTAAAATTAGGTGTTGCCGGCCCGGCAACACTGCGCAAGAAAGGGTTAACAAATGGCATTTTACTTTTTGTTTATCACTCATTTCTTTTCCTTTCTATTTGTTTTTGCGTAATAATCTAAAAAAAGCAGCTCAAATGATTTTTGACGCAAAAATTTGATAAACGTTTTGAATAATCTTAAAATTACATATACATATTAGTAGAGAATGCAAAAAAATATTTTTTTAAAATTTAACTTTTTTGTTTAAACATCCTCTCAAACATAAAAGCATGAGCTAGCATCTACAGAATTAACAGTCAGTTTTAAGTTTCGAGCGGTAAAAATTTTATTTCATAGAAGATAGGGAAAAAATTGAAGTCGTTTTGCATTTACGTACTCAACTAATATTCTGAGTAGGAAGTATCAAATAAACTATCAGCGATAGACGTCTCAACTATGTTATGCATCAAATGGCACAAAAGGCACCTGGCGAACTTACAAACGTCAGCAGCTAATTCAACACCTTCATAAAAATGTATTCTATAGCTTGCATAAAGAAAGTATCTCGAATGAAGAAAAGAAGAAAAATATAAATAAATTCAATTTTTCGATAAATTTCTGAATTGTCTTACGTTATACGTATGCGGGGCTCCCAAATGGTCCGCCAACTGAACATCAATATTTTCTTAGAAAGATTTTCGGTTTACATTTTTCTTGCAAATTGCTCAGAAACCGCCTTCGGAGATTAGTTTTAGAACAAATGTTGTTGAAACGTACTATGAAATTTTCTGTTAAACATATTGGTGTTCAGTTCGCGGACCATTTGGGAGCCCTGCGTATGGCCATTTCCATTAGTACTTGTCGTGTGAATCACATGCTTACGATTTTTGGCTACCAATATTTCAAAACGGAAAAATGTGACTTATTTTATTGGAAGTATCTCATTGAGTAAGGCCAAGCGAACTTTTTGAAAATAACGGTAGCCAACAAGCATAGCAGTTATCAGCTGTGCAACTTACACTACAAAAACCTATGAAACTAGCCATACAGTGTTGCCAGTGCGCTACTTTTTTTAAATTCAGATTTCTTGATTGGCACCACTTTTTTGAAACGGTAAATTACCTTTTGTTTTCACCTTAATTGATATGCCATTGAATAAAGCACGTTTTATCATTTCTTAAAAGTGGTGCGAATCAAGAATCTGAATTTAAAAAAAGTAGCCCATCTGGCAACACTGTAGCCATATGCACATAGAACAATACTTTCTACTCATTTTCTCCTTCTATTATCCGGAGCTATCTTTTTCAATATTTTTTTAGTCTTTTACTCAAATATGTATTCAGAAGAAAAATAGTTGAAATGAGACTTTGAATGTATTTAAAGGGGGAAAAAATGGTCACAATCGCCAGATGTTTTGTACAAAAGTTACGAACTTTTTTGAACAGAGAATTCTTTTTCACGCAGACATTCTTACTTATAAAATACCCCTGCAGATTTAAATTTTAATATTTAAATTAAAAGCTTTAATTGTTTAAGAACAAAATGACAACATAATGTAAATTATCTGATAATTTAGTATTGAGAGCAAAACTATGTAGTTTAATTTTATTTTTATTCCATAGCCATGCTCTAACAAATAACATTTCATCAGTGTAGTGAAAAAATTGTGAGTGCCTGTGTGTGGGGGGGGAGGGGGAGTCAGGGGCGATTGACTTGGGTGTAAAATAGTCGGAGGAGCTAAAATAGTCTTGCATTAGAAGCAACAGCAAAAAAGAAAAGAAAAAAAAACCCTCTACGAACCATTGCTTAGAAAGATCTTGGAATTTAAAATATATCGGGTTGTCTCACTCTCATCCAGTGCCATTTCGTGAGCGAAAAAAAGAATATTTCCTCTCTATGAAAATGTTTCACAATTAAAAGTTTAACGCTAGAAATACGGGAAATTTTACTCAAGTTTTAAAAAATATATTTAACACCAGAATTTTCCTTTCAGACTGTTTAATTTATTTATTTGTCTTATTTTTTACTGTATCTTGTTTAAACTTATTTTATAAATAATTTTCTGGTTTGAACCGAAATATTTTCATTCGGTAGGGGTCAAAATGACCCCTCACCGTAATTCTAGTGTTAATAATCCATTTCCTTGATAACCTGAACAAAACGGGTCAATGTCCTTTGTACATAGTATGATTTCGACTCTTCTTTATTTCATTTCCGAATGAAGAAATGTTAAAAATCTAATTTTACAACTTTCATAAATATTTTTGGTATTATAAAATTTTTTGACAAAGTTTCAAAATCCTCAGTAATCTTCTGTACTGAATTTGAATGAGATTTTTAAAAACAATTTTAAAATCAAAATCTGAATAGACAGGCAACTTGTATGAATTCCGATGTTACTGCGTTCCGTTGGGTAATGTAATGAGTTAAATTTTATACATTCTTTGCTTTGATGATCGCATACAAATAGATTTTTGATACTGTTCATGTATAATAAAACAAACTATATTAAATTTCCAAATAGATAATTTTCAAATCGATAACCCATTAGGCGGCTAATAATTAAATGAACGTAATGTTTCCACATTTGCCGAAAGAAAATAGATAATTTCACTTATATACCAAATAAAATTATCACAATATTAATTCATTTCACATTCAGCGAGCAATAAATACACCACGAACACACATAAACACTGTTTTAATCTTATCTATTGCATGTTTAATACACAACTTATGCATAACTAATTTATATAATATTAATACAGTAAAACCTGCTTACAGTGGGGTCACAAGGGACGGCGGAAAATTCCGTTTTAGACTGGTTTCCGTCTTAGCAGATGCACATCCTTTGTAATTGCATTGTATTCTTTTTTCACAGATCATGTAAATTCCGTTTCAGACAGTTTATTATTATAGAACGGTTCCATTGCAGTGTTGCCAGATGGGCTACTTTTTTAAAATTCAAATTCTTGATTGACACCACTTTTTTGAAATGGTAAAACCCATTAATGACATATTAAGTAATGCTAAAATAAAGAGAATTTTACTGTTTCAATAAAGTGGTGCCAATCAAGGAATCTGAATTTTAAAAAAGTAGCCCACTGGCAACACTGATCCATTGCCATAGGTTTTACTATATTAACCACTTAACCCTTTGAGCTCTGGTGGGTAAATTTCTTCAAAATTCCAAATGTCATATTGGCACCAGTATTTTGCAAAGAAAAGAACCGGTTAACGATATAAGCGAAAAAATGCATTAAACCTTTTTCAAACAAATTTGGTCAAATTTTCTGGTGTCGATGGGACATTTTGGAATTAAAATTATGTGGTAGAAAATTCTACCATCAGAGCTCAAAGGGTTAACCGGCGACGGGTATGGGGAAACAGTGCTTTAACCCCCGACTTATCTCGGGGCAGCCATTGAAGTGGTTAAATACGGTTGATAAATACAAAGTGTCCAGCAAATAACACCCTGATTTCAAAATTAAATTTTTCAAAAACAAAAATCGATAGTAACATGCGGTAAACAGTTTTTTCATTAGGTAAGCTGTAAAAATCTTATACAGAAATTTCAAACAGTGAATATTTTGAAAAAATTGCATTCTGATTGCATAGAATGCTTTGATTTGACATTTTTCTTGTTTTAGATTGCCTGCAGAGAAATAATTTTTCAGCTTACAGTGCAATATTTTAAAGATTTTTCTAAGTAAATTTTTAGAATTTCGAAATTTCAAAAATTTAATTTAAAAAAACTATGAAATATGACACTTTAAGCCGAAAAACACATTCCCTGGCAGCAATCTAAAGCAAGAAAAATGTCAAATCAAAGCATTCTTTGCAATCAGAACACAATCTTTTCAAAATATTTATCGTTCGAAACTTTTGTATAAGATTTTTACAGATTACCTGATAAACAAACCGTTTACTGCATAATTCTATTGATTTTTGTTTTTGAGAAATTTAATTTTGAAATCAGGGTGTTATTTGCTGGACACCCTGTATGTGATACTTTGCAATTAAATTGAGAATTGAAGAACTTAATGTGCCGTTACAAAACGCGTATCACTTTTGTACAAGATCTTTTAAATAACCGAAAAGTCATAAATTCATCTTACAAAAGCACAAGGAGCAGAAACATCCGCAGCTGTATATAAAGAAAAAATACATGGAAAGCAATAAAAGCGGAAGATACTATAAAAATGTGTGTCACCTACCATTTTGATAAAAACGTTATGAAAGACTAAAAGTGCTTAGAGTGCTTAGAGATCAATGACAAATACGCCGTTCTATTTTAACAAATAACATCGAAGCATGATGAAACATTATTCTTTTGGTCTGAAAGCGTGTTTTCTATATATGTATTTGTTCCGAGTAGAGTGCGTACAATACATAACTTTGACTAACACGTTTTCTGGATAGAAATTTTTACATTTTATAAATGCAGAATTTCTGCGATTTTCGGAAATAGTGATGCTAAATATTAAAAATCACAAATGTTCCGCTCATAGTGAAGGAGAGAAAATGTTTAAAGCTCATGTGTAAGATTTTAAGCGCAAGATATCGTTTAGCAAGAAGTTGCCCTTATATTGTAATTTGTAAGCACCTTTTAGAAGGGGCTACTTCAGTCACGCAAAAAAACTCGCTGGCTAAATGTTCCAAAAATAAAAGAAATGAAAATTGCTATTCAAAAATTTTAAGTGTCATTTCCAACAAAAGTGAGACGTCGTTCGATTAGTGATGGTGTCACAACTCGTATCATCTGTCCTCTGTCCCCTTTGGTTGAGTATTTCGATGGCAGCGGCTTGGCTCGTACGAAAAATTAAGGGGAAATTTCAAACGGGCAGTGTCAGCACAATAAAGAAACTTTTTTTAAAATCTCAGCTAGGCGAAAAAAATTTAAATAAGCGAAACCGGCGGATAAAAAAAAAAAAAAAAAAAAAAAAAAGAAAAGAAACGAAGCTGATAAATATGAACCATATTAAATTGATTTAACTTTCGGAAGAAGAATTATAAATAAGCTAGTTGATGTTAGCTGATGTTATTTTTTGCAACATCAATGCAAAAATATAACATGTTTGGTGTAAAAATCGGCGTCGGACAGTTACATCGTGGTTGAGTCCGGGCTTAACGTTTTCAACAGACTCGGGCTGGATCGGTATCAGGCTTACATTCCCCCCCCCTTCCTACATAGTCGGACCGAAATTGGGCTTAATTTTTTAAAGTGTGTGTCCGGCAGTCAATATATATATAGGGTAGATGTGCCAGTAATGGGCCCCCTTAAGGAATTTCTCTAAAAGATAATTTTTTTTAATAGTTATAATTATTGTATTCCAATTTTTTTTATATTAGATTAATCTTTCAACGATATTTAACTAATTTCACAGTTACATTTCCCAATAGAAATAAAAATTTAATTTTAAATAATAGAAATATGTCTAAACACCCAAAAGCCCAGTAATGGACCACCTATGTTCCAGTAATGGACCGCCTATATTCCAGTAATGGGCCACCCTATAAAAAATAACAGATAATTGTTTTTAGGTGCGTTCGTAATTATGTAAATACGTAGCACCTATAGTTGTCGTTCAGTCCGTCCGGCTGTCCGTCTGTCTGTCCGTTTGTCTGTTCGTCTGTCTGTCCGCATATAACAACGCAAAAACTATCCAACCGAGTCGTTTGAAATTTAAAATACATAATTATTACATAATTTTGTCGAGTCATTTCAAATTTTATGAAAATCGGATGAATAGTGCAATTACAGGGACAATCAAAAGGATTCCGTTACATTACAGTCAATAGGGAAAAAAGTTTAAAAAGCATTTTTATCGTTTGAAATTTAAAACATATAATTATTACATAATTATGTTGAGTCATTTCAGATCTTATGATAATCAGATGCATAGATCAATTACAGGGACTATCAAAAGTATTCCGTTTCATTACAGTCAATGGGGAAAAAAGTTGCAAATGCATTTTGATGGTGTTACACTCATTCGAACATAATAAAATTGACATGAACCTATGACGTATATATATACTAAAATAAAAGTTCTGTACAATCTGAGATGCAAAGAATATTTATTATTAAATTACAGGGCCACACAAAAGTATTCCACTACATAATGCTATACGGGGAAACATTGTTTGGGACATGTTTTAATTATATTAAACTGTGCCACATTTTATGAATATGATATACATTGCTGAGGTATAATGAAAATTACTTCCTGTATGTTTATAGGAACACAAAGAGTTCAACCACTGTACTGTATCCGAAGTATTGTCTACTATATCAGGAAGATCTGTTTATTTTTAAAACTTCGTTATCGTACGAACGCACCTCATTTGCTACGCTTCACGTGCAATTTCCAACTTGTTTCAATTGTATTTTGCTCCAGAACTTAATGAAAGCATACTAATAAAACAAAAAATTTAAACTTAAGTTAGAAATTCATTACATTAACGGATTTATAATGAAAAAACATAAAACAAAATATTTAAATTTAAGTTATGAATTTATTATAATCAAGGATTTATAATGTGGATATAAAACAAAATATTAATGATATTATTAACTGTTTATTATTAACTAACATTAAATGATTTATATTGTAAAGATATAAAACAAAATATTTAAATTTAAAGGATTTATAAGATAAAGACAATGTTTTACTGAAATCAAGTTTAGATAAAATAAGGCATTAAAAAAAAAGTCTCCAATCTTCATTCATATCATTATCTAAATGATGTGCTGTGCAACTGTGAAATATAAATAACAGATCTTCAATTTTATCATCCCTTTCCGATAGTCCAAACTATTCAATATGGAATTTTAGAATGAATTTAAAATGATAAATGTTCTTGCACTATCCAACCATTTGCAGATAATCATATAGCCCATCAATTTGGCACAGATTGATTCCACAATTTCCCTTCAGTGATGCTTATATGGATATATTATCACCAATGGAGCAATCTCATTATTTTCAAAAAAACATCCCGTATAAGTGATTTGTTCTTTTTCGTTATTTGGTACTACATAATACGCATCTTTAACTGATTTTGATCCCAAAATTTTCCTTGTTTTAAGAGCACAAAAGAAACCTTGTTTTAACCTTATTGAAAATTCTCTCTGTATGCTTTAGAATTCGGAAGAAAATATTAATAATATCTTCTTCCAAATATGATTTTACATTTCTGAACCAACTTAAAACAACTTCTTTTGTAATGGCACATCTAGATTTTGTCAAATGTTCTGCTTGTGTTTTGTACCAATTTTGGATGACTTTTTAAAACAACTATTTATAAAGAAATTGCCTTTATTAAATTCTAATAGGTAAAATTTAAGTATTAAATTTGATTATTT
Source organism: Maratus speculifer (assembly GCA_964019185.1). NCBI lineage: Eukaryota > Metazoa > Arthropoda > Arachnida > Araneae > Salticidae > Maratus > Maratus speculifer. The sequence continues at coordinate 308,082,130 of OZ025293.1, read as the reverse complement.
AGCTTTTCAGTTAAATCAAAATATTTTATCTCTACTGAAATAACACTTTTTGTATTGGTCACTTGGGTGGTCCATTACTGGAAAATCACGAAATAAGCAATCCAGTAATGGGCCACCCCTCCTAAAATCTTAAAAATAGATAAAATTTTGTAAATGGCCATTGGTAAATTAAATTCAATGCTTTATATTGCTAACCAAAAAAAACATTCAATTTTTACGGAAAAATAAAAAAGATATAAACTAAGTAAGTAAAGTCTGCTCTTAGCATGTTCATTAAGATTTTCAGTGAAAAACAGAAAAACTGTGAAACTTTATTTTCTGCTTCCTAATTGTTTTGACGAAAAGTGTAAAAAATTAATCCAGCTTATAAAGCATGCAAGGTAGAGTTCAGAAAAAAATAATAAAAGCTTAACTATTATTTATTATTTTTTTATAAATCAAAAAGTGCGAGGTGGCCCATTACTGGAAGGTGGCCCATTACTGACACATCTACCCTATATATTTTTGTAAAAATAGTGCAAGCAATAATGAACTTCTGTTAACGGAATCATTGAAAATGTACTTTAATAAAGTACAGAGAAATATTTTTAAAAAATCTAGTTTTTCTCATGCATCTTCGAAAGTTTTAGACCTTCTTTTTTCTTTTATTGTAAACTATATCTAATTTTTCAGGAATCTTTATTTGAATGTAATAATTAAGTGACAAAGTAATTAATATTGTTACTGCGCAGCTTCTATCTTGCAAATACATAGTAATCTAAAATATGCTGTAAAAAATTCTCATAAGCATTCTTTAGAAGAATCTTAATTGTGTGTTTAGAAAATTCGAAATTTATCATCGAAAATGAGTCTTCCAGTCGAGCCTAATTTAAGTGATTTTTGTACGACCAGGTCGGGCCGGGGACTCTTTTAACCTCTTGAGCTCTGCTGGTAGAATTTTCTACCACATAATTTTAATTCCAAAATGTCACAATGACACCAGAAAATTTGACCAAATTTACTTCAAAAAGGTTTAATGCATTTTTTCCTGTTTATCGTTAACCGTTTTTTTTTCTTTGCAAAATACTGGTGCCAATGCGACATTTGGAATTTTGAAGAAATTTACACCCCAGAGCTCAAAGGGTTAACTGGTTTTGTTGGTTGGGGCGCACACAACGAAATATAAGTGGTCCGGTCCCGTGATGAACTTTTAAAATCTTTAATTTTTACACTGGGATAGGCCTGAGAATTCCAACCCGTGAAAGATTCTAACCTCAGTAACCCTTTTTTGTTTCACTATTTTTGAAATATTTTAACATCACTAAAATTTCCCCGTAGATCACAATGCAATGGAATTTTATGCATGGTCTGATAAACAATCTGTAAATTCTACCTGTTCTAAACTCTTCCGGAAGCATATTGTATGGTGCACCTTAGTGACGGGTGTCAGTTTCATCATATTTGAAATATCGTAACATCATTACAAGGTATCACAAGCGATATTTCTCATGTACCATAATGTAACGAAATTCTTTTATGTATCTATGTAAACAAACTACAAATGCAACGCCCTTCATTTTCAAAAGTGATATTAAGTAAACCTCAATGACATATATAAATTACATAGAAATCTGATTATATTTACGAGAGTTAGGGCGGACATACAAACTGAAATTCTGAACACTTTTTACCTGTGTTAGAAAGTGTTAAAAAGAGCGATCTTAAAATAAAACAAGCTACTTAAACAGATCTTCGACAGAATGTTTATTTAGATCTTAAACCTGCAAATGACGAAAGTAATCTTACTAAAAAAAACATGTTTTGTGCAATACAATAGAATTTGACGATTTTACATATCTGTTACGCAAACCATCTACGTCTATATTATATGCATAGACTAACGTAGGGTATCAACAAGGTAGCAAACAAAAAGAGACCTATTACGGCTTATTTTCAGTGGATGTCTTTTCTTTTAAATGCTCAGCATTTTAATTTTATATGTTTACGGATGAGAACTTACATTTATTTTATAATAATATTTGTAAAAATGTATATTTAATCGAATTCCGTCATGTCACCTTCTTTTTGCTTTATTATTATTATTATTATTACTATTATTATTATTATTATTATTATTATTTTTAGTGAGGACATTTTTGAAAAATATCATACTGATTTTGAATAATATTACATGAAATAAATACTCTGAAAATGTCTTATTAGAATTTAAAGGATATTTAATGGCAATAAGGTTGTTTAGAAATTGACGATTTTAAGATATGTGAAACAACGATGGCTTTGTATTTGGAAAAGAGCCTTTTCTTGGAAGAAATTCAATGGGTATAAATTTTACACTGGAAAAAAAAAAAGGTTTCTTAAAGAACGAACAGGAGAAAGCATTCCCTTAATTAGCATGTCATTAAACAAGGCGACTTTTTCTTTTTTTCAAAAAAGTGATGCTAATCGAGAAATCTAAATTTAAAAAAAGTAGCCCACACGTAACATTGCCATTAACATGGCTGCATTCTAAACATTCCGCAAAATTTCTGGTTCAAAATATCTTTTTTTTTTTTTTTTTTTTTTTTCATTGTTGGTTACGATTTTTTCTGAAGGAACTATAACAACAAACGGAAAAGATATAAAAATAATAAACTTTGAAAAAATATTTTTGCTATACATCAGAAGGGTAGTTTAAAAAAGCATAATTTAAACTTATATTAAAACCTCTGTTGAAAGTGAATGTTTCAAAATACTAAAATATCACCATTTATTATACGGGTAGTTTTACTTTTCTGATCTTCTCTCTCGAAAAATTACTGTAAAATCTATTTTTATTAATTATTATAGTTAAAAATAAAAATTCAATTTAAAAAAATAAAAATTTTGAAAAAAAAAAATGAAGAAATTCAATGTTGTTGCTAGTACATTATATTGAAAACATGTGTTTAACAAAATTTAGAATCGAAAAACAGTATTTTAATGAAGATTTTAATTACTAATATAAACATAACGAAAACTAGGAGTCTTAAAACGTTTTGCCTGAAACTAGTTTGTCACCAGAAATTCCGAAATCTAATCTTCGCCGTATTTAATAGCGAATTCCATTTTACTAAACTTTTGCACTCGAGAGGTGACTCTCATTCACCACTAGTGTCAAGTATCCCTCGTAGATCGGGACGCCTAATGCTTGGACACCATTAATGTCTTACAGTTTATTTCGCTATCTTTTATCACAGATTATTCGGCAATTAGATAAAACGAAGGAAATTAGTTTAAAATACTGGTGTCCAGAGTCTTTGGAGCACCCAATTACGTGAACACTAGTGGTCAGTCAGAATCAACCTCTCGAGTGTAAATGGTTAACATTCGGTTAATATCCTTTGTATTAGTCAAACAGAGAGATTTTTTTATTTGTCTGCAAAGACGTCTTTGGAGACATCAGTAAGAACCACCTCTCGAATGCTATGAGTTAACATTCGGTTGCTATCTGTTGTATCAGTCAAATAGAGCGATTTTTTATTTGGCTGCAAAAACGTCTTTGGAGACATCATTTTGGTATAACTTTTTTAACTTGTGTGGTTATGATGATTCTCAAATACTTTGTCCAATAACATGAAACTTCCTGACACATTTTCCAACTCATTTTTCATCGCAAATGCATAAAATTGGTAGGTCTCACTGCGGAAGCAATTTTAAATACAGCGGCGTTTTCCATTTTTTGATAAATTAAATACTTACCGAGGTGATTCTAATCACTTGAAGATACGTTTTCCCATTTTCTTGCGCACCTGCATGAAGAATTCGGTTCATGATAACTTTGACAGTATTTTCTGAATGACCTTCTGTCAATACCAATTACAATAACAATAATAATAAAATTGGAAAACGCAATTCAGTTTCATAATTTCTGAATAAAGCCGAACAAAAATAAATTAATCTATGTGTCAGAAAGGACACTTTTATTATTATGTACTCCTTTGGATGTGAGAACAGCTTTAAAGCAAAAGAACGTACACTTCTAGTAAATTAGTATCATTACAATGAAAGAAATAATGTAAGTTATCATAGCAATTGTGTATTAAATAGCACACAGTTTTCAGTACTAAAATAGCAATAGCTTTGTGTATTAAAAACTATTTTTGCATTAAAAAACACTATTAAAATCTAATTATTAAATATTTAAAATTATCATTATTATTTAAATTATGAAACATTAAAATTTATTATTATTATTTATATTATGAAATATTAAAAATTATTTTCATTATTTAAATTTTGAAACAATAAATATTATTATTATTACTCAAATTATTATATTCTAAAAATATTATTATTACTCAAATTATTACATACTGAAAATTATTGTTATTTTTAAATTATTAAATATTAAAAAAAGTAATGTCGCGTACCTTTAAGACTATTTAGAATTTTAGCATTTTTAGCTTTATTGTGTGTGATAGACAGCACAAGAACACTTTCACTGTAAAATAAAACATTTTTTGAGAAAAATCTTGCCATACCTAATACATTTCATGTTTTCCAGTTATACATTTCTTGTAACGGGAGTGCTAGTACAAAGAGCTCTAAACTTGATGACATTTTAGAACCGTGTTACATTGCATTCAGCTTCCGAATTCCAGCAGGTGTTTTAGGTCATTAAATTTTAAAAGAACCGTTTTGTAGAAAATCATATTTATATGGGTGTCAATTAGAAAGCTCCACTCCTTGCTTTCACCACCAAGACTCATTCTGGGTGGTCTATTGTAAAAGAATTTCAAAGGGAGTTACAAAAAATGGGTAAATACAATAAAAGTCAGTAGCTGGGTGAGTTGACAACACACAGAAAAAAAAAAAAAAATGAGTGTTACTCCCTCAATGATTTTCTTCAACAAGAGCGTTAGAACAAGTTTGGATGATTAATGCTAGTTAAATGTGACGCTTCTCAAGTACCAAAACTTAGCAATTTAATTTATCAAATATGTTAATGTTATAACGTTACCCATTTCTCCAAAAGTTTTTAGGTTTAGTATGGGATGGCTTTCGATCGGTGGAATATAGCGTTGACGAAATTATTTTGGCAATAACCGATTCTTAAAAAAAAAAAAAAAAAAAAAAAAAAAAAAAAAAAGAAAAAAGAAAAAAAGAAAAAAGAAAAATAAATAAAATAACAAATAAATAAATAAATCACGCATCAACATGATTTTTTCCTGACGTATTCATAGAGTCATTTTCATACTTATCCACTTAATTGATTCTTTTTTTTTTTTTTTTTTTTTTTTTTTTTTTTTTTTTTCTTTTGTACGTACAATAGATTGAAAATATGGAAGCGAACTCTGATTTCTATTTTTGGTACTTCTAGGTTATCTCGTCGGCCAAAAAATTATCGGCAAACTATAAGATTAAATGCCAATAATGGATGATCGTGAATGTCACATTCAATGACATTAAATGCGATTCACGTGTTTAAAATGTCATTAAGTGATTTTTATTTCGACTTTTTATTAATATTTTTATTAATATTCTTCTAATTATTTGTTTTTTCATTATTTAAAATAAAAATTATGCCAACATGTATAATTTGGCGAAACCATACGGGATAACCTAGAAGTACCCCATTTTTTTTTTATATAAATAAATTACCTATTGAATTAAAAATGATTTTCTTCTCTTGAGAAATGTTGCCCATTTAGCCTTTAAAAATTTTCAATGTTTAACTGTCCTTCGACATTGCGTCTGTGTTTAAAGGCGATTAAACAAAGCAAATATTACTATTAAAAATAATTGGTATAAAGATATTTTACCTCCCTTGTCTTCCATCACCGGGTGGCTAACCTTTAAAACTAGAACCGCCATTAGGGGTCAGTTTGACCCGCATGAAATTGATCGTTGTCGTTTTGGAACCAGAAATTTTTTTCCAATGTTAAATATAAACAGCAGACAATCAAGCTAATTAAGGAAGTTAAATAGTTTTAAATACAAATTCAGGTGTGAAATTCAATTTATAAAACTTGAGTAAAATAATCGGCGGTTCTAGTGTTAAATAACGCATGCAATTATTTAAACTCAAATTAAATTAAACAATATTACTGTTTTTGAATATTCAATTCTAAAAATTGTTCAAATTATATACAAAAAAAGTTATACATAATTTTCCATAATATTTAAATGTTCAATTTCAATATCCTATGAAACTCTTTAAAAAGTGTAAAAATACAGGCGTCAGCAAGATTTCAGAAGTGATTTACAAAATGGGTTGACAATAACGGCAGTAATAGTTTAAAAAAAAAAAAAAAGAAAGAAAACCAGTTTAATGATAATTTGTGGTCATTAAATTGTCTGTTATTATATTCATCCATAAATGAAGAGTCGTTTTGTTAGCAAGATGCTTATCAAAGTTAATCGAGAATACAAAACACAAGAAGAAAGTAACAACATAACTGCTCGAAATACAAGCAAATTGAGAACGCTTTTAAGCCTGGGGAAATGCCATGCGTAGAAATGGGAGAAACGCAACGTGACGACAATGTATTATTAAAAACTTTCGCCATAGTAAAGTTCTTCGCAAGCGGAAGAAAAATTTCCATTTCTTTATAGGAAATATTAATAAGAAGGAAACTAGCTCTTGTGATTTCCCTATATGTGACTTCATATATGGCAATTATTTACTTAGTTGCTTCGAAAAAATTTCAAGCGCAATACGCGATCTTCAATTATTATTATTATTATTATTGTTGCTTTATTTCATTCTATTTTATTTTTGTTAACAACTAAACGCATTTTTAACAGACAAACGAAAAAATAAACGCAGTGGGCTTCATTATCTATGTGTGACACGTTAAGTTATGAGCCTACATTTGGAATACTTTTTTGTAATATATTTTTAAAGATATAAAACATGCATTTTACTGATGTTAGGATGTCAAACTAGGATCACAGATGTGTGCAGTATACTGTAAAAAAAACGGACAATTTTACTGAGATTGTACTGGCAATCGGGACGCCAGTACAATCCCCGTTTTTACCGGAAATTATCCGTAAATTTCTGAAAATTTTCCGTTAAAAAACGGTAATTGTACCTGTGTCCTGATTGCCAGTACAATCTTCGTAAAACTGTCCGTTTTTTATAGTGTACACGTTTGCGATATAGATCATGGAGTGCGTAACACTTATGTTTCATTTACAGAGATCCACGAAAGAATTCGATTGACTTGCTGATGGTATGTTTTACGCTTATAAATTTTTAAACTTACCTAATTTTTAGTGTATTATGTGGGGCTTATATAAATTCTATAGATCATAAACAGGGATACACTGTAAAAAATTTCCGTTAATATACACAAACTTTTCCCTAAAAATTACGGAATAGTTTCATTTTTCCGAAAAAAAAAAACCCGGAAGAATTTCCGTATTTGACATTTTGAAGTCACTAATCCTGTTAAATAACGGAAGTGTTCTATTATTTTTGTCAATTTTCCGAAAACAGTAGAGTTTAGTGGTGCCATCTACCAGCAAAATTAAAAACCTTATACTGAGTTGATGGTTTTTAAACAATTTGCTAGACTATTTCTCTATTTCATTCTGTTTTAATAATAAAAAGCTAACATATTTTTAAAATATTAAGAAAATAATAATAATAATAAAAAAAAATATTAATTCTTTTTAAGTTTGAAATAGCTGAAAGGGAAAGTTGATTGTGATTTTAAAATAATTTTTTATGTATTTTTATCATACATATATATATTAAGTGCGTTGTATATTTTGAAAAAAGTGGAAAAAAAATTCTTCTTTTAATTTTAAAATATATATATATTTTAATTTATTCAAATTAAGAAGTTCGCACATAAAATTAAAAATTTATCGAAATATATTACCGAAATTCTTATAATTTTGGCGGTTACGTAAGTTATAAAAAATCAATAACTGAAATTTATTTTATAACCCATTTTAATTATCTTTATCGAGTTTACCTTAGATAGTCATAAAATAATTTGTTAAAATGCACATTTTTTTTCTTTCTTTTAGTATGTTAGAATTTTTTAAAATAAATAAATAAATATCAATAATATTACAACAGAATTTTAAAACTTTTCCAAAAAAGAATGAAACAAAACTCTTAATAAATTCTTTCATGCATGTAATATTTTAAAGACTAATTTTTATACATATAAGCTAAATATTCGAAATTATGGAAAGAAAATCGAAACTATGGAAAGAAATTATGGAAATTAAGAAAGGTAATTTTGGGGATTACATATGTTATAAAAAATCAATAACTGATTTTATATATATATATATATATATATATATAACCCATTGTAATTATCTTTATTGAGTTTACCTTAGAGCGTCATAAAATAATTTGTTAAAATGCACATTTTTTGTTCTTTCTTTTAGCATGTTAGTATTTTTTTAAATAAATAAATAAATATCAATAATATTACAACAGAATTTTAAAACTTTTCCAAATTAGACAAAAACAAAACTCTTAATAAATTCTTTTACATGTAATATTTTAAAAACTAATTTTTATATATATAAACCCAAATTAATAAGCTAAATATTCGAAGTTATGCAAAGAAAATCTGTAAAACATTTAGAATTATCCATTCAATAGAAAAATATTATCTCTACAAAAAAAAAAAAAAAAAAAAAAAAAAAAAAAAAAAAAAAAAAACCTGCGTTTAAAATCTTATCTTTACTTTACGAAATGTATCCGAAATAACTAAAGATATTTGAAAAGGTCGTTTGAATAATTCTGGTGTCATGGTATTACACTGCAAGCTACGACACAAGAAGCCCCGGGTTCGAGCCCCATGGAAGGTATGTAACATTTCTTCACTGTTGTTTAAATTAATTGTATCTAATGTGTCCCTGATATTAACGTGTCTTTGAAAAGTAAAGAATAAAAATCACAAAGATGTTAGTTAGTCCTTGAAAAATTATTTTAACTTTTCAAACAAAAATTTTTACATAAGGAAAAATTTAAAAAACCGGAAATATTTTGTGAAAAAACGGAACTATTTCTGGAATTTACGGAAAAATTTTTCCTTTAAAAAACGGAAGTAGTACTGACGTCTAGATTACCAGTACTATTTCCGTTTTTTAACGGAAAATTTTTTTACAGTGTACACCAAAGTATTTGCACACATTACCAGATAGGGATATAAATTCCTGTAAATGGATTTTTACTATGATATGCGTTTTCTGAATTGCGCATTTAGACACATTTTTTTGCGTTATATGACAGATGAAAATTTAATAATACTTTTATGTTAGCTTTGAAAAAAGTTTTAAACATCATATGCATAGTTTCCCGTTCTTGTTATCCAAAAAACAAGGCCGGTGAGTATGAACAATTCAAAGAATAGTTGATTGACCCAAGCATATATTTATTTTCATTGTAAAAATCCACGTACCATTAACGTCTTCTTGGTTTGAAAATATTTGAGTATAAATACATTTTTATTTATATACATATTTGATATTATTTATCGATAGTTGTAACATTTTATTTAATTTTCGGTACATACGAATTCTCTTATTTTAAGCTATTTTTCAAGGGGTTTTTTTTACATAAAAAGATTTTATAAGGTTATATGAAACGACTATTAAATTATACCAGTTTTTTGAAAAAAAAAATTATATCCTTCTATTTTAAAAATATTTTAAACATCATATATATTGCACATTGATTTATAAATGATAAAAATGTTAACAACAATCCGAGAAAAGTGATTCATTTTTTAAATTATTATTATTAAAAAAAATATTTAAACAAAACTATTTGAAAATTTTTAAAATGCAGATTTTATGGTTGTGGAACTGGACAGATGTTTACATATAAAATCATAACAGCCATTCTAAAAATTCCCTTATAGTCATTTCCTTAGTAGGCTACTTCACTCACGCTAAAACGCCCGCTTGTTAATGTTAATCCTATAGGAGAGTCCTTTAAAACTATCTCGTTTTCCTTTGAACATTTATTTATTTACCGTAATTTCGGGTGTATAAGCCGCAGGTCAAACAATTCTTTTTCGACCCAGAATTTTTAAAGAAATAAGTGTAACTACTTAAATCGCTGTAAATATTTATCTTCAATCTCTAAATAAGATTTCTGGGTCCAAAAAGAATTGTTTGATCCGCGGCTTATACACCCGAAATTACGGTATTTATTTATTGCATTGGATAGCTAAAGTCTATATCTATAAAGTCCGTTTTTTAGTTTTTAGGATTTTTTATCTAGGTCTTTTAGGAGGATAATACTCATTGCAAGCGAGTTAATTATATTACACTGTTACAGGCATTGGGCAGTGCAGAAATGATTCTGCGTTAATTTTCCTACAAAAGCTTCTATAACTATTATACAAACAATAAATAGGGAAAAATATCTACCGTAATTTCGGGTGTATAAGCCGCAGATCAAACAATTATTTTTCGACCCAGAATTTTTTAAGTAACAAATGTAACTAGTTAGATCGCCGTAAATATTTGTCTTCAATCACTAAATAAATTTTCTGGGTCCAAAAAGAATTGTTTAATCCGCGGCTTATACACCCGAAATTACGGTATATACACCTTTAACAAGTAAAAAACTTGCCATTCATAAGAGCTTGAGGAAGTTTGAAAAGGTATAAAAGTATGTGTTTATAACAGCAAGTGTTGATCAGTTATCTAATGCTTCACTACTGTGGCTCCCATAAAATAAATCCCAGGTATATTTACCTTTCATCGCGATTCCAGAACTTTTGGGAAGTTAAGTTGAAAATGCAAAACCGGTCTCGCTGGGAAAAAAAAAAATATATATATATATATCTGCGTTGATTTAGGGATTGATCTACGTTTCTAATGTAGTGAAATGCGCGTAGCTTTTTTTATTCTTTAATATATTTTTTAATAAACTGACATTAATTAAAAGTAAAATGTAAATTTTGACTAAAATGTTTGAAAATCCCAATAAACTAAATCCATTTTGAAAATCCCAGTTAAATGTAAAATGTAAATTTTGACTAAAATGTTAACATGGGTGAATAATAGTAGGAAAATTAAATGCGGGACTTCGTTAGAATGAAGTCGACTAACCAGCTACCTTTGTAACCAAACAACGATGCTATTCCTTTTTCTACGATGGTAACATTACAGAACCAAAACCAATTTTAGAGTTTTTCTTATGACATCTATACAAAGTAGCTGTCCAAGAATTCATCAAAAGGGTTCTTACTTTTTGGTGACGATTCTTTATAGAATTATCGATCAAAAAACAGTTGCACCCTGGAAAATACACTTGGGACTGCAAATTCAATTAGCTATAAGTCCAACGTTATTTCGCTTAAAACGAAAACTAAATAACGAATAAAAATAATAGATAAAAACCATTATCTATTATGAATTAAAAAAAAATTAATAAGCTTATCTCTAGAAGAGAAATGCGTTTTTTTCATACCGAAACAAAAATATTCTAATTCACCAAAAATTTCGAAACAAGAGCAAAACAAAAAACAAACCACTATAATAAGCAAAACATGATACAACAGATTATTCCATGAAATATTCTTTTGAAGAAGGTGCTTTTCCTCAAGTCCGGCACGACGTAAGAAAACAATAGTCATGGACCGTTGGTCGCTACCGCAATCGGACCATGGCTATTCCAGACGTCAAAGCATCAACAACAGAACTTGTCAAGATGTAGAATCTGCTACTTTATCAATAAATCAAATCCTACATCTATAGTAACATTTTGAAAATCCCATTGACGATCAGTCATAGATATACTTGACATCCAGGATTGATATGACAGTTGGAAAAAAAATATTCAAATGTTATTTCTTTTTTAGGAATATTTTTAAAACAAAATTGCTGATTGAAAATTAGTTCCAAATTATTATTCTGAAAAATGATAAAACAGAGTGCATAGAGGTACTCATTTCTTGAATTTATAAATGGCGGCTCTATAGGTGGGCATCCTTCGAAAAACCAGGATCAAGCGGAGGGCGCGACTTATAGGATTGAGCTAGAATAATAACTCTAAAGGATTTTTTTTTTTTTTTTTTTTTTCATTTGAAAATGCAGTGAAATGCGTGGTTGTTTTTCTTTAAATATATTTTTTAATAAACTGACATTAATTAAAAGTAAAATGTAAATTTCGACTAAAATGTTTGAAAATCCCAATAAATTAAATCAATTTTGGAAATCCCAATTAAATGTAAAATGTAAATTTCGACTGAAACAGTTCCAAATTATTACTCTGAAAAATATTAAAAGAGGGTGCATAGAAGTACTCATTTTTTGAATTCATAAATGGCAGATTGTTAGGAGGATATGCTTCGAAAAATCAGGGTCAAGCGATGGGCACGATTTGTAGAATTAAACTATAATAATATATCTAAAAGAATTTTTTTCATTCGAAAATGTAGTGAAATGCGTAGTTGTACTTTATAAATTCCGGTGTCAATCGACAATTTCTCATTTTACTAATATAATTTGCTTGCGCCGGAAAGGGTTAAAGGTTCAATAAAAAGCCAGATATTGATACTTCGAAAAAAAAAAATCCCTCAATTTTTTCTAGAAAAATATGTGACGATTAATTTTCAAAAAGATTCGAGTTAAATGATTACAAAATAGTGAATCTACAGTGCCCATCAATTTTAAAGATGCTGTTCAGAAGTAAACGAGTTTAAAGTTTTCGTCACTACTATTTATCACTGATGCGCGCTCTACTTCTATAGTTGTAGTATTGTCCGTTCACTTTCTAAATAGCTTTCTGATAAAATGTTATTTTTGTGTATAACGCATACGTTAGGCGATAAAGATATTTTTCAAAATTCTGAATCTATCAAAGTGGTATTAGCCTTAAAGTAATTTTGAGTTTCTTGATTTTCCAAACAATGTTTTTACGTTCTCAATCATTTTTTAAACCTTTGAATATTACAGACTTTTAAAATATTAATCTTTATTGTGTTCGAGGTATCAACAAAAGGTTTGTCTAAAAATAAAAATGTAATAGAATCTGTAACATACTTCATCAACAATTCGGATCTAACATTTTTGATATCATTTTGAAAATCCCAATGGGGACCGTCATTGGCAGATTTCTTTGACACCAGGATTGATTTGATAGCATGCAGAAAATATTATTCAAATGCTATCTCTCTTTTAGGAACACTTATAAAACAAAATTGACAATGGAACATTATTCCCAAATTAATACGTTGATCAATTATACAATAATTTTCTTCCAGAAACTTAAACTTAATAATCCACTTTCTTATAGTATAGAAAAATATTTCAAATAGAAACGATGAAAAAGGATAAATCCTGAATCATTTTTCGAAATTTTTGAATGTAAGATTTTTTTAATATGTTAGTCTTAATTCTAAGCTTCAAGGCATCAACAACAGAGCTTGTCTAAGAGTAGAATCTATATTACTTTATCAGTAAGTCTTTTTACATCTGGGATAATATTTTAAAAATCCCATCGAGGATCGTAAGACACGAATGTCTTTGATAACTGGATTTGATATAGTGGATTCAAAATAGATTCACATGTTAGTTCTTTTTTAACAAAACTGATTTTGAAAACTATTCAACAATTAATATTCTGAACAGTAATTTAATCAATACTTGAGAGTAGTGTTGCCAAGTGACCCGTGTAAATGATGGCTCCAAATGCTTTGTACGCCACTAATTTCTTACAGTTTATTTCGTCATTTATAGTCGCAGATAATTCTTCTATTAGATAAGGTGAAGAAAATTACTTTAAAATACGAGTGTCCAGAGCATTTGGAATAATTTAAACACACGTGTTCGTTTCCTTTCAATAGCACTTTTAAAATAAAATTGATTTTGAAAATTATTCAACAATTAATATGAGCATTGTTATAATCAATACTTGAGACTACTGTAACCATGTGCCCCGCGTAAATCACGGTTCCAAATGCTTTGAACACCACTAGTTTCTTACAATTTATTTCGTCATTTTTAGTCACAGATAATTCTACTGTTAGATAAGATGAAATTTTTTTTAAATACTTGTGTTCGAGGCATTTGGAATAATTCAAACTATAGATTCACATGTTAGTTTCTTTTAACAGCACTTTTAAAACAAAATTTATTTTGAAAGTTATTCAGTAATTAATACTCTGAATATTGATATAATCTATACTAATAAAATCCGTGCGCCTCTGTCTGTCTGTCTGTCTGCTTGAAGCCGATTACAGTTCGCAACGCGGGCGAGTTGGAAGTCGCGAGAGGTGTCTTTCGATTGGAAAAATTCCGGGAAAGTCATTTCGGGCATTTTCGAGACCGTGGGACCAAAATTAAAAATAATCTATACTAATAAAATCCGTGCGCCTCTGTCTGTCTGTCTGCTTGAAGCCGATTACAGTTCGCAACGCGGGAAAGTTGGAAGTCGCGAGAGGTGTCTTTCGATTCGAAAAATTCCGGGAAAGTCATTTCGGGCATTTTCGAGACCGTGGGACCAAAATTAAAAAAGTTATGAATTAAAAACCGGTCGGGAATCGGAACGGAAAACGTCTTATTTCCCAAACAGGTCTCAAACGGAGCTCTGAGGCAGAACACTGCGCTACCTTGCGGTGAAGAACAGGAACTTTTCCCCTTTGGCTAAAAGAAGAAGCTAGAGGTCTGCACGGGCCGGAATTTCCAGGCCCGGCCCGTAAGAAAGTTGTTTCGGCCCGGCCCGGCCCGTTGTAAAACTCAAAAGTTCGGCCCGGGCCCGGCCCGGCCCGTTTAAATTTTTATATTTTAGGCCCGTCCCGGCCCGTACAAAAATCAGCGAAAACAGGCCCGGCCCGTTTTGGCCCGTTACAATTTCTATGATTTCTAAAAAATTCAGATTTTTATCATATAACTAAGATTCCTTTAAAGAATACTGCATACATATCTATGGAATGGTTTTACAGTATATTTTACAGCAAATACACATTAACATCATTAATGATTACTTAGATTTTTAAGCTTTCAACATTCGAATAAAGATTCATTAAAAAATTAATATGGCTTAGAATAAAAGAAAAAAAAGAAAGCTAAAAACATCGTTAATTTTGAAGCTGTTTAATAAAAGTAGATTTATAAATATATTTCTATATCATTTTATTATAGATTTCAAATCCAAATTCATTCTTAAATTCAAAGAAGCTCCTTTCTGATACATTTCTAAATTCATTTTTTTTTTCCCTCAGAAACGCATAAGATTAGCAGATATCTTTATTCAGAATCGAATGGCGTTATCCATTTTTTGATACAAGCAATTTAAGAATACTGCAAACAAATAAAATACTGTCATAATTAGCGTTTTGAATAGAATTTCCAGAAGCAATAGCAAGGGAAGGGAGAAAAACCTGCAATCATTTGAGAAACTATTATATCTCAACAAGGTTATACAAGTATTTTATTTACCAAAAATGAAAAACGCTATTCGATTAAAATCCCTTCAATAGTTAGGCTTTTCACTTTTATACTTTTACAATTTAAAATTAATCAGAAAATGTGTCAAACTTTCGCATTATTGAGAAATTAATTTATTTAAAAATCATCAAGAAGTATATATCCGAAGACTAATCTAACATAAGTTCTTTATCGCTGTTAATAATTTTACAAATCACGTTTTCTGTCAATAATTAAGTCTAGTACCGGTCTGGCCAGTCTATATGTATAAAAATAATGCAAGCGTGATCTCGGACCGGCATGAGTCAGCTAAAAATATATTAAAACGGGTTACACATAATGTAAATCTCCGATGCCGATACACTGCGCATTTTTATATTGATGCTGTCAAACTAGTGTGGCCACATTTATACTTATTCTCGTTAAAACCATTTTCGTTGAAAATAGCTGATATTTTATCGTTTCTGCATAGATCTTCAGAACGAGCCGACAGGCCCGAAAATTTTTTTTATCGGCCCGGCCCGGCCCGTCTGGCCCGCTCAATTTTTTTGCCGGCCCGGCCCGGCCCGTTTATGTTGTTTGTCGGCCCGGCCCGGCCCGTTGAAAAAACTATTCTATATCTGCCGGCCCGGCCCGTTGGAAGTCGCCGGGCCGGGCGACTATGTCTGACGTCTATGTATGACGTCTGGCGCGTAGCGCCGGTGGGCCGGCTTCGCACGATGGGCCCGTACCGCCCACTGTGCGAAATCACATATTTTAACGGGATAATGGGCGCATAACAACCATAGCTCTTTAATTTACTTTTTTTGTGCTGAGGATTCGAACACCAAGACTTGCTTATTAAATGAATTTTTTTGTTTATTATATATTGCTTAATATCGAGGTTCGTTTGGAAAAAGTGGCCCAGCTAGCGGGCGTAGCTCGCTAGTCAATACTTAAAACTTGTGTAGCCCAGATGTCCCGCCTAAATCACGGCGCCAAATGCTTTGGACATTATTAATTTCTTACAGTTTTTACGCCCTCTTTTGTCGCAGATAATTCTAACATTAGTTAAGGGGAAGAAAATTACTTTAAAATAGTGGTGTCCAGAGCATTTGGAGCACGGATTAAGGGTGTATTCCAATCCAAACTACTTATTTTCTGATTTATTTTTAAATTCATTTTTACACTCAAACGCATAAAACTGGCAAATTCTCTTACTTATATAAACAACGCAATGCGTCGTGCTTCTCGATTTTTTGATAAATGTAGAAAATATTGCAAAAAATTACTATCAAAAATGATGTTTTGAACCGAATTTTCCGAAGAGGGAGATCTGGGACCGAAAAAGTGGGTCATACTGAGAAAATAATTGTTTATAAATCAAATTCCAATGATTTGAGCGAAAAAGGAAAGCACACGGTGTCGCATACAACTCTTCAAAAAATCAGCAAGTTTCGTGTCTTTACCTTTAAAAATGAGTCTGAAAATGTATCGGAAAATTTTGAGCTGTTGAGGGTGGAAAATAATTTTCCAGTCAGTTTACTAGAATTTCACATTAAATGCTATAAAATGTTATCCCCAATTTCAGAATAAATGTCAAAATGTTGTATTAACCCTTTAACCTCTAGTGAGTAAATTTCTTCAAAATCCGCAAATGTCACATTGGCACCAGTATTTTGCAGACAAAAAATTTGATTTACTATACACACGAAAAAATAACCTTAATTTATTTTCAAGTAAATTTGTTCAAACTGTCAGGTGAAATTTGGCGATTAAAATTAAGTAGGGATTAATTCACCCACCTGAACTCAGAGGGTTAACATAATAGTCTGTAAAAATACAACATAAAATATTTTGTATCTTTGTGGATAAAAATCATGCAAGTAATGTAAACAATATTTAAAAAATACTTGCATAATCTTAACTTTGAAAAACTAATTATTACATAAGATATTTACTGCTTTGTAGTAATTTATGATTACAAAAATCAACAACAACAACAACGACTTAAATTAATTTTATAATAAATATTACACATAATTAAATTTTATATTTTGAAACAACTCACTATATGTAGTTATTAACATAAACATGCGCAGATTATACTATTGAATAAAGTACACTGTTGCTTTTTGCACTTAATGCATATTGAATTGGAAAATAATGCATTAGGAGCAGTTAACTTCCATCTGAAAATCCAAGATTTGATGCTATGTACGAAGATCTCATAATCACAACCACGATTGCCACGAGGCAGGCGGAGCTAATAAAATCCCGCAGAAATATGGGATTCGTAAGATTCCTGAAGGAAGAACTAATAATTTTATGTATTGACTCAAGATTTAATGGAAGGATTTAGGTATGTGCATGCCCGATGAATAAACTCACATACTGTACCGGTATGAGCATTTCCAGATAAATTAAATACAATGATTTCGCAAGAAATAAAATAAAGTATTTTTTATTTTATTTAAGTAAGATTTAGACTGGATACTTAATACATATTGAATTGGAAAATAATCCATTAGGAGCAGTTAACTTCCATCTGAAAATCCAAGATTTGGTGCTACGTACAAAAATCTCATAATCACGACCACGATTGCCACGAGGCAGGCGGAGCTAATAAAATCCCGCAGAAATATGGGATTCGTAAGATTCCTAAAGGAAGAACTAATAATTTTATGTATTGACTCAAGATTTAATGGAAGGATTTAGGTTTGTGCATGCCCGATGAATAAACTCACATACTGTACCGGTATGAGCATTTCCAGACAAATTAAATACAATGATTTCGCAAGAAATAAAATAAAGTATTTTTTATTTTATTTAAGTAAGATTTAGACTGGATACTTAATACATATTGAATTGGAAAATAATCCATTAGGAGCAGTTAACTTCCATCTGAAAATCCAAGATTTGGTGCTACGTACAAAAATCTCATAATCACGACCATGATTGCCACGAGGCAGGCGGAGCTAATAAAATCCCGCAGAAATATGGGATTCGTAAGATTCCTGAAGGAAGAACTAATAATTTTATGTATTGACTCAAGATTTAATGGAAGAATTTAGGTTTGTGCATGCCCGATGAATAAACTCACATACTGTACCGGTATGAGCATTTCCAGACAAATTAAATACAATGATTTCGCAAGAAATAAAATAAAGTATTTTTTATTTTATTTAAGTAAGATTTAGACTGGATACTTAATACATATTGAATTGGAAAATAATCCATTAGGAGCAGTTAACTTCCATCTGAAAATCCAAGATTTGGTGCTACGTACAAAAATCTCATAATCACGACCATGATTGCCACGAGGCAGGCGGAGCTAATAAAATCCCGCAGAAATATGGGATTCGTAAGATTCCTGAAGGAAGAACTAATAATTTTATGTATTGACTCAAGATTTAATGGAAGAATTTAGGTTTGTGCATGCCCGATGAATAAACTCACATACTGTACCGGTATGAGCATTTCCAGACAAATTAAATACAATGATTTCGCAAGAAATAAAATAAAGTATTTTTTATTTTATTTAAGTAAGATTTAGACTGGATACTTAATACATATTGAATTGGAAAATAGTCCATTAGGAGCAGTTAACTTCCATCTGAAAAACCAAGATTTGGTGCTACGTGAAAAAATCTCATAATCACGACCACGATTGCCACGAGGCAGGCGGAGCTAATAAAATCCCGCAGAAATATGGGATTCGTAAGATTCCTGAAGGAAGAACTAATAATTTTATGCATTGACTCAAGATTTAATGGAAGGATTTAGGTTTGTGCATGCCCGATGAATAAACTCACATACTGTACCGGTATGAGCATTTCCAGACAAATTAAATACAATGATTTCGCAAGAAATAAAATAAAGTATTTTTTATTTTATTTAAGTAAGATTTAGACTGGATACTTAATACATATTGAATTGGAAAATAATCCATTAGGAGCAGTTAACTTCCATCTGAAAATCCAAGATTTGGTGCTACGTACAAAAATCTCATAATCACGACCACGATTGCCACGAGGCAGGCGGAGCTAATAAAATCCCGCAGAAATATGAGATTCGTAAGATTTCTGAAGGAAGAACTAATAATTTCATGTATTGACTCAAGATTTAATAGAAGGATTTAGATTTGTGCATGCCCGATGAATAATCTCACATACTGTACAAGGCGTGAGCATTTCCAGACAAAATAAATACAATGATTTCGCAAGAAATAAAAGAAAATATTTTTTAATTTCTTTAACCCTTCACCGGCCCTCACCAAGGGCCTGATTACTAATGAAGCACATTTACACCAATATATTTTAATAGAAACTATCCCCTTATCTAAACTTCGAAATCATGTAATATTTCTGCCACGAATAAGGTAAAATTTTTTGTTTCTTTTTACTCGTGAGAATGTTCCCCAATAATGTTCCGTGAGCCATGTCTGACACATACCTAAAAACACTATAATTCTCCTTATGTGCCATGAATTTGGTTAATATGATCCCTATAAATGATCAAGAACAGTCCAAAGAATGAAATAACACTTATTTCGTCCGAGTCAGATGGCAGTATTTGACAAAAAATTAGAATTTGTTCGTCGGGGGGTGGAGGGGGGGGGGAATCATTAATCAATTAAGACAAAATTTATTTTATTATCGAAATTTCGGGTGTATAAGCCGCAGATCAAACAATTCTTTTTCGACCCAGAATATTTTAAGAAACAAATATAACTACTTAGATCGCCGCAAATATTTGTTTTCAAACCCTAAATAAGATTTCTGCGTCAAAAAGAATTGTTTGATCCGCGGCTTATGCACCCGAAATTACGGTATTTTTACTGAATACCTGAAAATATTAATATAAAGAAAACTGCGGAGTGTTAAGCAGATAAAAATTAATTAATTTGAACCCATTTAATTGCAAAATATAGAAATACATTATTTAAGAACCCTAATTGTGTATATAACTTAAACACCATAAAATATCAAATTGTAAATAAAATTTGAGATTAAATATTTTTTACTATTTTTCCCATTATTAGACAGATCAATAGATTTCAAACATTTCTTTATATAAAAATAGAAAAAATCATTTAATGAAGAGTTGAGTAAGACTTACGAACGGATTCATTAAGATATGTCTAAATATTTTTTTTTCTTGCATGAAACCTTTTAAAAATCAAAGCACTTAAAACGATTTTGAGCTTTAAGAATGTTCTCAAATCCAAAGAAGCTATTTTTTGACATATTTCATGAATTCGTGTTTGTGAATGCATAAAATTCAGATGTTCTTATTCGTAAACAATGTGATCGAATGGATTTTCCATTTTTTTTTCTTTTTTTTCTTTTTTTTTTTTTATAAAGGCAAAACATATTATATAAAATACTCTCAAAGATGGCGTTTTCAACCGAATTTCCGGACGCGACAGAACCGTAAAAGAGGAATCACTTTCGACACGGAATAAAAGTCGCTTATAATTCGACAAGTAATTTATTTATGAAAAGAGGAAAATGAAGTTTAATATTCCAAATCGCTTCTTGCTAGCTAATGTTGCAAATTTATCTTAAAAATTAGTCAAAGAATTTTTCAAAAAATTTCTTGTTTGTTGAGCAGGGTATTTGTGATCCACCTTGAAATTTATTATGCAGTAAAATCTCATAATACGAATGAAAAGAACCAAGAATATTCCGTTTTAGGTTTAAGGCATCAGTTTTATGTTACATCCATTTTACAGGTGCATTCTATCTGTATTATATTAATTTTGCTTGGGCTATAAAATTTTTGTTTAAAGCACATTTCGATTGTACACACGTTCTGTTTTTACATGCTTTACTATATTATCGCCAAGATACTCTTGGTTACTTTTTTTTTTTTTTAGTTTGTGTAGGTCACCAAATCACAAAATTTCCCAGAGTGATAAGAATATATAATGCTTAAAATTTAATTAACCTTTCAGCGGGTATACTTTTGAATTTTTGCACTAGCAGGTCCGTGACATATTTTTTGGATACAGTAATTATGATATTCAAAATATAAGATAACAGTAAATGTTTTTAACATGCATTAGAGACATGGTAGAGTGAAAATTACATATATCAGTAATTAACTATAGAATTTTAATTTCGATGCTTTTTGCGAGAAAAAATTCTGGAAGCGGAGCAAAATGTACTACATTATATTATTAATTTCCAGGATAAATGCAGTATGAAATGATTTTTTTCCTTTTAAAATATTTTATGGATTAGACAGTTTTATTATATATATATATATATATATATATATATATATATATATATATATATATATATATATATATATATATATATATATATATATATATATATATATAAATACTTTTATAAATACATCCAAAGTTATTCAGACAATACCATTAAATAGAATAATGAAACCAGTCTTTTTACAATCATATTATTAAAAACAGTTGAAGTTTGAAGAGAAATAGAAGGCAGATTACCAAATTACTAAGAAATATATGTATAAATAGACATTATATAACCAGAGTAATTCATATATTACCATACAATAACCAATGAAACCAGTATTTTTCCAATCAACTTATTGAAAATAGTTGAAGTACAGTAGAAGGATTTTTCATTAAACTACTTCATCAGGGGTGTATAGTTTAACAAACAAGCAAAAACATCCAACCAGTTTCTGTTATGAGACGTGCTAAAAGCTAAGAATTCGTTTCACAATACACCCGACTGGCCGGAAGCTATTCACATGACAAATTAGTAGAAAGATACTCATTGAAGAAAATAAAATCATTATGACAAAATAACAATAATATAATATTCCTTTAAAAAGTAAAAGGGATATAAATACTAAAATTTTTACCATTAGCCAAATCCTAGCAAGATTGTATTGCAATCAGATAAAAACTACATGTGACTTACTAACAGTCAAGGTTATGGTCATAGTATAAATCACATAGATAATAAAATAAAGCAGTAACAATAATTATAAAAATTAGTAGAACATATATTATACTATATAATTCATAATATATTTAGAAAAAAAAAATAAATGCTACTATTAGAAGTATTATATTTTTATTTTTAATCAATTATTAATTTTACTATATTAATTATTTAACTAGAGTATATTACTACAATTTCAAGCAGAAAAATAACTTTAGTGCTGCCAACTATAGGATTAATATATTAATTATATTATATGTTTATGGTGCTGCCCTCTATTATAGGAAACAAAATTAACTAAATTATTTAATAGCTAAGAATTTCCAAAAATAATTTCTATTCTAATATTTTACAAATAATTTCTTTAAGACAAATACAATAGACAACCATATCTTTTCTCAATAACTTGATCATTTTAAAGTTATGCATATTAGTTTTTAGGTAAACTATTTTTTTTTATAATGTATAATAATTAACCATTGCGTATTAACCAGACAACACCGCCCTCCACCGTAATCTAACATCTAACCCACCCAACCATCCTATTATTCATATTTTTTAATTTTTTGTATTTTTTATTTTTTTGTATTATTTTTATTTTTTATAATTTTTTTTTTATAAAACATTTTTTTTTACGCAATGTGTTAATTATTTTTAAGATCATGTAATACCTTATTATATATTAAAGACCATAGGAGTTCTTATCAATAACATCAAATGGTGCTGCATAAATTAGCTTGTTAATGTTTGCAATATTGGTTGAAGAGAAAATAGACAGTTTATACTAAATAAATGTTTATACAGATAATATTTTTTTAACCAAATGTAAAGGATAACCATAACTTATAGCAGTTTCTTGTACAGTTTTTAAATTATGCATTTTAAATTTATGTGAACAAATATTTTTAATTCAATGGGAAAAATTAAGTAATATATTGACATAGACAGATTTATGTAGGCAAGAATTATAATGAGTAAAGAGGTTTACTTTAAAAGGAAAGTCATTACGTTTATCATAAATATCAAATAGAATTTTATTATCAGAAAGAGTAATATTAAGATCAAGAAAGTTAATTTTATTATTACGCATATCATTATAACTGTATTTTAAATTTTTGTGGTATGTGATTGGTAGCGAATAGTTAGATGACTTTTTAGAATATAAAATTATTATATCATCAAGCTACCTGTATAAAAAACAATTAACAATAGAATTATTACATTCATAATAATGTAAGTAGAGATCAGCACAGATGGATGATACAATCCCACCTTGTGGAAGACCGACTATTTGTTTAAATATTGTATTATTAAATAATATATAATTATGATAAAGAATAAATTTGGTTAAAGATTTGAAGTAAGATAAAGATACTTGTATGTTAAGAGAACTCATATATTCCTTGAATAATAAATTTATGATCCTGAACATATCTGCAATATCAATTGTATTAAATAAATCATTAAAGTCATATGTTTTGATGTACTTAATGTTTTGTAAATTTTTGATATTATTTACAAGATGTAAACTATTTTTTATACTATAGAATTTATTATTAGTTTTTGCAATATCTAGCATTTTTGTAAGTATTGTTAATAATTCTTTACCTGCATTATTGTTATAAGTATTACACCCAATAGTTATAGTACGAAACTTTATAGGAATTTTATGGAATTTTGGAATAACCACAATGTATATATATATATATACATATATATATATTTCTCTCTTTTTCGAGTATTTTTTAACCTCTTCCCTGACTTTTATTATTCTCACGAGAAAATTTCCATTGTATAATTTGCATTATTTAATCCGAGCATTCTTCTGCTTCAATTAGGCAAAAATTCTTATTTTGAAAAATCGGTGATAAAAGATTAAAAATTCTGCAAAAGACATGAAATAAATAGGCGTTACTGGGAAGTTTTTTTTCCTCAAAAATATTGAGCAGTTAAATGGTTAAATGCAAATAAAGAATTTGTGGAATTTTCAATGTTCTTTAGCTACTAAGAATATGTATCCGGAATCCGGTATGTCCAACTGTTGTCTGCGGGAAATCCACCGCTGTTTCAATATAAGAAAATTTGCGGCACTAAATTACAGAGTTTTTGTGATTAAATAAGACAAAGATTATCTTTCGGAATTTCTGGTGGCTAACGACAGAAGTTAAAACAATATTACTGTGGAAAAGGTATCCAGAGCTATTTAGCCCTATTATTGTAAAAATATAATGGAGGCGTACGTTGAAAGATGATTTCATTTGAACAACAAAATCTGGCATGTATTAGACGCAAGGAAAATAATCCCTAATTTTTTGTAAATACACGCAAAGATCTAGAAATATTAAGCGTTTGTAGAATATATACAAGCAACGTTTTCCCACTACTAAACAATGTTTTGCGCATTGTAAGAAAAATTTCATTGCATTTTAAAATTTCATATTTTCTATCAACTTCTTTCTTTACGTGATACCGCAAAATACAGGTATAAACCTAAATTTATGATTCTTTTCAAAAAAAAAAAAAAAAAAAAAAAGAAATCATTTAAATTTAGAAATTTAAAGTTTCCTTGTTTCCTTGCACATAATAAATATCAGGTTTTCTTGTTGAAAGGAAATTATCCTTCATCGCATGCTTTCATTAAATTTCTACAACAACTTAAATTTAAAAATTAATCTTCTTGTCCAATGTATTAAATGCCTCTGTCAGCCTAGACCAACTGGCTGGTCTTTAATTTATTTAATTTTGTTTTAAATTTTTGAGCTGGGTTCTTCCGTGATCGGGAAAATCTTTCCAACAGTCTTGAAGGGAGTTGCAATTCAGCTTGTATCACAAGAAGAGCCGGTTCATCCTCCCTTTAAAGAAGAGATTTTTGCGAAGGTTACGCGATCACTGAAGATCCCATCTGAAAATCTGAAAAGCTAAATTCAACAATTTAAGTATAATACCAACGGGTTGGAGAAAACATAACGACTTTTATTTTTTATTTATTTTATTTTATTTTATTTTATATTATTATTAAATTTATTCATTACAACATTCCATCTTTGAATTCAGTTAGAAATGACGAATGTTCTCAAATGAAGATCTAGTAACAATCACACAGAACGTTTTCTCCACATTTAAATGATTAAACTCTTGAAACTAAAACGTTAGAAGTTAGAAGGCGAAGTATGCAAAACAATATGTATATAAGATGTGAATTTGGTCTGCAAAAATTAAGTGAAAAAAAAAGTTAAAACAATAAACAATTTGCTAAATAATCGAAAGATGAATGCATATGATTAGCACGGATCTGAAAGTAAAATAATAAAATTTATTACTACGGAATATTTTAATTAAATTTTCCGCACGTATGTTTTGCTGCGTTTGAGGAACAATATCGCTTCATGCGATACCTGAAATCTATTTCATCTGTCAGATATCTGAATGAAGGAAAAGCTGTCGGAACAAATTGCATGACACTGAATGAGAATTCACGCCTCAGGAGGCAACAGAAGAAGCAAATTGGATGTATTGTCCACATCTTGTGGGGAGAGTGTATCAATTTACAGTAGTGGATGAGGAACAGAAATTTATTCAGGGATCAACTAGAAAATGCTGAAGGTTACACTTTTGAATATGAAGATATAAATTCATTATCACATGAAATGGAATCAAGGGTCGGCTTAGCATTAAACGAATCTAAATGGTTACCTAAAACCATAGCTGCCAACTCTTCTGATTTTTTGGCCCGGATAAATTTAAGAGAATTCTTTGACTTATTTAATCGGCAAATTACGACGATTTAAAATGGTAAAATTTTCTATAAAAATTTTCCGGGCCAAAAAAGCGGAAGATGTTGGCAGCTATGCCTAAAACCACTTGGGCCGCCGCAGAAAAACCAATGTATTTCTATACATGATTTTTCTGCGGCGGCCAGAGTGATTTATTTATTTATTTATTTATTTTGAGAAAGAGAAAAAATACACAAAGTTATTACATTTCCACTTCATTTTAACGTCCTTTGCTTCTCTAAACCTTTATGTTTAGTTATGGTTTAAATTTTTCATTCTCTGTATAACTTTACCTTGGACACACATACATTTTAAAAACTTTTTAACACTAGAACCGCGGGAAAATTCATTCAAGTTTTATAAAAATATTTATCACTGGAATTTCCATTTAAAATTGTTTAAGTAAATTATTGAAATTATTTTTGCTCATCTTATATTTAGCTTATTTTATGAAATGTTTTCTGGTTTGAATTGACATCTCTACGCATGATACGGGTCAAAATGACCCGTTGCCGCGGTTCTAGTGTTAAAAAGTAATTTTCCATACATAATTGTATGCCGTAATTTCCGGCATATAATCCGGGGATCAAACAATTCTTTTTGGACCCAGAAATATCATTTACGGATTGAAGACAAATATTTTCGATGATATGATAAGTTACATTTCGTTTTAAAACATTTCTGGGTCTAAAAATAATTATTTGATCCGCGGATTATACGCCAGAAATTACGGTTTTTTTTTTTTTTTTTTTTTTTTTTTTTTTTTTTTTTTAATAAATATATATATATATATATATATTCATGTCTTATAACCTACTGATAATGATTATGTCCTATTAATTTGTCATCAGAATTAGGAAAACTTGTTGAATTTTAATAGCATACATTTGCTGATTTTTTAACTCATTCGTGCCCAGCATCTTTTGCGCAAATTTTATTTGGTTGGCACCACTATTTTTAGAATATTTGAGTTTAGTTCATTAGTCACGAAAATGCATTATTTAAATAAAATAATTATTGCTTTTCTTTTTTACCGGTGTCAAAAACAGTGCTGAATGCACCTTTTGAAGCGTCCCTAAAAAGGGACTCTAGGCACTAATGGGTTAAATAAAGGGAGTTTAACTTCGTCTTTGCTTCATTTTGGTCATTAAATATGAAATGTCCAATTAACCCCAAATAAGAAGTTTGGTGCTTCTCTGATACTTCATTCTGACAATGCTTTTGTTATTCTTTTTATTGCTAAGGTACGTCATCAGCTAATCATATCCATATTTTGGTGTGTGATTATCTGTTGAATTAACTTTTGCACATTAAATTCGGCAACCAACCTAACTTAAAAATTAGCTTTATTTTCGAATTTGAGTATAGTAATTTTAATACTGCAGTCCAGACAACTCGAAATGTCAACGAAGTAGTTTGTAAGAATGTGTAGAAATTCCGATCTAGTGATTTTAATCTTCAAAATGAACCACATGGGTGTTAGTGTTACAAGAGCAAGGTAGACAATGATGCTCTGAAAGCTGCACTGGAAGTGGGTGCATCTCAAACGCATGGATTAGCAGCAAGGTTCGATACTATTATTTCAACAATATTAAATCATTTGAAACAAATCGGTAAGATCAAGAAGTTGGATAGATGGGTTCCCATGAGCGTTAAAAGAGAAACCACTTCGAAGCTTGCTTTTCCTTACTGCCGCGAGATAACGGCGAACAATTTTTGCGCCACATTGTTACGTGTGACAAAAAATGGATTATCACACATACAAGTGTTCTTCATCACAAGTGTTCTTCACAGTAGTTGAATAAAGATGAAATGCCAAAACACACTTTGATACCAAATATTCACTAAAAACATGTATTGATGTCTGATTGGTAGGCCAGCATTGATACTTTCCATTGCAAAGGTAAAATGATTATGTCATATGCTTACTTTAACCATTTAGACGAAATGTTGAGGAAGTTTATGGATAAGCCGCCGATACTGAGTGAATAGAGACAAGACAATCTTCATCCGGTCAACGCTCGACCGCATGTCGCAGGAGTAATATTGCCTGAACTACAGAAGTTGTACATGGAAACACTTTGCCATCCCCTGTATTTTTAAGACCTTGCACCAAATGACTACAATTTGTTCGTAGCATTGGATCTCTTCATGTTAGGAAAAATATTTAACTTACAACAAAATGTAGATTTTTTTTTTTTTTTTTTCGATGTAATTGTACTTGCTCTGCAAACTTCTTAGTACCGAAGATTTTGGCACATACAGGGGGAACTCCTATATGTGGTCCTCTCATATCCAAACTTTTCCATATCTGGTCTGATAAAAATTCAAAATTTATCGTCGGCTTAAAAATTCTATTTTTTTTTTTCGAAATACTTTTAGAATTCCGCCTACTAATACAATGCGTTTATTTAAAAAGGCAGGGCTCCCAAATGGTCCGCGAAAACCAATATTTTTTAACACCAATATTTTTTAGCAGAAAATTTCATAGCAGGTGTCTACAGCATTTGTACCAAAATCAACTTCCGAAGGCGTTTTCTGCGCAATTTGCAAGAAAACTATAAAACAGAAATCTTTCTAAAGAAATATTTATGTTCAGCTGGCGGACCATTTGGGAGCCCTGAAAAGGCAAAACAAATGTTTTGAATCTCAAAAGCCCTAACGCCCATATATTCTATCCTAACGCCGTTTCTTATTTGTGTGGAGAGTTCTCGAAGATTCTTCATAATTTACAGTTAAACAAAGTGGATAGCGTTCCATCACATCCAAATATGAAAGGATGGAGACTCTAATGCACAATTTTTATCTCTAAACGTGACTAGCTCGTTACTACCATTAGATCCGACTGCAGTGGGGTATTTAAAATGTATTATCGCAATTTTATGCTCCTGTCAATTTTGATTGTTGATTTCCTTGCTAAATTTTTGCATAATCTGAAATCCATAAACATTAAGAATGCAATGTCTGCTAAGGCATGTAAGACATCTAAAAGCTCAACTTTAAAAAAAGCTGGACTAAGTTATTAGCAATCAATTAAAGCTGTGAAAATTCAGAGGAATACCTAGATTTAACAAAAGCAATAAGGAAAGTTTCTACTTGTAAAAATTTCACAGAAACAGAATTTAACTGGGTGACCATTTGACCGGCAAAGAAATTATAAATTTCGTAAATTAGAAGGAAATGGATTGATGTAAAGAGTGACAATTAAGCACACGATGAAGGGAAACGCATTTTTTAGGAGGAAACATTTCAAGTGTTAGAAGTATGCATTTTCCCCTTAATTTGTTTTTAATTAAAAAAATTCACACAGAATTTTATGTATTTTTAATTCATATTTATAAATGTTGCCATGCAGTATTTATAATGAGGCATTGGCATGAGGTAGCAGCCTGTCAGCGAATCGAGAAAAAAACAAACAAAAAAAAAAACAAACAAACAAGTTTAAATAATTAAAACAAATTTAATGCGATAAATTTATGCGCTTCAAATTGCAATTGCAAAAATAATGAGCAAATAAAATGAAAATAAGAGTTTATATTTGTCGAATTTGTACTTTTATAACTCTCTCTCAGCAAGAAATATATTCATCTCTCTAATCGGGATTTTTCTCATATCCGGATTGCTCCAGTCCACATCAGTTCGGTTGTGGGCGTGTCTGTTGTTCATTGATTAATTGTACTGCTTCTTGTATGAGATATAATAACCAAACTTTCAGAAAACACCCATTCGCTAATGTTAATTCTATGGAAGAAACTTTTAAAGATAGCTCGTTTGCATTTCAATGTTTTTAACCTTTTTTTTTTTTTTTTTTTTTTTTTTTTTCTGCATTGGCTAGCTGTCATTGATCTGCACGAAGGACGTTTTTTACTTTTTCAATTTTGTTTGCAGTTTTATTTTTACAGGGTTCGCACACTCCTTATATTTTTTAAGGACTCTGACACCACTATTAATTATAAGAAAATTTAAATTTAATTTTAAAGAAACAGAAACCCAAACCACCACGTTTACACTCAAATTTCGCAATGTTTTTCTTCAGTAAAATACTTTGAATATACTGTTAAATTTTAGTGGTAAGATTGTGCGAACCCTGTTTTAATTAGAATGTTTTTATTTTCGGAACAAATTTTTGACACTGGGCGTATTCTCATCAAAAATGCCTGTAAGCAAAATCGAAAATTTAAAAACGGTCTCTGTGCAGGTCGATCCCAATTATTCAGTTTTAAAAAAGTTTTAAAATATTGATGTGCAAGCTAATCTTAAAAAATTTCATCCATTGGATTACCATTAGCGAGCAGGTGTTTTCTTGTAAGTGAAATAGCCCCTTAATGATCTAATATAAATAGAGAAACCACACAGATTGATATGTATACGACTATACAAAAACAAGTTGTTAAAATAATAACATAAATTTCATTGTTTAACCAAGGCTCTTGGAAACTAGGTCTATGTGATGACGAAATATATTTAGGTATATATATATAGCGGCTGTCGAAGGCATTCTTTAATCAAAGAGATTTTACGATATCTTGAATCTGAATAATATGATTTCAAAATAATAGTTTCCTCCTATTTCTGCTATTAAATAAGACGAAGAATACTTGAAAATAGTGTTACTAAAATCCAAAGGCCCTTACAAAAGCTGAGAAATAAAACGATTTTTCTGAAACATTTCTGGATTCATTTTTGTTCACAAACTCAAGAAAAATGGCAGGTGCTATTATTCAGAAACTATGTAATCGGAAAGTTTTTCCTTTTCTAAAAATGTAGACAATCTTCCAAAAAATGTTTCAAAGTTAAGCGATTTAAATTGAATTTCAGGACGTGACAGCGCGTAAAAGCAAAATAAATAAATAAATAAATAAATAAATAAATAAAAAATTAAAATAAAAAAATAAAATAAAAATAAAATAAAATAAAATAAAATAAATATAAAAAATACCAATCTTGAGGCAACAAACGCGTATAACTCTATATATAATTCTTTTATCATAAAAAAAAAAAGAAAAACTGTCCGATTACAAATCACTTCAATAATCATGCTTTTACGTTTGAAAATCTGTCAAAAAGTTTTATGTTGTTTAGCAGCGACTTTTTTTTTTCGAAACACCTTAAAGATGTATGACTGGAAAAGCCTCATCTGCGGACAGGTGTAAAGTAAGCTGAGTCGGAAAGGAAGAAACAACCGCAGGAGGGTCAACGATCGTAACCCTTCGCTGGCCAGGTCAATCTTTCCTGCACCCAAGGAACAGAGCGAGGGGTGGGCCGGCTCCAAGAGAAGCAAGCGGCACGTTTTCCGCATCGTTTTGCTTCATCACCTTCTCACTGAGTCCCCTTCCTTCTTTTTTTCCCTTACTTTGTCGCAAAACAGAAATCGCGACGCCTTGACCTCTACTTGAACTCCTCAGATGATCTCCTTTGAGTACAGGATAGCCAAGACTAATTGGTCTGTTAAAATGTGAAAGATTCAGATACTGAAGACTTGCTAGCCATAATATGAAATATAATTTATGACAATTTGAAAGAGTTCTTATTTTTATGAATGAATAAGTAACATACTGGATGAAAAGTTTCCGAAAAGTTACACTAAGCTTTCTGAAAAGTGACAATGCAGTTGTAATGTACAAGAAGTTTTGTGTTGCTGACACATGAAATGATATTTTTTGCAGACTGTTTCGGTGAAAATGCACTATTGATATTTAAAACCTGGAAAGAAACGTGTCACTGAAAATAATGATTAAATAAAATATCCTATACAATGTATTTAAACCAGTTCTCAATATATGTTCAACAACGCAAGGCTTTCTCGCATATTTTCTGATATTTTTTTAAACATAAAAGCATGTTATTTCCAAGCAAGATTATTGAAACGAATTTTAATGGACAGCTTTTCATTTTCCGATACATTAATTACATATTGAGTTATAAGCAATTATTCTATCAGGACGGCAAATTTCCCTTAAAGCTGCTATCAGATTCACAAACTTTACGAGTGACAAACTATTCAGCCGATTCTAACACCGACTTTTTCCCGTTCAAAGAGAGAAAAAGGTTACAATTGTCTTTAACCCATTAACGCCCGAATTATTTCCTTCGCTAAAATTTAAATTTTGTATTCCCCACCACTTTTAAAAGCAAATTAACTTTTATCTAAATTTATCAAGGATTCTGTTTCGTGAAATAAGGTATATATTTTTCTTCCTCTTTACTGGTGGGAAAACCGCTTTCCTGCTGTTTTTGTAACCGTCCTCAAACGAGGACGCTGGGCGTTAATGGGTTAAAAAAGTTGTTGGAAAAGCAGGAAAACCAATAGTACTAGTACTAGCCCTTAATATTTATAGCCTATTCGCATCAATTGATTACCTCTGATTCGTTGTAAGGTTCGATGTTGGATGCAAAGTCTGGGCTAGAGGAGACTTTTTTGGAACTGCAGAAAAAAGTGGGGGACATTGCTATTTACTATCACACTGGATGTTGTGAGGATATTTCGCGAAAAATTGGAGGATATCAACTATTGGCTCAAAAGTCTCTCAAAATGTTGGTGAATCTGATAGCAGCTTTACATGTCGAATACAGATATTCTGTTCAAAATATCTACTTTGACAACATTTTCCAATTTTACAGAAAAAAACAGAAAACAAATTATTATTATATAGTTTCTTAATAAGAGAATCTGCATGTTTGACATGTTTTCGAACAAATATGTATTTAAAAAATGAGTCAAAAAGTAGCCAGTTTAGATTTGACAAAAGCTTTAAGTTACATATAAAATAATTTCACACGGAACATGAACCAAAATTAGAAAAAAAATTTTATCAAAAATTCATGATACAAAATTGTAAATTATGTTATTATGATTTAGTTAACATATAGCAAAATTTTAATTTACTCGAAAATGAATGTAAGCAAAAGGCAAAAACGATAACAGTCTCTCGCTAGTTTTTCTGAGTTGTTTCAGTTTTTCACTTGGGCTTTCAACGTCCTTCTCTAAATATACACATTTTCAACTGTTTTCTTTTTCAGAAATATGCTTTCATTTTTTTTTCTATCGTCCAAGACTATCAAACGATGGTAAATTCAAACTAGCAGATGATACTGTCACCACAAATCTTACAAAATTTGATTATCCCTTTCCGATCCTTTAATTGAGCATGGATTTCGATATGATATATACATAGGTGCCAATCACCAACTAATTTTCTGTAATATGTGTATTAATTTGACTCAGGATTAATGCGTTTCGTACCGGATTTTTTTTTTTTTTTTTTTTCCAAGAAATGAAAACAACAAATTCCACGAAGAAACCTGATATTACACCTCCTAGTAAGACTGGGGTCTCATTTAAACTTAGATATTTTTTATTTGAATTCTTAATGTTCCAAACCAGAAAAAAAGAATAATTTACACGTAATTTGAGAAATTGAATAAACGCCTTTTTGTAGGATATTATTATAATTGAATTAAATTTCTGGCTCTAATCATTTGAAACATTCATCCTCAGAAATCCTCAGAAAGTAGTAAAAGCTGGTAGTAGACGGGTTAAATAAATAAAAATCCATCAAGTAAATTTCCTAGTTCAAAAAGTGGTTAACTTGGATCAAATTAATATCCATGTTATGGAGGATTAGTGGCAGGTTGACAGCTATGTATATAGAGTTACCTTTCTCATCGTTGACCAATAACTAATTCCTATACCGTTCATTTTAGAAGCATAGCCCCAAATGAAACCATTTTTCAAATGTCGTTCGAAATCATCGGAAAATCCATTTACGTTGAAATTGCTATTTTTAAAAAGTTACGAAATTTAAATCGTTACATTGCCATTGGATACTATACGTTATATGCAACAGCAGCTAAATAAAAACTTATTCCATGCTCTAAAATGTAACACAGTAAAAAAAAAATAAAAAAATAAAAAATAAAAATAAAAATAAAATATATATATATATATATATATATATATATATATATATATATACATTTTAATACGAGCAAATTTTTTTTAATAATGACAATCTGAATTTTGTCAAATTTACGATGTTTTCCGGCACTAAAAAAAGCGTTTTTGCGAAAAGTTTCGATTTTATTACTATTATTTTAAGTTAAAGCTCACACATTTAGAATTTAAAAAACGCCTTACTTTTGGTTCAGCGATAATTAAAGGCAAAGCTAAAGCACAAAATATAAACCTCAAATGAATTTTCTGAAACAGCATGTGCCCGTTTAAAGAGCCAAAGAAAGGTACACAATATATTTTAATACTCAAATATGTAATATATATACAAATATATAAACATCTACAAACAGAGTGAACTTTATAGTTATAAACTTTATATATATTTTTTTGTGTTACATTAAAATCTTAGTTTGCGTTTTCTGGAAAACTGCGTGTTTTATTGTGTACGATTACGAGAATCATCATTTCTTAAAATGTCTCTATGATATTGAAATAAAGTTTTGTAACAAGGTTTCACTCATCAATAGGTATGTTACTAAGCAAAATATATCTTGTAAGTTTGTATGTATTAATTTAACCACTTCCCTGATTTGTTCCTATGTTATAAGGGCAACTTGTTTTAGCCAATCATGATTTGTCCGTACCACGTACGGGCAGCATTTTCAGAAAGAATCACGTTTTGAGCACCAGCCTTGGCGAGTTGGCGAAAGCGAGAACGTTCAGCTAGCTGCATCGCCAAACAGAAAATAAACTAAGTTCAAATGTGTCATAAAACATATGATTAATAGAATTATATTTATTACAAGAGAATCTTTATTACTGTTTTTAATTAACTTCTCGATTTCTTCGAACATAGCGAGTTAAGAAAATAATATTTTTGAATTGCGAAAAAAAAAAAAAAAAAAAAAAAAAAAAAAAAAAAAACTGTTTAGATGTTTTGTGAAATTTAAAGCATTTTAATCTTAAAAGGCTCTTTGTTTTAAAATATGTTTTAATCGTAGACAACGGTGACTAACATTTTCTCATATTATAGTCTTTGTTTGATAACATTTACGGAAAAGCAAATGAACAATAAGCGCGATCTTTTTGAAGAAGGAAGGGTTGCTATTCGCTAGGCGTTTGACGTCACAAACAAAAAAGGGTGCGTAGCATTGACTTCATCTCCGCGCCAATCGTTGTTTTGGCGATAAGGTGCTCAAAACGTGATTCTTTCCGAAAATGCGTACGGGCATCCACATTTCAACCATGATTTATTATTCTCACCAGTAAATGTTCATTTCAAATTTTGCATTATTTAATCCGAGCATCCTTCTGATTTAATTAGGAAAAAAATTCTGTTTTGAAAAAACCAGTGATAAAAGATTACAAATTCTGTAAAAGACCATAAAATAAAGCATTATTTTAAAGTTTTTTCAAAAATATTGATCAGTTAAGTGGTTAAAAGATGTTTTTACTGAAAAATACACATTAAAAAAATCTTTTGTACACAAAATTTGTTATATGTTAGTAAATTTAAGAATTTAAAATCTTTTGTTTCATAATATAGGTACCGTAATTTCGGGTGTATAAGCCGCAGATCAAACAATTCTTTTTCAACCCAGATTTTTTTAAGAAATAAATATAACTATTTAGATCGCCGTAAATATTTGTCTTCAACCACTAAATAAAATTTCTGGGTCCAAAAAGAATTGTTTGATCCGCGGCTTATACACCCGAAATTTCGGTAAGCGGTTTTTTTACTAATACATTGTTGAAAAAAAGTGAAATATATTGAATAAATTTCATTAGAGAAGGCAGTGGCGCAGCGAGGGTGGGGGATTTGAGGCGCTGGATACCACTTTTTTCTTAGAAAGTTTCTTTGGTTCAATTTATCAAAAAGTTTCACAATTAAATAAGACGAAGTTCACTATATTAAATTACTGGTATATCGAACAACAAAACTCCACCCTGGCTGCTTTCTAAAGGTTTATAAGAATGAAACCAGAGGCGGCAGCGATAGGATTTTTTTTTTTTTTTTTTTTTTTTTTTTTTTTTTTTTTTTTTTCGTATCACCTATATTTAAAAGCCACAGATTTCCTGGTTCACAAATTTTCTTAAATATCTTTAATACGTAAAATAAAAATGAACTAAGAAATTTATTTTTCGAAATACGAGTGAGACGAAATAAAATTTTTCCTATCACTGCGGGCTTTGTTGTACTGGATACTGTTCAACTCGTATCACTAGATTCATAAAAAAAAAATCTTTTCTAATATCGAGTTTAGATATGAATGAGCAAGAAATAAAATGGGCTTTTTCTTTTTAAGGTTCTTATTCCAACTTTTATGGTTTGTCCAGCGGCTCAGCAATAAGGCAGCTGCTGAGTATAAAAATTCTTGATTCATGTATAGTTTTTCCGAATATTATCTATTTGCACGTAGATATTTTACGAGAAGACAGGTTAGACAAACAATGACACAGATCAGCAACTCATAAGTACCTATCAAAGTGGATGTATAGAATATTCTAGCTTCAGGAGCACTTTTTTTAGCAATGCATTATTCTGAAAAAGTAGCATGAAAACTGTACCTAGGTAATAAATATGCTTAATAAATATAGATTTATTAAACGGGACTTACGATTAATCATTGAAAATGACAAATTCAAAGTATTTACGAAAGTATAATTGTTTAATTATTTTAAAAAATGAAAAGCTGAAAAAAGAAATATGTTCGGTTTTTCTTTTTGCTTTTAATCGTTTGAAAAAGTCTTAAGTATCTTTCTCATATCGTAAATAATCAGTAATGCATACAAATAGAACAGCTTTTTTAAATTTATTTAATGCAATCGCATATATATTTTTTTATTAATGTATATGTGTATGTATATATATATATATACCGTAATTTCGGGTGTATAAGCCGCGGACCAAACAATTCTTTTTGGACCCAGAAATCTTATTTAGTGATTGAAAACAAATATTTACGGCGATCTAACTAGCTATATTTGTTTCTTAAAAAATTCTGGGTCGAAAAAGAATTGTTTGATCTGCGGCTTATACACCCGAAATTACGGTATATATATATAATTTTAACTCAAAAATCAAATTCACGCTACAGTGTTCATACAGAAACAGGTATTTTTCAAGTCCTTTTTCTGTTATCTACACAATTTTAACTATATGTACATATTTACTCCAGTGTATTTTAATCGATTTAAATTTTATGCGTTTGCGTACAA
The DNA here is from genome assembly GCA_964019185.1 of Maratus speculifer. Taxonomy (NCBI): domain Eukaryota; kingdom Metazoa; phylum Arthropoda; class Arachnida; order Araneae; family Salticidae; genus Maratus; species Maratus speculifer. Next base: position 308,044,883 of record OZ025293.1, on the reverse strand, counting down.
AAACTAATTAAAAAATATGTCAGAAAGTAATCAGTTTGGATTTCAAAACAGCCTTAATTAAAAAAAAAAATAATAATAATTAAAAACAAGAAAGAAAAAATCATGTGACAATCATTGATTATGATGCACTTTCATAATAATATAACAAATTCACGTTTTAAGAAGTTGAAATAGAATATCCAATTGAATCACTTAGAAAATATAAAAACATAATTTCAACAATTCCCATTTACAATCGGAAAATTATCCGAATTCTTTGAGCAGTCCTGTATATGATATATAAATTTGTATCTATAAACTGCATATACGTATAATTGGATTCAGTTAAGAAATGCCATACCACAGTTAAAAATGCATTTTCAGCAGTATCTGCTAATAAGGTGAATGGTATGTGAATTCTTTTGTGTATCCCTGTATACGAGGTATAAAATTTATATACAACGAGTAACATGCAAAAGGTTTGTTTAATTTAAAAGCGCATAGCAAAATTGAAAATGAACTTTCAGCAGTTATTTCTCAAAAACAATACGGAAACCGATTTCATTTGTGTGCTCCTATAAATGAATGATAAATCCTATGGACGCCATAGTCTATAATAATCGTTTTGTAGTGAATTTTGGTCATTTATATGAATTTCAATACATTTGAAATAGCTTAATGTTATTAAAATATACTGCAAACAATTTTAGCCCATTGATCATAGTTTAAAGGAATTCTTTTAAGTGCTCCTGTAAATGAACTACTAATACTAGACACTTTATATTGAATACCAAGCATGCCTTGGTAAACGTAATTAACATACACCCAACGCATGAATATCCGTCAGATGGCGTCATTATGGGCGTCAGAGCGTGAAAAGACGGACATACAAATCTAATTCATTAATATTTTAAATCTTTCTTGCGATGTAAAGTGTTGAAAATACCCAGGCTTATCTGTATATTATTATGTATTGTAATTAACACCCCATGTTTCGATGGAAATAAAATAATTAGGAATATTTCATCAGGAGTAATTAAATTTGTCTTTAAAATACTCTCTCACCCCGAGCAGAACTCATATTGTAAAATTTTAAAAATTACAAATTTAAAGTATTTATGTTTGTATTATTTAGTATTATTACCTCACAAAATATTATCACATTAGGATTATATTTTTAGGAGATATTAATAAAAATAAAAATTTGTAATTTAACATTAGAAGCTCTAAATTTGGAATGTTAGTTCAAAATTTTATCATTCAAATAACTTGAAATTTTGCTTCTGGGCATAGTTTGAACGGAAGATTTAACATACATTGTCAAAATTGGGTGTTGCTATTGCAGACACGCCAACCTCCGGCATTTTAAAAATCAAACAATTATACTTCTAACCAGAAATTTTTTGAGTGATCGAAATTAAGTAAATTTCGAATGACCCTCTGAGTTAATGCTAGACACTTCTAATTAAATAAGTTTTCTGGTTCAAAGTACGTTCTCATGAATTAACAAAAGCCGGAGGTTGGCAACTGTGCTATTGAAGAGGTCTGGTTTTAATTTGTTTAACCCTTTCCGGCGCAGTGTTGCCGGTCTGGACACACCTAATTTTAATTCCAAACTTACAATTGGCACCAATAATATTTTAATAAAATCTTGCTTTCACAATAAAAGCTTAAATTGAGGAATTCGTGATTTCGTAAAAAGTCGTTTGTAAATTCCGGTGTCAGTCGATAATGTCTCATTTTACTAACAGAATTTGCCCGCTCCGCAAAGGGATATAGCCTGTAAGCAAATTTTACATACATCATTTAAAAGTAGATTTTATTTCATATTGACACCAGTAACTTTCTTCAATTACTATTATTAAAAGAATGGTTTCAGGGTTTTAATTTTTTTTACACGACTGTACCTTTCCAAATTAAAAATTTCACTCGCAGTTTAAAAATAATTTGCTTTGTAGAATATGTTAATATAAAAAAGTAAATTATTTGGAGAAAAATTTTTTAATACTTATTTTAAGTATAGTTGATTAAAGTATATTACATGATGTTCGTATTTCCAAATTAAAATTTTCACTCGCAGTTTAAAAATAATTTGCTTTGTAGAAGATGTTAATATAAAAAAGTAAGTTATTTGGAGAAAATTATTTTAATACTTATTTTAAGTATAGTTGATTAAAGTATATTACATGATGTTCGTATTTCCATCGGATGCGTTAGAATAATTTTTGTTAACTTAATGGCTTTTTGTTTTGTTAAAAACCTGTTTTTTATTCTATAGCTACGCTAACTTTATTTTAATTATTATATATTATTTTCGATATTTTTCAAACAACTTAAAAATGTCACCTGAAAATTGTCCAAACGAATTTGTCCGAGATACAATTTTTTACTTCTTTCTTTTAACAAATACATTTTACTCACTTTTTAAAATGCATATTATATATAATATTATTTATATATCTTTTATACATATATTACTTAGATTTTACTTGTTTTTTCTATTTCTACTTATATTTTCCACATATTTTGACAGTTTGTTTATATTAATTTTTAAATGTTGTTTAGTTGTGATTGGAATAGTTTAGATAAATCATTAACATTATTTCATATCTATATTTTTGAAAATTATTTATCAATATATTTATACATACATTTATTCTCGTATGCTTATTCTTTAAAATAGTTTAAATTTTAATTACAAAAATATTCATCCTTATTTAAAAAATGACACATTTTCTGAAGAATAACGCTTTTTGTGCATTTTATCCCTTTTAGATAAAGAGAAGAATAAATACTGTTTTCAAGATGTACAAAAAGGTTTATGGAAAGAAAAAAAAAACATAATTTCAAAAAACAAGTTCTTTATGCCTGGCTCGGGAGGATAAGGTAGCTTTCATATTCCTTGTTGTTAAAAATTCAGTTTATTTTATCCAAAAATAAGAAGCTAAAATTCAATGGCGTAACCAGGGTGGGTGTCCAAAGCCAGAAATATTATAAGGTTTTCCTCTCCTTGATTCATAGCGCCCCACCAGTGACCGAGAGGTACGGACCTCTCAACTGGTAGACGGCAGGTGCTGGGTTCGAACCCAATCGCGGCTGTCGGCCTAACCGTTCGGAGTTTTCGTGGTTTTCTTCGAACCTTGCGTAAATACGGGTTAGGTTCCCTTAGAAAGACCCCCACGAAGGGCACTCCCCCCCAATGGTCCTATATCCCTAGCGCAGATAATCCGACGACAAAAATAAACGAAACGAAACGAAACCTTGATTCATAGCAGAAAATTTTCTGGATAGATAAGGCGAATGGAAATTAAAAAAATTACCAGTATTCAGAGCACTTGGGCACCCACCTTGGTTACACCAATGAAATTAGTGGAACCAGATTATACAGTGGCGCAGGCAGAATTCGGTTTTAAAGGTGGGAGTAAGGAAGAGAGGTTGAGCTGTTCATAAAAATGTAGTCACTTATTTTTTGAATCACCGGTTAATCGAATCAAACAATTTAACCCGTTCGGGACCGGCGCCTTTTACACAAATTTTATTCGGTTATCACCACTTTCGTTTAAAAAGTTGACTTTACTTTAGTAATCACGAAATTGCTTCGATTAAAGAAAGGAAGTATAACTTTACTTTTTTACTGGTGGGAAAAAGAAGGTCTTTATCCTCTTTTTCAGGGTGCGTATATGCACCCATGGTCCCGAACGGGTTAATGAATGAAATCGTAATACTTCTATTTATCGGATATCAGAATCAGGAGTTATGTTAGTTATGATTAATTTAAATATACAGTACAGTGTTAGAGTTTCAAAATATAAAGCACTCCCATAAAGTAACTGGAAACTATATTGCATTGTAGTATAAAAAATAATCTGTCAAACTTTAAGAGATGGAAGGGAATAGCACAGCAAGCAAATTTTGCATGGGAAATTAGTATTTCAATCTAATTTTTCAGGCAAAAATACACAGGGTTTCTCTCCAAGACAACCACGTATTCTTGTTCTTAACTTTAGTAATACTGAAGAAATTTTAGCAAACTTTTCAATACACTTTCCTTGTTTTGTGGCAAATATACCGTAATTTCGGGTGTATAAGCCGCAGATCAAACAATTCTTTTTCGACCCAGAATTTTTTAAGAAACAAATATAACTAGTTAGATCCCCGTAAATATTTGTTTTCAATCACTAAATAAGATTTCTGTTTCCGAAAAGAATTGTTTGATCCGCGGCTTATACACCCGAAATTACGGTAACAATATCACAAGAACGGGCGGAAGTTATCACCATCCCTGTCCAAACAGTGCTGAATGAGATACTCCATATTTTGAAATGTAAAATGTGAAGCACAGAAATATTGACTGAATTACTAAGAACTTCCAGCTCTTTACGGGATATCGAATTTCACATAAAGCAAATAAATTCAAAATACAAATTTTTTCGATTATACATGGATTACCATAATTTCCAGTTATAATCCGCGAATTAAACAACTATGTATCGATACAGAATATTTTTTAGAATAAAATGTAACTTTTTAGATTGTCATAAATATTTATCTTCAATTATAAAATAAAATTTCTGGGTTCAAACAGAATTGCTTGATCTGCGGATTATACACCGGAAATTACGGTAATCCATGTTGAATGAATAGAAATGAATAAAAAGATCATATGCTAAAATGGATTACGGCTCAAACATGATGAAGTATTTAATTATGATGCAATGATATGTTTTTGTTAAGTAGGCTATTGAAAAAACAAAGGAAGAAATGCTGCTCGAAAGTAAAATTTTGTTTCTTCAGAATTTTAGATTTTTTGCTAATAAGGATTGCAAGTACAAAGAAAACAAAAAACAGTTCCAATAATAATTGGTAAATATATACAGAATTTTCTTTTTTATATTGAATACAATATTTTAGAACCTTTTATTATCCCATGTTCACCTGGGAAAAAAATGGAACAGTGGTATATTTATTTATGTAACATTTTCAATAGAAATGTTTGCGGAAACAACGTTTATTAAGCAGATAAAATTAATTAATTTAAATTCATTTAGTTGTAAAATATAACAATAAAATATTGTAAAACGCTAATTGTATACATGTGGCACACACCATAAAATATCAAGTTTTAGTTGAAAATTCAAAATTTATTTATTTTTTACTTTTTTCCTTATATTATTAGACGATATATAGAATTCGGGTAATTTTTTTTCTTAAAAATTGAAAAATTCGCGCAGTATACACTCCTGGTCAAAATTATAAACTCAGAAATTTTTTAATTTGTTTACATCATAATATAAATAAGCTTAGCTTTATATTAATAAAATAATGATGAATATTTATAATAAGACATCTAAATTTAATATAACTTATAAATAAAATGGAGTAAGTAATTTAAATAAGAAAATACATAACTTTTAAAAAATAACATTATGTGAGTCCTGGACAAAAATATAAACTCAAAGTTACGAATTTCGATATTCTGGCACATTTCATATAAATAACTGCATTTTATGATAAAAAACAAATAAATGGAGTCATTATGGATGAATACATTTCAATATATCAATACATGTTTTAATTTTCCCCATAAAATAACATTATTTGAGACCTGGACAAAATTATAAACTCAAGGCATGAATTTCTATACTCTGGTATTTAATATCTAAATAATAAATGTCTTCTGTGATAAGAAACTAATTCAATGAAAGTATTTTTCACATTTGTATTAAGGCAAACGACATTTATTCATATTTTCAATTCTCTCCATGATTTTATTAAAGATCTGTAATGGCGTGAGCTGGTTCTTTTCAGAATGGTAAAACTGCTTTGGCTTTTCTTAATGGAAAACAAACAGCAGAAGACTGCGAGTTAATGCTGGCAGATAATCTTTTGCCATATGGACCATTGATTGCTGGAGTAAACTGGATATTTCAGCAAGATATTGTAGAAATACACACAGCAAAAAATACAAAAGAGAGGCTGCAGCGCTGGCATGTAAATGTCTTGAATTGACCAGCCCGCAACCCTGATCTAAACTTCATTGAAAATTATTGGGATGCAATGGATGGAAGTGTCTAACGCGATGGACGTCAATATCAAAACACAAATGATTTAAAAGTGGCTATATTTTCAGCCCGTAACCAGTACTCTATGGAGTAGTAGGAAAATTGCATATTCGAAGTCATTCAGAAAAATGGCGATTAAACACATTTTTGAATGTATGCGTTAATACTTTGCACCAGGATTCAAAAGTACGTTCACTTCTTAAACTCTATAATTTTATGTTTTCAGTTTACACATGTACTATACTCAGACTGTACTATATTACTCATCTTTTTTGAAAGAAAATCTTAAAAATGCATTCATGTATTGAAATATATTCATCCCTAATAACTCTATTTATAAGTTTATTATCACAAAATGCATTTATTTATAATAGAAATTCACAGCTTTGAGTTTATAATTTTGTCCAGGTTTGACATAATGTTATTTTATGAGAAAAATTAAAATATTTATTGATGTATTTACACGTATTGATTCATAATGACTGCATTTATTAGTTTCTTATCATAAAGTGCATTTATTTATATCAAATATGCCAGAATAGAGAAATTCATAACTTTGAGTTTATAATTTTGTCCAGGTTTCGCATAATGTTATTTTTTTAAGTGATGTATTTTCTTATTTAAATTATTCGCTTCATTTTATTTATCAGTTATATTAAATTTAGATGTCTTATTAAAAATATTCATCTTTATTTTATTAATTTAAAGTTAAGTTTATTTATATTATGATCTAAACAAATTAAAAATTTTCTGAGTTTATACTTTTGTCCAGGAGTGTATGTTTAAATAATATATTTTAAAAATAAGAAAAAACTTAAAACTTGAACTGACAAGATAAAACAAATTTCAAATGTAGTAACTTTCCCAGTATTCTTGTAACCACAGAAGCTTTAAACTTCCTAAGTGTAGGGGTAGTACAAGAGATTTTTTTTTTTTTTTTTTTTTGGATGACGAACAGTGCTTTTCCCAGCGAGTTCAAGTCTAGGTGTTATCATGGAACATTTCCAAGGATTGTTTTTACAAGCATATCTTACAATCAAGCTCAGATCGTTCATTTTTATTACAAAATGAGTTCCAGACAGGCGCATAAATTTGGATTTTGATCGTAAAGAAGAAAAAAAATGGATAAAACTAAATCCAATACCAGTTTGCCTTATAGGGAGACTTGGCGGTGGTACATTATTTATACATCTTAATTTTAATCCCTAAATGCTGAAATTATAATAGAATTTTGAAGTGAAAATTATGAAGAAAATAATTTATTTATTTTCATATCAATCTGTTGATAAATTCTTGTGGCAGCCATTCGTTTCAACGTTTCAGCCGAAGAGCCCCGAGAGCAACCGTAAAAGGATTAAGAGAAACGTGATAAGATTTTTCTTTTTTTCATGGGACATTTTCCTTGGACGGATTTTAGATTTAACCCCTTGAAAGGCGGCGGTATAAAATATATACCATTTAATTTTAATTGAGAAACGTCACATTGACACCAGAATTTTGAAATGAAAATTTTAATTTCATCAAGTAGGTGAAGAAAAGCTTTTATCTATTTTGAAATAACTTTGATTTTGAATTCTGGTGTCAATCAATGATTTCAGCATTTTAAGAGTAGAAGTGCTTTGCCCCTCAAAGGGTTAAGGGGGCAGTTTACCTTTGTAACAATTTTGTTTATTTTTTAAAATATGGTTTAAATGGTGAACTCACAGCATTTCAAAATTAAATCTAGTCAGACGTGGCAATCCCAAACCTTTATTCTATTTCATACATGTTGATACTTCAAAATTCGTTATCATAGTGCCAAAATTAAATGGCAGTCCATGCCCATCGTCAGCATTCTAATGGTATGAAATTCCGTGCATTAGTTCTTGAAATAGAATTATTGCGAATGTCAGAAAAAATGCCGAATAAAAGTGCCACTTGTGCGATTTATACCAAAACATAATCAGTAATAATATTTATCAAAGTAAACTTGAATCTGAAGTTTTATAAAAATTCGTGTATTAGTTATTAAGAAAGATTTATTGTGGAAATGTGGAAAAACTCAGCATAACAGTACCATCTATCGGACGATTCATAGCAAAACGTTCATAGAATCACTTCATATCAAGTATTAACTGACTCTGAAGTTTGAGGAAAATCCGTGCATTAACTTTTGAGATACAGCTACTGAAGAAATGACTGCATAGCAGCACCACTCGTTGAACGTTGATAATAATAATAATAATAATAATAATAATAACTGCCTTTTTAGATAAATTTTTAATTTTTTTTTTTTATTGCATTCAAAAGGAAAAAAAAAACAACCTTTTTTACGTGCAAACTACTACTATTTTAAATATTGATATTTTTGCCCAATGTTTTTTTAAAGATTTTCAAATGTATATTTCACAACATTGCGTATAGATTTTTAGATTCATCTAATATTACATTTAATATAAAAACTGTGAAATATAACACATCTTCATATACCTTTTATATATACATAAAAATAACCAAAAAAATCTGAAGGCTAATTTAATATGTACGTTTATCATTACTATATGGCTAAAAGTGATCGGCTACTTGCGATGTTAGGCATTTTGTTAAATATCTAGAAAAATACATGAGGAATTATCCTGAAACTCTAAGTGTGTAAACATAACAGTACAGGTCATACATTTCCGTGAAGATGTTTTCCTGAAACTTCATAGGGGACCATTAACAAATTAAAAAAGAACGAATATCTTTTGAATAACCCTGTTAAAACTAATGTAACAAAAAAATTCAAACTGTAGATTATGATTAAGTGGCTTATTGTAAAAACATGTTTTCATTAGGTTTTTATAAAAACAGTCCCAAAATTTTCCAGGTTATTTGCTTATAATTTGCGGAGTTATTAATAAAAAGTAATGTTATTTTCCGAAAATATGACAAACAACATTGTACACAATACTCTGTAATCAGAATTAGAATATAATAAAAATTGTACAAAAAATGAGCAGGTTTACTAAATATTTTTTCTTTGTGCATGCGTGAAAGCTATTAAAATTTCATTTGCATATTATGTTAGCTAAATGTATTGAGCAACTTTTGTGATCGTCTCAAAAACATAGTTTGAAAATTCTGAAAGTGATAGTCGATAGATTAAGCTCAAAATACGTTATTCCCAAAATTAAGCCAAAATATGTTTGTATCCATTTATTCATTGATTAGTGTCACTACAGAATATACAATATAGCACGCACTGCTATATTTGGATATAAACCTTCAATATTTTGCTTCATTTTGGGAGCAATGGATTTTGAGCTTTTCTATGGACAATTACTTTAACAATTTTCAAGCTATGTTTTTGAGACTTTCACAAAAGTTGCTCTATACATTTAGCTAACCGAATATAGAAAGGAAATTTTAATAGCTTTCATATATGCGCAATGAAAAAACATTTAGTAAACCTGCTCATTTTTTAATCAAGTTTTATTATTTTGTAATTCTGATAAGAGAGCATTGTGTACAATGTTGTTTGTCATATTTTCAAAAAAGAACATTATTTTATATTAAGAGCTCTGGAAATTAAAAGTAAGAAACTTGGAAAATTTTGGGACTGTTTTTATAAAACTTTTAATTTGTCTACGAGTATACACAGTATCCGCATAAAAATGAACACACTTAATTATAATATGCCACTAAATCATAATCTACAGCTTGAATGCTTTTGCTACATTAGTTTTGACAGGGTTGTTCAAAAGATATTCGTTTTTTTTAATTTGTTGATGGTCCCCTATGGAGTTTTTTTGGGGAAAATTTCACGGAATTGTATAAACTGTCCCCTTAAAGTGCTACAGCGGTTTCCCAAAATTTGTCTTAAATGTCACGGATTTTAACGAAATACGTAATTTTTTACTTTTTTCCACAAATTAAAAGTCAAAGAAATAAAGATTTGATTATTTGAAAGGAATCAGAAAAAGGCTTAAACCGAATTCCCTTTTTTACTGGCATAGTGTTGAAAAAATTACCCTCTGTATAAAAAGATACATTCTGCATGAAAGTACAAATACATAAAATAGTGTAAAATTTAAATTGAATAATTTATTAAATCTTAAGAGTAATTAAAAAGCAAAATCTGAGGAAAGGTTTTGAGAAAAGTTATTTAAAAAATTATTTCGACATTCTAAAACGGCGAATGAGCTGTATAGAATCAATATTATCGGCCGTGGAGGGAAGTGGGCGCCCAAACTTTAATTTTGAGAAGATCTTAGTCAATCACTTAACTGATTCGCCCGTACGTCTCACCGGCAAAAAGAGTTTTCTTGATCCATCATTTAAAGCTTTATGACACCACTATTTGTTTTTTTAATTACAATATCATACTATGTATTGGTCTGAAACGTTTAGACTAGATGATAGGAATACTTTATCTTAAAAAAGTAGTGTTTATCCCATATTTTCAATATATTGTGTGTAAAAAATAATCAGTTAACAGGTATAATGTACAGGGTGGTCATAAAAAAACTTTGCCGATATACGGATTTCTAGCGGCCAGTCCGCTCAACCGATCGAAATAAAATTTCAGATATAGCTATTCAGAGGTATGAGCTCGAGATTCTGTGAACGACAACAAAATGGCGCTCACGGTTACGGTTATAGTTACAGAAACTCGAAAATTTCCAATGGCAACACCCATTTTTTTTTCATCGCAAAATGCTCAGCGTATGCGAAAAACCTCAAGAGCGTTGGAACCGTACATGTATAGCAAGAAACGGACATGTTATGCGCGCACAAAAAATCTTTCTGGGAATCCTCCCCCCCCCCCCCATAAAAAAAACTCGATTGAGGCGCAAGGAGGAAATTTGCATATGACACAGAGTCAGTACACTAATCTCTGATTACAATACACATCGGAGAAACTAAAACTTTCATTTTTGTTACACATTTTCCACATGGGTGTCATCACAGGCAATTACACATTGCATGGTGATTGCACCCATGTGGAAAATGTGTAATAAAAATAAAAATTTTACTTTCTCTGATCTGTATTGTAATCTGAGATTAGTGTACTGACTCTGCGTCATATGCAAATTTCCTCCTTGCGCCCCAATCGAGTTTTTTTATGGGGGGGGGGGATTCCCAGAACGGTTTTTTGCGCGTGCATAACATGTCCTTTTCTTGCGATACACGTACGGTTCTAACGCTCTTTAGGGTTTTCGCATGCGCTGAGCATTTTGCGATAAAAAAAATGGGTGTTGCCATTGGAAATTTTCGAGTTTCTGTAACTATAACCGTAACCGTGAGCTCCATTTTTTTGCCGTTCACAGAATCTCGAGCTCATACCTCTGAATAGTTATATCTGAAATTTCACTTCGATCGTTTGAGCGGACTGGCCACTAGAGCTCCATATATCGGCAAAGTTTTTTTATGACCACCCTGTATATCATAGATATCAGAGTAATGCCTTTAATTTTTAAAAGTAAACTTCACATTATTTAATCACATAAATTTTGCGATTAAGTAAGGGAAATATTACATGGATCCTGTTGGGAACAATTTAAAACTCCAGTTGTAGATATAGGAAAACTGTTAGCTATTACCAAATAACAATTTCTCAACATTTTAGCTAAATGATATAGTTTAAAAATTTTGTTCTTGCAGAAACAATAGTTTTCTGGTCTCTATAAATGTATAGTTATTTCTAAGTTGGACTTAAACATTTCAAATTTGAAATAGTTTTAGAATGCATCGGTTTTTTTTACTATATAAAAAAGTGTTTTGATTTTTACACTAATAGTATCAGTAAAATTTACAGACTTTTTTCGGACAGAGTTTGTTTGATTGACAAGTCCTCTCATGCTAATCTCAGGATAATTTCTCCGAGATTAGTTTTCATAATCTGTACTATGAAAGAAATTTCGATTTCGAAATATTGCACAAGATGCTAGTGTATACAATACAGTTGTAAAATACTCTTCGTTCTTTTAACGATTTAATGACATTTGCCAATTCATGACAGAAGCCTGCCAAGAAATAGGTGAAAACAAAGAGCATTGTGTTGGAATGTTTTGCAGACTACAAGAATGTGTCAGTGCTCAATGGCAACAATTTTTGCAAATTTAAAAAAGGCTCGTAGGTTTTTAGATTTTTATAATTAGTATAATGGATTGTTTTAAATCCATATATTCTAAAGTACATCTCTTGAAAAAAAAATATCAATTTTACTCTTATTAGAACTTGAGATGCAACAGTTAGTGAACTTACGAGGAATTTATATACATGTATCTCCATTCCCCCACCCTCTACCCCCCCCTCCATAAAAAACAAACAAACAAAAAAAAAACCCTACTAGTTTCAAAACGGAGTACTTTGTAAAATGTTTCTTAATAAAAGTTAGATCATACTTATTTATAAGCAGGATTTGAAATGTCGTGAAACGTTTTATTTTTAAATTGAAATGTTTATGTTTTCATGATTTTTTGTAATTTTTCTTAGTTGGAACCGTTATTTGGATAAGCTAATATTGTTAAACAAAGACATACATTTACATACATCATACACATACAAACTATACATTTTGTTGATAGATCTCTTCCGAAATTATATAAACAATGAACACAGCAAAATGAAACATGAATAGCACTTTAAAACATGTAAAAAATATTTTTTAATAATTAAAAAAATAGCTTTTTTTAAAATATTTATCAAATTTTTGGTTCATTTATCAATGATTAAAATTGGTTGTTGTTGTTGTTGTTGTATTTATGTCGGCCGATTATCTACGCTATGGGATATAGGCCCTATGGGGTGGGATGCCCACCGTGGGGGTCTTTCTAAGGGAACCTAACCCGTATTTACGCAAGGTTCGAAGAAAACCACGGAAAACTCCGAACGGTTAGGCCGCGGTCGCGATTGGGTTCGAACCCAGCACCTACCGTCTACCAGTTTGGAGGTCAGAACCTCGCGGCCACTGGTGGGGCGATTAAAATTGGATTCAAAAATAGTGGTATCAAGCCAGCGATCTCTATTTTTGTATACTATAATTCGCTTTACTTGAGGACGAATGAGAAATGGCGATTTATTGAGGCTAGAATACTAGGAAATACTGGTGACAAACTGTTTTACGGCAAAAAGTTTGCCCCTACTTTCCAGTTCTACGATGTTATTGATAATGTTTTTAAAAGCATATTAATTTAAAGACTCTTGTTAAATACAATTTATAAATTCCGATCTTTATTGTTACTTCACATTCTGATGTTAAACGATAAAAATAATATCAAACTGCATCGCATTTTCCCCACATTAAAGAATTTTTAATGGTAGAAAGTCTTCTAGTAACATTCCAAAAAAATATTTTAATGCACAGAAAAGTTTTAAATTTATTATTATTTTTTTAAATTAAGGTTATACTAGAAAATTTATCATTCAAATTTTTCCAAATTTCTGTGCACTCATTACGTACGTGAGTGAACATCACAAAATATCAGATTTTGATTATCATACATATTGAAAGTATCCTTTGAAAACAATTTGAGATTTCAAGAGATAAATTTATTTTTTATTAGATAATAAAGATTTTTCAACGTAAAATTGCTAAATTTTGAAGACCTTAAATAATAAGTAATTTTTATGTAGTTATATGTCATTTCTTGACATATGTATGCCAGGATAATGAAAATTTAATTTTAAAACATTTTTCACATTCTTGGTTTTTTTTTAAGTTTAACATTTTAATTTTGTTTAACCACTTAACAGGGTTTTTTTCTTTACATAGAATAAATTGCAAATATGAGAGAAAAAACACTTTTTGAGGTAAAATATTCCTAAAATTTAATCGAAATATTTGTGCCGTTAAATAGTATGAAATTATAGTTTAAAAAAATTAATGGTGTTAAAAAGCTTTAACCCTTTCGTGGTTATAAGCGCGTATACGCGCCCAGAATAACACTTAATTTGAATTGCGAAATGCCATACTGACACCGGAATTTTTAAATGAAAATTTTAATTTTACAAAGAACGTAAAAAAAAAAAAAAACATTTATATATTATGAAATAAATTTGTTTTTAAATTCCGGTGTCATTCAATCATTTTAGTATTTTATGAATAGAAGTGCTTTAACCGTCAAAGGGTTAAGTGACGGATCAAGCAAACTCTTCTTGCCCATACGACGTAACGGGCGATCCAAAGTACCTTTTTCCCAATTTATTTTTAGATTCATTTTGGCTCTCAAATGCACCAAACTTTCAAATTCTCTTATTTAGAAACTACACAAGATGCCGTAATTGCCGATTTTTTGATAAAGGTAGAAAATGTTTCAAAAAAATGCTGCCGAAAACGGCGTTTTGGATAAAATTTTCCTAAGCGGGATGTCTGCGAACGAAAAAAAGGGCATCCTGAGAAAATAATTGCTTATAAATCAAATTCTAATTAATTCAGCGAAAAATTACTTCACACGGCATCTTCTACATCACTTCAAAAATCACCCCAGCATTTCTAGTTTTAAAAATGAGTCTGAAAATGTATCGGAAAATTTCGAGCTGATGAAGGTGGAAAAGCGTTTTTTCGAATACACCCTTAACCCATTAACGCCCGAATTATTTTCTTCGCTAAAATTTAAATTTTGTATTTCCCACCACTTTTAAAAGCAAATTAACTTTCATCTAAATTTATCAAGGATTCTGTCTCGTGAAATAAGGTACACATTTTTCTTCCTCTTTACTGGTGGGAAGACCGCTTTCTTGCTGTTTTTGTAACCGTCCTCAAACGAGGACGCTGGGCGTTAATGCGTTAACCCTTTGAGGGGCAAACACTTGCGTTCGTGTAATTCTGAACTCCCACCGGAAATTTGTAAAAAAGTTATAGCAAAAAGAGGATAAGCATTTTCACGACTGTTTTCCACCAAAGTTAGAAAAGGGAAATTTAATGAAATTTTTCTGGTGTAAAATTTAATCGATCGTAGGTGGTATATAACATATACCGCCGCCCCTCAAGGGGTTAAGTGGTTAACCCTTTCCGGCACGGGCAAAATCTGTTAGTAAAATGAGAAATTATCGACTGACACCGGAATTCATAAACGAATTTTTCAGATATTTTGAATTCTTTAATTTAAGCTTTTATTGTAAGACCAAAATTTTACTAAAATATTATTGGTGTCGTTGCAAGTTTGGAATTAAAATTAAGTATCCCAGACCAGGCACAGTGTGCCGGAAAGGGTTAAAGGAGCATATTTTAAATATAGTAACTCAAATTCCATGTAATGTTCAATTTTATTTGTTAATTTTTTGAATCCAGGAAAATTAATTTTTATCTGTCGTTGTTGTTGTATGTATGTCGGCCAATTATCTACACTATGGGATATAGGCCCTAAGGGGTGGGATGCCCTCCGTGGGATTTTTTTATCTGTCTATTCTATCTATCTATCACAATTTATCTATCTATTCTAAAAAAAATTATTAATGCTGCTGCTATCCTAACTGCATTGATTATGAACTGTTTGACTGTTTTTAACACAATAGGTAATGGAACTAGTTTTTACGATTTTCATTAAAAGTAGTAGATTTTTCAGAAAATACTTCGAAATTTGTCGTTTTGACACGAATTCCTGGACCCGTTAGCACTAAAAAGGAAAAAAAAAAAAAAAACGGCAGTCTGAGAGAACAATCACTAATAATTCAATAACTGAAAAAAGAAACTATTCGATTACAAATCATTTCAGTAATCATGGTGCAATTATCATGCTTTTATGTTTAATATTAGAACTACCGTGAGTCGTCATTTTGACGGCTATCATATTTCGGTTGAAATCAGAAATTTGATTATGAAATATGTTTAAAAGATAAAAAAAAAGAAAAACGTTAAATAATTAAGTTAAACTATTTTAAATCAAAATTCTGGTGCAAAATATTTTCTATAGAACTTGACTCAAATTTCCGGACGTTTTAGTGTTAAAAATGTCTGGTAATGCATTAAAAAGTTTTTCGTTGTTGAGCGGGAAAAAAAATTAACCACCCTAAAACGATTTTTTTTAGAACGACATGTCTTATAAGCACCAAATTTGTTTTTCTTCTAAACATTAGGAAATCTTGGGGGCAGTGATATTTTTTTACTTACATCCTATATGAGTTTATTTTCAAATGTTTAATTAATCTTACTCAATCACTAGCGAGAACATCTGTCGTGAAAGTTGTGGATTCTGCCTTGGGGATCAAATACTCCCCTCTCCCAATCAAAGGAAATGAATGGCAACCTGATTACGATAGACTGAGAATTATCTTGAATCTATCTTTAATATCTTCAATCTTCCAAATTAGTGTGTTTTTACAGCCTGAGGAATCTGGATGGGGATTGGCAAGCATAGGCTGTAGAGAGCAGCGCAGCCCTAGTTATAAAGTATCTGACGCTAATGATGCATGTATATATTTAAAGTGACGATTGCCTAAACAGTTGATTTCGCCCTTAATATCCACAATGCCCATCATATAGCATACGTAATAAATTTATTTAATGACAGTCAAGTCAACAAATATTACTGATGAGTTAAATATTAAACAGAAAATCTTACAACACTTTAGAAGTAAACAGGAAATAGAATATATCTTTATATTAAGTTAGAGAAGATAATTATGACTGGATTTAACATTTGTAAGAGCTATTAACTTGTTTCTTCAAGGGATAATTTCAACTACTTGTAACTGCAATCCTCAGAAAAAAAAAAAAAATAGTTAAAAGCGAAAAAAGTGTGGATCACTCGACCTGAAAATGACAAGATTCCTCGTTATGGGACATTTTGGTGAGTGTTTTCTTTATTTTATTTTATTTTTTCGTCGAAAAGGAAATGCGTGAAAGGATTATATGCTCACAGCATTGCATAGATCGGTATTTAACTAACACGTGTAATTGGCTGCATAACTTTAAATATGAAAATGGTCTTAATATTGATAGCTTTTCTTTTAATTTTTGAATCTGCTCATAATTAACTTATATTTAAGATACTAAATGGTAAAAGTATTCAAATAAAACTTTAACTTTCTTTGCAGAATGTCTGGATCAAAGCTGTCCATTCTGGTGCCCGCGAAACACCGGACAAATTTGACAGAAATGTTTGCCTTATTAAAACTTCGAATATCACCGATTCAATAAGGTCTTGATTTCTGTAAGAATTTTCTAGTATCCCGCGGGCGCCAGGTTGGACAGACTTGATCTGAATGATTCCAGTCAAAATAAGAAGTGTTTTGTAATCGAACATTTTTTAAAAATATTTTCATAAATGATTTATGTTTTGATTTGTAAACTATTCTTCTCTCATGATTGGTAGTTTTTCCCTTTCTTAAATTGCTACGTGTAGAAATTTAATTCAAAACGCCAATTTTCTAACCATTTTTTAAAAATATCTTCTGCTTTTACAAAAAAGGGAAAATATATTTTGATTACACAGTTTATGAATGATTGTGAATGATGTATACTTTTCCTTATTATTATTATTTTAAATTTTGCTTATTTTTAAGTTATTACCGTAATTTCGGGTGTATAAGCCGCGGATCAAACAATTCTTTTTGGACCCAGAAATCTTATTTAGTGATTGAAGAAAAACATTTACGGCGATCTAACTAGTTACATTTTTTTCTTAAAAAATTCTGGGTCGAAAAAGAATTGTTTGATCTGCGGCTTATACACCCGAAATTACGGTATTTGAATAGTTCATGTATGATATACATGAAAAAATAAACAAACTAAGCTGCTGAAAGCTGTGTTGGAACTTAAAGGACATTACTATAAAATTTTATGGCCTTAAACAATTTTTTTTTTCTTTTCTATATCGGAAAAGTTAAACATGCATTCAGAAATCCCGCTTAGTCATGCCCCATGATTATCTGGTCATTCCCAATCCAGCTTAATCTCTAATTTTATATTTTGTATTCCTTTGAATTCAGTGATTTATCATACACTTTTATAATTTGAAAGTTACATGGTAGCGATGTTGTACAAAAGCAAACATGTACTTAAAAAAAAAAAAAAAAAAAAAAAAAGAAGAGATAGTACGCGGAATTTTGAAATTTAGATATAACTATTTTGAGCCATTATAAGTCTAAAAAATATTTAAAAAAGAGTAGCTTTTGTTGAATTTTAAGTAACTTAAAGGACAATTATCATACTAGTGACTGGGACAAATATCATACTACTATACACTTATCATACTATTATTCTAGTGACTTCATGATATATTAAAAAAAATAAATAACAAATTAACCTGCTTAAATCTGTATACAAATCTAATGACACAAAGTAGATTCCGGTTATATCTCATGAATTGAGATTTTAAAAATTATTTTCGAATCGCAACCGGTTATAATGAAACACGCGTTTAACGAATAATTTTCCTACTGCCTTCAGCTTCGCTATAAGCGGTTAAGTTTTATGGAATATGTAGTGGTAAATGTTTTTTCTATCTAGGAAAAAAGTAGATGTACAATCAGAAATTACGGTTGGTCAAGCCCCATCGTTATCTGGTCACTCCCAAAGCAGCTTAATCTCTAATTTTCTATTTATATAATCCCCTACATGTTGTATGGTCTTATCAACGGATTTCGATGGTGCCGTCGGACCATGCACGCCCATGTTTGTCGCACCGGATTCGGATTCATCGCAAACATCCCCTCCGGAAGCTGTTCGAGCCTTGTTTTTCGGCCGCATCTTCCTTCTGGTTTCTCCAAGAGGTCTGACTGCATGCATACTCACCTCTTTTTTATGGAGGCAGAGATCATCCTTCCTGGAGAGGCTCGACCCCCTGCCCGATGCATGGATCTGCGCGTGTTATCTGACGGGAAGCGATGCAACGGTAGCTACCAGAGATGAGGCTCCAGAGGAGATAGGGGGTCCTAGTTCGCCGCCTTCCGCCCACTAATTGAGGAATTTATGACAGGATAGGGATATGGATAGAATTCAAGATATCTTCACGCTTTTGAATGTCGCAAAATTTCACTGCTACTTCAGAAGAGCTAGATTTATGATCGCAATCTCTCGAACAGTTTTCTTTTTTTTTTCTTTTTTTTCTTTTTTTTTTGTTGCATAGATTACGCAAGCATGAAGGAAAGTTCCGTGTAAGAATATCTATCAAGAAGGCGGGGGGAAAGACAATTTTCTCTCTTAATCTTATTCGAAAAATAGTAGCTAAGTATCACATAAAAAAAAAGAAAAAGAAAAAGAAAAAAAAAAAAACGAAAATAATTAAGGCAAATTTTTAAAACCAAAGAGATAATTTATGACATATTTTTAAATTTATTTTTGTTTGAAAACGCATTAAATTGGCAGGTGTTTTTACTTAAAAACTATGTAATCGAAATACGTTTCCATTTTTCGCAAAAAGCAAAAGATCTTTTGAAAAAAACTGCCAAAGTTGATTTTGAACAGAATTTCTGAACTTGACATTCCAAATAGCATGCATACTCAGCCATGCCAATTCTCTGCTTTTATAGTTAAAAATGAGTCAGAAAATTTCCGTTTGTTAAGGGTGTATTCGAAAAAACGCTTTTCCACCTTCATCAGCTCGAAATTTTCCGATACATTTTCAGACTCATTTTTAAAAATAGAAACATGAAACTTGCTGAGGTGATTTTTGAAGTGATGTAGAAGATGCCGTGTGAAGTAATTTTTCGCTGAATTAATTAGAATTTGATTTATAAGCAATTGTTTTCTCAGGATGCCCTTTTTTTTTCCATCGCAGACCTCCCGCTTAGGAAAATTTTATCCAAAACGCCGTTTTCGACAGCATTTTTTTTGCAACATTTTCTACCTTTATCAAAAAATCGACAATTACGGCACCTTGTGTAGTTTCTAAATAAGAGAATTTGAAAGTTTGGTGCATTTGAGAGCCAAAGTGAATCTAAAAATAAATCGGAAAAAAGGCACTTTGGATCGAAATACACCCTTAAACAGGGAACTTGTTAACCATCTAAGTACCGTAATTTCGGGTGTATAAGCCGAGGATCAAACAATTCTTTTTGGACCCAAAAATCTTTTTTAGTGATTGGAGACAAATATTTACGGCGATCTAAATAGAGAAAGTTCTATTTAGAGAATTTTCTAATTTTTGATTTGATTTTTTTCTAATAGAGTAGTTCTATTTGTTTCTTAAAAAATTCTGGGTCGAAAAAGAATTGTTTGATCTGCGGCTTATACACCCGAAATTACGGTAATTTAAGAAATATATATTTAACCCTTTGAGCTCTGATGGTAGAATTTTCTACCACATAATTTTAATTCTAAAATGTCACATCGACACCAGAAAATTCGACCAAATTTATTTGAAAAAGGTTTAATGCATGTTTTCGTGCATATCGTAAACCAGTTTTTTTCTTTGCAAAATACTGGTGCCAATGTGACATTTGGAATTTTGAAGAAATTTACCCATCAGAGCTCAAAGGGTAAAAGAGGAAGTTAAAGAAAATATTTAAAAAATTAGAAGTATCGCATCTTTTCAGTGTCTATTTTAACCATTTGTGACTTAACAACTCGGATTAAAAAATATTTACTAAGATGTTATAATACACTATAAAAAAAATTCAGAAACATGGGGCAGCTACGGTGCATGTAATTTTCAAAAGTATTTCTGAGAATTTCGAAAAAACCTTTCTGCAATATTCAGAAACGTCGACTATTTTAGAAATTTTATGTTTGTTTAAATGTTTGTTTAAATGTTTGTTTAAAATTTCTAAAAAAAGTCAAAAACGTTTCTGAATTTTGCAGAAAAATGTTTCAGAAATAATCAGAAACGTTTTTGAAAGTTACATGCACCGTAGCTGCTCCAAATATTCAGAAATGTTTCTGAATTTTTTTACAGTGTACATTATTTTAAGCATGTAAAAAAATAACAATAAAATTTAGAACGTAATAATAAAAAATATCTAACTTAAAGATACTTTTTTCATTATTGAAATTAACAGAAAATTACTCATTTCTCATAAATATTTTCTATTACAAAATTGCAAAATATACAAAAATTACCTTTGTAAATAATCTATTTTTGGACATCTCCAGCCTATAAATAATAATCATAATAATAAAAATACAAAATTCATCTTAGCATTAGTGATGCAAAACTGCTATGTGATAAATAATTTTTGGTACCAAAAAATACCTTAGTACTGAGATCTGTTGAGAATTCTATGAGCAATTTTCATTAAATGTTGTGTTGGGAGACATCAGCACTAAATAAAATCGTCTATTAAAGCCCACTCTATAAGTAACATTTATTTTTTGGAAATGTTGCAGATATACAACGCGTGGCTACAAAAGGTTAGTAAATCTTGTAGCAATTGAAAACTTTAAAATTTTTCACTTACAACAGTTGTAATTTTAACAAATGATTTTTGCCAAATTGAAGGCTATTAACCCCTTCAGGGGCAAAGCAATTCTATTTCTAAATTATTAAAATGACTGATTGACACTGGTATTTATAAACAATTTTATATGGAACTAAGTTAAAGCTTTTCCTCGCGTACATTATATGAAACAAAAGTTAATACCTAAATTCTGATGTCAATGTGGCATTTGAGAATTAAAATTAAGTGGTATATAACGTATACCGGTGCCCTTCAAGGGGTTAAATTAGATATAAAGAGCCTTCAGAGGAAATAGTTGTAGGGGGTTCTAGTAGGCCACTTTTTTCCCACTAAATGAGGAATTTATGTCACTATAGAATTATAAAAATATAGAATAGAATTTTTTAAAAAAAAATCGCATTTGGATTTTACAAAATTTCTCTGCTGATTCTGAAGTGTTAAAATTTTTAACACAACCTCACAGTTTTTTTTACTGTGTATTGATTACATGCATGTGTATTAATTACAAAAATGAGGCTAAGTACTATAAAACGTATTCATTAACCTCTTCAGTCCCTGAGTACCCAAATAGGTACATCAGTTTTGTCCCATTTTATTAATGATACTCAAATATAAATGAAATTTCGATATAAGAATAATATGCTGTGAATTCTAAGATTCGAGCTAATGAAAATAAAACAAAAATCTCGCTCTGAAGTCAAACGAGAGAAGAAATAATTCAGTAATAATTAAAAATAATGTAATAATCGCCAGTAGCGAAGAGGTTAACTTGAGAGAATAAAAGATCTTTTTATCCCTCAAGATTATTTGCCGGAGAATGTAAGTGTGTATATCAGCAATATGCACAGCACTTACATTCTCCGGCTCTCCAATTCATTCTCCAATTAACCCATTAGTGCCTAGCGTCCCTTTTTAGGGACGCTTCAAAAGGTGCATTTAGCACTGTTTTTGACACCAGTAAAAAAGAACAGCAATATTTATTTTATTTAATTGAAACATTTTCGTAATTAATGAACTAAACTTAATTCTTTTAAAAATAGTGGTGCTAACCGAATAAAATTTGCGCAAAAGGTGGTGGGCACGAATCGGTTAACACGAGAACTCCCGGGAGTCGATTCGACTCCATGATTCAATTTCAATTTGAACCAGAAATTTTTTCTTGAAATAATTTATATTTGATCCACGCAGATTTACATTAAATAAATCAATGAAATAATTTAGAGTAAAACTTCTGGTGAGAAATATTATTATGAAACTTGAGTAAAATTTCCAGGCGTTCTAGTGTTAACATGTTTAAAAAACGTCGTCAAAAATGGGTCCAGTTTACTGCTCGCTTAGATTTAGGATTTCGTAATTTCAACCGCGCATAACTTTTTTGGCAATACAGTGATATAGAAATAGCACAAGGTTCCTATACAAAATTAAATGAAGAATCGAACTGTCATATGTATTTTTATTAAAAATTTCATATTTTAAAGGAAAAATGCAAATTAATAAAAACATGTTTAAGAAGAAAAAAAAAAGGGCCGACATTTTAAATTTTGGTTGGTGCAAATTTACACTAGAATGGATTTCACGGGTTAAATGCACATTGTTCTCAAAATAGTTTGAAATTTCACTGTATTCCGTAAAAATGATAATGCGCTAAAAAGTTTGTAATATTAATTTTACAAAAATAATATTAATAATTGCTTTTAAGTACTTCTATTGAAAATAATGCAGTTATATTATTTAACAATTTCACTGGAGAAAGGCACGAAATTACTTGAATATTTTATTAAGGTTAGTAAAATTTCTCTCACATTACACCCAGTGAGACCTATGTTTTTTAATATATTGATTCAAATCAATTTAGCAACACAATTCTTAATTCTTACTATTTATGCATTTTCAATGAAAACTCGGAAAAGTTTAGAAAGCACTTCCAGTTTCAGCCAAGAATTCGGGATATTTTGCCACTAAACTGTATATAAAAAAATATCTCAAATTGCCAGGAAAAAAAACGTCAATTTTGATGCCAGTGGAAAACCGTTTAATTTACAGAAAATACATATGATTTTCCATTAAAACAGTTTTTTTCCTGTAAAAAATATAGCTATTTTCTGTAAAAATTACAAAATCTAGCTTTTTAAATAGTTAAAAAACTGTTTTTCTTAAAATCACCTTTTTTCTGTAAAAAAAAAAAAAAAAAAAAAAAAAAAAAAAAAAAAAAAAAATCTTATCTGTAAGAATTACCGATTATTTTTGCATTATACTATTTGTCTGAAATGGTTATTTAAAACCCTGTTGTATAGCAATGTGACAGCGCTTTAAATGAAGCCTCATTTATATCATCGTTACCATGTAAAACTATGCAATATGAAAACAGTGTTGCCAGTGGGCTAACTTTTTTACTTTTTAAAATTCAGATTTCTTGAAATGCACTACTTTTTTGAAATGGTAAAACTCTCCTTGTTTTCGCTTTAATTAATATGTTATTAAATAGGGATGAGAGTGTTCCGTGTTTTTACATACCAGTATAATTTTAGAGAAAATAACGTTTTCTTAAATCGCAGCATTTTTCGATTCACTAAAATAACATTTTCTCTAAGATTATATTGGTGGAAATAAACGCGGAAAAAAGCGGAAAATTATCATTCCTATATTAAATAAAGTTAAATAAGGTAAATTTTACTATTAAAAAAAGATGCCAATTAGGAAATCTGAATTTAAAAAAAAGTAGTCCACTTGCAACACTTTTTTCATATTGGATAGCTTGACACAGTACCGACGATATGAACAGTTAACCCTTTGTACTCAAGAGATGATTCTCGCTCATCACTAGTGTTGTTTGGTATTTCTCGTAAATCGGAACGCGAAATTCTTTGACAATACTAATACCTTATAGTTTATTTCGCCATGTTTTATCACAGATTATTTGGCCGTTAGATAAGACTAAGAAAATTAGTTTTAAACACTAGTATCCAGAGCATTTGGAGTACTCATTTACGCGGGACACTGGTGGTCACCACTCGACTGTAAAGGGTTAATTTAACCTTTTGCACTCGAAAGGCGACTGACTCACCATTAGTGTTGTCAGGTGTCCCTGGTAAATTGGGACGCCAATTGCTTTGTACGCCATTAATATCTTACAGTTTATTTCGCCATTTTTTTTATCACTGATTATTCGGCCATTAGATAACGCGAAGAAAAATAGTTTGAAATACTGATGACGAACATTTGGAGCATTCATTTACGCGGGATACCAGTTATCTGTGATAACCATCTATCGAGTGCAATGGGTTAACCCCTTAACAATCACATTAAATTACGGTTTAAAAAATCAGACTGCTTATTGCTATCACCTTTTTCAAAAAGTAATATTTACCTTACTTAATAACAAGTAAAATGATATCGGAATAAAGCCATTTACACTATTTTATAAAACTGGTGGGGGGGGGGGGGAATCAAACAATCTTAATAAAACACGCAGACCATGACTTAAGGGGTAATTAAAGGATTAAATAAAAGTTTTCACCAAAATCCAGGAATAACAGAGTTAAGGCTATACTTAGGGATGAGATTTCCGCGTTTTTTTGCACCAGTATTATCATAGATAAAATGGTGTTGAATTAAATTGCAAAAATGTTCAGATTAAATGAAATAATATTTCTCTAACAAAATACCGGTGTCCAAAAACGCGGAAATCTCATCCCTATATACTACAAACACTAAATTTTTTACAAAAATATATTTTACAAATAATTATAAAAATTTATGATCCAAAACTATTTTTAAATGATAAAGAAAAATCAAGTTTATCACTGAGTTTAAGCATTCATTAAAATCAATCGCATCTAGGAGCTGAAAATAGGTGTCACCTTCTCTATAACGAAATCAACCGTTCTGGGCATGGTTTTAGACTTATCTTTTAAGACATTTCCAGTATAATCACATATCTATACCTTACACTCTTTTTCCGTTATCTAGTAGAGACAGAAGCACGTGTAGTTGCATGAGAACGACAACATGGAGCCTGTACTCTTCAGACACGTCTTGTTTTATATCAAAAGGGGCATCACAAGAGGGGTACGAAGAACTATGAAGCTTGAATAAATTCTGTAGGAAAATAATTTATAGAACTTAGCGCATTAAAGTATGCTAAAATACGTATATGTTGTAGTGAACCAAAAATATATCTGCATTTGCTTAAGGATGGATTCTTAATTTAAGGAGGTCTGGAACACATTTTAAAATAATTTTTACTTTCCTCTATCTTTACAAGAAGAAAGTATTGGATTCATGAAAATTTTCGACTTCCGGTTTTCGACGGATTTATACGTTTTAGAAGGTCCTGAACACGTTTTGACTATTTTTAGAAAATGTCTGTCTGTGAGTCTGTCCGTCTGTCTGTCTGTCTGTCTGTCTGTATGTATGTCTGTCTGTATGTGACACAAAATTTGTGGGCGCTCTATCTCAAGAACTAATGCTCGAAATTTAATAAAATTTTATATTCAGTTAGACCTTGATATGAATTAGTGCCTATTGGTTTTTGGTGAAAATTGGCCAGCAGGTGGCGCTACTATACTACGTTTTTCATGATTTTCAAGATTGCTATATCTCAAGAACTAATGCACAGAATTTCACCAAACTTCAGATTATGTGACCCCTTGATATACATAGACGCTGAATAAGTTTTGGTGTAAATTGGCCAGCAGGTGGCGCTGCTATGCCACGTTTTTCATGATTTTCATGATAGCTATATCTCAAGAACTAATGCACAGAATTTCACCAAACTTCAGATTCCGCGATACCTTGAGATACATAGCCGCTGATAAGGTTTTGGTGTGAACTACCTTATAGATGGCGCTGCTATGCTACATTTTACACGATTTTTACGATAGGTATATCTCAAGAACTAATGCAGAGAATTTCATCAAATTTTAGATTCTGTTACACTAGAATATATAACATAATTAGACGCTGATTACATTTTGGTATTAACCTTGCAACAGGTGGTGCAGCTATGCTGCATTTTGATTTTTCCGATAGCTATATCTCAACAAACAACGCACAGAATTTCATCAAACTTCAGATTTTGTTACAAAATGACATATAACATATTTACACGATGATTACGTTTTGTTATAAATCCTTCAACTCATGGTGCTGCTGTGCTATATTTTACATGTTTTTTTTTTTAACTAGCTATATCTCAAGAACTAATGCACAGAATTTCATGGAACTTCAGATTCTTTTACACCATAATATAATTAGGCGCTTTTTTACGTTTTGGCATAAATTCTCCAAGATATGGTGTTGCTGTGCTACGTTTTGCAGATTTTTTGTTATAACTATATCTCAAGAACTAATGGACGAAATTCCATAAAATTTCAGATTCTGTTAGGTCTTGACATAAATAGATGCTTATTAGGTTTTAGTATAAATTACCCAACATGAGGCACTACTAAGCTCATTTTCTCAAAATATTAATTAAATTTTGCGTTTTAGGCTATTCGGATACCAGAATCTCATTAGGCTAAGTCAAATGTTCGAGGAAATTCGATAGTGGGTAACTTTGGTGTCACCACGTTTTTTTTTTTTTTAAATATTAAAATGTACTTATGAGATAGAAGAAAGTTTTGGGATTGACACATCCAACTAGTTTATTTATCGAGTTAAAATTTTGAATTTTTTTTTGTGCTGGTTAAACATATTATTTGTAAACAAAATCACATAATTAAACTTCTCACAGTTAAAAAAAAAATAAAAAATTATTAAAAAAGTGGGTAATTTAAAATCGTTATAACTCGCAATATTATTTGTATAATTTTATTTATTTTTTCTTTAAAGAAGCGGAAATATATATGCCTAGTTTTGATTCAGCATTTAAAAAAATATTAATTTGAATAAAAATTAAAAATATTTAAAGTAAAAATTTGAAAAAAGGATTGTAACTAAATATATATATATATATATATATATATATATATATATATATATATATATATATATATATATATATATATACAGGGTGTCCCTGAACAAATGGTATATACGCCAGTGGGTGATAGAACACATCAAGACGAGTAATAGTAAATAGGAAACCAAGGGTCCCAAACGTTTTCCAAAGGAGATATCCGCCATTAAAGTTTGGGGTCCAAAATTTCAAATACACATAAAAAACGGAAAAATTGGTCGATTGATTTGCGGGTTTCACTAAAACTATTCTTTATGTTGGTATTTTCTTGAAAATAAATTATAAAGATAAATTTCGAAAAATGTCAATAGAGGGCGCTTTAGACTTTGAAGTAATGAAAAGCTATTTTTTGCCGCGAATTTTTGCATCTAATTAAATGATTTCGTAAGCTTAGACTTAAATTTTGAGCTCAAAATCTGAATAGTTTTGAGTGGTTAAATAGCACAAACTTAACTGTGTTTAGAGGGTTTAAATTTCAAATGATTATAAAAAACGGAAAAATTGGTCGATTGATTTGCGGTCTTCACTAAAACTATTCCTTATGTCGGTATTTTATTGAAAATGAATTATAAAGATAAATTTCAAAAAATGCCGATAGAGGGCGCTTTAGACTTTGGAGTAACAAACAACTACTTTTTACGTTATTTTTTGCATCTTATTAAATGTTTTCGTAAACTTAGACTTAAACTTAAATTTTGAGCTCAAAATCTGAATAATTGGGAGTCGTTAAGTAGCACAAACTGAACTGTGTTCAGAGGGTTCAAATTTCAAATGATTATAAAAAAAAAGGAAAAGTTGGTCGATTCGTTTGCGGTTTAAAATAAAACTATTCTTTAAGTCAGTATCGTCTTAAAAATAAATTTTAAAGATAAATTTCAAAAAATTCCTTTAGAGGGCGCCTTCAACTTCAGAGTAACCAACAACTAATTTTAACCGTTATTTTTTGTATCTAATTAAATGTTTTCCAAAACTTATTGAATGTTTTCGAAATATTAGATTTAAACTTAAATTTTGAACTCAAATTCTGAATCGTTGGGAGGGGTTAAGAAGCGCAAACTGAAATGTGTTCAGGAGTTGAAATTTAACCCCCTCCCCCCGCCCATCGAACCCAGTTCACTTTTGCGCTACTTAACACTAGAACCGCGGCGACGGGTCATTTTGACCCGTATTATATGGAGCGATGTCGATTCGAACCAGGAAACTCTAAATAAAATAAGCTAAATATGTGCTGAGCAAAAATATTTCCTATAAATAATTTAAACAGTTTTAAATGAAAATTCCGATGAGAAATATTTTTATAAAACTTGAATGAATTTTCCCGCGGTTTTAGTGTTAAACACTCGCAACGATTCAGAATTTGATCTCAAAATTTAAATCTAAGCATTTGAAAGCATTTAATGAGATTTACAAAAAAAATAACGGTTAAAAATAGTTGTACGCTACTCCAATGTCAAAGGCGCCCTCTATCGGCATTTTGTGAAATTTATCTTTAAAATTTATTTTCCAGAAAACACTGATTTAAAGAGTAGTTTTAGCAAAACCCGCAAACGAATCGACTAATTTTTCCTTTTTTTTTTTTTTTTTTTTTTTTTTTTTTTTTTTTTTTAATTTTTATTATTTTTATTTTTTTATAATCGTTTGAAATTTAAACCTCTAACACAGTTCAGTTTGTGTTACTTAACCACTCCCAACTATTCAGATTTTGAGCTCAAAATTTAAGTTTAAGTCTAAGTTTACGAAAACATTTAATCAGATGCAAAAAATAACGTAAAAAATAGTTGTTCGTCACTCCAAAGTCTAAAGCGCCTTCTATCGGCATTTTTGGAAATTTATCTTTATAATTCATTTTTAATAAAATACCGACATAAAAAATAGTTTTAGTGAAAACCGCAAATCAATCGACCAAATTTTCCCTTTATTATAATCATTTGAAATTTAAACCCTCTGAACACAGTTAAGTTTGTGCTACTTAACCACTCCCAACTATTCAGATTTTGAGTTCAAAATTTAAGTCCAAGCTTACGAAGCCATTAAATGAGATGCAAAAAATCACGGCAAAAAATAGTTTTTCATTACTTCAAAGTCTAAAGCGCCCTCTAACGGCATTTTTCGAAATTTATCTTTATAATTTATTTTCGAGAAAATACCTACATAAAGAATAGTTTTAGTGAAAACCGCAGATCAATCGACCAATTTTTTCCGTTTTTTATGTGTATTTGAAATTTTGGACCCCAAACTTTAATGGCGGATATCTCCTTTGGAAAACGTCTAGGACCCTTGGTTTCCTATTTACTATTACTCGTCTTGATGTGTTCTATCACCCCGTAGCGTATATATCATTTGTTTAGGGACACCCTGTATATATATACATATGTATATATATATATATAGTCCAAAAATTTTAAAGTTTTGAGTGAACTTAAGTTCACGAAAACCACCGCTGATGAGATCCACAGCCTTTTTTTATATTGTCTTTATACTGTTTTTCTTACTCGTTTTTATTTCCTTTAAAGTTTAAAAGTTTGATATCATTTTTCATTATGGCACGGGACTTTGGATCTGCCGTTACACATTATTCTTAAAGTGCTATATATATATATATATATATATATATAATACCATTAAAAGTAGACAAGATTCACCAACGGATTTTATCAATAAAACAATAAACCAAAACGAAGAATTAAATTGAATTTTAGTAAACAATATTAACCATTTGAAATTAACCATTGAATTTAATAACTTATAGCACATTGAACATGGAAGGAAAAAAAGAATAATATGAATACAATTGAAATTTGTAGAACGAAAGCAGAATCTTCAGGTCCCAAATACTTTGGAACTACAAATGGAGTGTGTGGTTTCATCTTCGTATTTGCCATGAAAAAGCAAAACAATACGAATTTGGGACTACCATCACACAAAAACCAAATTATTAAACAAGGAACAAAGATATTTTACAAAAAGGAGTTGAAAGTAAGTAAAAATAATAGTTATCCATAACAAACAAAAAAGATAAAGCTGAATGGAAATATAATTGAACCGGAAAAAATAATAATCGATATTAACATAAAATTAAATTAATAAAATGATTAAAATTAGAATTAAGAGATAACATTCATATTAACATATAACTTAAAATACATTATTGTTACTTTAATCAGTAACATTTATTGTGACTTTACATGGTAAAAACTCATTATCTTAATGTAGGATAAAAAAAAATAATAATAATAATAATAACAATAAAAAAAAATAAATAAAAAAATAATAATAGTAATAATATTATTAATAATAATACCAAAAATTATATCAATAACATTAAAAATAATTTGATATTTAAAATATAGCTATTTAACTATAGATATAACTAGACGAATATCCATATATTGGTGTAAATTAAACAGTTTAAAAATTATGTTAAAATAAATAACCCACTCTCATTTTTTTTTTTTAAATAAATAATTAACCTTTGCGTTTTTATCCAGACAACACCACCCTCCACCGTACTCTAACATCTACCCACCCAACCAACCTATATATATATTTTTTTATTACTTTTTAACATTTTTAATTTTTTATTATTATTTTTATGTTTTATAATTTTTTTATACATTTTTTATGCAAAGAATTAATTATAAGATCATGTAATATCTAATTATAAATTAAAGAATATATGAATTTTTTAGGATAACCATTATTTATAGCATCATATACAAGCTTTTTAATATTAGTATTAATTAAATGGGAAGAACATAGACATTTTATTCTATATAAATGGTTAAGTATTATATTACGATATACAGAATTATGAAGACATGATTTAAAATTAGTAAAAGTAATAACTTTAAAATTAAATTCTTTCCTTTTGTCATAAATATCAGTTATAAATTTGTTCTCTTTTAATATAATTTTAATATCTAAGAAATTGATTGTATTATTAAAAAGTAGGTTTTTTGAAAGTTCTAGATTAGAAGGATAATCAACAGGGAATTGAGATATACAGGTGTTATCAGTATCAATTAAAATTACATCATCTATATATCGATATAAATGTATTGTATTATTTAAATAATGACGTTCATAATAATATAAGTATAAGTCAGATAATACACTAGATGTACTACCACCTTGTGGTATACCAACATTTTGAATATATATATTGTTATCATGCATGATAAAATTATTATATATATATATATATATATATATATATATATATTTGCTGAATAAAAATTAAAGTGCAACAATTGAAAAAGACATGCTCCAAATTTGAACTAGTTAGCTTTAACGGTTTTTGAATTATAACAATTTAAATACCAGAAATCGTGAAAACTCATCATTAGGAAAACATATTTTAACAATAAGCAAAAGAGTTCAGGGCCAGTATTGCTAAGTGCAGGGCTGGCCACAGTCGACTGTTTATTTATTCTATTGCGCATCATTAGCAAAAAAAATCACTTACTCTTTGAGAACTTTTTTTTTTTTTTGTCCAAAGTTTTGTGTCAAAGGTTCAAGTGTAGATAATCAGTCTGAACTTAATACAGACTTGCGAATAGAAGTATTATCTTGAAGGAATACCAAATTCTAAACCATAACCTCATCTTTAACTGGAATTAAATTATTTCCAACAACACCGTAACAGTTAAAGGAGTTTGTCGTTGTCTCGGTGAAAACCAAACATATTTTTCTTTTACATTAAAGCCTGTCCAATTTACGACTGAGTCCCCCCCGCCCTTGCGCACGTTTTAAAAGCAGATGTTGCTCACTTCGTAAATCATACTAGTAATATCTTAAATCATATGTACAATAAAGTATGACTATTTTTTCAATATTAGAAACCATTCTGCGCCACAGTTTAAATTTAAACACATGGGAAGATGCGTATTTTAGATTTGCATCAATATGATGTTTTTTGTAGTTTTGATTTTATTTTAATTTAGCATAATTCAAGAAATCGTCATTTTTTAACACATTTCTAACTGTTCTGGCCGTTACTGAGAGTTCTTGAGCTGATTTTATAGTAGAAGAATGCCGCAATTTCCTGCGTATAATCCGCGGATCAAACAATTCTTTTTCGACCCAGAAATTTTATTTAGTAATTGAAGTCAAATATTTATTGCGATCTACGAAGTTGCATTTTATTTAAATAAATTTCTGGGTCAAAAAATGATTGTTTGATCCGCGGATTATACGTAGGAAATTACGGTAAGCATGATCTTGAAGCTCCATTCTAATAGCATACCGTTTACATCCTACTGAAAGTTAGATATTTACCCGTTTCTTTTAGTTAGAATATAATTTAATAGATCATAAAGAAAATTGAGCACAAAATTTTTAAATTTACTTATTTTTAAGGCAATTTGCTTTTCAGTCAAGCCGCACTCCGAAAAATCCCTTATTTTTCAATGACTGAAGAGTCAATGATTTCCCGTGGATCATGCTCAAAGCAGCAGTTGCATATCCCAAAATTTTAATTACCGTAATTTCGGGTGTATAAGCCGCGGATCAAACAATTCTTTTTGGACCCAGAAATTTTATTTAGTGATTGAAGACAAATATTTACGGCGATCTAACTAGTTATATTTTTTTCTTAAAAAATTCTGGGTCGAAAAAGAATTGTTTGATCTGCGGCTTATACACCCGAAATTACGGTAAGTGATTGATAACTCATAAACATCATTACACATTAGTCTCACATAAAATACTATACTCAGGATGTCATCTCATTATGCTAGATTTAAAAGAAGGTCTTGGTCCTAAACTTCTTTCCATTTGTTAATATTACAAGACATTATTTGTTGTAGAAATAAATAGTGTTTAACTTTTACAATTGAATTAAATTCACATATTATATCAGATATTTTTATTGAAATTCAAGATATATAATCCTTTTCGGAATTTTATTCCAGCACTGTAATGAAATTATCCAGCACTGTATTATTTTAAAGTAAAACTGAGTATATAGAAAAGATACTTGGCGCTGTGCAATATACTGTAATTTTGGGTGTATAAGCCGCGGATCAAACAATTCTTTTTGGACCCAGAAATCTTATTTAGTGATTGAAGACAAATATTTACGGCGATCTAACTAGTTATATTTGTTTCTTAAAAAATTCTGGGTCGAAAAAGAATTGTTTGATCTGCGGCTTATACACCC
This sequence comes from Maratus speculifer, assembly GCA_964019185.1. NCBI lineage: Eukaryota > Metazoa > Arthropoda > Arachnida > Araneae > Salticidae > Maratus > Maratus speculifer. The sequence continues at coordinate 308,011,420 of OZ025293.1, read as the reverse complement.
GAAATTACGGTAAGTAAATAAAACAACGTTTAACTCGCTAAGGTGTTCGGGTCTATTTCGACCTAAAAGCCATATTCAGAGTTTTTGAGTCTGCAGCTTTTTGCACACACAACTATTTTAGAGAAATTGTTTTTCTGCTAAATTGCTCAAATGTTCCAATTAAATAAGAGAACATTTTCACAATTAACCCTTCGGTCTCCGGTGTCTCTTACAGAAATTTTGCACAGCACCACTTTTTTAAAAGAAGTTTCCTTCAAGTACACAATTTTAAAAATGCTCTGACTAAATAAGGCAAATTTTATTTTCCTTTATTACTGATGACAAAAACGAATTTTGCAAGGAAAGATTATGTCTCCGCAGCGGTGACAACGGAGTGCCAAGGGTTAAAATACTAGTTGGAAACTTGGAAGATCTGCATACTTGAATTAATGTACATTCAAAGTAAACACCACGGGAAAGTTAAAGCACCAAAATATTTACCATCTATTGTATACTATATGCTATATGCTACCTAAACGAGAATGCGACAGTTGTTAAAACTCATGGTTCTCTAAACATTGTTTCGTTTAGTTATACAACTGAGTGTTTACATATTGTTGAAAAACATGTGTGAATAATTTTTTGTATTGGGTTGGAAACTAAGTTCCCGCAGTTTTTTTAAATAGAAGTTTTCTACCAGAATCTATATTTTGTTTTTTGGATACTAGAGCTAATTTGTGTTGAAATTCAGATTTATAAAATGGAGTGTCAAGTTGCGAAAAAGGAACATTTTCGACACCTCCTTCTCTTTGCTTTCAATCAAGGTTGTAAGGCCGCAAAAGCTGCTCGTGACATTTGTGCTGTGTATGGCGAGGGTGCGATAGCTGAAAGAACCTCCCATGATTGGTATGCCAAGTTCAAAAATGGAAATTTTGACATCAAAGACGCACCTCGTTCTGGCCGTCCAGTTGAGTTCGATGAGGAGCGATTAAACCAACATTTGCACGAAAATTCGCGTCAAACGACAAGAGAACTGGCAAAGAAAATGAAATTCTCTCACACTGCTATAGTGAAGCATCTTCACTCGATGGGAAAAGTTCAGAAGTTTGGAGCATGGGTTCCGCATGTTTTAAGTGACAACAACAAGAATCAACGAGCCGCAATCTCCGCTGGTTTGCTTGCTCGTCACCGCTCAACTCATGGAAACAAGCAACGATTTCTTTACCGAATCTTTACTGGCGATGGAAAATGGTGCCTGTGCATTAATATGAAGCAACGCAAGGAATGGCTCAGCCCTGGTAAATTACCAACACCGCGTGTAAAACAAGATCTTCACCCACGTAAAACGATGTTGTGCGTATGGTGGGACTGGGAAGACATTATCCATTACGAACTGCTTGAACGGAACCAAACAGTCAACGCGGAACTCTATGTTCGACAAATGGAAAAACTCAACGTAGCTATTCAACAGAAAAGACCTAATCGGCAGCATGGAGTCCTTTTGCTGCACGACAACGCCCGTCCTCAAATCGCCAATATGACCAAGGAAGCCATTCAAACGCATGGGTGGGAAGTACTGTCGCACCCGCCGTACTCTCCTGATTTGGCACCAACGGATTTCCATCTCTTTCGATCTCTATCAAACGCTATGCGCGGAGTTTCGTTCAATACTGATGCAGACTTGAAAGCTTGGTTGGATGAATTTTTCGAGTCGAAACCAGGGGATTTCTACCAACGAGGTATTGAAAATCTTGTTGAACGTTGGGAAGAAGTTGTAAACAACAAGGGAGAATACATTGTTGATTAATTATTTGTTATTTTTTATTGAAAAATAAACTTTGAAATAATTTTTAAAAAACGGCGGAAACTTAGTTGCCAACCCAGTTGGCATTCCATAGTTGACATTCCACTTAAACCCTTTCGACTCGGGTGTCACTTACACAAATTTTATTTGGTTTACACCACTTTAAAAAAAAAGTTTCCTTCAAGTACACAATTTCAAAAATGCTGTAATTAAATAAGGCAAATTTTATTTTCCTTTATTACTGGTGCCAAAAACAAATTTTGCAAAGAAAGATGGTGTCGAGTTAGGCTGGACATACGAATGCAAAGAGTTAATGATCTGAAATTTAACATAAATTAACTCGATCAAAAAAAAAATGTAAATTTGGCAGAACAAAAACATATTTAAAAAACACGGCGGGAACTTCGTTGCCAACCCACTTGCTACTTTATCGCTGACATTACATTTTAACAATCAGCATTTTAACATGAATTAGGTCGATCAAAAAAACAGAGTATAGATTCCGGTAGAAAAATTGTCTTTAAACAAACGGCGGGAACTTAGTTTCCAACCCAATAGATTGTACAGTCGCTGTATAAATAAGAATAATAATGAAATAATGAAAGGATAATCATGAATAAGGATAATAATAAATAATAATGAAAAAAAAGGTGAAGTTCTTGTATTTTATATTTTTGCTTGTAGTCTCATTAATGATAGCAATAACTTTGTAACAGCATTTTTTTTTTTTTTTTTTTTTTTTTTTTTTTTTTTTTTTTACAAAATTACAGTTTTATTTATATGCGGTAAAAATACGTGTTATACGAGGCACGAACTCTTATTTTCCACAAAATATCACTACAATAGAAAATGTTTTCTTAGAAAATGATACTATGATTATTGAGAATCAATATATGAAGTTTCAGACATTGGGGACAGTTAGAATAAGCGCTAATTGAACATTTTCTAATTATTTCCGAAATTTTAGACACTGTTGTGCATTTTAAAAGCGATTATATCAAAATTCCTTTAAGATAATTTTGGACCAATTCAACAGTTTAAGTGCTTAAATTTTTTAAATCTGGATTCAATGTTTAAAAAATGTAGAAAAAATTATTTGGAATAAAAAAATAGAAAATTCTATGCTAGTTAATACTATAAATGCTATAATACTAGTTCATTTTGTACAGGTATTGGAAATTTTAATGGAAACTTCTATATAGGTAATACTGCGTAATATTTTATAAAACTGGGATTTATATTAAAAAAAAAAAAAAAAAAAAAAAAAACCTTTCCCGAGCTTTTTAGTTCATGCTGTTTAGCCTTTTTGCTAGAGATCTGTAGAAATTTAAATGATGCGAAAATATTAAAAATTGACTTAGTAGAAGATAAAAAATTAAATATTAAGCTCAATTATGGAAAAATTTCTGTTGATAACGCTTTCTTCTTTAATTGTCGCAAATAAGATGCGGACGATTAAAAACTGCAAACAGGAAATATTTAAAAGAAAAGTTTCGGATTAGCCTGCGACAAAAACCTATGCAGCTTTCGAAAAGCGCAGGAAAGAAAGTGAGCTAACATGACACAGGTGGTAAATAAAACGTGCTTTTAACGAAAAGTAATTCTGTTAGTTTCAGGTTCTCGCTGACACCTTAATTAACAAATAGATTCATCAAAAGTTACGTAATCAGCATTCCGACTAATCGCTGTTGAATAGAAGTTAGGCTAGATTTCATACTCATATTAAAAAAAATTATTAATTGACAGTGTGGTTAAAGATGTAATTAAGCAGTAAGTTGCCTTCCTCATCTACGATGATATTGGTATCGGGTTAGTTGAACTGAATAGCTTGAAGATGCTGTTAAAATATTAGCTGTAGAACATGTTTGTTTGACAATGCGATTTTAACTGTAATTGAATAATTTGAAGACGATGCTAATACTTTAGCAATAGAGGATATTGTTTCCAGTGAGTAATTTTATCCGTGATTGAACTTTTTAGACACACAAGCATGAGAAAGGTTTGGAATGGTTGCATGTTTGTGGCTAATTTTTTACATACTTATAATTAAACGTTACTACTCCACTACAACAAACAAAAATTACTGTATTTCTAACTGAGCGAAAAATTGCCCAGGCCGGGAATCGAACCCAAATACTTGGCTTACAAAGCTAATGCTTTACCGTTTAAGTTAACTGGGCTTGACAGCCGGCGAGCATTTCTCGCTCAGATAACCTTATTGGCCACAACATCTGATCTGTAATTTAGACAGCTCAACAGAATAAACCGCAGGTAAAGGAACTCCATATGACGATGGGTACGTAGATATACTATTATTTTAACACAATCAAACTGATTGGTAAATTTATCATACGAATTGAATATTTCCAACTGAGCGAAAAATTGCCCAGGCCGGGAATCGAACCCAGATACTTGGCTTTACCTGCGGTTTATTCTGTTAAGCTGTCTAAATGACAGACCAAATGTTGTGACCAATAAGGTTATCTGAGCGAGAAATGCTCGCCGGCTGTCGGGCCCAGTTAGCTTAAACGGTAAAGCATTGGCCTAGTAAACCAAGTATCTAGGTTCGATTCCCGGCTGGGCAATTTTTCGCTCAGTTGGAAATATTCAATTCGTATGATAAAATTACCAATCAGTTTGATTGTGTTAAAATAATAGTAAAAATTACTGTAACACAACTGAATAAAATTTTCATGGAAGAACTGCAAAGTGACACAAGAGAAAAGAAAACAGGAGTTGTTTTTCTTTGTTGCTACTGAGCTGAGGCCATGTGCCTGGGTATGAGCCAAGGTGTGCCGTGAAGCGAGAGCCTGTTGTCAGTTCGGGTGTGCCATTTGGAGGCAGTGGAGAAAGGAAACACGTTATTGGCACATGATCAAAAACGAAGGAATTCCTCATTTTTAATGACGCAGATAGCTTTGAACTTTTCAAATGCAACAAATTTTGACATGAACAAAAAGGTTTATCTGAAAAAAGTATATGTATTCAGTAAAATCTCCGTAGCACAAAATCATTCATACAAGGACATATATTGTGTAACATTTGTTTTAGATTTACATGATGAAACACATGTGAATAATAATATGCCAAGAGTTCTATGCGAAGACAAGACCTTTTACAATGATTATCATCGTACGATATGTTATACGCGATGTTCTACTAGCTGCATCACATTAAACTACAATTTACAATAAATAATTCCCTATTAATACGGTATATGTCAAATTTTAATATGTTACCATTATTTTTACCAATTTTTGTCGGAACTAAAATAATTCTTGAAAGTAATTAAAAATTTCTTTTAATTTCTGTTAAAAATTTAAAAGTTATACTCTTCCTATTTTTCCTAACAGTAATTTCAAGGAATATATAATTTCAAAAATGTTTTTCGAAAAAATAAATAAATAAATAAATAAATAAAACGTAAATTGTAACACGTCTAAATGTAAATTGCAATTGGAGCTATAGGAAAGGTTTATTCTGAAGAAGACTACAATGTGGCTGAGATTTGTTGGTGCTTTATATTATATGTTTTATCAACGTCTTTAAGTAAACTTCATAGTGGATATTTCAAAGTTCGTGATTAAAATTATATCTGTAGATAAGTATATGTATTTATAACTCTTTTCAAAAGGAATCGATTTAAAAAATCTTGAGAATCCACATCGTCTGAGAAATCATGTGATATGAGAATTTATTCATTATACAAGGACATACACTATGTAACATTTCTTTTAAATTTAATGCTGTTCTCAGCTGCTCTACTCAACAAGCGCAAAACGTTTTGACATATTTGCACATTCATTTTTTAATGGAAAAATATAAAATTGGAAGGCCTGACTATAGAAACGAATTGGAATCGAACTGTGTTTTCGATGTTTTGATAAATAAATTACCTATTGAGTTATAAGCGATTTTGATCACTCGACAAAGACGTTTTTCACCTTTCCTTGAGTGATTATTCTTCTTCTGTAGAAATTTGGTTCAAAAGGCACACTTTAACAATATTTTCTAAAAAATCTATTAAGTAAAAAAAAAAAAAAAAAAAAAAAAATTACCGTGCAGTATTGCTAGCGGATTACTTTTTTTTTTCAAATTAAGATTTCTTAATTGGCACCACATTTTGCAAATAGTAAAATGCGCTATTTTTAATGGCAAATTAATTAAGACGAAAACAAAGAGAATTTCACCATCTTAGAAAAGGTGTGTCAATCAAGAAATCTAAATGTTAAAAGAGTAGCTCACTGACAACACTGAAGCGGTGCACAATAGATAATTCCCTGTTAACCCATTACCCGCTGCCGTTGCCTTGACGCGACAGTAAAATTAAATGGCCATGCTTAAATTTACTATCAAGATACCGCTATTTTTAACTTAAAAAATGATATATTTAATAACAGAAAATTTGATCATTAACTAAATTAAAATTGAAGATTTTCTTTCAAAATTTGTGGTGACGAAAGTTTTTCTTCAAAAAAGTTGAATATCCTTATATTACAGTTTCGGCGGTTAATGGGTTAGTATGGTATTTATTTACTTGTTCTGATTTACCATTATTTCTCCAGATTTTGGTCAAAGGTCATTCTCTAAAGCAATTTTGAGCAGATACCTCAGAAACTACTTGGTGGTATGAGAAGTAATTTTTGATTCACATATTTGAAGGATCTAAAAACCGATTTATGTTTTAAAAAATTGTTGGTTATGATATATATATTACAAATTTAAAAATTTTTTCGCCAAAACTAACCTTTATACTATCTTAATTTTCTTATAATAATATTCCGTACTTACTTCAAATTATTAAATTAAAATCTTGTTTTTAGATCTAATCTGTTAATCTTTATGCAGACTATATAAATTCTTAATTTGCCTAATTTTAATTTGCAAATTCTTAATTTGCCTAATTCTTAATTTTAAGTCTAACTATATTTGCTCATTTATTTAACATTAGTATTATTCTATTTAGTCAGCAGATATTTATTTGATAACAGTTATAAAATCTGATGATTCTACTCAAACCTGTAACATAATATATGATTTTCAGTGATTGTGAAAACTACAGATATTAAAAGTTTTTCAAAAAAAGCAAACTATTGTTATTTCCATTTCTCAATTAGGAATGACACCTTTTATTCCTATTTGTTTTTATTATTAAAGTTTATAAACCATGTGTAAATAAAACATTATTCTACATTTGGCATTTGAAAACTTATAACCAAATTTGACAATTTTGTAAAAGAGTATCAGAGAGGAATTATTGTAAGGAAATACTGGTTGAGAGTCCATTTTCTAAATAGTTAGATTTAATTTTATTTGGATTTTGGAATTATTATTATTTTTTTTATGTATACTTTCGGCTAGCAAAAAATACTTTCTTATGCTATTAGAAGATAAGAAAATTATTTAGTTGCTATGTAATTATTTTTATCCTCAACCAATATTTTTCCTATCAATAATAAACAAATTGTGATATTTTCTGTTGATTATACTCTTCTTTTACTATTATTATTATTATTATGAGTTCTTTAATGAAGTTTAGTATTAATTATACTCTTAGTGAGAAATATTAGGATATAGAGTCTTATTATGCTACTTATTGTTGTTATTATTATTTAAATTTTTCTATATTATTTATTATTAATGTTTTGAAGTGATACTATTTATTATTGAAAATTTGATATATTATGAAAAGATGTTGGAATCCAACAAAAGACTTATTTAATGAACTATATCACTGAAAAAATTTAGTTGACTATTGAAGAGATACTGTTTAATAGACTGGATCCGGAGGACTTTTATTTAGAGAACTTTCTTTAGTGGACTTTTGATTAAGTTATTGAAATTCTATAAAATCCCATGAAGGAGATTTCTTAATGTTTTTATTGTATTTTTAATATTTCTTTCTTATCAATATTTATAACTTATCTACTTTTATTGTATGTATTATCTCCTATGCACTTACAAAAAGTAAGTGATATTGTAACATTATTGTATTTCTTTCAGGGAAATGCTCCTACCTAAATTCAATTCAATTTTCTCTTAACTATTTTTTTTATCGCTAATATTTTTTATATTGCGTTAATTTTCTTTTCTTACGTCTCTTGGCTTACTGAGTTTGACAGTTTCATTCCAAAATTTAACTTTTCTAAATTATTATATTTCTGTTGTCTGAATTTGCAGTTTTATTAAACTATCAATTTCATACAAAGTTTTGGGGAGGGGGGATAATATTACAAATTTTAAATTTTTTTCACCAAAACTAACATTTATACTATCTTAATTTTCTTATAATAATATTCCGTACTTACTTCAAATTATTAGATTAAAATCTTGTTTCTAGATCTAATCTGTTAATCTTTATGCAGAAGATATAAATTCTTAATTTGCCTTAAAAAACATTATTCCAGTATGCGTAAATTTAAAAAGATGGCTCTAAATTAAAAATATTCTTAATTAAACTTTATTTCTTAATATTTCAAATAAAACTCATTTCTTCTATGTTTTTATCAACCCTTTTTAAAAAAAGTCTTATTAAATTTATTCCAAAACCATACCTTTCAAAAAATATCATTATTTTATTTTATCTATTTATTTATTTTCCTTCCGTCAACCTTTGATAGTGTGCATATAAATAAATTCATTTCTTTTTCTCTTAAAATTAATCATCTATAAAAATCGTCTGCCTAAGAAATTCTGAGTCGACTATAAATTGGTTAAATAATATTTTTTTTTACATAAAATTATCGTCTGTGGGAAATAGTCTCGTAGCTGGACAAGAATTCTGTTTACATAAAAGAATGATGGTTTGAGGTTAGAGAATGTTTTAGAATTTTCTTTTTAGATTTAAAAGAGGAAGCTCGAGAGGTGGTAAGAGAGATGAGAAGAAGGATTTTTGGGTGCGCTATTGCATGAGTACGATTTGATGTAGTAAAGCATGGAATATTTTTTGGATGTTTCGGTAAAATATCGTCTGCAACAGGAGCTTTTCCCTCTATTATAGCTACAGTTTAATAAAATGAACTTGCAGCAGCCAAGGAGTGATTATTTTGACCTTCTACATTTATTTATTTTGTTTTTTTCTCGCTGGCCATGACTTCTGAGCAGGGCGGAGGAAACCTGGCGATGATGTTTCTGCCCCCCTAACTTCAAAATGTCACATATATATATATTGATTAATTTAAGGAAATAATTTTTTCGATGGTAATATAAAGAAAAATATGATTTAAAATATACATCGATCTTATTTTTATAAGCAAAACATTACATATTTATTTGAGTACAGTATAGGGATATAGACATCATGCATTGTTTTTATCATTTTGGTATTTCTCAGTACACTGAAAAAATACACTGATAAAAATAGCTGTTGCTTTACAGTACTTCACTGCATATTTTACTGTGAATTGCTGCATTTTTGTAAGTATTGCATTTACCCGCTAAATATCAGTCTTTGCCAATAACAATCCGTTATCGACCGTAACTGATTATTTTTTTAGTATCATTCTTGATTTAACAGCCATTTACAGCCAAGACCGAATCGTATTCAGGCTTTTACGGTCTTTAACAGCGAGTCACGTACTATTCCAATAGATCACTGTTATTCGCGACCACAAACTGCGATCGTAACAGCCAACCACAGTCGTTAATGAAATAGCGCAGAATTCATGCAACACAACACAACAACGACATCACGATGTCGCAGCGGGAATACAAATACGGCAAATAATTTTATTCTGTTCGCTTTCTCTATTTAGTTTATCACTTATCCAATTTGTAGAATTTGATTGTGCATTAGTAGCCAAGCAAATATGTCCGCAGAATGCAATATATGCTGTTTAATTTTCCCTACAGGTAAAGGATATTTATCTCATCTCCAAATTCATTCACATGTTGCAAACGTAAAATTTAAGTGTTTTTTTCAAATTGTCACCAATCGTGGAAATCGTATTTTTCTTTAAAAACTCACATTACACGGTTTCACAAACATGAGGTAGCAAAAATATGTTACGATTTTCAGCAACGTTGCAATATTAAGTGCAATGTAATGTCATGTGATGAAAATTTTGCCCTTCGAAGCGAACTTGTTTCACATTTAAAAAAACACATAAAATGTGGCATAATTGTTGAATGTCCAATCAGTTCTTGCGATAGAAAATTTAGAAATATATCATCATTAATATCTCGCATATCCAGGTATCATGATATTTCTACAATAAAAACTGATCAGGATGAAGATGTAAATCGTATATCTATACCTAATGAGGATGGTAATACAAGTCAGTCTCTTGAAATTCCAATGGAAGAAAGGCACAAAAGTACTCTTCATGATTTAAGTTTGTTTTGCGTAAAATTATTTGTAAAATATCATTCTGAAACTTGGTAAAAACATTGCTCCACGTGTGTGCTTTAAATAATAAAAAAATTGAGAAGTAAAAACTGTTGTTTTAAAATCTTACACTTAAGGTGTCACTAACCAAATAATGATCATTTTAGAATCTGTAACTATTCCTAATTTAAGAAATAATGGTTAAAATAAAATTTTCTAAAATCTAAATTAATGTAAATGTATATTTAAATTTTCTTTGGCATTAATTTTTTAGGAATTCATCCCCAAACCCCTCCCCTCCCCTCCCCCCCCAAAAAAAATATACAATTGGAAAAACTTTTACACTGAAAAATAAAATAAAATAATTAAGGAATGTAATGTATAATTATAAAATACCTTAAATGCAATACATATAAATGAGGATTTACGTTACATATAGGGGAGAGTGGGGTGGAATGGGACAGTGGGACGAATGTGACAGTAGGCTTTTCTCTTTATGTATCATTCTAAATATTTCACCAATCGCACATTAGATGAAGCAATAGTACCTAAATCTTCAATTGAAAAAAATAGCTGATTGACCCAAGCTTGCAATTGTATAAAGAAAAAGATTATTTCAAGAATCAAAAGTAAATTTACTTCATATAGTTTTTATGCTTTCTGTAAAAATGATTTGTTTATGCATAAATGTAATAGTTCTTCTATTTATGGAATATTATACTGTATATTAACCATAATTTAAACTATGCTTAAAACCAGCATTTCTGTTTATAATAAAAAAAAAAAGGTAGAGAGAGCAATGGAACATGCCAGCAAAGGGGGGGGGGGGGCGGGACAAGTCTTATTCTTACTTTTTAATAAGATGAGCATGAATTGCTATTATGCAAATACTTTTAAAGGATAGTATATTAATTATAGCATTGAAAATATAATCATTTACAACACAATATAAATAAATTGAACGAGTGATTATCATCTCTAACAATCCAGAATTATCTTTTTAGCGATGAAGATGGGTCATTCCACATGAATTCAACCAATGGGTGTTGCATCATAGTCACAGATTTTTTTTAATTTTTATCATAGATAGACACAATAGTGAAACCCTCAAATCTGAAATTTAAAAGTAATTTTCTCAATATTGGCTGAAATATAGCCATTTGAAAACTGACCATTTTTACGAAATGGCGGCCATCTTGGAATTGTATCAGTGTCTAAATATGGCCATAACTTGACAACTAATGGTTCAAATTTTATATATCTGGTACCAATTTGAAGCTATTTGTACAAAGAATGCATATTGCACATCAAAACAATAATAAATTTTTATTTCTTTACTTTTTATTGTGTGCAAAGTGAAAATTTCGCCCCAAAAAAGGGCAGATTGTAATGGCTCATAAAAAAAATGAATCATCATGAATTTTTCTGAAACTTGGTAAAACATTGCTCCATCTGTGTGCTTTAAATAAAATAAAAATTGGAAAGGTAAAATTTGTTGTTTTAAAATAAATGGTTTTTTACACATAAGGTGTCATTAACCAAATAATGATCATTTTAGAATCTGTAAGCATTCCTGATTCAAAAAATAATGGTTAAAATAAAATTTTCTAACATCTAAATTAATGTAAAAGTATATTAAAACCTCATTTGTACTAATTTTGTAGGAATCTGCCTCCCAGCTCCCCTCCCCCCCTCCCCCCCCCAAAAAAAATTAGACAATTGAAAAAATTTTACACTGAAAAAGATAAGAAAATAATTAAGGACTATAATATATAATTATAAAATAACTATAAATGCAATGCATATATATGTATATGATAATTTACTTCACATATAGGGGCGAGTGGGGTGGAATGGGACAGTAGGTGTTTCTCTTTATGTATCATTCTAAATATTTCATCAATCACACATTAGGTGAAGTAATGGTACTCCAATCTTCAGTTAAAAAAAGTAGCTGATAAGCTTGCAATTATATAAAAAAAAAGATTATTTCAAAAATCAAAAGTAAATTTAGTTCATATACTTTTTACGCTTTCTCTATAATGGTTTGATTATGCATAGATATAACAGTTTCTCTATATATGGAACATTATATTGTAAAATTAGAGAGGTAAAATTTGTTGTTTTAAAATAAATGGTTTTCTACACATAAGGTGTCATTGACCAAATAATGATTATTTTAAAATTTGTAAATATTCTTAATCTAAGAAATATTGGTTAAAATGAAATTTTCTAGCATCTAATTAAAGTATTGTGTGTATATTATATAATTCAATAAAGAAATATCAATTTGCAGTTATTTACACTAAATATTCATTTTTATAGCACTTTTTATTTCATTTCATTCAAAATATGATAATATAATTCTCAAAACATATTTACATAAATATTTTAAATACCTTACTATGGAATACATGAAAAAAAAGGCACATAATATTTTCTCCAGAAATGTTGAAGAAATACTAGCTGTAAATTACAGAGTTGAATTATTCAATTGTGTAATTTAAATAAAATAAATATGTATAAATGAGTTAATTGAGTTGACATTTGTTATTTTTTGTTCACACTGAGTTAAAATTTACATGGACAAAAATCTAGATACGATGAGACAAAAATAAATAAATAAATAAATAAATAATAACAATAATATAATACAAATCCAGGGCAAAACATTGAATAAGATGAGAAATAAGCCAAAGTTTAAACTTGCACATGGAACAAATCTAGACAAAATAAGAACAAAATATTTACTTACATGCATATAACTTTATAATATAATAGTTTTTTCTTCAGATTTAAGCTAAAAAGGATTTAATCAGTTTTAAAGTTTAAAAATAATATTTGAATTGTACAAATGAGGTTTTGAATATACTTTTACATTAATTTAGATGTTAGAAAATTTTATTTTAACCATTATTTTTTGAATCAGGAATGCTTACAGATTCTAAAATGATCATTATTTGGTTAATGACACCTTATGTGTAAAAAACCATTTATTTAAAAAAAACAAATTTTACCTTTCCAATTTTTATTTTATTTAAAGCACACAGATGGAGCAATGCTTTTACCAAGTTTCAGAAAAATTCATGATGATTCATTTTTTTTATGAGCCATTACACTCTGCCCTTTTTTGGGGTGAAATTTTCACTTTGCACACAATAAAAAGTAAAGAAATAAAAATTTATTATTGTTCTGATGTGCAATATGCATTCTTTGTACAAATAGCTTCAAATTGGTACCAGATATATAAAATTTGAACCATTAGTTGTCAAGTTATGGCCATATTTAGACACTGATACAATTCCAAGATGGCCGCCATTTCGTAAAAATGGTCAGTTTTCAAATGACTATATCTCAGCCAATATTGTCAAATTACTTTTAAATTTCAGATTTGAGGGTTTCGCTACTATATCTGTCTATGATAAAAATTTAAAAAAAATCTGTGACTATGATGCAACAAGTTTTCTTTAAATTGGTTGATTTCACGTGGAATGACCCAGATATTGGAATTTGATGTTGTAGTACAGACATTATCAACCTATAATCTTTGTTAGATTGTAAATATAGCCGACACAAGAATAATTTCTTTCTTATAATACATTGTTTTATAGTTCTGTCATTCCTGCCTGTTAGTGGGGTGGTATGGGACACATTTTTAAATTTACAATTTCTTTAATTATAAAATTGTTTAACTATATTGTTCAAGAACATTAGAAAGTGTTTTATTTTATATTCAAAAAATCAAAATTTTTGTTTTTGTGTCAAACAAAAATGATTTTCTAATTTTTGTAAAAAGTGTCCCATTTCTCCCCACTCTCCCCTATACATAGAACCTATTTAAGACATTTTTTCCAGTTAAAAAATGAACTTTATGTGGCCAAATTTATATAAATGTAATTTATATATATTTTATTTTATTTAAATTACACAATTGAATGAATTCAACTGCGATTTACAGCTAGTATTTCTCCAATATTTCAGTGAAAATATTATGTGGCTTTTTTTTTTAAGTACTCCATTATAGTAAAGTATTTAATGTTTATGTAAATATGTTTTGAGAATTATAGTCTCACATTTTAAATGAAATAAAAAGTAATAAGAATGTATTTATTAAAATACATTCTTATTACTTTGAATGAATGAAATGAAAATTTACTTGTATTTTAATATATGAATATTTAGTATAAATAGCTTTAAAAATGATATTTCTTTAGTGAATTATATACTATACACACAATATATTAATTTAAATGCTAGAAAATTTTATTTTAGCCATTATTTCTAAAATAAGGGATAGTTAGATTCTAAAATAAGCATTATTTGGTTAGTGACACCTTAAGTGTAAAAAATCATTTATTTTAAAACAATAGTTTTTACCTCTCCAATTTTTTTATTATTTAAAGCACACACATGGAGCAATGTTTTTACCAAGTTTTAGAAAAATTCATGATGATTTTTTTTATGGGCCATTACAACGACCCTTTTTTGTGGGTGATATTTCCAGTTTGTACATAATAAAAAATAAAGAAATGAAAATTTACTATTGTTTTGATGTAAAATATGCATTTTTTGTACCAATAGCTTCAAATTGGTACCAGATATATAAAATTTGAGCCATTAGTTGTCAAGTTATGGCCATATTTAGATACTTATAAGATTCCAAGATAGCTGTCATTTCGTAAAAATGGTCAATTTTCAAATGGCTATATCTCAGTCAATATTGTGAAAATTACTTTTAAATTTTAGATTTGAGGGTTTCACTACTATGTCTGTCTTTGATAAAAATTTAAAAAATCTGACTATGATGCAACAAGTTTTCTTTAAATTGGTTGATTTCACGTGGAATGACCCACCTTACTTTAAAGTTTTCAGTCTTAGTTTGAATAGACTTCTTGTGGCCCTTATTTATTACTGTTTGTATGGAAAAATTTTATTTCTTGTGCTCTAGTATCTACTATATATATTTTTTAAAGGATGATGGTTATGATTCGGAGTCAAAATGCATCCTTTGCTGGGGAAATTCCCACTTTGCAGATTTTACAAATTTTGTTACTACGGTGGCCATGTGGTTTGGATCATTTTATGTATTCAATCTGAAGTACCCAGAGACATTACAAGCAACTATGGAATTTATTCAAAGGTGAGGATAATGATTTTATAAGACATCTATATGTATTTTATCGTATCATTTGTTCGTTGATGACTTCAGTTAACTATTTGCTGTTTTTTTTTTCAATATTTTACCTTGTACAGAAATGCCCATTGAATAACTGGTATTTTAACGCACCTCTCAACTCCACTATTCTTTCCAGAGCCCAGAGGGCGTTGTTTTCATTGGTTCCTTGCACGGAACATTTTTCTTACCCACCAGAGAGAGATCTGAAAACATGTCGCACCGTTGACATGTAAAATGTTCTACACCTTATCCAAGGTGAATGCTTCCCATGTATGTCTAAAATCTCATCTGTAATCGTGGTATGTTTTGTGTGTGTTTGTTGTGTTTTGTGAAATAAATGTTTGTGACGTTTAGTCTTCGATTCTTCTAATAACCGTCACAGTATGAGACAGCACTGATAGGAGTTTTGTGCTCAGAGTTAATTACTTATAATAAAATCTGAGTAGTAAAAAGTGTAGATAACCAGTCTGGTACAAACCATTCTGGTTTCCGAATCAATTGTAGCTGAATGTCATGTTAGGTTTAATGGAAAACTTACGTTAACATATGATAGCTATGATTAATTCTTGTCTGAAATGTGTTTTGAGCATATTTTTGTAAAAAAAAAAAAAAAAAAAAAAAAAAAAAAAAAAAAAAAATATATATATATATATATATATATATATATATATATATATATATATATATATACAATTATACTATATTAAGCTCTAATTTAAATATTAGCTATTATAAATAAAATAAATGTTTAAATATTGCCATTCAAAATAACAAATTCCAAATTTAGAAACAAATGAATGACCGAGTAATTCATTAAAATAATTATAATATCCAATCATGCTTTTAAAATATTTGTAGCCTTTAATTATATTATTAATGCATATTTCACTTTCATTAACAACAAAAATTATCTCAAGTAAACATTTTTTCATCAATTATGCTCTGTCGGCTGATTTCAACTTTTATTTTGGTGCCATTTATTGGCATCAATATAAATGATTTTTTTCCATTGAAATTAAAGTAAAAAAAAAAAAAAATTAGAGATCTTTTTTTAATGTTCCCATTATATAATTTTAAACTGTCATTCAATAAATATAACTGAATGGAATACTTTTATGATTTCTTTCATATGATTTAAATTTAGTTTTAATTAATTTTAAAATGTTACCATTTACCCACAATTTTTTTAAAATTTTGTTTTCTATTATAAATATGTATAAAAAAATTTCTCATGGTATAATGGATATGAGATATTATGACTGCATTAATAAAACTGAAATTTTTCCACATTGTTAAGTTATAATTTTGCTTACTTTTCAAAGTTAATATATTCAAAAATTGCTAAGCTAAAAATCAAAATTTTATCTGCTTTGATGTAATTAGTATATGTAATAAATACACGACTATTTTCCTTACATTTTAATGACATTTGATAATAAATATAAATTTCGTCTGCAATGCAAGCACATTTTAAGGGGATATAAGCAAAATTAGTGTAATTAAAATTATACAAATAAATAAATAAATAAATAAAATAACTTTTGGTTTTTATTATGAACCATTATTTTGAAATTCAGACAAAAGAGTGACATTTTGATAGTTGTATTTCTTAATTAGTTTGATATTTTTTTATGATGAAGTAGATGGTATTTAGTAAATGTGCAATTTTGAAGCCCTGAAAATTTTTTCCCTTCCCGGAATAAAATGGTCAAAGCTCAAGATTGTCAATGCCATTTATAATGAAAAGTGAAATGGCACTATGTTTGCAGCGTTATATATCTGGAAAGCAACAATTATCTGAAATTATTATGTAATAAACTGTTAGAGTAACACTGGCTGATTATTAAAATTTACTTGTTTCCGTGGGGCATTGTTATTTAATATTGATATATTGCCACAAAATGCAGTCAAAATTGTGTTTTTTCCGTTTTCCACACTCATTTTCTCCTTTAAAGAATAGTATACCAAATTTTTTCTTATAGAATACAAAAGTATACTATTATAGTCCATTTAATTAATGGAGGTGGTTGATTTTGACAAGCTTATCCCTCACCTTCACCAACTAAGGGGGAAAATCACATGTAGTTCTATTACGAGTTCCGCGAAAACACAGTTTCACCTTGTCAAGTTTAGCCGCCTCCATTAAAAAAATGAACTATTAAAGAAGCTAAATAATAAAGAACTTTACCAAGATATTGTTGCTGTTAGCAGATACAATCTGATCTCAAAAAAGTGTCAAAGCCGAATAGAACAAAATATATCACGTAGAGGGTGAACATATGTACAAGAACATGGAAAAGAAAATGTGCAAATTTTTTGGAAAAACGGTGAATAAAACTGTGAATTTTACTAAACAATCATGTATAAGTACAAGTTTCATAGAAAAGACTGTTGAAAAAACTGCAATTTTTGTCAAATGGTTGTGAAAAAATGCTAATTTTGTTTAAAAATTGCAGAAAAACGCAAATTTTGTCAAATTGTAGCCCCCCCCCCCTAAAAAAAGTGAATTTTTTCGAAAGCCCATCACGTTGTGAATGTTCAATTTTTTTTTTTTTTTCTTTGCTTGGCCTGTAGCATGTTTGGAGGAAGTGATCTGTGGCTTATTACCAGATGAAACATATGGTTTCAAATATGAAGGGTATTCCACTAGGTTAAACCTTACCTGGTAAATATATCCACTTGAATTTTCAAAGATATATCTAAAGAGTTTATTTTCATATTTATAATAGATATAGAAAGGATTTTTCAGGATGTGATAATAGTCTTTGACTTCATTGGGAAATGTCAATTTGTTTCATTAAAACTGCTAACAAACATAGGCATTGAAGGTAGCTAGTGCCAGTAAAAAAATGGGAATTTTATAAACAAAGAAAAGAGGTGGAACTAATAAACAAAACTGGATATTTTTCTGCATCTGATAACGAAAATTCATGATTTTTCTGCACACAATCAATAAAATTAAAAAATTTCCTTTGCCTGATCTGCAAAATTCGCAATTTTTCTGAATCTGATCAACAAAATCTTTTTTTTTTTTTTTCGCCCTGTGCAGTTGAGAATTTGTAATTTTTCTGCAGCCGATCAAATTTAGGATTTACCTGTGCCTCATGAACAAAATATGGATTTCTCTGAGCTGGAAAACAGATATTTGAGATTGTTCTGTTTGTGAATGCCAAACTTCATAATATTTTAATGTCCAACAAACAATGTTTGTGATTTTTCGGAACCCAGTTGATGTAACTCAGGACTTTTCTGCTCAAGCAAAATTCTTGATTTTTCCATGCCTATCAATTAAATTGAAGACAGAGGAATTTTTCAATGGCAAATCAACAAGATCCATGATTTTTTTCTTGCGATAAACTAACAAAATACACTATTGTTCTTCATCCCGTCAACAAAATTTGTAATTTTTCAGTGCATCAACAAAACTCAAGACTGCTCAAATGATGAAAATTTTAGGCAGCCAACCAATGAAAATTGCAATTTTTCTGCACATCAAGAAAGCTGAGTTTTCTACAACCTGACCGACAAAATTAGATTTTTTAGAGCCTGGACAATAAAATTTAGATTTTTTTCCAGAGCTCAATTAACAAAACTTCACTTTTTTTCAGAGTCTGATTACCAAGACTCGCAATTTTTTTTATTGCAATCAATAAAATTGAAAATTTTCAGTCTATTTGACAAGATTTGCAATTATTTCAATGCCTCAGAAACAAAATTTGATTTTCCCTTGCCCAATCCTCAAATTTTTTCCATGCCTCATTGACAAAATTCACCATTTTGCCATCCGATAACATAATTCGTAATTTTTATGACAATTTTCCTGCAACATATTGACAAAATTAACTTCCTGTAAACTGGACAAAAACTTAATTTTTCCCAAATATAAACTGACAATATTTGCAGGCTACAGATTGAGCATCCATAAAGTATATGTTCAAATAGAGTTTCTTGCCAATTGATGTTACAGAACTCTTGAATTCTATTGTATAAGCTGATTCACATATTATCTATTTTTTATGATTTTAGAAATAAGAAAAGTTTGTTTTAAGGACACAGTTTTTGCTTGTAAATGTTATTTTGTAGACATTCTTATGCACATTTATTAAGTAGTTAAATTTCTTTTATCATAAAATTTGAAAATTACAAGATTAGTTAACCACTGTGTTATAGCTTCATATATTTACAACTGTTATTTTTTAAAAAGTGTAATGTTAATATTTTGATGTTTTTATTTTCAGAGCCTTTTCGGATATCAATCTGCAGAAGGGATCAAAAGCTAAGAAAACTCCAAAGCCTTGCAATATAAATAGTAAAGTCTGAAAGGTAATTACAAAGCTTGCAGCTTTCAGATGGCTTGTTGAAGCTTAAATGTCTAATGTAAAATTAATCCTTGTACAATTAAAATTTTGCTACAAAAAGAATTGTTTCAGTATGACTTTTTTAAACTATCTTGTTTTGAGAAATTCAGTTAATGCTTATTTGAAAACATTTTTTGAAATAATTGTGCTTTTATGAAAAAATTAACAAAGACAGCATATTATGTAAGTTTCTAAATAACACAACATACGAGTTGAGTGTATAGCAAAAATCAAATGATTAAAAAAGAAACTAAACATTTTGGATTTGAATACACCCTTAACATTCTAGAATGTATTTTTCTGATCCCATAAATCATATTAAAATGATTGTAAGAGATATCAAAGTAATCATAGTATCAAACCATGATTTAAAAAAATGCATACCCTTAGATTTATAAGTTTTGTGAAAATACAGAAAATTCCTTGATGGTCATAGGGTTAAATTATAGAATCTGTCAGAAAAAGATGGTAACATAGTTTATTTTTCTACATATATGAGATGGATGAATATCTTTAATGTAAATTGCAAAAATGTGGATTGGTTTGACTATCTCCAAGCCCCGAAGTTGCTCAAGTCCATAAATTACTTTTTTTAATGTGTCATCGATTATGATTATCAATACATTGAAATGTATTTGTAGGCATTATTCTCGGATATTGATCAGATTTTTAGATTTATTAAAACCAATTTCAGTACGAATAACTGCAACTATGATTATTTTTGTGACTGCGCAATTCTCTTTGAGGAGCATAATGAAAATGAAACAGCTTACATCAAAATCTCTTTCTGTCGACAAATTTTTTATCTATCTGCTATACAGAGATATTCTTGTACAAAAATAAACAATGTTGCCACATTTTTTGGACACTGTAATGTTACCAAAGCATGAAATCATGTGTGGTCCTGAAATCGTTATTCTATGCTCATTTACTATCCTAATAATTATCATTTATGATGATACACAAGTTTCCAATTTGTATACATTTACATCACCACGGAAATTTAAGGGTGTATTTCGATTCAAACTGCCTATTTTGCGATTTATTTTTGAATTCATTTTTGCTCTCAAATACACCAAACTTTCAAAATCTCTTATTTGGAAAGTACACAGGGTGCCGCGATTGTCGATTCTTTGATAAAGGCAGAAAATATTGCAAAAAGAAGCAATCAAAAACGGCATTTCGAACACATTTTTACCAAGCCGGAGATTTGGGAACGAAAAAAAGGGTTCTACTGATAAGGTAATTGTTTATAATTCATATTCTAATGAATGGAGCGTAAAAAGACATCACACGGCACCTCATACGTCACTTCAAGAATCCCCTCAGCAAGTTTTATGGTTCTACTTTTAAAAATTTGCCTGAAATTGTATCGGAAAATTTCAAGCTGTTGAAGGTGGAAAAGCGTTTTTTCGAATACACCCTTAATGGAAAATTTTATTACTTGTAATTCCTACTAAAAAAAGAATTCCACCTTTTTCAAAGCAATTTCGGTCATTCTCTGGTTTGGGGCAGAAATGCAAAGAAAATTTTGGAAGGATAATTAAGGCGGGGGCAAATATTTAATAATTGGACATTTTGCCTACTCAAACGCTTGGAGTATTGGACTGATTTATCCTTTGTGTCATGTTAATCAAAATTGTAAGCAATATTTATGTAAATGGTTTCTTTGCGTCAGATTATCTATTTACATGCGCTTCACTTAGTTTGGATAATTTAGCACAAAGAAATCATTTACATAAATATTGCTTACAATTTTTAATAACGTGACACAAATGATAATCCGTTTATTGAGATAAATGCATTCAGATGCGAAGTATAGATTCAATGAAAATTACATATTTAACAACGAAATATAAATTTAAAACAGTTTTTTAGATGTGTAAATATATTTTGCCAAATCAAAATGAAAAAAAAAAAAACAATTTTAAAACAAACTTTTTAAAGGCACATAAAGGCGTCACTTAAATTTTATATTATATCTTTTAAAACACATATTTTGAATTTATAGGAGATTTGTGTGGAAAAGCATAGGTGAATAAAGTTGTATATATCTTTTCAAGTTGAAAATAACTTTTGCACATGCTATTATAAATAGAAAAAAATAAAATGATTAATGAAATAGTACAAAAAATGCATTTTTCAATTAATAGCATGGCGTCACTCAAAATTTGATATCATTATTTTTAAAATTCATATTCAAAATTCTTAGAGCCACAAGATAAAGTAAAAAAACTAAAACCCAACTACGACAAAAAACTACGCTGAAAAAGTATAAAAGTACCCCATGAATACAGGTAAAGTCACAAGCAAATGCTAGTAATATATAGATATATTCAAAATGTACAAGTAAAGCGCTTTTGAATGATACCAAACACGGCATATTTATCTTAACTTTATTTTTTGACGTATGACGCTTCCAGTATTTGGTAGTAGTGACGCACATATCCGTCGATGGCAGCAAATGGGTAATGGACCGATTAGTGGATGAGGTCGTTAGTGTAATGTGTAAATGTGTAATGTAGATTGAAGGTTTCATGTATTAAGATGACCTAGG
The DNA here is from genome assembly GCA_964019185.1 of Maratus speculifer. Taxonomy (NCBI): domain Eukaryota; kingdom Metazoa; phylum Arthropoda; class Arachnida; order Araneae; family Salticidae; genus Maratus; species Maratus speculifer. The sequence goes on along the minus strand of OZ025293.1, from coordinate 307,989,220 downwards.
AAGATTTCTTAATCTATCTAATTCTGATTACTAAGTACCAAAGAAATTAAGAACGAAAAGATGTGAATTATATGCAATTAGCCCATAAATGCAAGTAAAGTCACAAGCAAATGCTAGTAATATATATATATTCGAAATGTACAAGTGAAGCGCTTTAAAATGATACCAAACACGGCATATCTAGCTTAACTTTATTTTTTTACTCTGTATATTTTGTCCGCTAGAGGGCGCCACATTGAATTTGGTGAAAATCTATATAGCCTATAACCAGCGGACAATTAAGACGCTTCTAATGATATGTCATTTGTCGAATTCTGATTAGTGGTTTAGAAGTTACGAGGGAACAGATGAACATACATACATACATACATACATACATACATACATACATACATACATAGCCTGTCAAAATCATAACCCTCCTTTGGCTTTGCCGTAGTCGGGTAATAAAATAAACAGCTGCGTCAAAACTTTTAATCCATTAAGGGGTTTTGTATTGATTAAAAATTACAGTGATTTACGGTCAGATACATTATTAAAAGTTACAGCGATTTACGATCAGATACATTATTAAAAATTACAGTGATTTACGGTCAGATACATATTAAAAATTACGGTGATTCACAGTCAGATACATTATTAAAAATTACGGTGATTCACGGTCAGATACATTATAAAAAATTACGGTGATTTACGGTCAGATACATTCTGGAAAATTACGGTGATTTACAGTCAGATACATTCTGGAAAATTACGGCGACTTATGGTCAGATACATTCTGGAAAGTAACAGTGGTTGACGGTCATATGCGGTGTAAATAGAAAACTGTACATACTGTAATATTACAGGAAGATGCTGGAATCTGTGCTGCCAATCTTTTCCCGTAATCTAACAGTGAAATTTTTATCAGTGTAGTCCTAACGGATTTTTCTTACAGTACATGTTTTAAATCTAGCCTATAGAAAATAAATCACTGCACCCCCCCCCCAAAAAAAAGTGTTGATTTTACTGTAAAATACTGGCAGCCGAGGTGCCAGTATTACATAGCTGCCAACATCTCCTGCATTTTTGGCCCGGAAAAATTTTATAGCAAATTTTGCCATTTCAAATCGCCGTAATATGTCAATTAGTAAGGCAAAAATTTCTATTAAATTTTTCCCGGTCAAAAAGTCGGAAGACTTGGCAGCTATGGTATTATACTGTAAAAGATGCAGAAATATACCGCCGTATAAATGAGCTAAACAGTATATTGCTGTTTAACGGTATATTATTTGCTGATTTTACGGTACATTAAGTTAATTTTGTGGTTTTAAACTGGCTCCCAGTATACTGCAAACAGTATACTGGAAAATCATTTTTTTCCTTCCTTTGTAGTGTAATGGATAAATTATGCACTGCACAGTAAAAAAAGAAAAAATTTCTTAATTTACAAAACTATAGCATAACCACTAACAAAACTATAATAAAATCTTCCGAAAAGCAATCTTTACCTTTATAAGCCTCAGAAACTAATTTATTTCCGACATTTAAGGTCATAATTATACTTTTAAAACAATTTTGTTTATTTAATAAAATATAGTTCAAATGGTGAACTCATTGTATTTCAAAGTTCAACTAAAAGTAAATTCTGAAAAAAATTAGATCCGTATTTAATTCATATTGTTATAAAGTTTATAAAAATTTGTTTTTTAAAATTCCTACCATATTTTTTTAAAAATGACATCTTTGCCCTGCATTGCGCATGGATTTTTAGATCAATCCAATATTACATTTAATATAACTTTCTTACTGATATATATAATATAAAACTATGAAATACAGCACATCGTCACATATTTTTATTTTTTAAATAACAACAAATAATAATAAAAATAATGACCTGAAGGCTAATTTTATGCGGATATTTTTCACGTATTTAATAAAAAAAAAAAATGTAGGAAAATCTTAAGTCTCTATCTCAATAACAACAACAGGCGGCTTAGCATTTTTAAAACATGAAAGTGAAGAAAACAAGAATATGGAGAAAAAGCTACTTAAAATTTTAATTTGAGTGGGTCCGCTGAGTGCCTTTACAAAATCTACATCTTACAATGTAATTACTGCATGAGTAAAAATGAGGTGTCAAAATATTTATAGTTAAACAGGCTTTCTTTTAACCTTAGTAAAGAAAAATTTATTTCTTGACCAATTTTAAGATTTTGTTTATTTTTTAAAATACAGTTCAAATGGTGAGCTCATTGTACTTAAATGTTCAACTAAAAGTAAATTCTGAAAAAAATTAGCTCCTTATTTAATTAAAATCGCTAAAAAATTGATAAAAACTTCTTTGTTGTTAAAAACCTCTTTAAAACCGTCTCTTTAAAGAAGCATTTATAAAAAAAAAGTTTATTTTCTAGCCACTGACTTTCGTAAAAATTCCTGAGTACTTTTCCTCGTTCAAGTTTTTTCAAACCGGAATATATGCTTTAAGGAATGTACCGTAATTTCGGGTGTATAAGCCGCGGATCAAACAATTCTTTTTGGACCCAGAAATCTTATTTAGTGATTGAAGACAAATATTTACGGCGATCTAACTAGTTATATTTGTTTTTAAAAAAATTCTGGGTCGAAAAAGAATTGTTTGATCTGCGGCTTATACACCCGAAATTACGGTAAGTTCTTAATTGAATATTTTCAATAAAAGTAATTTATTAGTGCAAGGGTAACTAAATATTAGTGTTAATGTTAATGCTGTTAAGTTAATACGTTTGTCTATAAAACATATTTATTTGAGAATAGATAACTCTCGAAAAACTTATATTCCAGGTTGAGAAAACAGACTAATCCTTTCAGGCACAGAAAAATTCTTTTCATAAAAAGATAACTAAAAGAAAGAAGGATTTTCAAACGATTTTCTTAGAAAATTAAAATTAAGAAAATTTCTAAGAAAATTTTTAAGCTTTCATTATAAAGGCAAAATTTTATTAAAATATCCTTAGTGAATTTTGTAAGCTTGGAATTAAAATTAGGTGGTCCCGGGCAGTGCATCACTGTACCTGAAAGGGCTAATACACTATTAAGCTTTGAACTCGAGAGATGATTCTCACTTACCACTAGTGTCACGCTTAAATGGATGCTCCAAATGCTCTGGACACCAGTATTTTAAGCTAATATTTTTCACTTTATATAATGGCCGAATAATCTGTGATTAAAAAATGGCGAAATAAACTTTAAGATATTAGTGGTGTCCAAAGCATTTGACGTCCCAATTTATGAGGAACACCTGACAACACTAGTGGTGAGTGAGAGTCACCTCTCCAGTGCAAAGGGTTAATACCACTCGAAAACGTTTCTGAAAATCAGTAGCTGCAAAAGAATCTTTTGTTTTTATAAATGCTTCTTTTAATCTTGAAAATATATTGATTTTTAAGATTTTTATATAAAGAACGGTTTTCAGAATCGAGGATAATTTGGAAGACGTTATTCTATATTTTTTACTTGGTTATAATATATTTTCCCAGATTAAAAAAGTGTTGTTTTTATTTTGTTTTATTTATTTATGTGTTTATTTTACTTGCACTTTTGCACTGTGTTATCTATTTTATTTTTATAGTTTAGAGTGTACCAGTTACGAGTGATGTAGCTGAGGAAGACATTGTTGCCAAATGGGCTATTTTTTTAAAATTCAGATTATTGATTGACACCACTTTTTTAAAATAGTAAATTGCACCTTATTTAATGACATATTAATAAAGACAAAAACAAAGTGAATTTTACCGCTTCAAAAAAGTGGTGTCAATCAAGAAATCTGATTAAAAAAAATAGTAGCCCACTGGCAACACTGGAGGAAAATGTCATAAGGTGACGCTTGATTTTTATTACATCGGATCAACAGTTTCTGATAGAGAAAACGTCTACCGCGAAATTTTGAATAGGAAATTTCGCCTTTTTTTGGCTATTTAATTTTGCGAAATTTCTCTTTCAAGTATGGTAAAAAGTTGTATTCGTTTTTACTGGTGAAAGTTAATACGTGTATTATAGAATCTTTCAGTTTTAATGGCGAAGGTTGTTTAACCTTCCTACCCTGTTGAAATTTGACTAAAATTTGATTAAAATATTTCACACCAGAATTTTTATTTAAATCCATTTAACATGGTTATTTAACTTAAATCTTTGTGTTATTTATGTAATTTACTTTATGAAATTTTTTTTGGTTTGAATCGAATGAAACGCATTATAGGACTGGGTCGATTAGACTCATTCAGGATAGGAAGGTTAAATTGTCAGAATATGGTGAAAATGCAGGGCTTGAATACTGCCGAAGTAAGCTCCCACCAGTAAAAATAAATATCTATTTTTGACCATAATAATGACTGAAATTTTGCATTAATAAGGTGTTTAAATAATGAGAAAGTTTCCATTCAAATTTATTGATGGAAGTTTACCTTTGCGGTATTGAGCCACTGCGGAACTGATGACAGTTAAAGCTTCACCATTTTGAGGTTATGGCAATTAAATTTCATTCATACTCCCATGTTAATTCGTTTTCAAAAACAAAGTAAAACATATCGACGAATTTCAATTCTGTTTTCTATCCATGGAATGCTGAGTTTAAATAAATAAAACCTTAATGATATTATATTATAAATTATATAATGCTATAGTTAAAATAAGTATGCAGTTTACTAAAATTTTACATAGCGATAAAACTTACGGATTTGAAGCATTTTATTTTTTTATTTTTTGTATCTGAATAATTTCCCAGTGTACATTTCACATTTACGGTAGTTTAATTGCAATTAGATTTACATTATTAAAAATACTTTAGTTAATGTAACAGACAGTTTTGAAAAATGGAAATTATGCCGTTTTTCAAATAAAACTTCACTAATGCCTGAGACATTCAATATTCTTCCTCATCTGAGAAACAGATTTTTTTTTGTCTAAAAATCGATTTGTTATTTGCTATTTCCATGAATACATGTTTTATAAGTTATATGTGACAATTTTTGGCTACTGATATTTTAAAACGGAAAAATATGACTTATTTTGTCGGAGATTGAATAACGCCAAGATAAATTTTCAAAAAGAACTGTGACCGACAAAGCGTGATTGCAAACGGGACAATCTCTGACCACTAAAATGTTATAGAAATTTTCACCTTCTTTAACCCTTAAATGCATAGGATAGAACGCACTACAAAAAATGCGCATTTCAAAGAATCAGAATTCATGCCAGAAAAATCTAAATAGTAAAATTTTCTTTAGTTATGAATGGTCTGTCATTAAGTAAAGTGAAAATTGCTCTTTTAAATTACTGGTGAGAATACGGAATATGCTAATAAAACCCCAATAAATAGGGAACACTTATGGTATCGAAAATGATACAATATGCATTTAAGGGTTAACCCTTTCCGGCGCGGACAAATTCTGTTCGTAAAATTAGAAATTGTTGACTGACACCGGAATTTACAAAAGACTTTTTTATAAATTAAGAATTCCCTGGTTTAAGCTGTCATTGTAAAAGTAAAATTTTACTACAATATTATTGGTGCCGTTTGTAAGTTTGGAATTAAAATTAGCTGTTGCCGGGAGTGGTAACACTGCGCCAGAAAGGGTTAAACGCGCTTTTCATTCAAATTTACTGACATGAATAAAACAAATTTTCTTTTTATTTCTCCTGGTGGGAGTGTGCCCCGTTGATAATCAGGCCCTGGTGACCGACAAACATAGCAGTTATCTAAGTGACTTACATCACAAAAGCACAAATAGCCTAATAGTTATTCTAAAACTTATCACAAAAGCAGTATTTTTAAATGAAGTGCTTTTTTCAAGGTATAAAATCGGGTTGAGAATAAGGTAAATGAGAAGAGCCATGCTTTACGATTACAAGAATTCAAAGAATGGTTGCATTTTTTGAAAATATCATAAAATAAATAGCCTATAGCAACCACAATGCAATCTCGAAATCAGGTTCTCATAGCAATTTAGAAAAACAATGAAAGTTTTGGAGTTGATCAAAAGTTTTCCGGTCACCAATTCAATTGATCAGAAGTTTCTCTTTCACCAAATCAATTGATCAAATACAGATGTTTCAACAATGTTACATAAAATGAATATGTAATACGGAGCTCTCACTCATATTTGGAACATTAATAATATGCTTATCATAGTATTTTTCCGAAGGCAATACAGTTGACTACTAACTAACTGCGTTTAAAATTAATAATAATAAGATAAACATAGGTTGTTTAAATATTGTTTAAAAAATTAAATAGATTGAAATAATTTAGGTAACATTTAAAGAAATATAACATATCAAGGACAAATTTACTGAAAAATACTTAAAATTTTCTTTTCGAGCAAAAGTTAATTTTAACAAGAACACACTGCCGTCATATAATACAGGTTTCTTCAAAACATTTATAAGTGTCTAGTACGTTTCTAATTATAAACAGTTGAACAGATCTTTCTTAAAGGTTAAGCCTTGATTAAAATCATCAGTTAAAAATTTAATATTCCATGAACCAAGCAGTGTTGCCAGTGGGCAACTATTTTTTTTAAATCAGCTTTCTTGATTGACACCACTTTTTTGAAGCGGTAAAATTCACTTTGTTTTTGTCTTTATTAGCATGCAGGGCACCCAAATGATCCGCCAATTGAACATCAGAATTTTCTTGCAAATTGCCGAGAAACTACCCTTGAATGTTAATTCTATCGCAGATTCTGTGGAAACGTATCATGACATTTTCTGCTAAAAAAATATTGATGTTCAGTTCGTGGACCATTTGGGATCCCTAAATATGTCATTAAATAAGGTGCAATTTATTATTTAAAAAAAGTGGTGTCAATCAAGAATCTGAAATTTAAAAAAAGTGGCCCATCTGGCAACACTGGAAGCAAGCCTAGAATAAGTCTATATTCAATTAATCTCAACGGGAAAGTTATGTGAATGAAAACTTTTATGTTAATCTGTTTATCAGAGGGCTGTACAAGCGGAAATTTTCAGGGTCCGGCCTAAGCCAGAGGAAAACTTCAGTGGCGGAGCAAGGAGACAGTCCAAATCCTCTGGATACCAGTAAAATTGTAACTTTTTTTCGGCTTGATTAATAGCAGAAAAATCTCCGATTGGATAAGTGGAGCAGAACTTGATAAAATTGTTGGTATCCAGAGCGTTTGGATACCTGGCTACACCACTGTGTTCAGCCTTTTTTTAATTTCGCAGTTCAAGGCTCAACTAAAAATGATTGAAGTCGGTGTCGACCCGGTATCAACCTAGTGATACGGTTCTACAAAACTTTCTACAAGAATGACGCTATTTCTTAACCCATTAATTGCCGAAGCTATAACATAGGGATATTCAACTTTTTTGGAGAAAAACATTCGTCACCACAAATTTTGAAAGAAAATTTTCAGATCATTTAAGGATAAAATTCTCTGTTATTAAATATAGCGATTTTTTTAAGTTAAAAATAGCGGTGTGACTGTTCCTTGATAGTAAATCTAAGCATGCGTATTTAATTTTACTGTTGCGCCAACGCAACAGCAGCAGGAAATGGGTTATATAAATAATGTTTTCTCACAATTAAAATTATTTTAAAAGAATACTGCATACATCTTTATGCAAAGGTTTTTTAAGGGCAGTTTTCGCATTGTATGGGATTCGAGGATTGTTAAATTACATTATTGACCATTTACACAATTAGATTCTAGTGAAAAATCTGTAAAAATCTAATCAGTTATATATACATACCTCAATTATTCTAAGTATATATTTATATGCCTAGTTATAAGAAATATAACTATTAGATGTATTTTTTATTGATAATATATGTTCTATTACAGCTATTGAATACAAATGTAAAATATTTAAATAATTGTTCATAATTTTAATTTCATAACTTATAAACTGAAAGTAGAAAGATACAGATTAACGTCTTATTTATTTATTGGCTGCATATCTTATGTTACACACAGTTTTAAATTTTACATACTTTGAATGTCAGATTTTTAAAATCATATTATTGTGCTGCATGATCGATAGCTTATTATACCCTCCATTATTGATACTTAATATGCGTAAGACGGATTTTCTTATAATACTTTACATTGCTTTTATTTAAGTTATTAGTTTTCTAGAAATAAAGAAATTAAGATGATCAAGAATTGTTAATATCCAAGAGTAAATCTCAGTTTAAAAAAAAAAAAAAAAAAAAAAAAAAAGAGGATATTTTTAAATTTATAACAAATTTTCTGAAAGGTCGTTGCAGAGTACCGTAAACATGGTTTGTACAAGTCATGGAATTACATGACCAAGGAAGTCTTCTCTACCAGTATTTTCTTATTAAAAAACTCGGATTAAATAAGACAAAATTTTGAGCTTTTGAATTATATATCTTTTTCTATAAAGAAATACTGGTACTTTACCTGGAAAATAACGGTACCCGTACGAACCATGGTAAATTCCGACGTATAATCCGCGGATCAAACAATCATTTTTCGACCCAGAAACTTTGTACAAAGAAATGTAACTTTTTAAATCGCCATAAATATTTGCCTTCAATCACTAAATAAGATTTCAATCCCCAAAAAGAATTGTTTGATCCGCGGATTATACGTCGGAAATTACGGTAATAAGGGGAAAATGAATTAACCAACATTCCTTATGAGTTTATTCAGCTATCCTATTATTTGGCAAAATTTACATTTATTCCGCAATGATTTGGCGAAATTTACATTTATTCCTCTGTTCTTTGGCTAAAATCGCAATTTGACGATTTTTTTTTTTTAAATTCGCGTTTTTAGCATTCTTTTGACGAAATTTGTGTTTTTCAGCGTTCCTTTGACGAAGTTCCATAGTTCGTATGCTTCAAGGACTTTCAAGCATTTTTTTACAGAATATTCGCCTTATCTGATAAAATTAAGTTCTATATTTAGATATAGTAACCAGTACTTTACTATTAATTAAATTACTGGTTTTAAAAGACCCCTAAAATCTCCTGAAAAAACTGTTGCGAACAAACCCTGAAATCCACTATTTTTAGAAATCCTTTGGCGAAATTTACGTTTTTTAGCGTTCTTTTGACAAAATTCACGTTTTTTCGAGATTCTTTGAAGAATTTTTTTTTCGCGATTCTGACAAAATTTGCGAATTTTCCCCCGTTTCCTTGATGAAATTTGCAATTTTTCGCACCCTTTGACTTCTGCGAATGATTGACAAATTTGATTTTTTTTTCGGTGATCATTTATCGAGATTCGCAATTTTTTCCGGGACTTTTTTTATGTCCGAATTTTCGGAATGATGGCCTATTTCTTAAAATTTTTAGAAATGAATGCCTGAAATTTTCAGAAAATTTGAAACAGAATCACCCCTGATCCTTTACCTTTTGAAATTAAATAGTCATCGTGTTGAATAAATGCTTCAATATTAGTATGAAAATTATTCTATTAGTGTTTTTTTCTTTATTAGCGATTTTTTTTCTTATTAGATTAATAAACTTAAAAAAAGTGGCTTGAAATTGTTCAATTTAAATTGGATTTATTTCTTTGTCAAAGTTTTATTACATATCGTAATAACATCATTTATTTAATTATAAGTTTGAAAATTAATCATTTTAGTTATAAATAATACACTGTTACAATTTTTTTTAAATTTGAAACAAATTTTGGTGCTCAGTAGCTGCCACCATAAGATGGAGAAATTTCATACCCGCATTTGGAGCTTCCTATTTCAACCTCGTTCCAACAATTGGAACTATGCTTCAACAAGAGCTCCAAATATCGGTTCAAGATTTCACAATCTTATAGTGGTAGCTATTAAGCACAAAAATTTGGTTCAAACTAGGACAAGATTTTTAACAGTATATTCTTTTAAAGATTATTTGGCGAATATTTTTTTATAATATTAGCAAATAGCAATAAATGTAGATGTAGATTAATATGATGTAGAATTACTTAAACCAATATAATTATACTGCATTTTTTGTATACCTCTTGGAAGTATTTTGGTCCGCAGAGATTCTAACATGGAGATGACACAGTATTTGGGCTATTCAGAAGCTGGGAAATTAATTCGCAGGGTTTCTATCTGTCAGATTAACATGAATAACAAGGAAGGTACCTCGGTGAATTTTTTATTTTAATGGTTCAATAAACATTACAAGATCGTGCAAAAATTAGCAATAATATATATATATATATATATATATATATATATATATACAGGGTGATTCCAAATTTTTTTTACAATAAAAGAGGGGTGATAGTACACATCAAGACAAACAATATTAAATAGGAGACCAAGGGTCCAAAACGTTTTCCAAAGGAGTTAGCCGCCATTAAAGTTTAGGGACCAAAATTTCAAATAAACATAAAAAACGGAAAAATCGGTCAATTAATTTGCGGTTTTCAATAAAATTATTCTTAATGTCGGTATTTTTTTAAAATTAAATTATAAAGATAAATTTCAAAAAATGCCGATAGAGGGCGCTTTAGACTTTGGAGTAACGAACAACTATTTTTTGCCGGTATTTTTTGCATCTCATTAAATGTTTTCGTTAGCTTAGACTCAAACTTAAATTTTGAGCTCAAAATCTGAAAGTGGGAGTGGTTAAGTAGCACAAACTGAACTGTGTTCAGAGGGTTCAAATTTCAAATGATTATAAAAAACAGAAAAATTGGTTCATTGATTTGCGGTTTTCACTAAAACTATTCTATATGCCGGCATTTTCTTAAAACAAATTATAAAGATAATTTTCGAAAATGCCGATAGAGGGCGCTTTGGACTTTGGAGTAACGAACAACTCTTTTTTGGCGTCATTTTTTGCATCTTATAAATGCTTTCGTAAGCTTAGACTTAAACTTAAATTTTGAGCTCAAAATCTGAATAGTTGGGAATAGTTAAGTAGACAAACTTAACTGTGTTCAGAGGGTTCAAATTTCAAATGATTATAAAAAACGGAAAAATTTGTCGATTTTTTTGCGATTTTCGCTAAAACTAATTTTAAAATGAGCATTTTCTTGAAAATAAATGTTAAAGATAAATTTCACAAAATGCCGATAGAGGGCGCCATAGACTTTGGAGTAGCGTACAATTATTTTTAACTGTTATTTTTTTGATCTCATTAAATGCTTTCAAATGCATAAACTTAAATTTTAGGCTCAAATTCTGAATCGTTGGGAGTGTTTAAGTAGCAAAAAATTGAATTGCGTTCGAAGAGGGGGAGGGTTAAATTTCAACTCCTAAAGACACTTCAATTTGCGCTACTTAACTACTCCTAATTGTTCAGATTTTGAGCTCAAAATTTAAGTTTAAATCTAAGCTTTCGAAAACATTTAATAAGTATTTGAAAGCATTTAATTAGAAGAAAAAAATAATGGTTAAAATTAATTGTTGGTTACTCTGAAGTTTAAGGCGCCCTCTAATAGAACTTTTTGAAATTTAACTTTAAAATTTATTTTCATGAAGATACTGACTTAAAGAATAGTTTTATTTTAAACCGCAAACGAATCGACGTATTTTTCCATTTTCTATAATTATTTTAAATTTGCTCCACCGCCCCTTTAAACACAGTTCAGTTTGTGCTACTTAACTACTCCCGACTATTCAGATTTTGAGATCAAAATTTAAGTCTAAGCTTTCGAAAACATTTAATGAGATGCAAAAAATAACGGCAGAAAATAGTTGTTCGTTACTCCAAAGTCTAAAGCGCCCTCTATCGACATTTTATGAAATTTATCTTTATAATTTATTTTTATGAAAATACCGACATAAAGAATAGTTTTAGTGAAAACCGCAAATCAATGAACCAATTTTTCCCTTTTTTTTATAATCATTTGAAATTTCAACCCTCTGAACACTGTTCAGTTTGTGCTACTTAACCACTCCCACTTTCAGATTTTGAGCTTAAAATTTAAGTTTGAGTCTAAGCTTACGAAAACATTTAATGAGATGCAAAAAATACCGGCAAAAAATAGTTGTTCGTTACTCCAAAGTCTAAAGCGCCCTCTATCGGCATTTTTTGAAATTTATCTTTATAATTTAATTTTAAGAAAATACCGACATTAAGAATAATTTTATTGAAAACCGCAAATTAATCGACCAATTTTTCCGTTTTTTATGTTTATTTGAAATTTTGGTCCCTAATCTTTAATGGCGGCTATCTCCTTTGGGAAATGTTTTGGACCCTTGGTCTCCTATTTAATATTGTTTGTCTTGATGTGTACTATCACCCCCCTTTTATTGTAAAAAAAATTTGGAATCACCCTGTATATATATATATATATACATATATATATATATATATATATCCATCATTGGTTAAAATATGTATTTGAGATAAAAACTTTGAGATAAAATATTAGGTTAAATGAATATAAAGAAACAAAAATTAGCATCGAGAAGCATTTTTCACAATATCTGAATACATATTATAAAGGAACAAGGAAAAAAAAAAGAAAGTAGATAAAAAAAAATTGTATTCATTCGATTTGGAATATACTATAAATCAGTGGTAGAAAATTAGCGCAGAGGTGGATCCTATTGACACCACTAATTTTTTACAGCATTCTTCACCTTAATAAAAACTTAGACATTCTGTCATCAGATAAGCCAAAAAATACTACTAAAATTTAGTGATGTTTATAGGCTTCATCTCTGCACCAATTTTTCACCACTGAATAAATGTTTTAACACATTAAAAGACTAACTTGAATGGAGGCAAATTATACGTAGTTATTTTAAAATTTGTAATAGAATTCTAAAATTAACACGTAAAGGAATAAAAAGTAAGAAATCATGACAAAATGGTCTGTGCGCGGTAAATTATAATCGTATACTCATTTCTAAACTTGAATGAAATATATGTGCACAATTAATTGTTTAACCCTTTGAGCTCTGGGGTGTAAATTTCTTCAAAATTCTAAATGTCACATTGGCACCAGTATTTTGCAAAGAAAAAAACTGGTTAACGATAAACACGAAAAAATGCATTAAACCTTTTTGAAGTAAATTTGGTTAAATTTTCTGGTGCCACTGTGACACTTTGGAATTAAAATTATGTGTTAGAAAATTCTACCAGCAGAGCTCAAGGGGTTAAAAATAAATTTATGGTATTAAGAACTAATACAAATTAGGAAATTAACATTTGAAGCGAATTGCTTGAGCCCATTTATAGAAAAACTTTATTGTAAATAATGAACGTTGTTATCACATATATTCATTTCGCCAAAAGCACGATCATGACATATGCTTAATATGTTGAGAAACGTGGTAAAATCAATAATCTGTTGCGGACTTTAAGTACTTTTTTTTTTTTACTTTTTATATTTTTTAATATATAATGTATGATACGCGGATTTTCAATGTTGTATCTTATATAGGGGGCTATTTCCATGAGTACTTGTAGTGTAAGTCACGGGCTACGATTTTTGGCTACCAGTATTTTAGTACGTAAAAATGTGATTTATGTTATCGGCACATTCTCATTAATTGAATAAGGCCAAGCAGACTTTTCGAAAATAACGGTGGCAAACAAGCATAACAATTATAAGGCAATGTGACTTACACTACAAAACCCATGGAACTAGCCAGGGGAGAGTGGGGATACTTGAGCATAGGGGATACTTGAGCCACCCCCTTTATCTCTACAGTTGTTCAATTTTTCTTTCTAAAACTGGCAACATGGTAACATATTTATAGTTCTGAACATGTAAAAAAGAAATCATATACCTTGGTACCATTTTTAAAGTATGGTGATTAACCCTTTGAGCTCTGCTGGTAGAATTTTCTACCACAAAATTTTAATTCTGAAATGTCACAACGACACCAGAAAATTCGACCAAATTTATTTGAAAAAGGTTTAATGCATTTTTTCGCGTATATTGTAAATCGGTTTTTTTCTTTGCAAAATACTGGTGCGAATGTGACATCTGGCTCAAGTATCCCCTCCATGGGGATACTTGAGCCACAATGTAAAAGAAAAAGTAAAAATTTATTAGACATAGAAAAATAGTTCAAAATTAATTGAAAGTGGTTTTCAATTGAAGAAAACATATCAAATTTTCATTTTCAATATTTTATTTTGTTCTAAGAAATTCTAAAAAATTTTAAAAAATTAAAATTTAAAAAATGGCTCAAGTATCCCCATCTTCCCCTAAACTGAACTGAATAATTTATTATGTACAGTTCTTTTATTTTTTTTAATAATATCAACTTAACTATTCTAATTTATTTTATTTAACTAATTTTTGTTAAAATGTTTGGTTGTGGTACATTATTTCAAATAAGAGAAAAAGCATGATTCTTCCTTTATTTTTATAGCATAGCTTCGACAAATTATTCAGCAGATTCCCTTCCAAATCTGCCGAGAAAAATTTAGCCCGAGCCTGGAACAACCCTTAAAACACCGAAAAATATGAAAATTATCTTCAAAAACTATTTTATTCTTCTTTGAATTTTATGTATATTTAGTGAAAATTAGTACTGAAAAGTACCTGCCATTTGACGGTTTTTCCACATGGGGCTACGGGGGTGACATTTTAAATTTGCAGAAAAAAATGGAAAAAAGAAAACAGGAAATATAAGGAAAATACAGTCCTAGTAAAATACAGCGTTTATATCCGTATGTAACCGAATGTAATCATATGTAATATATGTATATACGTTTCTGAATATGTGACTGTTTTTATAGAAAACGATTACATAACCAAATTGCATCCCTACTGTGACAAATGAGAGTGCTTCAAATTATGATCAAGTAAACATGATCTATAAAAATGATTGGACATTTTACTGCAATATTTTTGAAAGTGCAACTGAAAGTTATAGTAATTCCTCTATATACCGGTTGGCCAGAAAAACTTCGAAAACTCTTTAAAACCGTAAAATTAATCGTAATAAAAAAATTGCATAGGGGTAGGTCACAGAAATGCTTTTAAGACACGGAAAAAACTGAAAAATAACCGGTAGATGGCCCTGACATACCGAAGTCAAAGAAAAGGCACTCAAATAAGAAACAGAATGCCTTCAAATGGTTTGTCATTGTTGTATGTGCTCCGCATGACCCCCACCACATGGGATAACACGTTGCAGGCGAGTTATAAATCCAGCAACGTCAGAGTGCAACAGGTCCGGATGTACACATGACACCTCTTGGCGGATCATATCTTTCAGTTCCGACAGGTTAGATGGACCGTATCGATACACAAGGAGTTTAGAATATCCCCGTAACCAAAAGTCTGCTGGGGTCAAATCTGGAGAGCTAAGAGGCTATGGGAACCCATTATCCTCTAGTGTTCCAATTTCCTCAAACCGCTGAACATGTTTTGTAAGGTCTGTCGCTATAAAAGTCTCTTTTCCAGGCCTGGCTCTCTTCAGAACTTGGAATTTACGGAAGGCAATCGTCTCTAATTCTTAGTTCACGTAAAATAACTACACCAACAAGGCCTTCTCCTTCACATTCATCATCTTTGTTCACATACACGCTTTATAATAATGAACTGGTATTAGATTAAGAGCAAAAATTATTATAACCGTTTCAGTTGAATATTTCCACCGAAGTAGCTCGCACCAGCCACCAGCGCCCCCTGTCGATTTTCTTTGAACTATTGTTTTCGGTCTTAAAAAAATTCCCGTGATCTAGCGATGCAAGACATGCAAAACGTTTTTTCTTTCTTTCTTTATTTCTTTTTTTGATTTTTATGAATTTTTAAAGTTTCTACGGATTTTTTTTGCCCAGCCTGCTCCTAATCCATTACCATTGGTGTGAGAAAATTTCAGCTCCAGTGTAGGGAGGAGTAGCATGTACACACATAAATATATAATCATTATTGTTGCATGACATCATCTTTTATAGATGTTTCCGCTTCAACCTTGCACCCATTGCAGTTAGATAAATATCTCTTTTCGAAAATTTATTTTTTATTTCTAGTTATTTTAAGACAGTTTTAAAATCTTCTCCATTTTATTATTTAAAGTTTTTATTCATTTATGCATTTTCCTTTACGATTATAAAGACAGTTATGCATGAGTAATTTATAGAACATAATAGTAAGATTAACTAAATCACATTCACTAGTCCTCCCTAGATTTATACATTGTCCAATGTCCTAAAATGATATTCAATTAAAATAATTGTAAAATTAAATAACGAAAATACACAAAAAATAAATAAAAGGAAACAAATACTATATAATATTCTAAGATGTTAAACGTGAGAAAAAACTAAAATTTCCAAACTTTTTCGAGCTGTTTAACCTATCTGTCGATCAAAATGAGCTTGTAATTTGGAATATGTTAGCAAAACCTTAAACAGTAACACCCTGCTATTATCGAGTCTTCTCAACTAGAAATGTAAATTACGTTTGGATTTAGTCGAATGCTTGTCAGGATCAAAATTTAAAATCCCTAGGTTCCGGCTAATGGGCCACACAAGACTATCTCGTATTGCATTTCGGACTTAGTCAGTGTAGCGTTTTGCGAGCAAATAAGTATTTCCACGGTACCGTGATCGACAGGAGGTTTTTCTGCAAAATTTTGGAGGAGGCTGATGACCCCCATTTGGTCAGATCGTTCCGTGGTAAGATTCTGTCTGGATTGGTCACACTAGTGGTCTTCGGTTCGTGCGCCCTTCTTCCGGAACTTCACGCAGATCTAACTTCCTCATTTTGCTACGCACAAACTTCTTTGCAATAATGCTATTAAAACTTTGTGTTAATGCTTCGAAAGTACTAAAAATGAAACAAAACAAATTAAATAC
Source organism: Maratus speculifer (assembly GCA_964019185.1). NCBI lineage: Eukaryota > Metazoa > Arthropoda > Arachnida > Araneae > Salticidae > Maratus > Maratus speculifer. The sequence goes on along the minus strand of OZ025293.1, from coordinate 307,972,485 downwards.
TTTCCGACATAGTTGAAAGTATTTGTCCGTATGTCTGTTTTGTTCTAACTCGTGTGAATATAGTCAGATTGCCATGAAATTGGTGTATGTTATTGGTGTTTAGGTATGGCACGTTTGGTATTGAAACTGAAGTGAGCAGATTTTACGGTTCATCTAAAGGGACACTCAAAAGAATTCCGTTGCATTACGGTCTATGGCGAAAAATCATTTTCGGAGTAGTTTAATGATATTACACTATTTTAAACCTATTGATATATACACACACACACACACACACACACACACGCACACACACACACACACACACACACATATATATATATATATATATATAGTGTACTACAATGCACTTACCGTAAAATGTACGTACTTATAATTTAGCATTCATTTACAGGAACTCATAAAATTATTAGGCTGTTGTACTGCCCATGAAAAATAATTGGGGCAGTGAATTTTCAGTTGGAGAACGCGTTTTAAAATTAACTTTTTTTTTTTTTTTTTTTTTTTTTTTTTTTTTTTTTTTTTTTTGCATATTACTTGGTGGGTATAAATTCTGTAGATCCCATGTAGGGCTACACAAAAGATCGCATCTATATTTTAGCATACTATGTAGCATGTATAAAATATATAGATCAGGCTTTAAAAAAAAAGATAATTTTTTTTTACTGTTGATGGTAATTGCAGAAATTGGGTTTTCAAATTCATTACGTATGTCCTAAATTGTTTATTTAGACATCTTTCGCCTTAACTAACTGTGGTGTTTTATTACAGTTGTCTGAATGTGTCGGGAAGTGTTTCATAAGCTGTGCTGGACACATGATTTTTCGTTCTCGTTTAAATTTTGAAGGAAGTGAACAGATATCCCCCCGCCCTACTTCCTTTCCGATAAAGTCAAATTTTTTATTCTTTTTTCTAAGACATTTTAATTGTTTTCATTCAGTATAGGATGTTTATTTACTGCTACTCCGATTGATTTTTTTTAAAAGATTGTTTAAAAGTGCTCACAACACCATTATTATTTCTTTGTATGTTAATGCTGATAATAATTAACACGTGTATGTGCTATTTTTGGCACACATTTTTTTTTTACAATCATAAATTTACAATACTAATTGATATTAAAACTCCATTTCAATGTTTTCAAATACCTAAACAAATATTGGACAATATTCGAGAAACGATCTGTTACGAAAATTGTTCTAAATTGAAATATATTAGATTGCACTCCTGTCTCTGATTGCACTCCTGTCTCTTCGTCCTGTCTGACGAAATTTCTTATGCAAGCACTAATTTCCTCCAGCAATCTATACAATTCGTATAAAATACTAATGATCTAGAACACTGCAAAAAATGAATTAAAATGATTAATTAAAACAATAAAATGAAAAAAAAAGAATTAAAACGCTTTACTCAAAAATGAGTAAATCGATGTATTCATATCGGATTGAGTATGTTTGGATTAAAAGTGAACTTATGCTTTCTCAATTTTGGAACATCACATATTATCAAATACAAACACAGCGGCAACTTTGTACTCTGTTATGGTTTATTCCATTCATGGCGACATAAAGATTGTTTTTTAAAGTAAATATTAAATTATGCAAAGTATTTTAAAATAATTTTAAAGTTCTTACAAAGAATACTCCTTTCATAAAAATGCTCGATTTGGGTAGCTTGATAATAATTTTGCTGGGTTTTTTTTAAAGTAAATAATCAATTAAACGTTCCTTGTTACTAATTTTGAGTGGAAAATAAATGCCAGTGTATTTTCACTTTAACCTTCCTACCCTGTTGAAATTTTACTCAAACTTGATTAAAATATTTCACACCAGAATTTTTATTTAAATTCCTTTAACATACTCATTCAACTTAAATCTTTGCGTTATTTATTTAATTTACTTTACGAAAAATTTCCTGGTTTGAATCGAATGAAAAGCATTATAGGTCTGGGTCGATTAGACCCATTCAGGGTAGGAAGGTTAATTTCTGGGTTCAGGGGGTGGTACATAACGATATATATTTGAACATAACATCGGAATTACAAATAAGCACATACTTTCACAATTTTTAGTACATTTTAATCGAAGCTATTTTGAGTACGTGATGTATTTACATGTGAATACATTTTATTCAGTTTTAAGAACCCATTTTTTCAGTGAATCTTGATCAAATGCATTAACCCTTTGAGTTCTGATGGTAGAATTTTCTACCACATAATTTTAATCCTGAAATATCACAATGGCACCAGAAAATTCGACCAAATTTATTTGAAAAAGGTTTAATGCAGTTTTTCGTGTTTATCGTTAAGCGGATTTTTTCTTTGCAAAATACTGGTGCCAATGTGACATTTGGAATTTTGAAGAAATTTACATCCCAGAGCTCAAAGGGTTAAACCGAGAACTAGAGTAAATACGTCGAAAATATTTTTACTTTGTTTTTTAACAGCGTGTTCTATGGAAGTGAAAAGTAGCACAGAAAAACTTTGAAGCTATTTTCAAATTTAATTTGCTGACACATTTTTAATTCATTATTGTTCGAAAACACATGAAATTGTCACGTGCTCTAATTCTGAAATTTTGTATTCCAACTGTTTTTTCACGTTTCGACAAACGCAGAACAACTTTAAGAATGTGCTGTCAAAGTTGGTCTTTGCATCGAATTTCCGGAAACGACATCGCGGGAAAATTTTTATGCTTATGTAGCATTTTAACAATAGTTGCATATCATTTAAGAGGTCCTTCATTTATGGAAAAAGAAAAAAATATTCCATTAAAAATCACTTCCATAATCATGACTGAAAGAGTTAAGTTTTTGCGTAAAAAGAAAGAAAATAAAAAATAAAAAACAGGAAATATGTTATAAAGTTTTGCGTTGTTGAATGCAGGAAAACTTGTTTTTTTAGAAACGCCTAAAAAGTGTTTAATTTTTATGCAAATTTAATACATCTGTCCACTCGCAAAAACCTAATGAATCATAGCGCCCTACCGCTTCACGAAACATTTTCACACGTGTGCAATACGTGCATAACATTTACTTGATTAATGAAGCTCGAGAAAAACGGTAGTTGAAGATCCGAAAAATAAGAATCGCGTGCTTTGCAGGCAAACATCCCTTTTCCTTCTGAAAGAATGTTCCGCTTCCTCAACTGTGGTCAAAGACTGACACTCATTTTATTTTTTCCCCTCACGAATATGGTGCTGTTGTCAACTTCTTTTAGCAGTTCTTTTACACTTGCAGCTGCTCATACAGAATTCTGTATCACAGAGTAAATAAAAGAAGCCCATTTTGATTTATTTTTTTTATATTGTTGAACCAATATTGGAAATATACGAGAGAATTCATGGCGTCAGATCAAAGCACCTTAACATGCATACTTACAGTTTGATTAAAAAAGTAAAAAATAAGGCCGGTTTTGTTGAATATGACAGTGAACTGTTAAAATTTAACTGAATTATTCTATGTCATATATAAAAAAATAAAGTAAAAATGTACCCATTGGTGTATAAGCGACCATAAATTCGAGAGGAATAACATACTGAATACCAATATTTAAAAATATTATTTTCGCCTTATTTAATATAAGATTTTTTTGCAAATTATGAAGTTAAATAAAACAAAGATAACTTTTATTTAAATATTGGAATTCAACCTGTTATTCGTGCCGAATTTGGGGTCGGCTTATATGTGAATGTATACGCTAGTGAACAAAGTTAGAAATTATTCTTTCCCAATGAAACTAAAAGAAATGAAAAAGGATTTGAAAAATGACAGTTATAGATCTGCATGGGTCGGGCCTTGGCCCGAAGCCCGAGCCCGGCTCGGTCCGCGGGAGTTTGCATTACTGCAACATTCAATTTTTACAAACTTTCTTCTGGCCGGTGGTTTAAGCCCGAGTATTTTGGTTGGAGACGAACACCTGACTGACTCTGAAAATGTCTTTTATAATTCAGCGAGGAAAAATTTATTGTACCTGTTGTCGTTTCCGAAGATTTCGCTTGAAATGTGTTTGTTACAAATGTTCGTAAACGATTTATTTTATTTTAGATCGATGCGTAATAATTTAATATTTACTGTTTTGAAATGAATTTTAATGATTTATTTTGTTTAATTATAATTTTGAAAAACTAGCTTAAGTAATAAATAAAATATTTAATGGATTATTTTTTTATATAATGGAAAATTTTAACACTAGAACCGCGGAAAATTTTAGCCACTTTCTATAAAAATATTTCGAATCAGAAATTTTATTCAAAACGGTTCAATTTATTTATTTAAATTATTTTTGCGTAACCTAAATTTACCATATTTTATAAAGAATTTTCTGGTTTCAATCGACGTCTACTCATGGAGTACGGGTCAAAATGACCCGTCACCGCGGTTCTAGTGTTAAGTATAATTCGTCTTTTGCAATAATAATGTTTTAGAGAATTTTTCGAATTTGCCCTACACTGTTTATTTTTTAATGCATAAATATTTTTTAAATGACTTTTTACTAAGAAAATCGAGGAAAATAAATTTAAAAAATGTGATTTATCTTTTAAAATTGACTTTTACATGAAATATATAAAATGAACTTTAAAGCGTTTATTGTTTTACTTAAAGAGCGATTAAAATAATCAAAGAAATATCAATAGTTAATTTTATTTAAAACAGTACTTTCAAGCCTTATCGAGGCTCTTCATCAGAGAATATTTTTTATAGCTAATTGTTAATATTTGCAAATACATGATTTCTTTTTGAAAATGAGTGATCCAATAATTATTACATTTGAATGTAGAAGTAATTTCTTGGATTAAACTTAATGAGTTTTACAAATACGTAATTTCGTTAAAAAATATCTGATGAAGAACCTGGATAAGACTTGAATGTAATATGATATTTTACTAAAATATTTTATTAACTATTAGCATCTGTTTGGTTATTTTAATCACTTTTTAAGGAAAACAGTGAACGTTTTAAAGTTCATATTATATAGTTTATGTTTAAAACAAGAGGCGTTCCGTGATATGTTCTTATTTGACTTTTTACGTTTTAAATATTTTATTCAGTTTGTATAATATACTTTAAAAAAATTAACATATTTTTACAACGCATTTAATCTTAAAATAATAGTAATAATAATGCAAATAATAAAACGGAATTTACTTTTAATATACAGCTATATATCTAAGCAATATAATACAAACTTCATGCACATGTTGAATGAAACATATCTGCAAAGTGATTGTCGTTAAAATTCCCATTGAACTCCGCAGAGACAATCTTTTCCCTTATAAAATATTCTAATTTCTGGTAAAATAAATTTTCAATCAAATTTTCTTCTTTAGAATTTCTAATAAAAGTTTAACACTAGAACCGCGGCGATGGGTCATTTTGACCCGTATCATATTGAGCGATGTCGATTCGAACCAGGAAACTCTAAATAAAATAAGCTAAATATGTGCTGAGCGAAAATATTTTCAATAAATAACTTAAACAGTTTTAAGGGTGTATTCGAAAAAACGCTTTTCCACCTTCAACAGCTCGAAATTTTCCGATATAATTTCAGACACACTTTTAAAAGTAGAAACATGAAACTTGCTGAGGGGAATTGTGAAGAGACGTACAATGTGCCGTGTGATGTCATTTTACGCTCCATTCATTAGAATTTGATTTATGAACAATTATCTACTCAGCATGACACTTTTTTTCGTTCCCAAATCTCCCGCTTCAGAAAAATCTGTTCAAAATGCCGTTTTTGATTGCTTTTTTTGCAATGTTTTCTGCATTTGTCAAAGAATTGACAGTCACGGCACCTTGTGTAGTTTCTAAATAAGAGAATCTGCGAGTTTGATGAGTTTGAGAGCAAAAATGGATTCAAAAATAAATCGGAAAATATGCAGTTTGAATCGGAATACACCCTTAAATGAAAATTCCGGTGCGAAATATTTTTTTATAAAACTTGAATGAATTTTCTCGCGGTTCTAGTGTTAAACGAATTTTAAAAGCGTGTTATTTGAATTTCGGTTTATAACAAAGATACAAATATCTTTAAGTAATGACATGGAAATTCTGATAGTGAATTTGATATAAGAAAAGGGAATTGTCTGTAAAATGATGGCAGAGAATCTCAATCGAATGGATTTAACAGAGAACTAGCATAATTTTACAGTGTTTTGTCTTTTTACAGAAAATTTTAACAGTGTACAATCCATGAAGGATCATCACCAACAGTACTAAGTTCTGCTTTCTTGAATAACATATTGAAGTGCTATACAGAGCTTTCGCTCGACGCTCGCTTGAAAGACTTTCAAAAACCTTTCACCACGCTGAAAAAAATTGAAGATCTCAATACTGAGTAAACGATGTACTCCTATCGAATTGAATATATTTGAATCAAAAATGAACCTATGATTTCGCAATTTTAAACCATCACACGTTATCAAACTCAAACAAAAGGATAATTTTCTACTTTGTAATGATTTATATAGCCTTAAAAGATGGGCATAAAGGATATTTATTAGGGTTCGCACATTTTTACCACAAAAATTTAAGAATATTTTCAAAGGATTTCACTGCAGATGAATATTGTAAAACCGTTATATGAAGGTGCTGGCTGTGATTTCTGTGTTTTAAAAATTAAATATAAATTGTCTTATTTTTAATAGTGGTGGCAGAGTACTTAAAAATATATAAGGAGTGTGCGAACCTTGTTATATTCACGATTTCACTCCCAATCAGAGCCTGATTACTAACGGGGCACTCTCCTACCAGTAAAATTTTATGAAAAGTTTCAACTTGTTTAAACGCCTTTTTCATTCGAAATTACTGTCATAAATAAGGGAAAAAATTCTATTTCTTTTTACTGGTAGGAGAGTGCCCCGTTGATAATCAGGCCCTGCTCCCAATGAGTCCAAATAGCATCATGACATTATTTATTTTTTCTATACTTAATTAAAATTTTCTAAATTCATACCATAAAATTAAAATAAAAATACGTGTTTTATTTAATAACAGACATTCCATATTTAAACAAACCGAAATTTACCATCGAAAGTTTATTATGTGAAATCATATTCTCTGAACTACAAAATTTCTAGAACGTAATCTACCATGGGAATGAAAGGGTTAACGTAAATATTAAATTATACACGTATTTAAAAAAATTTAAAAATGCTTATAAATAATGTTCTTGTTATAAAAAGATCAATTTGGGTATTTTGATAATAATTTTGCTGTGTTTCTAAATAAATAATCAATTAAATGTTTCTTATTAATAATTTTGAGCAGGAACTCATAGCTTCCAATTAATATAAGTTGACTTGTGCTAGGCTTTTGCACTGCAACCTCTGAGATTATTTGCTTTCTTTAAATTTTAATTAGCTGCAATTTTTAACAAAAATGAAATGTGAGTGTATTAACCCGTAGAAAACGTTTTCGAATAACATTGCAGAAATTGCTGCACGTTTCGTATGTTCATAGAAAAAGCTATGTTGGTAACAGAAATTCAGATAATAGAAATTGAAAATTTGTTTATTTTGAAGAGTTAAATATAGCGTTTATTAGATGCAGATAAAAATTGGGGTGTGAGAACTTGGTAGAAACTTCGAACCACTTGAATGAGAGAAAATTGAGAGCAATTTAACAATTGTAATAAAAAAGAAAAAAGTAAAACTTACGTGGTAAATAGAAAATCTTTCACATTTGGTCCACGATAAAATGTGTCAGGATTGCTTTTTTTACCTGCAAAAGGAACAAAGAATAAAAAATCTGGCCATGAAACTATAGCTATATTATAAATAAAGACTACCTAAGGGGAAAAAAATTAAAACAATGGTGCATTTGCTTAAAGTTGCAAGTCATTTAGCTTTGGAATTCCCCTCAGAAATGTAAGTGTATGGGCGTTTGATGCATTCGCACTCCTAAAGAAATTAATATTTTTAAATTCTTTTTTGTGTGTGTTCTTTTCTTAGGATGGCTCTTTTTTTCTTAATTTTCAAAACATTTCTATATTATATGCTTATTTTTATATGATGTGTTAAAATCTTAATCGCAGCTCGTCAGCTTTTTAGACATAAAATGTTAAATTAAACGATTTAAAAAATATTTTTAGAACTATGAAAAGAAATAGAAATTTTTTTAGGAGTACACAGGAAAAAAGAGTTTAAAATATTAATTTTCCGAGAAGATATTTTTAATATAATGAATGCATTCTACACCCATAGACTTAGTATTAGTGAGGGGATTTTGGAAGCTGGAGTGACTAAAAACATAAGTAAAATACAAATTTATACGTCCTAAAAAGATAAAAAGAAGTAGAAAAAAGGGAAACTTCAATTTGTAATTGGAATTCATTCAGGGTTCCAAAGTCCTTTTTTTAATATTAGTATTTATGAGGGAAAATTATCATCACAGGTACTCAGAACATTTTCCAAAATAAATTGTCTTGGGAGTAAGTTTCTAAAAAATTTACAAGAGAAATCGAAAAGGAAGATTATTTCATAAAAAATCTGCTATTAAAAAAAAGAAAAAAAAAGAGAGAGAGAGACTCAACTTGAAGTTTTTAGGTGATTTCGTATGAAATACTACCTATTGCGGTCGCTCCTATGTTGGAATTTCTGAAAAATTTTTTGCAGATAGACGCCAATCATGAAACTTAGATCCCAAAACTACCACCAGTAAAAAAAGTTGGAATGCTAAATATAAAAGCTAATGCTATGCAAAATATAAGTTGTATATTTCCGTAAATAAGCCGAGAATTTTTGGGGCTCCCAAGTAGAGAGTCGGCTTATACACGAGTATAAGTAAATTTCAAAAATTGATATTCTAAAATGAAAAAGAAATGTTAAATATAAAAAAAAATATTTTAATATACTTACAAATTTCTATAAATACTTTACAGATCCATTCTTTTACAATGGAAAAAGTTACCAGTTCTCATTTCATTATTCAAATCGTTGTCATAATTTTAAAGAAACTCATTAAAAACAATTTCTTTTGTTTCTATATCAGTACGAATATTTGACTGTGTATAATTCATCATTATCATAATCGAAGTCTTCTTTAACCCGGGAGAACGCGCGCTTACCAGGGTATGAATAATTTTAACTTTGCCACCAGTAAAATCAAATTGTAACAGTCACTTTTTTACGACGGAGACAATTCTTACAAATTTTGCTATAAAATAAGTTGAAGATTACTTTAAAAAAAATAAGTGGTTGCAATTGTGAAAACCATACGCACTCCGGGTCTTTTAGGCCCGGCGCGCGTCCTCCCGGGTTAAAAAATGGCAGCACCTTTAGTTCCATCCATTAAATTATTGATGCAGACATTTTTTGAAAGGCCAAACGATCATTTCTTGTGGTACCGTAATTTCGGGTGTATAAGCCGCGGATCAAACAATTCTTTTTGGACCCAGAAATCTTATTTAGTGATTGAAAACAAACATTTACGTCGATCTAAGAAGTTACATTTGTTTCTTAAAAAATTCTGGGTCGAAAAAGAATTGTTTGATCCGCGGCTTATACACCCGAAATTACGTTTATTCAAGCCAAAAATAGGATATTTGATTTTTTTATGAACGAACAAGTCATAGCAGAATTAACGGGGCTCAATTCAACATATTTGACAGTTTGACCTCATTGGCTTGTAAAATGGTTTCCGATTTTGGACGATTTTTCACCGAAAAGTCGTATACTCGGGTTATATACGGAAATATATAGTACTAAAAATAAAAATAAAACAAAGAAATTATCATTTTATGCAATTACCATAGTATTTAATTCATTTTCCAATCTCAAAAACACTACTCAAAACGCAGAAAACGTGAATATGTAAAAAAAAAAAAAAAAAAAAAAAAAAAAAAAAATAATAATAATAATAAAAACGATTTAAATTAGCTGAACAATAACTGCAAATTAATATTGTACAAACTCTAAATGTTTAATTCTGTAACAGAATATTAACTACTTGAACGAACTTTTAAATTTCATTTAACAAACATGTAATGCATTGCTTTCAAGTTGTTGAAACACAAATTTTATTGAAATCCTGTCATGTTATATTAAACGATTCATTTTTATTTTATTTTAATATTTGAAAGCTGTATCATGGTTAGGAATAATAATTAGGACTAGAGGTCTGCACGGGCCGGGCTTCGGCCCGAAGCCCGAGCTCGGGCCGTTTTTCAATAATAGCATTCGGGTCGGGCCGGGCTCGGGCCTTACTTCTGAAGACTCGGGCCGGGCCGGGCAGGGCCTAGTCACTAATCCTTTCGGGCCGGGCCGGACCGGGCCTAGTCACTAATCTTTTCGGGCCGGGCTGGGCTCGGACCTTAATTTTTTTGCTGGAGTATCGGGCCGGGCCTAACTTTTTTTTCCCGTACGAAGCCGAGACTGATTCCATTCTTTCTAGTTTTCATGGACCAAAATAATCAGTTCCTATTGAATCTTCCTATATGAAAATCCTTTTCTCGACTTTTTATAAATCAGTAATATTTGGCTTTGTCCAAAAATTTCTGCAAAAAAAGCATATACTTTTAAGCCGTCATTATTCTACAATTAAACATTAGAATTTATTCCTTTTAAAGAATCGTAGATTACTAGGCGTTTTAAAATAGAATTAAACACACACACACACACACACACACACAAAACATGATTATGACGGAATTTTTTTTAAACTGAAAACTGAAAGTGTCTTTTAAAATGTTCATCCATGCAAAGTGAATACAACAATACGGGAGAAAAAAAAATATAACACATTGACAATTGTTAAGAAGGGAATGCATTTTTTTTTTTTTTTTCGTTCCAAAGCGATTTCGTCTTTGGAAATTTTACCATATACCGCTTTTTCGATTTTTTGTCTCCATTACAGGGAATATGGATTAATAATACTAGTGATAACTGAAACATTTACATACAACAAACAAAGATTCATTTAAAAGCATAAATATCGCAGCCTACGCTACTTCTGCATAAATAGAGATTATAAACATGGAAAAAAAAAAGACTAATATAATTTTTTTTCGTCAGAACTCTTCCATAAGATTAAAGATCAATGTACTGTAGAAATTCACTCGAGCCGGGCCGGGTTCGGGCCGAATTTTAAACTTTTTTCCGGACCGGGCCGAGCTCGGGCCGAAATTTTAACTTTCGGGCCGGCCCGGGCCCGGGCCCGTGCAGACCTCTAATTAGGAAAATCTCCATTAAAAAAAAAAAAAAAAAAAAAAAAAAAAAATTGTTTTTTCAAATTGTGATTCATAAACCTGTTCTGATATTACAATTTAAACCATAAACCTGTTCTGATGATGCATATTCCGCTTTAAAGAAAAGCTAAAGAATATTGAGGGATAGTGCAAATCTCAAAATGAAGTTTTTATTACAAAATATACCATACTCGTTACTTTTCATTATCTCTTAAATTATATAAATGATAAATAACATTATTTTCATTTAAATTCCATGGCTTCTATAACCAAAAAAATAAATATCTAAAAATAAAGCAAATGAATTAAAGCAATACACTTAAATTCACATTTTCGTTAAAAGTTACTATCAAAGTAAACTCAGGTTCCGTACGGGTCCTGGAATTTCCAGGCCAAGAGATTTTTTGGTAACAGTAATTTTTTTTTGAAAATATTTCTTTAACCCTTTCATTCCCAGTGAGTCCAAATGGCATCATGATATTCTTTATTTATTTTTCTATATTTAAATCTGATATTCCAAATTCATACCAGAAAATTAAAATATAAATACTTGTTTTTCTTAATAACAAACATTTCATATTTAAATAAACCGTAATTTATCATTGAAATTTTCTGGTGTAGATTCAGATTCTCTAAACAACGGAATTTTTAGAACGTATTCTACCATGGGAATGAAAGGGTTAAATAAAGTGAAATTTCACTCGTTTGAACTAGATTTTTCTTAATATAAAATAATGCTGATATTTGACCTGAAAAATATTGGAACCCATACCCAGGGCTGCCACAGGCGACTTTTTTTAAAATCTGTTCTCACCAATATTTCTCTAATATACATTTCAAAATATATTTCTCTTACAAATGCTGTCTAAGTTTGTATTAAGGATTTCTGTTTTAAGAAAGTGGTGCGAGTTAGAATTAAAAAAATAGTCGCCTGTGGCAGCCCTGCATACCGACCCTGTAAACATTGCTATTATTTAAACTATGATACAGCTTTAACCCTTTCCGGCGCAGTGTGCCCACTCCCGGGCACACCTAATTTTAATTCCAAACTTGCAAATGGCACTAAGAATATTTAAAACAAAAAAAAATCGCTTTTAGAATGAAAGCGTGAATTTAGGAATTCGCAATTTCTATAAAAATCGTTTTTAAATTCCGGTGTCAACCAATAATTTCCTATTTTATGAGCAGAATTGATATCACCAATTTTTTTTAATGCAATTTCATACTTTTTTAGGTCAGAAATATTTTAGCTTTAAAAAGTGGTGTTTATTCCATGTTTTTTTTTTCTATTTTAACTTTATTATACGTAAAAAAAAGAGTTAAGTGGTTAAACTATGAACAAGTTTGAGAAAAACAAATACGTTTTGATTGTGAGATATTATCCTATCCCAGGGATGGAGAACCTGTGTGACAATTGCCACTATTTTTCATGAATAGCTTTCTTTACCTTATTAAATTTCAGATATTTTTTCATTAAATAATGCGTAAAAAATTTCCAAAATAGCTGTGTCATTTTCGGTCTTCTGACTAGTGTTGAAAGACAGCCTGCGTAAATCGGAGCCCCAAATGCTTTTAAAATACCAGTATTTTAACCTCTTGAAGGGAGGTGGAATAAAATATTTCCCACTTTATTTTATTTGGAAATGCCACATTGGCACCAGAGCTTTCAAATGAGATTTTTCTTTTTATCAAGTATGAAAAAAAAAAAACTTATTTTTTATTTTGAAATAAATTTCTTTTTTAAGTTTTGGTGTCATCCAATCATTTCAGTATTTTAAACATACAAGTGTTTTGCCCTTCAAAGGGTTAAAGTATAATTTTCTTCGTCTTATCTAATGGCATAATTATTCGCTATTAAAAATGGTGAAATAAACTGTTTGAAATTAATGTCCAAAGAAATTTGATCCCCCATTTACGCAGGACGCCTGGCAACTCTACTTGTGGAGTGTTGCAAGTGGGCCACTTTTTAAAAATTCAGAATTCTTGATTAGACCATTTTTTAAATAGTAAAATTCGCCTTATTTAACCTTATCATTGATATTTTAATTAAGGCGAAGTCAAAGGAAATTTTACCATTTCAGAAAAGCGATGCCAATCAAGAAATTTAAAAAAAGTAGTCTACTGGCAACACTGTATTTCTAGCACTCAGTTTGGACGTCCTTACCTTATTATATTTCTAATAAATGCTTTAACCCTTTGAGCTCTGGGATGTAAATTTCTTCAAAATTCCAAATGTAACATTGGCACCAATATTTTGCAAAAAAAAAAAAAAAAAAAAAAAAAAAACGGTTTACGATAAACACGAAAAAAATGCATTAAACCATTTTCAAATAAATTTGGTCGAATTTTCTGGTGCCATTGTGACACTTCGGAATTAAAATTATGTGTTAGAAAATTCTATCATCAGAGCTCAAGGAGTTAACCCTTTCAGTCCTCCGGTATAAAACGTCCAAGAAATTCCGTAATTCCGAGAATGTGAATTTACACCAGAAAATCTCAGTGATAAACTTCGATTTATTTAAACATGGAATGTCTGTTATGAAATAAAAAAGTATTCCTATTTTAATTTTCTGGAGTGAATTTGGAATATCTGAAACAACTATAAAAAATAAAAAAATGTCATGATGCCATTTGGATTCACTGGGAGTGAAAGGGTTACCCCCCCCCCCTTTTTCGACTCCAATATCTTTCACACAAATTTTATTCGGTCGGCACCACTTATTTTCAAAAGAAGTTACGTTCAATTACACAATATCAAAAATTCTCTAACTAAATAAGGAATATTTTATTTTCCTTCATTTACTGGTGCAAAAACAAATTTTGCCGAGAAAGGTGATGCACAGACATGGATGTCAGACTGCACATATGAGTGCAAAGGGTTGAAGTTATGTGACTTTCACAAAGATTATTAGAATCTTTAGTGGGTTCGTCAATGTCACCAAAAGATAAATCTTATTTTTCAAATAATTTTAAAGTAAAATGCTCAAAGCCAATGATTTATCTTACCTTTCGGAAGAATCGTAAATTACTGACATGAAATCGGCTGTCATATTTTAAAGACATTTTTGAGTATCTGTAAATTTTGATGATGTGGACATGCTGAACATTTCTTCAAGACCATTATCACTCTAAATAATATAACTTAATTTTCTCTTTATCAGTCGCACCACACTTAAATATTGAATTGATGCGTAAATTGTAATAACTAAAATTATTGTTGCTTATTCATAAGATGTTTTCCGCTGCTTAAGTCCAGCGAAATCATAAAATCGTTTTATATGCAACTATATCATTGATAGAGAATGATTCGTTGTGATTAGCAGTAAGAACTTAGCGGAAGTTGGATGATAATATCATAAACAAACAAACAAAAAAAAAAAAAAAAAAAAAAAAAAAAAAAAAAAAAAAGAGAGAACTAAAAGAAAATGCCATGAAAGAAAGACGATGAGTGACGTCGGTTTCCGTTACCATACTTCAACATAGTCAAGCATATAAAAGAGTTTTATAATAATTTATGCATGTATTTTAGTATCCGATTAGTTCTCACAAATTAGTCATTAATTATTCAAATATCTCATTATGATAAATTTTCATAAATTAAGAATTTCATTTCATGGTGATATTTAGACTTTGTCTAAGATGAATATGGTTTGACAGGCTATCGCTTAATTATAAATAAATGGATTGTGGATTTTTTGGGTTTTTTATTGATGTAATTTAACCCGGAAACACTCGCGCATATACAGGAAATGTATGATTTATACTTTACCACCATAATTTCAAACAAAAATTGTCTTTTCAATTAATCGTTGACACTGCGCACTAATTATGCTCTAAAATAATTTGTAGATTACCTTTAGAAAAAACTGTGGTGAGAAAATTAATATCTGACCCAACCCTGAGTATGTCATATCCAGCGTACGCATTTGCGGTAAACACTAGACTTATGCAGCCCGTCATTTCAACGGGATTCCAATTTTATGCTTGAAATTATTCGAAAATACAACTAATTTTTGCAGCAATATGAACTTGAAGGTACTATGATGCACCTATATAAATCTGGACCATTTTTTATTAATTGTAATTTTTCAACAAGACGAAAAATGTCCGGAAAAGGATTGACGGAGCTGGGCATTTTTCTCCCAGTTGGAAAAGTCAACAGAGTTTGTACGCATCAGAGAATTCGGAGGATTTAAGGTGCTCTAGTAACAAAAATTTCGTAAAGTATTGGTCACTATATTTTTTACAGATTTTTCCTCCATTAAATAAGTCACATAATTTATTATGAAAATTCTGGTAAATAGTACTCTAAAGTCCTTGAAGAGTACGAACCGTGTATAACTCATATGATCTATTTTTCAATTAGAGTAATTCTGCATTTAGACCAATAAAAATAATGATATCCTGGTCTGGCCGTTTTT
The DNA here is from genome assembly GCA_964019185.1 of Maratus speculifer. Classification (NCBI taxonomy): domain Eukaryota; kingdom Metazoa; phylum Arthropoda; class Arachnida; order Araneae; family Salticidae; genus Maratus; species Maratus speculifer. The sequence goes on along the minus strand of OZ025293.1, from coordinate 307,956,879 downwards.
CGCCCAGTTGCAAAATTGCAACTCAGTGTTGCCAGTGGGCTACTTTTTTAAAATTCAGATTTCTTGACTGGCACCACTTTGTTTAAACTGTAAAAATCAATTTGCTTTACCTTAATTAATGTGTCCTTAAATAAGGCGCATTTTACCATTTCAAAATAGTGGTGTCAAACAAGAATCTGAATTTTAAAAAAGTAGCCCATCTGGCAACACTGTTGCAACTCATGTGATTTATTTACCAATTAGAATAACTGTGTGAAAATTAATGTAATTTTTCCCATTCTCTCCATCTACTCTAATTTTTTGCAAAGTTTAGAACAAACTACAGTTAAAATGAAAAATATTAATTTTCATGTAAATAGAATTATTCTAAGTCTATAAAAATATATAATATATAATTTTATAGTGTTTAAGCAGAAAAAAATAGTCGATGGAATAAGTGCTTGCAAGTATATTGGAAGAATATGATTATTTTAAGAAATTTAAACGAATACATTTTCCCCAACTATAAGGTTTTGAACAAAACCAACAAATTAACAACTTTTCCAGCTATTTGTCACTGATCTAGGTTAAACAATGTTGCATAGTTTTGAAAGGCAATAAAATAAGCAGATAATAAGTAAACTATAATTATTGAGATGAAGCTTATGCAATATAATAGAAATGTAAAAGTAACAATGTTAATTAGTACAATTACATTAAATTGAAAGCATACCGGCTTCAGTAGCATACAGCTTACCGTCCTCAATGCTAAGGATGCTAATTTGCTCATATATTCAACTTGAATCCTTCATATCTTCTATATATATGAACAAATTTCTGTCATCTCTAGCACAGAGGACAGTAAGCTATATGCTATTTAAACCGGTATGCTTTTAATTTAATATAATTGGCACTTTTAACGTTGTTTCTTTTATATTTCTATAATAAGTAAAATGCTTTAAAAGCGGGAAATGAAAACCGTGGTCTCGTGACTCGGTAAAGCAAGAGGAGAGTTAAAGTATATCACTTTACTTCCAATTTTATTAGATATTCTATATTTTGCCTTATTTAATCTTTTAATGTTCAAAAACTGAATAAGGCCAATTTTAGTACATAATAATACACGTAGTAAAATGATGCAGCATCCCCTGAAACACGTGACTATTTTTAAGCTAAATTTATCGCCAATCTATATCCCATTTCATGGTATGTACTACAAAAGATCTTATTTAATTGATGTCATTTTTTCAGTCCATTCTTTTGTTTCACATAATCAGCTTTCAATGGGTGAGAGACCAGGAGTTTGTGATTACGAGATTTTTTTTTCTTTCGTATAACTCGTTAAATTTCAACTAAATATTTTATTAAATTCAATGTCTACCAACAGTATCAAATGACACACTTTTGGTAATTCCACTTTTTGATGTATTATGATTTTACGTAAGATTTTTAAATTTTTTTCAAATAGTTTTTAGCTCACAGGCTATCATAGCCTGAGAGCTTATGTGCCCGTCCGTTCTGTATGTATGTTCGTACGTAACGCGATAACTCATGATAAAAATATCGGATCCACTTGAAATTTTGTATATAGGTATATCCTTATAAGGCGCTTCCCTGATTAGTTTTTGGAGTTAATTCGATATGTATAAGAGGGGGAACCTGAGGGCTTATGCCCCTCTCCTTGATATAAACGGGATTTTCATACAGAATTAACAGTTTTCGTTTAAAATTTAGATATAGGATCATTCTGATGAGGCGATACCGTGGCTGTTATTAGGTTTTCATTGAATAAGTAAATACAGGGGGAACGGGGGTTCTAATGCCCCTCCCCTTAACATGTATAAATGGATTTTTCAAGCAGAATTGTCGGATTTCGTTCAAATCTCTGAATAGTTTTGGAAGTTTAATGGTTAAGTATAAAAGAGGGGCATAACTCCTCTTAAATTATATAATTGCTAAATGGGTTTTTATTAAGAATTATCCGATTTGCTCTGAATTTTGGATATAGATTTTTTATATGATAAAGCATGTCCTTGATAGTTTAGGAGGTCCAATGATTAAGTATAAACAAGGAGAAAGGGGAGAGCTGTTTCCCTTTCTTATTTTTTTTTTTTCGAACGGAATTAACGTACAAAGTTGTAATGTACAATTAGTATGCGTAGCCTGTGAGCTCAATGCCATCAGTTTAACTGGGCAATATTCTTTTTATTAATTTCTGGAATATTTATTTTCATATCTGGTTCCAGAAGTAAGATATTGTTCGAAACATTTTGGTAAAATATGCATTAAAATAAAGAGATGGTAAAGATAAACAATGTTATTTCCTTATCATTGTTATTTATAAAATAAATAAACGAACTCCTTCACAGCAAACACCTAAACAGATTAATTTGACAGATTAATTTAATTTAACAGATTAATTCTTTGATCTATGAAAATATAATATAACCACAAACAAAAACGTGCTGTAACCTCTTTCGAGTTACCTATAATTTCGAAAAACTTTATCTTCAGGAACCACAGAGACTAACATATTTTCCAGATTTATAAAAGCATTTTAAAAAAGGAAGTACCGTAATTTCGGGTGTATAAGCCGCGGATCAAACAATTCTTTTTGGACCCAGAAATCTTATTTAGTGATTGAAGACAAATATTTACGGCGATCTAAATAGTTACACTTATTTCTTAAAAAATTCTGGGTCGAAAAAGAATTGTTTGATCCGCGGCTTATACACCCGAAATTACGGTATGTTTTATTTCTTATCATTGATATTCGGAAACGTTTCCAAGCAGACAAAAAGTGTATTAACCACTGAACTGATTAATATTTTTTGAAAAAACTTTTATATAATGCCTACTTTTTCATGTCTATTACAGAATTTTTAATCTTTTATTATTGGTTTTTCAAAACAAAAATTTTTGCCCAGTGAATCAGAAAAACGCTCGAGTTAAATCATGCAAACCTTACAATAAAAATTTACTGATGGAAGTAATAAATCAATATTGGAATATGGTTGCTCGTACATGATACGGGCAAATCATGATTGGCAAAAACACGTCGCCCGTATGATGTACAAGTGAATCAGGGAAGCAGTTAACCACTTAACTGATTCTTTTTTTTTACGTACAATAAATTGAAAATATGGATCTAACAACACTTTTTTAAGCTAAAATATTTGCAATATTTAGTCAAAATATTTCTGCCATTAAATGATATGAAATTGCATTTAAAAAGTTTAGTGGTGGCATAAAGGTTAAATGATGGATCAAGCAAACTTTTTTTGCCCGTAGGATGTACGGGGAAATCAGTTACGTCGTTAATCAGTATCTTCAACTCAGGATATAGGTTTTTTTATGCTGTTATCCTCAATTAAGTATTTTCAGCTGTCTAACTGAATTTAAATGCAAAAGTAACAGACTAATATTAATTCTATTATTAAAGTTTATTTTGTTCATTCATTATGTTTACTTTAAAACATTTTTGTTGAACATGAAAATGTTAATTTAGAAAAGACAGCAGTCGAAAAACCTAGGTTGGGTGTTGTTTTTTTTAAAAAATACATTATACAAAGTACTCAGAAAATTTTGCGAAAAACAGCGACTGCAAAAGAAACCTTTTTTTTCTAAATAATGAATTAAATCTCAAAAAATAAATTAAATTCTGAGATTTCTAATGATAAAGAAATATTTTTGGATTCTCGGGCAACTCGGAAGAAGTTATTGTATATAGTTGTCAGAGGTTACCTTTTCTTAGATTACAAAACATTTTTTTTTTTTTTTTTTTTACAGTATTGTAACATCTGTAATATGCAGAGGCGTAGAGCTAGGGGATGATTCCTAGAAGTATTATTATAGTATTTACCCACTGGAACCTATTTTTAAGAAAATTTTGTAGTATGTTTCTCTTGCACATGTTTCCAAAATGTACATGAAATATTTTTATTTTGATAAAGTAGCGCGAGAAATAATAATAATAATAATAATAATAATAATAATAATAATGCCAACGGATGCTCTGAAACAAATGTGTAACTTAAGGGTTTATATAAGGCCAAATTTAGAATATATAACAATACTGGCAGTAAAATAAAGCAGCATACTCTGACGCTACGCTCTTTATAGTATGAATGTCTTGGTCTAGTTACTCGGTTCTACGTAAATTTAAGGCGGTTCTCAAATTCCAAGGAGCTACTTTCTGACCTTTCTGATTTCAGTTTTATTGGTAAATGCATGGAATTGGTAGGATTTCTTATTAAAATATATATTAATTATATTATTACTATGTTTCCATTTTATATAACGGGCATAAGATTTTTGAGAAAATACTGTCAAAGTGGACATTTTGAACAGAAATCCCGACCCGGTTGAGCGCGAGAAAATTGAAAAACATGTCGCCCTATGGCGAGAATAGTTATAATTCGATTAGTTTATTTATCAAACAGTGATAAACGCTTTTCGATTTCTTTCGCTTCAATAGTCATACTTGCCAATTCGGTGCCTCTACTTTTAAAAATGAGTTGGCAAATATGTCACCAAGATTAGCGTTGTTGAGCAGGGGATTTCAGAACCACATTAACAAATAAAACAAAATCTTCTTATGACCTGAATATTTTCTTTTTGAATATATCATCATTCCAATGATTAAAAAATATATAATATTAAAAACTGAAATACACTAAAAGTTGTTATTTTGTAAAAAAAGAGTTAGTTTACGCAAGCATTACGTTACGAATAAAGATGGAATCTGATAATATAAATCAGTGTGCAAAGCCCTCAAAAAGACAAATAAATTGATTACGAGAGATTAGAAAATCTAATACGCAATCAAGCATTAAAAATGTTTCATACCTGTCAATTTGTACTGGAAAAGAAAAGTTTAACGAGATTAAAGCACGATGATGGTGTTATCAATGCTTAATCTACGCTGAAATTTATCTTATGAAGAATTATCTGTTATATGAACACGCCATTTTTTGTCCAGTAATATGTTTCCTTGTGTTATCGCTTTTTTCTGTTTCCATTTTTAAGGAATACGTTATTAAGTAAACAAAATAACTAGATCTTTTACTGAAATAAATAAATCCATTAAAAAGTTCATTATTAATATATGCGTGGGGTATCGTAAAATTTCTATTGCACCCGAATATGTTTATATTTTATTCGCACCACTACTTTTAAAGAATATATTTCGTTGTATATTTCTCTGGCAAATATTCGTAACCCTTGGAGCTCTGATGGGTAAATTTCTTCAAAATTACAAATGTCACATTAGCACCAGTATTTTGTAAAGAAAAAAATCGGTCAACGATCTACACGAAAAAATGCATTATACCTTTTTCAAATAAATTTGGTCGATTTTTCTGGTGCCGTTGCGTCATTTCGGAATTAAAACTAAGTGGCAGAAAATTCAACCATCAGAGCTCAAAGGGTTAAAGGGTATGTAAAAGATTTTTGTTTTGAAAAAGTATTGCGAGGTAGGCTTAAGGGCGCGCGCCCAGAAAACATTTTAAAATAATGTTTATTTATTGGTTTGAAATTTAAAATTTTTTTGTGATTATTAACCATATAATTTGTAAACACAATCGCATGATAAAAATTCTCATTATTTTTTTTAAAATAAATTTTAAATTTATTAAAAAAGTAGGGTAATTTAAAATCATTATAACTCAAAATGTTATTTGTAGAATTTCAATTTTTTACATTTAATAAACAGAAATATCTAAATTTTAATTTTGATTTAGTCCTTTAAAAATATTAATTAAAAAAATAAATATATTTAAATTAAAATTTGAAAAAAAATAGTGCAATTTCTTTTTAAAAAAATCATATTTTCAAAAGTAAATATTTTTTTTCAAATTTGCAGAATCAAAATTAAAGTAAAACAAGAAAAAAGAAACATGTTCCAAGTGTGAAGTATTTATATTTAACGGTTATCGAGATATAACAATTTAAATCTGAGAAATAGTAAAAAAAAAAAAAAAAAAAAACGCATTTTCACAAGGAATCATTTCCATTACAATCATTGTAGCTAGTTTTTGGAAACAAACCGAAAGGAAAAAAAATTTCCTCTTCTAATTAAGACAAAAACAGGATTTAAACGTCATAATAAGCATAAAAATCAACAAACAAAATTTGTAATGCTATAATTTTTTTTTTAGAAAATTTGAAGATTTTTGTGTTTTGGACCCCCTTAAAAAATATTTGCCTGTAATTAAAACGTTGTGGTACTCCCGGCGTATTGTTAAATAAATAAATAAATAAACACACACACATACGTAATTATTAAAGCATTCATATTAGTAAAAGATATCATAGTTGTTACGGTCAATAGCTCACAAAGAAATTTGAAATTGCGCAAAAAAACTTTTTAAATAACTGCTTCCCAGATTATGCACTTTAGTTTCTTTTTACCCTATGCACCTGTCGCTTATTCTCACTTACATTAATGAAATGTAATCTTACTCAATGATACTCATAATGCAGCAGCAAACAATAATTAATTTTCAAAACAGTATATTAATGTTATTGTTAATCATTCTGTCTCGATAAAGTTTGTTTGAATAACCTGCACATTTTAATTTTTAAACTGCAAAACTACTCAATGCTGCTCATAATGAAACAATAAATAATAGTTATCTTTAAAACAGTATATTAATGTCATTGTTAATAATACTGTCATGATAATAATTATTTATAAAAAAGTACGCATTTTAATATTTAAATGCGGACGCGAATTTGTGTATAATTAAAGATACGAGAATGAAGACAGTTAAACAATATACGAATATTTTTAACTTAAATTTCAGATGTGATTGAAACCCGTGTTTTGGGCTCTGAATCTAGTTATTTTGTTTTTCATTTTAAAAATACGTCTCAAATCGTTTCATTAAACTCAACAATATGTATTTTATGGAGGCGGAGTTAAACTTTTACTTTTCATAGTGCTAGTATATTTTTCATACTTATAAAGTTAGGTCTCCTTCGAGACGCGCAATTTTAAACTCTATTAATACCATATTATATATTTTGCCTTATTTAAGAACATTTTGCAATTCATAAAATAGAAATTAAAAAATGATTTTTTTGTAGTAATTTTTTTAATATCTACACTGGTGTCCAAAAGTTAAGCATAATTGGTAATTAAGTAATTATTTTTAAGTAATGAAAGAAATATGAATCGGAATGTGCTGAAACTCCAGGTGTGTAAACAAAATAGTACGCGTCACATATTTTCGCGAAGAGTTTTCCCCGAAATCGAACAGGGGACCGTGAACAAATTGAAAAAGAACGAAGATCTTTCGGATAACTCTGTCAAAACTAATGTAGCAAAAGCTTTCAAACTGCACATTATGATTAATTGGCTTATTGTAATGTACTGTGTTAATTTTTACAAGGATAGCATGTATACTCGTAGAGAAATTAAGGTTTTTATAAAAACAGTCCTAAATTTTTCCAAGTTTTTTGCTTATAATTTGCAGAGTTCTTATTATAAAATAATGTTCTTTTCTGAAAATATGACAAACATCATTGTACACAATACCCTGTCATCAGAATTTAAAAATAATAAAAATTGTTTGAAAAATGAGTATGTTTAGTAAATAATTTTTCATTGCGCATGCGTCAACGATATCAAAATGTCATTTGCATATTGTGTTAGCTAAATGTATAAAGCAACTTCTGTAAAAATTTCAAAAACATAGCTTGAAAATTCTGAAAATGGGAGCCTATAGAATCAACTCAAAATCCGTTATTCCTCAAGGAAGCAAAAAAATCAGGGGTTTTACCTAAATATAGTTGTACATGCAATATTGTGTAGGCACTAAACAATGAAATATGGATACAGCCCCTCATCTTTTTGCTTCATTTAGGGAATAAAGGATTTTGAGTTGATTCTATAGGCTCCCATTTTTAGAATTTTCAAGCTATGTTTTTGAAACTTTTACAAAAGTTGCTCTATACATTTAGCTAACACAATATGCAAATGACATTTTGATATCGTTGACGCATGCGCAATGAAAAATTATTTACTAAACATACTCATTTTTCATACAATTTTTATTATTTTTAAATTCTGATGACAGGGTATTGTGTACAATGATGTTTGTCATATTTTCAGAAAAGAACATTATTTTATAATAAGAACTCTGCAAATTATAAGCAAAAAACTTAGAAAAATTTAGGACTGTTTTTATAAAAACCTTAATTTCTCTACGAGTGTACATGCTATCCTTATAAAAATAAACACAGTACATTGCAATAAGCCAATTAATCATAATGTGCAGTTTGAACACTTTTGCTATATTAGTTTTGACAGCGTTATCCAAAAGATCTTCGTTCTTTTTCAATTTGTTGACGGTCCCCTGTTTGATTTCGGGGAAAACTCTTCTTGAAAATATATGACGCGTACTGTTTTGTTTACACACCTGGAGTTTCACCGCATTTCGATTTATATTTCTTTCATTACTTAAAAATAATTACTTAATTACCAATTATGCTTAACTTTTGGACACCAGTGTATATTGTGTAAAATACCCCCTCCCTCCTGTATGATTAGGTAAAATTCGAAATACATAAATCCGGCGGGATACAGCTGCGTATATGGTAAATCGTTTGGTGAAATTTGAAATATTTAAATCCGGTGGGACACAGTGGCGTACGTGCTGATATATATTTTTTTTTTGAAATTTAAAATATTTAAATTCAATGGGACACACTTGCGTACGTAGTGAATTTTTTGGTGAAATTTAAAATATTTAAATCCGGCGAGACACAGCTGCATACGTGCTGTTTTTTTTTTTTTTTTTTTTTTTTTCGAAATATTTAAGTCTAGCGGGACGCAGCTGTACACTTGCTGAATTTTTTTTCTTTTGTGAAATTCGAAATATTTAAATCCGACAAGACACAGCTGCATACGTGCTCAATTTTTTGGTGAAGTTCTAACCATTTAAATCCGATGGGTTTAATTACGCACGTGCTGATTTTTTTGCTTCGCAGGCATAGTGCAAACATACGCTTTTCGCACCACAAAAATTTAATAGTAATTTTTAATTTGCTAAATTGCGTAATCTGCTGATTAAATAAGGTTTTTTTTTTAGTACAAAAACGCGTAAGATATTGCCACCTATGATCGTAGGTGTAAATACAGGAGTCTAGGATTAAATATAAGTTACAAAATACAACAATTAGATAAAATTGCATCCCTTTTTTTTCTTTAGTAATATTTCAAACGCGTTTTAATAAAAACGACGTTTTAAGCTCGCCGTGTAAATTAGAGTTCACCAATCAAATTTTTTAATTTTGAAAATTAAAGGTAACTTATTTTGTGGCGCAATTAACCTTCCATACATAGAATAATAATAATAATAATAATTTTTAATGCAAGTTGAAGTTGAAAAAAATAGTTAAAACATTACACTTTTTTCAAACGACAGCCCATTTTATCAAATTTCGCTCATTTTCACTATCAAGATCCAACTCCATCATACCCAAATTCAATATGTTTTCTCATTATTTATTTATTTTTATTTTATTTTATTTCTTTATGTTTCCCATGACTTTGACTCATGTAGTTTTGTACTACGAGCAAGGTGATACGCGCACAGTATACTGACATTCAACTAACAAAAAATTATCGCATCCTTAATATATATATATATATATATATATATATAATCATAATTATGAATGATAAGTGGAGCTTTGAACATTTGAGTTACTTTATTCTTCCTAAGAACCTCCCCCCCCCCACACACACACACATATTATAACCCTTTGATTACGGGGTCGGGGCATATGTCAGCCCAGAGACGATTTCTTCATTACATTCCCACAAATTTTTTAAAACTAATCAAGGCCTTTCACGTTCACCATAAAAGATTCAACACAAAAGTATCACAAACAGAATTTTTTGTTAATTCTGGTTCAAATGAATATATATATATATATATATATATATATATATATATATATACAGGGTGATTCCAAATTTTTTTTACAATGAAACAGGGGTGATAGTACACATCAAGACAAACAATATTAAATGGGAGACCAAGGGTCCAAAACGTTTTACAAAGGAGATAGCCGCCATTAAAGTTTAGGGACCAAAATTTCAAATAAACATAAAAAACGGAAAAATCGGTCGATTGATTTGCGGTTTTCAATAAAATTATTCTTTATGTCGGCATTTTCTTGAAATTAAATAATAAAGATAAATTTCAAAAAATGTCGATAGAGGTCGCTTTAGACTTTGGAGTGACGAACAACTATTTTTTGCCGGTATTTTTTGCATCTCTTAAATGTTTTCGTAAGCTTAGAGTCAAACTTAAATTTTGAGCTCAAAATCTGAAAGTGGGAGTGGTTAAGTAGCACAAACTGAGCTGTGTTCAGAGGGTTCAAATTTCAAATGATTAAAAAAAACCCGTAAAAATTGGTTCATTGATTTGCACTTTTCACTAAATCTATTCTTTATGTCGGTATTTTCTTAAAAATAAATTATAAAGATAATTTTCAAAAAATGTCGATAGAGGGCGCTTTAGACTTTGGAGTAACGAACAACTCTTTTTTGGCGTTATTTTTTGCATCTTATTAAATGCTTTCGTAAGCTCAGATATAAATTTAAATTTTCAGATCAAAATCTGAATAGTTGGGAGTGGTTAACTAGACAAACTGAACTGTGTTCAGGGGGTTCAAATTTCAAATGATTATAAAAAACGAAAAAATTGGTCGATTCGTTTGCGGTTTTCGCTAAAACTAATTTTTAAATGAGCATTTTCTTGAAAATAAATTTTAAAGATAAATTTCACAAAATGCCGATAGAGGGCGCCTTAGACTTTGGAGTAGCGTACAACTATTTTTAACTGTTATTTTTTAATCTCATTAAATGCTTTCAAATGCATAAAATTAAATTTTAGGCTCAAATTCTGAATCGTTGGGAATGTTTAAGTAGCGAAAAATTGAATTGTGTTCGTGGAGGGGGAGGGTTAAATTTCAACTCCTGAAGACACTTCAATTTGTGCTATTTAATTACTCCTAATTATTCAGATTTTGAGCTCAAAATTTAAGTTTAAATCTAAGCTTCCGAAAACATTTAATAAGTTTTTGCAAGCATTTAATTAGAACAAAAAAATAATGTTTAAAATTAATTATTGTTTACTCTGAAGTTTAAGGCGTCCTCTAATGGAATTTTTTAAATTTATCTTTAAAAGTTATTTTCAAGAATATACTGACTTAAAGAAAAGTTTTATTTTAAACCGCAAACAAATCGACAAAATTTTCCATTTTCTATAATTATTTTAAATTTGAACACCCCCCGCCCCTTAAACACAGTTCATTTTGTGCTATTTAACTACTCCCTACTAGTCAGATTTTGAGCTCAAAATTTAAGTTTGAGTCTAGGCTTCCGAAAACATTTTATGAGATGCAAAAAATAACGGCAAAAAATAGTTGTTCGTTACTCCAAAGTCTAAAGCGCCCTCTATCGGCATTTTTCGAAATTTATCTTTATAATTTAATTTCAAGAAAATGCCGACATAAAGGTTAATTTTAGTGAAAACCGCAAATCAATCGAACGATTTTTCCATTTTTTATGTTTATTTGAAATTTTGGTCCCTAAACTTTGATGGCGGCTATCGCCTTTGGAAAACGTTTTGGACCCTTGGTCTCCCATTTAATATTGTTTGTCTTGATGTGTACTATCACCCCTCTTTCATTGTAAAAAAAATTTGGAATCACCCTGTATATATAAATTCGCCATTTCTACCCTGTAATTAAAAGGTTAACACTAAAACGATTCGACTGGCTGGAGTCGAATAGACTCCAGCCATATGATTAAATGCCACTTGAAACCAGAAATATTTTAACAAAATCAGTTAAGTATATAACACGCAAAATTATATCAAATTTATTATTTAAATAATTTACGATAAAAATTCTGCTGTTAAATATTATTATGAAACTTGATTAAAATACCCGGGTGTTCTAGTGTTAACGTGCTTTACGGGCCGATAAAAATTGTCCTATTCTAAAAAGCAAAGATTAAGACAAAAATAATTTGGGTTCTAAAAAGTAAAATTTTCACGCACTCTATATAGTACGTATGCGTGACATCCTCCTTGAAGGGGTTGAAATCTTTCTTTATACTTTTATTCATTTTAGGGAATAATGCAATATTTGTAACTGGGCGATTTTTTTTATCTCTATATCTACCGACGGTACTTATAAGTACCATTAAAATAACTTATTATAAAATTCTTTTAATACGTCAGTTAGTTGAAATGCTGTTTAAAATAAGTTACAGATACATTACTTTATCTTGTTCCAAAAGCATTATTGGTTACACAAAAGAAAGTTTTTTTTTTAAAAAAATGATTTCTTTTGCCTTTGCATCTTTCAGTTTTCTTGGCGCTGAGGGAGGAGGATGGGGATTTTTCCATGCGGAAATATTTCTATATTTATATTGTAAGAACATCATATTTGTGCATTTTATAATTCTCCAAAATACTATGCAAATAATTAAAAATAAAAGATTTGACTGGGGTTTTAAAAATTGCACAAAATCCCCGTTAATTCAAATTTATTTAGCCTTCTAAATCCTTCAATCCTTCTAAAATCCTTCAAATATTTATTAAATGATTATGTAAATCTTTTAAGCTAGTTTAAACAATTTGCGTAAAAGTCTTTAGATTGTAAAATTTTTATGAATCCATAATGCGATAGATGAAGGGTTAATATAACTTCTGTATAAACAGAATATTTATGCAGCTAAAACCACCACTGTACAAAAATTCCCAGATTTTGAACTTTGGACAAAAATGTAAAAAACATGTGAAGAGTATCAAAGCGACCGAAGTTTAAAAGGAAGATAAATGAACTTGCACTCTAAGCTTATAAATATTAAATTAATGTGATAGTCATTTTAAATCATTTTTCACTATCTTAAAATTACAAGATTACATAATGTCAAAAATTAAAAAAAAAAAATTGTAAATAAGTAGTTACTATTAATTTTTTTTTACATCTGGAAAAGTCTTGAATATTTAAAATCAAAATAAATTAAGGACTGTAAATTTTTTTAAAATTTAAATATGAAACCTTTGTAAGTAAATATTTTATAATTTCAATGCCGATTGTATCTAAGCTCATAAACGATGTATTTTAAATTAAATATTTTAATCTTTGAGCTTATATTTAGTTGTATTTTTTTTTACTTCTTGATTTATTTTAAATTTCATTTCCCTGTCATTTCTACACCAGTAAGTCAAGGTTGTGTTTAGAAGCCAATGTTTCTTTCCAAGGAGGGAAAAAAATATCAATACACCAAAAGTCATGAATGAAGAGCAGGAAGCGTTTTCTACACTTTCGTATTTATAACCTACAAACGTAGAATCTTTCCTATAATACTTACAACCAATAGGACCGTATGCCTCTGACACAGAAATAGAGACGAGAGGGAATAAAAACAGTTAAGGAACAGCTAAATTTAATTTATGCTTCATTCTTCAGAGACACGTTTTGTCACAGCAGTGATTGTTTACACATAGTAAAAAACCAGGTTCATACTTGGATCACAACGTGTACGCTTGTCTATCGAAGAATTATGAGTTTATCTGAAACAAGTGTTAGTTCAATATGTAGGATACCATCATCCGGATTTGACATCATAAACTACATTCATGTTCCGAATGGCAGAGTATATAAAATGTACATATCTTAAAGGAGGAAAAAATATTAATGTTTGTAAATCAAGAATTATGTGTAGGAAACGTTTTCTAGATTTTCATATTTACAAATAGTAAACGTAAAATCGTCCCTATCGTACTTTCAACCAATAGAACCGCAAGTCTCAACAAAAATTGAGGACCCGGGGACTAAAAACAGCAAAGGTATAGCTAAATTTAATTTATGCTTCATTCTTCCGTTTCTGAGATATATTTTGTCAAGGCAGTGATTGACTACACAGAGCAAAGATATAGGTTTTTATTATAGGGCATTTTAGAACTTGAATATAGAACTTGATGCCAAATCCAGATGATAGTATTTTACGTATTGAAATAACATTTCTACGCTTGTGTATTTATGAGTTCGAAAACAGGTGTTGTTTCAACACATAGAATAAAAATTTCCGGTTTTGTTATCTCAAACTAAATCTAAGTTCGGAAATTATACAGTGCATAAAAAGTTTATCGAAAAAAGAAAATCAGGATGTCAGTATTATTAGTGTAAATTTCAAGAGACATAAAAAAAAAGTCGATTACTGGATACTTTATTTCTCATTCTGTATGAGCCACATGAAATAAAAAGTTAATATCAGAAAAATCGAACGTATCTACGCTCCTAATCAAGAAATGTCTGCTTAGGAAAATTATTAATAAATATAATATAATATACAGAACATATTTATCTGTAGCTTCTTCATCTTCAAGATTCAATACAGCAAATTTCTGCTTGGAAGACCCTATGTTACTTTGTAATGGAGAAGAGAATCATTTGTTTTCTCTCGTTTTTAATTTGCTTTGTATTTTGGTTTTCACTAACGTTATTGTTGTTTTGTAATTTCTGTGATTTTTTTTAATTTTTTTTTTTTTTTTATTCACCATTATTAAAATTTGATGCTTTAAGAAATTACGAGATTGCTAGATGCGTTGAGATGTTGCTAATCTAAACTTTTTGTGTTAGTCAAATTAAATTGGAAGACATCTTAATTTACGTATTATAAGATATAATTAAAGATATTTATCGATGAAAAGATTTTTCTGCTAAAATAACGAGGCTACTTTTAAAAAGCGTTGAAAGTTTTGAATTTTAAAGGGAATAATTTTGCGGATTTTGTGTTAGCTAAACTGTTGCGGAAAACAGTTGGAGGTTAAGTTGTCACTTCATGATAAATAGCAAATCTTGTTATTTTGAAATTTACATGAAGTTTATAATGACTTAAGGCTGTTATCAATTTCAAAGTTGCAACTTTATCACACAAGTTTTAATTCAATTTTGTTCGGAAATGCTTGAAAGGGGCAGATGTTGTTTAGAAACTATGTAATCAATGTTTTTTTTTTTTTTTTTTTTTTTTTTTTTTTTTTTTTTTTTCAAATACATTAGTTTTTATAGAAAATAGCTTCAAAGTGGGTTTTGATCCGGATTTTTCGATAAAAGAAGAAAAACACTGAATAAAGTGAGAAAAACGTCTTGTCGCGTGATCAAAAACACCTATAAATCGATTAGTAAATTATTTATGAAAAAATGAAAAAAATCATTTTGATTCCAAATTGCTTCGATAGTCAGGTCTACCAATATTATACCTTTACTTTAGAAATGTGTACGTCATTGTGTCAGATTTTTTTTCGCTAAAAAAAAAAAAAAAAAAAAAAAAAAAAAAAAAAAAAAAAAAAAACTATGAAATACAGATATTCGTTCGTTATTTCGAGTTGATGAAACTTCAAATTATGAAAAGTAAATTCTCTCATGTTTTTTTTAATAAAAAGTTAAGGTAAAAGAAACTATGATTTCTACATTTAAAGCATTTTGGTGACTAAAGTTGTTATTTTAAATTTATAATTTTGAAATAAACTCTAAAAACTCACCCTTGACGAATACTCACATTTTTAAAATCATGTTCTCTAATGTTATTTTTTAGTGCTATAGGATACAAAAAATATGAAAATTTTAGATTTTGAATAATATTTTAGTGCCAGCAGTGAGACTTGCGGAAAAGCAAGAGAGGGATGATATTTGAAAATTTAACAATGCATTTGCGTTTTTATCATCTTTTTACATCAAAGGATTATCCTGATACTCAAACCACATCCTGACCTCAGCCTACATGTACTACCTTCATCTTCAACAGAAAAAAAAAAAAAAAAAAAAAAAAAAAAACCCGGAAAAGACGCCAAGATAGTTGACTCAGGCGAAAGTACGAAGAAAAAACATCAGAAAAATAATAATGGACAAAACGATCCTTACGAGGGTTTCGGCGCACGCCAGATAACAGCACGGGCCACGAGGGCTTACCGATATTTCTTTTTCTTTTTTTTTTTTTTTTAATGGCACAGTTCCAGCATCCCTTACCCCTCCTTATTTCTTCCAAGAGCACTCGTCTCATACCTCTGACTTGGCAACAGATGCTAAAACTTCGTAGCAGTCCGCTTCCAAATTAGGCCCGATCTCCCTGCATCCCTTGTAACTTGAGTTTGAAGAGAAAGAGGCCCGGGATCTAGGGATGCTGTGGATGCTGAGGTACTACCTCTACACCTTCACCCTTTATGGGCCTCGTCCACTTCTTTCCTAGCTTGGCGGCCATGGAGTTGTTAATAACTCAAAAATAGTATTTGGAGAAGAAGAAAACAGCCTTGCCATCTGCAACAGAAAGCCCTTGCACAATAACGTGCCCCTGGTATCTTTAAATCGAGCGGCTTCTTTGAATGCTAAAGGTGCATTCTTACGTCACATAAACGGTAGAAAGAAGAAGAATGATGATTTTTGGCGGAAAGTGGATCAAATTACAAATAATACTTCAAAAGGCGATGACATAGATTATCAACATCATAATTTTGGTGACACATGTAATTTCTTGCATTTAAATTTAGGATTCTCACGCAGAAAGATTAAATTTCATTGCAATTTCGAGTACAATAAGGAGTAATAATATAATATACGTTTAAACATTTGAGAATTAACAGTTTTAAACAAAACACAACAAAAAGAATATAAATCTAAAAAATTCTGACCAATTATTTAACGTAGTGTATTAACCATAGCGTTGCAAAGGTTAGAAAAAACCCGGTTTAAATCCAGGAATAAACCGGGTTTTTAGGAATAAACCTGGAAAAAACCCGGGATTTTTTGGAATAATTCGGTTTTTTGGGAATAAACATGGGAATAAACCTGGTCTATTGGAAATAAACCCGGGAATAAACCGACTTATTGCAACTCTAATTAACCAACATAAAAAATATGAAGTAAGATGCGTCTAATGCAATATCATACATCATACAAAAATCATGAAAAACTCAACATAATTTATAATGAATTTTACCATATATGGTTCGAATCATGAACAAAATACTCGTTTAACCATGGAGAAATAACTGCTTTAACCCTTTTGGGTCTGTGTATTACTAATAGTATATTTCTTTTAAATGAGTATTGTTTTCTTTTATAATAAGTACTTCTGTTACTGTTTATATATAGTAATATTAGTATATGTCTATACATTTACTATATGATTCCATTAACGATTAAGCATTTAGTAATTATAATAAAAATAATAAATATTTACCTAATTATATTTGTACCGTTTGTAATTCTTTTATTTTAAACATATATTTCACTCTTTGAATTTAAAATAAAGTATAGGGGAGAGTGGGGATACTTGAGCCTCCCCTATTATCTCTATAGTTGGTCAATTTTTCTTTCTAAAACTGGCAACATGGTAACATATTTATAGTTCTGAACATGTAAAAAAGAAATCACATACCTTGGTACCATTTTGAAAGTATGGTGATTAACCCTTTGAGATCTGCTGGTAGAATTTTCTATCACATAATTTTAATTCTGAAATGTCACAACAACACCAGACAATTCGACCAAATTTATTTGAAAAAGGTTTAATGCATTTTTTCGCTATATTGTAAATCGGTTTTTTTCTTTACAAAATACTGGTGCGAATGTGACATCTGGCTCAAGTATCCCCTCCACGGGGATACTTGACCCACGATGTAAAAGAAAAAGTAAAAATTTATTAGACATAGAAAAATAGCTCAAAATTAATTGAAAGTGGTTTTCAATTGAAGAAAAAATATCAAATTTTCATTTTCAATGTTTTATTTTGTTCTAAGAAGTTATAAAAAATTTTCAAAATTTTAAATTTAAAAAATGGCTCAAGTAGCCCCATCTTCCCCTACTTTCCTGAGGCAATCATGTCTAATAAAGAGCAAAAATTATTAGAAAGTTGTAATATCAATTAAATCTTGTTGTAATATAATATTTTCTAAACATCTCTAAAAACACTTTCTTAGCCTATTGTCATATGAATATGAATTGAATAATGTGCAAAAAAAGACATTCAGTATTTTTCAGACAATGAAATATTCGTTAAACTCTATTTAATCTATTTGGATAGCTAGTGTTAACACTAGAACCGCGGAAACGGGTCATTTTGACCCGTATCATATGCAGAGATGTCAGTTCGAACCAGAAAACTCTTTATAAAATAAGCTAAATATAAGCTGAGAAATAAGAATTTCAATAAATAACTTAAACAGTTTAAAATAAAAATTATGGTGAGAAATATTTTTCTAAAACTTATATGAATTTTCCCGCGGTTCTAGTGTTAATGTCATTGACGTAAAAGTAATTTTTTCTAAAAATTGAAAAAAAAAAAAAAAAGACTCCAAAAGGGTTAAACAAAACATAACAAAAAGAAAATATATTTAAAAAATCTGACCGATTACTCTTTAAATAATATAAGGCAGAACACAGAGAACCTGTAAAGAATAAATGTTTGCAGACATGTTAAATCTTCAGAATAATTTTTTATAAACTTCTATGGTCGTTATACATGCAAACATAAGAATTCTTGGGCGAAATACGTGCTTCAATACGCTATCATAAAGAATTACTCTCTCTTTTTTGCCAATGAAATGACTGGTGTGAGAATCATTAAAAAGGTATGTCATAAAACATGTTAGTATTTCATCTTTGACTGGACAGCTGCTGTCGATAATAATAAAGATATTGGCGAATATTTAGAAACCTTGGTTGTAGATGATTTCAGGCAAATGTATCTTTTCATCACTAAACCTGTACCATTTTGTATCATACAGAAGGCTTTAAAATGTGGTTGTTATTCAACTTTTTCATGCGTCACAATTAGGAACATGGAATTGAAAACCTAGTTAAGGGCAGAAGGGATGTTCAAACTCATTTTTTAATTTAAAAATAAATGAACATTAAATACTATTCAAAAACATACTATATGATTGATGGTATATACACTATATGGCCAAAGGGGACCGACCACTTGCGATTTTAGACATTTTGCAAACTTTCTAGAAAAATACGTAAGGAATTATCCTGAAACTCTGAGTATGTAAACATAATAGTACACGTCATACATTTCCGTGAAGATTTTTTTCCCGAAACTCCATACGGGACCGCCAACATATTGAAAATGAATCTTTTGAATAACCTGTAAAAACTAATCTAGCAAAAGCGTTCAAGCTGTAGATTATGATTAAGCGACTTATTGTAATAAATTGTGTTCATTTTTATGTAGATAACATGTAAACTCGTTAGAGAAGTTAAGGTTTTATAAAAACAGTCCCAATTTTTCTTTCACTTTTCAAGATTTTTTTTGCTTATAATTTGCAAAGTTCTTAATATAAAATAAAGTTATTTTCCGAAAATATGACAAACAACATTGTACACAACAACCTGTAATCAGAATTAAAAAATAATAAAAATTATATGAAAAATGACTAGGTTTACTAAGTAATTTTTCATTGTGCATGCTGAACGCTACCAAAATATTGTGTTAGCTAAATGTATAGAGCAAATTTTGTGAAAGTCTCAAAACGTAGCTCGAAAATTCTGAAAGTGATCGTGGATGGAATAAGCTCAATATTCGTTGCTCCCAAAATGGAACAAAAAATGAGGGTTTGTTTCCAAATATAGTAGTACGTGCCATATTGTGAATTCTATATTGACACTAATCAATGGATAAATGGATACAGCCCCTCATCATTTTGGAATGACGGATTTTGAGCTCATTCTATCATCGATCACTTTCAGAGTTTTCAAGCTATGTTTTTGAGACATTCACAAAAGTTTCTCAATATATTTAGGCAACACAATATGTAATAGAAGTTTTGATAGCGTTCATGCAAGCGCAATGAAAAAGTATTTAGTAAACCTGCTCATTTTTCATACAATTTTTATTATTTTTAAATTCTGATTACAGGGTGTTATATACGATGTTGTTTGTCATATTTTCGGAAAAAAAAAACATTCTTTTATATTAAGAACTCTGCAAATTATAAGCAGAAAACATGGGAAGATTTAGGACTGCTTTTATTAAAACCTTAATTTCTCTAAGAGTATACGTGCTACCCACATAAAAATGAACACAGTTTATTAAAATAATCCACTTAATCACAATCTACAGTTTGAAAATATTTGCTACATTAGTTTTGACAGGGTTATACAAAATATATTCGTTCCTTTTCAATGTGTTGACGTTCTCGTATGGAATTTCGGGAAAAAAATCTTCGCGGAAATATATGACCTGTACTATTATGTTTACACACTTACAATTTCATGATAATTCCTCATGTATTTTTCTAGATATTTCACAAAATGTCTAAAATTGCAAGTGTTCTGTCACCTTTGGTCATATAGTGTATTTATTACACAAGAAATTAAAAAAAAAAATTTTGGGAGAAAAAAAAGAATTTTCCGGCATCTTTTAAGCATTATGAAGAACCTTCAAAATACCTCATACACATTCCATATCATTTATAATCCCTATATTTTTTATGCCACTTTGGCTTATCTATAAAAATAAAACTGTGCATCGAATTTTACACATTTGAATAAAAAAATCAAGAAAAATAAACACCAACTAAATTTTATGAAAATTCGCATCATATTTCTGCATTTAAGGGTGTATTTCGATTCAAACTGCTTATATTCCGAATTATTTTTAAATTCATTTTTGCTCTCAAATACATTAAACTCACAAAATGTCGTATTTAGAAAGTAAGCAAGGTGCCGTGATTGTCGATTCTTTGATAAATGCAGAAAGTATTGCAATCAAAAACGGTATTTTGAATCTATTTTTCCGAAGCGGGAGATCTCTGAACGAAAAAAAGGAACGTACTGAGAAGGTAATTGTTCATAAATCAAATTCTAATGAATGGAGTGTAAAAGAACATCACACGGCACCTTATACGTCTCTTCAAAAATCCCCTCAGCAAGTTTCATATTTCTACTTTTAAAAATATGTCTGAAATTGTATCGGAAAATTTCGAGCTATTCAAGGTGGAAAAGCGGTTTTTTCGAATACACCCTTAACTACATTTTAACTTTTCCAATTGTACTTAGTTTCAACAAATGTGCAAGTTTTATTTATGCATGTAAACCAAACTGGCATAAATTTGAACATTTTACTTTACAGTATATATTCATTACTCAATACTTCTCACTACTTTTTGCGAAAGATAGTCTAACACCATTACGTGCGAAATGAAATATTTGCCTGAATTAATGAAGAAAATTCCACATTTTAACCCCTTGAACTGTGATGGGTAATCTTTTGACCACTTAATTTTAATCCCTCAATATCGCATTTTGCACCAGATTTTTGGGATGAAGATTTTTCTATATTAAGAAGTTCAATTAATTATTTTAATTTGAAAATTTGTCTAATCGTAGAAGTTGGAATATTTTTCAGACATTAAATAAGATGAAAAATGCTATTAAAAAATATGGTTGACCTGTACTTACATTGATATATGTAATTCTAGTTTAATTTTTGACTTACCTTATGTCAAAAACTTTTTTAAAAATAACATAAATTGCTTGAATTTCAGTTTAAATAACTAAAATGTCACAAATTTAATTTTTAAAAATAAAAATATTTTTAGTTTAGTTTTGTTAAATTGAATTGTAACCTGATTTAAGCTTTTTAGTTTAGTTTGGACAAGTTCAGCTCTGGGCCAGAAAAACAATTTCAGTTCATTTATAAAAATAAAAAAGACAATTTAGTTTCAATTCCGTAAGTTAACCTCTTTGAGACGAGCGTCTTTTGCGTGATTTTTATTCTATTATCACCAGTTTTTCAAAGGAGAAAAAATTACCTTATTGAATCGGAAAAATGCTCAGATTGAACAAAGCAAAATTTACTACCGTAATTTCGGGTGTATAAGCCGCAGATCAAACAATTCTTTTTCGACCCAGAATTTTTTAAGAAACAAGTATAACTAGTTAGATCGCCGTGAATATTTGTCTTCATTTACTAAATAAGATTTCTGGGTCCAAAAAGAATTGTTTGAGCCGCGGCTTATACACCCGAAATTACGGTATATAAATTTTGCTGGTGAGAAAAATCAAGGATTTTAGCCTTATGCGGCACGTATACCGGTCGCTTCTCCCCAATAGGTAAAAAAATGACTTTTTTTTTTTTTGGTTCGAGGTGCTATAAAATTCTTTATTTCAGTTTGACAATTTCAACTACTATGAAACAAACGCGTTCTGAAAAACAGGATCCTTGAATTCTTTTCACATAAGAAGTGAATTGAAATTGTCAGTTTAGTAAAATTAGTTTAATTTTCTCTTATGGTTTATTTTTGCTTAAAAAAATCCCTACTCTATTTATAATAAAATTTTGAAAAAAAAGCTGCTGCATTGTATAAAATTTAGGAGCATGTGCTTGTAGCTTATTTAAAGTTCGAAATAACAGTTTTAATCATATAAAAATCATTCCATTGAGTATAGATATAAATTTCATACCATTTTGCATTATACATTTACGAAGCTTTATACATATACGGAACATTTAAAAACGCTGTTTACCTGCTAAGACGAGATTATTTCTAGTTCCTTGCGTATTGTATTAGCCAGGTTTACTGTACTTAGAGTGTTATATGAATATTCCGGAAATTTTGACATGATATTCAAAACACATGAAGTGTAATTCCAAGATTGCGGATGCGTTGATGTTTTGCTGCTAGTTTGTTTGTTTGCTGCGAGTTTGTTTATCTGTTACATGCTACAATTTTTCGCTACCAGTATTTTAGAGCGGAAAGATGTGATTTATTTTATCGAAGATATCTCATCAATTGAATAAGGCAAAGCGAGCTTTTCGAAAAAAAAACGATGGCCAACAAGCATTGCGATTTTCAGTTGTGTAACAGACAAACAAATTCTCATGGAACTAGCCTGCTTCATAGGCACAATTCCTAACTTCGTATACAACCTTTGCGGCGCAGGGCAAATTCATTGCTTAAGTATTGAAATTAATTACTGACACCGGAATTTGAAAGCAAATTTATTTGTAAATAAGAAAAGGCTATATTTAACGCATTCAATAAAACGTTATTTTTTCTAACAAAATACTTGGGAAATAAAATTAAATGGTATATCTATAAAACCACCGCGCCGCAAAGGGTTAACAAACCAGCATAGCTGCCGACTTTTAAGAACTTTTTTGAACCACAAAATTTAACAGTAAATTTTACTTTCTTAAATAGTCGCAATCGGCTGATTAAACTGATAGGTTTTTGCATTATAATTATGCAGTATTTCTTACGCCATTACCATGAAATTGCAACTTTTAAGCAGGTTTCTGTTATAGGCATGTTCATTTTTCACAGAATCACAGTTTGCTATACATGGAGAATTATGGATCCATGTTTCAAAATTCCCTTATTATGTGTGCAATATTTATCCCCCATTCTGTCAATATTTTAACAATATTGTTTAGTATTAGACATCAATTACGTGTTTCTTGTTTGTGTATATAGAATAAATGTATGAATAAAGAAAATATAAATTTAAAAGTTTTCTTCACTCAAATCGAAGGAAGAATTAATC
This sequence comes from Maratus speculifer, assembly GCA_964019185.1. NCBI lineage: Eukaryota > Metazoa > Arthropoda > Arachnida > Araneae > Salticidae > Maratus > Maratus speculifer. The sequence goes on along the minus strand of OZ025293.1, from coordinate 307,933,317 downwards.
TTTTTTTATTCGATTTTTTTTTGTATAATTTATTTATTAGTTTAATATGAAACAAAAGAATGTCAGCGAATGTGTGCCAACAGATGCCAGATACTTAATGAACAAGCTATAAAAATAAATATTCTGATTAATATATTATGTTAAATTCTTTTGCATTTAATTATTTTATTATTTTTATTTGTAAAGAGATAATGCTCATTCATGTTTAAAAAAATGTTTTTCTTAAAAAAAGATAATGCGAGAGGTTGGATGCATGGTGTTTTACGATACAGTTCGTAAACATCATGTTTTTTCTTCATATTCACCAATCAGAAACCGTTAACGTTTGCGTCAAACTTTCGTCAGAGCTTTTCAGACAGGAACGTAGAATTTATAAAAATAGCACGACGAAATCTTTCTAAAATGGGTTTCCTACACATGCAAAGGGAGGAGGGTAAAAATTTAGTTTATTATAAATCATAGCCAATTTAAATAAAAGTCTGAAGTTATTAGAAAAAACGCAATAAAATAAAAGTTATGTTAAACATTTTATTTTTCATAGATAAATGTTAATTAAAACAGACATTTTTGTTGAATTCGGCGCAACAGTACATATGGCACACTACCAGCAAATAAGTATTAGAGATATTTTAAATGAATCATAAAGATTGATATTCGGTTAAATTTGCGAGATAGTTGAACACACGTATGGTTTTTACATCTCAAAATATATAGCATATAGTGATTAACAGTACATACTCATATAATTGTAAAATACAGTAGAACCCCAATTATCTGAACGCCGGTTATCCGTAAATCGGCTTAACCGAAACACCCTAAAATTTCTTAAAGTGCATTTTAAATGTGAAAAATTTTACTGTCAACACAATTTTTCCAACGTCAAATGACACCTTTCAACATATTTTGATTTACGATTACTATTTCATTTGTAAGATTTAGACCCAAAATAATTCTGAATCCTATTTAATACATTGAAGAGTTTTTTAACCCTTTCCGGCACGGGCAAAATCTGTTAGTAAAATCAGAAATTATCGACTGACACCGGAATTCTCAAACGATTTCTTTGGATACGAAGCAAAATTTTACTAAAACATTATTGGTGCCATTTTCAAGTTTGGAATGAAAATTAGGTATCCCAGACCGGGCACAGTGTGCCGGAAAGGGTTAATATATATTAGCTTTAAAAATTAGAATCAAAATAAGTAAAAATCAAAATTTCAAGAGTTATTATTGCACACTGGTAGAAATAGTGTTAAAAAAGCATGTTTTTTATGATATAAACAAAGTCAACTTTCTTATTTTATCCCATTGCGTAATTTCGGGACCTTTATTAGATAGACACATACGACATTTCATTTTTTGCAAAATATGTTGTGAATTTCTTTTGTTTTTAAACTTCAGACTGCTTTGAATACACTATCACAAGATTTTTATTCTAACTATGTTCTAAATTACGGTCACAGGTTTTCACCAAACAAGTTTTCACCATACGACTTCTGGTTATTCAAAAATTCCTATGGAACCCCGCTTATCCGAAAATCCCTATGGAACCCCGCTTAACCGAAAATACTTTGGTCCCAGGCTTTTTGGATAACCGGGGTTTTACAGTCTTAGTATAAAGATTCGATGAAACGTGAAACCTTTGTGAAAACAATGGGGGGGGGGGTTATGGAGAAAAAAGCTTTCCTAAATTAAGACACGTTTGTATCAACTTGCGATGAGCATGAGCAATAAAAATATTTGATTGAATAATTATATTAAAAGAAAAACATTTGTCGATTTTCTTTAGTAAGAAAATCGTAAAAAATAGTTAACAAATAACTTATTTACCGAAGCGGTTGTCCGATTTCTATTAAAGGAACACAGTTCTCAAAACAGTGGCCTTTAACATATTCTTCAAATAGAAGCCCAGTAGCAGAATACTGTTTGAACAATATCACGCTCACGCCCAAAAACACACACACATGGTCATTTTCATGAAAACGTATCATGTCTGTCACACAGCTAAAAATCGCTATGCTTGTTGGCCACCGATATTTCCATAAAGTTTGCTTCGCCCTAGTCAACAGGTGAGATATCTCCGATAAAATAAGTCACATTTTTCCGTTCTAAATTACTGGTAGCCAAAAATCATTGAATGTGATAGACATGACAAGTTTTCATGGAATTAGACATATATTATTGTTAAAACTCCAAAATTCAACTGTGAAGGCTTAAAAAATTAGAAAGTTCCAATAACCACGCAATAAGCATATAAATTTCAAATCTAGCCTTATTCAAAATTTAAAAAACCGAATTTTCTCTATCAATATATTGTATAAGTGCATCTGCATCGTAAAAACATTACAATCTGGAAAAAAAATTGTTTATTCCTTGTTTATTTTATTGTTTATTCCTTGGCACTGTAAAATTTTGTTTTACAATGAAAACAAATAGTAGTAGTCAGAGGTTTTTCGCAATTTCCCAAAATTGGATGTTCTCGATAAAGCCAGTTTTGAACATGGAACTATTAAGCAGGAAAGGACATATCCCTAGAATAGTGAAGCTTCAACTGTAACCGCTTTCGAAGGAGTTCATTAACTGCGGGAGAAAAGTATCACCAGTAAATTTATGTAGACATTTTAACTTTATTCAAACGCTTTATTAATGGGAAAATTCAGTCAAAAATAATGACAAAAACTGATATTCATTTTTACTGGTAAGCAATTTACTTTAGTGGTAGTAGTTCCGTCATATTGTGACAACCAAGACAACCTCCTGTCAATGTCAGAGAATATGTTATAATATTTAATCAAAATGACACCAGTAAAAAGAAATAGAAAATTTCGAACACATTTGTGAGAGAAAATTCAATCGAATAAGGCGCTTAAATAGAATGAAAATTTCTATCTAAATTTACTGGTGGGAGTTTTCACTACCGGTATTCAGGAATTGTATATAAGATTGAAAAAACTAGCAAAGCTATTATGACAACTTCCTGAATCCAACTCTCAACTGCTAACCAACACATTATATGTCGCCACCTGTTTATTCATAATTCTATGGTTTTGAAACCCACGTCCTCATATGCACATAATTTCTTTTAAAAATAGTGAAAACGGATTTGGAGAATATCAAAATGTATCGATATACCAAAATTTTCTTAATTGGATTTTTGTCATGATTCTTTCATCACACTGTATATATCTGCAGTGAAAACAAAAAGAAATTTTTAAGGGATGAAATTTTCTTAATGGGATTCTTTTGTGAAATGGAATTTTGTGAAGTACCCTATTTTATTAAAGCTGAAATCCAAACAGGCTGCTTTCTAACACATATCTAATTCATTTTGTTCTCAAAATCATTGAAATTGGTAGGTGCCCTTATTCAGAAGGTATGTAATCGAACACTTTTTCCCTTTACCTATAAGGACAGATCATTTCAAGACAGTGCTGTCAAAGTTGGCGTTTTTAGACTAATTTCTGGACGTAACAGCGAGGAAGAGGCAAAAAATTCCAATCTTGAAAACCTGCAAGTTTACAGCAACTTAATTGTGCTGTAGCTTGCTTAGTAAAAAATTAAACGGTAATTAATAATTACAAAGCGTTGCGGTTACGAATGGTAAACATTATTATCCGTTGCGGTAACGATTTATAAACTTTTGTGGTAACGATATATAACCCTTTGCGGTAATGTGTAGGTTAACATTCGACGCTTTGTGAGTTATCTCTATTATCTGATGCAAGGAAAATTTGTATTTTGTTCTGAATGCAATTTCTTGAAACATAGATAATTTGAAAACTTTTATTAATTCATTTTCTCTTTTCAGATTATAACTTAGTAACGCAAATTCATCTTACAAACGCTTTTTTCTTCTGTTTGAAACTAATAGAGATTTTCATTGTTCAATAAATTTGGTATATTTTGAACTATGGTTGATTGCTATTCCTTGTCTATCATAATCCACTGCTATAACCACAAAATCGGTTCAAAACGTAATTTGAAGGCAGTTTCTGAAAAATTCGTTGTGTTTATAAAATAAAAATATAAATTTAAAAAAAAAAAAAACTTAGGACTTTATGTTATAAAAATATTCAGATCTTGGTGTAGTAGTATACAGTACTTCGGATACAATATAGATAGCATCCGAAATCTTTTATAACCCCTGTAAATACTATCTGCTTTCTATTATACAGGAAGTAACTTGTACTAAATTTCTGCTGTTATACTTTTTCCACAAAATATATTTTTCTATTTTTACCATTGTAGTGTGACAGAAAAATAAAGTTGTAACTTAAAAAGCACATGACAGGGACATTTTTTTAAAAGTTCAAGTCAAGCGAACATTAAATGATAATTATCATTTTATCTTTTTTTGTCAAAATATTCACAAAGAAGCTTTCAGTTAATTAAGATATATATACATATATATATATATTAATAAAATCGATTTTGACAAATTTCAAGGTATTATGCCCCTTTAACCCTTTGAGCTCTGATGGTAGAATTTTCTACCACATAATTTGAATACCGAAATGTCACAACGACACCAGAAAATTCAACCAAATTTTCTTGAAAAAGGTTTAATGCATTTTTTTGTGCCGTTTTTTTTCTTTGCAAAATACTGGTGCCAATGTGACATTTGGAATTTTGAAGAAATTTGCCTAACAGAGCTCAAAGTTGAAAGAAAAAAATATTTTTCTACGTTTTTTTATTAAAAGTCCTTTTCACCTCACACTTTTCGTATAAACTAACTTGAAGAAAAAAATCTTTCTTATTCATTTCAGACAAGATACAAAGACAACTAAGTGGTGTAATTTTAGAAATAATATTTTCTTAGTGGCTCTTCGTCTAAATTCAACAAAAGTTTAGAACACTTATCATCGGTACCACATCAGACTATCTATAATATGAAAACAGTATTGTCAGAAGGATACTTTTATTAACACTAGAACCGCCATTAGGGGTCATTATGACCCCTGTCAAATTTAAAATAGCCGATTCGAACCAGAAATTTCTTGATGAAATATGTTAAATATGTTCAGAACAAAAATAGGCTAATTAGATCAGTTAAATAGTTTAAATAAAAATTCTGGTTTAAAACACTTTTTATAAAACTTGAATAAAATAGTCGGCGTTTCTATAGTGTTAAGATCAGATTTTTTGATTGGCAGCCCTTTTTTGAAATAGAGAAATTCGCCTTTTTTTAACCTTATACAATGCCATAATAATTAAAGTGAAAACAAGAGAAATGTCTAATCAGAAAAGTGAATTTAAACGAAAAGTAGCCTACTGGCAACACTGTTTTTACATTAGATAGTAGTTTGACATAGTACCAACAATAAGAAATCCACGTTTTTGTTTAACCCTTCAAGGCGCAGAGTCCCTCTAATGCAAAAATGTAGAAATGACTGGTTGAACCAGAATTTCGGTACAAATTTATAAGAAAATAAGAAAAACCCATTTTTCCCATACATAATAAACAAAAAATATTTATATCAGAATTCGGTTTTCCATTGCTAAAATGTTGAAATGACTTAATGACAACAGATTTTAGGTGCAAATTTATTTAAAAATAAGAAAAAGCTATTTTTTTATATACATAATAATCGGAAAATATTTATACCAGAATTCTGGTGTCATTGTGGCAAATCAGAATCAAGTTGGTGTTCCCTGTAATGGAACTCTGAGACACAAAGGGTTAACAAAGTTAAAAAGAAAATCAGTAAATGTTTTGCAAACTTTTTCTTCTTGTTTCTAAGTTTCCACGTTAAAAGATTTTTATTTTTACAATGTAATTTTATAGTAGTCTAATTAGAATGTATAAGTTGTTTTACTTAAACAGAAAAAGTAGCTTTTCTTAAGAAAGCTTAATAAAAGTAAAGAAAATAAAATTTATATATTTTAAATGTGATCGTTATTACCATATATATATTTTTTTTTTGATATAGCCCTTTTTTTCCTTGACAAAAAGACAAAATTTCGGGCATGATTTTAACACTTTGAGCTCTGGTGGGTAAATTTCTAATTCCAAATGTCACATTCACACCAGTATTTTGCAAAGAAAAAAACCGGTTAACGATATAAACGAAAAAAATGCACTAAACCTTTTCCAAATAAATTTGGTCAAATTTTCTGGTGTCGTTGTGACATTTCGGAATTAAAATTATGTGGTAGAAAATTCTACCATCAGAGCTCAAAAGGTTAATTAACCCCTTGAAGGGAGGTGTCGGCCAATGACAACACCTAGTCTTAATTCCAGATTGTAACACTGGCACCAGAAATTTCCTAGGAAAATTTCAATTTTATAAGATATGCAAAGATACACTTTTATTAGTTTACAAATAAAATTTCCAGTAAATACTGGTGTCTCTCAATTATTTCAACATTTTACGAATACAAGTACCTTGCCACGGAAAGTATTAAATAGTCTTACTCCGAAAAATAAACAAAGCTTTTTAATTGATAATTTATTCTACTGTCATTAGATGCTTTGCTTATTCATAAAATATTATTCTGAAAAGAAAAAGTATGAAGCTATACTAAATTTTCTCGCACACAAATTATGTTATTTAATAGCACCTAGATAGTCTTCAACGAAGATACATTGAAACGCATTCAAGTAAAGACGACGTGTTGCTTCATCCCATCTTTCGATTTCATTTATTAATATAGCTGAAATTTGTTGTCTGATATTTATCCCCCCCCCCCAGGTTTTATTATAATCCAGGATACATTTGATGTCTCCGGTGGCTTCCTGGATTATCGGAATGTCGACGGAGTCCTGAAAGCCCTGGGTGTGGCAGCAACCACACTTAATTGAAAAACTGCATGCAATTATTTGATCGATCGTAGCCCAAGTCATAAGTAACTTTTTTTTTCTAAGAACGGCACACATATACAGTTAAGTAGCACAATGTCCCATTCAAAAAATCGATGATTTTGCAATGAAAAGCAATTTAAAACAAAATTAAATGCTGTTATGATCCCACTTGAAGAATACAATACATGCTTATTACATCGTATAACAACCTCTATACCTAATTTGAAGGTACTAAGTGTGGTAGCAAGAACGTTCAACAAGTAAATCATACGTCATGTTTTGTGACTTGTATATAAAGCTAGATTTAACTTTTTTACGGCGGATAATATTAAATTATTATTTTTTTAGATGTTAAATGTCCTCTTCTTTTATTTTTATGTACCATATACCGGGTGTCCCAAAAATGACTGATGGATTTTAAAATTCAATAACTTGCAAACGGTGAGAGCTATTTAAAAAAAAATTGCAGGAGGGTTATGTATATTCTCAGGAGTTTTTTTACCGTAATTTTTTATTTTAGTTCGCATCTCAAACAATAGTTGGCTCTGACGGCGATTGAAGGCCAGGTCGACGCTTCACTCAGCACTGATCACCTGGCCTTCAATCGCCGTCAGCGCCACCAATTGTTTGAGATGGGAACTAAAATAAAAAATTAAGGTAAAAAAACTCCTGACACTATACATAAACCCCTCCTAAAAATTTTTAAATTGCTGTCACCGTTTGCAAGTTATTGAATTTTAAAATCCATCAGTCATTTTTGGGACACCCGGTGCTCGTATTACGGGATTCCGTGCATATTCTCCCTATAATGTTCACCCCCTTTTTATCACAAAGAAACCTTCACACCGGGTCTCCAGTTTGGATTTCGATTTGAAGCCAAAATTTCAAATTCACATCGTAAATTTCGAAAAAAGAATTTTCACTTTACGTGATCTCCAAATGTTTTTCATTAAATAAAGTATAAAATACTAATATTTATTTCTGGTATAAAATAAAAGTTTCTGGAGAGAAAAAAAAGGATGCCAAACTGGTAACCTTACCTTCATGAAATACATCCAGGGATCCAACTTGGTCCGCTTTTTTAACCCCACATTTATTTTTTAACTCCTTAATGGTCTCATTAAATTACAGTTTAAAAATTCAAATTCATTATTGTACCACTTTAAAAAAAAAAAAAAAATATTCACCTTATTTAATGACAAGTAAAATAATACCCAGAATAAAATTAATTACACTATTTTATAAAACTGGTGGGAATCGAACAAGTGTGAATAAAAGCCGTGAAGATTGCAGCCCATGAATGTCTCGGGCACGACAATTAAGTGGTTAAAAGAATTATAAATTTTGTAGAAACATACAGAAAGAACATTTTTCTTGAAATTGTTGCCTACCAGAATTTCTTTCAGTATAATTACTAGTTTACAAAAAGCGCATCAGTGAGGGTACATTGCAAAAAATAAAATGATTATTCTAAAGTATTATAAGCATTATTTATATCATGAAATCTGATATGAGTAATGCTTATAATACTTTACATGCTTATAATACTTTAGTAATGCTTATATTACTTATAATGCTTATAATATTTAATAAATAATAGTAAATAAATAGTAAACAAATAGCATATTTATTGAGTTAGAAATCTGACTTCTTACGGCCATTTTTCTCCCTTAAATTTCAATTTTTCATTTCTATTACTATCGTATAACGAGCACCAATAAATTGCGACCAATTTTCTTGAAGCAAAAGTATGCATTACACGAAGAAATATACAGTAAACCTTAATTTTTCTAAATTGTTTTAACTCGATAAGTTTAATCTCTAAAAATTCATATTGTTACTTTTAATTTAACACTGTAAAAAAAATGCTGCAGTAATTTTACTGCAGCAGAGATTCCAGACAATGTCCGTAAAAAAACGGACTTTATTCCTTTATCAACGGACTTTGCATTAATGGGTTTTGCCCGTAAAACACAAAAATTACGGAAGTTGACTGTTTATGTGAAAAAAGTGCCATTTTCCGTAAATTTATTGGATAATTCAAATCTACAATTTTTTTACAGTGAACTCTTTATTTCTCATGATAGAATATGATCGATAAATTCTGTAATTAAGAAAATCTTAATTCCTATCAGAAAATTTCAAAAATCAATTTCGCGTTATTTAAAGATGAAATATCTGTATCCCTTTGAAGGAATATCTCGTGATTTGTAGTTTTTCTCCTTTCCGTTATGTTGCTTCTGAAAGTTCGGTTCAAGACGATAAATTTGACAGCAATGTTTGACAGATTTTTCAGCATTTGTAGAAAAATGGAAAACTGTTCAATCACATCTTTTCTGAATAAGCACACCTGCCAATTTCATGAGCTTGAGAACAAAAATGATTACCGAAATATATCAGAAAATATCCTGTTTGGATTCCAGAACAGCCTGTAGCAGATAGCGGATTTTACCTCAAAATTGGTCAAATAGCCAGGCTTTTTGCAGTAAAAACTTTTGGGACATGTCATTTTGACACTGGTGGACACTGGTGTCATTTTGACAGATGGTGCAAATTGTAGTCGGGTACGACAATTTTTTATTTTTAAAATGAAATTTTGAAATGCGAATAAATTTATAGGACGTCTTGAATACTCTTTGAACGCCTTGTGTATTATACATTACTCTTTTGTTTTGAGGGAAAAAAATTGAGAATATAAGAAAGATCCAAAGATCTGTCTCGCTTAATAAATGCACAGGACGCCAAAAGTTCCGATTTCTGATAAGGCTCAAATTATTTTCAATTCCTTTTAGTACCATGCTATTCATTAGTTTTCATCCACGGGATCTCAATGCAGTTAGACCTGTGAAGATAGAACCTGTGTATAACGAAAATATTTTATAGTATCTTTCAAAGGAAATACTTTACATAGCTATCTGCCTAGAAGAAAAACTGGTCTAAACATTTTTTTCAGCTCTGATTAATTTTGTTTTACTGTACTTTGTTCAACAAACCCTGTAAAAATAGAACCTGTTTATAACTGAATTCTGTTTTAAAGATAAAATTTTAACTAGCCTTAGAATATGAATACTATAAAACTGTACATGCAAAATTAAATTTTGTTTCTGTCCATAGGAATTTCGCTTTCACAAATTTTATTGCATACGATGTGATTTTTTTTTTAGTAAAATAAAATTCCCTAAGACGGAATCATAAGGGACAGAAGAAAAATTCTGTTTTGAACAGACTTTTGTCTTAGCAATTCATACTTATTTTTTGTAATTTTTGCTATTGGAATTTATGCGTTTAAAACAGCATCCCATTATATGCAGGTTTGATTTCATATTTTTAAATGTAATTTTATGTCTCGGTTTAGAAGCTGCTGTCCTGCTTCTTTTGTCTCCATGCTCTCCCCCCCCCCCTTTTTGTGACAATGTACCTTGCAAGATTATTCTGAACGCAACTGTAACACGATGAACTGACACCAAGTTTTTTCTTCTTTATTTGTTTGGAAGGGAAGGGAAATTTGATGTATTTTATTGCAGAATTTCAAATTTGTGCACATTTTAATATGGAGAAGTTTTAAAATATCAATTAAAGTAACGATTAATCGTAATCAATCGTGTAATGACATAATTTATTTTTCGACTACTAATCGTGTCACAATCAAGAGAACGTTTTACTTTCTTTTTAATTTATTTTCCTGGACCAGTTTTCCACTTCACGCTACAAGCAATTATCGCATCACATGTAATCCTAAAATTATATAAATGGCACTGAAAGGTTTTCATTATAAATTTCTCCTACTTTTAAACACTTTACGACAAAGTTAAAAAGTATTTACGACTTCGGTTCATATGACCACACTCTAACTCCCATAAGTATACTTGGGTTTACACATGATTGATATGTGTTTTTTTTTTTTTTTTTTTGTTTGTTTTTTTTTTGTAACTGTTACTCCAAATCTTTAACACTAGAACCGCGGGAAAATTGATTGAAATTTTAGAAAAATATTTCTCACCGGGATTTTTATTTAAAATTGTTTAAATTATTTATTGAAATTATTTTTGCTCAGCATATATTTGATAATTTTATAAAGCACTTTCTGGTTCGAATCGACATCTCTCCTTATGATACGGGTCAAAATGACCCTTCACCGCGGTTCTAGTGTTAAAAAAAAAAAAAAAAAAAAAAAAAAAAAAAAAAAAAAAAAAAGGGCAAAAATTTTTAGAAGATTAATTTTCATATCAACAATTTGGTTAACCCTATCTTTCACTGATATGTTATTGTTGTAAAAGGTGCAAAAATAATTCCATTACTTCACTGGAAAAAAAAAAAAAAAAAAAAAAAAAAAAAAAAAAAAAAAGGTTAAATTAACGATAAAATTGGATGTAATTTTTTAAATTACATCTAATTTTAGTTTGAATTCTCAAAATTATATCTAGCCAAGCTTCAAGAGATGAACTGAGGGATAAAATAAATAAATAAATAAATAAAAATAAAGGCATGCAACGTTTTAACTACTTTTTTTCCACATAATACGGATGTAATTGTAAATGTTTATCAAATCTAAAAAGTAATTAAGATTTTTGCTCGAGTTTTTACAAAAAATTAAAAAAAGAAAAACAGAAATAAAGTAAAGAAAAGGAAAAAGAACGGGTAAAAGATTATTTTAGTTTAGAGGGTTAAAGCTTCACATTATCATTCTGGTTAGACTGATACTGTTATCAAAATCACTGTATCATTTCTTTACGTCTATACGTCTCAAACTCATAACTATCCACGCATCAAAAGAAGAGACTGAGGGGTGAAAATAAAGACATGTAACGTTTTACCTGATTTTTCAAAAGAATACGGAGTTGATTGTGAACGTAACTATGATACAATCATCTGACCCCAGTTTTCGCAACTCTTGTTTGGAGTACAAACAAGTCTATAAAACTTAACGGTAGAAAAGGGGGAATGCAAGACTGAAAAAAAGAGAAAGAATATAGAGTACTACCCAATTGAGAGTTAAACTGATTGACGTAACGGTGTTATAAGCAGATGCAAAACAAAATAACGAGTACATAAACGCTTGATACAGGGAAGATCGTGGTGTTTATCGGATGTTTGCGGGGGTTTATGGGGGTTTATTCCCCCTTAAGATCTGACTTCCTCCCTTGAGGTTGAGACGAATAGCAGTCGAACAATTGTTGTTGACCTGTCATCCACACGGACTTCTCAAAACGATGGTATTGGGACTAATTTTTACTTTTTTTTAGTTACTGACCTACAAAAGGGTTGCTGAGTCGTGACAAGTAAGGAACAATAAGTGTGCGCCAAACGGACGTGATTCTCGCCAACAGCTATGAGTTCCATTGGCATTGGACCTTCATTTTTTTAAGTTGAAGGTCGAGGTCATGGTTTGCGACGAAATCTTCATTGAGTGTCGCTGACCGAAAAAAAAGACAATGCATAAGACTAGAGAAAACAGCATGACTTAAATAATTTTGTTTTTGTTTGAGCTTAATTCTTTTGTAACTTGGTTGTAACACTTTTGAATATTAAGTTACGATATTGAGATAATATTTTTTGTTGGCTAAGGTTTTCTATTTGCATAGGATAGATCTGTATCTGTAAAGATGCGTATTGAGAAATTTATATCGTTACGGTTTACATTTTTTTATCAACTTTTAATGAAAATTTGAAATAGGAAGAAGATATTTATTACACAAAAGGGAGTTTTTAACCTGCATGCTGTACGTATTTCCAATGTAACATGATTGTTAAAAAAGTCATGGATGCTCATTGCAGATTTATTCATGTATACAAAAAAAAAAAAAAAAAAAAAAAAAAAAAAAAAAAAATTCTTAACTCCGTATTTATTCACTCTGTAAGTCCATCTATATTTTAATCTCATTTTACATAATATTTAATTTTCTGCAATCCGGATTTTTTTTTTAAATCATGTAATAATTTATAATCTTAGAAGGTTTCAGTATTAAAAAAAATAATAGAAGAAAATAACGAAATAGCAATATCAGGGCTCCCAAATGGTCCGCCAACTGAACATCAATATTTTTTTAGAAAAATTTTCCTTTTAGATTTTTCTTGGAAATTGCGCAAAACACAACTTTGATGGTTAGTTTTAGCACAAATGCTGTAGAAACCTACTATGAAATTTTCTGTTAAGAAATATTGATGTTCAGTTGGCGAACCATTTGGGAGCCCTGCAATATGTACTTAAACTGAATCTCGTATAATTCAAATTATATCTAATTTAGAAATAGTTTTTACACAATTTTGGTTTCCGAAAAACAGTTTTTATGCTCATAGATGTAAGATCTTATCTCATTGAATCCTATAAAATTACGTAAGGAAATAATTTTTAATCATTAAAGTAAAATTATAACAAACCTAAAATAAATAAAACATTTACGTTACATAAATACCCTATAGCCTCTTTCTTCTGTATGAATCACGTAATATGTATGAATACTGTTGTTTTTTATTTTACAAAGCGTCACTTTCCATATTATAAGAATGGATTATTAACAAGAAAGAATAATCATAAATCCAGCATAGATTAAGTAACATTTTTCAACATGTTCAGAATGCAATAACAAAAATTCACAGATGAAACATAATGTCTAAATAAGCAATTTGTAAAACTCATTGACAACCCAATTTCTGCTATTAGAATCTATAATCGCGAAAATAGCATATTTTTTTTTCTTTTTTGAACAGTCGTGTATATGATGTATACATTTGTATGCATGCTACATAGTATGCTAAAAATTAGTTACGTTAAACAAATACAACAGTTAAAATTTTCCCCTCAGCAACTTCCGTGAAGAAATGCATTTGAGAACTTTTGTGCAGCCCTGTAACTATAAAATTTATATACACAAAGTAACATTTAAAAAAAAAAATTCAGTTTTAAAACTAATACTACATATGAAAAGAAATGAATGAATATGACCAGCAATTGTTCATCATGGGTTTCAAAATTCATTTTCTTCTGTAGCCAAATTCTTTTGTGTATCCCTGTCAACGAACAGTAAGTTCCGAGAAAAAGATTTCAGTAATATAAATTGCAGCATGTTTAACCCTTTGAGCTCTAGGGGTGAATTTCTTCAAAATGCCATAATGTCGCATTGCCATCAGCATTTTGTAAGCATAAGATTAGGCTTATGATATACGCGAAAAATTGCATTAATCTATTATAAGAATAAATTTGGTTGTATATTCAGGTGTGAATGTGACATTTATTGATTTAAATCAAGTGGTAGAAAATTCACCCATCAGAGCTTAAAGGGTTAAAGTAGTGTAATATCGTTAAAGTATACCGCAAACAATTTTTCTCTAAAGAATGTAATGTAACAGCATTCTTTTGAATTTTTTTGTAAATGAACTTTAAATGCTACACTCTCCATTTTTAAATACCTAAAATGCCATATTGATATCAAAAACATCTAATATATTTGTAAGATTTTTATCTGCTATCATTTATTACAAATTCTAATATATTTTTCAAACACTATAATCAAAGTATGCCGTAGTTGAGAAACATTGACATAAATCTAAATACATTGATCTGAATTAAAATCTGAATACACAGATAACTATACATCTTTTTATGCGCTGATTAGAATTGTATAATGTTTACAACTCAGTTTTTGATGAATATATCTTTTCTTTTCGATAACATCAATGAGCAGTCAAATGTATCTTTAGATTAATGCTTACATTAATTCCTTTAATCAGTGCTTATTAAAAAACACACATTTATAATTAATTGATTGGATACCTACACCATATATGTATTACTTTATATGGTACTTCCTGATAATTAAGTCTTTTTATTCTCTCCAATCCCCTAACAAAAAGTAGCTAAATGAAAATATATGTTAATACATTGATGAGCATCTCCAATCAGCACTTGTTGATCTCAACAACATTTTATGATAGACTAATTTGAGTCGTTTGATAAATAAAAATACTCTAAATAATGTTCCTTTAATTAATATACAACTCTTTTCTTTTCTTGCTCTAAACGATGACTAACAAAGTTATCTTAACTAATTCCAGGTAAACATATTTTAACTCCGGTATATCGATTATATTAGCACAACATATACATATATATCACTAATTATTAATTTTTGATAAACGTATTTTTCCTCTTTGATACGCTCGGCGATGAGCAGTCAAATGTAACTTATGTAAATGCACAGATTAATATATCTAATCGGTAAATCATCTTTTTATGCTGTACTGTTTTGAGACATGCTTTACACACACGCATATAGCAGTAAACATTATTTTTTGAGAAAAGTAAAACTTTTCCTTTTATGGTCTCAGTTCTGACAAAATAGAAATCCAGGTAAAGTTATATTTCTTCCAGTATACTAAGACATGAAGTATGTTAAGATGTAGTATGTCCAGTATGTTAAGACAGCAGATACATGTAATCCTAATTATTCATTTCTGGTACACGTGCAATACAAACCAAAAATATTGATTATGCCCCATATTTTTAATAAAGTTGGATACAAATGATAAACTAAGTACAGTTATATCCTTTTTTAAGATTTTACATTTTGCAATATTTTAAATAAAAATTTAATTTTCTTTCTATTTTAATTAAATGATGTAAAAAAAATGCATACCGTTTCTTTCAAATGTTAATTTATAATTTATTTTACTTTATATATTTATTTCTTTTTTAAAATTATTACTATAAAATTAAATTTAAAAACAATAAAGAAAATCAAGAATTTGATGTACAGTTTCGAAGATTTTTATTTAAAAAATATTTCATTTTCCTTATTCGATGGTGTAAAAATTTAAATTGTATGATGAAATAAAAAAGAAACTGCAGCAAAACAAAATTTATTGATCATATGTTGCCACCTTTAATATGACGTCAGCGTTTCTCACGGATATGTTTTTGCTTTGTAATATTAGAATTAGATCTAGTCATTATATTCGTAATCATGATACTTTTTCGTAAATGTAAAGAGTTTTTGTTAATAAAATTTAATAAGTTAAACAAAATAAAATGTATTGAAAATAAATAAATAAAAGTTACACATAACTTTAACTGAAGCTAACAAATTAGCAGTTTTAGAGGATGCAAATCGTAATACTTTTAGTTTAAAACTTAGCTACAGTTTTCTTTGGAAAATTTGAAACATGAATTTTGTTAGTTAACTCCGTTAAAACCCGATTTCTCAATTGTTAAAACAATAAATAAATAAAAATTAGATAAATTAACTGAAAGTAACAAATTAAATGTTTTAGAGGATGCAATCGGAATACTTTTGATTAAAAACTTGGTTGTAGTTTTCTTTGGAAAATTTGAAACGTGAATTTTGTTAGTTACCTTAATTTAAACCCGATTTTTTTATCTGTTAAAATAAATAAATAAATAATTAAACAAAAGTTATACATAAATTAAGCGAAAGTAATAGATAAGCGGTTTTAGAGGATGTAATCGCAATACTTTTTCTTTCAAACTTTGGCTGTAGTTTTCTTTGGAAATTTTGAAATGTGAATTTTATACGTCATCTCATTTCAAACCCGACTTTTCACATATTAAAAATGTTAGGATGCTAAATAGTTTTGTCCAAGGCTGCATTTTTCTTGCTTAAGAATGCATTCGAAAAAATATTTTTCTACCCTCAACAGCTCGAAATTTTCTGATACATTTTCAGACTCATTTTTATAAGTAGAAACATGAAACTTGCTGAGGTGATTTTTAAAATGATGCATAAGATGCCGTGAGATGTCATTTTTCTCTCAGTTAATTAGAATTTGATTTATAAACAATTTTTTTTTTCCAGATCTCCCAATTCGGACAATTCTGTTCAAAATGCCAACTTTGACAGCATTTTTTGCAATATTTTCTGCATTTATCAAAAAATCAACAAACACGACACGTTATGCAGTTCCTAAATAAGAAAATTTGCCAGTTTGGTGGCCTCTCAGTTAATTAGAATTTGATTTATAAACAATTATTTTCCCAGTTCGACCATTTTTTCGTTCCCAGATTTCCCGCATTGGAAAATTCTGTTCAAAATGCCAAATTTGACAGCATTTTTTGCAATATTTTCTGCATTTATCAAAAAATTGACAAACACGGCACATTATGCAGTCTCTAAATGAGAAAATTTGCCAGTTTGATGCATTTGAGAGCAAAAATAAACCGGAAAATAAGCGGTTTTGATTAGAATACAAAAGCCCAGCGATGTATAGCCAAATGTAACTCCAGGTTAACTTTTCTTACCTCTGTCCAGGAGACCGCGTGGGAGGGGGAAGATGCGATCTTCAGAGGCAGCGACTGCCATGTTTTTGCTCTCGGAGTTTTTCCTCTTCAGGCAGCTGCGACATGTTGACAGGGGGGACAGTCCTGACCTTTTTTTATATAGATTTTTTATATGCTCTCCCGTAGCGATAGAAACCCTGCCAAGAGAACAAATTCGCTATTCGGCTACAAAGGGGAGGGGGGGGATGCAGATGGCATTATTTTGTGGTTGTTTATGTTTTCTTTATTTTTTTCATTTTATTTATGTTTATTGTTCATGTTCCAGTGTCATGTTTCGTCGAAGGATCAAAGAAGTAGTCTATCTTACACAACGAGAGGAATCTTCAAAGAAAAATTAGAATGAAGAAGCTTGCTTTATAATACTAAAAATTATCAAAATAAATATTGATGATAATAATAATAATAATAAAAGATTTCTTTTTTAAAACGGGCTCGGTATTCTTTAAAATATGCTTTTTTTTAAATACTTTTTTGATATATTTTTAAACGGTTTTATGAATTAAAAATACTTAATGAAAGGCAAAGCAATTCTTAAGTTGAAATTAAAAAAATTGAAATACTAAAAAATAATAAAGAAATAAAAATTAAAACCACACTTCTCTTACAATTTTTAACCTTTCGCAACTTTTTTTTTTTTTTTTTTTTTTTTTTTTTTTTTTTTTTTTTTAATAGAAGTGTGATTTATGACCGTAAGGGTTAAATATTTAAAAAAAGTTATTCAAATTTTCAAAGTACTACATTATATTTATTTTTTCTTAAATAAATTATTAAAATATCAATAAAATGTCATGGCATATGTTAAAATTGTTAAAATATAGCAAAAATGAACTAAAATTAAAAACTTTTATTTGTAAAAAAATATTTTATATTATATTTAATACTGAAAAACAAATTCTTAATTTTATGAAATACTCCAAAGATGGACAATCAGCCGCAGTTTTAATTTTATTATTATTATTATTATTATTATATATACCATTATTTAAAAAAAAATCCTACATTGTATATTTCTATTAATTTTCGAGCCATATCAATGTTCTTTAGAAAAAGTGGTAGGAAAAATAATAAAAAAATTGCCAGTGGAAGTTGTGCGTAAAGATCATAAAAAAATAATAAATAATAATATATAAAATACAGCTGTCAAAATTTTAACACATTGATGCTAAAGATATGTTGAAAAAAAACTAAAAACTGAGAAACCTGAATTTAAAAATTACAACTCTGAACTATAAATTTAGTTGATGTTGTTCATGATGTCTGATTATCTACATAAGGGGCATGAGGGTTGAGGGGGGGGGGAGGGTTGTCTCCATAGGTGTCTTTCTAAGGGAACACAAATCGTTTTTACACAATGCTGAAAGCTGTTAATGAATTATGAGCACAGTGTTACTTAATCATGTATCACTCAATTAATTAATAACTTTTTGATTAATTTGATAAAATTTTAATATTAATTTTTATTTCATTATAATCGTTATCTGATTAATAACGCTTTGAGTTGCAACTTTCAGCATATGTAAATTTGTTTAAATTACTAAACAATACTCTTTGAATAGAAATTACGAATGTGTAATAATATTTTTCATCATGTTCTTAAAATCAGTAGTTACACGTTAGATATAGATTTTCGATTAATCTTTTATTAAACTAACAGGGGAAAAATATTCTCGAAGAATCGGCATTTTCGAAGGCGTTGTTAAAAAATAAATATGAGTTTATATACCTTTTCTCAGTATTCAAATAATTTCTTTTGTTAAAAATAAATACCAAAAAATAATGATTAATTTTTATTAAATAAGTAATCTAAGCATAAAAATATAAGAAGAATATAGCACCTTTGGCAAAATATTATATATCGCACACATTTATGTAAATTGGCATTAATTAGAAAACGAAGAAAAAATATTTAACGAAAGTTATCCATTTTATAAAAATTCTACCGGACTGAAAACTTTTATGCTCAAGATTTTATACGCCAAGAGTTATTCTATTTTTCCCATAACATCCAAGCTAAAATTGATTATTTTAAGTTTTATAGACAGCAAGATTGTAAAACACCAGATATGAAAAATTATAAAACTATCGTAATTACTAATTAAATCTATTTCTAAAACAGCTTGCCGAATTTTTTGTCCAATTTCTAATAAATAAATAAATAAATAAATATTTTTAAAAAAGCGTGTTTTATTTTTGAAAATTATCACGTTCTATCCTGAATTTAAAGTGCAAAATAGTTTTCTCAGTTAGCAGTTTTTTGCATGATCTACTTTGTGGGCAGGTGTGTGACATCCCATTCACTGATCTCCAGTTTTTCCAGCAATGCACCTAAGATTTAACTTTTTTTATAATATCTGATACTATATCTATCAAATACATTCTTTGAAGTATTTAAGCTAAATATTACCATAATATAAACAGATATATTAAAAATACATAAATAAATGTTTTGTAAAAAGTTTTTATAACCTTACCGTGAAAAGAGTTTTACAATGATCCTTAGGTACCAAAGCCTAAAAAAACCACATTATAACCATTTATTGCAATTACTGCCTTTCAGACTAGCTCTCTGAATCAAACTCCAACATAAAAGCCTTTTTGAGATGAAAAAATAACTAACGAAAGATGATATTGCCGAAAATAAAGACAAAAATAGTAGGAGCATAGTTGCGCCATCGCTTAGCAATATTCAGAACACAAAAAATGCAAAATACAATCCGGAATATTATACGACTTTGTAAGTATCGACGAATTCGCTTTCAAAATGCACTCTTTCTCTTCGTGGTATGACATGGGACGCCAACCAAGAAGGGATTAAAATAACAAGTAAGGAAAGCGTATTTTTGACGCACTTATATTATTAATATACTGCAGATCGGGTCGGGTACGTTCTCCGGGCCTGGCCAGGGCCTATGCAGATTTCTAATTCAACATAAAAGCCATTTTGACATGAAAAAATAATTAACGACACCGACATTATAGAAAACACAAATAAAAATAGCAGGACTATAGTTGTGACATCGCTTAGCAATGTTCAGAAATACAAAAAATATAGAAACAATCTAACGAAATTTTATTATAAAAGGCGATAAATTCTCTTACAATGATGCAATCTTGCTCTGCGGTACGTGATACGTGAAGCCGACCAAGAAGAGGTTATACCATTGAGGGGAGAATGGATATATTTCATCCCAACGAATTGAAACAAGATTCGCACCACAAACTTAAAAAAAAAAAAAAAAAAAAAAAAAAAAAAAAAAAAAAAAAAAAAAAACATATATATACTTTTAGCTTTGGCGGCAAAATGTTGAAAAATTGCCTTTCCTTATTTTAAAATATTTTTTTTCTGTTATTCCAGTAAGAATGCAATATTAGCGATAACATTGTTGCTTGCCCATCAAGGGGTTAAAAAAACAGGGAAGGAATGCATTTTTGTGATGCATTTGCAGTAGGGTAATTCCATGAGTACATGTCGTGTAATTCACATACTACGATTTTGGATACCAGTATTTTAAAACGAAAAAAATGTGACTTATTTTGCATGAGATATTTCATTAATTGAATAAGGCCATGCAAACCTTTCGAAAATAACGGCGGCCAAGAATTTAGCAGTTACTAGAAATGTGAATTACACGACAAGTGCTCATGGAAATACCCAATAACTAGTGGGTCGGTCACTGTCGGTTAACTTTGCCGCAATAACTATGGGCCTGGAACAGAACCCGGGCCCATACAGACCTCTAATCCAACATAAAAGCCATTCTGACATAAACGAAAGCCAATATTACAGAAAACACAAAATAAAATAGAAGCATTTACAGATTATACTGTGCCATCACTTAGCAATATTGAGAAATAGAAAAAAAATATATATAGAAATAATGTTGTAAACAAATTCAATAATGAAATCTTTCTCTTTAACTGATTAAGAAAGGACTGAAATGTCTGGTAGGAAAGCATATTTGTGATGCATTCAAATTAATATCTCTGAAATCAAGTTTGATCACGTAAGTTTATACCCTTTACAAAAAACTTTGCGACATAATTAAATAAGATGTGAGGAAATAATATAAATTTATTTCTCTGTTTTAAAAAGAATTGCAATATACTAAAGTTTTAAAAAGCAAAATTTTTGTCACAAATTTCCAGATTCACGTTAAACATTTGAAAGACATTTTGTTCTTTAAGGGTGTATTCGAAAAAACCCTTTTCCATCTTCAACAGCTCGAAATTTTCAGATACAATTTCAGACACATTTTTAAAAGTAGAAACACGAAACTTGTGAGGGGGATTCTTGAAGAGACGTATGAGGTGCCATATGATGTCTTTTTTACGCTCAATTCATTAGAATTTGAGTTATAAACAATTGCGTTATCAGTATGACCCTTTTTTTCGTTCCCAGATCTCCCGCTTGGGAAAAATCGGTTCGAAATGCCGTTTTTGAATGCTTTTTTTGCAATATTTTCTGCATTTATCACAGAATCGGCAATCACGGCACCTTGTGTACTTTCCAAATAAGAGATTTTGAAAGTTTGGTATATTTGACAGCAAAAATGAATTCAAAAATAAATCGGAAAATAAGCAGTTTGAATCGAAATACACCCTTAAGTGCTTTACTTCAAAATTTCTTATGTTCTTATAGAGATAACATTCCATTTCAGACATTCCATTTCAATATCGAATTTTGCTTAATTTTAATAAAGTTATTAATTATTCATATGAATAATAATATGAATTATAAATATAATTAATATAAAATTATTATCATATTTGCAATATCTCATAGGAAAAAAAAAGAAGAGAGAGAGAGAGAGAAAGAACTGAAAGAAGAAAAGGAATGTAGAAAAATATTTAATTTATTATATGGTACATAAAAAAAAAAAAAAAAAAAAAAAAAATCAATATTTTCAAATTTGCTACTTAAAAGTATTCTATAATAATGTTTTAATATATTCAATTAGAAATTTTTCTAACAATTTCCCGAACATGTGTAAAAGCTTTAGGATAATGAAGCTAAAGGAAGATCAGAACAAAAGTTCACATTCATGCATTTAAAAATTTTATTCAATATTATACAGTTAGAAAATATTTGGAAAAAAGTAGCTCACATTCTAATACGTATAAGATTAAAATTTTGCTAAAATGTCATTTAGAGCATATTAATTGCACTCTGTGTATTAAATATACGAGTTGACTGAAAAATGACGGCTGTCGTAGAAGATATTTTCCTGCGTTTGCACGAGCCCTTGACTTTCATTTTAGAGTCATTTCATAGGTAAAGTATTCATTTTTTGGTTGGTTGGTTGATCTTTGATACAGCCGATTACCCACGAAATATATAGAGACGGGCTGTGTGTGTGTGTATGTGTAAGGGCGGTTACACCGCAGGGGTCTTTCAAAACGAACTTAAACCGCATTTATGCAAGGCCCAAAGAAAACCACCAAAAATTCCGAACGGTTTAACCGACGAGCGTGAGATAGTTTCGAACCAGCACCTGCCATCTACCAGAGTTTAGAGTATAACCTCTCGGCTGCAGGCGGGAAAGTATGCAATGAACTGTATGGCATAAAAATTTCAAAATCGATATTTCAACGAATTCTTAAAATATTGATTTTGTAAGAATCTTTATATAATTAAAATATTTTTGATAACTTATTACATTAATGCTTTATTATTTCAGAACTTTGGCACGAATTATTATTTTATTTCTTTCCAGTATTTAGAGTATGACACGTTTTTCCACTATATATGTTTTTATACGGAAACGGAAACCACAAAACAACGGCGGTGAAAGACACGAAAACGCGAACCGCTTTTTGCAAACGCTGAGTGCTGGAACCTGTTCCTTGGAAAAAATGACAAGATGGGTGAGATTTATTTCTTTCGATCTTAGTTTAGAGAAAGACAAAAGATTCCAAAGCAGAGGGAACTGTCAAAGTAGGTTTGACAAACGAGTAAAAAACAAGTGAAGGGAAAGGGTTTGGATTGAAGAACGTGATCGAAGAACGAGAAACATGGAAAACCAGGCTTTGCGCAATGTTTAAATTTCTACCTTTAGTATTTATCCAGATTTAGATTTATAATTTTTTTTTTATTTAAGGGAATATATTAATTCAGGGTGAATACTTTCTGACGCAAGAACAAAGTTATTTTGAATTTTAGCCGCATGAAATTAGGAGGTACTGCTGTTCAAAAACCATACAATTGAATAACGTTTTCCGTTTTTCGATAAAAGAGAACGATCTTTTAGAAAAATCTATCTGTTTCCTGGGAGCGGATTATTAGAAAAATCATCATTAGACTGCAATCACTTATCACGCTAGATGTATCAATCACAGGAAAAAAAAAAAAAAAAAACTGCTATTTGAATTACCCTGTATTTCTTACGATAAACTGAGTTCCACTTAATATCGATATCATAATATCCTTTAGCAGTAGCGGCTGGTCAGGGGGTGTTGCATCAATTTATTCACACCACTAAAATTGTATGGTTATTTCACTTTTATTTAATCTACAAAATTTGTCAAATATATAATATGAAAGATTCTGTTAAATTTTAGTGGTGTGAAAAATCAGATGCAGCACTCCCTGACGAGCCGCGACAGTCCTTTAGGTATAATAAGTTTTAACGAGCTGTTTCATTGGACATTACAGTTATTTCAAACTTAGTTGATTGCATACGTGATTTGTATTGCGACAAAAACTATAAAAGTCTCTAACGAAAATTTGAATCTAAAGTTTAAAACTTGTCGCATTATTAACCTTCCTACACTTAATGGGTCTAATCGACCCATAACTATAATTCGTTTCATACGATTCGAACCAGAACTTTTTTCATAAAGAAAGTTAACACTAGAACCGCGGGAAAATTCATTCAAATTTTAGAAAAATATTTCTCACCGGGATTTTTATTTTAAACTGTTTAAGTTATTTATTGAAAATATTTTTGCTCAGCATAGATCTAACTTTTTTACAAAGGATTTTCTGGTTCTAATCGACCTCTCTCCTTGCGATACGGGCCAAAATGACCCGTCCCCGCGGTTCTAGTGTTAAATAACAGATTCAGAGAAATAAGTCAATTAAATATATTAAAACATTTTAAATAATAATTCTAGTATGAAATGTTTTTTATCAAGATTGAGTAAAATTTGAACAGGGTAGGAAAGTTAAAAAAAAAAAAAAAAAAAAAAAAAAAAAAAAAAAAAAAAAAAACTGAGGTATTTAAAGGAGTTTAAACATTTTCTACAATTGTTTTATATTATCGAGAAAAGAAACATTTAAAAAAAAAGTGATATACTCTAAATTTTATACTACACTGAAATGAATCAAAAGATGAAATATTTTTTAGCCACAAATGACAAATAATATGTATTACCCTATACAAAAATTTTCTTCTACTTGTCGATACGGAGTATAATTTTTGGGTTCGGCTTCGTATTTCTTTTGATTAAAAATATCGGCGGTTCCCGCTTTCCTTCTATCAAAAAGCATAGGGGGTTTTACAGTTTCCGGATTAAATCACCAAATTTCAATAAACCGTCAAAAAGACACAAAAATAGTTTTGCGCAAATTTAATAATGCAAATTATGAAATTCTCATTATTTATTTATTTATTTAACCATAGATCTTTTCGTAATTTTACAAAATCTTGATTTAATATCGAAGGTTAAGCATTTATATTCATCTAATTTGTTTCTAAATCTTGAAAGCGATCCTGCATCTGGCACTTAAACATTTTGTTTTAAAATCTGACGAACTATGAGTAGGATTTTAATACTTCAGATAAAAGTTGAGCATATTTTTTAAAAATATTTTGAGACAAATAAATAAATAAATAATAATAAATTACACATCTTAAGAAGTGTAGATAGAATTTTTTTTTTCGAGGAGATATTTTAAATATACGAACGCGTCAAACGTCCGTGGGCTTAGCATTCGTGAGGTGAATTCGGAAGCTTAACGATTAGCAGACTTAACCCCCTTCGGGACGGGAGCCTTTTACGAAATTTTTATTGTTTTGTCACCGGTTTTTAAATAAAGAAATTTGTGACTTATTAAATCAAAAAAATGCTCCGATTAAATAAGGGAAATTTTACAGTAAAATTTTACTGGTGGGGATGAACACTGATTCTTAAGCCTATTTGCGGCACGTATACCTGTCGCTCGTCCCCAAGAGGTTAAGAGGCTTCTTCAGTCAAGCTGAAAGACTCGTTCGCTAATGTTAATCCTATGGAAGTAATTTATAGATATCTCGGTTTCATTTCAATATTTTTGTTTTAATTTTAATTTTATTTATTTATTTATTTGGCATTTTATAGCTGAGATCAATCTGTACAAAAACCGTTTTCTACATTTTCGATTTTATTTACATATATTTTTAATTAGGACGCATTCATTTTCTGAACCGGTTTCGAAAGTATTAGTGTCCCCATTAAGAATGTCTCTCAACAAAATCGAAAAACTAAAAAAAATGGCTTTTATACAGATCAATCTCAGCTATCCAATGAAAAAATCATTTAAAAATATTGAAATGCAACTGAAATATCTTTATAAATTTCTTACATAGGATTAGCATTAGTGAATGGGTCTTTTCGCTTGACTGAGGTAGCCTCAAATGGGATCAGTGGACTTTAAATGAGGAAAAATCGACCGAAAGTGCGATTTGTTTTCTTTAAAATGTAAAATACATTGTCATACACTTGGCAGAAAGTGTATAATGTATCTCAAACGCATTTTTCACAAAACAAATTTTTATCAGCATTTTTAAAATGCTCCGTGCCTTTAATTATTGATATTATCAGTCAGTTCTTCATATGATTGATATTATAGTCAGTTCTTACCAATATTTCGTCAAAATAAATCAACAATAATGACCAAAATCTAACCATTTCAATATTATACATAATATGTCCAATGTTTGTTGGATCTATGAAACAGTTTATTTGGCTTGCTCTGATGAAATATTTTAACTAAATTTAAATTAAGTTGACAGTTATAATGCAACCAAAATATCAATATTGGAATAAAAAAATGGGACGAAATTTATTAAATCTTGCTCTGACGAAATTTATTAAATAAATTTAAATTAAGTTGACAATTTATAATGCAACCTAAAATATCAATATTGGAATAAAGAAATGTGAAAATCAAAATTCAAAAAGATCAATATACTATTTAGTTTTTTTCTTTAACGTTTCTATAGTTTCAAATAATAAAAAATTAACTTTTCAGAAATATGTAATGGGATGAAAGACAGGATATGAACAAGGTAGCAAACGATCTTTCCAAGGTTAACTCCAGGATAACTGTAAAGTAACGTCACGAGATAAAGACTTAAATATAAAGAAAATGTATATTATGTTAGTTTCATAAATGAAAAACACGCTTGTAATAATTTTAGAGGTATTGATTTCAAATTAATACAGTTATTAAGTATTAAGTTATAAATGATATAGTTAAAAGTTTCACCGAGGAAAATAATTTGTACAAAATGATAAAGAATGATGAAAAGTAATATACCCATTAGTATAATGACTGAATGACTAGCATTCATAAATTAATGAAACTCTTATCCTTTTAGTGTATTCCGAAATACAAATCTGGAAATGAGGACCCGAGAAAGCAAGGTGTTTAAGTGACAAAATTTGAAAAAAAAAAAAAAAAAAAAAAAAAAAAAAGAGAAAGAGAAAGAAAGAAAAATGAACTAAGTGCACAGATGACCTGGAAATATGATTTTTTCTTTTCAGGTAAAGAAATATAAGTGATTTTCTAATTATGTGCGGCATTCTGGAGATAAACCTCTTTTGCCGTATAATAATCAATTTTGATTAATTATAAATTTCAAGAAAATTTTACTCTAATTTTTTTTTTACAGTTATTGAAATAAGAGTTCAAAGCCCACAAGTAAAACAAGCGGAAGTTCCCTATTTCGATTTCGTCAATTATTATTGATGTTAAAATTTAAGGTCAAATATCTTTAAACTCAATTTACTCTAAGTCGATTTTTTGTCACTTGTATCTCTTAGCTTCTAAAGTCGTCAAATTTTGGACATATTTAGGTTGTCATTTCAGTTCCTGAATACCGTTATTTAGGTTCTTAAAAATGTTCTTTTTTTAGGTTCTTATTATTTTTATTTTTTTCGGATAATGTAAAGCCACTTTTAGAAAATGACAAATTTGGCGTTTTAACCCTTTCGGGTCTGGTGTACTATTAATAGTTACATGTCTTTTAATGGAGCATTATTTTGTTTTAACAAATACTTTTGCTGTACTATTTACTTATAGTAATGTTACTATATGTCTATGCACTTACTACACTGTAAAAAATATCCGTTAATATACAGAAATTGTTCCCTAAAATTCTACGGAATAGTTCCGTTTTTCCGAAAAAACAGCAGAAATTCCATTATTGATATTTTGAGATTATAAAAACAGTAACTTTTCCGTAAAATTTTCTGAAAACGGAGGAGTTCCGTATTAAAACAGCATAAATTCCATAAATAACACCAGTGTCGCCATCTATATCTGGAATACAAAAACATTATAAAGTTGTTTCATGGACAACTTTGAATAATAATGTTCTTTATTTCTTTCTGTTTTAATACTATAAAGCTAACATATTTTTACAATATTAAAAATAAATAAAAATTATAAAATTTTATTAATCTCTTTTAAGTTTGAGATTAGTTAGTTAGTTTATTTTCAGTTAGTTTATTTCCATTATCATTTTTAAATAATGTTTACCACATTTATAGCCTATTTTTTAAAATATGCGTAGGATAGTGGAAAAAAGTTCGACTTTTAAATTTAATATATTTTAATAAAAGTAATAATAAAATAATAATAAAATAATTTTTATTTTAATATATTTTAATATTACTTTAAGAATATCCTTTCAAAAATAAATAAGTAAATAAATATGAATAATATTACAATAAACTTTTAAAAATCTCCTTAAAATGAAAAAAAAAAAACTTTTTAATGCATTTAACTCTTAATACATGTAATATTTTAAAGTCTAAAATTTATTTTTTATAGAACTGAAATTAAAAACTAAATATTCGAAATTATGGAAAAAAAATCTGGAATCTGGATAATGGAAAAACGTTCAACTTTTAATTTTAATATATTTTAATAAAAGTAATAATAAAATAACTTTAATTTTAACATATTTTAATATTACTTTAAGAATATCCTTTCAAAAATAAAAAAGTAAAGAAATATGAATAATATTACAATAAACTTTTAAAAATCTCCTTAAAATAAAAAATAAAAATAAATAAATAAATAAAAAAAAACTTAACTCTTAA
The DNA here is from genome assembly GCA_964019185.1 of Maratus speculifer. Lineage (NCBI taxonomy): Eukaryota > Metazoa > Arthropoda > Arachnida > Araneae > Salticidae > Maratus > Maratus speculifer. The sequence continues at coordinate 307,904,917 of OZ025293.1, read as the reverse complement.
TACATGTAATATTTTAAAGTCTAAAATTTGTTTTGTATAGAACTGAAATTAAAAACTAAATATTCGAAATTATTGAAATAAAATCTGTTAAACATTTAGAACAATACACTCATATAGAAAATAATTCTCAATAAAAATTAATGCCGCGTTCAACATAAGGCCTTTGCTTTATAAAATCATTCGAAATAAGTAAAGATATTTGCAAGCACTGTATGCGTAACTATGGCGTAATGGTATTACACTACTACAAGCTGCCATGGGACAGGTGCTTGGTTCGATCCCCATCGAGGGTAAGTGACATTTATTCAAAGTTGTTTAAATTAAATGTATGTGTTCTAATCTGATGTGTCCTTATATAAGAATAAAAAAGCCAGTTTGTCCTTGAAAATTCTTTTTTGGCTTTCAAGCGAAAATTTTTATATAAAAAAAAATATGAAAACGGAAACATTTTGTAAAAAAACGGAAATATTGCTGGAAAAAACGGAAAATTTTTTCCGTTAAATAACGGAAATAGTACTGGCGTCTAGATTACCAGAACTATTTCCGTTATTTAACGGGAAAATTTTTACAGAGTATATGATTTCATTTATGTTTAGGCACTTAGTAATAATAATAATAATAATTATTTTCTTAATTTTCTTTGCGCCGTTTGCGATTCTTTTATTTTAAATATATATTTCAGTGTTTAAATTTAAAATAAAAATTACTTTCCTGAAAGAATCATGCATAATAAATAACAAAAAGTATTAGAAAGTTGTAATATAAATTAAATCTTGTTGTAATACAATATTTTCTAAACATCTCCAAAAATTCTTCTTTAGTCTAATGTCATATGAATATTAATTGAATAGTACGCAGAAACACAACATTCGTTAATTTTCAGACGATAAAATATTCGTTAAACACTAAATAATCTATTTCGATAGCTAGTGTCAATATTATTAACATAAAGGTAATTTTTTCTAAAAATTGAAAAAAAAAAATCGGACCCGAAAGGTTTAAAACAATTTAAAGCTCGATGGAATTACGGAAGTAGCAATCGATGAAAATTAAAGCACATCAGATTTTTACAATGAGAAAAAAATAAAATAAAAAAGCATTGTTGTAGTTTTGATGTGAATGATAATTCTGGCGATGAATCTTAACATTTTTACGCTCGTACAAATTGAAATATTTTTTGAAAAATAAAAAAAAAAAATAAAAAAATAATGCATAAAATAAATAAATAAAATAAAATAAAATAAAATAAAAATAAATAATTAATAAATTTAGTTTGAGTGGGTAGAATAAAGATTTTAGAAATACCTTTAATTAAATATATGTTAGGCTCCGTATTTTGCTGTGCAAATAAATAAATAAATAAATAGAACAAAAATAAATAGATAATAAATATATTTTTGAGCGGACAGATTAGAGATTTTGAGAATACCTTTAATTAAATATATATTAGGCTCTGGACTTTACTAAGCAAAAATAAATAAATAAAATAAAATAAAATAAAAAAATAAAATATAATAAAATAAAATAAAAAATAAAATAAAATAAAATAAAATAAAATGAACAAATAAACAATGTATTTTGAGTGAGCAGAGTGGATATTTTGGGATATACTTAACCCATTCGTGCCCACGACCTTTTGCGCAAATTTTATTCGGTTGACACCACTATTTTTAAAAGAATTAAGTTTAGTTCATTTGTAACGGCAAACTCACGGTGGGCGCTATTTGTAACGGTATATGCAGACATACTCAGTAGTTTAGGTTAAAACAACAAAGTTTATTCAAGTGATAATGGCCGAAGGGAAGTGGAGCAAGTCTAAAATTTTACACACTGAGAACACTATGAACAGCTAAAATCATACTCACAGGCCCCAACCTAGCTCAGTCGTGGCACCGCCTAACACTTGACACTGTCTCCTGGCTGAGCTGCTGAACAAAGCTTAGTTAAACAGCCCGTGGCTGTGGATAATTTTTTATTTCACCAATAATTAAAATGGAACTACTATTAAACTTTCTTACCACGGCCGACTCTTAAATCCACTATCCAAACTCCTTTCCACTTTACTGGAGGCCGTTGCTACTTTCTATTCGTCAGCACTTCGCTAAACAATCATCCACTTCGTTGTCTAATGGCAGAGGTCCGCACTCGCTGGCTGCTGGCTAATGCCAGAGGCACACACACCCAAACTCACCCCCAAGCTTTTATATGCTGCAAACTGAGATACTTCACATTAACATATTACTAATAACCGCGAGCTAACTGCGGAATTCGAAAGAGCACACACACTCTAGAAAGTTAAAGTAAAAGAGAGGATAGATGTCGCTTTTACGCCTACAAAATGTTAAATTATTGACGTCACGATCTCAGAAACACTAGAGTGCCTTTATGACAAAAGGTCACTCCCTCACACATTAATTACGAAAATGTTTCAATTAAATAAAATAAAGATTGCTGTTCTTTTTTACCGGTGTCAAAAACAGTGCTACATGCACCTTTTGAAGCATCCCTAAAAAGGGACGCTAGGTACAATGGGTTAATTACATTCATATCAGGCCCCAAACTTTACAGTGTAGAAATAAATAAATAAATAAAATAAAATAAAATAATGGTAAAATAAAATAAAATAAATAATAAATAAATTTTTGAGTAGAAAGAATAGAGAGTTTAAAAATACTTTTTATTAGATGCATATTAGTGTCCAGATTTTACTGTGCAAAAATAAATGAGGACCCCAGAAGCCAAGGGGTATAAGTGACAAAATTGAAAAAATTGAGTTAAGTGCACAGGGTATCTGGAAATATGCTTTTTTCATTTCAGGTAAAGAAATATAGGTAATTTTCTGATTATTTGGGGAGTTATAGAGATAAACCACTTTTTTCGAAAAACAAACAATATTGATTAATTATACATTTTAAGAAAATTGTACTCTATTTTTTAACAGTTATTGAAATGAGAGTTCAAAGATTAGAATGCAACAAGCAGATGTTTCCTATTTCAATTTAGTCAATTGTTATTGATGTTCCAATTTAACATCAATTATCTTTAAACTCAATTTACTCCAAATCGATATTTTGTCACTTGTACCCCTTGGCTTCTGGGCTCCTCAAATAAAATAAAGTAAAATAAAATAAATTAAAACAAAGTAAAATAAAAAAAGTAAAATAAATAAATAATAAATGTATTTTTGAGCGAATAGACAGTGCATAGGTTAGGCTCTAGTCTTTAATGTGCTTTTAAATACCATGTAGAACAATTACCGTATTATTACACTATACCACTATATAATTACTACACTAAATCAACAAGCAAGTGTTAACACTAGAACTACCGTGAGTCATCATTTTAACGGCTAACATATGAATATGTTTCGGTTCAAAACAAGAATTTGATTATGAAATAAGTTAAAAAAAACAAGGAAGAAAAACGTTAAATAATAAAGATAAACTGTTAAAAATCAAATTTCTTGTGTGAAATATTTTTGTAAAACTTGACTCGAATTTCCGGTAGTTCCAGTGTTAATGACAATTATTCTCTCGTACATACTTTTTACTTAAAAAAACAAGCTTTCATACCTGGATCTGTGTGACACATACTTCATTACAACTAAAGGATACTTTCTTTAAACGGTAAATATATATTTTCCCAATGGTTTGTTTAAAATTTTCGGAATGGACCTTTTTTTTTTATAGCAATTTTTACAAAAGCCCTCACAAAAGTAATTGGCTTTTTTTTTTTTTTTTTTTTTTTTTTTCGAATTTAGCTTCTTTTATTATTATTATTATTATTATTATTATTGAAAAAAAAAAAAAGAAAAGAAAACGAAACCGAAAAGAAAACTAAGATGCCAGACGTGGCCTGTAGGTGAATACAATAAAATGAGGAGATAAAAATTGCTCATGCTTTTGCAGCATATGAGGTGCGTTGATGCCTTTCTTTGCAACTGCATTTTCAGGCAAGTTTCGAGGGAATTGAAAATTTGATACTTCATCACAAAAAGGGATTGTTAAGGCATTACTTCGGTTGGGTAAAAAAATTCGCTCGCTAAAGCAAATCCTAAGAAGAATTTTTAAAGCTATCTTCTTTGCATTTCGATATTTAATTTTTTTTTTTTTTTGCATTGGATAACCGAGGTTAATCTGTACAAAGTCCGTTTTTAAACTTTTTCGATATATATATATATAATTTTTTTTTTTTTGCTTTTTTTTATAATAATGCTTTCTTTTTCGAAACCACCTCCGAAAGTGAAAGCGTCCTAATTAAAAATACATGAAAACAAAATCGAAATATTAAAAAAAGCCAGATCAATATCAGCTCTCCAAAACAAACAAACAAAATAATTTAAAGTATCAAAATGCAGATAAGATATCTTAAAAATTTTCTCCAACTGTATTAACATTCGTGAACTGGTGTTTTCATTTGTTGAAGTAGCCTGTTAAAGGACATTATAATGTGTGTAACTGTAGAAACTATTGTTTAAGTATATTTCGATAGACCTTAATTTTAGAAACAATTGTACAAGAGAAAACTACTGCTTTGTCATTGCAGTTCAATTTTAGCTGACATATACTTACATATATATGAACGTAACAATAATTTAAACAGTAATATTTTGTGCTGTAGATATATAGATGACGTTTAAATAGTTAAATTAAATAGCGACATTACACATCCAGATTTCACATATTATCCTATTTCTTTAAAATTAGAACCCTCCTTAAGAGATTGCAATTATATAAATTTTTTGAATGTCAATGGATCTTTAAAGAGAGTAAATTTGGTTACAAAGTTATTTGATAAACGAAATAATTTTAATTTCAAAACTTTAAAGTTCGATTCATTTCGATTCATGTGTTCACATTTCAGTAAAAAGAAACATTTTCAGAAATGGTTTGATTCGTATCGAAAGACTTAGTTCAAGGATAGGAGATGTGTTTGAAGCAGAGTTGCCAACCTCCGGCTTTTGTTAATTCATGAAAACGTACTTTGAACCAGAAAATTTATTTAATTATAAGTGTCTAGTATTAACTCAGAGGGTCATTTGAAATTTACTTAATTTCGTTGACTCAATAAATTTTTGGTTAGATGTATAATTGTTTGATTTTTTAAAAAGCCAGAGGTTGACATGTCTGGTTTGAAGTTATTGTGGAGTGGTGTAGAACAGGGTTACCCTCGGAACATTATGAAAAGTATTACGAATGATTTTATTAAAGGTAGCAGTTATAGAAATGAATCGAATTCATTATTATTGGAGGAAGTTGGTGGTTTCGATAAATTGTATGATTCATAGAGTTTGTTATTTTGTGAGGTATCGCTGGTCTGTTTGAATTTCTTTTCGTTTTCTTCTGTTTGGTTTGTATTTAGTTAATTTCATTTCTGGTTTTGACGGATGAAGGGGATAGTGCATGCATAAATTCTGATTTAACCCTGCTGAACACGTCATTAGTATTTCCGCCCGTTTCCTTGTTTAATTTTTCTATTTTGTTACACGGTTTAGCTATTTATGAGTTACTGTTTTGAAGGATTTGTTTTACAGCTTATGTATTAGTTTTTCTATTCAGCTTCACGGTTTAGCTATTTATGGGTTATTATTTCAAGGATTATTTTTATAATTTTATAGTTCATGTATTATGTCTTCTTTTAAATAGTTCTTATGTGTAATTAGAGTTAATATAGCAGTTTGAATTAAATATATATATACACACGCACACACATATTACACATATTATATATTGTATTTATAGAAACCGTTTGTGCAATTATTTTTTTATCTTATTTATGACGTCAAAGTTATTCTTCTTTTATGAATACAATGTTGTGTCAAGCACGAAGTGATAAATTTTAACATCTTTTCTTAAATGTAGAACAAACGGATGCGCAATTTCCTCAATATAATTTGCAGCAAATACGGGCCGGAAATATGAACGTTGTGGTATATATCATCTCTAATGTCTTCAGTTCAATCATAAATTGGGTAATACTTTAATAAAAGATATACAAAAAATAAAAAAAAGGAAAAGAAAAGGGAAAAAATTCTGCACATATAAGCTATGGATAATTTATCTTTAAACGCCCGTGTATAGTAATGCTAATCCTTCTTGGGTTTTATCAGCTTGAAAGGCTAACGAACTTAATACTTCATCTTGTGTTGCTTATTTTCAAAGTTACAATCAAAAACTAATTGACAAAATACACGCCACTGGAAGCTATAGGTTAAAAATATGCTACAACTATAAACACATGTTACCTATAAATGTGGATATAAAAATAGTAGATATATTTAATGAAATCAATTTTCAAGAAGCAAATATTATAACAAAATATGTGTTAAGAAAATAAACGATTCATATAGTTTATTTTTCATATTGAATCCATAACAGAAGCCAACAATTTTGTATGTTTTATGTTATAATAATGGGCAAGTGTACAATCTGCGGTTATTTAATGACAGAAATTTTGAGATTTAATAATGCGAAGGTTTTATTTCGGATAGAGTGGTGACAATCGGTTTTCAGAAAAAAAAAAAGAAAAAAAATGTTGGACATCCCTGTTTATAGAGCTGATTGCATTTCTCTTAGTTTCCACAGATTTCAGAATAATAAAGGAATTATTATTTTTCAATATCGTAGCACATTACTAAACTTATTTGGATTTAAGTCAATGATGTCTTTTCGTAAAAACAGAAATTGTAATATTACAAAATAAAATTGTTATGCTGAATTTTTTAACCCCTCCACACTTTTCTTTAAAAAAAGAAAACCCGTACAAATTTATATTATGTATATATAAATATAATAGCACCTCTGAAGAGTCCGTATGTTTCTCATAGATTTATGGTTTCCTCCATTTTAATTTATCCTGTTTGATTACTTATCTGTTTAATTATTATTATCCTATATTATTTTTATATTTATGATTTCAATTTTATTATATAAAAAAAATTGAAATCACAAATAAAAAATAATATAGGGTAATAATCAATAAATAGATAAGTAAACAAACAAGATAAACAAAAATGTAGAAACTATAAATCTATGAGAAGCATACAGACTCTTCAAAAGTGCTTTTCATGCTAATTCATAGAAAAGATTTGTTATTTCGTTGAATTTTCTCAACAATATGCTTAAAAAGACAAAATTAAGCACCTGATAACGTATTTGGAGACCAAAAACAGTTAAAAGAATTGCATATAAAAGAAATTAATTAATGAACAAGTGAAATAAAAAATAAAAAATAAAATCCAAGACTTAAAACTTACTAGAAAAACAAATTCACCCATTATACACTAGAAGAAAGCTTGAAATTCATCGTAAGCCAAGCCAAAATGAGTGAGTTCAATGTAATTGTAAATTACTAAAAATGGTGAATCAATGAAAAATTACTTTTTATCAATATGAAAAAATACTGGACAATAATTAAATGACATAATATATAAAATACAAGTGTAAATAAGGCAGAAAAGAAAAGTATTTCATTGAAAACATGAGTGGTGGAGAGGGGGAGGGATTGAATGACTGCAATTTTCGATTTTAAATGCGAGAATTGTCAGGATAAACCCGACACATTTTTCGCGGCTCGCTGTAGTAGTACAGTACAGTAAAAAAATAAAAGACATATTATATAAGAATGCAGAATGCAGACCACACAAGATAGTTTGAGGTGCACGTGCACCTCAAACTATAAAAAAAAAAAAAAAAAAAAGAAAAAAAGTTAGGCTACCAGATAGGATATGTGGATGACTTCTGTTTTGTTTTCATTTTGGGTAAACAAAAGTGCGTTAAAAAAAAAAAAAAAAAAGGTAGAGAGAAAGATATATAAAAGATTTTAGCTTATAGTATACTTTTATGCATTAGAAAAATATTGATAGTCATAAAATATAAGCGTGTTTTTTTTTTTTTGTAGTTGAATTATATGAAGTTGGTAGTGTTATTGCTGTTAAATTTTAATATAATATGATACATTTCTATTATACATATAAATTATAATTTACTTTCATTATAAAGGAAGTATGAATTTGGTTATATCTAGTATAATATAGTAGAATATCACTCAACTGTATTTATTGTTATATAGATGTTCGTTAATTCAATTTAAAGTGCCAATACATAGAAAATTGCATGGGTTTTATTTGATTATTATACTAAAATGGCACACTTATTTTTATGTTACTCATGTTATTTTACTAAATCGAACGTGTCATATAAGAAAATTAATATGACATTTCAAGTTATTATACTATAGAGTGTGTTTTGATATTTTGATAATTACCTGTTTATGTATATTAATTAGATATCAGGTGTCGGATTATATATATAAATAAATGCAGAAGTTTACTACATTGTTATGTATGGTGACGTAGCATTGAAATTTTATATTTAAGAAGATTAAGAGTGTTAGATATTGTAGTTGTATGACATGATTGAGATATTAGTTTTTTTTTCTGCAATAACTTGTATTATAATTAGATCGTAATCAAATTCAATTTATTTCTATGAAACATTTTTTGCAGTAAGAACTGTATTTGTATAATTAGTCTATTTGGAATTGATTTAGATTTAAAATTATGACAAAATAATAATAATTAATTAAATTATAATAAGTGCCTTATTAATTTTAGCTAAGTTTTATAATCATAAACCAGGGTGATTTATTTGTTTTTTAGATAAATATTTATGATTGTTCTAAATATATTATTTTGATTTCTTTCATCATTTCAAAATTTTGTTCTTATTCTATTGAAAAGGCGTTCAGCAATTCTATTATACAAAAACAAAATTTATTAACACATATAAAATAATACATTACATCCACTTAAACATTCAAATTTATAAATGCTAGTAGAATTTTCTATTTGATCATATGTTGTTTCATTTCTGCAAAATGGCCAATTGCGGGAATGTATTGTTAGGATGATTAAATGGGACTTTAATTTCAAGAGTATAACTTAAAAAAAAAAAAAAAAAAAAAAAAAAAAAAAAAAAAAAAAAAAAAAAAAAGTAATAATATAAATATATGTAATGCTTAATTTTCTTTCATCATTTGTTCCTTTTACAAACAAATGGGAAAGAAAAGTTGACTTAATATACAACATGACGATTCCTTTGAATCATTATACTATTGCCTTAAGAGTTGATCTTCGTATTTTCAATTTAAATATAAATAATTAACTGAATTAAATTTGCTAAAAAAATAAATAAATAAATAAAAAATAATAATACAATTGAGTTATTATTCGATTTTTTTTTAATTTATGCCATCAGCTGAATTTTAGTAAATTACTTTATTGTTTAAATTAATTTTAATAATATTTGGTTGCTCGAAATACTTAATTGTTAAACCCACTTTCCTGCATATATCAATCATTATTTTAAAACTATACTACACACAAATCCCTGGAATTCCGCTATAATCTACTGCCAGTGGAAAAGGAGCAGCTGAGGCTATTCCCCTCCTTGATGAACTTTTGTGGAATTTCTTCACTTGCTGCAGTCATTTTTCTACACTCAATGCCAGTCATGTAACCATACATCTGAATGACAACATATCATCATGCTACTGATGATTTGCTTGAACATTTTGCCTGCAATTTCATCACTTTTCATCCAACAAGCTGCAACTTGAAAACTTTACAAAGAATGCGCAGTTTTACCTGTTTGTGAAATATTTAGCGTTTGGTGGTTCTTATATACATTTCCATGCAAGAAAAACATCACACAAATCATTTTCTTTTTATTGTGATTTGTTTAGGACGGCGTGTTTATAAGATGGGATACGAATATTCCATCCATATTTCAGTAGTGAGGATCGTGGAGGTGATACTGGAATTCTACTACTTCTGTTTACGTTCCATTTCAACACCACCTCCAATTCTGCAAATACTAATTAACTCATCGTATATCACTATTTCTAACTTTAGTTGGTGGAGGAACTTATTGATATTTAACGTTTTATCAAATTCAACATACAACATGGTGGACTTTACCTACAACGTCTTATATGGTTTCTATAATCGTTAATATACCTGCGGTTTGTGAGCGGACTTCAAACATTGGATTTATTTTTAATCATCGAATTTCACAAAAGAAGAAATAAAATCAAAAGGATATAATTATCTTAATCTTCAGATGCGTAGATGTGCATCTTTTACGATTGTTACTGTCAAGTTCAATCTTCGACTTCAACGAATGACTGTATTTTACTCTTCAAATGCGTAGATGTGATTCATTTACGACTGTTACTGTCAAATTTCGATCCTCGACCTCAACGAATGACTTTAAACAACATACTTTTGTGAATCGCTATAAGTGAAAAGAAATGACATTGTTTCCGTAAAAAACTTTCTTTCAGTGCAAAGATGATAAATTATTTTATAAACACTTGACTTCAATAGACATTGATGGTGATGCAAGTGTACAAAATTACTAAAAGACATTTGTTGAAAAATGCTTTCTTTACATGCATATTAATCATATTTATTAGACTTTTCTTTCAGATGCATTTTTCAAAACTTTTATCCAAACTATATCTACGTCTGTGCATCTATGGAGCATTTCACCTAACAAATTTGGTGTTTCTAATCAGGAAGAAATTTATTTCTATATTGCTAATTTTTCATTGTGTTTAATGTTATTTTGGTATTATTAATTTAATAACTAAAATTATTTTATCGCTACTTATTTATTTCCTAGTTGAAAGTTGGTATCATCATAATTTTCAAATTTATTATTATTATTATTATTGCTTGTTTTTTATAAATGTAATGTATTTAATGCGTATTATTTCTCTTTTTACAATTTTAAGGATCTAGAGGATGCCTAATTGTTTTATTGGGACTTAGGTCTTTTTCTTTTTTTTTGTGTTTTTTTTTCTTTATGGAGAAAGTCGTATCATTGTCAGGATAAACCCGACACATTTTTCGCGGCTCGCTGTAGTAGTACAGTACAGTAAAAAAATAAAAGACATATTATATAAGAATGCAGAATGCAGACCACACAAGATAGTTTGAGGTGCACGTGCATGCGGGAATTCGTCAAAAGGATAGAATTTCCACGATTTAACGACTTTTGTGAAACGGGGTGTTTGGTAAGGGGTTACAGAACTCTGACTAAACAGTCAGTTAGCCAATAAATTTGTCAAAAATGTTTATAAGTTAGACTGGAAAAGATTGAATTTCCAGTAAACAAGAGTAAGAATCTTCGCGCAGATGGGAGTTCAAAGAAATAAATATGTCCACTGTGGTATTTGAATGTCTGCAAATTTAGTAGAGGGATTAACATGTTAGCTAAAAAATGTCGCATTCGGTAACACGATTCTCACATTACATCGTAAAAGGGGTTTTAGCTGTTTACTTGGATTTGTTTTCAGACCACCTGCATATGGAAATGCGCGTTACTTGAAAAATTATAATGATGTCGAGAGAAAGAGGAAGGAAGGACAGATTAGAATAGTCTTTCATGACTGTGGGTTTTGTTTTGGTGCTCTCTCTGGGACAAAGAATAAGTTGATGGTGGGGATATGAGCACCGGTATGGGGATGTGCTTGACGCCCGACGATGACGTTCCTAGTATATCTAAGAGGTGAGTGGGTTCCTTCCTGAGTTTTTGAGCAACCTTATCATATTAGGCATCCTTTAAAATCCTGTATTATATTATTAATTATAATCGCAATAAATGTATTGGAAGATTTACAATGTACCTATTATGCTTTAACTATAAATAAAGTGTTGTTATTACCTTATGTCTGTAGACTTTATGTCTTCTAAAACATCCGACTCTAGAGCCTGGGAACTTTAATGTAAACAAATAAAATAAAGTAAAGTAAAGCTACCAATAGTCGGACAGAATGTTTTGAAACTTAATCTGAAAGGAAAAAGATTCAAACTGAAAATATATAACTGAATTGACTTTTTTTAATGAAACTGTGCGTTTATAGAATTTTTTCGAAAAAGATACATTTTTCATGATAAAAAAAGAAATAGATATTAAAATAATTTTATGCCATACGCTTAAAATAAAAGAGAAACCTAATACCTAAAATAAATAAAAATCAAAATAACAAAAAATGTTTAATTTTTACTAGAAAGAATAAATAAATATGCCTATCTGTAAGATTTTTCTCTAGGAAAAGTTTTTGATGTTGATACTCTATCATTTGTTTTGGACGTAATTTATTGCACTTAAGTTTTACTACACTATGCGTTAAAATTGAAAATAAAACTTGATACAGATTAAAAACAGAAACAGTGTAAAAATTAACCTTTTATTTTTGTAACAAAGAATAAGTCCATTGCGCATCAGTAGGAGTTTTCGTAAGAACAAGTTTTTGATGTTCAAACTCTCACGTATTTGTACTGGATTTAGTTCATTTTAATTTATTTTTATTTCACCAGGAGTTTAGAATGAAAATGAAACCTGATACTATTATAAAAATACACCACGTAAAAACCATCATTGAATGTTTATAAAAATGAATAAATTAACACTAGAAAGACGGGGATTGTCACTCAAGTTTAGGAAAAATATTTAATACCTGAATTTTTATTTAAAAGTGTTTATATTATTGAATTAAAATTGTTTTCCTCTGTGTGTTTTAAATTTATTTTATAAAGAGATTTCTGGTTCGAACAGAAATAGATTCAATTGGCATGTCCCAAAGTGGCCCCTTGCCGTTTTTCTAGTGTTAAAATGAATATTAGATGGATTTTTCATAAGAAAATATTTTTGATACTATAATTTACATACTTTGCTCTTCAATATAGTTTATTGGACATAAGTTTTATTGAATAGTATATATGATGTTAAATTGGGAGTGGAACCTGATTTTATGAGCAAAACGGCATCAGATTGAAATTTTAATTTAAAATTCGTAAAAATGAATAAATATATCAATGTGTCAACCATATGGAATTTTTGCAATTTTTTTTTCAATGTTAAACCTTACACTTGCTGTTTTTGGAAGTATTTGATCTTTCAGACAGCTGTACTGCACTATGTGCTTAAAATGAAAATGAAATCTGATATCATATACAGACTTGCCAAGTCTCTGGCTTTTCTTAGAGAAAATATTGATATTTTAAATCGCCTAAATGTTGCAATTAAATAAAAGAATATTTTCTGTTTAAAATACTGGTATCCAAAAACCTGAAGACTTGGTAGCTCGACATATATGTTTTTCACTTTGGTACTACTTATTTATGTATAGCATTGGGCTTCATTTTCATTTTATACGCATGGTGCAATAAAACTTACGTACAATGAGCTGCATTCAAAATGAACGCATGTAAATACAAACCTCAAAAAAAAAAAAAAAAAAAAAAAAAAATCCCACAAACTTTTTTTTTTTATTTTTACTAAAAAAATAAATAAACAATACAGGATTCTTGTTTTTTGGTTGGAAGTTCTGTTTCTTCACTTAATTTTTGAAATAAGTACCGTAATTTCGGATGTATAAGCCGCAGGTCAAACAATTCTTTTTCGACCCAGAATTTTTTAAGAAATAAGTGTAACTATTTAGATCGCCGTAAATATTTGTCTTCAATCACTAAATAAGATTTCTGGGTCCAAAAAGAATTGTTTGATCCGCGGCTTATACACCCGAAATTACGGTAAATAAATATGTAACATTTTCGCAAGGTTTTTTTTCTTATATTAAAACTTACACGAGTTAATTTTGAATGCAGTTTATTGTACTTGAGTTTTATTGCACCATGCGTTTAAAATGAAAATGTAACCTGATACCATGTATAAAGAAACAGAACCAGATGATTTTCAAATTCCGTAAAGACAGATTTTCTGCTGTCTCATTTTTTTTCCTCTACGCGATGCAACATCTTGAAAAGTCGAGGGGAGGGAGAGAGTCGAGCGAATTATGGCAGCTGGCTGAAACACAAGTTACTGTTGCTTCTCCATGCACTTGGCACGAGACCAAGGCCTATGAACCCCGACTTCCCCCTCAGCATGTCGGTATTTCTTTAACTTGCGTTTTTTCACCATAACCTTCGGAGGATGGAGATGGAAGAAAGATCCCAGCTGCTCAGCATCCTGCTCTTGGGCCTCTCAAAATCACCTGGGGGCGCGTGCGTTGCACGGTGCCAAGTAAAGAGTTCATGAAGGTGCAAGGGGGAAACTACGATTTAAAAAAAAGGAAGAAAGAAATAAAGAGGAGTGTATAACGCGCGTCTGCTTGAAATGCGAATTGTTTTGTTTCTTCTATTTCATACAGAAGATGGCGCAAGATCTAGCTTTCTAATATACGAAATACAGGGTGTTGCTTCTTATCGTTGACCAATTGTTAGTTATTAAACCGTTAGATTTAATAGTTCCAAATGCAAAAATGTTTCAAGTAACGTTTTTCATCATATTAAAAGCTATTCACGTCAAAATAGTTATAATTCTAAGTGATGACATATAAATTTTTATGAAGTTCTGGCTAAGTTATATTTAGAAGAAAATTTTCACCTTGCTCTAATAAGTAAATCAGTAAAAATCCATTCGTCTAACCACCGAATTATAACTTTTTGAATTTTACAAATTTTAGGCGTTTTCTGGAGTTTTTCCGTTCAATATAATAAACATACAGCCATGTCACAGCACATAACAATCCAGCTCAGTGGAGTGATAATATTCTTTTCAAAATTAAATGACAAATTTATAGTTCAATCATGCCTGTACAGTTACTAAACTTTTTCAGGGAAACTGGGATTCCTAGAATTTTTTATGTAACGGAAAAAGCAAAAATTCATGTAACAGAATCGGTTACATGATTTTTTTTATTTTTTTATTTTAAACACATAGAGTTTTGATATATATATATATATAATGGACTTTTGGAAAAGAGTCAAAGCTATAAAAATATAAAAATACAAGAGTTAGAGAGATCATGACGGTAAAACAGGGCATGATACAAATAATCGCAAACATGACACAGTACAATATAAACAAATTTTTCTTGATCTAACAAGTTTCACGGAAACATAATATAAAGTCTTATGGGTTACACTAGATTATGGAAACCGTTTCTTTATCTTCAGAAACTAAAAGTTTTTTAAATTAAAAAAAAGTATTTTTGAAACAAACATTTCTTTTGCAGACAGGAATTTTCGAAAACGTTTCCAAGTAGTTTTTACAGTGTATTAATCAGTTTCCCCAATCGATACTTGATCGACGATCAACAAAATAGCATTCGTTTTACGTTGTTAATGTAACCTGTTATTTGTTTGTTGAACGTTTTCGTAAGATTTGATAATATCCGAAAAACTTATATTTCGTGCTAAATAACGGGTTGGAAAAAAATGATTAAAACAATGTAAACATACTCGGAAATGTTTATGAAAATTGTAGGGAGCATAAAAATATATTTTATTAATTAATTTTTTTTTTTTTTCAGAATTCCTTCTTTAAATTTCGAAAATATGTTGGTTTCTGAGGTTTCTAAAGAAAAAATAAAGTTTTTCCAGCTCGGAAGAGATTGTAATATATTTCCGTAAACCTACTTGGTAGATCAAAAAACCTTTCTCTTTTTTATAGCTTAAAATGGTATGGCCACGTCTAAAAGTTGAGGAACGAGTCCTGCCAGGAGTATTCTTTTGCCCAACAGGTATAGATAAAACAGTGACAGACCGAATATTACATGGAAGACTACGGCAGAAAAAGCATACATTTTATGGAAAGCAATTACCCTGAGTATAATAAATGGAGAAGAAAAATAATATATATATATATATATATATATATATCAATCAAGGAAACTTACTAGTGATTGGAAACTCTTAACCTATTAAAGAACGATATCTATTCGCAAATTTATGCTTGTGATTCTTTTATTTTATTCTGATATTTTATCCAGCAAATTTAATATCACATATTGTAAGTAGGGCTTTTATTTTTTAGGGAAAAAAATGTTACCACTAGAACTAGGGGAAACCTGAGCCAAGTTTTATAAAAATGTTTCACACTAGAATTTTGATTTAAAGCACTTTAACTTTATTATTTAACCTTTTTTTTTTTTTTTTCTTAGTTTCTTTTAAACTTATTTCATAATAAAATTTCTGATTTGAACCGAAACATGTTCATATCACGGTGGTGAAAATGACGGCTCATGGTAGTTCTAGTGTTAATTGATTCGAGTCATCCAACTCGAGTCATCCCAAAAGTACTCATAAATTAAAGCCCAACAGGTTGACAAAAGCGAGAGAGATCGAAGATGACACGAAAGAGCCCGATCAAAGAAATATTGAAGTACTACAATTTATAGAATGCGATTATATATACATATATTGTTGAGGAAACCTAGTATTGATTGTGAACGCATAAAAAAGAAGAAGATATTCAGACGTCAGTGCAAGGCTGCCGGCATTAAAATTCTTGATATGAAGTGATTAATAACAGTTCTAACCTCAAACGTCAATCGATTATGATGCCCAGGTCAATCAAAACAATGATGGTTACCTAGGTGATCCTAAAAAGATAAAGATCAAATGGTCTTTTATCGCTTTTAAAGAGGCAGTACGGATGTATATTACAGTATCACATATTTGCACCATTAAAAAATTATAATGTAGGAGTGAAATCCCAGGAGCTGGTACCTTTAAGACTTGTTTCTTGTTCAAATATTTACTACAAAATTTTAAATATAATTTTTGCTTATCATTGTTTTTGAAAATGAAGGAGAGATATATTAAAAAGATATTGTTCAAGAAATTTCACAAAATTGCATTTTTTATTATTTAAAATTAACTTTTTTGATAAATATATCCAATAACAACAGTTATATCGTCAGTACTATGTCATACTATCCAGTATGAAAACAGTGTTACCAGTGAGCTACTTTCCTAAAATTCAGATTTCTTGATTGGCACCACTTTTTTCAAATGATATAACTCCCCTTGTTTTCAGTTTAATTAATATGCCATAAAATAAGATTAAATAAGTCGAATTTTACTATTTAAAAAAATGGTACCAATAAAGAAAATTTTAATCCTCCAATTTTAATCCGAAAGTTTTAATTAATACCGTAAATACTGAATGAAGAATTCCTACTTTAAGTACCGTAATTTCCGGCGTATAATCCGCGGATAAAACAATTCTTTTTGGACCCAGAAATTTTATTTTGTGATTTTATTTTGTGATACAAATATTTACGGCGATCTATGAAGTTACATTTCTTTTGGAAAAATTTCTGGGTCGGAAAAAAATTGTTTGATCCGCGAATTATACGCCGGAAATTACGGTAATCGCCAAAGGTTTCTTCTTGAATAAGGAATAAAATGCTATTCTTTATTTTTATTGGGTTGTTCGGAAAGTCCTTTCCGTTTGAGAAAATCAATTCGTACAGGAAAATTCTTTTATTTAATTATTATATATTTTTTCCGATATCTAATCCTTAGATATTAATAGACAAAATTTTCCGGTACAAATTGATTTTCCCAAACGGAAAGGACTTTCCTTACAACCCAATAGTATGAACTCGAAATTTCTGAATAAAAATGTAAGCGAAACTGGCAACCCTGGTTTGAAAACAAAATTACTGAAATTGTAAAGTGCAAAATTAAATGTGTATTTGCTATAAGAAAAAGCAAATGGGGATAAACAAGAGGGAAGCATACTCCAATTTGTTCGATACTTCAAAGATTTTACAGTTTTAATCATACGGTCGAACTCGTTTATGGTGAATTCAAATGTAAGAGACTAGCAATTAAAAGAAAAAGAAAACTTTAATAAAAACATACCTGATTGCAGTGTTGCATTATTATTGTTTTATAAGATTATAGATATTCCAGAAAAAAAAAGTGTAATTCAAAAATTTCCGGTGTGATTTTCAACATTAGTGAGAAGTCGGTCCATTAGTGTTGACGTCACACCTTGTGTTTTCTGGCCTTGAGTAATTCAATGGCAACAATTTGGCTAATTTGGTTGTAACGAGATTAAGTCGGTTACGAGCAAAAAGTTTGAAATCTTCAAGGAAAAAAAAAAAAAATCCACTACGCTTATAATTTTTCTAAGCAAAATATACTTACTCATTTTTGTACTCTTTAAAAAAAAAAAATAAAAAAAGATTGAGGCACCTTGTAGAAATTACCATTTAAACAGACATTCTATAAAATAACTAAAAAAAAGCAAAATATACTAATTTATGTCTGTACTCCTCTTTTAGTTGAAAACGGTGAGACAAATTGAAGTAATTGTCATTTAAACAGACATTCGTTAAAATAACTTAACTTCTTTTCAGCGAGACGAACAAATAGCAACCTTTCACTTTCTGCAATCATGGAATTGATTTTTTTTTTTATAGTGGATGACATCCCAAATTAGTTTTTCTTTCAAGAATGATCAAGCAAAATGAAAAACATCGGGGAAACGTTGAATACGGATTAATTATAGAGGCTGACCATTTATAAAATTTGAATCGTACGTTAATTCGTCAAAACGTTAAGGAATACTACTATCTTGGATGCCATTGAAAATAAATCTTGTCTCATGACCTTTCTAAGTGTCTATATTATTAATAACATATGCATATTAAACGAGAAACTTCATGAGTTTTTATTTATTTTTCATTTTTAAAAATTTAAGAGATTAGCTTAAGGGGGTGGGAGGTGAAAAATTTATTTTCTTTATTCATATGGAAGCATGCTAAAAAATTTCTTTTCATGAAATATGGCTTTCTATAAAGATTATTTTTCTTATAAAGGCTGTTTCAAAACTTTGAAATATTTTTTTTTATTTTAAACTTATTTAAAAACACTTAATAAACCAACAACCTATTCATTTCCTAATAAACAGAGTTCGCACATTTTCACCACTAATTTTTAACAGTATTTTCAAGGTATTTCACTGCAGAAAAATATTGCGAAATTCAGGAATAAAGGCCGTGGTTGAGAATTCTGTTTCTTAAAAATTAAATATAAATTTTCTTATCCTTAATAGTGGTGCCAGAGTCCTTAAAAAATATAAGGAATGTGCTAACCTTGAATGTATCAATTTAACACTTTCACTCTCAGTGAGTCCAGATGGAATCATGACATTCCTTATTTTTTTTTGTCTATATTTGATTCGGATATTCTAAATTCATATCAGAAAATAAAATAGAAATACCTGTTTATTTAATAACATACATTCCATATTTAAATAAAGCGAGAGTTATCATTGCAATTTTCTGGTGTAAATTTAAATTCTCTGAACTATGGAATTTTTAGAACGTATTCAACCAGGGAATGAAAGGATTAAAAATGCTATATTGTATATTATGCATACGGATTTGAAAAAAAAAATTACTATGAAATACCTAAAACCAAATATTGAAGTGTGTGAATTATAATCAAAAACCTGTATGAAATTGACGGAAAATAATTATTCTACTTTCAGAAATCACCTTTTGTCGGGTCATATAAATAAATTTCGAAAGTTAATTTCATAAAGCATTAAAAAGGCTAAAGAAATAATACGAATGCCAAATATTACGGAGCAGTAAAAATGCTTTCTAGAAAATGATTTATACAGGGCACCCAAATACTCCGCAAACTGAACACCAATATTTTTTAACAGAAAATTTTATAGTAGGTTTCTAAAGCACTTGTGCTAAAACTAACCTCCGCAAGCGGTTTCTGCGCAGTTTGCAAGAAAAATATAAAACGAAAATCTTTCTAAGAAAATATTGATGTTCAGCTGGTAGACCATTTGGAGGCCCTGTTTATACATATTTTATTTACAAGGCCAGAACACAATTATTGTTGGAAATTTTGAATCACAGCAACCGAGCAAGGTTAAAAAAATAATAAACGGTACATCCTGCTTATTATTATGATTATTATTATTTCAAGATCTGGTTCTTGCTTTTTTATCGAAAATTTAGACAAAATAGGGAATCCGTCCACGAAGTCATCAAATTACATAGGAAAAGAAAAATGAACTATTTTCTGCGAGATGAAGCGTCGGAAGAAAGCCATGTGGAAGCACTCATTTTCGGCTTTTACTTATTTTGATCTGGGCGATAGTTTATTAATGGCATCTGTTTTTGTCTGTTTATTCATAATTCAAAAGTTTGAAAGCTGACACGTGCAAAGAAAACCGGAAATACCCATAAACGATTCTTTAAACATCCTTTTTTCTCCTAAAGAAAACTAGGCAATTTTATTCCAGAAAAATTGCAAGGTGAGAAGAGAAAAATTAAAGTTTTTCTTTTTTTTAAAAAATAACATAGTAGTTGCATTTAGTAATGCTCGAATTTTCCAATCCATTTTTGAGATGTGCGACACTCGGTAAACTTAAATTATTGGGTCGTTCGGAAAGTCGTGTCCGTTTGGGAAATTAATTCGTACCGAAAAATTCTATCATTTAATTATTACAGGGTTCGCACAATTTCACCACTAAATTTTAGCAGTATTTTCAAAGTATTTCACTGCAGAAAAATATTGCAAAATCCGGAAATAGAAACCACGGCTGAAAAATCTATTTAAAATGAAAAAAATTAAATTTTCTTATCATTGACAGTGGTGCCGAGTCCTTGAAAAATGCAAGGAGCGAGCGAACCTCATATTAGAAGCTGCTTCCGATATCGAATGTTTAGTAATTAATGGGCAAAATTTTCCGTACGAATTTATTTTCCCAAACAGACACGACTTTTCGAACGACCCAGTAGGATTTAATTTAAAGGGTTTAAAGTTTAAACATTAAAATTATATTTATTTAAGGGGTCTCAAAACTCTTAAAATTGAGAGAAAAAAAAAAGGACCATTTTTAACATTTAATGTATTCAAATGTACATGATTTTAAAACAAAATTTTTATTGGAAAGAAAGGTATAAAAATGTTCTTTCCTTTAATCTATTTTTTAAAAAATGCACAAGATGCAGAATTAGCATTTATAGGGGTCTCCAAACTGTCACGTATTTGACGAGCTGAAAATAGGTATAACAGCTTACGCACAGGATTAAAAAATTAATTTTGCAACTAGAATGAAAATTTTGGTGCCTAATTATACTTCAGGCTGTAATAATTACCCTGAACCTAAATAAATTTGTATTTAAACCATTTTTAATACTAAGGCGTATTTAGCTAAAGCAGGGATGCAAGCGCTGCGCCAGAAATGACCGCTTGATACCACTGAATTTTCAAAGTATTTCTCCCTTGATTTAATGACCCGAGTACTGGGATTTAATAAAGCAAATAATTTTGTTAAACTTTCAGGGTTAAAATCAGCCATTTTTGACGCAGCGCTTTCCGCCCCTGAGCTAATGCAAAATTTTGAAATTTTCAAAAGTATAATTACCTAAAAAAAAAGTTTTTTTTTTGAACCATAGAAAGGAAATTTTAGGTTCAGTTTATACAGACTAATATGACAACATATCTTTTGAAAAGTTTATGAAAAAACTGTAAAATTAGCATGTAACATATCGTTAATCAATAATATGATATTTATTTCATTTATACAACGCTTATTACGCGTTTACTGCTTATTTTACAATACAATACTGGCGCTCCAGAAGACAATACATATTATTATAATAATACATATTGTTGATTATATATATAATATTATAATTTATAATCAACAATTTTTTGCAGTGTGATAAAGTTCTTTTCAAATTTCTCGTTTGTATTTCAATATATTTAAATGATTTTCTTACGTACATTAATTAAAACCTTTCTCTAATAAATAAAATAAAATAAAATAAAATAAAATAAAATAAAGCATTTTAAATATATATATACAAACGAATGATTTGAAAAGATCGCTTTGTTGATTAAACATGTGACTAGTTTTAGAATCTTAAGGGTGTATTCGAAAAAATGGTTTTCCACCTTCAACAGCTCGAAACTTTCCCATACATTTTCAGACACATTTTTAAAAGTAGAAACTTGAAACTTGCTGGGGTGATTTTTGAAGTGACATGCAAGGTGCCGTGTGATGTAATTTTTGACTGAATTAGTTAGAATTGGATTTATAAACAGTTATTTTCTCAGCGTGACCTTTTTTTCGTTCGCAGATCTAACGCTTCGGAAAATTTGGGCCAAAAAGCCGTTTTTGACCGCAGGTTTTTGAAACATTTTCCCCATTTATCAAAAAATTGATAATCACAGCACCTTGTGTAGTTTTTAAACAAGAGATTTTGAAAGTTTGGTGCATCTGTGAGCAAAAATGAGTTTAAAAATAACTCTGAAAATAAGTAGTTTTGATCGGAATACACCCTTAAAATGAAAATTCTTTCTTCTCAAAATGCAAATTTATTCCTTTTTATGATATTCTACCTATATATTCAAATAAGAAAAATGAAAAGCGCCTTCAGTGTAAAGAAAAAAAAATTCCGACTACTCACGTATATTAGTATAAAGTGTAATAGTTGTGTAAATTAGTAAATAAATAAGGGTAACTTGGTAACTATGCATGAAAATTTGATTCTGATCCAGAATCCTTTAGTAGATTATTTCATAAACCAATAAGAATCCGAAACAAAATGAAATTTACGATATTTACGAAAGCAGTAAAGAAGACTCTTTAATTTAGACATGTTCACAACAAACCCCGTAAATCTGTTTACTTATTAGGGTTTCTGTTTGGGGTATTTCACTAAATGGGTTTTAAAGACAAAAGAAAGGTTTCTGGAATAGTGCAAAACTATGAGATCACTTTGAATTTCAGTAAAAGTTTCTCGGATAATCTCTGCAACTATCTTACAGTGTACTAGTAAAAGTAGATGCAAATATACTTAACTATTTTGTTTATCAATTTAAACAGACGGATGTATATAAAATTAAACATAATTTCCAGGGTTCGCACAGTTCTACCACTAAATTTTAAGAATATTTTAAATTTTTTTCACAGCAGAAAAATAGTGCAAAACCTGTTAATGAAGGTGACGTTTATTAAGTCTGTGTTTTAAAAATTAAATGTGAATTTTCTTATTTTTAATATTAGTGCCAGAGTCCTAAAAAAAATATATATATAAAGAGTGTGCGAACCTTGATTTCTGGTAAATATGCAATACAATCGAATTCAAACTCCAATTCTCTCGTCCCAAGTTAGCATATCATACAGGTTCAAGAATTTTTCGCAATTTCGCTCATTTTCACGTCAAAGCACAGGTAACCATTTTAGATGATATAGAAATCTCAGGGCAATAGCAGTCAACCTTATCTTTCAAAATTAATGAAAAAGAACCACGACTATATATGATTTTAAAATACAATTTTTGTAACATATGAAGCATTTAATGGCAACATAAGTATAAAATTGTAACCAAGTTGTAAAGAACATTTTAGAGAAATGCCTATTACATTTCCTCTCTCGAAAGATAGACTTGTGTCATCGTGATTCTGATGTATAGTGGCGCCCTGCCAAAAGAAAAAAAAAGGCGGAAAAAAAAATTTTTTTTAGAGGGTGTTTCTGTTATCTCTCCTAAGGGTCCCTATCAGTGTCATCATCTACAGTCCCAAAGCGTGCCAAAAAACTGATTGCTTCGTTGAGAGAAAATTTCGCTAGCGTTAGCGAGATTTCAGTTGACGAGTGTAAAAGAAAAAAAATAATAAAATGCTGCAAAATTTAAAAAATGAACTCAAAGGCACGGCGCCTTTGAAATTCAGTTAGTAAAGCGCGACAATTTTTATTACATTTCTCATTTATGGGAATTTTTTAAATGTTCGGCAATTTCTACAGGCGAGAGTAGCAAAAAACGTTAAATTATACAGGAAGGCTATACAAAACAGTAAATTTTACGAAGATATAAAAGTAATTTCTACTTTTTAAGCAAACGATACCATTAAACATTTTGATTTTTTCTTTAAACATACTCAGTGTAGTGTTATATGGTATAATAGCCTATATATATATATATATATATATATATGTACATATATTATGATATGCTCTGTTTATATGTATATATATATACATATGTAAACAGATTTAAATGTAAAAAAATATGGAATTCTTAAATGTTGAAATTTTAAAAATGAAGAAAGAAAGAAGAGAAAAATATTGTGTATCAAATGAAAAGTGTTGCAAAAAATAACAAAAGTAAATATAAATCTTTAAGCGTGCATGGAAAATAAATTACATATTTTCTTTTTCAATTTTTCATCTACATTTGTTATTATTTCATTCGATGATGGCAGGTCGGAAAACCTTCCAAACGTTAAGGAAAAAGCAAAGAGAAAAGCGACATAAGAAATTAAATAAATAAATAATAAAGAAAAAACAAAATAAAAAGCATAGCTGCCAATTCTTCCGCTTTTTTGGACCAGAAAAATTTAACAGAAATATTTGCCTTGTTTAATAGGTGGATTACAGCGATTTATAAAGGTAAAATTTAATCTAAAACTTTTGTAAGACAGAAAAGCGTAAGATGTTGGCAGCTATGAAAAAGGCATCGTTATTACGTGGCGCTGTCAAAAACCTCTTTTACGAATTTTCAAAATAGAAATCTTGGATTTGTATCGTTATACCCACAAAACTATGGAATTATTAAGAACTAGTAACTGACATATCCTTAAAATAATGAAGCTTTGATTTCAACCGCTTTCACAGGGGGTTCATTACCCAGAGGAAAAAACTTCCACCAGTAAATTTACTTAGAAAAATTATCTTTATTTAAACGCCTTATTAATGAAAAATTCCAAGCAAAAATAATTCCAAAAACTAATCTTCATCTTAACCCTTTCCGGCACGGGCAAAATTTGTTAGTATAATGAGAAATTATCGACTGACATCGGATTTCACAAATGAATTTTTTAGATATTTTGAAAACCCTAATTTAAGCTTTTATTGTAAAAGCAAAATTTTAGGAAAATATTATTGGTGCCTCTTGCAAGTTTCGAATTAAAATTAGGTATCCCAGACCGGGCACAGTGTGCCGGAAAGGGTTAACTGGTATTAGTTTACTTCCGCGGCAATGTTGCCAGATGGGCTGCTTTTTTCAAATTCAGATTCTTCATTGGCACCACTTTTTTGTAATGGTACAATGCGCCTTATTTAATGACGGATTAATAAAGGCGAAAACAAAGGGAATTTTACAGTTTTAAAAAAGTGGTGTAAAACAAGAAATCTTAATTAAAAAAAAAAAAAATAGCCCACTGGCAACACTGTTGCGCGGTAATATTTCCGCCTTAATGTAACAACGAAGACAGCCTCCTGTCAGTGTCACAAATATATATATATATATATATGTGATATAATTTGGCATTAACAAGTTTTTCCAGTAATTGATGTTGATTTGTAGTATTATCTAATGGACCTATATATATATATATATATATACATACATGCATATTACTGGGGCAAATTAACACCAGTAAAAAGAAATAGAATACTTTTAGCATATCTGTGAGAGAAACGTCTACCGAATAAGACGAATATTTCTCTTCAAGTTTATTGGTGGAAGCTTTCACCGGCGGTAATGAGAACTGTCGATCCGATTAAAAAGTATCAGCCGCTATCTTGTGATACCTCCTCAATTACTTCACTCGCAACTGCTAGATAATACACTGGTGGAAACTGAATTATGAAAACACGGTTTTCTGTTTAAAATTTTTGTAATATTAACTAAAAATGAATGAAATTTCATACAATATACAGACTATGTACAACAAATAATTTAGAAAAATAAAATTTCATACAAATTAATAAACTAAAACATAACATCAAAAATTAGATTTTAGTAACATAAAAACATGGAAATTGATTTATGAAATGTCACATATAATTGAAATTAATAATTAGTAAAGTCGCCTTTATTCATCAGAGTTTCTTTAACTCCAGACGGCATTGATAAACAAAATTTTGGTTGTATTTCTGATCAATTAGTTTCCAGTTTTAACAGATTGAACCTTTCAAATCTACAAGTGATGTTTACTGCATCTCATTTGCATAAACCATTCAAACAAACTATTTCCAAACGTTTTTGATATGTTTCAGATCAGGACTAAAAAGTGGATGATTTAAATGAATAATAGTCAGTTCGTCAAATCAATCTTTCATTGTATTTGAAATGCGAATACTCGTATTACTTTGCGTGAAGGTATAATCTAAACCTTAATATTACCATACGAATGGAAGAAGTGAATTTTCTAAAACCAAACTATAATAAAAACAATTCTGGTGACCGTTTAAAAATATAATTTCATTTTTGCCATCATAAGCAATCGCTGCCCAAATCATCAAACTTCCGACACCAAAATTTCTGCTGAATGTAAATTTCGGTTCTTTTCGGAAATCTCTCCAGTAATACCTCAACCCATCTGGGCTATCCAAATTATTATTATTATTATTATTATTATTATTATTATTATTATTATTATTATTTTGTCATAGAAAATGACTTTCTTCCAATTGTCACCCATTGTCACGTACTTCTAGCAATATTGCAAACGCATCTGCTTGTGACATAGAAGTAACTTTGGACATGGCTTCATTTTCGACCATCTCACGCTTCGTGAAGAATGTAAAATGTGTTTAACTCTTTTAGAAGTAACAGGCAGGGATAGATCTGCACAAATCTGCTTTAAACTGTGACCAGCTTTC
This sequence comes from Maratus speculifer, assembly GCA_964019185.1. Lineage (NCBI taxonomy): Eukaryota > Metazoa > Arthropoda > Arachnida > Araneae > Salticidae > Maratus > Maratus speculifer. The sequence goes on along the minus strand of OZ025293.1, from coordinate 307,878,410 downwards.
GACGCAAGTTGAAGAATGCCCTTTTTCTGTCTCCTGCTTAAACGTGGATTACCTTTATTGTTAAAATTTTTGCCATAATTTGCTGGATATTTCCTATAGTTATATATCACATCAACAGCTCTTTTAATTAATTTACCAATTTCTCGGACAGACTTTCCACATTCTAAATATGCGTTGATTTTACCTCTTTCTTCCTTAGACAAAAACTTTCTTTTACCCATCTCGAAAATTGTAACTGAAATGTATTGCTTTCACTGTACAATGCTTTTTATGTCTATTTTGCAGGTCACGTCACCTTGTTTTATGCAAATTTTTCTCACATTGCTTCAAAATAACCAATGAAATGTGATATTACATAAATCAATTTCCACATTCGCATATTACGAAAATTTAATTTTTGATTTTTTGTTTATGTTTAATATTATGTGTGAAAATTTATTTTTGTAATAGATATGTCATACGTACTATGTATATCCCATAAAATTTCATTCATTTTTAATGAATGTTTTAGAAGTTTTTGTCAAAAAACTGTTTTTTCATAAATCAATTTCCACCAGTGTATGTCTCCTTTTATTTATTCATAACTCCATTCGCAATACTTTTAGCATATTTGTGAGAGAAACGTCGCATGGAGGAGGCGAATGAATTAGACGAATATTTCTATTCAAGTTTATTGGTGGAGATTTTCACCGGCAGTAATCAGAACTGTTGATCCGATTAAAAAACAAAAGCTGCTATCTTGTGATACCTCCTTAATTACTTCAGTAACAATTGCTAGATAATACACAATATGTCTCCTTTTATTTATTCATATCTCCAATCGCAAAAATTACATTAAATAAATTATATATTAATTAATATTTTTGTTCTTAAACATGAGCTTTTTTTTCCAAGTCGAAGAATAGATAAAGCTTCTGCTGCTTTAACCCACTCCGGCAACACCTAATTTTAATTCCAAACGTACAAACGGCACCAATAATATTTTAGTAAAATTTTACTTTTATAATGGCAGCTTAAATCAGGGAATTCTTAATTTCTAAAAAAGTCTTTTGCAAATTCCGGTGTCAGTCAACAATTTCTCATTTCACGGACAGAATTTGTCTGCGCCGGAAAGGGTTAAATTAAAATTCGTGTTCAAAAATATATTCCACATAATTTTCCCTAAATTTCACCCTGTCAGTTTAGTAGCGAAATATAATTATAAACATCAAGAGAAATACTGATACATATGGTGTACTGATTACATATCGGGCCGGTACGCAATAAAATTACTACAAAATCAAACGTAATACTCACTTATAGTTAGTACCAACTAAGTTAATATAGGAAAATTTTTTATAATATTTACAATGTCATTCACATATATTATTACTTTTTTCTTGTTAAGGGGAAAAAACTATTGCATGCTTTTTAGTTTCAAAATATACACAGACAGATAATTGGCACTTACCGGGTGTCCCAAAATTGACTGATGGATTTTAAAATTCAATAACTTGCAGACGGTGACAGCTATTTAAAAAATTTTTGCAGGAGGGTTATGTATAATGTCAGGAGTTTTTTTACCGTAATTTTTTATTTTAGTTCGCATCTCAAACAATAGGTGGCGCTGACGGTGATTGAAGGCCAGGTCGACGCTTCACTCAGCATTGATCACCTGGCCTTCAATCGCCGTCAGCGCCAATTATTGTTTGAGATGCGAACTAAAATAAAAGATTACGGTTTAAAAAAAAAAAAAAAAAAAAAAAAAAAAAAAAAAAAAAAAAAAACTCCTGACATTATACATAACCCTCCTGCAAAAAATTTTTAAATAGCTGTCAGCGTTTGCAAGTTATTGAATTTTAAAATCCATCAGTCATTTTTGGGACACCCGGTAGGAGCCTACGCTAGTCCCAGAAAACTCGTAAGCTAATATTAATCCTACAAGAGCATTTTTCCAAATTTCTCGTTTGTGTTTAAATATATTTAAATGGTTTTATTAAATAAATGTCTAAATTCATGGCAATAATTTAGGCTCATGGTAATTCTCTTATTACGTCTGGTTACTAATTCATATATTTTCTAGTATAAAGTTTTTACGTAATAAGAGAAAATGTGAAAAATGATTTTTAAGCGTGCATTTCCCTTTAAGTGATTCAGAGTTGTAATCTGTAAATCAAATTTTCTAAATTGTGTTTTTTATACCGTTCTCAAATTGTGCTAATTCTAGCATTTCCAAAATTGTGTTATATGATAAAAGCGCTAAAAGTTTGACATATGTTTCTCAATTAAACTGATTTTTTAAAGGAATTTCATTATACAGGGCTGCGTCTAGTGATCGTTTTTTTTCTTTTGTTCAGTGAGTATATTAAAGTATTTTACCTACCACTTTTACTAAACATTATTAATATAATAAATTAATAGAAATCGATGACGTAGATTTTAATTTTGAAAATGGTTCTAAACAAAATAATAATAATAATAATAATAATAATAATAATAATAATAATAATAATAAAAACAGCTACTTGCATACCTGTTTTTGTGCATTTTTCAAAATTAGTAATCAAATATTAAATAATATAAATAATTTATTTAAAAATAAAATAATAACCTTAAGTATATATTTTTACATGTCATAGCATTGTGTTTATTTCTTCTTAAAAAAAATAATAATTTGGGAATATTATCTCATTATAGAGCATACTTGTAAAATAAATAATGAAAATAAAATCTTTCAAAAAACGCAAAATTATAAAAAAATTGAGAATTTTAAAAAAGTCACTTTCAATTATAAAATCATTTAACAATAATCGTAAAAAGATATTATAAAGTACAATAATTTAAAACGATATTATAAAACATGATAATAACTTTAAAAACATAAAATACCCCCCCCCCCCCAAAAAAAAAAAAAATCTTCCAAGAGGTACCAAGTTCTGTTAACAAATTGCAAGTAAGAATATGTAATCACAGTCCTAAAGAATAGAAATATAAAAAATGCTAAATTTCTGTATTAATTACATGATTTGAAATCAAAAACCTATAACTTCTTATATAGTTCTGATACTATATGGGAAGTTGTCAGCATCTTTATTAAAATACTAACCTTTGAAAAATTCAAGTAGTCGAATAACAGAAATGATTCGTATATTAAGAAAAATGTGTGATAAAAAAATAGAGAGAGAGATGTTGCCATAACTAATTTAGTAATTGATAAAGAAAATTCATCAGACATATCAAATCCATTTCTAGAAATGACATAAATTTTTATTTTAAAAAATCTTACAAGTAGACAAAACATATTCTCTTGGTTTGCTATGTCTAGCTAAAGTTTAAAGTTAAACAGGAAGTTTTGAAAGATATGTTTTACAGCAGGAAAAATGTTTTACTATTTCTCTCCCTCAATTATACTAAATCTAGAGCCCAGAGGGACGGCTCAGTTCAGCTTGAATACCCGTTATGTTTACACTTGAACATCCAAAAACAACATTTATTTTTCGCCTGTAGATATTATTCAACACAAGCATAGCATGGAAATAGGCTCCATGTATTGTTCTAATACATGCACGTATAAAAAACGAATATGAAACACATCTAGATATTAAATTCCCCCGGCAAAAAACTAGTTTTTGTAAAGCTACAGAAATCAGTAGATTTAAAAAAGAATCTACAACGATTATAGAAATCTTACTAAAATTTTATCTGTAACTGGGGTTGCAGTTACACAAAAGTTTTAGGCAGACCAGTTTCCTAAAAGCATTCTTACAGATTTTACAGTGATCGTACAATTTTTTTTTATTATTATTTACAGTGCAAATGTGTATCTGCTACATGAATTTTTGTTGTTGCCGTTACATTTGAAATTTTAGGAATCCCAGTTTCAAAGTAAAATTTAAGCAACTTTACAGATTTCTTTTTTTCTTTTTTAATCAGTGCAGAAATGCAAGCGCTGCGCCAAAATCAGATGAGGAGTTGTATTCATTTCATTAATAGGCCAATATATAATGAAACGTATTATTACGTATTAACGTATTTAAACGTATTAACACATTATGAAACGTACTACAACATTTTGATACAACCCGTTATCTTTTTTCTTTTTTGGGGGGAAGAACGGATTTATATTTTATTCTATCGACGATAATTTTCAGAATTTTCAAGCTATGTTTTTGAGACTTTCACAAAAGTTGCTCTATACATTTAGCTAACACAATATGCAAATGAAATTTTGATAATGTTAACGCATGTGCAATGAAAAAATAATTAGTAAAACTGCTCATTTTTCGTACAATTTTTATTATTTTGTAATTCTCATTAGAGGGTATTGTGTACAATATTTTTTGTGATATTTTGTGTATTGTGACAAACAACATTGCGCATAATATCCTGTAATCAGAATTTAGAAAAAATAAAAATTGTATGAAAAATGAGTAGGTTTACTAAATAATTTTTCACTGCGCATGCATCAACGATATCAAAATTTTATTTGCATATTATGTTAGCTAAATATATAGAGCAACTGTTGTGAAAGTCTCAAAATCATAGCTTGAAAATTCTGAAAGTGATCGTCTATAGAATAAACACAAAATCCGTTGTTCCCAAAATGAATAATAATAATAATAATAATAATAAAATAAAAAAAAAATGTGGGATTTTATCCAAATGTAACAGTACGTCCCATATTGTGCATTCTATATTGACACTAATCAATGAATATGTGGATGCAACCCCTCTTGCTTTTGCTTCATTTTGGGAATAACGGAATTTTCAACTTATTCCATTGACGATTATTTTCAGAATTTTCAAGCTATGATTTTGAGATTTTCACAAAAGTTGCTCAATACAATTAGCTAACATAATATGCAAATCAAATTTTGATATCGTTGACGCATGCGCAGTGAAAAATTATTTAGTAAACCTACTCATTTTTCAAACAATTTTTATTATTTTTTAATTCTGATTACGGGATATTGTGTGCAACCTTGTTTGTCATATTTTAAAAAAATAATATTATTTTATATTAAGAACTCTGCAAATTATAAGCTAAAAACTTGAATAAATTTGGGACTGTTTTTATAAAAACATTAATATGTCTACGAGTATCCATGCTATCCCCATAAAAATGAAAACAGTTAATTACAATAAGCTACTTAATCATAATCTACTGTTTGAACGCTTTTGCTACATTAATTTTGACAGGGTTGTCCAAAAGATTTTCGTTCTTTTTCAATTTGTTGATGGTCTCCTATGGAGTTTCGGGAGAAATTCTTCACAGAAATGTATGGTGTGTACTATTATGTTTACACACTTAAGGTTTCAGTATAATTCCTCAAATATTTTTCTAGATATTTAACAAAATGTAAAAAATTGCAAGTGGACGGTCATCTTTGGCCATGTAGTGTATTTCTCGCGGCAATAATCGTCGTTAATTATCAAGCACTACAGTAGTCTCTTAATTTTCGCTAGGTTTAGGTTCCCGGATATCTCCGCAAATATCAAAATCGCGACCACAAAGCTGCCTCGGGCGACTATTTTTATATTCTATTCGCAGAACTACTTTCAAAAAATACATTTTGGACTATACTTTTCTTACAAATGTTGTCAACGCGCATGAAAAATATTCTTCTTAAAAAGTGGTGCAAAGAGTTCGCGAATGTTGAAATGGTCTGCATTTTTTATTTCGCAAATAATAAAACTCGCGAATAATAAAACCGTGAATAATAAGGGATTAATGTACTTCCTAAATGCGGGAAACACTTCCAAATTCAACCGTACTATTTTGTTATCACCACTCTTAACGTGGTTTCTCAAGTCCTCTGCTGAACAAGCCCGAAATTTTCTGACACATTTACTGACTCGTTTTTAAAAGTAAAAGTAAAAAATTAGCAGAGCAAACTATGGAAGTGATTTGGAAGCGAAAACGGTTTTCCATATTTTTATAAATAAATTCTTTATCGTGTAATAAGCAATTTTTTAGTCGAGTGTCAATCGTTTTTTCTTGCTATGCTGTTTGGTATTTCTCCTTTCGTCCGGAATTTCGGCTCAATACGTCACCTTAGATAGTATTTTCTGGATATGTTTTTGAATTACACAGTTTTGAATAACAGCATCGGATAATTTCATGCATTTCCAAACAAAAATGAATTAAAACTTGTCTCATAGAGTTGGACATTTGGATTTCAGAAAGCCTTAATATGTTATTCAATGATTAACCCTTTCTGGCACGGGCAAATTCTGTCAGTAAAATAAGAAATTATTGACTGTCACCGGAATTTTAAAACGACTTTTTTAAAAATTAAGAATCTCTTAATTTAAGCTTTCATTGTAAAAGCAAAATTTTATTAAAATATTATTGGTGCCGTAGGCAAGTTTGGAATTAAAATTAGGTATCCCGGACTGGGCACAGTGTGCCGGAAAGGGTTAAAACACAAAACTAGATAAAGTTTACGTTTGACCAATACTTTTCACAAAGCTTTGATTTTAATGGCATACATGTTTATAAATTTATGATATAATTATTAATTAAATTCAATGACAATATTTCAAATTTTCTATATCAGCAGGCTACACAGCTGCCAACTCTTCCGATTTTTTGGCCCGGAAAAATTTAATAGAAATTTTTGACTTACTTAATCGGCAGATTACGGTGATTTGAAATGGTCAAATTTTCTATAAAAAATTTCCCGGGCCAAAACAGCGGAAGATGTTAACAGTTAATACTTGAGATGTCATTTAATGATGAAAAGACAAAAATAGTAAAGTTTGCGTTTAACCAATGCTTTCAACAAAGCAGTGATTTTATGACATATATACTCAATAAATTATGAAAATGTTTATATTGATTAAAATAATAACAGTTCAAACTCGTTATTTTAATTTACACACAAAGTTTATTTATTTTAAAAACACATAGTACAAGTTTTCTACATCAGAGGGTGATGTTATTTAATTTCTTTAGAAGATGTTATTTAATGCTTAAATGATAAATCCAGATAATGTCTTTGTTCGATCAAGCATTAAATTACAAATTATTTTTCAGTGTATTATTTGCAAAGTTCATTACATTTTAAGAACATCTGAATACAAACATGATTTTAAACTCCATATTTGCGATATATCCGAAAATTGCAGAGTGGAGTAAGAGATCTGGATTATAGCTGGAATAACACAATTTATATTACCCGAAGGAGGAAAAAGAAAAGTTTAGACAAGGAAAAGAAAATATTATACTGAATAACGTCCGTGATGAGTGATTTGAAACTGGACGTTGTTTGTCAAATATCAAAAATTAAAGTGTTTTGAAAAATTGTGTGAAATGATTTCGTTAATTTTATTTACGAAGAGATCAAGGAAAATCGTATGAATCTTGTATTTTATTTATTATTATTATTTTTTTAATATTGAAAAAATTAAAGAGTATTTAAGATTAATGATGATGAATAAAATATTCCGTATTAATAATAATAATAAATAAGAAAGAAAAAATTCATGAGTCAAACATGATTATGATGCACTTTCCAACACATTCAGAATTATGTAAAAAACTGTACCGTTTAAACAATTAAAATATTACGTCTCATTTCACCATATAGAAATGTATAACGCATTTTAAAATTGAATTTCAGCTGTTCCTATCTACAATCGGAAATTTATCCGATATTTTCTGCATCCCTGTATATGACATAGAGATTTTTTTTATCGCGTAACAACATGCGTTTTAAAATTCAGTTCATTTAAGAGATACACATATTTCAGTTGAAAATTCCCTTTCAACAATCTCCTCAAATAAGAAGAATGATATGCGAATACTTTTGTGAATCCCTGTATATGAGGTATAGAATTTATAGATAAAGAGTAAAATGTAAAAACTATTTAAATTTAAAAGCGCATACCGAATTTTAAAACGGACTCTCCAGTAATTATTATGCAAAGACAATATTGAAAGAAATTTATTTTGTGTTTCCTTGTAAATTAATAAAAAATGCTATGAATGCTCTGTTTTAACGTGATCGTAGTGAAATTTAGTGATTTACATCAATTTCAATACATTTGAAATAACGTAATGTCATTAAAATATTCTTCAAACGATTTTTCCCCATCTACCACAATTTACCACTAATTTTACCAGCATTCTCTAAATATTTCACTTAAAAAAAAAAAAAAAAAAAAAAAAAAAAAAAAAAAAAAAAAAAAGTTGCGAAATTTGAGAATAAAAATGATGATTGAAAGTTAATTTTCTTGAAATTTAAATATAAATTTTTTTAACATTAATAGTGGTGCCAGAGTCCTTAAAAATATAAGGAGTGTGCGAACCTTGATATATACATCAAAATTCTCGTTTTTAATATGTACCAACACAGTTGAAAAGTGCTTATGAATTCGGTTTCTCTCTTCGTCTGCCTGTCTTTTATGCACTCTAACTCACATAAATATTGTCCAATTGCCATGAAATTGATAAATGCATTTGGAGTTTAGTATGGCACGTTCGATATTGAAAATGAAGTGTGTAGTATTTACGGTTTATACACAGGGTCATCCACAAGAATCCCGTTGCATTATAGCCTATGGGAAATAAATCATTTTTGATGCATTTTAATGATATTCCTCTGTTTGAAACGTAGTAAAATTAATAGATATCACTGAGGTTTACTACAAGGTTCTTTTTTCTGGAATGTGGTGTGCATAGAATTTATCGTTCATTTAGAAAGACATTGAAAAGAATTTGGCTACAGAAAAAAAATGAAAAATAATGGAACTAATGAACAGGGTCCGCAGGGTGAAGCTTTTTGCGAGTATTTTTTATAAAAGAAATAAATTTAAGTTAACTAAGCAAAATATCTCCTTCTTTTAATTAGATATTTCTATGAAATAATACTGGTGCGAAAAAGTTTATTCTCTGCAAAATTCCAAGAGGCATACGAATTGTGATTAAAATCTGCGAACAATAATTACTGGAAGTGCGTTTTTATATTTAATTGTTATTTAAAAAAAATGCTTGATGTTTATGAATCTATAGATCATATACAGGGCCACAAAAAAATTTCTAAGCAAGATTCGTTTTTTGGCGGAAATTCCTGAATGGAAATTTTCAAATGCATTGCGATTAACTTTTGCTGGATTAACTTTTAGCATGCTATTTTAGTATATGGACATAGATCATATATAAATCTACATAAAAAATGTAATTTTCTCGACTATCTATGGCAATACTAGCAAGTGGGTTTCAAATGCGTTATGTTTATGCGTTTTCCAAATTGTTCTAAATGTATCATCCTTCACCATAGTAAACTGTGATGTATTGTAAATGTGTTGGATAGTATTTCATAGCCTATGATGTACGCATGATTTTTCGTTCATGTGAAACATGAAGCTGATGTTCGAGAAAATCGATGCTGCTATATTATGATACATAAATGTTGAGGAAACATGAAAATACTTAATTAAAAAGCATGAGACTAAATTAACTTTGTATGTAAATTGTTTAATGCGTAAAAGTGTCAGACACATCTCCATTTTGATGACAATTACTAGCTACCCACACAAGATTTCTGTTTTGAATATTAAAAAAAAAATGTGCAAATATACTCATATTTGTTTTTAGTGATACAACCCAAAAACATCCCGCTAATATATGCGCTAATGATGCAAAAGGATTTAGTTTTAGAAAATAAAATATTTTGACAAATTAATTATCTGATTAATTATTCTTTTAGTTTTACTTATGTTAAGTTAAAAAAAAAAAAGAACTAAAAGTCACACTGTTTTTTTATCAAGTAACTTATCAAATATTTAACCCCTTCACATAATACATTTTTAAAACCAAAGTTTATTTTAGATAATTACTATTTTCATCTTAAAAAAATAATAAAAGTTACGGTCTACAAAACACTTTCGCGTCTTGAGACAGTTTCTCTAATTTATATTTTACCCTTACGTTTTTATTTTTATTTTCTTATGTCTTGTGACAGTATGCCAATTTTATACCATCACGTAATAGACTTCGATGAAAAAAGTTGTTTTGGCATAGCTGCCAACATTTAAACTTTCTGTAATGCAACTAAGATTTAGTAGAATTTTTGGTTTTATTTAACCGCCTGTTTCGGCAGTTAAAGCTGTTCTCAACTGCTCTGTTCAACAACGTAAAGCGTTTTGACACATTTAAAAATTCATTTTTAAATGTAAAGATATAAAATTGGAAGGCCTGACTATGGAGGTGATTTCGAATCGAACTGTGTTTTCCATTTTATGTTAATTCAATTACCTATGGAGTTATAAGGGATTTTGACCACGTGATCACGCATTTTTCTCACTTCATTGACTGGTTTTCTGCTTTCGTCGGGAAATATTTTTTAAATAAATGGAAGAGATACTGGAAACAAAGAGGAGAAGGAGGATAGCACATTTTTTGCAGTCAAAGATTGCACCAAAAGCTTCTTTTGCAATTCATGGTTTTATATATATATATATATATATATACATATATATTCAACAGACATCACCTGAAAATAAAATTTTTTACTCACACTTCGATACCATTCGCAAAAGAAAAACACTACAAAACGTGTTTTTAAAAATATTGGGAATAAAATACAAAAGTAGTTGCTAGTGGCCAACCTGCCTATGACCTGTTGGAGAGAAATTTTGCAAACCACATCCACGTATTCAACAGCGAAAAAGATACTTTTATGAAATGATCGGTCTCCATAGATGAAAGTTGGATACTTTATAACAACCAAGAAGGCAAACAATCCTGATCCATCTGGGATAAAAGTCCCATTCCTATCGCTAAAGCCGGATTCTTATAGAAGAATGTTTTGGTCTATATTTTTCAAAATTTGATGGAATGCGTGCGACTTCCACCTAACCCGACTATCAATTCTGAAAATTACCACTGGCAATTAGACGAACTGAAGGTTTCAATAGCCATGAAACACCCCGAATTAGCAAACAACCAAGGAATTATCTTCCGTTATGACGACTCCATTCCACATGTATTTTTGACTGTCAGAGACAAACTCCTTGCTTTCAATTGATACATTCTGACCCATTCTCCTTACTCTCCGGACTTTGCTCTGTCCGACAACTATTTGTTTCTTTCTCTTAAAAATTCTGTTCACCAAAAAAATATTTTAGATAGAGGATGTATTAGATTATTGGAAAGATAGAAGAAGGTTTGTTCAATAGATTGGCACAACTGTTCTTTAATAAAACATTGCCTTTATCGAAATTTCCATAGTTTATTTTTTGAAAAAAAAAAAAAAAAACGAAGAACACTCGTATTTTGGGACAAACTAATATAAATTACTTCCCCAAAAATTAATTCCAAACACCATTGTTCTTTAAAAACAACTTAACCCTTTCCGGCGCAGTGTGTCCGGTCTGGACACACCTAATTTTAATTCCAAACTTGCAATTGGCACCAATAATATTTTAATAAAATCATTATTTTACAATAAAAGCTTACATTAACCCTTTCCGGCGCAGTGTTACCACTCCGGCAACACCTAATTTTAATTCCAAACTTACAAACGGCACCAATAATATTTTAGTAAAGTTTTACGTTTACAATGACAGCTTAAATCGGGGAATTCTTAATTTCTAAAAAAGTCTTTTGTAAATTCCGGTGTCAGTCAACAATTTCTCATTTTACGAACAGAATTTGTCTGCGCCGGAAAGGGTTAAGGAGTTCTTGATTTCTTAAAAAGTCGTTTGTAAATTCCGGTATAAGTCGATATTTTCTCATTTAGCTAACAGAATTTGTCCGTACCGGAAAGAGTTAACGCAAACATGATGTTCTGATATACACATTTATGCAATGTCTAAAGTAAAATCGTCGGATCAAAGAAAAGATAAAACAGTTTATGTTACGCGAAGAAGGAAAAAGAAAGTGTAGACAAGGAAATAGGCTTTTATACTGACAAATGTCCGTGATGAGTGATTTGAAACTGGACGTTATTTATCGAGTGTTATAAGATAAAGTGTTTTGATAAATTGTGTTTAAGGTTTCTATTAGTTTTATTTACAGCGAACTGAAAAAGAGGATAAATCATGTATTTATGTTTACTCTTTATTTTTTTCGTCATGTTGTGCATCACTCGCACATAAAACTCTACGACATTCAAATGACGAATTTGTATGAAAATTAAAGGGTTTTTTCTAGATTTAATTTTTTTTTTTTTTTCCAAGCTATATAAATTATTTGGCACTCTGTGATTAGGAGACGTTTATTAAAGCTTTCTTATTTAAGCGACAATGTTTTAGTTGTATATAATAGAGAAAAGTTTTCAGCACAGAAATTTACCAATATTTTGTTTGTGCAGTTTACGTTTTTAACCCTTGGATGACCAGGTGAAAAATTAAATCATGAAAGGCCATGTGAGGTCCTTCAGTGCCACGAAGTAAAAGAAACACATATTTATTTCCGATATAAAAAAAATTAAAACTCAGCTTTTAAAATTAATTTAATGGTATACATAACAATTGAAGCTATAGAAAGAAATATAAAATGTAATAGTGTTGGAACAAAGGATTTTAAATATAATGATCATCAATTCACTTTAGGATCGAACATATGTGGAGTCGGAAAATGACCCCACTTGGATATCCGAGGGTTAAATAATAATAATAATAGTAATAAAAAATATGAAGATGATTTGTGAATATGTTTAAAAAATCGATCTGGATTTGTCAGATAGCAGTATTAAACGTCATTTTCAGTATAGTTTGAAAATATTTTTTTTTTTACTTAAAACTTTTCTCGAATTTTGCAAGAACAATTTCCATATTTTCACTGTTTTAAGGCAGATTCTGATGACTTTTGAATTATGATACATTTCCGACCAGTTTAAAGCTATTATTTCTTATAGCAAACATAGGCAAAAAACTTCCGTATGGCAAATTTTTGACATAATTAAAAATGGGTTCAAAAAGCGCAAAAAAATGGAGTTTTAAGAAGGAAAAAACATAACTTCGTCAATTCACAATGGATATCCAATAGATATCAAGATATTAAATCCAATTAAACTTATTATAAATATTCTTATAGTTATCTACAGTTTTTATATGGACAAGTTTTTGATAGGACCAACTCTTAAATGAAAAAAAAAAAAAAAAAATAGAGGGAGTTGAAGGGAAAAAATATGCAGGGTGAGTCATAAATATCGAAACAATAGGCTATCTTCTTAAATATTGCCCATAGACCCATACTTCCAATTGCAAAGTTTCATAAAAAAGGTGAATTTTTCGATAAGTTGTAACTCCATGGAGAGGGGGGGGGGGTCTATTTTAAAAAATACAAAAATTAAATTTTTATACGGCCCCCAGAGGATAAAACTTCCAATTAGAAAAATTTTCCTTATCCATTCCTGAATTGAACCAAAAAAAAAAAAAAAAAAAAAAAAAAAAAACATCTCGATATTTACAAATCCCCGAAAGATATTAAAACCCAAAATTTTCCAAAATTCGTGACTTACACCACTTATGCATTCCTCTGAGTGCAGCGATATCAGTTCATTTGCAGTACAATTTAGGGATCGACCATAAATTTGCGCATTCTTAAATGTCGATCCAAGACAATGCTTTAACTTTTAGATATAAAATATAAACGTATAGGTTTTTGCTTTAAAATTCATTGAAATATGCTAGATGTCTGCATTATCTCGAGCTTGGCGTCAACCTCGTAACTGGCACGACCCATTGGCCGGAGCATTTATTAAACACTTATTAAAAGTGTTATTAAATTAAGTGATATTAATTAAACTCTCATTAAAAATGTCTTAAAAACTTATTGCCGCAGGCAATAAGTTTAGTAAAAATAGTAATAGCGATAATGACACTTCTATTAACGGAATCATTGTAAATATATTTTAATAAATTACATAGCAATATTTTCAAAAATCTATTTTTTACTATTCAGCTTCAAAATTTATGATGGTTTTAAACCTATTTTTACTTTCTTCTATCTTTACAAAAAGAAAGTACTGGATTCATGAAAATTTTGAATTCCGGTTTTCGACGAATTCACACGTTTTAGGGGTCAGAGATATCGAAAAACATGTTTTTGCAAAATGTCTGTCTGTGAGTCACTGCACAATGAAAAAATTTGAAATTGACGTGATAAAAAATGAGGTTTAAATCAACTGACGCATTTAAACAGTATTTAAAAAATTGAGAATGGCAAAACTTAAACAAAATCTGAAATCGAAACTATACAGGACGGAGTTAATCACCTTGAAACTTTTAAATAGCATTTAAACGTTAGGAGCCCATCTTTGTTTAAAAACTAAATGCATTTTTCTGCATCAAATGTTTTTATTTCAGTATTTCTCATTTTTAACCCTTTCTTGCGCAGTGTTGCCGGGCCGGCAACACCTAATTTTAATTCCAAACTTTCAAACGGCACCAGAAATATTTTAATATAATTTTGCTTTTACAATCAAAGTTTAAATAGAGGAACTCGCAATATCTAGACAAGTCCTTTATAAATTCCGGTGTCAATCGACAACTTATCATTTTACTAATAGAATTTGCTTGCGCCGGAAAGGGTTAAACTGTTAACAACCGTCAAGAGCCGAGAGGAGTTTTCAACTCAGAAAATTTACTTTTAAAAATATGATTGGTTTACAGAAAATTGCATCTCTTTTTTATATTGCTATTTTAATACTTTTATTTAAAAAAAAAATATTATTTAAAATGCTGAATCAAAATTCAAAATTAGATATTTTCATTTAATCAAAAGAAAAAAATTCAACGCGACAAATAATATTTTGAGTTATAACAATTTTTATTTACTGTAAATTTTTTGAAAAAAATATTTTTTTATTAAAAAGTCTTATGATGTGATAATGCTTAATATAAATAAGTAAAAACTTTCTATAAATAAGTAAAAAAAAAAAAAAAAAAAAAAAAAAAAAAAAAAAAAAAAATGTTTCCTGGACCCATTACAGCAGCATTGTTTCTTCAATTACACGCATTTCAATTTATGTCTGATCCCTTGAAACCTCACGATTTATTAAAATTTTCATAACTCTCTGAGTTTTGAAGATATCAAGATGAATTTTTTTGTTCAATTCAGGAATGGATAAGGAAAAATTTTCTAATTGGAAGTTTTATCCTATGGGGGCCGTATAAAAATTTAATTTTCGTATTTTTTGAAATAGACCCCCCACCCCTCATGGAGTTGTAACTTATCAAAAAATTCACCTTTTTTTATGAAACTTTGCAATTGGAAGTATGGGTCTAGGGGCAATATTTAAGGAGATAGCCTATTGTTTCTATATTTATGACTCACCCTGTATAGAATTTTTAAGTTTTAAATTTCTATTAGTTATTTTAACCTTTTTTCATCACTTACAGTAACTGTGTTTTTAAGGCGTATTAACTATTTTATTTACAATTATATCTTTATTTTAGTGCAATACATTTGGTGCATGCCTAAGGAAACAAAATTCGAGGTATTTCACTTGTCGAGTCAATGGAATAATGTTCTAGATCTATAATAATTAAAATTACAAACAAACTCAATCATTTATTTAATAAAAATAGCTAAAATAAACTTTTTTTTCTAAGTTGTTTAATATTCATTCTACTGACAATAAACAATGACTGTTCAGGAAAACATTGGAATCCAACAGAATAAAACCATGTCCGCTTTGAATAATGTTTTAATTGACCTAAATCTAAAGCTTTTTTTTTAATATATTTTTTTGCCTGATTATCAGGAAACGTCAACGTCAAGTTTCGTTAACTGATTTGAGCACTGACAAAGAGACCGTAATTTTTGCACCCCCTGTTTGTTATTATTTGTAACCCGTGTTATTCAAAGATGTGTGACATCACATATGGCAGTAATTCAAGGATGGCAGTGAAGCCTAGGTCCCTAAGCACAAGCAGATACCCCCATGAGGAGAAGAGCGAGTCCAAGAGTCGCGTGCCGCTCATATCACGTGACATCCCTTTTCCTTTTGAACGTAAGTCGGTCGTCGCCTAAGAAGAAATCTCAGGAGGAAGAAATTCGGGAAAGGTGGATGAGGGAGAGACGTTTTGTGATGCTTGAAAGATTCTGAGGAGGAAGAGAACGAAATAAGAAAAATATTAAAGTTGCATGAGTGCTACTTTATAGCTGGTAGTAGGCCCTGACTATTGCATGGGCACCCGGGGCCTGTGCTAGAGGTCTGCACGGGCCCGGGCCGGCGGAATCGTTCCGAATTTTCTAACGGCCGGGCCGGGCCAGCAAAAAAATTGAACGGGCGAGACGGGCAGGGCCGGGCCGATAGAAAAAAAAAATTTCGCATCAGTATAAAAATGTACATTGTAGAGATTGGCATCGGGGAGTTACATTGTGTGTAACCCATTGAAATACTTTTTTAGCTGACTCATGCAAGGCCGAAATCAAGCTTTCATTATTTTCTACATACAGTCTGGCCGGACGGGAACTAGACTTATTTGTTCTCATGATCTGTCGGACAGAAAACATGACTTGTAAAAGTATTAACAGCGATAAACAACTTATATTAGCTTAATCTTTGGATATATACTTCTTGATGGTTTTTAAATTAATTTCTCAATAATGCGAAAGTTTGACAGATTTTCTGTTTAATTTTAAATTGTAAAAGTATAAAAGTGATAAGCCTAACTATTAAAGCGATTTGGAATCGAATAGCGTTTTTCATTTTTGGTAAATAAAATACTTGTATAACCTTGTTGAGATATAATAGTTTCTCAAATGATTGCAGGTTTTTCTCCCTTCCCATGCTATCACTTCCGGAAATTCTATTCAAAACGCTAATTATGACAGTATTTTATTTGCTTGCAGTATTCTTAAATTGCTTGTATCGAAAAATGTATAACGCCATTCAATTATATAGTTTCTGATAAAATATATCTGCTAATTTTATGCGTTTCTGAGAAAAAAATGAATTTAGAAATGTATCAGAAAGGAGTTTCTTTTGAATTTAAGAATGAATTTGGATTTAAAATCTTTAATGCAACGATATAGAAATATTTTTAAAATCTTCTTTTATTAAACAGCTTCAAAAGTAACGATGTTTTTAGCTTTCTTTCTTTTTTCTTTTATTCTAACCCACAGTAATTTTTTAATGAATCTTTATTCGAATGTTGAAAGCATAAGAGTCTAAGTAATCATTAATGTTGTTCATGTGTATTTCCTGTAAAATATGCTGTAAAATCATTTCATAAATATGTATGCAGTATTCTTTAATGGAATCTTAATTATATGATAAAAATCTGAATTTTTTAGAAATCTTGGAAATTGTTACGGGCCGGGCCAGTTTTCACTGATTTCTGTATATAAATGAAAACATAAAAATTTAAATGGGCCGGGCCTGGAAATTCCGGCCCGTGCAGACCTCTAGCCTGTGCCCTGCGCACAAAACTCCTGAAGAGCACAATTTTTTTTATAATTTTATCTAAATTTTTATTTTAAAAATCATAGTTGTGGGAAATGTGATGTTTGAGATATTAAATCAATATAATGACAAAAATATATCACAAAGTATAGTTAACCATCTCTCTGATTAACCACTTAACTTATCAATATTTAAAAAAAAAAAAAAAAACTTTCAAATAGTGCATATTTTTTCATGTCATTCACAGAATTTTTAATCTTTAATCACTGGTTTTTTTAGCGCAGAAATCTTTCAAAATGGATCAGGAAAAAAGATCGAATTTAAATAATGGAAAACTTACAATAGAAGAAAAAATTACTGATGAGAATAATAAATCATGATCGGAATATGGATGACCGTACGTGGTACGGGGTGAGAGGGTTAAAAGTACATTACAATAAATAATAGAAAAAATATTTTATTTTTATTCCTGGAATCATTTTTCAAATTTTCGGAGAGCTTAATTTTTGAGGTGTTATTTTTGAAAGTGTATAATATGTTAAAAAAAAAAAAAAAAAAAAAAAAAAAAAAGTTGTAGATTAACTAATTTTAGGGGTACGAAAAATTGAAACTTCCCTGAAAACAGAAACTTGCAAGTCAGATCCTGGCCAGTAGCAACTCGCTACTTTATAGTTAGTAGCATACGTTATAGTCCTTTATTGGGCCAGGTAATCTGTACAAAAAGGTAAAATTGATATTAGAGACATAACTGTAGACCAATTTTCCGTATGCATTACAATGCATAGATTTATTTTCTTTCAATTCGGATAAGGATTTGAATATTTCAAGCGGTTTCGTGTTAAAGTACGTTATCATCAGAGCAATGCTTCTCGATCTTTTTTCATTTCGGGATACATTAAAGTTATATTGATTAAAGACATATTAAAGTTATGCACGTCTATTTTAAATTTACCTAATAACATAAACAATATACTTCATGATAGACAAAAAAAATTAAAATATTTTGTTATAATTTGTACTGCAGCGATTTTTTTAACCGCTTCCCTGATTTGCCCGTACGTCATACGGACAATATGATTTTGCCAATCATGATTTATTATTCTCAACAGTAAATTTTTATTGTAAATCTTGAATTATTTAATCCGAGCATTTTTCTGATTTGATTAGGCAAAAATTTCTGTTTTGAAAAGCATCAGATAAAATTTTAAAAAATCTGTAAAATACATGAAAAAATAGGCATTATTTGAAAGTTTTATTCAAAAATATTAAACAGTTAAGTGTTTAAATACCGTTTATACAATTACAAGATAGGAAGTTTGAAATAGGTACATTATTGCCCTACTTCTTTTTTTTTTAATTCAGCTTTCCTGATTGGAACTTTTTTTCTAAAATAGTGAAATTCCCCCTGTTTTTATCTAATTAACAGGTCATTAAATAAGGTTAAACAATGTAAATTTTAGTATTTCAAAAAAGCGGAGAAGACTGAGAGGCAATAGAGGTAATCACAGCTTATATAAAAATATATGTAAATATGTTATACAACTATCCACGTTTGTGTAAAAAACATATAAATAAATATCTGTAAAAGTGTTTGCATTAGAACCTAAAGGGAACATCTCGAGGATGCACTCAAAGATGGAAATTTTTCCGCAAACGTGTCAGAAAATTGTCAATTTGGATTTGTAAGTAGTATTAAATAGCTGGGAAAACAAAAGACATAATTCCGGTTAACATAAAACCGCATGTAAATAAGTTTTTCTGGTAGCATAAACAAATACTTGAACACGTTTTCGATAAAAGTTTAAAGGAACGCATAAAAATATCTGTGTTAATGATTCATTATTAATAACAGTTTTGATTTAGAATACAGAAGGAACTTCTTGGAGATGCATTTACGGATAAAAATATGTTCTTGAATGTATTAGAATGTAACAAGTTCAGATTTAAAAGCAGCTTTAACTAGCATATCATGATAAATTGATGCTAAACAAAATAAATTGTTATCAAAATGTTTAGATAAAATCTATACAGAAGTAAGCTTTACTATTCTTCAAATTTCGTTTATACAAATAAGTAAATAAACATCTTTATAAGAGATTAGTTATTAATGATAATATTTGCTTTAAGAATGAAATAGGAATGGCTCGAGGAAAACTTTCACTTAAGAATATCGAATTGCTAAGTTCTAGCAAAACGTAATTCGAAAAATTTCCTGGAGGTTACTTTCCGTACAAAATTTTACAGGAAGAAAAGTTCATCAAGAAGGAACTTAGTGAAGTTACGATCCATGAAAATAGTTAAAAGTTCAACAAGCTAAGTATTATCGGAGTATTTTTCAGATAATCTTTTGAACATTTGTAAGATAATTAAAAAAATAAGTCACGCAAATTACATGTATTCTGAGCGAAATTCTATTGCATTTTATTTATTAATCTCTTTTTTTTAAATATCTACTATTGCGATTTTATAAAAGAAGTATTTATAAGGTGGTCATCGGTTAATCCTCATACGGTGTTTATTTCGAACTTGCATTATCTGAGATTTGCAGAGGTTCCATGTTTCATACCAATATTTTAATTCATAAAATGTTTATTTTTTTATTTAATTGGAACATTTAGGTGATTTAACAAAATAACAATTTCTCTAAAATAACAGTGGTGTTCAAAAAAAGCCGTAGACTCAAAAATTCAGAATATGGCTTTTGAGTCGAAATAGACCCGAATACATTAGCAGGGTTAAATAAGCAAATTATTATTTTCCTGGATCTGTAAAAGTGACCCGAACTGATACAAGTCCACGTTGTTAAAAATTTGGTACAGTTGTGAATATACTTTTGGTGTTGCAACAGGTGCAACCTCAAGATGGTGAAATTTTGTTCCAACGTAAATAGGTTGGTTCAATCATGAACTGATAAAATATTGAACCATAAAGAATCTACTAAAAAATAATAATTATTATTTGGAAACAAGGACTAATCAAGCATTTCTTATCTTTTGCAAACAAGGGCTTTGGAAACTCAGATCATTTTCCATATTAAATATTTATTATCCTTTATAAACAAAGGCTAATCGGACCGCAAATCTGTTTATAATGAAACACAACACACTACAATCATCCAATGCGAGATTCGAACCTGATACCTCTTAAATTTTATCTTAGCTTTCTAAATATTAGACAAGCAGACGGTTTCTTTCTGGCTCTAAAACAACATACTGAGAACCCGTAGACTTAAATGTTTTGATTAGCTGTTAAATAGATTCATTTTTTGAAGAAAGAAGGTCATTTTCAAGGCCAAAGCTTCGAAAAAAGTTCATTTTTAATTAAAAAGAATTGGATTTTGTTTGTTTTTTCTATTTACTTATTCTAATTCGATTTAAAATTGTTAACAGTGGTTTAAAATTGGTACAGAGGTGGAGACTATTGACACCACTATTTTTTTATAGCATTCTTCATCTTAAGAATAACCCAAAAACTCGTCATTAAATAAGCCAAAAAACACTTCTAAAATTTTTTGGTGTCAATATGCTTCATCACTGTGCCAATTTCCCACCACTGTTAAGAGTGCTTGAAGACTGGTCTTGAGAATTTTAACCTCTTAAATGATTCCTTTTTTTACGTACAACAAATTGTAAATATGGGATTAACACCCCACTGTTTACGCTAAAACATTTAATCTAAACATGTCTGCCATAAAATAGCATAAAATTGTATTTAAAACGTTTAGTGGTGTCGAACAGCTTTTAGTGATGGTTCAAGCAAACTCTTCTTGCTCGAACGACGTATGGGCAAATCAGGTAAGTGGTTAATCCTTTGCGGCGCAGTGGTTTCATAGATATACCACTTAATTTTAATTCCCAAACGCCACATTGGCACCAGAATTTTGTTTAAAAAATTACTATTTATTGAATGCGTGAAATATAGCGTTTTCTTATTTACAAATAAAGTTGTTTTCAAATTCCGGTGTCAGTCATTAATTTCAACACGTAAGCAATGAATTTGCCCTGCGCCGCAAAGGGTTAATTTTTAAACCTAATAAAATGTTAGACGCAACTTCAACTGATAAAACACGAAATTTTGGTTATCCAGGAAAGATGAATAATTTTCTCTAAACAGAATATACTAGATAAAAGACAATGTATGCTTTATAGAAATCAAAGGATCGATCTTGGGGGGGGGGGGGGGGGACTTTCAAAGTTAAAATGATACGAATTTTAGTTTTAGCACATAGAGAACGATAAAAAAAATTGTGTAGCCACTCTGCCCAGATGTTGCTTGCATCGGAACCCCGAGCTTGAGCTTTCTCTGCGAGAGGAGAAGCATGCCTTAGACTAAGGGGGCCTGCTCTAGAAATGTTGTTTTTATTCTTTCCTTTTCTGATGTAGTGAAGAAATTTTGTAATTCATTGTGTTTTGCAGCAGTTTTTCTCCGTTCACTTTTATGTAACGAATTTGTTTACGAGAGATAAATTTCGAATTCTTCTAAACTATATATTTAAAAGTTTGGAATTTTAAGAACTTATTAACCCTAACTAATTAACCCTTTTAAGTTCTGGGGTAAATTTCTTCAAAATGCCTAAATGTCACATTCGCACCAGGATTTGTAAACAAAAGATTCACTTTATAATATACACGAGAAAAAAAATTGCATTAATCTATTTCCAGATAAATTTGATTGAGTATTCCAGTGTGAATGTGACGTTTGGAGATTTAAATTAAGTGGTAGAAAATTCACCCATCAGAGCTCAAAGGATTAACCACTTAACCCTTTCTGGCACACTGTGCCCGGTCTGGGGTACCTAATTTTAATTCTAAACTTGAAAACGGTACCAGTAATATTTTAGTAAAATTTTGCTTTTACAATAAAAGCTTAAATTAAGGAATTCAAAATATTTAAAACACTCGTTTGTGAATTCCGGTGTCAGTCGATAATTTCTCATTTAAATACAGATTTTGCCCTTGCCGGAAAGGGTTAACCCTTTGAGCTCTGATGGTAGAATTTTCTACCACACAATTTTAATTCCGAAATGTCACAACGACACCAGAAAATTCGACCAAATTTATTTGAAAAATGTTTAATGGATTTTTTTTTTCGTATATATCCATAATCGTTTTTTTTTCTTTGAGAAATACTGGTGCCAATGTGACATTTGGAAGTTTTAAGAAACTTACCCACCAGAGCTCAAAGGGTTAACTGATCAATATTTTTGAAAAATCTTTCAAATAATGCCTATTTTTTTCGTGTCTTTTACCGAATTTTTAATATTTTATCACTGGTTTGTCAAAACAGAAATTTTAGCCTAACTTAATCAGAAAAATGCTCGGATTAAATAATGCAAAATTTGCACTAAAAGTTTATTGATGAGAATAATAAATCATGATTGGAATATGGGTGCACGTACGTGGTACGGACAACTCATGATGGGCAAAAACACGTTACTCTTAGAACGTACGGGCAAATCAAGGAAGCTGTTAACCCATTCGTGCCCACGACCTTTTGCGCAAATTTTATTCGGTTGCCACCACTATTTTTAAAAGAATTAAGTTCAGTTCATTAATTATGAAAATGTTTCAATTAAATAAAATATTGTTGTTTTTTACCGGTGTCAGAAACAGTGCTACATGCATCTTTTGAAGCGTCCCTAAAAAGGGACGCTAGGCACTAATGGGTTAATGTGTATAACGAAAATAAATAGCAAACCATTGCTATAGTAATTTTAAAAATATCAATGTATATAGACCTCTTGAAAAATTCAATCGGCGCTTATTCGCCAGCATATATTTAATTTAATAATGTTACAAATCTTTTATGATACTTTACTAATCTGAAAAACATAGCTTCATGTACGTATGGCTATAAAATGATTGGATACATTTGACTAATAGAGCTTTGGTTAAAAAGTAATAAGCTAAATATTATTGCTATCATTATTTACAATTTTATATTTAAAATCGTTAACCATTATACATTTCCCAACAACAGGCACCAAGCAAGGTGAGTACTCATATTTGCCGTCAATTATCAGTGCTGGTGAACTAATGATTAGAAGATTAAAATAAATAAATAAATAAATAAAAACAATCGCACGAGGTATGATGAAATGTTGTTGCAATGCTGCTCTTGAGAGAGCTATAATTTAAGGTATTTAGGTAAATTTGAAGCATACACAAAATCTTTCATAACTGCAACCTTTTTAAATCATTAATGCCTGAATTATTTTCTTCGTTAAAATATAAATTTTGTATGTCCCACCACTTTTAAAAGAAGAATAACTTTTATCTTAGTTTATCGAGGAATATGTCTCGAGAAAGAAAGTATTATTTCATCTACCTTTTTATTGGTGTGAAAAGTGCTTAATTGCCTTTTTTTAAACCGTTCCAAAAATGGGAGCTAGTCACTAATGGGTTAAACAGGACGACAATCAGTTTATGAATTAAGTTTATATTTTTTATAACACACACACACACACACACACACACACACACACACATATATATATATATAGTACGTTTTTCTCAAACAATACACAACTGTTGCCTAGCAGTAATACACAAATTAACACACATTCATAATTTTTAAAAAAATGATTGTTTGATTTATAGCAAAAGGTGTGATTTATAATATTTTGTTTTCTATTCATAACTTTGTTAGACCCTTCTAATTCTGGATTCAGAGCAGACCACTCTAATTAGCTTTACATGTGATATGCCACGAAAATGTCTGGCTTCAATATTTAAATTATTATTGATTGACGAATTTTGACAACACCAGTGATTCAGAAGTATTTTTTTGCCCTCTTGCATAAATAATTAATACAGTTTTCAAGTTTAGAAACTAAATTTATTTGAAACCAGATAGAATTCCACAAAGTCTTTCAACCGTTATGCAATAAACAAAAATTAATATTTGCAGGGCTAACAAATGATCTGCCAACAGGACTACAACATTTTTTTAGAAAGGTTTTATTTGTATGTTTTCTTTGCAAATTACTCAGAAACAATCTTCAGAGGTTAACTCGAACGCGAATGTTGTAGAAACCTACTATGAAATATTCTGTTAAAAATATTGGTGTGCAATTCAGGGACCATTTGGGAGCCCCGTATTTGTAATGCCAAAGCTTCCGATCATAAGTAAAAATTGTCCCATTTTCTAAATTACTCCAATGTATGTTTAATTTCTTTCTCTTTTTCTTTTACTTTTTCTTTCTTAATAGGAATTTCATCCAAATGTTTTAATGTTTCAGTTTATAAGATCAGTCTGAAAAAATCTGAAACTAGATATGATTCTATAATCAAATCTTTCAACAGTTAAGATATAAATAACAATTAATATTTGCAATGCCAGAGCTTCCGCTCGTAATTTTTGACTAACGATCATCCTAATTTCAACATTACCCCCATTCTATATTTATTCGTTTGAAAAAAATAGCATTCCACGCAACCTTTTTACCGTTTTAATTTACATGATTGGTGAGTAAAAATTTCCGTTGCGATGTTTCCACGACAGTTTCGGAGCATCCCACAGTTCAAAGAATGATGAGCATTTTTCATTCAACATCACTCTGTTTACCTCAGAGTCCCAAATTCTCATGCAACTTGTAAGGAGAATGCCCCGTGGGGAAAGCAATGACGCTGTGAAAAGACTTTCTACTTATATACATACATATAAATATATCGGCAGGCTGCTCCTCAAACCAACATATACGATCCAAAATAACCGACGTCTTCCCAGTCACTGAATCACAGAGGTGGATCTTAAAAATAACCCGTCTTCCTTACTATGACTGCTAACCTTAGAATAACGGTTACTGGCTAGCTGGAATTAGAAGTTCTAAAGCGAAACCTTCCAAAATTAACAACAAATCTAAACACCCGGGCACAGGAGATACCAAGTTCCCTTAAACACACCACTTGTAGCCATAGACCGAACAACTCACAACTTGCTACACTTGTACAAACACCAAACACAGAACTTATGGATACTGAGTACCTGGAAACTACAATTCCTGAAACATTATGGATACTACAGCAATACAAATAATATTTGTGATTGTGTTTACTAATACCGGTGGAATTACTGACGATAGTGCGTAACGTATAAACCCAAGAGGGAGTTTCAATATTAGTTACATCTAATCACTTAATCTTGGATATGCTTTTACTAAAAAACCACTGTGCTTATACCCAGATGTTCATGGATTGCATCACTCATGTGTTCTGTGCATCCCTGTGTTTCACTGTTGTAGTGAATTTTGGTGATTATGATCTATAGTTTATACCGATACAGATGTGAAAATCAATATTTTGAGATTATTTTATTGATTATTACAGTGGTGCGACTCACAGCTTGAAAAAAATGTACACATGTAGCATATGGGATAACATAGAAACTTCGACAATTGCTGCCGTCATAACAATTGGAGTCCTAAGTTCTTTGGAAATAGTCCAGAAAATTTCGTAATTCTAAGAAATCTCAATGAGATACGTTTCTTTCTAAAGTTTGGTATCGGCAACTATAGTTCTAAGACAAATGTTTAAGACAGTTACACATAATATATGAAGCATATTAAAAATATAAAATATAAGTATAATATTTTGTGTTTTTAAACTCACCTTGATAATTTTTAAAGAAGAAATATTTTAAAATAAGGTGGGTAGAAAAGCATTTTCTTCTCCCCCCCCCCTCACACCATAAGATCTTTTCTTTTCTAAGTTGTCTAGATTATTTTAATGTATTTTAGTGCGAATATTTACCACCTCTCTGGGTGATTTTTAAATGAAGGATGATAAATGTGATATAAAAAAATGCAAAGTTGTTTTAATATATTTTAAAATATTTAAAATATATCAAAATGATTTTTTTAAATAAATATGAAACATTCATAACATCGTCCTAGTTTATGTATGCGGTTTCATGGTTCGCAGAGTTCTACCACTAAATAAAGAATAATTTAAAAATATTGTAAAATCTTTAAATGTAGGTGGTGGTTGCTCTTTCTATGTTTTAAAAATTAAATGTAAAATTTCTTATTTTTAACAGTGGTGGCAGAGTCCTAAAAAATATAAGGAGTGTGCGAAACTTGCCGGTTTATTATATTATATACACATTAACATAGGTAAAAACTGCAATGGTGTTATGAGCACCTCAAAACGAAAATAAATTCAGATTGGTGTAATTGAAATAAATTAAAATGTTTATCAATATACCTACATTTCTGAGCTTGTGTAACGCATTTAAATAATATCCAAAGAA
This sequence comes from Maratus speculifer, assembly GCA_964019185.1. Classification (NCBI taxonomy): domain Eukaryota; kingdom Metazoa; phylum Arthropoda; class Arachnida; order Araneae; family Salticidae; genus Maratus; species Maratus speculifer. Next base: position 307,851,816 of record OZ025293.1, on the reverse strand, counting down.
ATATGCGAATAAATAAAAACAATTAGAGAGGCAGACAATTTAAATTCTACAAAAATTAAAATGTCTCTAAAAATTTTTAAAAGTTGACAATATGGTGATGTGAGGGAGGGAAGGGGAATTAAATACTTATCCATCTACCTCATTTCGTTACAATAGTAATATTAATATTTGATTTCATATTTTCATAAATAATAAGTCTATTATTATTATTATTATTATTTATTATTAGTATTGTTATTTATTATTATTATCATTATTTATTTTAATTATCATTATTTTAATTATTATTATTATTATTATTATTATTATTTTTATTATTATTATTATTATTATTATTATTATTATTATTATTATTATTATTATTATCCTTATTTATTATTATTATTATTATTATTATTATTATTATTATTATTATTATTATTATTATTAGTAGTAGTAGTAGTAGTAGTAGTAGTAGTAGTAGTAGTAGTAGTAGTAGTAGTAGTAGCAGTAGTATTTGTGTGTTTCCAGTTTTAATTTAAAGAAATCCCAAATTATCACTATTCATCTTATAAAAATAACTCCAGCATCTGACAATTTCTGATACATATTTTCTTTTTCTATTAACAGGTTGAACGTATGGTAAGTCTCTTCAAAAAATAAATTAATGTTATAACAATTTTATTCAATGCTTTTAGGCAGTAGCGTAGCTATGTTTTTTGGCGCCCGGGGCCAGCAAGAGATTTTGCGCCCCCACCCCAATATAGATATATAACAATTTCTCTCAATTTGGCGCCCCTAGGCCTCGGCGCCCAGGGCGGACGCCCCCCTTGCCCCCCCCCCCCCCCCTCCTTAGCTACGCCACTGCTTTTAGGTTTTAGATTCAATTTAAAGAAAAAGTACAGAATTTTAAAATAAGCTTTTAACAGACGCTATATCTAAAAATTGTTTTAAATATTCATTCAAAAGATGAAAATAAATACAAAATTTAGGGAAATATATGCATAGTTTCCAAACTTTACGCTATTTTTGCGAACAAATAAATTTTTGATACAGAATATTTGTTTAATAAAATGAGCCTCTTTTAAATGTGGTGCTATGAATAAACCATCAGATTTAGTAATTAACCATACAAGTTCACTGCTTACGACAAATAATAATAAAAGTTTAAAAATTAATAATTAAAGTGTAAGGCACCGCTTATTAAAAAAATTCGATTTCATTCGCAGATTGTTTAGAATAAACTCATGTCATTAATCTCGGAATAAACTTTTTTTTTTTTTTAATATAAGTGCAAATTTTTAGAACAGAAATTGTCTACATATTAAAAATTGTACAAATTTTCAGTTTTCAATTGGTAATAATTGACACTTTTGGGGTATACATATATAACGTTATCAACTTTTTGCAAATTTTGGACCCTCTCCTCTCCTTTCGATATCATATGTTACCATTCCTCAACCTCCTACCCCCCCCCCCACAGTAATAATATATCGTTATCAATGTCTAAAAATTCCTTTTTCTTTTTCGCTTTTGTTTGTAGTACCGTAATTTACTGCGTATAATCCGCGGATCAAACAATTCTTTTTCGATCCAGAAATTTCATTTAGTAATTAAAGTCAAATATTTACAGCAATCTACGAAGTTACATTTTATTTAAATAAATTTCTGGGTCGAAAAATGATTGTTTGATCCGCGGATTATACGCAGGAAATTACGGTAATATATATATATACCGGGTGTCCTAAAAATGACTGATGGATTTTAAAATTCAATAACTTGCAAACGGTGACAGCAATTTAAAAAAATTTTGCAGGAGGGTTATGTATAATATCAGGAGTTTTTTTTACCGTAATTTTTATTTTAGTTCGAATTTCAAACAATAGATGGCGCTGACGGTGTTCCTCCTTTCGGTGGGAGGGAGCGGACAGACAGAACTTCTTATCAACAAAACAGATGGACAATATTCATTCTCTTTTATTTACTAGTAAACACAAGTATCATTTCAAACATAATTCACATGTGATTTCTCGAAAAGCGTATTATATATGCATACATATATGACAAAAGAATATGAATGACAATCGTTGGGGGTATTTCATATTTTTGAATAAAATAATTTGACCATCATTTAATGATTTTAATAATATTTTTGTATATTCATAAAAATAGATAACAGACTAAATATATATGGTTACTAGTTTAATGTAAAGACAAATTTAAAAATAAAAAGAGGAAAATATGTTTGGATCGAAAATGAAAACGATATCAAAAAACAAATACCCTTCCTACAGATATGATATCACGTGCCAGAATACCTCTCCCGTAAAAATGATAACGTTATATATGTACAGTCCCTTACTTGAGTTCCTTGAAACAAAGTATTGGGACGTTCGGAAAGTCGTGTCTGTTTGGGAAAATCAGTTCGTAACGGAAAATTTTGCCCATTAATTACTAAACATTAGATATCGGAAACAATATCTCACAATTAACTGACAGACTTTTTGGTACGAATTAATTTTGCCAAATGGACACGACTTTCCGAACGACCCAATTGAACGGAAAAGAGTATAGTTTATACACTTTTATTAAATTTACGTAGTAATTTTAGCACACAGTCAAACTGGGACACCGTTATAATTAATTAATATTATGTATCTTTATGTGTGCATTAATCACTCAAAAAAAATGGACATTTCCATTGTTGTTCTTTTGCCAGTTAAAAAAAAATTACCAAAATTAGGTTCCGATTTCAGTTTCGGTCGTAAAAGCCTGCTTTGGTTGATCTTTATCGTAATAGAAACAATTTCTAACTTAAAACTAACTTCTGAAGCAAAAGAAATAGAAACTCTAAAAGACTCGCTGACGACATTTCTATTTGTTTAATGAAAGGGTGTCAATAGTTAAGAAATTAGTTAAGTAAATTTCAGTTTGTGATAAGTAAACAGATTAAAGTATTCCTTTTAAAAGAGAATACGCTTTGCAAAAATGTCGAAGAGAAAATCTACACTGCGACATCAAATGGATTCTTTGATCTTGAGTTGCTAATTAAAATATTTGAGAAAACATTTAATGCATTGACATTTAACCACATAAAAACATGTCAAAACTAAAAAATTGTACATAAAATACTATTTGTCCCTTTAATATACTGTTAAATACCAAAGTTGAAACCTTTAGAAATGTATCACAAAAGTTAATAAAAAGTGACGCGTTTTGAAGGAATCTTTCCATGTTCTTCTGAATAAATCAATCGTAAGAACCACAGTATCATTAAGAGTTATGACTGAGTTGAAACCACTTACAGTAATTTACCTCGTTTATACCGCAGCTCAGATAACTTTATTTCCTTCCAGAATTTGTTTTAAATAAAATGTGACTTGCTTTTGTTCAGCATTTATTTTTACTTCATGTTTTAACCCCTTATCTGGTTTGCCCGAACGGCGTTCAGGCGAATTTCCTTAATTCATCATTTAAAGCTTTTTGACAGCACTGTTATTTTTAAGAAAATTTTCATACTATTGAAAGGCGGAAATGCTTAGACTAAATTTTACGAATATTTTATTTAAATAGTGGTGTGAGTTCGCTATTTTCAATTTATTGAACGGAAAAAAATTAACCAATTAAGGGGTTAAATAAAATTTCCGATATGAAAAAGTTTTAACTAAGCCGCGGCGTATACGCGGGAAATTACAGTACTTACAGAAAATACGGTCATGTTTCTGAAGTATAGCAAGTTCTTTATAATGAAGAAAAATGAATCATTTCTTTAGATCTCTTTGCTCTTTTTATATTTTTTTTATGTATTTAAGAATTTTTTTTTATTACGCTTTTTTTTGCCTAGTTTTTTAACTTTTACCATTTACCTTGAATATCTTGATCTGAAATCAGTCTTCATACAATTATCCATGTTCTTCACTATGTTTGAAGGCCCTTTTTTTTGTTGTTGACACATGCAGTTCCGAGAAATAACATGTGGATACGAAAGAAAAACTCCGCGTCAAGTACCTCATAGTATAGCACTAGCCCATTTTATTTATAGACACCAAGTTACAGCATGGGTATGACGATAGCAAACTCGATTCGTCAATTATTAAAGGAAAAGCGGAATTAAAGAATCACTTTTATATACTAATTATAAATTACTTCACTGATAGAACAGAGTTAAATTTTTATTTTTATTTATGCATTTTATACATAACAATTTTTAATCTGAATTATTAATTTTGTTTGTAGCCAGATTATTTTTTGACTTTTCCAATTTTTTCTTTTATACACCCCAAAAGGAATAAATGTATAAAACAATTTTGTAAAGGATTGAATGATACGATGTTTTACTAACTATCAGTAAAATACTTCATTTCATATATAGATGAAAAGGTGTGTGTGTTTGTTTGTTAGGGGTTAGGGTATTTAAGGCAAACGGAGTAATAACGGGAAAAAAATCTTTTATTATTATTATTATTACTTTGTAATGAGAAACGGGTCTACATACATTACGTTCTACATTTTTGATGAAGATTTCAGAAAACTTTATTAAAATTGTAATGATTGTTGCATTGTAAATTATTGTATGAGATGTAAATTAATGGTTGGTTGTAGATTTATTTACCAGTTAGAGAACTGCGTTAAAATTAATCTAGTGTAATTTTGTTTGTAGTTTAAAGTCAAGATATTTTTCAAAAACCCCTTTCCCCCCTCAAAAAAAATCAATCAATAAATAAATAAATAAATAAATAAAATAAATAAATAAATAAATAAATAAAAATAAAATAAAAATAAATAAATAAAATAATAATAATATTTTTTATTAGATTGTGTTTGATATGTTGAAGGTAGAATATTTGGGCAGCTTTCGTGGGCTTCATTGTCTATTTCTTATCATCCCATTTTCTCCTAAATATGAAACACTTCACCTATATGACAGAGTTAACTTTTTAATTTCCTTTATTTGTTTTAGCATTAAAAGTTTAAAGTCTGAATTTTATTTTCAAGTTTTAAACATCATTTTTATTAGATAATCTTCCTGGATATGATTAATTAGATGACTTCCCTATTTTATTATTTATTTTCCTCAAAAAGAATAAAGTAAGTAAAAAGATGTAAAGGTTTCAATGGTACGGTAGTGTTGACAGTGGGCTACTTTTGTAAAATTTAGATTTCTTAATTTGCACCGCTTTTTGGAAATAGAAAAATTCGCCTCATTTAACCTTATTTAATAGCATATTAATAAAGGCAAAAACAAACGGAATTTTACCATTTCAGAAAAGTTGTGTCAATCAAGAAATCTGAATTTAAAAATAGTACAGGATTCACACACGTCTACCACTAAAATTTAAGAATGTTTTCAAAGTAGTTCACTCCAGAAGAATATTGTAAATTTTTTAAATGAAGCTGGCGGCTGTGAGTTCAGTGTTTAAAAAATAAATGTAAATTTTCTTATTTTTATAATGGTGGCAGAGTCCTTAGAAACTATAAGGAGTGTGCGACCTTTGTAGTAGCCCATTGGCAACACTATGGTACGGCACTTTTATTGATATTTTATTTATTTATTTATTTATTTATTTTATTGTCAGAATTGTATTATTTTATTTAAGTTGTTATATTGTATTAGTGTGTGAAAATTAATTTCCATTAATTTTTTTTTATTTATTTATCTATTTATTTTTTTAGAAAAGTTGATTAAAGGACTCTTCGTTGTATATAATTTATGTAATGTAGTTTATTAATCAAAATTTCGCCGAAATATTTTTTATGAGAACATATTTAAATTTAGCATTTGTACTAGCTCTATTTTATTTTTTATATTGATTGTATTTTGATTTATATCAACTGAATTTAAATACACAATAGCATGTAAAATTAATTTTCATTTACACTCTTAGTTGAATTTGTTTATTGTTGTAGATTTGAATGCATGGTAATTTATTTCACAGAAGACCTATATTTAAGAAAATTTAATGTTTTACATTTAGTTTTAATTATGATTGTATCTTAAATCCAGAGGTTTATTATCAGTTTTTTTCTTTTTTAACATTAATTTATCAACTTTTACTTTGATGGCATGTAAGTTTAAAATTCTTTTTTTAAACTTTCATGTGAATAACTCAATTTTTATGAAAAAAAGCTGAATAACCTAATAATTAATAAATGGAAGAAATCTTATTATCCAATTTAACGGTACAGTCTAAAGAATTTAAAGTTTATTAGTTAAAAAATTAGATTAAACTGTTTTAAAAATTAAAATATTTGAGATTTGTTGTAAGAGACTAAATAATAAGCTATCACTTCCCTGTTCTAACAGACTTACGGAATTTAATTTGTTATTGAACAGAACAAAAAATTACACAATAATCTTTTAATAAATAAACGTATTTTCTAAACAAGTTGGCTAATTTTGGTTGATTTATTTATTTTTATCGCAATAAGGAATAGATTAGGAATATATATATATATATATATATATATATATATATACACACATATATCGTAATTTCGGGTGTATAAGCCGCGGATCAAACAATTCTTTTTGGACCCAGAAATCTTATTTAGTGATTGAAGACAAATATTTACGGCGATCTAACTAGTTATATTTGTTTCTTAAAAAATTCTGGGTCAAAAAAGAATGGTTTGATCTGCGGCTTATACACCCGAAATTACGATATATATATATATATATATATATATATATATATGTTACCCCTGTAAATATACATAACGATGCGAACATTAAGGTGGAACTTGCGAAATGAATAGCAGTTAAAAAAAAATATCAATATCTTCACCTTAACAGTTTGTATTCTAAAGAAGATTTCAGAGTATTATAGAAAAACTGGAATCTTGTAAATGAGTGTACCAGTTACTGATATCTTCCATGTTATGTTACATAAAAAAAAATAATTATTAATCATTAAAATAAATGAAAAAATCGCCCTTTGTTGAGTTTGCTCCTAATTACGAAATATGACATTTCTTTTTAAGAAAAATTTTATCATATTTATCAAAGATTTGCTTCAAATGTAGCACTTTCAAAGTCATGGTAAGTGTTTCTGTTAATAAATCAACATTTATTTTCCTTAATTCTCGGCTCATTATTTAGTATTTGTACGAATTTAAAATTTAATAATTATTGCATTGTCTGTAACAGCGTAGAAGTGGATGTTGTCCTTTATATCATTTATGCTTAATATAAATAACTTCAGATAAAAACAAATGGGTGTAAATCAGGCATAAACATTACTAGAAAGTTTGATTTTATCAACATATGCTTTTCCTGTTTGTTTACAGCAGATAAGATCACATATAACTTTGTTTGTACAAAAATCCAAAATTTAATTCACAACTACCATCCTGTAAATGACTTATCGGATTTCTATTGAGTCCTTACCTCACATCTCTATTTTCAGCATCACAGATTGAAAATTAAAAAATAAATTAAAATTGAAAATTAAAATTAAATCAAGTTACCAGGGGTCGTACGCTTCCGGGAATTTTGCAGGAGAAACATCAGTTAAAAGCGCGAAATTTCGCCTTATTTAATGAGGAATTTTCTATAAGAAAATATTAGTACCAAAGAATTTTCTGGTCGTAAAATTGTAGGAGGCGTACGAACTCTGCGGTTATTTAATGAAAGATCAACCCTTTCCGGCACGGGCAAAATCTGTAATAAAATGAGAAATTATCAACTGACGCCGGAATTCGCAAACGAATTTTTTAGATATTTTGAAATCCTTAATTTAAACTTTTATAGCAAAAGCAAAATTTTACTATACTATTACTGGTGCCGATTGCAAGCTTGGAATTGAAATTAGGTATCCCAGACCAGGCACAGTGTGCCGGAAAGGGTTAACCCTTTCCGGTGCAGTGTATCCAGTCCCGGGCACACCTAATTTTAATTCCAAACTTACATTCGGCACCAAGAATATTTTAAAGAAATTTTGCTTTTACAATGAAAGCGTGAATTTAGGAATTCGTAATTTCTACAAAAGTCGTTTTTAAATTCCGGTGTCAATCGATAATTTCTTATTTTACGAGCAGAATTTTCCTGCGCCGGAAAGAGTTAATGACTTGAAACGTTTTCATGCTTATGGAAACATTCAAAGAGTAAACACTCTTATTTGATTCTATTTATCAGACTAATATATTTACAATGTATAAAAGAATGAATGTTCTATCTCAATACAAATTTTCTAAAAATCTTTGAGGTAGTTTAATTTTTGAGTATTTAAATAACACAATAAAGAATAGGTATTTTTTTTTTTCATTCAAGCATTTTCAATGTTATCGTATTAGGATGATTCACTGAAAATGCATTAGCATTGCCATCGTTTATATTCTATTTTCTCTTTTAACCCACAGTTTATCTTTTGGCTGTATACAAAATGATTGCAATAGCTATATCTAAACACAATTACTGTAATTTCCGGCGTAAAATTTGCGGATCAAGCAAGTCCGTTTGAACCCAGAAATTTAATTTAGTTAGATTTAATTTTTAAAAATTTCTGGGTCGAAAAAGAATTGTTAGATCCGCGGATTAAACGCCAAAAATTGCTTGTTTTTTTTAGAATTTTTGTTAAATATTTGCGTTTAACTTAAGAGCCATTATTTTGAAATTCAGACAAAAAAATGATGTTTCGATAGTTGTATTTTTTGATTTGCTTGATTTTTTTTATATGTTGAAGTAGATCATATTTGATGAATAATCTAATTTTGAAGCCCTGAAAAAATTCCCTCTTTTCCATAGAAAATGTCAAAGTTCAAGGTTGTGAATGCCATTTTTTGTTAAAAGTGAAATGCTGGTATATTTAGAGCACTATATCTCTCACAAGCAACAACATCCCAAAATTTTTTCGGCATAAATTGTTAGTATAACCATTCTTACTTATTAAAATTTATTTGTTTCCATGGCGCATTGTTAATTTACATTGTTATGTTGCCACAAAGTACAGTCAAAATGACGTTTTTGTCCATTTTGCGCACTTAATATCTTATTTAAGCAATAGTACCCCACACTTTTTCTTATAGAATATGAAAGTGTACTACAAGGACAAACAAAATAATGTAGTACTGTACCGAGATATTGTTGCTATTAGCAGATATAACCTGTTAAATACTCAAAATTTTCAAAATCTGCAACCTTTAAAGCAAAGTTATTTCAAATAAGCGCAACAGTAAAATAAAACAAAATATGTCACGCAGTAGGTGAATATATGTACAAAAACACGGAAAAGAAAAAGAAGCGGGGCCTCGTGATATTTTTATTTAAAAAAAGACAAAATTTTCAAATAAACAATGTCGATGATAATATTTCTTCCCTATCAGAAAATGAAAAATCCCTTTTCTCGTTCCTCTTGCTGTGTTTTTTCCCTATGAGAAAATGAAATATCCCTTTTTTGTTGTCCCTTCCGAAAGAGAATGAGGATGTTTCATTTACTCTTAGGGAAAAATCTGATAATAGACATTGCTTTTCTTCTAAATTTTGTCACTTTTTAAAATAAAAATATCACGAGGCCCCACTTCTTTTTCATTTCCATATTATTGTACATATATTCACCTACTGCGTGACATATTTTGTTTTATTTTACTGTTGCGTTTATTTGAAATAACTTTGCTTTAAAGGTTGCAGATTTTGAAAATTTTGATTATTTAACAGGTTATATCTGCTAACAGCAACAATATCTCGGTACAGTACTACATTATTTTGCTTGTCCTAGTAGTACACTTACATATTCTATAAGTAAAAGTTTGGCGTACTATTGCTTAAATAAGATATTAAGTGCGGAAAATGGACAAAAACGTCATTTTGACTGTACTTTGTGAAATCATAACAATGTAAATTAACAATGTCCCATGGAAACAAATAAATTTTAATAATTAGGTATGGTTATACTAACAGTTTATGCCGAAAGAATTTTGGGATGTTGTTACTTGCGAGAGATATAGTGCTCTAAATATACCAGCATTTCACTTTTCACGAGAAATAGCATTCACAATCTTGAACTTTGACATTTTCGATAGAAAAGAGGAAATTTTTTAAGGGCTTCAAAATTGCAGATTATTCATCAAATATGATCTACTTCAACATATAAAAAATCAAGCAAATCAAAAAATACAACTATTTCACTTAGTCCGATTTTCAAAATAAAGGGCTGTTAAGGCTAGTTCCATTGGTTTTTGTTATGTACGCCACATAGCTGATAACTGTTATGCTTGTTGGCCACCATTATTTTCGAAAAGTTTGCTTGGTCTTATTCAATTAATGAGCAATCTCTAATAAAATAAGTCACATTCTTCCGTTCTAAAATACTGGTAGAAAAATTCGTAGCATGTAAATTACACTACATTTACTCATGGCAATAGCCTAATATGACCAAATACACTTACAGGGTTTGTACGCTTCAATTACTTTCAAGCAACTCTTGTCAGGATATTTGTAAATTAACACTAGAACTACCGATGTTACATACATACCTAGTTTTACCGCACCCGTCAAATTGACGGATTTTTGATTATGGCTTTCATTGTAGATTTTGATTCAGTTGAAGTAAATAAAAGAGTATAATGTAACAAAAGTAACATTTAAAATAAAAATCCATCAATTATAAATTTAAAAAAAAAAAAACAGCTTTTATTTGCATTTATAGTACAGCATATTTAATATGTATGCAATAACTATGAGGCACATACTTTACATATACATGTCAATTTTGATGAACACTTACCCCAAACATATTTGTAGCATACATTGCAGTTATAAATCGCTCTGTTTTTGTTGCATAATGAATTTGGCAATATTTGCGTTCACAATGACTTATTTTTGTAGTTTTCTGGAGTACAACTCAACGCTTTTCGTTCTTGTTTTTGGGAGGAGGCTTCTTTTCTACAGCACTTTTATTCACTGGAGAGTTCATCGCATAGTTGAAATAAATAAAATAAAAAATATATATACAGTTAAAATTTTTTATCACAAGTATCTTTATATAATATCCACGCATTGATTGCTGCCAAGCCCAAAATATTATAATTTACCTGCAAAGGCCATCTACGTGACCCTGATTTTACGCTATAATTGCGGGTTATTTAGTCAACTACCTTTACTCACAACTTTGTTTCATTGTAAAACGACATAGTTGCAGGAATTTGTTTTTGATTAGAAACAATTTTTACGGATTTATGTTTTGGGCTAACGAGTAGTACTTTTTTAACTTACTTTTGGAGTCTTACTTTTGTAAATTGTTAGAACAATATTATTTGATATGTAGAGTTTTGTGGAGAAAAGACTCGTGTTATCTTTTCTAATTTTAGCTATTTTCGGCACTTCTCTTTTATTTGCAACATAGTTGCAACAAAACTTGTTTTTTGGGGGATAGCAGCTTTTCTGCGAGTGTTATACTTAAATATATATATATATATCCGTTGTTATATTTCTCCCACAATTTACATAGTTTTTTACACGATTCAAAATTAAAAATTCATTCAAACGTACTCCTGATTTTCTAAGTCCATCTTTGCCTAAATAAGGAAAGCCATTTATAAGATATTTACTTCGCACGTCTACAGCTAACCAAAACTTAAAACCGAATTTGCCCGGTTCATTGAACATATATTGCAGAAATCTGCATCTTACCTCTGAGAAACAATTGTTCATTTACGCTTATATTTTGATCTATTTTGTACAATCTTGGCTGTTATCATTAAAGGACTTTGTTATCATTCCGGACGCTAATCTAAATTTGCCAGTTCATAAGTTCATAAACAAAAACTTATCTCGCTCTTTTTTTGTCGAAAAGAATTAATTTCATAATTTCTGAAAATCTGTTTTTACTATTAGTTTGTCTTTCTTTTTGGTTTCTGTTTGGCAATACGATTCAGTATCTGAACATATTCTCTTTCTGCGTTTGTGGCTCTTTATGGAAATTTAATATTCACTCTCTGTCACTTTCATATTCATCTTCTTCACTTTCTTCAATATCTTGTTCTTCAATTTCATCTTCAACTTCTTTAGAATCTGAAAAATCCGTTTTATTTTTAGCGCAAGATATGACCAAATTATTATTAATTGAATTAGTGTCCGAACAGTCTTCATTTATACTAGTGAGATTTTTTAATTCTTCGAATATTTTGTTTTCTTCCTGGAAATCATTTCATGGTTGTCCAGAATTTACAAAAAATATTTTTTTTTAAATAAAAATATGTACAAACAATTTTTCCGAGATTGGACTTTTCACAGGTTTCTTTTTGCAAAGATTGCACTTTTCATCAAGAACTTTATTATGTTAAAAAAACAACTGATAATGATTGCGTCCTGATTACCTTTATTAATTATGGATTTGACACAATTGATAAAAGCCTGGATTGAACTGCTCATGGGCCAAAAGGACTAGTCCATGTCGAAAATAGGGAAGTCCGTCCAACCTCGGGATGAGTTTCTCAATTCTCAAAGCTGTCATTTTGACGGGTCTTGGTATAAACAGGTATAGGTCATACTGATTATGAAGATTAAAATAGTTGAGAAAAAAATGAATAAGAATATTTAAATAGTCTTACATTTCATTAAAAGTCGTGTAATAAAAATCTAGAACAATTCATAAATTACATCAAAATTTTAAGCATGCAATTTGAAAACCGTCAAAATGACGGTCTTGGTCGTTCTAGTGTTAATATTTGCTTTATTTAATTAAAATAAATTACATCTTCAAATATAGCGACAAGTATTTTACGAAATTACTGGTTCAAAGCACATGAAATCCCCTGAATTCCTTGAGGTGTACGAATCCCGAATTATATTTCAATTAATTCCCTCACAATCAAAAATCATCAGTGTTATTATTATTATTATTATGAAGATACATCTAATTATGGATTAGTACTACAAATTTATCAAAAGGTATACGAGGTAATCATACGAAATGTTATTATTTTATATAAAACATAGTTTAGTATCACTCTTAGGCTACAAAATAATTTCTGGAGCTCAAACGAGGTTCCAACTATTGCTGCCAAGTGTCTGCGTAAATCAGACCAAATTCTCTACACATCATTAATTTCTTACAGTTTATTTCGACATCATTAATAGCAAATAATGCGATCTATAAATAAATCAGCATAAAAAAAAGGTCAAATGTGTTATACGAAATGGGAAAAATTAACAAGTTTGATACTGATTTATTAGAAACCGTATTCTAGCTTCTTAAATTATTTTTTTAGTATTTTACTTTCCATAATCGTATAATATTCATAGATTTTGCAAGACATAAAAAAATCCTTCAATGAATTTTATTTATTTATTTATTTATTTATGTATTTATGTAATTTTCTCATTTTTTTCATTAAAAGACATAAATATCTATTGAAAAAGTTTGTTGTTTTAGTCTTATGTTTGTCGATTTCACACATTGATTAAATTGACTTTGCATGTTCTTTTGCATATTTTAGCAATAAAATTACAGCATGTCCCTGTAATAGATTTTATGCATAGATCCAAAGTTCTAGAAGTGTTTCCAATACTGAATTCGAAAACAAACCTCTATTTTATTCAATCGAATTTTTTTTCAATTATATCTGTGATTATATGAAGCAAGGATTATTAATCTAAATTAGGAGTTACAAATAATCGTGATTTTTGATAATTTGATGCATGTAAGATTAGCTGGAAAAGGAACATATTTTAAATAAAAAAATATACATAGCTCTAAATTTCTTGTTAATTACAAAATAATACAAAAATATTTTCTTCACTGAATGAATTATCTTTTATACATATAAATATTAAGTTTTAGTGCTCATTAATTAGCTGTTTTATAAACTATTAAATTAATTTATTTACATTACTTTTACATGAAATTTTTACAAATTAAATTTTTAATAAGAAATATGTTAACTTTTTATTTAACAAACGTACATGGCTATGTCCATGAGCACTGTTAGTGTAATGCATATGCTACGGTTTTTGGTTACCAATATTTTAGAACAGAAAAATGTGATTTATTTTACTATAGATGTCTCATTAATTGAATAAAGCCTAGCAAATCTTTCGGAAATAACGGTGGCCAGTAAACATAGCAGTTTGATATGTGATAGACATGTGACTTACACCACAAAAATCCAAAAAATTAGCCATATAAATTTTTATATCAAAATCAAGGATTTTTCTATAACTTTGCGATGTGCGTAAATGAGCTGTAAGTTACCTTCTAATTATGTCATAAAAACTGACATATTAATCATTTGCAGTCCTTGGTCTGGAGTGAAGCGGCATCATCTTTCTTTGCAAAATATGTTTTCGGCACCAGCAACGAATACAAATTGAATTTGTCTTATTTTATTAAAAGCATTTTTGATATAGTATAATTGCAGGAAACTTCTTTCTCAAAAGCGGAGAAATTTGTCTAAAAGTCGCATTAGTCAAAAGGGTTAAGTTATTTCATGCAAAAATTCAACTTTTCTATGATAAAAAAAATACGCATCAGCTGGATTATCAATATCTTGTTAAAAATTTAAGAATGAAATTTCGTTGATTTTTGTATGTTTAACACTATATCATTACATTATAATTTATTTTAATTGCTTATACATTATAATTGCTTATAAATAATGTTTTTAACAAGAATAAAAAAATAAATGAGAAAATTAAAGTTACATAGAAAATTTGAATAATAAAAGAAGTTCTCAAAAAATATTTTTCTCCGTTCAACAACTCAAAAGTTTCTGACACAGTTTCTTACTCAGCTTTAAACACAAGATCAGGATACTATTATATAGATGATTATTGAAATTATTTATAATCTAACTGTTTTTCATTATTCGATAAAGCAACCTCTTTTCGAGTTATAAGCAATTACTGTGTAAACATATCGGGTTTTTTCCTTCCCTGCGCTGCTGCATCTAGAAATTTAATTTAAAAAGTACACATTGATGTCATTTTCTGGAAAATCTTCGGCCTTAAGAGAAAACTGAAAAAAAAGTTTAACGTAAAAGTCTTTGAATAAGAATATTTGTTAATTTCATGCGTTTGCGAATAAAAACGATTTAACCCTTTAACGTTCATTGGTTTCGCCACGAAACCACAAAATTTTAATTCCGATACGCAACACTGACACCGGTATTTTTATCTAAAAATATCTCTCTTATTTTGTATGTGAAAAATCACGTTTTCTTATTTAGAAATATATTTGTTCTTAATTACCGGTGTCATTCATTTATTTCGACATCTTAACAATGAAAATGTTATGATCGTTAAAGGGTTAACTGCTTAAATGTTTCTTTTTTTCCATCCAATAAATTGTATTATGAGATAAACACCACTTAGTTTAAACTAAAATATTCGTAATATTTGGACTAAACATTTCTGCCATTAAATATTATGAAACTGTAATTTAAAAATTACTGGTACCAAAAAGTTTTAAGTGATGGATCAAGCAAACTCTGCTTGCTCATACGACATACGGGTAAATCAGTTAAGTGGTTAACCCCTTTCTGGCACAGGCAAAATCTGATGTAAAATGAGAAATTATCAACTGACACCGGAATTCACAAACGAATTTTTTAGATACTTTAGAATAATTAATTTAAGCTTTTATTATAAAAGTAAAATTTTCCTAAAATATTATTGGCGCCGTTTGCAAGTTTCGAATTAAAATTAAGTATCCCAGACCGGGCACGCTGTGCCCGAAAGGGTTAAAAAGTGTGTCATAAAGTAGCTAGTTTGCATTTGAGAGCACATTTAAAGAATTTTTATCTCAATCAGAAGTGGGAATTCTCCGTATAAATGGTTTATTTTCACCACTACAGTTTAATAGTATTTCTTGCTTTATTAAATCTCAGAAACTTTGCTATTAAATAAGGCGAAAAATACCATTAACCGCTTCCCTGATTTGCCCGTACATGATACGGGCAATGTATTTTTTCCAATCATGATTTGCCCGTACAAGGTACGAGCCTCCATATTCCAATCATGATTTATTATTTTCATCAATAATTTTTTACTGTAAATTTTGTATTATTTGATCCGAGCATTTTTCTTATTCAATTAGGCAAAAATTTCTGTTTTGAAAAATCGGTGATAAATGATTAAAATTTCTGTAAAAGACATGAGGAAATAGGCCTCATTCGAAAGCTTTTTCAAAAATATTGATGAACTAAGTGATTAAAATTTAACGGTAAAAAATAGTCATTTGGGACGTAGAATTCTCAATCCTGCTTTTTATAATAAAACATTTTAACACTAGAACCGCCGGCTATTTTATTCAAGTTTTATAAAAAGTATTTGACACCAGAATTTTTATTTAAAACTATTTAACTTGTTTAATTAGCCTATTTTTTTTTTTTTTTTTTGTGCTGCACATATTTAACCAATCTTATCAAGAAATTTCTGATTCAAATAGGATATTTTTAATTTGGCAGGGGTCATAATGACCCTTAATGACGTTTTTAGTGTTAATATAGTGTGGATACCAGTAGCGGCTGGTCAGGGGGTGCTGCATCAATTTATTCACATCACTAAAATTGTATGGTTATTTCAGTTTTATTTAATCAACAAAATTCGTCAAATAAATAATAAGAAAGATTCTTTTAAATTTTAGTGGTGTGAAAATTTGGATGCAGCACTCCCTGACGAGCCGCTATTGGTGGATACCATAAACTATGAAAACAATTTTGAACTAATCAAAAAATATTACGAAGGTTCGGGTCGTACATTTATCTACGATTTATAAATGTAGATAAATGATTTTAAAGATCTATAATTTAAATCGTTCGATATGAAAATTGGACAGAATGCAATAATCTCACACTACGCAATTATCGCATAGCGACAAGAAAGGAATATATACTTTATCAAGAATAGTGCCGTCCATACAATTCAGAGCTGAAATAAATAAAACTATCAATATGGGATATGTATGGAAAATCCTTTATAATTTCTGGTTCAGAAATGCAGCAGCTTTGAGCCCAATCTTTTCTTATAACAGATCGGTGATGAACAACTTTTTAGAAAAACTGAAAAACTTTCTTTTTACTCCTTTACATTTTGATGGAGCGTGGAAACCATAAACTATGAAAATAATTTTCCCTAATCTAAAACTAACATAAATTTCCAGATCGCACTTTCTTTCTATAATTTGCAAATGTGTGCAAATGAATTTAAAGCTATTTAGTCTAAATCGTTTGACACGAAACTATGACAGAATGCAATTATCACATGCAAAGTAATCATCATATAAAGACTGAAAATATATATCTACTTAAACATGACTATAGCTTTCTAAACATTTCAGATCTGAAATAAATACAATTATCACGTCCTTGACATCAATATGACGACGCTCTTTGTTGTAATTAAATTCTTGCTAGCAAAGGTAAGTTACTGATGCAAAATACATTTGTCTCATTTATTACTGAAAATAAAAGACGTAGGGATACTTTGAGATGCATTAGTAAATTAATGTCAAAATTTCTAGCTGTTTATCATCGTAAGTCTTAAAGGTCAAAAGGGAAAATTATGGTTGCATTGATGAATAGTTTTTTCTTTCTTTTTTTTTTTAAATATTGCTTTTGTTTTAAAAATGTAATGTAACAGAAAATAAAAAAGCTAAAATTAATTTGACATTCATGAAATAATATTTAGAGACACGTTAAGGAATATTTTGAAGTAAACAGGATTTCAACGCCTCAATGGCTTAACCCCTTAACCCTTTCCGGCATGGGCAAATTCTGTTAGTAGAATGGGAAATTATCGACTGTCAACGGAATTTGCAAACGACTTTTTTAGAAATTAAGAATATCTTAATTTACACTTTCATTATGAAAGTAAAATTTTATTAAAATATTATTGGTGCCGTTTACAAGTTTGGAATTAAAATTAGGTATCCCGGACTGGGCATAGTGTGCCGGAAACGGTTAATGGTCGCATTAAATTACGGGTTAAAAATTCAAATTCATTATAGCCACCCCTTTTTTGAAAAAAAAAATCTTATTTAATGCCAATCAAAATGATACCAGAATAAAACCAATAACACTATTTTATAAAACTGGTGGGAATCGAACAATTCTGAATAAAAGCCGAGATGCTTGCAGCCCGTGAATGTCTTGGGCGGTTATTATACGGTTAAAAGCACTTTTTACCAAAAATTTTGCAAAGTAATGTTTGCCTTATTTAATGAAAAAAAAAATTATATTCGATAAAACGACCAATACTCTACGAAATTTTTGGTGCTTAATAACATAAAATTCCCCGAATCCTTTGTTGCGTACGAACCTTGGTAAATCAATATTTATGCCCGAATCTAAATTAATTTTTAACCCTTTGAGCTCTGATGGATGAATTTTCTACAACTTAATTCAAATCTCCAAATGTCACATTCACACTGGAATATTCAATCAAATTTGTCTAAAAATAGATTATTGCATTTTTTCGTGCATATTATAAGTCGAATCTTTTGCTTGCGAAATACTGGTGAGAATGTGGCATTTGGGCATTTTAAAGAAATTCATCCCCAGAAGTTAACAATAGCATTAAAGTACATTGTCAAACAAACTTAACTTTAATCTGGACTTCATAATGGATTGACATTAGAAAGTCCAGATTTTAAACCTTAATCATTACGATAAAAATTAACTGGATCTCTTGTTCATTTATTATCTAAGGCAGAATTTACTTAATTTAACTTTTATTTTCATTTTAGCAGTATTTTTCAATTGTGGGGCTCCGAAATCAAAATGTGGAATCTCATAAAAGAAGTCTGGAAAAAGTACCTCTTCAATATGGATTCTCATTTTCTCATGAAAATAAAATTTTCAATGTTTAGATGGATTTTTGGCTATTCTGCATAAACAGCTAAACTCAGTTTTATCTGAAACAGCTAATGAAAGTTCAAATGTCTTTTGTAAAAGTTATTGTGAAGCATGTTTTTCAACATTAGTATACTTATAATATAAGCACAAAAACGATTGGATGTCGAGTCGGACTTTGAGTATGTATCTAAACCTAAAGATATTGTTTCGGCAATTTTCATAAAAAAAAGAAAGAAAAGAAAACATGCATATTTTCCCCCACTGAAAAAAGGCCAAAATTTCTAATACATTTTAAGACACAAAAGCATGAAAGCGCGGTTATTCAAGTAATTTGCAATTGAACAGTTTTTTTTTTTTTGGGGGGGGGGGGGGACGCATATTGAGTTAAGCGATTCGTGTCTCATTATGCAAAACGCAACTATGACAGAATTTTAAAAAGATTTACCCTTACAAAAAATAATAAATAAAATAAAATAAATAATTAAATAAAAAATAAAATAAATAAATAAATAAGAATTAAAAAAACCTGATTAATTACACAGTTTTTGAATAAGATCATCTAAAAACTTCACGATTTCTCGAACAAATATGAATTCATGACGCCGTCAAAAAGCAGCCTGGCTCGATTTTAGAACATCCTGAACAAGAAACAACATCACACCTCACGTAATAGATGAATATTCTTTGTGGCCTTTTAACCTCTTAACCCTTTTCGGCACGGACAAAATTTGCACTAAATTGAGAAATTATCGACTGACACCGGAACTCACAAACAAATTTTTCAGACATTATGAAATTCGTAATTTAAGCTTTTATTGTAAAAGCAAAATTTTAGTAAAATATTACTGGTGCCGTTTGCAAGTTTGGAATAAAAATTAGGTATCCCAGACCGGGCACAGTGTGCCGGAAAGAGTTAACTGATCAATATTTTAGAAAAATATTTTTTTTTTTTTTTTTTTTTTTGGTTTAACGTCTTTTACAGAATTTTTTATTTTTTATCACCGGTTTTTCAAAACAGAAATTTTTGTCCAATTGAATAATAATAATAAAAAAAAAAATGCTAGCATTAAATAATACAAAAAATTACAATAAAAAATTTCTGGTGAGAAAAATAAATCATGATTGGAATATGGATGCCTGTACCTGATACGGGTAAATCATGATCGAAAAAAACACGTTGCCCGTATGACGTACGGACAAATCGGGGAAGTGGTTAATTCGGTTTTATTTTACCAATAGATTTAACTTTTGAATATTTTTATCGGCTATGAATATGCAGTGCAAAATAAAATTATTGGGCAGCAAAGGAAAGGTATACAGTGAACTACGCTGCAAGTGAAAAAAAAAATAATAACTGGGAAGTATTCAATGAAATTGTCAATTAAATTTTGAATATATAATATATATATATATATATATATATATTTAAGAAGTAAAATACGAATTTTTTTAAGCATTGCTTTTATTTCCTTCCCTCTACAGTGCGCGTAAAACATTTTAAGCAGAGCAAAAAATGTAACTTTTTCTATAATTTCCAAATTAGATGAAAAAAAGTTATTATAACGTGTAGTATAAAGTTAAAAAGATATTAAAAAGATCAACAAAATTTATCTATACTTATTTTATCACGAAAATAAAATAATTGTTTAAAAAATACTACTTTTGCCTGTGTAAAAACTTTAAGGACAGCAAAATAAAAACAATACCGTAACGAAGGATCAAATATTTAATACGTTATACAAACACCATTGCGTTTAATTACTGTAAATATCCTTCTTGGACATTATTAATTTTTGGTGCAGTTCGGGACAGGTTTTGTATTTTTCATCTTCAATCGTACATCCGAGGTATGAAGCCGAGGAAAAAAGTCTATTTATAAATTCGTCTTGCTAGATCTCTCCATAAGTTCCCAAGAGCGTTTAGATCGTAATTTCGGAATGGCTATTACAAAACTTAAAATTTTTTATTTAATTATTATTATTATTATTTGTTGTTGTTGTCGTTGTTCTGAAACCAGAATTTTGTCTCATGACTTGTGTACATATCTTGCTGTGTTATCTCGCTGATAAATCTATTTTTCTAAAACTAGAAGTATTACAACAAGTAAAATATGGTCAGAAAGCGTCTTTAGGTACGCTTTTGAATTAACTTTTCCTTAAAAAAGCAACCCCACGCTGTTGAACACAAAGCAGCCCCATATCATAATGGATCCATTACCTAACAACAGGAGTCGGAGCACATAAGACAAATTTTATTGTGTGTCCCAGTATCTTTTTCAATAATCTTCAAGATACATTTTTATATGATATGCTGTAGAAATATCTGATGAAGATTATAGATAAAAGATATTGGTAGGAACAATAAAATTTGTCCTGTATGCTCGACCCCTAACTAACGGATGTTTTCAGATTTTTTTTTTTTAAATATCAAATCATGCCAATAATATATCCAGCCATGAGGGCTATCTAATTTCCATTTCTTTTAATCAAAGAAAGTAACCTGCAGATATTTGTCGTCCCAAGTGGTCACCTGTCTTGCAAACTGTAAACGCTGGATTTTGAGGCTAGTCAGTAAATGCGGTTTGTAAAATTTTGGTGTATATTGAAAATTCCTAGATCGATTCATTGTACTGCAGATTGTTTTTTTTTTCACATTTTGAGCCCAGTTATTTGCAAAATTTCTTTACTTGAGCATTTTTCATTGATGCTAATTTTAAAATCTCTTTTCAATTCTGGATGAGAAGACTTTTGGTATGTCTACTGCGTTATATATATATATTTATCTTTTAACCTTAAGAAATCGTTGATGACAGTTTTAGATCTTCCCATGTGTTTTGCAATAGACCTACAGCTAATTCTTAATAATGAAAAAAAAAAAGATCTTACAGCATCTTTTTATATTCAGTATGTTTACTTGCTTTTGTTATTGCTATAAAAGTAACAAAACTCTTACTAGAAAATGTCAGGAAAATCACTATACAGAAGAGTTTTTATTGCGCAAATATTAACAATTACATGTAACATTTCTATAAAAAAAATTAGCGGTGACCGTAAAGTTTTTACACAGGGAAGTACAGCGTTTGTTTTATCATTATTATTTTATCGCAATAAAAGGTCATAGATATATTTTGTTGATTTTTATGTTTCTTCTTTATGATCAAGATTAAATTACCATTTCATTTATCGCCCTTTAAATTTGTCAAAATCTTTAATTTTTTTTATGTATTTAAAGTTTTTACACGCACTGTGCCTTTATTTATACGTATTTAGTAAATTGTTCTATCAGATTTATCAGACAATATTAAGTAACTCAAGAAAAAATAAATTTGTTGTAGCGCGAGTTTAATATTTTGCAGCATGTATAAAAATAACTATTTGAAGTAATTTTTGGTTTAATCCACAAAGATACATTTGGCCTTTTTCTTTCTTTCTTTCTTTTCTTTTCTTTTCTTTTCTTTTTTTTTTCTTTTTTTTTTTTTTTTTTCCAAAACCGAAAACCCACATAATCATAAACTTGCAAAAGCTCAAACTGTTCAAAAAAAGAAGACAGCTGAAAACACGCAAATCTGACGTCAGCTTTCTTTATGAACGGTAATAGATGAGACGTGTTGTAGGGAGACCAACTGAGACCGAATTTAATATTTTAAAAATGACAAAAAATATGTCTCTTTAGATAATTAACATGTCATAATCCTTCTTTCAACTTAATTATTTAAGAAATAAAAAGAATGAAAGCAGGGTTCGCATACATCTACCACTAATTTTTAAGAATATTTTCAAATAATTTCACAGCAGAAAAATATTGTAAAATCTGTGAATGAAGATAATGGTTATGAATTCTGTGTTTTAAAAATTAAATGTCAATTTTCTTATTTTTGATAGAGGTGCCAGAGTCTTTAAAAAATATAAGGGGTGTGCGAATCTTGGAAAGAAGGGTATTCCCATGTTGTTGCTTTTATTTTTTCCCAGGCTGCATTAATTTAACTGCATTTAAAGATTTTTTTTATTCGTCAATATTATCGTCAAAGTTCGTGAAATATTAAGGCGGTCCTAAAAAAAGAAAAAACTTTTTTCAGCAACGAGAAATTTTTTACGGGTTCAAAGATTCATTTTTATATGCAAAAGGATTAATTTGGCAAGCTTTTGAAGAAATTTGGAGTCAAATAATTTAATATATTTTTAGATACATGTATTAAGTTTTAAGCTATAAACGATTGCTATCTCAATGAGGAAAATCTTGGGCTATCGAGTACAAAAAAATATTTCAAAACGTCAACTTTGACCACATTTTCTGATTTGACAAAAAATTAAAAACCCGGTTCGATTTCAAAATTTCTGAATAAGAAAAAAAATTATGATTTGTGTTTAAAAACTAATTCGTAATTAGTCCGATAAAGAATGTGTCAGAAACAGCAAGTTTGAATGTGAGAACAACCCTTAAGAAAAAAAAAATAAAGAAAGAAAAAAAATCTAGAAAGAGAAATTTATCACAGTGCGTGTTTAATATGTTTTGGCACATGTAAAAACAACTGTTTGAAGTAATTTTTGGTTTTATCCGCAAAACTTTTTTTTCCACTTCCGCAACAGGAACCGAAAATTCGCATACTCATAAACCCGTCAGGGCCCAAACTTTTCACGAAAAGCAGACGCTAAAACTACGCCAATCTATCGGCCGCTTTCATTATGAGCGGCGATAGATAAGATGCGGGGGTGGAGGGAGGATGTAAGTGATGCGGAGAGCATGATCAGAAGATGCTCAAAGGGGCGACGTAGGGGGTCTTCGTGAGGGACGGAAACGGAAGTAATGCAGCACGTGCAAGGCGGACGTCACCAGATGGGATCAGTTACAAGCATATCCGACCACAACGCCCTCAAGTGAGAACTACGCATAAAATGAAGCGACAAGACATGCTGTTCACCGGAAAGTGGAGAAGAAAGGAAGGGTTAAATGATTATTAAAAGGACGGTCTGATTTTTCATTAGATTCAGTACATTCGGCCTTTCGGGCATCTATATTTTGAGGGACCGAAAATATTACATCCTTCTAAAATCTCAAAGAAATTAATTTTTTTAATTGATTGCAAAATGTATTTTTTCTATTCTGACAGATATATTTTCATTCTTTTAAGTGACTACTTCAATCAATTGAAAAGATCCGTTCGCTAATACTAATCCTATGGAAGAAATTTATAAAAATATCTCGGTTTAATTTAATTTAATTTAATTTTTTATTTTTTTTATTTTTTATTTATTTATTTATTTTTTTTTTTTTTGCATAGGATAGTTGAGATCTGTCTGTATGCAGGCCATTTTTTACTTTTTTTAATTTTGTTTACAGATTTTTTTTTTTTTTTTTTTTTTTTTTTTTTTTTTTTTGCAATTTTATTCAATTATATTCTCATACGTTTTTCCTTATAAAGACACTAATATTTATTGTAATATCATGAACATGATTACAAAATGAAGTAGCAAAAAGTTAAGTATGGAGCTAAACATTTGAGTCATTTGAGATTTATGGGTGTTAGTCAGAAAATTAAAACACGTAGTCGTTGGCAAAATAAATTATGTTCTAGGTAGGAAATTGACTAATAATATAATAATGAAATAAATAACGAAATAGAACAATGAAAATTGGGCATGCTAGGATTCTGTATTATTGGGTGGGCTCGGGACCCACGGTATATAAGTTGTATAGCGTATAATACCATCTGATATAAGTTGACGCCACTGACAGCATTTGCTTTAAGAAAAATCTGGTATTCAGGTCCCTGAAGTGTTAGAATCCTAGCATAGAAAAAAAAATCTAAAATAAAAATATCAAAAACAAAATCGTTCCTTCGTATGCCTTCTGATAAAATATAGATAATTTGCGAAATATATATATATATATATATACCGTAATTTCGGGTGTATAAGCCGCGGATCAAACAATTCTTTTTGGACCCAGAAATCTTATTTAGTGATTGAAGACAAATATTTACGGCGATCTAACTAGTTATATTTGTTTCTTAAAAAATTCTGAGTCGAAAAAGAATTGTTTGATCTGCGGCACCCGAAATTACGGTAGCTAAATCTGTCCCCCCCCCCCCCAAAAAAAAAAAAACTAATAAACTAATATTAAAGGTAACCTAGAAACTGTTTAATAAAATTAACTACTTATAGAAAACAATTAAAAATATTCTAACAAAAGTGTTTTAGAACACAAATTCATGTTAACCATTGATAAGGACCACTGCAAATTTTCAATTTAAGTCAAGTGTGTAACCTTATTATTATTATTATTATTTTTTTCAAAATGTCTTACTGATTTGCTTATTCAATTTTTAATTTTCTCAAATCAATTTTCCACATTTTTACTCCATTTTAGAGAGAACAATTAAAAGTGAGCAAAGTTTACATTCAGAAACAATTTAAAAATAATATTACATAAAAAACTCTTAGAACTTCTCTCTAAAGAACTTAATGAACGAATATTTAATGGATGGTCTTTAAAAAAGTGCTGAATGGCGAAGAATGCTAAATACAAAAATGGTAAACCTGCAACGTAAAATTGTTCTCAAATCCAAAGTAGTTTCTTTCGGACACATTTTCAGTTTGATTTTTGTTCGGAAATACATGAAAATTACAGATTATCTTATTCAGAAACTATTTAATCGAACGGTGTTTTACACACACAAAAAAAAAACAAAAAAAAAACATACACTTAATGAACGAATATTTAATGGATGGTCTTTAAAAAAGTGCCGAATGGCGAAGAATGCAAAATACAAAAATGGAAAACCTGCCACGTAAAATTGTTCTCAAATCCAAAGTAGTTTCTTTCGACACATTTTCGAAATGATTTTTGTTCGGAAATACATGAAAATTACAGATTATCTTATTCAGAAACTATGTAATCGAATGGTGGTTTACATTAAAAAAAAAAAAATCACAAATTTAATGAACGAATATTCAATGGATGGTCTTTAAAAAAAGTGCTGCATGGCGAAGAATGCAAAATACAAAAATGGAAAACCTGCAACGTAAGGTTGTTCTCAAATTTAAAGTTATTTCTTTTTGGCACATTTTCAATTCGATTTTTGTTCGAGAATACATGAAAATTACAGATTATCTTATGTAGAAACTATGTAATCGAATGGTGTTTTACATTTTTTCATAAAAGCAGAGTGTCTTTCAGAAAATACTGCGAATTAGCACGTTTTGAAGAAAATTTCTGGTCACGATAGCACGGTAAGGAAGAGAAACCCGTCGTAACGTGACAACAATTACTTATCCTCTCCAGACCCCAGGGTTTATTTTTGTACTGTTTTCAATTTCGGTTATGGATTTAAACTAACAAACATATAACTAAAAATGATTGAACAGCGAAAAAAATTAAAATTTACTTTTTGTACATAAAATTTGATGATACATGGGGACTCGAACAGTACATTTTTTGACAATTCTTAGGCTTTTATTTTATTTTAATATTATTGCAAAATCTATGAAAAACATAAACTAAATATATTTTGATATTTTTTTTGTTATTAATGGACGCTACAAAGGGTATCTTAATGCACAGTAAAATTAATTACGTTTCATTGTTGTACATTACGTACGTTTCTGCTGCAAGCCATTTTTTATATAACAAATAACTAGCTAAAAAAAGCGTTATAAGAAACAAATTGCTATTATGTTTTGTTCTGCTAACTGTTCTGCTCCATTCACACCAAGTTCTCTTTTTTTTAAACATTTTTTGTATACCTGAAAAAAATTGTAAAGATGTGTATCCTATAAGATACACCAGATCTAAAGAGGTTAAAACCAGGCAAGTAATTAATTTATCCAAAACTGGAAAACTCCATTCAGTTATATTCAGTCTATTCAGTCTCCAAATTTTTCAGTAATTCTGGCCTGCAACTGTCACTGTCATGCTTTTGCATTTAAAAATGACTCCTTAAACGCGTCAGAGAATTTCACGTTCTTTCACGAGAAAATATAATTTGAGAACCATCTTAATTCACTCTACAAAATGTTAATATATTTTTTTCACCCATTTTACAGGAAGTTCAGACCAAATGACAAGATGTCAATGTGATAGCGCACCTGGAAATGCTCGGACCTAGAATTTTTTAAGTGGCATTGAAAAGGAAATATTTATCTGCGCCCTGAGGGTAAAAATGTCCTCGAATCTTTCCAATACATACTTAGAAACAAAATAAAAAACGAATCTAATGTTTATTAACGCGATCTTTAACGACATTTTCTCATTTTCTAAAGAAATCATACTCTAATTTTTTTTTTTTTTTTTTTTTTTTTTTTTTTTTTAAATTGTTTGAGTTTTTAATTATTGGCCTAAAAAATAGAGCTAAAGCATTGTGGTGCTAAATGATTATAAACCTAAAGATTATAATGCTCAAAGATTTTAAATTAAAGTATCTTAAAAGTTGTGAACGTCCACAGTTGCTCTTGTGACCATTCGATAAATTTTCTTAAATAATTCCAATTGTTTTATTAAAATATATGAGATGAAATTTAATATAATAAGTTAAATAGCATTGTGGTCTAATGTCATAAAATATATCTAATTTATAGCAAAGTGTATTTTGCTTGTCTATATTATAAAACAAAATTTTTTTAATAAAAATTTTTGTAAATAATAATAATAATAAAGTGGATAAATGTGATCGCAGATCGCACAGAAGTTTTCGTTTAAAATCTCTTTCAAAGCAACTTATCCTTTAATTAACAAATCGAAATTATTAATTTATAATTATTAAAACAATTATACATAGATAGTATAACATATATATTTAATTTTAAAATACTTATAAAAT
Source organism: Maratus speculifer (assembly GCA_964019185.1). NCBI lineage: Eukaryota > Metazoa > Arthropoda > Arachnida > Araneae > Salticidae > Maratus > Maratus speculifer. The sequence goes on along the minus strand of OZ025293.1, from coordinate 307,824,233 downwards.
AAAATTATTTATTTTAATAAAATTAAAAATGTTTAAATAAAATTATTTAAATAAAATGCAATATTCAAAAATTTTTGTAAATCCGAAATTTAAAAAGAATTAGCGGAGATACTATAAATAAAATTTGAAATTTCTAAAAACGAAATAAATTTTTTAAACGAAATATAAAATGCTGAATCATTAATAAAATGAAATAGTTTTTTAAATAGAAAGAAAATTGAATTCCAAAAGTATTATAAATGTCACTGATTAAAAAAACACAGATATACAAACACTTAAATTGGCAAATTCTTTTAATTAAATCCATCTTAGCAAGAAAACTTCAAGTTCCGAACTGAGAACCTACTGTTTACTAGCGAGATGCCTTACCTCCAAACTATGATGTTTACACACGACAAACGTTGAAATTTAAAAATTAAATCTCTTTTAAAATTTAAATCGCAAATATGAACGGATGATACTGATAAAACTTATTTAATTAAAATAGACTATTTCAAAATTTTTATTTTTGTCGTGTGACACGAGTTATCCAGCTGTAAGTACAGAGAATTTGAAGTCTCTGACTTGAAAATTTTTTGTGTACGGACCACAGATTTTACAGAATGTATATTTTAGTACATACTTCATAGATGCATACCAGTTTTATTATGTTCAAAATATTGTAACATCATTAAAATGCGTTTGAAACCATGTTTTTCAAGTGGCCGTAATGTAGCGGAATACTTTTGATTGTACCTGAAATTAAACTCTACATCCGATTTTCATAAAATTTGGAATGAAGGGACAGAATTATGCAATAATTATATAGTTTAAATTTCGAACGATTCGGTTGGGTAATTTTTTCTCTGTTATATGCGGACGGACAGACTAGACAGATAGACAGACGGATGGACTGACTGAACGACGACTATAGGTGCTATGTATTAACATAATTATGAACGCACCTAAAAACCGAAGGCCTGGTATTCGACATCAGCCCTCTTGCACGGTATAAAAATTTAACATTTTTGCCTTTTTTTTTTTTTTTTTTTTTTTTTTTTTTTTTTTTTTTTTTTCCCCACCAGTGGTTGAGAGGTTCTGCCCTGGAAACTGGTAGTCGGCAGTTGCTGGGTTCGAACTCAATCGCGCCCGTTGCTCAAAGGGTTCGGAGTTTCCCGTGGCTTTCTCCGAACCTTCGATTTCCTAGCGTAAATACGGGTTAGGTTCCCTTATAAAGACCCCCACGGAGAGCAAATCCCCCACTTGTGGCCCATATCCCTCCTGTTGTTAATTGGCTGTCATACACAAAATTAACCAACCAGCCTCTTTTTTTTTCACTCATCCTACTCTAAAAGAACGAAATATTTATTATAAGCAGAAAAGGCGAAAACTGATTAGAATATAGGATTTAACCCCTTGAGCTCTGCTGGTAGAATTTTCTACCACATAATTTTAATTCCAAAATGTCACAATGACACCAGAAAATTTGACCAAATTTACTTCAAAAAGGTTTAATGCATTTTTTCGTGTTTATCGTTAACCGGTTTTTTTCTTTGCAAAATACTGGTGCCAGTGTGACATTTGGAAGTTTGAAGAAATTTATACCCCAGAGCTCAAAGGGTTAACACTAGAACCGCGAGAAAATTCATTCAAGTTTTATAAAAATATTTCTCACCGGAATTTTCATTTAAAACTGTTTAAGTTATTTATTGAAAATATTTTTACTCGGCATACATTTAACTTATTTTTCAAAGTATTTTCTGGGTCGAATCAACATCTCTCCTTGTGATACGGGTCAAAATGACCCGTCTCTGCGGTTCTAGTGTTAAGAAAATTCCAAATCGAACTTTAGAACCTGGGAGTCACGGACTAGCTGGCTCATAATTTAATGATACCCTTGTGAATAAGGATCGGCCGAAACAAGTTTTTTGAAACGAAACCAAAAGAGAATTTTGGTAATCATATTTTCGGTCGAAAACAAGAGCGAAAATTAAATAAATAAATAAATAAATAATATGTACATAAATATACATAATACATTATTACACGTGTAGGCCAAGTTGGTTCTCTTTGTGCTTTTGACAAAACTTTTTATTTTCATATAAAATAAAATGTAATTAACTCATCAACGACACAAAATAATTATCTAATTAAATGAATTTCATATCATTAACAAATGTTTTAGGTATACGTACCTCGATATACCTTTTATAGCGAATTTTGTAAAATTTCATTTGGTATACCAGAACAGAAATACAAAAATCTAGGCGCCAGCGGGTAGTCTATCATCGATAAAATTTTAATTTTCTTCGCTGAAGCATAATAGCATTTTAGCAAAAAATTTACATGAAATATTTGACGATAAAAACGAAATAAATTTAGTGGTAAGACACTTGCTGCTGGAGACTAGATTTTTGCACCCTGTACTAGACTTTTCCCAAAGATTATTCAAAACACTTCTAGGGTTTAAAACTAAAGAAATTCTATTGCTGTCAAATTTACAGCTTTTAATGAGGGCGTGAAAAACGTTGTCAAATTTTACTCCTACATGCATTTCTTTCTTTATAATTTGCACTCACATCTTGAGTTAGTTATGACTGATAATTATAAAAAGTGAAGTTCATTGCAATTAATAACCCCTTATTTGAGGTGATACATCGCAAATCTATGAATAATGTTCAAAATTTCCGGAGGAAGAAACGAGATTTTTTTTTTTTTTTTTTTTTTTTTTAATACAGATAATTTCGATCGATTTTCGGTCCAGCCGAATTCTTTGAAGCATTTTCGCCGAAAACGAATTTAGCAAAAGTCTTATTTTTGGTTAAAAAGAAAAATGAAACCGAATTTTCAGCCAATATCTACTCATAAGCATTTTTTGCGCATTTACATTTAAAAGTGACTTTTTGAATATTCCAGAAAGATTTGTAATGTTTAGGGAGGGAAAGATATGTTCAAAGAATCTCTTTCAAAAAACATACGAATGCCCGACAGGCTCTGCTCTCGAAGTTGGTAGGTGGAAGACATTTTGTTCGATCCCAGTCGCACCCGTCGTCCTAATCGTTCGGAGTTTTCCGTGGTTTTCCTCGAACCTTGGATTTCTTTGCGTAAATACGGGTTAGGTTACCTTAGAAAGACCTCCACGCAAGACACCTGTCCCCTTTAGAGGCTATATTCCTATCGTTGATAACTGGCCCTCACAAATACAAACAATCAACCTGTTTAGAAAATATATATACAAAAGTCTTAGGCATTTACAACTAAGTAATAAGGTCGTCCCTCCACCAGACGAAATTTTAATCCTGTTTTCCTTTAAGTCTAGTTTTCAAAATTATACACTTCTGATCTCAGGAACAAAACTACTCAGCCTTTTATTTTTTTTATATTCTTAACATATTAAATATATTAAAAATATTACAGAAATCGTGAAAAAATGGTTCTTTTTTTTCACTTTGTCAATATTACACAATCTTTTACAGACAATTAAAAAAGAAGAAGTATCATGTTTTCATAATGTTACCAATATCACAATTTTTTGTTTTTTCAAACAAAGCCACACTTTATTATTGTCATTGTAAGTATTTTAGTATAATTAATTACTTTGTTCTCTGATATTCCAGGACTTAAAGTTAAGTATTTCAGTTAACAGATGGCAGCACTAGTTCTCGAAACTTAAAAGAATCTCGATTCTAACTACTACTTTAATAAAAACAAAAATAAAAATAAAAAAATTAATTTTCATACACTTCAATTTTTTATTTTTTAAATATTTCAGAACAGTACCTACTTCCTCATTAAAAATAATAAAATTTTAACTAATATTTTGTTTTGAATGGTGAAGCTAATATGTTCTTAGTCAATCAACGAGGAACTTAGAAATTAAATAAATCATTGTCTGTCATTCCCACTCTCTCTCTCACACAGGCCCGTAACCAGATGGGGGCGAAGGGGGCTGAGCCCCCCCCTAGCTTCCTCCAGAGCCCCCTCTAATGTTTTCAATATTTTTTACGAAATATATATTTTAACTTTCCCCAAGAAAAAGAAAAAAAAAAAAAGAAAGGGAGATAGAAAATGAACTTTACTTTTAAATTTTTAACTGTCTTGAATGCAATGACATATGCCAAACATTTTCCTTTCAGTTATTTTACGTTATCTTGTTTGCGGCAGAAAAATTTGTGGTACAGTTCTGGAAACGCGTTCTGGGTCGGAACATTTCTTTCTCCTCAAAAATTAAATCCAGATGCGCAAACTAGTTACCACATGTTTTGTCAGTCGTTTTGTGATAATTTAAAAGCAATAATCTTACATGTGATGAATGAAACCAGGCATCTTGGTCAAGCTGATCGGCAATTAGCAAAGCAATGGGGTAACCTCTTCACTAAACGTAGATAACTAAAAACACGTGTTTCTAAATTTTAATGATTTGACTATAGACCCCTTGCATTGACGTTATGACATGCACTGGCAATAAATATTTAGCAGTAGATTTAGTTAATGATGAAATATCACTTGTAAAACAGAATGTTGAAGGGAATTAAAAAGATAAAAATATGTTAATTTATATACAAATGAAATAAGAAAAATAATTGCTTGAATACTGGTAATTGTTTCATGCTGGGTGTATATTAGGAAATCAGAATAATAATAATAAAAAAGTTATCACTTTTTTTGTGTTTCTTAAATTTGCAAACCATTTTTTTTTTATTTGACATATAACAATAAAAAAAAACTAAGCAAAAAAGCATGATTAAAGCTAATTTTATTTTAAGATAAAATATCTTATATTAAAATATCTTCAAATATTTGTTATATGTTGCATTTAAATCTATTTTCAAGCTTAAATCCGCTACTTTCTGACACATTTGCGAAAAAAATTTTATTAATAAAGGCATAAAATTTACAGATATGGATTTTTCAGACTCAAAGAATTAAACTTCGCAACTGAGTTTTGTGTTTTATAAGACTGTTTGCCATTTTAAACAAATTACTTTCTGATTATTTTCATTTTTTTAAGAAATTTGCAATTATTCAGACAATACAAGATCGAGCAGCGTTTTATGTTTTCCTATAACAGAATACAAAAAAATAATCTGTTGAAAAAATAACGACAAATTTGACGCTGTAGGCTGGTTTTTCTGGAATTTAACGATGGAATGCTAGTCACAGAGTAGTTAATGATTATATAACTTATCATATATGGCATTTATATATAAAAAAATGGGAAACAGCATTTAATTTTTAAGCACATAAAGGTGAGAAGCTGATGTTTTTAGCTAAATGGGAAGAAAATTCTTGCATGCATCATGAAAATTCATCATTGGATAAAAAAAAAAAAAAAAAAAAAAAAAAAAAAAAAAAAAAAAAAAAACATTTTTAAGACTTTTAAGACAGGGGAAACACGTAACAATAAATTGTTGCCGTCATTTAATGAAAACTGTTCACTTGTTTCGAAAATGAAAGTTCATGCCCATGGGTTTTTTTTTTTTTTTTTCTTCTGAAATGAGTTGAGTTTGGACCAACTTCAGGAAAAACATGTAAAACAAACGTATACGAAGTAATCTATGTTAAGGGGGCACAGTACCTTTAGAAACATATCTTCAATTTTAAATAATATTGTATTGTAATATATCTGATGGCACAATACTTAATACTAAATATTAAATGAAATTATTATTATTATAATTTTTAAAGCAACCTATTTTACTAAAATTAAATTTAGAAATTAAACTTTTTAAAAATCCCTAATACATTTATAAATATGAATACTTTGACTTTAATTTTTTTTCTTATTCATTGGAATATACTATACATAAAACTGTGTATGAATTTTTAGATGTATGGGATTTTATCTTTAATGTGATTTTTTTTCTCTCGTGTATATCAAAAAAGAAGGAAATTCAATAAGCCCTCAATTTAAATATTTTTTTTTTTAAAGTAACTTTAAACTTGAATGTTAAATCCATAGCAAAAAAATATGGAGTATCCCATAGAAAAAAACTAAAAAAATTTCAAACCTCTATCTAAATTGGCAGAAAAGTCTTTATAGATTTTCTTTTTTTTTATGAGGATGTTTTTATTTTCCCGACCGGTTCCGAAAATAAAAGTGTCTTCACAAAAAATACCTGTAAACGAAATCGAAAAAGAGAAAAACGACCTTTGTATAGATCGATCTGAACTATTCAATGAAAAAGAATCATTTAAAAATGTGTAAATTCAAACGAGGTACTTTTTAAAATCTCTTCCCTAGGATTAGAATTAGCGAACAGGTTTTTTCGCTTGACTGAAAAAGCCTCTTAAATAAATGGGTGAATAGAGATCTGTACGAACCGATTTTCATTAACGGCATTCGGGCCGGGCCTTATAATCACTAATATTTTCGGTCCTTGCCGGACCTTAATTTTTTTCCTGGAGTATCGGGTCATGCCGGACCTAACTTATTTTTTCTGTACGAAGCCGAGACTGATTTCATTCTTCCTAGTCTTCACGGACCGAAATAATCAGTTACTGTTAAATCATCCCCTATGAAAATTCTTTTCTCGACGTGGCCAAGTCTGTTCATATATCGGTAAAATTTGGCTTGGTCCAAAATTTTTTGCAAAAGAGGCTTATACTTTTAAGTCGTCATTATTCTACAATTAAACATTAGAATTTATTCTTTTTAAAGAATTGCAGATTACTAGGCTTATTAAAATAGAGTTAAACACATGAAAGAAAACTGATTATGACGGAATTTTCTTTTAAACTTCTCTTAAACTGTTCATAAATGTAAAATGAATACAATAATACGCGAGAAAAAATATGTATTAAATATTTACACCTGCTAAAAAGGGAATGTATTGTTTTCTTTCCAATGCGATTCCGTCTTAGAAGATTTTACTTTTACCATATACCATTTTTTAGATTTTTATGTCTCCATTACATGGAGTATGGATTAATAATACTAATTATAACTGAAACATTTACATACAACAAACTAAGGTTCATTAAAAGCATAAATATAGCAGCCTACGGCAGTTCAGCATAAATGAAGATTACAAACATAGGAAAAAAAAAGAATAAGGTTTTTTTTTTGTCTGAACGCTTTCGTAAGAATAAAGATCAAGATTCTGTAGAAATTCACTCGGGTTGGGCCGATCTCGGTTCCTGTTTTTAGCTATTCTATCGGACTGCTAAATCTTCTCTACGGGGCCGGGCCGAAATTTTAACTTTAACAACGGACCGAGCAGAATTTTTTTTTATTCTATGGATCGGGCCTGGAAATTTCGGCCGGTGCAGATCTCTAGTGTGAATCTTCTAATGTAGATTCAAAAATTCACAAAAAATACTTTATAATATGAAATTTTCATGTATTCAGGATTTGGGACATAAAGAGTTCAGAGATTCGCACAGCCCCTAATTGTTTCATATTCATCTCCTGATGATCACGAAGTATTTTCCATTCCGGAAGGTTTCGTCATAGATATTATGCTTTAGTCGGATTCATTTATAGACAGGTCCATTTTATCAGTTTTTGCTGTATTGTGTTTGCTTACGTATTGTATGAAATACTAAAAGATGTCAGCCCCACAAAAAAATTTCGGAGCCCCCCCTGACATGATTCGCTGGTTACGGCCCTGCTCTCACACAGATAAGACTAATGAAAAATGAATAAATTTTAATATGTTAGACTAAAAGTAATGTTAATTTGCTTGATAATGCATAAGTTATTTCTATATTTCCTCATAGAGGTCATTCATTAATTACATTACTCAAATTTCATGGGTTACACCCGCCCGCTTCCTTTACGTCATTGTAACACTTATTGACCTCTCCTCCCCCGAACCTGTATCAAAGTTATATTTTTTGAAGCTATGAATTTAGAGCAAGTTTGAGGAAGAAAAGTTAAACACAATCATCTTTAAAAATAAATACCATAAAACCATAATGATGTTGAGTGATTTTAATTCAAGCTGTCGAAATTAAAATACTACCTGAATAAAAAATGCATGTTATTAAATTTAACATTATTATGCTGCTTGCAGATAACTACTAATTATTATTATTATTATTATTATTTTACTTTAGGTGTGATGTCACAACCTGTTAACAAATATACACCCCTTCCCTTGTCACATTTGATATCTTGAAGAGCGACGTAATTAATGAATAGGTCATTCCATGTCACGCATGGGACAGATTTTCTATGATTTCTACTTTTTTAACAATATTGATCTATCGTCAAATTAAAACAACCATGCTAATATGGAAATCTAGAGTTTTTTTTTTTTTTTTTTTTTTTTTTTTTTTTTTTTTTTTTTTAATGTGTAGTCTATGTTTAAATAAATTATAAGCAAATACATATAAGTACAGTGAAACCTCCAAATAAGGGACACTCTGAATAAGTGACAACTCTATTTAAGGGACAAAAGTTGCGGTCCCGTATATGTCCCTTATTTGGAGTTTCACTGTATAAGAAACTCCGAATAAGGGACACCTCTATTTAAGGAACAAAAGTTGCGGTCCCATAGGTGTCCTTAATTTGTAGGTTTCACTGTATTTATGTACGTATTGGACATTTTATCAATTTTTCATGGTATCAGGGCTCCCACTGGTCCGTTTTTTGAAAACCAGTATACTTTACAATGAAATCCGTGATAAGTTTTTGTAACAATTGCATTGTTTCTGGTATGTTTCTATGAAAATTATAAAGAAAATTTTTCTTTAAGGCCCCTGTCCTCGCTCGTGGAAACGCTCGCGAGCTAATGCTATTCCTATGGAGAAGCTTTTTTCTAATAACTCATTCGTATTTTGACATTTTTGAATAATTCATTTTGCATTGGATAGCTGAGGTGCATGCCGACAGCGCACCTTTTTTACTTTTTCGATCTTGGTTGCAGATATTTTTTACAAAGTTAGTTTCACTTTCAAAACCGGTTTCGAAACTGAAAGTGCTTTAAAAAAAATATCTGCAACCAAAATCGAAAAAGTAAAAAAAAAAGGTGCGCTGTCGGCATGCATCTCAGCTATCCAATACAGAAAAAAATATTCAAAAATGTCAAAATGCGAAAGAGTTATTAGAAAAATGCTTCCCCATAGGAGTAGCATTACCTCGCGAGCGTTTCCTCGAGCGAGGACATGGGCCTTAACTTTCCAAACCGGTTAGAACCGGTTCTGAAATTCAAACTATTATATATAAAAATCATATAACCAAAATCGAAAAAGTAAAAACTAGCCCGGTTGTAGATGGTCCTCAGCTATCCAATGCAAAAAAATCATGTAAAAATATTAAAATTTGAGTGAGATATTTGAAAAGAACGCCAACATAGACTTAACATTATCATCACGTTCTTTTTCAGTTAGTAGTGTAGGCTCTTACCCAGTTTTTTAATGCTTTTGTATCCACAAATTAAAACAACTATACTAATATGAAAATTTAAGATTTTTGTTAATGCCAATGTATAGGTTATATTTTAATTCCCTTATAAGTTAATAAATATACATTTTTATGTATGCGTCACGTGCAGGACATTGTGTTCATTCTTCATAGAATCGCTCCGGATGATCACTCATAATACTTCTAGTGTTGATAGGTGTCCCGATTTTCATATGTCTTTTCCGCAGAACCCTTCAGCGGGACAACAAGTGTCCCGATTTTTCATGATCCATAAATTATTCTAAATTTATTTCAATACCATGCTGTTCGTAAGTCTATTTCGAGTTAAATTTAGTACAGTAAAATTTATGAACACAAAAATTGCTTATAAAGGAGTACCCTAATTTCCTGCCTATAATACGCGGACCAAACAATTCTTTTTCGACCCAGAAATTTTATTTCATAAATGAAGGCAAATATTTACGGCGATCTGAAAAGTTATATTTTATTTAATAAAATTTCTGGGTCGAAAAATGATTGTTTGATCCGCGGATTATACGCAGGAAATTAGGGTAGGTTTATGATTCCACCGAAAGGTATAGTGTACAAATCTGCTGGATGAAACGAAATATTTTGCAGGTTCCTGGCAATTTTGTTTTATAGGAGTAAAATCTATGTATTTTGATTAAGAGGCTATTTCAGTCAAGCGAAAAGACTCGCTCCATAATGCTAATCTTATGGCATAAATTTATAAAGATATCTCGGTTGAATTTCAATATTTTTGAAAGATATTTTGCATTGAATAGCTGCGATCAATCTGTAAAATGGCCGTTTTCTAGGTGCTTCGTAATTATATAAATACGTAGCACCCATGATCGTCGTTCAATCTGTCCGTCCGTCTTTCCGCCTGTCTGTCCATCTGTCCATCCATATATAACAACGCAAAAACTACCCAACTGAATTGTTTGAAATTTAAAATATATATTTTGTTGCAAAATTTTGTAGAGTCATTTCAGATGTTATGAAAATTGGATACATATCGTTAAATTACAGGGACAACCAAAAGTATTCCGTTACATTACGGACAATGGGAAAAAATACATTCAAGTGCATTTTCGATTATAATAAAATTGATACGATATGCACATATGAAGTATACATTAAAATATACATTATGTACAATCTGTCGTGCAAAGAATATTTTTTATTAATTTACAAAGCCACACAAAGGCCTTTAAATGATATTCGATTTTTTAAAGTTCATAGCATAATGGTATAGGATGAAACATTGCTTGGGGCGCGTTTTAACCTTACTAAACTATTTCACATTTTATGAAATTGGTATGCTGAGGTATTTTACAGGTTACTTCCTGTATAATAGAAAGCAAATAGTATTTACAGAGACACACAAAAGATTTGGGATACTTACATTGTATCCGAAGTACTGAATACTAATACATCAAGATCTGAATATTTTTAAAACTTCGTTATAGCACGAACAGACCTCATTTGCTACGTTTGATGTGCAATTTCCGACTTGTTACTTTTACGATTTTATTTACAATTTTTAATGAGGATGCTTTCACTTTTGAAACCGGTTTCGAAAGTGAAAGCATCCCCATAAAAAATTAATAAAATAAATAAAAATAAATAAATAAATAAAAATCTACAATCAAAGTCGAAAAAGTAAAAAATAGTCTACATACAGATTTGATATCAGCTATCCAATGCAAAATAAATGAGTTAAAAATGTTGAAATGCAACGGAGATGATTTTATAAATTTCTGCTATAGGATTAGCAGGTCTTTTCTCTTGATTGAAGTAGTCTCCAAACTCTCACAGAATCATAAAGTTGTTAAGAGTGAATGCTAGTATGTAACTGTTTATTTTATTTCGTTTAGACGAATAATCGCTATGGTATTCCTGCAAGGTTTAACTTATCACCTACTACCTATATTTTTTTTCATAATTTTAGTTTCAGTAGTTTCGGAAGTACATGGAGGAGGAGCATATTTTCACAGGATATTTTTAATTATATCTCTGAAAATATAATGCCTAAAATTCAAATAAATGCACTTTTGAATTTTTCGTTTCGAAAGATTTCATACGATGCCCCACACGATATACAAAGAAAAGATTTTTTTTTTTTTTTTTTCAAGTAACGAAATTAGCCCCTCTGCATTTTTTCTATATATATTTGTGAATGTTTAATAGTGTGTGAATATGTGGGTAAAAAATATTTATTATTCCCCCCCCCCCCCCAATTTGAACTTTTCACGTTCCATAGTTTACGAGTAAAGTGGATGTGACAGACAGACGGACAGACCCAGGAGTGATCTTATAATAGTTCCGTTTTCACCTTTTAAGAACGGAACCCCCAAAAAATGTTTTTGATCTATTTCAAAAGACCTGAGGTTTAAATAATTGATGTCGTGTTTAACGCAAAACATGCTTTGATTAAAAAAATAGAAAAAAAAGGAAAAAACACTGTAATTTATAAATTAATTAATGTTAAACATTTTTGCAAGAACACTTTCCTCTTTAAGGTGTATAAAAACACCTTTTAAATGAAAATTTCCAAAGGGGTTTTAAAAATACCTTCTTGATTATAAAATTTACACTTTTCCTAAGAAAAACAGAAAAAAATAACAAGGTGTTTTCAAAAGTTTTTTCTCGAACCAGTATTATTGATGTTCTTGTAAAAAAATCATCTGGAACGCTATGCCATAATTAAAGGATTACTTAGCTAAACGTGTTTTAAGTCGTGTTAACTTTATTTTTAGTAAATACGCAATAAATTTATTTCACGAAAAAAATATTTCAAGTAATCAGCCTATAAAAGCGTAGTTTAATTTAGTTATCTTTTCTGGAGCAATCAAATAGGGGAATCAGGTACTTTCCATCCTTAAATATCTTAACAGATTAAGCAAAAATAATGTATTTTTCGTGTGTATGCTTTAAAAAAATTATTAAACTTTATGTATCGATTTATCTGCCACTTTTTTATTGTTTCTGAAGCTGTTTCGTAATACATTCTACACAACATTTAAAATGTTCTTTAGCAAAAAAGCTGAAAACAGAAAGAAAAGCTTTAACAAAATGTTAAAAGGCCGGCATGATTATGAATATGCATTTCCTCACTCGATGTATTGATGTGTTTAATTTAAGGGGGATCTTCGACACATTTTAAAACAATTTTTTTTTTACAGAGTTAACCTTTTAACGGACAACGCATTTTCATTTTTAAGATGTTCAAATAAATGATTGACACCGGTAATGGCGAACAAATATATTTGTAAATAAGAAAAAGTGATTTTTCGCATGCATGATAAAAAGCATTTCTTTAAATTAAAATTCCAGTGTCGTTGTTGCATATCAGAATTAAAATTTTGTGGTTTCGTAGAGAAACAATGAACGTTAAAGGGTTAAAATTTTGAAACTTTTTTATTGGTTAACTGGGTTGCCAGATTTGGCCAGTGTTGCCAGATGGGCTACTTTTTTTAAAATTCAGATTCTTGATTGACACCACTTTTTACAAATGATAAAAAGTGCTTTATTCAATGACATAACAATTGAGGCGAAAACAGAAGGTAATTTACCGTTTCAAAAAAGTGGTACCTATCAAGAAATCTGAATTTAAAAAAAGTAGCCCACTAGCAACACTGGATTTGGCCTCTTTTTTAAATGATTTAAATGAGAAATTTTACGTTCACACCAGAAATTCTGTATGGCTTTGTTCTCTTTACCTAATGACAGACGTTTCGCGATTACCATAAAATAAAAATTATTTCTTCAGAATTTCTGATGTGAATTCGAATTTTTAAATTAAAAATAGAGGCCAAACTGGGCAAAAATTTTAAATTTATGAAAAATGTGGTGCAATTTGAAATCCTTTAAACTCGAAATTTTATTTGTAGAATTTCCATTTTTTATCATTAAAATAAACAAAAATATATAAATTCTAACTTTGATTCAGCATTCTTAAAAATATTAATTTAAATAAAAATTTAAATTTAAATTATTTAAAATAAAATTTCAAGAAAAAAAATGATGTTACTTTTTAAAAAAATAATATTTTCAAAAATAAATATTTTTTTTTGCTGAATAAAAGTTAAAGTAAAACAATAAAAGGAGACATGTTCCATGTTTGAAGCACTTACCTTTAATTGTAACAATTGAAATCCGAGAAATGGTATTAAAAAACCCATTATAAAGAAAAAAAAAAAAAGCATTTTCCAAGAAGTCATTTCATGACAATCATTGCTTGGAAACTTGATTTTGAAATCAAACCAAAACTAAAACATTAATATTTTCTTTTCTAATTAAGATAGAAAAATGATTTAATCGTCATTTTAAGCAGAAAAAATAATGCTTTTGTTTTCTTTTTCTTTCTTTCTTTCTTTCTTTTTTTTTTTTTTTTTTTTTGGAAAATTTTTATGTTTTAGACCCCTTTAAATGTCCAAATTCGATATTTAAAATCAGTGATGGCGTCTGAAGAGCATTAAAAAAAAAAAAAAAAAAAAAAAGGAAAAAAAAGTCTTATTAATTATATACAATTCTTTCAGAGGATAGACACTTTCACTGCTAAAATGTTGAAAAAGAATGAAGGACAACTGGAATTTAAGTATGGATTTATTTGAAAATAAGTAAAAGGCTATATTTTATGCAGAATAAAAGAAAAAAAAACTAAATAAGAATTCTTGTGCCACTGTGACATTTACGAATTAAGTGGTTTCATAAAAATACCACCAACCCTTAAAAAGATTAAAGAAATCCTAAATTTGTTTAACACTAAGAACTACCGGAAACTTGAATCAAGTTTTAAAATAATATTGCACACCAGAATTTTGATTTAAAACAGTTTAACGTTATTATTTACGGTTTTCTTCTTTCATAAACAAATTTCTGGTTTGAACCGAAACATAATCCTATGGTAACCGTCAAATTGATGGCCGACCCACTATAGTTCTAATGTTAATAAGAATTTTTACATATTATATGCTTGTCGGATATTTTTGAAGGATTATTATTTTTACATGCACAAAGCATCCAACTTTTAAGCTTATTTCTTAAAATTAAAAGCTTTTTTATTTGGCTTATTTAAAAACAGATTTCGCCAATTAAATAAGGGGAAAAATTCTTTTAAATTTTAGAGATAAGAAAAAAGAGTAGAAGTTGGCAGCTATAAATACGCATGTTTTAGTTTTCATACTTTAGCGAAAAATAATTGTTTTCTTTTTCTTTTCTTTTCTTTTCTTTTTTTTTTTTTCTCTCATTTCTGACAGTCTTGTAGCAATAAAAAAATGCAATTACAGTGTGAAAAAAATCATCGTCCTTAATTTAGAAGTATTTACAATGTAATAATTATGTTGCGAAAATACTTTCATTAAATAATTTCCAGATCATTGGAGAAATTTTTCTAATATTGATGTTTTATTTGGAATATTTCATATGTGAATAACTAATATTATTTCAGTATTGGACAATTATTTGCTATTAATATGTTGTCTGTATGTTTTTTTTTAATACAACAATATTAAGGAAGAACATTGTAAATACTTTTAGAATACTACCTTATTAGTAAACTATTATTGCTTATATAGATACCCATTATTGAATTAATCGGATGCTTCCACTAAATGCTGTTTAAACTAACATGGTCTGATCTTTCAAAACATAACTGTCAGAAATATTAACACAAAATAATTTTTTTTTTTTGGTATACATTTTTTTTCACAAATGGCATCGGAAATGAAATCCATTTCTTTGCTCACTAAAAACTACGTGGCCAATGATAACCGGTCACTCGCGATTTTAGACGTTTTGCTAAATATTTAGAAAACTGCATGAGGAATTATCCTGCAACAATCTCGAGGTGAGCAAATCAAATAGCATGGGACATATATTTCCACAAACATTTTCCCCCGGAACCTCATTCGGGATCGTCAACGAATTGAAGATGAACGAATATATTTTTGATAACCCTGTAAAAACTAATGTAGCAAAAGTGATCAAACTGCAGAAAATGATTTAGAGGCTTTGTGTAATAAACTGTGAACAAGCTTATCATTTTCCTGAGTATAGCATTTAATAATAACGTGGAGAAATTAAGGTTTTTTAATTTTAAAAACTCTCAAATTTCGCCAAGTTTTTTTTGCTTATAATTTACAGAATTTTTAATATAAAAACCTTTTTTTTTTTTTTTTTTTTTTTTTTTTTAAATTTGGGATAAACAACATTGAACGCAAAACTCTCAAACAGAAATAAAAATAATAATAAAAAAATGGATGAAAAATGAACAGGTTCACTAAATAGCGTTCCACTATGCATGCGCGAATGCAAGCTAGATATAATATGCATAATTTATTAGCTAAATATGTACAGCAACTTTTGTAAAGGTCTCAAAAACATAGCTTGTAAAATAAGAAAATTATTGGTAGGAGCACAAGTTGGAAATCTGTTGCTCGCAAAAGGAAGCAAAAATATGAGGGACTGTATCCAAATATGGTATCTATTTATTCTAAAAGAACTCGGTCAAAATTAAATGGCAATCAGTCTAATGATATGAAATTCCGTGCATTAGTTCTTGAGATATGACTATCACTAAAATCATGTAAATCAAACAAAAGGTAGCATAGCAGTGCAACTTGTTGGGTGATTTACACTGAAACCTAAATTGCAATAACTTATGTCAACATCTAACTGAAGCTAAAGGATGATGAAAATCCCTGTACTTATTCTAGAGATAAGAGTTATTGCAGAAATCGCAAAACATGTAGCATAGCAGCGCCATCTGTTGAGAGATTTCCAACAAAATGTAGAAAAGGTCTATTCATTTCAACGACTAACTGAGTATGAAGTTTGATAAAAATCCGTATATTAGTTCTCGAAATTGTGCTATTCAGGAAATCATGCAAAATGCTGCATAGGATAGCCATTTGTTGACCCATTTACTGCAAAATGTAGAAAACGTCAATTCATCTTAATCACTAACTGAATCTGAAGTTTGATGAAAATCCGTGCATTAGTTCTTGAGATAGAGTTATTGCGGAAATCGTGAAACATGCTACATAGCAGCGCCACCTTTTGAGCGATTTACAACAAAAATTAATCAGCATCAATTTATGTCAGGGAATAGCTGAATATAAATTTCTATAAATTATATGCATTTGTTCTTGAGATAGAGCGCCCACAAAATTTTTGTCACTTACAGACATACAGAGTCACAGACTCACAGAGAGACATTTTGTAACAGCATGTCTTTTGTATCTCTGAACCCTAAAACATAAATCCTTCGAAAACCAGAAGTCGAAGATTTTATAGAATCCAATAAGGTCTTCTTGCAAAGATAGAATAAAGTAAAAAGTAACTAATTCTGTCCCCACCGCTGTCAATTAATTTTTTGTGACCGTTGATCTTTCTTCGCAAATATTACAAAAATACTACTTCTAACATAAAATAAACTAATTAAATTAACTCCCGGTATTTTTTAATGAAGCTATATGATTTTAAAAGTAACGTTTTAAATCTGACGTAATTTTCACCGAACTTTTCTTTCTCTTCAAAATATTCTCCTTCTTTATAAAATTAACTTTCTCTGCATTAATCTTTTCGAAGTTTTTGCAACTGTCAATAGTTTAAAATAATAACTTTTTGTAAATAAAAAAAGTTTCTGAAAATCTTGAAAATCAAAATTAAAAATTAAAATAAACTCCCCCCCCCCAAAAAAAAATGCGTGAAATAATAATAATAATAATAATAATAATAATAATAATAATAATAATAATAAATGCAGCCTGCAGTTTCTAATATATAACCTTATGAAATATATCGAAAAAATTATCCAATTCCTGTGCCTATTTTTTCTCCTATACAACTTTTTAAATAGAAATATTTTTTACCAAATTTAACATTAAATTTCTCTTAAAAGTAATTCTTCGATTCTATCGATTAATTTTTTGATTTAAAAATTGCGTGCCAAGGCATGTTTACAAGATTCGCACACTCCTTGGAATTTCCAAAAACTCTGGCACCACTATTGAAAATAAGAAAATTTACATTTAATTTTTAAACCACAACATTCGTAATCCCCACCAGTGTTGCCAGTGGGCTACTTTTTTAAAATTCAGATTTCTTGATAGGTACCACTTTTTTGAAAAGGTAAATTACCTTCTGTTTTCGCCTCAATTGTTATGTCATTGAATAAAGCACTTTTTATCATTTGTAAAAAGTGGTGTCAATCAAGAATCTGAATTTAAAAAAAAGTAGCCCATCTGGCAACACTGATCCCCACCTTTATTCACAGATTTTACGATAGTTTTCCGCAGAGAAACACTTCGAAAATATTCTTAAAACTTAGTGGTACAACTGTGCGAACCTTGGTTTATCAAACATTTTTCTATAATGCCACAAATTTTCATATTTTTGTTTCGAAATATTCGCAAAGAAAAATACATGGTCACAAAAAATTCATTTACGGCGGCAGGAACAGTGTTAGTTATTTTGTTTTAGAATAGATACCTACTTATTTTTCATCAAATTGTGATTTTTTTTTAAAATTCCAATTGCAGGATTTTGTGCACAATGTTGTTTTTCATAGTTTCTGAAAAGAACATGTTTTTGTATTTAAGAAGTCTGCAAATTATAAGCAAAAAACTTTGTAAATTTGGGACTGTTTTTATAAAAATCTCAATTTATTTACGAGTATACATTCTATCCACCTAAAAATGAACACAATTTATTACAATAAGCCACTTAACCATTTTCTGCAGTTTGAACGCTTTTGCTACATTAGTTTTTACAGGGTTATTCAAAATAAATTTGTTATTTTTCAAATTGTTGACGACCCGCTGTGGGGTTTCGGGAAAAATCTTCGCGGAAATATATGACATATACTATTCTGTTTACACTCTTGAAGAATCATGATAGCTCCTCCAGTATTTTTTTTAGAAATTTAGCAAAACGTCTAAAATCGCAAGTGACCGGTCACCATTGTACATTTAGTGCAAATGCACATATAATTACATTTTAAGCATATAGATTATTAATGTTAAGAAATGTATCGCATTTCTAATAGAGGAACAATTGTGTGCAAAAATACGCATTGAAATATCTCTTTTAAATTTTACTGGTAAGAAAAAAGTGTAATAGTTGCCATCTATGTTAATAGTACATACAATGCACTATTTGACAGATTGGCTCATTAACTACTTAACTGATTTGCCGCTCGGGTAAGACGTATTTGCTTAATTCATTACTTAAAGCTTTTTGACACCACTATTTTTTTTTTTTAAGTACGATTTGATACTATTTAATTTCAGAAACGGTTAGACTAAATATTACGAATATTTAAGCTTAAAAAACTGGTGTTAATCCACATTTTCAATTTATTGTACGTAAAAAATGGAATCAGTTAAGGGGTTAATCTGTTCAGTTTTGGCACAAATGAAGTTGTAAATTTATGACAACTGAGAAGTTAAATATTTATCATGTACAACAAATGAAATACTTAGTGAGCAGTGAAGACAATGATAAAAAGTGATATGGAGAATTACTGATCCAGTGAGCTATGACTGTATTTTCTGATGCGAATCACATTTTATGTTTTTGCAAAACGGCCAACTAACCATGTAATTCTGTGAAAGACAGATCATCGGATGAGTAATAGCGACAGAAAGATGAGTAATTTTTTTTTTTTTTTTTTTTTTTTTTTTTTTTTTTTGACAATTTTGTCAGGAAACTACCTATATATTTATTTTTTTAACCCTTTATTTACGGAATTATTTATCAAGAAATTGCCTCATCACAATGATTATCTTCTTTAACAGCTTCCATGATTTGAACGTACGTCATACCTCATACGGACAACGTATTTTTGTTAATCATGATTTATTATTCTCACTCATAAATTTTTATTGTAAATTTTTGCTTTATTTAATCCGTTTTCTGATTGAACCGGGCAAAATTTTCTGTTTTGCAAAACAGTTAAAATAAGACTGAAAATTCTGTAAAAGACGCAAAAAATAGCCATTATATAAAAGTTTTTTCAAAAATATTGATCAATTAATTTGATCAAAATATTGATTAAAATATTGATCGATAATATTGATCAATTAACCCTTTGAGCACTGGTGGGCAAATTTCTTCAAAATTCCAAATGTCACTTTGGCACCAGTATTTTGCAAAGAAAAAAACCGGTTAACGATGTACACGAAAAAATACTTTAAACCTTTTTCAAGTAAATTTGTTTGAATTTTCTGGTGCTGTTGTGACATTGACTACCATCAGAGATCAAAGGGTTAATGTAAAATTTAGATATGTTTTGCTCATTAAAATTGATAAAATATACTGATAGCTATAACTTTTTTGTAAAATAATTACAAAATAATCAGAGTAGTTAAGCAAAATTACTCTTATGTAAATTCAAAATTCTTATAAATGCAATGTATACTATAAATGCTTTATGATACTATCTGCAAATGGGAAAACTTTTGCAGTTGAAAACGCTTCATATAACTGTTATTTTTTCTTAAACAAAAGTTATACTCACGAAAATGATTAAGAAAATTACTTTTAAAAAATTTGTATCGACTGTTTCTCTACTCTATCTAAATTTGATAGAGCAGAGTATATTGTGTGGAAAGGAAAAGAAATTTTAATAAGTATACAGAGTAAACAAATTTTTTTATTAAATTTTCTTCAATGGTACTTAAAAGTACCGTCAATGCACAAAGGGTTAAAAGAATTTTTTTTTCAGTTTAGTTATTTGGGTGTGTGTATTTCAACAAATGTATTTTTTCTCATCAGCATCGATTTTGAAATATTTTTTGTAAAAACGGATATTTTTATTCACTATTTACACTTTTTAGAATGCTATTTACATTTTCAACGTTTAACCAATTGAGTTTTGAATAAAGCGGAGAATACATATAGTGAATTGACTACAGCTATTTCTTTTAATCGGATCTTATAGTTTCTCATTACCGCCTGTGAAATCTTCCACCATTAAACTTAATTAGAAAGTTTTTCTTATTTTGGATCCTAATTGATGTGAAAATTTCTGACAAATATGGTAAAAAAAGTTTATTTCGTTTTACTGGTATAGTTTAACTAGGTAATATAATCTTTTTACTGACGCTGACAAGGAGTTGTCTTGGTTGTCACAATTTGGCGGAACTATTGGCGCAGAAATAAACACTTACCAGTAAAAGTGAAAATGAGTTTTTGCCATTAGTTTTGATTTAAAAATGCCACTAATTAGCTTTTATTTGTTTTTTTAAATGAAGCGAAATTTTCTGCATAATATTATTGGTGGAAGTTTATCGCAGTAGCTAATGGGACCCTGCTAAAGTTGACAGAGTTGAAGTTTCACTATTTTATAGTGAAGAATTGAATTATATTTTAACAATATAATTTATTATTATTATTATTTAATTTTTTTTTTTTTTTTTTTTTGTACGGTTTCTCTTTTGATTGCTGCAACAAAAACTATAAAATGTAAAAAGGGATTTTTTTTTTTTATTTTTTCATTTTGAATATTGTAACAAAAAAAGTGTAATTTTTTTTTAAAAAATGTAACAAATAAAATTTAATCAAACCAAAATCGAATAAAATAAATAAAATAAAATCGTATTTTTTTTTTCAAACGAAGTGATGTATTTGAAATTTCAATAAACGGAACAGCAATTAATAAAGATATTTCCTGACAATAGTCGCGGGATTAAAGACCGAAAGTGCTAAGAAATTTAAATAAAATGTATATTTTAAACTTGTAACATCAAAATTATTTTTTTCCCCTTTTAATGAAAACGGTGAACTATTGAAAGTTCGTATTGTATATTTTGCGATTTAAAATTGAATATTTATAGATACAGCAGATAAAAAAAATAGGTGGTTAAGGATCAAATTAGATTTTAACAATATAGCTTTTTACTTTTTTGCAGGAACACTCTTCTGATTGCTATGATACAAATAATAAAATGTAAAAAGGGATATTTTAATTTTCTTTTTGAATGTAAAAAAAAGGTAAACTTGTAGGAAATATATTTAATAAAACTACTATTATTTTAAAAAGTAGAATAAAATTCCAAGATGGTTAAGGTTTTACATGATTCATATCGATATTTTCATGAAAGAAAATTTACTTTTTTTAAGATATTGATTAATTCAAAAACGGATAGAAAATTTTATAATTATGTGGAAAATGGCCCACTTCCCCTCTTTACTTGTAAAAGTAAAAAAAAAAAAAAAAAAAAAAAAAAAAAAAAATGAATCAATGCTCTTAGGTGTTAAGGATTTCATTGGAAATGAAAGACAATTTACACACTTTTGAATTCTAAATCTAAACATTTCTTACTAAAATATTTAAGTGATTTCTAACAATCTGTAACAGAAAATGATATAGATGAAACCAAAAACTCGTTACCTTCAAAAAACAAGGAAAAACAATCAGGGCTATAGGTGTATCAGCTACCTTTATCCGTGGTCAATACCATTTCGCTTTCCCGCCCTCTCCTTACACCTTACCCCACCTTTCCAACTCTATACTTTTTGTGACGTAATACGGTCGATGAAAAAGCGCCGACGTCCAATACACGTGACTGGTGACGTAGAGGCCCCTTGCACGTGTTGCCTGCATTGGTAGCATTTAGCACGTGCCATTGTTTAATGGATAGAAAAACTTGTAACAAAATATCCCTTCACTTTTGACAACATTAAACTCGCTAAGATTATAGCGTGTACCGAGAATGTAACTTACAACTGTAAGTGCACATGAAATTTCAACGTTTGTTTTGATTTGAGTTAATTTTACCACGTGGGAGACATGCTGGAAATAAGTGAATTGAGTGGAAGACTTTCTAACAAGCTGCCCCTAAATGGAAGTGCCTACATTTACTACCAGCACAGCAACTCTCTGCAAACTTTCCTGCCAATACTATTTTAAATAGATTATACAGAGTTTTGGATTCAGTTTTCTGTACGACGAATTTATTAGAAATAAGGTTTAAGATTTTTCCTTTTCATGTAAGAAAGCTAAAGTACACAGAAGAACAGATAAGAGGCAAGGCTAGAGACTTGCAACAACTCCCGAACAAAAGCAAACAAATATGTATGAAACTAGCCGGAAAGAAATGATAATGTTAAACCATTGTCAACTTTGTTCACAAATTTCTCGTTTGCATTTCAATATTTTTAAAGGTCTTTCTATCTCTCTTTTACATAAGATACTTGAAGTCAATTTTTAACCGGATATCGTTGTACTTTTTTGATTTTGGATTCAGTTCTTTTTTTGGTAACACTTTCAGTTAAGAGGCCGGTTTCGAAACTAAAATTATCCGGAGGGGGCAGGGTCACTGCAACCGCAGTCCAAAAAGTAAAAACATACATATCCTACATCGACTTCAGGTATCCTACGCAAAAAATATCATTTAAAAATACTGAAAGGGAAATAAAATGATTTTAACCCTTTACGGCGCAGGACAAATTGATTGCTTAAATGTTGAAATTAATGACTGACACCGGAATTTGAAAACAACTTTATTTGTAAATAAGAAAACGCTATATTTCACGCATTCAATAAACCGTAATTTTTTAAAACCAAATTCCGGTGCCAATGTGGCGTTTGGGAATTAAAATTAAGTGGTATATCTATGGAACCACCGCGCCGCAAAGGGTTAAGGAACGTCGCATAGGTTAAACATTAACTTGCAAATTCCTTAACACATCTAATGTAGACTCTTAAATTTAAATCTGTAATAATACTGATTTCTATATCATTCTATAACTGATATATAATTATGCTGATTCCTACAGAACAGAAGAGGATGAAAAATCTTGCTTCTATCTTTATAATGAGGAATAAGTTCAATATTACTCAACCCTTAGCGGCGCAGGACAAATTGGTTGCTTAAGTGTTGAAATTAATGACTGACACTGGAATTTGAAAACAACTTTATTTATAAATATAAAAACGCTATATTTCATGCATTCAATAAACCGTAGTTTTTTAAAACAAAATTCCGATGCCAATGTGGCGTTTGGGAATTAAAATTAGCTGGTATATCTATGAAACCACCGCGCCGCAAAGGGTTAAAACTGCTAGTCACCCAATTTCCAAATTCCCTTGGTAATGTTAAATCTATGGACATTTGAGGCATTCTTATATTCAAAATACCTCCCCAGGAAATTAATATTTTTAACTTCTTTTTTCAGTGTTCTCTTCTTAAAAGATGTCTTCTTTTTTTTTTTTTTTTTTTTCCTCAGTTTTCAAAATATTTCTAAAATTTATGCTTAATTTAATATTTTATGTTTTAAAAACTGACGAACTGGGAGTAAAGTTTTAACATTTTATTTAAAATTAAGCGTAGATTTTAGAAATATTTTTTGAAAAATAAGAAGAGAAGAGACATCTTTTAAAAAGAGAGTACTGAAAAAAAGCAGTTAAAAATATTAATTTCCTTAGGAGAGATTTTGAATAAAAGAACGCATCAAACGTCCATAGATTTAACATTACTGAGAAGAATTCGAATGCTGAGTGAATAGCAGCCTTAAGAAGCAAGCTGGTGTTTCAAGAGTATAAAAAAGAATACAAAAGATCAAACCATCTAAACCTATTCTTTTGATACATAGTTCCTATATGGTAGCCATTCTGAAAAATTACACTATCCCGTCAAAGTAAACTTTGTTTCATTGGATGAAGTAAGTATTCAGACTCTATGTATTACTGAAATTGTCACGATACTTTTATAATACATACAGCAACAGTAACAGTACACTGTATAATAATAATAATAATAATAATAATAATAATAATAAATAAATAACTAAATAAAATTGCGGAAATTGTACTGAAAATCGGGACTCCAGTGAAAACAAGACGAATTTTAACGTTTCAAAACAGTGGTGCCAATAGAGAAATCTGTATTTAAAAAAAAAAAAAAAAAAAAAAAAGAGCCCACTGGCAACATTGTCTTTGTCCCTTCTGTGACTTTTTTTTCTACTTTCGTCTGAAAATTTGGTACAAAATGTTCATGGCAGTATCTTTTGAAAGATCCACTGTGGTTACAAAATAACTGGAAACGTCTTGAACATCGGTCAGTTTAATGCGTTTCCGAATAAAAATAAATCAAAACTTATGTCATAAAGTTGCATTTTTGGATTTGATAAATGCCTTAAAAATTTATTAATTTTACCAGCTTTAGATGAACTTCAGTTATACACATAATCTGACCGAGAAATGTGACTTAAAATTCGTAAATTATAGTTTTTAATATTTGTTATAAAGTAAGGGGTTCACAACCATAGTAGACCAAGTCTATTTTGAAACACATGAGATAGTCTATACTTAGAAGGAGCATAAAATCTATTTTATCCACTCCCGCAGTAAATCAAGAAAGCAAAAAGTGAAAGCAAGAAAAAAACTGTGTATTTTAGTTTATAACGGTAAGCAGTCATTTTACACAACATAAAACCTCAAAAAAGTTATTATAGAACCAATGAACAACCTCGTTTTACAAGCTATTCATTTTTCACTGCGAAAATTTTCCTCAAACCTGCTATTAATTTAGCAGTAATTTGTGCAACATGTTATTTTTACAATTTGATGGAACATTTGCTTCATGGTACGAAAGTGAATTGATTGAAATTTGGAAGAACTGTAATCCAAATGCAACCCTCATTCTCCCTATTATCGCCACGAAAGTGGAAAATTACTGGTATTCCCTTCATTCTGATGTCGATATGTGTCAGTTTGTGACGAAATGTAACTGATGTTCTTTAATAGTCGCCTTGTGATGCAGAACTAAAATAACGTTCACGGTGATTTCATAATGCAGTAACGAAATGACGATCACCTGAAAGTCACAATGTGAAAAAATATAAAAGGCATCTTTTTATTTTCTTTGTAACTGTAACTCGAACGCTATATTACTATAATAGGAGTTTTAACTGTAGCCATTTGTCCATTGTGACCTCACAGTGACGTCGCATCGGTTGACAGGAACTATTAGTTATGTTTCTTGCGTCTGGATCCGATAGATTTAGGAGGGTCATCGGTCTGTAAAAAAAGTGTCTTCAAGAGAAGTTACGGTGTGGAATGTGTTATTATGCATAATCCAAACTAATCAGTTTTAATTTTCATTTTTTCCTACAGAATTCACACAGCCGTATCTTAGTAAACTAGCTCTTTTAATCTAGCATGAGGTGATTCAAACAGAGTGAAAAAGCTGATGATTCACGTTTCATTAAACGAAATTAAAACTTATTCCAAGAGATTTTCAAGGAACTGCTATAACATTAGTTAAACATTGAATCAAAATAATATTGTCAAAACAATAAAACGACACCAAGGAAAGAATAATTCAATGCTATCTAAAAATTAGACAAAAAATTAAGTCATTTTTATGAAATGTAAGTTTTAGACCGTGAAAAGGAAAATAACTTTTTAACACATTCGAACATGGTTGAAAAGTGTTTAAGAATTCGGTTTGTCTGTGCTCTAGCTCTTGTAAATATAGTCAGATTGTCATGAAATGACCATATTTTACTGGGGACTACTATGGCTGTTAGATATCGAAAATGAAGTGTTTAGCACTTACAACACACTTACAGGGATAATTGAAAGAATTTCGTTACAATACGGTCTGTTGGAAATAATCGTTTGTGGTATATTTTTAAATATATTCTTTAATTTATATGTATATATATGTGTGTGTATGTGTATGTATTCTCTTCAGTTCTAATGCATCCTATAAGATACACATATTTACAAAAATTTTTCAAATATATAAAAAGTGATTAAATAAAAGAACATTGTGTAAATGGAGCTCAAGAGATAGAAGAACTAAACAAAATAGCAATCTATATCTTATAGCGCTTTTTAGCTAGCTTCGTGTTATATAAAAATAGCTTGTACAAAAAATGTACGAAATGTACAAAAATGAAAACGTAAATAATTTTACGCTGCGCTGAGGTACCATTTCTAGAGTCCATTAGTAGTAAAAATCATTAAATATATATTTATTTTCTGTTTTTCATTGATTGTGCAGTGCAAACAAATTAAAGAAAAGAAAAAAAAAACTTAACAAATTGTCAAAAACTGTACTTAGTGAGTCCCCATGTATAGTATAATCAAATATTTGCAAAAAATAAGTTTTAATTGTTTTTCGCTTTTCAATCTGTTTTCAGTTTGTTAATACAAATTCATAACTGAAATAATAATAATAATAATAATAATAATAATAATAATAATAATAATAATAATAATAATAATAATAAACTCTGTGTCTGAAGAGTATATACATATACATATAGTGTACATATAATTTGTCGTTCATTTACAGAAACACACAAAAAAAATTGGCGACAGAAGAAAATTAACAGTATAATTGGGATATTCAAGCAATAATTGGTGCAATTGGAAGTGCATTTTAACTTGTTGAACGTGTTTTTAAATTTAACTATTATTATTATTTTTAATTACTACTTGGTGTGCACAACTTGTATAGATCATATACAGGGCTGTACAAAATTTCTTAAGTATATTTCCGTAATTTCTGAATTAAAGCTTTCATATGTTCATGGTTATTTTCGTAGTATATTAAAAAATTCCATTCTGATGGCATGGAAACTAAACACCTTTTAAATAATGTTTTGTATAAAAATAAATGTTTGAATTAAATGAGTATTTCCCTTGAAAAACGTAAGTGATTTATTTTAACTAATAAAATTATTTTAGCTGTCAGACGAAATTTTTTACACTAAAAAATATTGTGACAAAAGTAATAACAGAATGCTATTGATTCTTTTCAAAAGGATACAAGATGGTTATAATTCTTATGGCTGTTCTCAAATCGGAAGGGGAAATTTTATGACATTAGTTTTAATTCATTTTTATTCGGAAACGCATGGGAAACTGGTAGATGCATAATTGTCGACCTCCGGATTTGTTTTCATATACCAATAAATTCTTACAAAAATGTTCGTTTTATTTAATTACTTAAGTTGTGCGGTTATATAAAACAAGTAAGTATGCATAAAATATTGATATTAAACAAATTGGGAGATTGGCAACTATGTAGATGTTGTTATTTAGAAACTATGTGATCAAAAACATTTCCTTTTATTTTTTTTTAACACGATAGGTAATTCATTTATATTTATCAAAAAATGGAAAATTCATTTCGATTCCAAATCGTATTTTATCGTCAAAATTGCCAATTTCATACCGGTACGTTTAAAAATAAGTTTGTCACTGTGTCAAAAAGTTTCGCTCTTGTTAAGCAGCGACCTTGTGAGCAAGCAGCCTTAAGTACTTCGATATTTTTTATAAATAGCTAACATTGGATATTCCATAACTTTTTTTTTTCTTTATCAGGAAGTTATTTATGAGTCATATTTTCGTTTTTCTGTTTTATATCGATATGTCATTACATAGATTCTGTTAAGTTTTCCTGTTAATGATGGATTTTTAATTCCTAAACAAATAATTTTTTTTTTTTTTTTTTTTTTTTACAGTTTTGTCAATATTATGACTTATTTATCATAAATCATTTCTAAAAAGCACAGATTTTAGTAAAAAGCTAGTGAGGCATTTATCCTTTTATGCGCTGACTGTATTTATAAGTAACATTGACGAGAATCTAATATAAAATTTATTTACTCTGTCTGTTAATAAAAGCGTATTTTTGTTTACACACAAAATACTCTGATTCAAGTAATTTAAACAACGTACAGAAACAGTTGAAGCTAAATGCTTTCGAAAAAGATTATTTTCTTAACCATTTACCATAAGTGTTAGTTAATCGTGAAAAAAAAAAAAAAAAAAAAAAAAAAAAAAAACATTTATGCGAAACATTTCCAATATTAAAAGCCTCTCCATTTGCAGAGAGATTATTTTAGAGAGATATTAGATTTAAATACATTGCTTTTTTAAAAATCGTAATATTTACATAAGAGTATTTTTGATTAATTAATAAGATTATTTCTCTAAATATTTTACAAAAAAGTTATCACTGCCGATTGATCTAATTAGTTTTGAAGTTTATTAGTAGTGAAACAATATAGCTAAATGTCACATTATTATTACTATTTAAAAATTCTGTATATCTTTAGCTATCAAAGACGATAATTATTGAGGTGAAGCACTTTCTAGATAAATAATTCCGCGGATAAAAGTTTAATGGGTTAAGTATTTCATAAAATACTCTAAAAAGTCAAGCAAATTTCTTTAACCACTTAACTGATTCTTTTTTTAGATACAATAAATTGAAAATATGTGTTACCAACACCACTTTTTTTAAGCTAAAATATTCGTAATATTTATTGTAAACATTTCTGCAACTGAATAGTGTGAAAATGTATTTAAAAAAATTAGTGGTTCAAAAAGCTTTAAGTGATAAATCAACCAAATTTTTCTTGCCCGTACGACGTACGGGCTAAACGTTCTACATTCAGAACTGAGCCAGAAAGCTAATTTACCATTTCTTCCTTTTTAAAGTAATTGTATCTTCCTAAAAAATAATTATAAGTTTAAAAAAAAAAACCTTGAATAAGTATATGAGACGATTTTTTCCAAATATCTGATATGATTTTGCATGAAAATCTAAATCACCTGTTTTATTGCATTTGCCTTATATTACATTTTGTATCAAATACATCGAGTTCCAATGTCTAGCAAATATTTACAGAAGTAAAAATATCCGCTATTCGAAATATATTTATGCTAACATCCATTTATTTGTTTTAGTCAAATATAACCTAATTTACTTTTTACTTCAGTTCAGAAAAATAGCTGGACGGTTTTCATATAATTTATCAAGTTAAAATGCTATGTTTTATGAACTCAATGTACGGAAGCAATATATTACCTTATTTACGCTCACTGTCTAAGTCTTTGCATATTCTTCACACTCTATATTTGAAAGGGAAGGATTAAGGCGGGTTTTTTATCCAAATAATGATGTAAAAAAAATATGTTCCGTGTACGTATTAAAAGTGTTACTTAAATGAATATTAGTATTTTAGTAGATTAATACCTAAATAGAGGGATTTGCAATATTGTTAAGCCGAGCAAAGTTAAATATTGTATATATTTAAAAAAAAAATTATCTCTCTCTCTCTCTCTTTTTTTTTTCTTTGCATGTTTATCTGAATCTTTCAATATGAACACAATGATGCAAAAATTTTAACTTTAAATATGATATTAAGAACATCACGAAGTACAATACGACGAAAAATAAAATACTGCGACACTGCGCTCTTAATTTGTTCATTAGAAACATCAATTATCGTTGTTTGTTTTATTATGGTTCAAGTAGAGTTGAAGTGCTTTCCTTTTATAATTCTTGTTAAATTAAACTATTAAAGTGTATTAGTAATGAAGTGTATAGAAAATTTTTAAGTAGATATTGTAATGTCACTTAAGAAATACTTACCTTAGTGATACTCGTTATGTATAAAAAAAATAAATAAGAAATTTTGTGGTTGCTGTTTGAAAAAAGTCAAGTCAGAAAAAAGCAAATTTTATACATATATGCAAAGTCCTTGCATTATTCAGCATATGATTAAAATATTGAATTTATAATTGGCATACATTTTTAACCGTTTCCGGCACTCCGATCCCTTAGTCCGGGATACCTAAGTTTAATTCCAAATTTGCAAACTGCACCAGTAATATTTTATAAAACTTTGCTTTTAGAATGAAAGCTTAAGTTAAGGGATTCTTAATTTCTAAAAAAGTCGTATGTAAATTCCGGTGACAGTCGATAACTTCTTATTTTACTAACAGAACTTGACCGTGCCGGAAAGGGTTAACAAATCTTCGAAGTTTTTTCAATTATAATTGCGACATCCAGCTTATGTATATCTTGGATAAAATATAACAACTGTTGTTCTCCACTTGCTTTTTCTTGATTTTGCAACATCTTGTTTAAAACAAAATGCTGCAATTTTCACATAAAAAAATTGTATTTTTACGAGAAAATAAGCTGTTTTAAAGAAAAACAGTCTTTTTCTGTAAAAAAGATTGGATTTCATAACAGTTACCGTAAATATGTATGTTTTTTACTTAAAAAAATGTTTTAATGAAAGATTTGAAGTATTTTTGTGTACATTAAATGGTTTTTTACTGACGTCAAAATTGACAGTTTTTCCTGTCAATTTGAGAGATTTTTTTATTTTATAGTGACATGTTGTAAAGTATTGTTCGCACGAAGTAAGTATTAGGATACTTGGAGCACTAAAAACGAAATTTTATAATACTGAATATGATAATTTTATCATAGATTTTAACACCTCCAACTGATAAGAAAACGACGAAAATGATAAAGAAAAGTCTGAAAAATCCATATTTTATGTTGTTTAAACTTTTTCCTGAACATACAGACAAAATTATACAAATGTGTGGAAACGTCAATTTCCTATGTGTGTATTTTTTATATCTCAAATTATAATTCTGATTTAAAATAAAATATTTTAAACAAATTTTTTGTTTCCTTATTTACAATGACATTACTTTACACAAAAACTTGCCTTAGTTATTTTTATCTTTTCGGTAAAAAACAAATATTTACGTAATGTTTGCATGAAGAATAAGAAACAATTTTAGTTAATAAAATACGATTCTGAATTAATCTAATCACATTATGATTTCGTACATCGAGAGGAGAACATTCGCTATTTTGTGGTTTTCCCCTGCTGATTCTTTTCTATTCAGCGTCTCAGGTGACTTTTCAACTACAACTTGAAACAATTATATTAACCTATTGAAAATGAATAAGCTTTCCCAGTTTAAGAGTGAACTTAATTTATTTTATCATTGTTCAGACACCCATTTTAATGCTAAAAACAGGAAAGTTTCATTGACTACTTTAGATTTATAACAATTTGTTTCGTAAAAATAATATTTGTAATACGATCTTCAGGTCTCCCAAATGGTCCGCGAACTGAACATCACTATTTTTAACAGAAAATTTCATAATACGTTTGCGCTAGAATCAACTTCCAAAAGCGGTTTCTTGACAATTTCCAAGAAAAATCTAAAAAGAAAATTTCTCTAAGAAAATTCTGATGTTCAGTTGGCGGACCATTTGGGAGCCCTGGATCTTTAATGTTGTAAATAATGGGTAAATACAGGGATTGTAGTCTTCAGGTAATTTTTCAGGGTGATATCAGTATTTTTTTTAGAAAATAAATGTAGGTTAAAAGGGTGAAATTTCGTCTAATTTGAAAAGAGATTTTTTATGAGGAAATACTGGTACTGCAGAATTTTCTGGTTTTGAAATTTGAGTTTTTATTTTAGGACAAATGATTCTTCCGAATGCGTTTCTCAAAATCGACACAAGTAAGGAAAACATCCCACTCATGTGATAACAAGAAAAACTTAATTCTGAATAAAAATTATTAAATATATTAATTTTTTTTAATTAAAAATTTTTAATTATTTCATTGAACTTAAAGTCTATACAATAAAGATAAGTACTTATGGCGCCATCTCTAGAGAGTCATCTCATACATATCTGAGGTCGAGCTCTTGCCGTTAAGCGTGGTTTCAATTGAAAAACTTCGTTATGGCCGATATGCATGGTCTGAAGAGCGTTCATCTTCAACGAAACACTTGGACACGAAATATAACATAGCTGAACGGTCCACACAAAATGCATTGTGCGGGTGATACCGGAAATAGATGCTCAGAAAAGGTCATGGGAGGGTAACTTTTTAAGGCAGCTAAAACTCTTGTTCAGTAAACTTGGGGCACAACCATGTTTTTTCTATGCATATTTAATAACGAAAGAGTAGTTATCTAAAAGGAAACGATGATTCTTATTTGGATGCTAAAATTTTGTTTCTGAAAATTTTTGTATTAAACAATAGGTAAAAAAAATAAATATAATGAAAAGAGATAAGAGTAGACGACCCATTTTGGTTCTTGGAAGGATTTTTTTTATTAGGTATTTTGAGCTTTCATGGGCTCAACCATGAAGGGAGAGGGGCTGGAGGGGTCGTTGCTCGTCCTTGGTTATTGAAATTTAATGAACTAATTTTTCTTTTGTTTTAATGAATTTGAGAAAAAAGGCAATATTTATTTTTCCAAGATATTTAAAAGCTTAACCCTTTATCTACTGACGGTACTTATAAGTACCATTCACTTTAAACTTTCATACCGTTGTGAATATTATTAATATACTAATGACACTTAAAAAAAACATACTTTTAAGTGGAAATTTTCAAGATACATGGCAATAGTAATTCTAGGTTCGTTATTTTATCGAGAAAAGAAGCTACCTTTGAAACAGTCGATGTGTTTTATGCCGACATTTTGAACATATTTTCACGCTTGTATTTTTATTGCTGCAAACATAATAAAGGGCATACGTGTTGGATTTTTTTTTAATGAGTTTATTATGATCTTAGAATCGAATTTAACTAGCTATATTAAGAGAACGGTGTATGTATTTGATGTAACAGGTTGAATTACTTAGCGGTACTTATAAGTACCGCCATTACCGCCAGGGTGGTGGAGAAAACATCTTGTTTATTTTTCGTTTGCATAGTTATCCATAGTTTTTATTTGCTTTATAATATAATTACTAAAATATAGTGCAGTTATGTTTTTCTAGGTATTTCTTTTCTGTTTCATGACTATATTTTATAGGAATTCGAAAAAAGTTATGGCACCGACTCATTTTTGTTATGCTAGAAATTATATATGTAAATTCATATATTTCATATGTGGAGATGCGAGAGAGCATGTGCCTGAAATATAATCGTGTCGCGCAACTAAATGACTGCTAACAAGAACGAAACATACAAAATTTGGTTTTTAAATTAACTTTAAAGTTTTTTAAGTTTAAATTAAAATTTAATTTTAATAATCAATAATTTTTAATTTTCAAATTTGAATTTTTACTCATTTTTCATGTGTAAAATAAAACTATGTCAATTATTTTTTAACTTGCGAGTATATTATTATTGCATTGTTAAGAGTTTAAATTTATTTGAAACATCACATTGGTTTTCTGTTACGAGAATATTTTAGGCATAGAGTACTGACGGTACTGTAAAATATCGCGTCAGATATTTATGCATAATGAATAAAATTTCTCATGGGAGAGAAAAATTTATGCATATCCTTTAATTTTCATTGTAGTGACTGAAGAAAAGAAATTAAAAAAAAGCAGTACATTATAATGCAGTAGATAACGGGTTAAACTAAATCCAATATAATAAAAAATAAGTAAGAGTTGGCAATCACAATACTTTGTTATATCTTATACATGTTAATATTTCCTGAAAAATGCAGTATGGCAGCGCCACCGGTTTGGTGGTTTACGCCAAAATCTAGTCAGCAACAACTTATATCAACTTCTAACTGATTTTGATGCATATCGCTCAAGAGGTGACGCTACTATGTTGCATTATTCATAATACCTACAATAGCCCTATCTCAAGAACTAATGTGCGGATTTTCATAAAACTGTAGATTCAGTCAGTACTTGATATAAATTAGTGCTTATTACGTTTTGGTGCAAATCACTCAATAGGTGGCACTACTGTGCTGCATTATTCATGATTATTGCCATAGCACCATCTCAAGAACTAATGCATGAATTTTCATCTAACTCCAGATTCAGTTAGTATCTGATATAGATTAGAGTTGCTTAGTTTTTGATGTAAATCGTCTCACAGGTGGTGCTGCTGTACTGAATTTTCCATAATTTCACAATAGCTGTATCTCAAGAATTAATGGATGGATTTTCATCAAACTTTAGATTCTGTTAGTACCTGATAAAAATTGATTCTGATTCGTTTTTGGTGTGCATCAGCCAAAAGGTGGCCCTGTTATGGAGAATTTTTAAAGATTTCCAGACTAGCTCTGTCTCAGAAGCTATTGCACTTAATTTCATCAAACTTCAGATTCAGTTAGAAGTTGACATAAGTTGTTTCTGACTAGATTTTGGTGTAAATTACCTAACCTGTGACACTGCTATGCTGCATTTTTCAGGAAATATTAACATGCATGAGATGAAAAAAATATGCATAGAAGAAAGTTTTGGGATTGCCACATCTGACTAGTTACAGAATATATTAAAAATGTATTAGATTAATTTATAACACGATTATTTAACCCTTTGCGGGGCGCTGGTTCCATAGATATACCACTTAATTTTAATTCCAAATGCCACATTGGCACCAGAATTTTGTTAAAGAAAATTACGGTTTATTGAATGCGTGAAGTATAGCGTTTTCTTATTTATAAATAAAGTTGTTTTCGAATTCCAGAGTCAGTCATTTATTTCAATACTTAAGCAATGAATTTTCCCTGCCCCGCAAAGGGTTAATTTATAAATTAATCTAATATAAATTTGTATGCACCGTTTTCTGCAGTTCCATATATTAACCTTCGATTTATTCTGTTGAGCTGATCCAAAGTATCAGACAAGATTATGAGATCGTTATGGTTGGTTGGGTGAAGTAGTCCCCTAGTGATGGTTCGTTCGAGATGGCTCATTTGGAAGAGCATTGCGGCTTCAGCTAATACATCCCTGGTTCGGACTTTTTCAGCCACTTGGAAATTTTACATCGGTTATATTAAAAATGGTTTAAGGATTTCTTTAAAAATATATACATATTTATTTAACCTTTTGAGGTCTGATGGTTGAATTTTCTACCATTTAATTTTGATTCCGAAATGTCACAGTGGCACTGGAATATTAAAGCAGATTTATTTTAAAAAGGTTTAATGAATTTTTTCGTGTACATCGAAAACCGATTTTTTTTTTTTTTTTGTGTAAAACACTGGTGCCACTGTGACATTTGGAATTTTGAAGAAATTTACACAGCGGAGCTCAAACGGTTAAGGTAGATTGATGAACAGTGAAGTTTTTATAATTTTTATATACTGAGCTGTATACCTAGAAGATATATCTAAATTCCTCGATTAGTATTTTCATTTATTTCACTTGTGATAAGTACATTTTTCAATCAATAATTTTCCCTTTTTTCTGAAATTCTTTTTACATAAATTAAATTTTATTGTAAAAAATATTTCTTTCGAAATTTTTTTCAACTGCTGTTATGAGGCTTTCGTTATATTTCGTTGCAATAAAATTATCTGTCATTATTTCCAAAATGTAATAGCATATCGCTACTCTTATTTCGTATCATTAAAAAAAAAAAAAAAAAAAAAAAAAAAAAAAAAAAAAAAAAAAAAAAAAAATGATGTGGGGGTTTGATGGCAGAGAACTTGTCTTTTATTTGATTAAAAATTTTAAAGATATCAGAATATTTCAAGAATACTTTGGCTGAATATTTTTATTA
Organism: Maratus speculifer; assembly: GCA_964019185.1. NCBI lineage: Eukaryota > Metazoa > Arthropoda > Arachnida > Araneae > Salticidae > Maratus > Maratus speculifer. The sequence continues at coordinate 307,788,589 of OZ025293.1, read as the reverse complement.
CAACAACTAAAAGCAGTTCTCTTAGCAAATGTAAATGTTACCAAATGAATAAAATTTTTAATGCAATCCCAAAAAGCTGCCAATATAAATACAAATCATCCATAGGCATGTTAAACAAGGAAAAGAGTCTTTTGAAAAGAGCCAAATTCATGAATATAGAGTCTGTTATGTTTGTGGTTTACACTAAATTTGCGTAGCAAACGTGGTTCAGAAAATTGTCTACATACTTTAAAAAAATATTCATGAATTGAAGGTTTTATCAGTTGCTTTTCTTTTCAATACACAAAAATTTCTTCTTTTATTTATCCATTTCCTCTCACCCCTTCCCCCCCCAACCCACCCTCCCTCCCCCTTCGAATCTAATGTAAAAATTACCTGAAATCCTTCAATTTGAAGCTGCATTATCGCCAAATCACAGAAGTGCTCCAACAACTGCTACCTGTTACGTCAGGGACGAAAGCGCTGCGCTAAACGATGGCTCATTTTAATCACTAAATTTTAATAATATTCTTTGTTTTATTAAATATAAGAAATCGTGTTATTGAATAGGGCGAAAAGTACGATTAAAATTTTGTGGTACTGATAGGTACTTTTTGGCACAGTGTTCGCATCCCTGCTGTTACGTTCACGTATATTTCAAACGAAATTTTATGTAAGCTATCCCCCCCCCCCTAAAAAAAAGAAAGAAAAATTCGCGAACCGAACTTCCAAATTCCACGAAATTCCTCAGTTAAAACATGAGTATTTCTTTAATTACCAGAAAAAACTCTTTCAATCACAAAATTGTTCCAGCCTCCGACAGCTACTACCTGTTACGTCCACGTATATTTGAAACGAAATTTTATGTAAGCTATTTTTTCTCAATAAAAGAAAAGAAAAGAAAAGAAAAGAAAGAAAGAAAAAGAAAGAAAAGTTCACGAATTGAACTTCCTAATTCCACGAAATTACTCAGTGAAAAAATGAGCATTTCTTTAATTAACAGAAAAAACTCTTCCAATCACAAAATTGTTTCAGCAACTTGTTGCTGTGATGATTTATTTATTTATTTATTTTTCTGAGTGTAGCAACATTTACACTTGTGAACATCAATATGGTATGTTTTCCGTAAAAATGTTATTACATAAACGAAGTTTTTCCCCACAAGAAATCTTTCAATTAAGCAGGTCTCCCGAATGGTCCGCGAACTGAACATCACTATTTTTTAACAGAAAATTTCATAATACGTTTGCGCTAGAATCAACTTCCAAAAGCGGTTTCTTGACAATTTCCAAGAAAAATCTAAAAAGAAAATTTCTCTAAGAAAATTCTGATGTTCAGTTGGCGGACCATTTGGGAGCCCTGAATTAAGTGACAAGACTGTTTCATGAGAAGTTAGTGAATAGTGTGCGCTATTCGACACATTTAGCCAAATAATGTAGTGATATGGTAGTGATCATGTTATTATTTGACATGCTGAAACGAGTCTTCGTGAACACGATTAAGCATGTACCTGTGCTTCCAAAAATTGAAGGATTGCAATTTGATTATTTTTGTAATTTCGGAAAAGCAATATGTTTTGGAATCTCCTTGAAATATTTTCAAAATTTCACCAACGTTTTATTTTGGACATCCAGTATACTTCAGTAAATCTAACAAAAAATATTCATGAACCTGTCCCTAATAAAATGTGTTAGAAGACCTTGTATGACTTTTTATAGCTATTTAAAAAAAAAAAAAAAACATTTTTCGTTTAGAAAACGTGTTTCATAATAGTTTTAAGTTAACCCATTCGTGCCCAGCATCTTTTGCGTAAATTTTATTTGTCTGGCACCACTATTTTTAGAAGATTTAAGTTTAGTTGATTAATCACGAAAATGCATCATTTAAATAAAATAATTATTGCTTTTCTTTTTTACCGGTGTCAAAAACAGTGCCAAATGCACCTTTTAATGCGTCCCTAAAAAGGGACGCTAGGCACTAATGGGTTAATTAGATTAACTTATTCCTAATATTAACCCTCCGGACTCCGGTGCCTCTTACACAAGTTTTATTCGATTAGCACCCCTTTTTTAAAAGAACTTTTCTTGAAGTAGACAATTTCAAAAATTCTCTGATTAAATAAGGAAAATTTCATTTTCCTTTATTACTGGTGCCAAAAACAAATTTTGGAAGGAAAGATGATATCTCCGCAGCGGAGACAACGGAGTGCCAAAGGTTAAGCACGTAACAGAGCTAATATGCTTCAAAGAATTCCAAGCACCTTTTCCCAGAATTTTCGGAAAATAATATTTGATTTATTTAATGGGGAAAAAATTCTGTCTTCATATGTAGCGACCAGCACTTTACAAAATTTCTGGTACTAAAACACTTAAAATTCCCTGAATCCCCTGACGCGTTCGAACCTTGTGTAACCTTAGTGTTACGCGTTAAATTACGAGAGTTCTGTGAAAGCTTTGAGATTTTTTTTGGAGTAAACTTTTTAAAATGATACCACAAAAATCGAAAACTGTGTTGATCATATCCAATCACTTTTGCGACTCACGAAGTACTGGGCTAAGCATCCCTAATGAGGGGCCATTATCTCTCTTTCAGCCAATTTAATGCAGTACTGGAAAAACTGCTTCAGTGATCGATAGATATATTTTGCTTAGCTATATGAGCGGCCGTTGAGCTTCTCAGTCGAGAAGAGAAGCTGTAAAAACATTCTTATTAAATTAATTTTAAAACATGTTCGACATTTATCTGTTTCTTTTCGTATTATTTGACGTCTTAAAAGAAATCTTGGATTATTATATATACTCCACAGAATTACGTTTCAATTTTCGGGACGAGCTATTTCTATAACGCGCTACATAATCATCACTACAGTACATTACACATAGTTACTAAAGTTATGATGAATCGTAGGTCACAGAAACTATTATCATTTTAAATGTTATTGGTACATGTTTAAACATTTGTGAATGAAAATGGTTAATTATTTATTAAAATTCAAGTTCAGAGTTCCATTACATGGAAAACTAAGCTTGATTCCCAAATGCCACAATAACACCAGGATTCTGGTGTAAATATTTTCGGTTTACTATTTATGGAAAAAAGGCCTTTTTCTTAATTTGAAATAAATTTGTGCGTATGTTCTGGTGTCAATCTGTCATTACAACCTTTTTGCAATATACGTACTTTGCGACGTAAAGGGACAACCCCTTGGGGACAAGCGACACGTGCAGCAAAAAGGCTTAAGAATCCGTGTTTATCCCCTCCAGCAAAATTTTACTACAAAATTTGCCTTATTTAATTGGAGCATTTTCTCGATTTAATAAAGCACAAATTTCTGTTTTTAGCAACCGGTGACAAAACATTAAAAATTTCGTAAAAGGCTCCCGTCGCGAAGGGGGTTAAGGGAATTTTTAAGAACAATGTCCATGCTAAATGAAAACCCTCTAATTTTAAAATTGTTAAAAACATTTATTTGCTGTTAGACAAAGCCCTTTAATGTCAAGTAAAATATCATTTATGCTATGTTAAACAGGCCACTTAATCTGTAAATACTGGCATTTTTTACTAGAATTAGTGTAAAAGTTTAAGCGATTACTATAAGATTAAACCCAAACAACAGAGAAACTTAGTTAATTGGAATTTCAATGTACAGCTATAAAAATTAAGTTTGCAGCTAAAATGTTTATAATGATTATTAGGATAAAAAGGAATAATACAAACAACTCAGAAATGGTGGTTTTGTGATTAAAATAACTTTTAACTTTTAAAGAATTTTTTTTTGTTTAAATCAATAAATACCGTAATTTTGGCCCTATACGCCGCAACTCAGATAACTCGATTTCGTAACACAATTTATTTTAAATACAATAAGACTGACTTCCGATTAGCACTTATTTGATTTCTTTTTTAAGCAAAAAATTTCCGGTTTGATAAAGACTTAACCAAGCCTTGGCGTATAAGCCAGAAATTACTGTAATATGAATGGCTCGGTGTAAAACATGATACTGGACACTTGATTTTTTTTTCTCATTTTCATACATTTTTTTTAACTACATCATGGCGTAATTTATAAAGAACAAGGTTTAATGTTTTTTAATATATCCACCTTAATCAACAATAAATTTCAGATGAGTGCAAAAGTGTTATTGTTGTTAAAATTCAGCAGCCCAATAATTAAGGAAGTTTTCTACATTCCACTGCTGATACATATTAGGATTTTGGAGGATTTTTTGATCAATATAAATAAAATACGTTATTAAAGATATTATTGAAGATTTTTGCAACAATTACCTGTGTTTCGGTTTTGTATTTTTTGGGAGAAAAAAAAAAAAAACATTTTTTGTTATTTAAATAATTTTGTGAAATTGAGCCTGAGCCAGGCACATATTTATAATGTCTCTCTCTAGCAGATCTATAACCAAGGGATAAAATAAATAAAAATAAATAAAATTATTTTTATAATCTGTTGGTTTAGAGTTATGGTTGGAAACCACAAAAATAATAATTAATTTTATCATTTATTTGATCAAAATGACATATACTTCAAAATGGGTACTGGGAATCGATATTTTTATTTTGATATTTAAGAAGGTTAGAAAAAAAAGATTAGATCCAATAGTGTTTTCTAATCAAACCATAGCCATATGTATACAGAACAACGTTTAAAAATTTCATTCAAAAAGGCCAAATATTTTTTTGAACCCGTGGAGCAATGAAAAAGAAAATGAGTTTTTCAAGAAAAGTTTTATTTTAAATTCCCCCCCCCCACCACAAAACAAATTTTTTTAACTTTCAATTACTCCGTGATTCCGGGTTCATAAAGGACACCTCCCCCCCCCGCCTACCCTGCTCCCCCAATAAAGCCTTTCATTAAGTTTATCCGAAAATTTAGAAAAACCCTTTAAAATTTATCAGGGAATAAAGATCCCCAATACTTTTGGTGATATGTTTTTTAAAAATTTGAAAATTGAATGTCTCAAAGTTTGTATTTAGTTAGTTACCTTGTTTTAAAATCGAAACCTTTGTATATAAAAAGGTATCATCGGTACCATGTCAAAACTATCCAATATGAAAACAGCGTTGCCAGTGGGCTACGTTTTAAAATTCAGATTTCATGATTGATACCGCTTTTTTGAAATAGTAAAAACTGCCTTCTTTAACCTTATTTAATGAAATATTATTTAAGGCGAAAACAAGGGGAAATTTGCCATTTCAGAAAAATGGTGCCAATCAAGAACTCTGAATCTAAAAAAAGTAGCCCTTTGGCGACACTGTTTTCATATTGGATAGTTTGACATAGTACCGACGATACATTAATTTAGAACTGATTTTTCATATAAATTTATGAAAAAACTTTGTATTTATATTTCATTCAAATTTAAAGAAATTGGTAAATTTAAACAGAGATAATACAAAATTCAATGCTTACGCCATATTTTACTCACCTTTCCAACAAATGTATCGTAATTTCCTTTTAATATTTAGATTATTCTTACTTAAAAAAAAAAAAAAAAAAAAAAAAAAAAAAAAAAAAAAAAAAAATGAACAATTTTCTTAAATATGTCAATGTTTGTCAGAAGAAAAGGCAAAAATTTTTAACTGATTTTTTCCCTTTTAAGATGTCTTTGAACATTAAACATCTTAGACATATGTGCCAGTTTTTACGCTTTTTTATAATAATTTTTATCGAGTTGAAAAAAGGGGTAACATAAAAAAAAGTTAAAAAGTTGTCAGCTATCGTTTAGCAGATTAAGCTTTACTTTTAGTCATTATACAGAAAAAATAGTAAAATAGAAAACGAAGTATTTGGATAAAAAAAAGTCAATTTTGATTTATATAAATTAAAATATCCATAAATAAGATTTTATTTATTTCTCTTTATTTTCTCTATGAATTCTATGTATGAAATCATTCGTAAAAGACTCGTATAAAATTTTGGCTCGTATAAAACAAGAAAGAAAAAGTCATGTGTTAAGCATACTTGATGAAACAGTACCGAACGAACGTCAGAAAAGAAATTTAATTAAACAATTTAGTAAACTCATACCACTTTTGATAACCTGATTTCGCCAGTTGTCTACAGATAACTTCTGGAATGAACCGGGTACAAAAACGAACCTAGAACGGAGATGATTTTTTTTTCTTTTTCTTTCTTTTTCTTTTTACCTTTCTTCCTTTATTTTTATTTCTTTATTTATTTTTTCCTTAATTTACGTTAAATTTTCAAGAGACGTACATGGGATAATTAAAACAATACTGATATTAATAAAAATGACAAACATGCAAAAATATAGGTAATTTTTTTTCTATAAAAAAATCCAGTTGTTTCAAACATACATCGTTACAAAATATTTGTTTCAAAATGAAAATAATCGATAAAGCATTTTAATCTCGTCTGTAGGAAAAAAAGTTTGAAAAAATACTGTTAAATTTTAGAGGCGATCTGATTAAAATTGTTAAATTTATGCTGCGAGCGAACGTTTTGGTTTCATCATGTTGATGCAGCTCTAGCGCCGCCATTTTGATTTTTAATCAATAAAACTATTTTAATGATGTTAAGTTTGATATAATGTTTAAATATCTTCAAACTAATTTTCGTTCCAATGTTTTCCCAATAAAATAAAATAACTAGTAGGATATGGCAATTTCAAAGATTTCTTCTGTCTCACACATTTTAATATTTCCTGAAAAATGCACGTAAATGCAGCATATCACCTGTCGGGCGATTTTTTCAAAAAAAAATAGCACCAAATTATATGAAGGATTGACTGAATCTGAAGTTTTCTGAAAATCGATGCATTATTTCTTGAGATATAGCTATTGCGGAAATCCTGGAAAATTCAGCATAGCGGCGCCACTCAATGGGCGATTAATACCAAAATATAAGCAGCACCAGTGTATATTAACCCTTTCAGGGGCGGTGTTTGCAGTCTGCAAACACTTAATATTACTGTTCCAATTGCGAACTGGCACCAGTAAAATTTTAGTACAATTTCGATTTTATAATATACGCGAAAAACAGCTCTTGATTATTTTCAAATAAGTCTGTTCTTAAATTGTGGTGTGAATCAATTATTTGAATAATTTTGGAGCAGAAATACCTTGCCCCTGAAAGAGTTAAGGTCTAACTAAATCTAAAATTTTGTAAAACTCCAAGCTTTAGTTCTTGAGATAGAGCTCCCACAAAATTTTTGTAACAGACTCACAGACACACATTTTCTAAAAACCATCATATCGTGTTCAGGACCTTCTAAAATGTATAAATTTGCCGAAAACCGGAAATTGATAATATTTCCCTTATTTAATACTTTCTTCTTGTTAAGATAGAAGAAAGTAAAAATTAGTGATTCTTTCTTATAATCGTAGGAAAAGATTTTTTTTTTCAGAAAATTAATTTTTGTAGTTCTAAATTACTAGAGTTGTAGATATATTTTTATTAAAAAAAATAACTGTATATTTTCACTAGAAATTTCTGAAGCATCCTAATAAGGCACTATATATACTGGAAACAGCCTAAAGAGCGACTATATATACTGTAAACGTCCTAAACAACTGTGTTCTCCCCTAAAGAGGTAATAAAAATTAATGCTCATGTGGAGAAGGACTACATTCTCGTAGAAATATAAAAGAAAAAAAAAGAAAAAGAAACGAAAAGGAAAGTACATTTAACTTGTACCACAAGAAGAGATCTTAACAAGGCTTTAAAACACTGTTAGAAGAAATCATAGAAATAAGGGACTTAACGTCGAAAATGTTTCTACTCCTGAATTTTACTCATTAAACTCGGCGTATCGGTGACCTAACTCTGCAATTAAAGTGAAGGGAATGGACGAAAGAAACCTTTTAAAAAATTTAAACCCCACCTTTCACGAACTCAGTCGAGGACTTGTTTGGGTGTAAAAAATGCTTTGTTCTTACCCTGGTCATCAATTACGCGATGTCGTTATTCTTCGTATTTGAACTAAGTGTTTCGAACGATATATTTTCACGGATGTTCCTCGTTCTTTCTTTCTCCCGAAAGATATATTTATCACGAAGCATACGGAGAAGAGAGGAACCGAAGTCAGTCAGTAAATACTTTTTCTGCATCCATTAGAGGAAAATGAAAAGACTTTATTTACGTTGATCTGTGTAATGTTCAGTTAAGATAAAAGATAATAGTTCCTTATACACATTGCATATATTTTTCAGAAAAGACCAATTACAGGGCTAGAACATTCCTAAAATTTTGACACTTTGTTATCAGTATTTTAAAACAAAAATATTCATGGAAAGTTCCTATAATAGATACATCAGAATTAGATAATAAATAGTACCGTTTTAAAACTGTGGTAGGAAAACAAGAAAATTTTAGGAATGCTGCGAGCCCTGCAGTTATAAGAGAACTGCAGCTAGGAAGGGTAAAGGATAACAAGCAGGGTCTCCGTAAAGTTATTCTTATATTTTTACAGGGCATGTTAAATTAATAAAATAAAATAACTAAAAAAACTTAACAGTACTAATTTATATCAGGGACTAACTGAATCTGAAGTTTGATGAAAACTCGTGCATTGGTTTTTGAGATAGGGCGATTGCGATAATCATGAATAATGCAGTATATCATCGCCTCTTGTAGAGCGATTTTTACCAAAAAAATTAACACCAAATTATATCAAGGACAAACTAGATCTGAAGTTTTATGAAATTCCATGCATTCGTTCTTGAGATATAGCTATTGAGGAAATCGTGCAAAATGCTGCGTAGCAGTGATTTATACCTATAAGTAACCAGCACTAGTAGTTTAACTAAATCTAAAGTTTTGTGGAGCTCCGTTCATTAGTTCTTGAGATAGATTCCCATAAACATTTGTCACAGACTCACAGAATAACAGGCAGACACACAGACACGCATTTTCTAAAAACCATCAAATCGTATTCAGGACTTTCTAAAATGTATAAATCCATCGAAAACTGGAAGTCAAAAATTTTTCACGTATCCAATATTTTCTTCTTGTAAAGATAGAAGAAATTAAAAATTTGTGATTCTTCAGACATCATAAGTAGTGTTAACCCTTAAAGTCGCAGAAAAAAAGATTTTATTTATTTATTAAACGTGTAAATCCATGGAAAACCGGATTTTGAAAATTTTCATGAATCCAATACTGTTTACTGCGGAGCTTACATCAAATTGCGCAGTACAGTGAAACTTTCAGGAACTGAATTATTACCTGAGTAGTTACCGTAATTTCGGGTGTATAAGCCGCAGATCAAACAATTCTTTTTCAACCCAGAATTTTTTAAGAAACTAATATAACTAGTTAGATCGCCGTAAATATTTGTCTTCAATTACTAAATAAGATTTCTGGGTCCAAAAAGAATTGTTTGAGCCGCGGCTTATACACCCGAAATTACGGTATGTTTTTTGTGCCTTTCAAACATTGGTTACAGAATCAGAAATTTCCTCAAACATTCAAACATCAAATAAAACCACAGAGAATAACTTTCATGGAATTCTTATTTGCACTAGTCTTTTTATTCAGTTTGAGAAATTTATTGATAATGAATATTTTATTCACGCTTTCAAAACTTGCGTATAATCATGTTAACAATGTGTCTAGATTTTAAGTAATAGCAAGTGAAGATATATATTTTCACCTGTTACAAAGCACCTGCGAAAAATCAGAACAAGAATACTTGATTGACTAACTGATTTAAAAAGAACGAAGTCACGCTATTTTCTAAATGTTTCATAAACAGGCAATTATTTACAAGTCTTTGTGGATTGTTTAACATTCAGTTTTTGCAACAATAAGTATTGTACATACCAATTATGCATGGCTACGCAACTAATAAATTAACACGTCGTTACAACGAGAAAAATATTCAGAATAATTCATCTAACGACCGATTTATATGCAAGCAAATGCATCCCATTTTTGAGAGGTAAAATTTTGAATGACTTCTTATCCATATAAATATCAATATTTCCATGTCGATAGGAACTTGGTAGAGTGAAAATTTCCGTTATACGAAATCGAAATATTGTAGCATGAGTGTGAAGCCAAGAAAAGGGGTACAGGGGGGAATGGGCGGTCAAAGTCGGACGTGATATCCGCATTTGCATATATCACGCCAACTCTTTGCCGACTAAAATAGCTCACAGTGACCAACGCCCATCGTGCACGCAACCACTTCAGGGGCATCTCGTGTTACGCAAAAGTGGCGCACAGGGTGCAACTTTTAAAGCCACGAGGAAAATAATGTGAAGCATGACATAAAATTATAGGTTTATGTTAAGTTTAAAACATTAACTAACAAATTTAGTTCGGAAATAACATGTAGCTATTACGAACTATCAGTATTGACACAGTATTAACGTCAATCTGCAAATCATACTATTTACAAAAACATGGGGACACAAGGTGTTCATGCTGGAAGTTATGAACTGAATGTTTTGAGAATTTGTTGCTAGCTATAATTATTGTTGACTGCTTTGCCGACACAACTAAATAATAATAAAAAAAGTCAAAGTGGGATAACAAGTGTGTGAATATTTTTGTGAAGAGAAATCTATGGAGATCAATAAAAAGTAACGTGTAAAACGAATATACAACGCTATAGTTTGGCTTGAAAAATGTAACAACTAATAGGATGAGGAATCCTTTGTGTATATGAGCGATTTTCGTGAAACATCACGTTAAATTTTAGGTTTATGTTAAGTTTAAAAACCTTAAAAAACACATTTGCTTAACTACAACAACATTTAGTATCGGTAATGCTACAGTATTAAAGTCATCAATAAAAGTAACAGCTTACAAACGCATGAGCACAAATACTGTTAATGCTAAAAATTATAAACTGACTGTTTTTGGAATTCGTGGTTAATTTTATCGCTTTTTAATTGTAGTAGCGACAAGATTAAATTAAATAAAAAGTGAAACAGTGATAGTAAGTAATGGAGTTGTAAATATAGAGGAGGAGACATATACTATGCTGTCTAGTAGTTGCGGGTGAATTAACTGAGGAGGTTCTCACAAGATGACGGCTGTTTCTTTTAATAAGATCAACAGTTTATTCCACCAGTTAACTTTAACAGGAAATTTTATATAATTTAAGCGCCTTATTTCTTTCTCAAATCTAATTGAAAATTTCTATTTATTTTTACTGGTGTCAATTTGACCAAGTATTTTAATTTTTTTTATTCACACAAACAGTAGCGTATCTTGGTTGTCACAGTGAGTCGGAACTGCTACCGCCGAAATAAATTCTCACCAGTAAAAATGAATGTCAGTTTTTACTATTATTTTGACTGAAATTTTCCATTAATGAGCTGTTTAAATAAATAGAAAGTTTCTACCTAAATTTACTATTTAAAGTTTTCCGCAATGTTAATGAATCCCTCGAAAATGATTATGGTTGAAACTTCACAATTATAAGGATATGTTAGTGCCTCTTTTTTAATAGCTCCATGCAGTCTTTGAATATCTCTATGAAAAGCAAGCTATAGAGCACGTAACAAAAAATTTGCAAAACTATTCGTAAGCTTCAAAGACTTTTATTTTAATATATATAAAGGAAATTACGAAGGGGAATTTTCAACTGAGGCATATGTATGTTTTAACCCTTTCGTGGTTATAAGCGCGTATACGCGCCCAGAATACCACTTGATCTTAATTGCGAAATGCCATACTGACACCGCAATTTTTAAATGAAAATTTTAATTTTACAAAGAACGTAAAAAAAAAAAAAAAAAAAAAAAAAAAAAAAAATTATCTATTATGAAATAAATTTGTTCTTAAAATCCGGTGTCATTCAATCATTTTAGTATTTTAGAATAGAAGTGCTTTAACCGTCAAAGGGTTAAGTCAAGAGTGTCCAACCTGGCGCCCTTGGGATACTAGAAAATTCTTACATAAATCAAGACCTTATTGAATCGAAGATATTCGGAGATTTAATGAGCCAAAAATCTCTGTAAAATTTTTCTGATGTCTCGCGGCCGCCATGTTGGACACCCCTGACTTAAGTGAACTGAATTTTGGCATGCCTGCAGTTAATAGATACAAATTTATGTATCACATAAAGGGTGCTGCAAAAATTCGAATAATTTTTCGATGTAGATGAGAACTGCTGAAATTGAGTTTTCAGATGTGTTATGCGTTTCCATATTGTTGAATTAGACAAAATATTTTAATTTTTTAACAGGTGCAAATTTGTTACATTAATCTGAATGTGTTGGAAAGTGTTATATAATCTACGCCTGAGGCATAATTTTGTTCTTTCTTGTTTATAAAGTGTATTTGTGGATAACATTAATTTATTTCGCTGCTTTTCAAAATTTTTACTGAAACTGTATTACTCGTGTATCACAGCATAAATTATTTATGTATATCTGGAGTTATTTTGCATTCAATGTACGGTATGTAACAAAATATTGGAAAAACAGGAATTTAATCCACAATCTGCTTAATATACTTAAGCCGGGTGTCGCAGATCATGGTCTTTGCTTCAACTTTGTATAAACAGCTGAGAATTGGGCGACACGAATGGGAAAACTTGTTATCTATCGTATGCAGAATGTCGCATCGTGCTCATATATTTACATTTTGAGAAATGTGGAACATAATCCTTGAGAACAAATGTATGAAATGATTTTTATTGGACGTTGCTGAATAAAGAGTCGAAATATTTTACGAGAAAGTTGTAGCTTTCAAGTATGCAATCGAAAGAGAACATAAATGATATTTATGACTTATTATATAAGTTAAAATAAAAGAAGGATGTTATATAAGGTACACTATTTGGAAAATAGTTATTCATGGAAAAGAAGTCCGCTATTCATGTAATTGTTTATCTGAAAATGAGCTTTGACTTTCATCATGTTTGATTTACATACGAATTCACTCGACAGACAACAATCGCTTATAATTCAATAATTAACTCTATTATATAAAAAAAAAATGGGAATCACTATTCGATACCAAATCGCTTCAATAGTTACGACTGCATGCAGTTTGGAGCATGCACTTTCCATGCTTTTGCGTTTAAAAAATGTGTCAGAAAATTTCGTGTTTTGAGCAGTAAGATATTTTTTTGAGAGCTGTCTTAAGTAGACACTTAGCTTATTTGCAGCTTATAATATAGTACTAAAATTAATAAAATTGGGATTGACTCATCATATGATTGATACGTAAGCTGGTGACCCGGTATGTTGATTATCTAAAATCTCGTTCTTATAGTAAATGTAAGTTAAAACCATATGGAAATAACCGGATATTCGCAATGTAAATCATGGGACACACCCACACACACACACACAAAAAAGAGAACTTAAACGCCTTTGTCGTATTTATATATTTAGTTTCACTTCTCTATTCACAATTATTACTAGCTTTAGTAGTAGTTTTACTTTAAGACATTGACATAGAATGTGTTAAAACATAAAGATAAGCTTAGAACCTCAATAAAGCTAAACCGTGCTATGAAATGTGGTACAATTTGCTGGTAAATTATGCGAATCTAAACTTAACCATATCTAATGTCCATTAGTAGCATTTATGCTATCATTTCTGCTACCGATTTAGTCGATTCTTTCTTTTTTTATTCAGATATTCCTTCTACACCATAGAAATTTTGAATATAAATTTTTGCTTAATTTAATGGCGGACATTTAGATACTAAATAAATTGAAATTTACTATTTATATTTTCTGATTTGAACTGCGAGTCTCTGAATTATTTCTACAAACGCATTCTAGCATTGGCATTAGAGGATTACTACACCCGTATATGGTATTCAGAATTTCTAAATGCATTCAGAATAGTTTACTTATTTTAAACTAAATTGATAATAAAATTAAATCGACAAATTTTGCAGATATTTTTATCTTGTTTGTGTTATTAAAAACTTTCATTTTACTTGGAAAAAAAAAAAAAAAAAAAAAAAAAAAAAAAAAAAAAAATCATCAAAATTGAATTACATTCCAAGCTTTTCCGACGCAGAGCACTTCCATTGCGAAAACGATTCGATGAATGAATGACACCGGAATTTGCGAACAAAGTCATTATTTGACAATAATAAAAAGCTCTAATTCACATAGATAATGAACGGAAAATACTTGTACGAAATTCTGGTGATGGGTGTCATTTGGAAATCAAATTCGATGTTTCACGTAATAGAACCCTGAGCCACAAAAAATTAAATAAATTTAAACATTCAAATTTTAGTGAATACCAGTGTTTCACAGATACATATATATGAATGCATAGATCAGATGCACAAAGATAGGGACGCAGAGATTATAAAAAAATAATAACTTTTTTTTTTTTTTGTCATGCTGTTATCTTTCTTTCTTCCAGTTCAAAAATGACATAAATACAATCCTTTCCAAAAAACATTTATGTATCAAAATAGCATTTATTTATCTAGACATATGCACTTCAACATCATGAAAATGTCACAATTACACTATAAAGAAAAAAAAAATCAGTTAATTATACAGACAAAAGTGTTTATTTTACGCGTTTAATTTAATGAAAATATCTGTATTTTTTCATTAAAACAGCATTTTTCTGTCAAAACTATGGATTATTTTTCGTAAAAATCACAAAATCCACATTTTATTATTTTATTTTATTTTTTATTTTTATTTTTATTTCGTTTTATGGTGCACGTAAAATAAATAATCTTACGGGCAGCGTCGCTGACAATTTTTCTGTGAAATCAACAGATTTATTCTACGGTGTTTATCTTCAGACAGCGACGAATTACCCATTACACCGAGTAAGATGAAGTTGAAGGGACCCACAAGGAAAGGATTTCGCTGCTAAGATTTTATTTCAGATTTTTTCTTCATATCAAGCTAATATTTTATGTAAAAGAGGAAATGAAGCATAATATTGTTTTCTTCACTCATTTATTGGATCTTCGGTCTAATTAACATATACAAGGTTCGTACACATCAGAGGATTCAGGGAATTTTAAGTTCTTTAGCACCAAAAATTTCAAAAAGTACTGACCACTATATCTAAAGATAGTTTTTTTTTTTGTTTTTTTGTTTTTTTTTTTTTCCCGTTAAACAAGACAAATATTTCTTTAGTAAAATTCTGGTACAGCGCTTGAAAATCCTTGAAGTGTAAGAAATCTTGTTGTCGATATGTATAGTCCAGAGGCTATTCCCAATTTAATATTTCCGTAAATCCATTGTAAAAAAATATACGTATATATGCAAAAGATTCAGAAATGTTTTCAGAATTGCGTCATATTGGGCAATAAAAAATAGAGGTTAACACGTTCGCTGCCGCTTACGTGAAGATTGATGATAGTTGATGCCGCACTGTAGAAGTGGGTTTTTCCCGCTGGCTATTGGACTTTACCTGACATCACGCGCTGGCGCGTGATCGGCAGCGAATGTGTTAAGTCAATTATGGTTTAACACTTTAATGCATATTTTTTTTTTATTTTGTTCAGAAAACATGTTTCATTTTGTGTTTTTTAACATCTAGCAGAAAAATAATAAAAATTATTTGACCCTTTTTTTTTTTTTTTTTTTTTTTTTGACATTATGTTTTAATGTCACTCTTGAATTACATAACAGAAAATTTTCTAAAAATGATAATTTGAAATTCTATATTTACTTTAAAGTGTTTACACTGCGTAGTAACATTTATTCAAATATTTAATTTTTTTTTTTTTATAATGATTTAATAGTTTCAAATTAATATTTAAAGAAAATGTGTAAGAAGAAACTGTTTTATTGATATATAATAAATCTACAAAATTAGTTAAGTAAAAAATGCATCTCTGTATTGGTCAGTCTAACTCTCAAACAAATATTATTTTGAGCTTAAAGTAACAAAATACAATTTCTATAAAACTCAGTTGTCCAAATTATTAAAAGAAAACTTTAACTGCATACGTAATTAGTAAATTATAATAAAGATTAGTTACTATAATGAAGTTATCAATTGAGGCTCTTATATTTGGTGTACATGCGAATGAAAAAAAAAAAAAAATCTGAATTCACGCAATCAGAGACGATATATTAGACATAGTATACGCATTTTAATTTATATAATTTTTCTTTTCAATAACAAGAAAAAATGGAGTGATTCTGTTGCCACAATTACAAAATTGGTACTAAAAACTATAAAAAATTAATATCTCAAAAATAAATTGAGATACAACTTTCGAACAAATTGCATTTAAAGGTACATTTTTTTCTCTATACGACGGTGTAAAAATTTAAAATGTGCGATTTTTAGAAGTGTAAAATCTGCAGTAGCGAAATTGCAAAACCAAAACTTCATGGGGAAGTGTTGCCATTTGCAAAATGACGTATACGTTATGCACATATACCTTTGCCTTTAATAATATATATATATATATATATAAAAGAACGCTAGTCAGCCACTTGAAAGCAGCATCAACAAAAGATGATGCTGCTTTCAAGGCAGCGCGACCTCCTCGTGATGAGAAATTAGAACAAAAACAGACTTCACGACATTAAATGTAGGGATTGTATCAAAATATAGTAGTACGTGCTATCTATGCTGTATTGACAATAATCTATGGATATATGTATACAGCCGCTCATCTTTTAGCTCCATTTTAGGAACAACGGATTTTGAGCTTATTCTACTGGCGATCATTTCAGAATGAATTTTCAGTCTATGTTTTTTATACTTTCATAGAAGTTGTTCTATACATTTATTTAACACATTATGCACATTATATTTTGATTGCATTGCCGCATGCGCAGTGAAACATTATTTAGTAAAGCTGCTCATTTTTAATACAATTATTATTATTATTATTATTTTTTTTTTTTACTTTGATTACGGGATATTGTGTACAGTGTTGTTTGTCATATTATCTGAAAATAGCATTTCTTGCATTCAGAACTTTATAAATTTTATGAAAACAACTTTGCAAAATTTGGGACTGTTTTTTTTTTTAAACTTTTCTACGAGTATACATGCTATTCTCATAAAAACAAACATAATTCATTACAATAAACCACTTAATCATAATCAAAAGTTTGATTGATTTTACTAGATTTAGTTTTGACATTGTTAGCCGAAAGATATTCGTTCTTTTTCAATTTGTTGGCAGTCCTTTAGGATAAAATCTTCACGGAAATATATGACGTGTACTATTTTGTTTACATACCTAGAATTTCAGGATAATTCTTTAGGTATTTTTCTATAGGTAGTTAACAAAACGTTTAAAATTACAATTTATTCGTCACCTTTGGCTATATAGTGCATATCAAAATACGAAATTTTATTTTTTTATGTGGCTTTTTGTCAAACAAACTTAAATTAAAAGGAATGCTGTTCAACATTTAGGACAGAAACTTAAAAAATCCCATTTTTCTATGACCAAAATTTATTATGAAATTTTGAATTTTATTAAATTTCGATGCTTACCAGCACTAAAAGTACTTATTACCGTTTTTAGTGCCAGAAAACACTGAAATATATCTCTTTGAAGTTAGGTGAGAGGGTTATCGAAAGTTCTAGTCTAAGGGCCCGGGAAGTAGTTTGTCCTCTTCTGTGAATATAACAAATCTGTACAAGCTATTTACCAGAGTTTTCGTAAAGTAGCATCTGCCTATTTAATTATTAAAAATTCTATCTTCAGATATAGCGATTTTTACTTTACAAAATTTCTGATGGATATAAAATCCTCAGAATCCCTTGATTTGTACGAACCATATTTACGGCAAGTTTCTTGTTTTCAATTTGCCCTGAGATTTCTTCATGACAAAAGATTCTTCAGATTCCATTTACCTCCTGAATGGAATCAATTATTGTACAAATACAAGAAAACATTTGAAGCCAGTGGTGATTAGTTTCATCAGAATGGGCCTGAAATTAGATCGTGCTTGTGCAAGTAGAGTTCAACAACTCCGTTAATGAATCAAATTGTTATGGTAGACTATCGTATAAAAGGTCAATTTAATATCATCATTAAAAAGGTTCCATAAACAGTAAGGGCGTGTACTGTAAACCATTGGTTTTCTGTGAAAGAAATGGTGAAATTTCAGCCATCAAATTTCATAGGATATTTGTGGTCTGACATTGTTCATTAAAATGTAACCTTGTATCTATATTATAAAGGTCATCGTTGCCAATTTACCTCATCTTTATTTAGAAAATCCGAATTTGTACCAGAAATCAAAAATAGAAATTTCTGCCTTATTTAATGACAGAAACTTTTGATTAGGTGAAGAAAAGATTCTTGTTTCAGATATTCCGGTGTAAATTTCAAATTTCGGTGAGAGAGAGAGAAAGGAATGAAGTCGAAACTGGCAATTCTGGATTTTTTTCAGCGTGTGCAATATTCGTGTAATATTCTTAAATATTCGTACGAGTAATTTTAAAATAGTTTTTTTTCTATTTTATGTTTCTGAGATTAGACAAGTTAAAAATAATATATATTTATAAAATATTGGTATCTAAGTTTAAGGGGTCGTTCATACGTTAGAAAAATCCGCCTTCGGCAGTCGCCATTTTTGTGTCAGCGCTCAGGCCTAGTATTCAGAGGTCGGTGGCTGATGTCACATCGACATTAGCCGCCGCTCTTTAATTACTAGGAATACGTGCTAACATTAAAATGGAGACTGTAGAAGGCGTACTATTGCTAGCGTTTGTACAGTTCTTGATTTAATTACAGTAAAACTGAAACATTTTTCTCAAAATTTTAAACAAAGATGCTGTGAAATCTTTAAAATACTGATTCTCAAATTCTAGAGACCTTACAAACATATATATATATAAGCTCCGATAGACGACATCGTTGTGTTAGCGCACAGGCTTTCTATTCAGAGGATAGTGTGGTAGCAACAACAAATAATTAAATTTCCCTTTTACTGCATATATATATTCTTCTTTTCTTTTGCTCTTAAATATTCCACAGTTAAAATTTTTACACCGTCAAATAGAAAAAAAAAATGTATTTCCAAAGTCAATTTATTTGGAAACTGTATTTCAAATTACTGATATTTTATGCACAAGAATGAGTTTGTTTGCATTTAAAAACACATTTTTCTCAAAATCGTTTAAAGTTTCGCCGTATTCCGCAAATATAATAATGCGCAAAAAAAATCTATTGTTAACTTTTCAAAAATAATATCATATCAGTATTTGTACGCCTCTCCATTTTCCGACTTGAAAATTCTTCGATACCAATATTTTCTTATAGCTAATTCTTCATTAAATAAGACGAAATTTCGCATATTCAACCTAGGTTTATTTTTCTAAATAACAATAATAATACTGATATCACTTCTGGAAAAATCTCTGGAGCATACCAACCCAGTCATAATAATAATTGCTTTAACCCCTTGAGGGGCAAAGCACTTCTGTTCCTAAAATGTTCAAATGATTGATTGACACCGGGATTCATAAGTTTTTGGAGGAGGGAGGAGTTTCATAAATTTTTAAGGATTGTTTTTCACGTACATTATAAAACACAAAACTTACCCCTTTCCGGCGCAGGCAAATTCTGTTCATAAAATGAGAAATTTTTGACTGACACCGGAATTTACAAAAGACTTTTTTAGAAATTAAGAATTCCCTGATTTAAGCTGTCATCGTAAAAGTAAAATTTTACTAAAATAGTACTGGTGCCGTTTGTAAGTTTGGAATTAAAATTAGGTGTTGCCGGAGTGGTAACACTGCGCCGGAAAGGGTTAATACTAAAATTCCGGTGCCAATGTGGCTTAAGGGAATTAAAATTAAGTGGTATATATAATATACCGGTGCCCTTCAAGGGGTTAACCCTCTAATGGCCATGGTAGCTTGTATGCTACCACCAGTTTTCCCATTTGTCTTATTTAATAACAGCCATTCTGTAATTAAATAAAGCAAAATTTCTTATTGCATTTTTCTGGTACGAACGCAGATTATCTTAATTACGGAATTTCTAGAACGTATTCTAACCTAGGAATTAGAAGGTTAACCCATTAATGCCCAAATTATTTTCTTCATTAAAAATGAATTTCTGGGTTTTCCACCACTTTTAAAATACGAATAACTTTTATCTTAATTTATTGAGGAATTTGTCTCGTGAAAAATAGTGCTTATTTATCTTTCTATTTACAGGTGTGAAAAGTGCTTTATTGCCTTTTTATAATCGTCCCTAAAAAGGGACGCTAGGCACTAATGGGTTAAGTATTTTTATGATACATAATGTAGCTATATTATTTAATTATTTCACTCAATATAGGCACGGAATTTCTTGAATTTTTAAAGTTAATTAATTGTTGTTTAGTAAAATTTTACCATGTGTATAGTTCGTGAGCTCTCTGTTTCATTATATATTTATATATAGAGGGTTCTTTCCCTTTTTAGAAATCGAATTTTTTAGAAAACAAAAAATTGCGGATCGATTTTTATTAAATTGATTAAAAAAAAGCCTGGCACAAATATCACCCTGGAAATGCTGTAATTCTCTTACCCCTCCCCCCCTCTCTTCCAGTTTTCGAAAAAATATTCTACGGTTTGATAAAATTCCATGTTTTGTTGAATTATGACAGGGTTCGCACAACTCTACCACTAAATTTTTACAATATTTTTAACTGTATTTCACTACAGAAAAATAGTACGAAAATTGTGAATCGAGGAGGACTTTGCGAATTATTTTTCTTAAAAACTAAATATAAATTTTCTTATCATTAATACTGGTGTTAGAGACCTTACAAAATATAAGGAGTGTGCGAACCCTGTATGAGTATTTTTCCAAGTGCATCAAGAGACTTTTTCGATTATCTTCATACACACACACACATAAATGAAATAAAATAAATAAATGACCCGTACGTACTATAGATTTTGCTAGCCATCGCATGCACAGACACACACTCGCTCTCAGACAGACACGCAGAGTGAAATTTTCTTTTATTAGTATAGATTACTGCCGTAATTTCGGGTGTATAAGCTGCAGATCAAACAATTCTTTTTCGACCCAGAATTTTTTAAGAAACAAATATAACTAGTTAGATCGCCGTAAATATCTGTCTTCAATCACTAAATAAAATTTCTGGGTCCAAAAAGAATTGTTTGATCTGCGGCTTATACACCCGAAATTACGGTATTAAAAATATATGTATCTGTTTATAAAATTATTTCAAATATTGGTATGGCATTTAGAAATATAATCAAAAGTAAAATTTAATAATTTAATTCAGATATGTTCAATCTGCAGTACGTAGACCGCAAAGATGTCACATTGTCATGCAGAATATATTATTTTATTTCATGGAACTATTAAGAAATAATTTTTTCTTTTTTTTTCTTTCATTTAGTCGCCATAAAAAGAGTTAGCGCCAAAAGTATAGCTGTTATCGAATGGTTTAAGTTTAACCCATTGAACTCTGATGGTAGAAACTTCTACCACATAATTTTAATTCCGAAATGTCACAATGGCACCAGAAAATTCGACCAAATTTATTTGAAAAAAGATTTAATGTATTTTTTCGTGTTTATCACGGTTTTTTCTTTGCAAAATACTGGTGTCAATGGGACATTTGGAATTTTGAAGAAATTTACACCCCAGAGCTCAAAGGGTTAACCCTTTGCGGCGCAGGGCAAATTCATTGCTTAACACTAGAACGCCCGGAAATTTTACTCAAGTTTGACAATAGTATTTCTCACCGGAATTTTTATTCAAAATTATTTTATTTATTGATTTAACGTAAATCTGCATGGATCAAATTTAAAATATTTCAAGAAACTTTTTCTGGTTCAAATTGAAATTTAATCGCATAATTGGAGTCGAATCGACTCCTTCCGGGCGTTCTAGTGTTAAGTGTTGAAATTAATTACTGCCACCGGAATTTGAAAACAATTTTATTTGTAAATAAGAAAACACTGTATTTCACGCATTCAGTAAACCGTATTTTTTTTAAAAACAAAATTCCGGTGTGAATGTGGCGTTTGGGAATTAAAATTAAGTGGTATATCTATGAAACCACTGCGCCGCAAAGGGTTAAAGTCATTGTCTTCTTCCGGTATTTTATTGGCTTTCGGAGAAGAATGAAAACAAGTGGGTTAAACGAAGTGGACTAGAAGGCGGGGTAATTTAAATTGTATTTTACAGGGCACTATCTCCCTCTGGTGTCTTAAAAAAAATGGAGTTCATTTTTAAGCACATTCTTAAGAGTGTGGAGCTTCAACTGCAATCACTTTCGCGGGAGTTTATTGCCACCGAGGCTAACTTTGTCCAGTAAATTTAAGTAAAAATTTTCACTTTATTCAATTGTCATACTAAAAGAAACTTTCAATAAAAAATAATGACAAAAACTAATATTAATTTTTACTTGTAGACGTTTGCTTCAGCGGTAGTAGTTCTGTCATGTTGTGACAACTAAGAAAACCTCCTGTCAATGTCAGGTAAAATATTAAAATACTGGAGCATCCGATACCAGTAAAAAACAATGGAAATGCTTTACCATATTTGTGAGAGAAATCGCCATGAATAAAGAACTTAAATAAGATGGAATTTTCTATTCAAGTTTCCTAAGAAATCGTCCATAAATGATGTCATTTTTTTTTTCAATATTTTTTACCCCCTCGCCCCCTCTTGACACATGTTACGTAAACATATATTTATAGTTCAGCAACCAAGCACTACGTTATAGATAATATTTCAAACTTTATTTTTTTAAACCTTTAACTATATGTTTTAATGACATTTGTGAACATAACAATAATGATTCGCGTGCTAATTTTATATGATATGCTATTAAGATTTATAACAAAAAGCATAATTAACATACAATAACAATAAAATATTAATATGGAAACGAAATTGGAAACAGTATTCTTTTAGAACTTGAAAGGGAATTTAATATATTAGGTTTTGAATCTTATCTTTACTTTATGAATACAAATTTCACAATTTAATCTGCTGACTTTTAATGTTTTTATTTTAATCAAAATGTGTGATGGCACACTTCTTTTTACTTCCTCCCACCCCTTTCTCAGAAACTGTGACAATTTCATCCAAGCGTGACATCATTTATGGACGGCCCCTAGTGCAAATTTTCACAGGAGGTAATCATAATATATGGATAATTAAATAACAAACAACAACAATTAAAAAAAAAAAAGCAATCTTGTGACAACCTTTTCAGATACTTTACTCACAACTGCTGAACAATGAATATGTCTCCCCCTCTTTCTGCATAATTCCATTTTTTCTTTAATATTTCTTTGGTGATCTAATCAGTGGCGCAGACAGAATTCGGTTCTATGGGGGGGGGGGGGGGTGTTTCTGATAAGGGTGATTACCGTTTATTTAAATCGCCGATTAATAGAATCAGTACTAATTAGAATATTCAGCGTAGTAATACTTAAACTCAAAGAGCATCTGTGTGGCTGGAAATCATAATTTTTTTAGCATAATGCATCTCAGAAAAATGATTTAGTTCAAATAACCAATTTTTACTTAACTAATCCATGTAATATACACTTTCACATTATTAAATGAATCATTTTATCAAATGAAATCTGATTCAATAAAGCGGCGGATTCAGAAATGCGCCAAAACATTTAAATATTAAGTTTGATTTTGATTCATATAAGCGGCAATTATGGCGATCTTTCTTAGCTCTAGGAGGGGGTATAACCCCAAAATCATGTTCTTGGCTGAGGCACTGGATCTAATAAAGCGAAGATTTTTATTCGAAAATAGTGGATAAATATGCTTCTCAGGTAAAAACGTTAGACATTTCTGATTTAATTATATAATGAAACATGGCTATATAATAACTGAGAAGTTAACTTGAAATTTACAATGCTAATAATCGTAAAAACTTAAGGGGTGAAGATAGAAAAAAATGCATAAAATCAGCTCAAAGAAAAGAAATAAAACAATCAATGAAGAGATGACGTCATAAAAACAAAAAGAAAGCACAGAGAATTTCTAAACAAAACGTTTCATATATTTTTAACGCAATGATATTTTATTTTTAGCAATATATATTACGAACAAGGTTTTAAAGACGTCTATTTTTAATAAAAGCAACTAAATCCAGACATAATTATTTATTAAACAGTTTGCTTAAAACAGTAACACTGTTACAGTGCCCGTCACTAAATCAATACTTTAAACACGACAGTTAAATTTGCGTGTTCTTTTTGTCAATAGACGCTTTTTTTCGAAGGTAACCGTATGACGCAAGATATTTTAATGAGATGCTGCTAAAAAATTAAATTGTGAAATGAATAATGAATTAGATTAATCTGTATTTTAATCCGTAGCCTTACTGCTCAAATATTTCCTATTTTTTCACATTTTTTATTATTGTTTTCTTTTAAAATAATAATAATAATAATAATAATAATAATAATAATATATGGCCGAAGAAACTTATAAATTAATTTTTTAGCATATTTAATTTTTGATAGAATAGTTAAATAAATAGATAGAACTGTTCAGTTTGTATATACTTCACAATTTTAGAAACAGGAAGTTATTGTTTGGTTTTTAAATTTTATGAAAACACTTCTTAAAGAGTTTCTCAAAATTTTATAGATGAATTATTTTTAAAGTTTTTCGTAATGAAAATGATTTATTCATAATATATTACATACGTATATGCTCTTAAAATGTATACATATACACTATATTGCCATTGATTATGGGACACTTGCGATTTTAGACATTTTACTAAATATCTAGAAAAATACATTAGGAATCATCTCGAAACTCTTAGTGTATAAATATAATAGTATACGTCATACATCTTCGTGAAGATTTTTTACCGAAACTCCATAGGGGACCGTCAACAAATTAAAAAAGAATGAATATCTTTTGAATAACCCTGTCAAAACTAATGTAGCAAAAGCGCTCAAACTCTAGATTATGATTGAATGCCTTATTGTAATACACTGTGTTCATTTTTATGCAAACAGCATGCATACTCGCAGAGTAATTAAGGTTTTTATAAAAATGGCCCCAAATTTTTCTAAGTTTTTCCCTTATAATTTTCACAGTTCTTAATATAAAATAATATTTTTTTCAGAAAATATGACAAACAACATTGCACATAGTACCCTGTAATCAGAATTAAAAAATAATAAAAATTGTATGAAAAATGAGTAGGTTTACTAAATAATTTTTTACTGCGCATGCGTCAAAGATATCAAAATTTCATTTGCATATTATGTTAGCTAAATGTATAGAGCAGCTTTTGTAAAAGTCTCAAAATTATAGCTTGAAAATTCTGAAAGTAATCGTCTATAGAAAAAGGACAAAATCCGTTGTTTCCAAAATGAAGCAAAAAAATGAGGGATTTTATCCAAAAGTAGTCGTAACATCCCGTATTGTGTATTCTATATTGGCACTAATCAATGAATATATGGATACAACCTCTCTTGTTTTTGCTTCATTTTGAGAATAACGGATTTTCAACTTATTCAATTGACGATTATTTTCAGAATTTTCAAGTTATGATTTTGTGACTTTCACAGTAGTTGCTCTATACATTTAGCTAACATAATATGCAAATGAAATTTTGATATCGTTGACGCATGTGCAGTAAAAAATTATTTAGTAAACCAACTCATTTTGTATACAATTTTCATTATTTTTTAATTCTGATTACAGGGTACTGTGTGCAATGTTGTTTGTCATATTTTCTGAAAAAAATATTATTTTATATTAAGAACTCTGAAAATTATAAGGGAAAAACTTAAAAAAATTTGAGGCAATTTTTATAAAAACCTTAATTACTCTGCGAGTATGCATACTATTTGCATAAAAATGAACACAGTGTATTACAATAAGGCATTCAATCATAATCTAGAGTTTGAGCGCTTTTGCTACATTAGTTTTGACAGGGTTATTCAAAAGATATTCATTCTTTTTAATTTGTTGACGGTCCCCTATGGAGTTTCGGTAAAAAATCTTCACGGAGATGTATGACGTATACTATTATATTTATACACTAAGAGTTTCGAGATGATTCCTAATGTATTTTTCTAGATATTTAGTAAAATGTCTAAAATCGCAAGTGTCCCATAATCAATGGCAATATAGTGTATATTCACGGTAGAAAAATTGATTCCTTCAGAGTTCATAAATCATTAATAATAATAATTATTCTGATATAAGCCTTCTTAAAATGTGTCAAATATTTTAGTTTTGCATGAACACAACAATGTAGAATTAATTACTCTTGATGTAAACATCGTAGAGACGAGTGTTTCTTCATTTCTTATGCTTTCGAACCCAATAAATTTTTAATATAATGAAAATAAAAATCATTTTTTGAGTTCCAAACTTTATTTAAAAGAAGAAAAGAAAAGAATAAAGATACATAATGTTTAAAGATGTCTAATTTTGAAATTGCATTGATAGCTATTTTCCAAGTCTTATATTGCTTATCAGAAAATATTATGTCCTTAATATTCTTTGATTAACACTAGAAGTGCCATGAGCAGTCATTTTTACTACTATGAAATATCTTTAATTCGATGTGAACCAGATTTTTTTTGGAATTAAATAATTTATATCCACAGCCAATCTTTATGTTTTCGCCCGATTGCTAGCATATAACAGAGAAATCTGTCTTATTTTGTCATTGAAAACATGAGATTAAGTATGGCGAATTTTTTTGATTAAAAATAGTGGTAGGAAAAAAGCGTAAATGTTGGCGGCAATCTGTGTCGCGCACTAATAAGTTAAAAAGTTTTAAATAAAAATTCTGGTGCTCATTCATTGTTTTTATAAATCTTGAGTGAAAGTCCCGGTGCTTCTATCGTTAACCTTTTGAGGGGTTAAGCACTTTTATTCTTAACCCATTCGTGCCCAGCATCTTTTGCGTAAATTTTATTTGGTTGGCACCACTATTTTTAGAAGATTTAAGTTTAGTTCATTAATCACGAAAATGCATCGTTTAAATAAAATAATTATTGCTTTTCTTTTTTACCGGTGTCAAAAACAGTGCTGAATGCACCTTTTGAAGCGTCCCTTAAAAGGGACGCTAGGCACTTATGGGTTAAAATGCTGAAATGACTGATTGACACCAGAATTTAAAAATGAATTTATTTCAAAATATATAAAAACTTTTCTGTACGTACTTGATAAAATTAAAATCTTCTTTTCGAATTTCTGGTGTCAATGTGGCGTTTTGCAATTAAAATTAAGTGGTATATATTTTATACCACCGCCCTTCAAAGGGTTAAAACGTTCTAGGGCAAGGATGTCCGATTAGAAGGACGTTTTTAATTACTATCCTCGAATAGCATGGAACTATTTAGAAAAAGGAACCGACATATTCCTAAAATAGTGAAGCATCAACTGTAATCGCTTTCGCATGGGTTCATCACCACCGGAGCAAAGTTCTTACAGTAAATTTAAGTAGAAATTTTCTCTTTATTCAAACGCTTTATTAATGGCAATTTCAGTCAAATATAATATCAAAAACTGATATCGATTTTTACTGGTGGCAGTTTAATTTAGCGGTAGTACTGTCATATTGTGAGTGTTGCCAAAGGGCTATTTTTTTAAATTCAGAATTCTTGATTGGCACCACTTTTCTGAAATGGTAAATTTTCCCTTGTTTTCGACTTTATTAATGTTTCATTAAATAAGGTTAAACAGGGCAATTTTTACTATTTCAAAAAAGCGGTGCCAATCATGAAATCTGAATTTTAAAAAAGTAGCCCACTGGCAACCCTGCATACTGATATAACCAAGACAACATCTTGTCAGTGTCAATAAAAGGGGGAAAAAAAAGACTATCTGGGCAAAATAATATCAGTAAAATGCAATAGAAAATGTTGACCATATTTGTGAGAGAAATTTCAAATGAATAAGACGCTTAAATAAAATTAAATTTTCTATTTATATTTACTGATGGACGTTTTAGCCGGCGGTAATCAGAAATTGTGGGTAGGATTAAAGATATTAGCAGTCATCTTATAACAATCTTCTCAATTACTTCACTTGTAACTGCTAGCCAATACACTGTATTATCTTCCTCTTTATTCATGACACCTATTGAACTGTAATCTTTGTCTTATTTCAATAAGACAAAAATTGCGATTTCTAAAAAATGGTATCAAGTGGCTCGACGATTAGACATCTCTGCTATATAGTTAAGTATTTTCTAAAATACACTATTAAAAATTTCCGTTCAATGTTGAACCAATTTATGGAGTAAAATAAAGAGAAGCACCAAAATATGGTACTACTTATTTTTCGAAAACTCCATGTTATGGAGTAAGTTTGAAAAATAAGAAGTAGCACCAAAAAATGGTGCTACTTACAGCCAATCAAAACGCAGATTTCTGCGCATATCTATGACGCTTTTCGTGAAGAACAGAAACAAAACAGTAATGGATGCCGATATTGGTGTGTATTAAGCAAAATATTTTTTAATTCGATAGTTTTCAATTTTGTATAGTTATTTGCATGATTTTTGACTTTAATATGTAACATTACTATGTTCTATATATTGTTTAATTAACATCTTCCTTCATTAATGTTCTTATCAGTTTCTGTACATGCTTTTAGTGCTTGTTATATAAGTGGAATATTGTATGTGTTGGTTCAAATATCAAAGTTTTTGTTAAATGTGTATTCTACTTTAATCATATCTTTTGTTTTAAAGTAATTTTTAACTTAGGGCTTGGAAAATGATTTCGGATCAAGCTCATTCTTAAAAAAATTTTTATGAATACGAATAAAAATTCTCTGCAGTAAAATTTACTAAATTAAATATTATTTCAGAAAATATGTTCTCATGAATTATAAGAATGTAAGAATATTATTGATTTTGAATGTAAAAAAGGATAAAAGTATCGTTTGATTATAAACTTTATGTAAATTCTTTATATTTTAATCAAAATAACCTACTAACCTAACTTATAGAAAATGAATCTGATATATTTTAGAATAAAATGATAAAATGCAATTTCGTAATTTTTTTGTGCTTAAATAAGTTTTTAAAATTTAATAATAAATTTAAAAAGTGTATTTTAAATTGATAAAATGATTAAGAAGTTCCTATTTAAAAAAATGTTTACGAATTAATTTCCTGTAGAAAAAGTTATTCTATTATAATTCAGATGTAGTAAAAGTTGTTTTATTTTAATTATTAGCAGTAAACTGTCAAAAATTTGGTGCTAAGTTGAACCAATTTATGGTGCTGCAGTAGCTGCCACCATAGGGTGGTGAAATGTTGTTCCAACATTTGGTGCTAAGGTCGAACCTTAAAGTGGTGAAATGGTGAACCATAAAGTGGTGAAAGGTTGAACCATTAAATGCATTCTGTTAAAATTAATGGTTCAACCTTTCACCACTTTATGGTTCAACATTTCACCACTTTATGGTTCGACCTTAGCACCAAATGTTGGAACAACATTTCACCATCTTATGGTGGCAGCTATTGCAGCACCATAAATTGGTTCAGCCTAGCACCACATTTTTAACAGTGTATTAATACGAAATATTAATACGATTTTGTCTTATGTTTAAAAAATTATTGGATGCTCATCTTTGCAGCGCTAAAAATTTTGCATATATATTTTTTTCTTATTCATAAAATGTCACGCGGTTATTTATAAAATGAAAGCGGTTATTTAACCTATTGAAAGGTGCCTTTTAAGAAAAGAAAATAATACAGATAGATATTCGTCAAACTTATACATCAGTTTCTTTTTTGCCTTACTGGTGAAGTGACACTGACCTATATTTCTTCACAAATACAGAAATAATTCGTAAAAATAAAATAGATATGATCACTTTCGGAGTCTATCGAATCAAATCTTGTCTAGACAAGCAGCTGTGTTTAAAAAAACGTCTATTGACACTTAAAACTATTCTTACACGTAGTATTTGTCACACTTTAATGGTTTGGTTTGGTTTACTTTTGTCGTCCAATTATCTACACTAGGGATATAGGACCAGGGGGGAAGTGCCTTTCGTGGAGGTCTTTCTAAGGGAACCTAACCCATATTTACGCAAGGTTCGAAGAAAACCACGAAAACTCCGAACGGTTAGGCCGACAGCCGCGATTGGGTTCGAACCCAGCACCTGCCGTCTACCAATTGAGAGGTCAGAACCTCTCGGCCACTGGTGGGGCTCTGTCACACTTAAAAAAATTATTAATTTCAAAAGTAAAAGTGTATTTGAAATTTACCATATTTATGTGGAACTTCATAACTGAAGTCAGACTACACATTATCAAAAATATGCATCAAACTGTCTAGGCAATCAATCGATTAAATTATTTTTCTGCATAACGGTTTCTTTGCCATATTATGAAGCGTTTTTCATTGGTCACACTATTAAAAATTGGAGCAAACTGTCTAGTTTTTCAACCGTTCTCACAGAAAATGGTTACTTAACCGTAACTGATATATATTTTTGCTAAAGAGAACGCATCATAACCTCTTCAGTCCTGATGTCGCCTGGAGGAAACACTAAAGAACACCCTTTAGAAGAATTATGATTCTAGAATTGTTAAAATTACTTCTAGACATTTTAACAAATGCTTACGTATTATAAGTATTTATATATAGTATCATACATCTTTGAATATGATTATACTAGTTTTAAACAGCTTTTTGTGGTCCTTCTTAATATTTATCTCAGGACTGGGGAGGATAATATGGTCAAATAACTGTTATCTATAAAACCGTCAACTCCATGCGCAATTCGCTCTGGATTTTTAACAGATTAACCCCCTCTCGCCTTTTTTTTATTTGAACTTTTATTCAAATTTTTGTCGAGCATTGCATGTTTTCCTGCTTGTGATTGGTTAAAGAGATAATTGACTAATACAGCTCATATTCAAAATATTAGAATAATTGAGAAAAAGTAATAAGAAAAAATTATTTGTCATTTATTTATTTTTTATACTAAGTAAATGCAATTAAATTTCTTATAAATTAAATCTGGAATGTTTAGATAAGATTTTAACATTTATAAAATATAAAATACAGCACAATAAATTAGGTATACAGTTTCCTTAAACACACCAGAATATTAGAATAAAATTTAGATTGGTTCAAAATATTAGAATATTTTATTTTACGCAACAATATTACCTTATGAATATGAAGTAAATGGTAGTTAATATTTTGTAGCATCTCCTTTAGCTTTCATAACAGCGTACAATCGATCTTGCATACTATATACAAGGTGTTTACAAACATTTCTATCAATATTAGCCCAAATAGACTTTATACGTGCCACTAACTCAGTTTTACTTGAAGGAGGATTTTCTTGAAGTTTTTTCTTCATTATACACCATAAGTTTTCGATGGGATTAAGATCTGGTGAATTTGGTGGCCAAGGAAGTACCTTAATGTTGCGTTGGCGGAACCAATTCTTAGTTGACACCGAGGTATGCGGGGACGCTAAATCTTGTTGAAAGATGAAATCATCTTCAAATAAATCTTCTGATGATGGAATCATGTAATATTCTAAAATTTCTTGATATATCAGAGAGTTAACCTTTTCGTAGACGATGCATAACTTTCCAGGTCCTTCTGCACTCATACAACCCCAAACCATGACACTAGCAGCAAACTTTACGGAACGTTTAAGGCATTCTTTATCAAATGCTTCTTGCTTCATTCTCCAAACTCGAATACCTTGATTACCATATGAAACACAAAACATACTTTCATCACTAAATAATATATTTTTCCAATCTTCATTGCTCCATAAACGTCTTGATTTACACCAATTCAATCTTATACGCTTTTGTCTTGTAGTCATGAGAGGTTTTGTTTTCGGTACACGAGATTCAAATTTAAATTTATGGAGACGTCTTAATGTTGTCGATGTAGAAACTTCAACTCCTTCTTCTTTCCATTTTCGGTGCAAGAATCGCACACTTTTAAAACGGTTTTTCTTAACTATACGCTTCAGTTTCCTGTCATCTCTAGCAGATGTTTTTGGTTTTCGGCCACCATTTCGGCGATTATTTTGAAATTTTCCAATTTTTGAATATTGTGTTAGTATTTTACTAGCGCTCGATTGCGAACAATGTAAATAATTCGCTATAAAACATTTATTTTTACCGTGCCGATACAAATCAACCATACGAAGTTTAGTAGATTCAGGAATATCACTCACACGGCCCATTTTAAGACGAAAAAGAAACAAACTGCAAAAAAGAATACTGATTTTAAATAAAATAGTCTGAATTTAATCAATGATGCCACCAGTTAAGAATTGGTAATAATTAAAGGAGAATTAATGTGAAATATTCTAATATTTTGAACCACTTGAATAAATATTCTAATATTTTGACTTTTCAAAATAATTTTTTTTGCAATTTATCTTTTCAAAAATGATATTAAATTTAAGATAACAAGTAAGTTTAATCAACAATAAGTTCTTAATAAAAATATCGTTTGCATGTTTTCATTAAAAGACATTAAATTACCAAACGATATTTTCAATTTCTAAAAAAAAGGTAATTATTCTAATATTTTGAATATGAGCTGTATAACGAGCTTTCAAAATTCAACACGGTTTTGCTCTGTTTTTTCAAGCAGTATAACAGCGTTTTCCTCCTGAAGATCTCAGAAGAAGATCAGGGCTCCTAAATGGTCAACCAACTCAACATGACAATTTTCTTAGAGAAATTTGCTTTTTAAATTTTTCTTGCATATTGCCGAGAAACTACCTTTGAATGTTAGTTATAGCGCAAATTCTGTAGAAACATATAATGAAATTTCCTGTTAAAAAATATTGATGTTCAGTTCGCGGACCATTTGGGAGCCCTGGAAGATCGAAATGTTGAACATCTCAATTTTATTTTAATGTTTGTACTGTGGTAACGTTTAGACTTTACAACGATTTGTACATCGTTTAGTAAGCTTGTGATTTTTATTTTCACGCTTATTTGTAACTTCTGATGGTGCGAATGTCCACTCTTTTACGTCAAAACGCGATGGATTCTGATTTATTTCTAACCAATATTTTTGATTTGAAGTGTTTATTAATTTTATCACCTTTGCAAATTTTTTGAAAGTTACTGAGTGACTTTTTAATATTTTCAATTCTTTTTCAAATCTTTCATTTCTTTGGCACTTGGGATAAATTTAAATTGGTTTATTACAAATAAATAATGTCCGATATTTAAAAACATTACATTTATTAAAAAGTTATAGTTCAAACTTTCGATATCTTACCGAAAAGTTAAAAAAAAAAAATAAATATTAAAACCGTGTTTGGATGAGTTTTTGTTTATTATCCAACGTCAGGAATAATTTGAGACCCACCTCCCGTGTAAAACAGAAAAAAATGATAGAAGAGGGAGGGATTTTTCAATTGGGTATTCGTAAAAGATAAGGTTTTTATATCCACCTATGTTTCTTACAAAACCTATTGAAATTTATATACGGTATATATGCGATACGGGAATCTAAATAAAATATGCTCAGTTCGCTAGGGGTTGTTTTTCCGTCCGATTTTATATGAGGTTGCTAGGCATGATAGATTAACACAGTGACTTTAAAACAGTTCGTTATTATTAACAACAACGTGAGTAAAAACAATTAATTATTTATTAATTGCTCTTTTTTCTTTGTTGGAAAAGCTTGAGAACTTAATAAAATCTATACTTTCTTATACACTTAAACCTATGCTTTCAAAATCGATTACGTTTCCCAAATTTGTAAGTAAATCACTTTATAAATGTTTTTGTAACATTTATGGGGGTCCCGGACACAAAAATCTTCAAATTGTCTAAAAAAATTTACATTAATGTTTGGTTATTTTTTTGCTTAAAATGACGTTTAAACCATGTTTCTATCTTAATTGAAGCAGGAAATACTAAATTTTTTGCTTTATTTTGTTTTCAAAATCTACCTTTCAAGCAATGGTTGTTATGAAAACGTGCAAAATGCATTTTCTTCATGATGAGTTTTTTCACTATATCTTCTGTTTAAAGTGTCATAAGTAAAGAACCGTTAAAGTTGAATGGTTCAAACTTGGAACATATCTTTTTCAATTGTTATTTTTCTTTTAATTTTGATTCGCAAATCAAAAAAAGATATTTACTTTAAAAAATATATATATGATTTTTTTTAAAATACATTTTTTTTTCAAATTTTTACTGTAAATACTTTTTATTTTTATTTCAATAACTCTTTTTTAAATGCTTAATCAAAATTAAAGCTCATACATTTCTGTTTATTTAGGTGAAAACAAATTGAAATTCTACAAATAATATTTTGAGTTATAACGATTTTAAATTCCTTCCATTAAAAAAAAAAAAAACAATAAATAAATTTTAAATAAAAAAAAAATATGAGAAGTTTTATCATGTGATCTTGTTTACAAATGATATGGTTAATCTTCACAAAAAAAAAAAAAAAAAAAAAAAAAAAAAAAAATCAAAATTTTAATTTAATAAATAAGAATTATTTTGAAATGTGTTCCGGGCCCTCGTAAATAAGTCAAAGCATAAATATTTGATATAAATCAGCACTTTTTAATATCATAGAATTGCTGATGATCCAAGCAGAGGTGTTTTTTGCTGGATGACTTACAACTGAACATTTTTCATAAAAGGCGTATGTCACCACAAATTTCTAAAGGGTGCTAAGCTCTTAATTAAAATTTTCGAAACGATACCGTTAGTTTTAAATGTACTTTTTACCCTGGCCTTGTGCATGCTCCCACACGACCTTGTGCTGTCTACGCGGCTGCATGTATATATTCAAAGAGCTGCAAGTGTGTTGTTCATAAGGTTTGGTAACTATAGAAACACTTGGATACTTGGCACTAGCTTCTCCTATAGAACACGGCCAGCCAAATTAGCTAGTGACCTTTAACAATGAAGATTAGTTAAACAAGTTAAAAGAAAAACTGTTAGTTGAGAAATACTTTTTTATTATTTAGTTTAAGAATTATTTTTGTTCATTTTGACACCAGCGATTTATTTTTAGGGGATATTTGGTTGCGTTAAATTACGTTTTGACTGGAATCCAAGGTTATTTTTAGGGTGAGGTGCATTCTTATAAACTTGAATTGCACGTTTTAATATCTAAATATTGGGGAGCGCGAAACGATAATTAGATGGGTTATGTAAAATAAACTTAAGAAGGAAGTTTTTAGAAACAAATGGCTATCATTCATCAACAGATATCAAATATATTTTTCCCTATTATGCACATAATGCTTGTAATTATGGCTAAAAATATCATTGTGGTACATTTTAGTACATTTTAAATGCCAGAAATTTTGTGTTTTCTTTTTTTTTTATTGGGAGAAAAATTTCATTTTTTAAATTATTTAAATATTTTTAGGAAATAAATATTCTAATGTGAAGACCACAAAAATACCCAATAGTTTTTGTCTCTTAGAATAAAAGGTAAAAAGTTAAATAGCCTTATTATTAGTTATAACTAGCTGACCCGCCCGGCGTTGCCCGGGTCCGTTATAATAATGTTAAACGAACTTGAAATTTTTATGATTTTATCTTCAACTCAAAATATGTGTTAATACACTGTTAAGAATTTGACCCTTTTGCTGCATCGTCACTCCACCACTTTTATAGAAAATGATTACTTCAGCCTATTTTGGAGCATTGTCATAGGTCAAAAGAGATATATTCTATAAAAGCGGGGGAGTGATGATACAGCAAAAGGGTCAAATTTTTTACAGTGTACATTATATTAAATACGTGCCCCCTGACTGTGTCAAAAATTGATTTTTAAAAAAAACTAATATTTAGCTGCAAAAATACCTAAAATGACTGCAATGGGAAACGCAGGAGGGAATATGTGTCCAACAATTTCGTGTTGATATTTATCCTTAAAATTACTGTTAAGTGACTTAACTAAATACTTTTTTCACATAGATATCCCAAGTGAAATATTTTGAATTTCAAACTAATTATATATCACTCTTAAATCTGACTATACCGTGAATGAAATCGATTCTCGATGATTCGCTAAAAGGTTAGTATATAATATTATAAATTCAGAGCCATTTTACAAAAATAGGTGTATATTTTTTATCAAACATGCGTAATGTTCATTCTATGAACAAAATCCTAACCGTAACCTAATTGTATCGGAATCATAACTTGTCTGTAACTTAGCTGTATCTTAACAGTAACCTAACTGCAAGTTAAATATACCATAAATGTAACTTGGCCGTCACCTAATCATAACCTACCCATAATCTAACCACAACCTAACCGCAAATTAACCTTAACCTAACTGTAACTTAACCATGACCTAACTGTAACCTAACCGGAAAATAAAATAACAAAAGGGTCACCGGAACGTAATTGCAACCTAACTGTTATCTAACCGTAACCAAATTCTAATTTAACATTAACTATAAACGAAATATTTTAACCATCTCGCGCTAAGTACTTAGTTTCACTTTCCACCGCTACGGAGCGCATTATGTTTTGTAGAACATCCGAATTTTAGGTTCGGATTGGATTCATGTTCATGGAAATTATTTTGTGTTCTTTGGATACGGTTATGGTTGTTTGGAATATTTTTGTTCAGTTTAGATTCGGTTCAATTCAGATTTCGTGGAGGGTTTTTTTTCCTTCAAATGGAATTTTTAGCTTCGGGTCGGGTTGTACTTCCATGGAAATTATTTTACCTAGTTCCAATGAGGTTATACTTCACTGAAATATTTTTGTTAGGTTCAGATTAAGTTTGGTTCAAATTTCGGGATTTTTTTTTCTTTTTTTTACAAATTTTTTGGTTTGGAATGGGGATTATGTCCATGGAAATTATATTGCCTTGTTCGTATCTGGTTATAGTTATTTGGACTATTTTCGTCGGATTCAGATTTGGTTCGATTCAGATTTCAGGTATTTTTTTTTAAATTGATTTTTAAGGTTCTGGTTGGATTCATGTCCAGGGAAATTATTTTGTCTTGCTCGGATCGGGTTTTGGTTCTTTGGAATATTTTTTTCGGGTTCAGATGTCGTTCAATTCAGATTTCGGCTTTTTAATGGAATTTTTAGGTTCAGGTTGGGTTGCGCATCAACGGAAATTATTCTGCATTGTTCGAATAAGGATATGCTTCTCTGGAATATTTTTGTCAGATTCAGATTTAGTTCATTTTTTAGGTTCGGATTGGGTTCATGTTCATGGAAATTTTTTTGTCTTGTTCAGGTCCGGGTATGGTTCTGTGGAATATTTTTGTCGATTCAAATTTCAGGTATTTTTTTCAAATGGAATTTTAGGTTCCGATCGGTTTCATGTCCACAAAAATTATTTTCTCTTATTCGAATCCGGTTATGGTTCTTTCGAATATTTTGATCGGATTCAGATTTAGTTTGCATAAAACTTCAGGCTTTTTTTTCAAATGGAATTTTTTAGGTTCGAGTCAGGTTTATGTTCATGGAAGTTTTTTTGTCTTGCTCTTATCAGGTTATAGTTCTTTGGAATATTTTTATCGATTTCAGGTTTCGTTCTGGTCATTTTTGGGGTTTTTTCAGAGAACAATTTTAGGTTCGGGTCGGGTTGCATATACACGAACATTATTTTTCTTTGATCGAATTGGGGTATGCTTCATTTGAATATTTTTGTGGGATTCAGATTTGATTCGGGTCAAATATCAAATCCATAGTTTTTTTTTCAAATGGAATTTTTAGGTTCGGGTCGCGTTTATGCTCATGAAATTTTTGTCTTGCTTGGATCGGAGTATAGTCTGTTTTTTTCTGGTTGGGATCGGGTTATGTGTTAATACGCCTAAACATTATGTTTTGCTAGTATTCTTTTAGTGACTATTTTTTATATATAATTTATTTTGCTATTTGATAATTTATTACTGTGTATGAATCGTTTGCCTATTCGAAAAATTGTACGTCAAAGAGCCATTTCATTTTTGTTTTAAAAACAAATTAAAGTCTTAATAAAATTTTAACTTAAATAAATGCATTCAAATTTAATCAATGATTTAAAAAAACTGCTAAAAAAGCCTCATATATACATATACATATATTAACTGCAACATAGCCAACCACAAATACATTCTAATGTACGAAGTACCAACGATCTGACGTAATAGCTATGTTCAAAAATCCTAAGTTAAACTGACATTTTGCCAGTCTATGAATTTTAAAGGTCTTTGGGAAAAAAACAGTCACTTTTGAAATGTCAAAATCTCATATTGGTTTCTTTCATAGAGTAAAAAGAAATTAATAGAGTGGAGGTATTATCTCTGGAGATGATGCTTAAGATGTAACCCTACATTAAGTCCAATTAAGTACCAACAAAAGCACGTGCTTTGACACCCCTATCAATTGGCGAAATTTTAAAATGAAGAGCCAAAATCACAGTCAAGTGAAATCCAGCCACCCCATTGGTCGAGTGGTAAGGGTGAAAATCACGAACTTGTTTCTCCATTTGAAAAAGGTGAGGGGGAAAGTATTTTTTAAGCGATTGTTACCGTCTGTTCTTATTTAAGATAAATCATCGAAATTAACTCAATTAAGATATTTTGATGCCATTTTATAAAATGAGAGTGAAAAATTTAGATTATAAATGAAAAGAGATAAGATTTACTTCAAAACTGCCGCTACGATTTTTTCTCGGAAAAAGGAGTATGACAACATTTACCCAACTGCTAAGAGATTGTTCCCTGAAAAGGACGCGGCTCAATGACCAATGAGGTGTTTGGATTTCACCGGACTGTGATTTTGGCCCTCCATTTTAAAATTTCGCTATCAATTGAAACAGGTTTAAACCTGTATTTTTTTTTTCTCTCGTTTTTAAAAAAAGAACTAATTTATCGCTTCACCGGTAAAAATTTATTAATTATTTTATCATATGTGTTTTAAATATCAATATAGAAAATTATTTTAACGTTTTGCTTGAAAATATAACATTATTTTGTTACTACATTAAAATCGTCTGCAGTCAGAAATTTATATTTTAGATTAATATTTATTACTTAAGTTTTCATACATGATTTTAAAAGAATGTTTTCATCATTATATTTTAAATATTTATTTACATGCAATTATTAAGTCATAAACATTTTTCATCTACGTTATAAAGTATTGAAAATTACATTAATGAAGGAAACTTTTAGTTATACAATTTTTAATTCGTATTAAATGTTTTCAATATCTTATTTAATTTTAATTTGATATTTAATTATTGCTAATTTTCCAATTTCCTTCATTTTAAAAGCGAATATTTATTCTAATAAATAATAATAGAACGAAGACCATTTAAAAAATTTGCTATTTCCTCTTGAAATATGCTTCAACTGTAATTCATTTCTTTCAATTCGTCTTATAATACAAAATCTCTTCCACGTCTTTTTGTTTGCCACATTAAATTTGACCGATAAATGGTTTCATATCGCAAACCTTTTTTGAGCTTACTTCACCTCCACTTATCTTATTCCTCCATGGGTTTCTTTAATTCTGTCTCAGCTTTCTTATTACTTCTGCGAAAATTTTTACACAACCAACCAACCGTAAACAAATGAAAGAGAAAAAAATTGGGAAAAGGATGATTTTTTATGAGAGTGACCTCTTGATTTTAATTAATTACCGTAATTTCGGGTGTATAAGCCGCGGATCAAACAATTCTTTTTGGACCCAGAAATCTTATTTAGTGGTTGAAGACAAATATTTACGGCGATCTAACTAGTTATATTTGTTTCTTAAGAAATTCTGGGTCGAAAAAGAATTGTTTAATCTGCGGCTTATACACCCGAAATTACGGTACTCAGTTAATAATTGGAATTTTGAAATTCTGAAGCTCAGGTGCATCAGGAGAGATATTGGGCTACTCTCAAAAAATTTTGAGCTTTGTACGTGCTGTAGATTTTGCTAGCCATCGCAGACACACACACAGACACACATACAGACAGAGCGTTTTGTTCTTTTATTAGTATAGATGTACTAATAGAGCCGAAAATGCACATTTTAGCCTCTGAATGTATCACAATAAGAAAATAAGATGTGGTATAGAAATATCAGAGCCACACCAAGGATGGAATAATAGACCTAGCACCAAGACTGTTAAGCATGTTATCTATATACCAGTAATTACTAACGATCTATCGCCGATCGGCAGAAGACTGAAGAAAAAATGCGTTAAACACCAAATAGAGTTGTTGCGGCGCTAAGAAATGCATAAGTAACCTATAACATATCATTCATAAAGCATACGTAACTTAAATTTTCATTTTTCTCCCATAAACTTGTTTTAAAACGAATATCTAGATTTTTCTATTAAAAAAATAACGGACTTTGACTTAAAAGTCACCTTTTTTTTTTTTTTTTTTTTTTTTTTTAGGGTTTTGTTTATCTGAGGAAACTTTATTCATCTCTGTCGTCTGTCACAGAGTCCGTTTTCAAAAACTACGTAAGCCAGATACTTAAAATTTTCTTTATTTACAGCTGAATACCTCGTGTAACACCACAAATAATAAAATTTTGAAAAGTCTATTATTTTAATTAAATTAACTTGTTCAATGTCATCCGTTCATTTTTGCGATTTAAATTTCAAAACAGAACCTTTATTTCAACCTATTTCGCGTAGACAGCATGGCTTGGTGTTAAAGCATCTCGCAAATAATAAGACGGTTCTTGGTTCGAACCCCAATGCTGGAGCTTGAAATTTCCATATTAAGGTGGATTTAATAAGAAGCAAATTTCGTAATATTGGTTAATTTAAGGGTTTTTATTATTGGGATTCCGTTCATCTGACATTCGCAATATTTATTTGGAATTCAATTTTCTTTCTATTTAAAATACTTTTGCGATTTAGCCTTTTGAATTTAGCTTTAAACAATTTTTTGCTTTTAGGAATTTAAAATTTTATTTATATTTTCGCTTCTTTTAATTTCGGATTTTCAAAAATTTTATTTAATACTAGAACCGCGGCGACGGGTCATTTTGACCCGTATCATGCGTAGAGATGTCCATTCAAACCAGAAAACATTTCATAAAATAAGCTAAATATAAGATGAGCAAAAATAATTTCAATAATTTACTTAAACAATTTTAAATGGAAATTCCGGTGATAAATATTTTTATAAAACTTGAATGAATTTTCCAGCGGTTCTAGTGTTAAATAATTTGATTTGAACATTTTTAATTTGATTAGAATAAGTAAGTTCCTTTTATAATTAATTTTAAATTTAATTTAATGATGCTACCATCTATGTAAGAGTTTAATAATTATAAATTAACATTTTGGATTTATTAATTAAAAGATAATTTATTTTGAAAGAAGCATTTAATGAAACCCACTGTGCAATCTGCTATTACACTTACTCACTGTGTATTTTAAAGATGTTGCTTCATCTTTTAAAACACTGAATAAACTGGCCGAAGCAAAAAAGATACTTCAGTCAAACCAAAGTAAATCCCTTTCATGCTATATTTAAGTGAACATATACTAAATGCATTAGAAAATACAGAAAGAACAACTTACGATTATTATGTAAAGATTGATCATTCAAATTACAAGAAAAATAATTTTTTTAAAATAAACTATGATAAAACTCTCTACACTTAACATTCTCATTCCAAACACTTCGATCAGAGTGATGTGTCATGTTCGCGTTACAGCGACCTCTCCCACCCCAGTGGTTGTTATGTGTAGTATTCGTGCTTTATCAAGGCATAAGTGTAGTATCAGATTGGTTGTTTCAGGGTACGATTTCTTCGATACTATTAAATTTATCAAGACGTTCAGCTGAATTAGAAGTTTCGATTTGATTTTACCCTTATTTTAATCATCGTGAATTAATAACTCACTACTTTCTCAAAATCTTTTCATACATTTTCTAATGTATTCAACAAAAGAAATTTTAATTTAACTGTTATCTTTTCTTTATTTCTTAAAAGTATCTTTTCGGATAACTTTGAAATAAACGCACTTATTTTGTTTTAAAAGGCATAATGCTATAATGAATATATTTAGGGCAAGTGCTATGTAAAACAATTTATGACCTGGATGTTCACAGTTAAAATAAAGGACAAATGATTCAAAATCTGCTTAAATATAATATAACCACAAACGAACTTTTTCAGAGTTATTCATGATTTCGAAAAGGTT
This sequence comes from Maratus speculifer, assembly GCA_964019185.1. NCBI lineage: Eukaryota > Metazoa > Arthropoda > Arachnida > Araneae > Salticidae > Maratus > Maratus speculifer. Next base: position 307,746,597 of record OZ025293.1, on the reverse strand, counting down.
CTTTATCATTAGATATCTTTAAAATAACTTTGAAATATACGTAGTTATTTTGTTTTAATTTATTTGTTTAATTTACTTTATGAAAATTTTTCTGGTTTGAATCGAATGAAACACATTATAGGACTGGGTCGATTAGACCCATTCAGGGTAGGAAGGTTAATTATATGATAAAACTCGGAGTTTTTCCGAAATAGTAGAAATTGCGTCTGTCCAGATTGGGCTGTGCCTGTTTTCACTGATTTCTCTACGGGCCGGGCTGGGGCCGGGTCTGGAAATTCCGGACCGTGCAGACCTCGAATTCAGGGATGAACACTATTTCATGATTATAACAAAGAATTATCATTTTTTTTTTTTTTTTTTTGGTTTAAAGATTTCTTAATGTAGCAAAAAATATTTTAGAAAAAGCAAACTGGTGAAAAATCTGAAAGATTTGAAAAAAAAAAAAAGTTGTAAAAAGTAGGATTTTAGAATATTTATGCAAATTTGTACATAATTCGACAATTAATAAAAATGGCGAGCACGTGTCGAAAAAATGCTTTATGGAATATTTTTTTTAATAATTGTTAACAATGATTTTTACTGCATTCAAGAATATTTTTTTTTATAAATAAACATCATTTTGCAAAATATTTTCTTAAAAAAAAAAAAAAAAAAAAAAAAAAAAAAATTAAATACAGCCGTTTTTAACTAATTAGAAAATAGATATTGTAAGAAAAAATTAGCATAAATTGTTCAATATTACATAATTACAGGAATAGGCATAACTTCTCTTTGGGTCTAGTATAGGGCCGGACTGGCCAACTTATACCAACTAAGAAGGGCCAACTTGATCGCTGGTCCTTGATTATTGCCTTCCTGCGATGTCGTATGCAATTTTTGTAAATGTTGATATTTAAAAACTATTTTCACACTAAGCTAATTATGTTTTGCACTTTTAGGGGAAAATAAGATTAAAAACGAAAAATATATTTATCAATATAAGTATTTATACATTTATATCTGCATTCTAAGGCACAGAAAATATTAAAGTCTTAGTGATGGTATGGGAAGGAAAACCCTGATTGAATACATGTATGATTGATTCTGTTCGGCTTAATTGGAACTTGGCATAGTTCCTAAGACTGGCAATATATTTAAATGGTTCAAACTTCCATAAATATCGTAATTATTGCTTCTATTCTGTTTTTTATTATATATATTTTTTTATATAATAATAGTGACAAATAAAGAAAACAGGATAAAGGAGTAAAGTATTCTCTGTCTTTGTTTTTAAGGATTATTGAAGAAAACAACATCTTTTGTTTAACATTCATACGAATAAGCAATTATTCAACAGCTGTAAAAATATCATTAATATATTTACATATGGTAAAGAAGCACACCCACATACATTGAGTGATTTCAGGTGACAATAATACTAATCTTAAATATAATTTTTCTTATCCATCCTTACATGATTACGCAGTATAGATTTAAGAAAATAAACTTTAATGACTCAAAAAAAAAAAAAAAAAAAAAAAAAAAAAAAAAAAAAAAAAAAAAAAACGTTGTTGGCTATTAATGTATGAACATAATGAATTGTGATATTGACATTCTGATTTAATAAACGAGCCAATTCGACAGTATATATTTACATTACTATTACATGCTTTCTCAGCTGTGAATTGCATATAAGGTCAATAGTGACAGCATGGTACAAGTCAATGTCCATTGTCAGTTCTTTCAGGCTGTTTTGATGACATACCTCACTCTAAGCTAGTCTTAAGATGCGATCCGACTAAATTCTGCTGCAGCAATTAATTTGTCGGTTTTTTTGATATAGACAGCTTTCTGAAGCATTGAAAGAGGGGAAAGCTCTTAGTAGGAGAAACCTTGACATATTTATCACATCTCTTTTCTTTTGTCAAGACACCCTTTTCTTTTTTGATGACAACAGAACCTTTGGAAAAGAAAGTCCAGAAAAATAGTATGATTTTTTTGAAGCAGATTTTGAAAATTCGTTCTAAACGGAGGCGAAAGTAGCATTCAAACCATGTTCTCAAATGTTAGCTTCAAAAAGTCATAAATTATTCCTTTGGTCTTACTTTCCCAAAGGTTTTGTGGTCAACAACAAAATGAAAGGGGAGTCTCAAGAAAAGAAAGAGGATGTGATAAACATGCTAGGAAGTTTCATGCTTGAAATGCTCCCCATTTGTCGTGGTTCAGAAGACTGGCCGCATCCAAAATGTCGATTCACCGTATCAATGCAATAGCAGTGGCAGAATACAGTGTGATTGCACCTTAAACGTCAGGGAAACGCAGGATCTTCTTAGACTTCCTCCCTTAACTCCCCTAATATTTTGTTAATTCATTTCAAACTCCTTGGAAGAATAGTAAAATCTCTTTGCTGTTACAATACTCAACATGCAGGCCGGCATGGGCCATCAGTGGAGCTTCATCTAAAGTAAAGGAAAAGTAAAGAAATGTTTCAGCGCAATGTGGAATAATAAGCGATATAGAATACAATCCATCCCCCTAGTGTCGCAAAAGTCCGTAGATGCGTTTCTGCGTCTATTATTTTGTTAATTCATTTCAAGCTTCTTGCACAATAGTACACTGGTTTCCAAAAATTAAAGAAAAATCACAAAAATAGCGATAACTCGTTCAAAAAGAAAACAATCCGTATGAAATTTGCATATATTGTTAAATAAAAGATGCTGAATAAAAATACGAAATTCAAATTAGTGGCGCTGCAATCTCATTGTGTTATCCGTGAGGCATATAAAAATGCACGTTAGAGAGTAAGGCTGCAATTGTCGCTGTGATAGTGACATTATAAATCTAGGATAGCCAATTCATTACAATGACTTCGAGGCATCATTTGGCCGCAGAACTGCGATTTAGATCTATTGGGAGATTGGAGGCAGGACAAAGTCAAACGGAGGTAGCTAGATGGCTAAATGTGAGTCCTTAGGTGGTTCATAGGCTTTGGCAACAATTTCAAACCACTGGTTCGGATTCAAGAAGGTTCAACCAAGGACGGCAAAAGGTGGCCAAGGGTTTCGACAAGCGCCGATGACCGATATTTGTGGTTATGTGTACAAAGGAATAGAACCGCCTCCCCATCTCACCTTAGATCCTGCCTTGCTGCAGCCACTGGAAGGTCGGTGTCAATGCCTACTGTGCGTAGAAGGCTTCACAAAGGTGGACTTTACGCGAGACGACCAGCAATTTGTCTGCCGCTCACCTCACGTCACCGGAGAGAACGTTTGATGTGGGCACGTCAACATGACCACTGGACGGTTGTTCAATGGAGGCGTGTTCTCCTCACGGATGAGTCCCGGTTTAGCCTCCAAAGCTATAGTAGGCGTTGTATGATTTGGAGAGAACAGGGAACACGCTATCATCCATCAAACATTCGCGAAAGAGATTCATACGGAGGAGGCAGTGTCTGCGTTTGGGGTGGTATCTCTTTGGGTGGACGCAGAGACCTCCATGACTTTCCACATGGAACCATGAATGCTCACATCTATGGAGATGACATCCTTGATGCTTATGTGCGACCTTATGCCGGTACAATAGGTAATGATATCCTGTTACAGGACGACAACGCTAGACTGCCCAGGGCTCTCATCGTGGAAGATTATCTTCAGCACCAGACAATTCAGCGCATGGAATGGTCAGCTCGATCACCGGACTTGAATCCCATCGAGCATGTTTGGGATGCTTTAGAGAGACGTGTCGCTGCTCTCAATCCCTCTCCCCTGACCCTTGCCACGCTTACAACTGCTTTGGTAAAGCAATGACTCTTACTTCCCAGCGAACTCATCGACCGCATAATTGACGGTAAGACACATCGCTGTATGTGCTGTATTGCTACTAGGGGTGATCATACGGCATATTAAAGGTACTTTTCCTATACCAAACTGGCAAGCTGATTTTGTTAATTTTATAATTATGCTATTTTTGAAACACCATAATTGTCTGGTAATTTCTTTTCATGTTATTTTATACCTTACTATGCGTTGTATATTGTGGCTGAGTTTCATCAAAATCTACATGTAATATTTTGAATTATCGCTATTTTTGTGATTTTTCCTTAATTTTTGGAAACTAGTGTAAAATGCCTTTGCTGTTACAATACTCAACATGCAGGCAGGCATGGACCATCAGTGGAACCAGTGTTGCCAGATGAGCTACTTTTTTTTAAATTCAGATTCTTGATTGACACCACTTTTTACAAATGATAAAAAGTGCTTTATTCAATGACATAACAATTGAGGCGAAAACAGAAGGTAATTTACCGTTTCAAAAAAGTGGTACCTATCAAGAAATCTGAATTTAAAAAAAGTAGCCCACTGGCAACACTGAGTGGAACTTCATCTAAAGCGAAAGAAAAGTGAAGAAATGTTTCAGTGCAACGTGGGATAAGCGATATAGAATACAATCCATCACCGTAGTGTCGCGGAAGTCCGTAGATGCGTTTCTGCTGAATCAATTTTTGTTCATTACTCAATGGCTCCAACCCAGGATTCTTATTCAGCACAGTTTATGTTGTCTTGATAATCCACCTTGAACATTAACACTAGAACTGCCCTTAGGGGTCATTATGACCCCTGCCAAATTGAAAATAGCCGATTCCAACCAGAAATTTCTTTATAAAACTTGTTAAATAAGTGCAGAACAAATATAGGCTAATTAAATAAGCACAATAATTTTTAATAAAAATTCTGGTGTCAAATTTTTTTTTAATAAAATTTGCACAGAAAAGCCGGCGGTTCTAGTGTTAATTGGAGTAATGTAATGCTTTATGTTGAGACTTTTAACTTGAATTACGGCTTCTGAATACTATGGCACTGATTCAGCTCGTTACGTAGGTTCAAAATTCTCATGATGGTTGCGTAGCAGAAAACCGTTTTTGAGTGGCAGTCATCTGAAAAAGCCGATTTTCAATTAAACTGTCCCATGGATGGTGTTTCGCACGCAATATTTTTTGTTTTAAGGGGGCTCAGGGGTTGAAAACTTTTCAAAAAATCGATTTTTTGTATGATCTAATTTGATTATTCATTTAATTCTTAACTCAATGCAAAAAACCGCATAAAAATATTTGCATTTTTAACGGAGTTATAAGCATTTGTGTAGCAACACTTTCATAGCCGCATCCATATAATTTCAACTTTAAGTCGCGTTTACTGAAAACTTGATTGATTTTTGATGACTAACACCAAGATTTAAAAAAAAAAAACTATTTGATAAAATGGCTTTTTTTTTTTTTTTTTTTTTTTTTTGCATGCATATAACATTATTATCTAGATTATGAATTAATATATTTTAGATAGTTTAATATTTTGAGTATTTTCAATGGAAAAAAAGTTGTATTTTTGGGTTTTTTTTTTTAATTTTCAACTTTGAGAAATTTTTTAATACTTTTTTTATTAAGTGATAGTTATATTCTTAATTCATAATCTAGATTATAATGTTATATGCATGCAAAAAAAAAAAAAAGGTCATTCCATTAAACAGTTTTTTTTTAAATCTTGGTGTTGGTCGTCAAAAATCAAGTTTTGAGAAAACACGACTTAAAGTTGAAATTATATAGATGCGGCTATGTAAGTATTGATACATAAATGCTTATAACTCCGTTAAAAATGCTAATATTTTTATGCTGTTTTTTGCATTGAGTTAAGAATTAATTGAATAATCAAACTAGATCATAAAAAAATCGATTTTTTGAAAAGTTTTCACCCCTGAGCCCCCTTAAGAATATAAGACTATACTATACACTTAAGAAAACAACTTGTTAAAGATGCCATTTTGTCGCTCTTTTTCTTATGGTCTGTCTTCCATAGTGCATCCATGAAAGGGAAACTCTGACATGTTTATTTCAGACTCTTTCTTTTGTTTGTAAATAGAGAACCTTTGTGGAGAAAAATCGAAGAAATAATTTGGACTTTTTGAAATAGGATTAAAATGTTGTCTGAACGGACCCACTCCACTTTACCTTATACAGAAATAGGATCATTAAGAAGGATTTTTACCTCGCCAAACATAAAAGAGACCCAAACAATGATTCTATCTTCAGTGAAGATCAGAATATTCTTGACGGGTTCTTTTATTGAATGATGAGTAGGATAAACTTCCTAAATTTTAGAGCCTTCGCTAGACGCACAAAGACACTCGCATGTGAATATTAACCCAAATTAACTTTACTAATTTCTCGCTTGCTTATATATATACTTTAAAGTAATTTTTTTCATGAGATATCCGATGTCAATTTATAGCTTGCTATCTTTTTACTTTTTTTTTTATTTTGGTTGCATTTTTTTCTTCTGAGGATACTTTTAATTTTGAACCGGTACCGAAATTGAGGGGAAAAAAAAGAAAAAAAAAAACTTCAAAGAAAATCGCAAAAGTAAACACATAATGTTTAAGGTATTGACCTTCAGATATCCTGTTCTATGATGTAAAAAAAATAAAATTAGGCCATTTTTAGAAGTGATGTATGAGCGATAAAATCGAAAATTATAGTGCAGTTCATCAGCGCCATTTTTAGGGCATCGGGCGTGTGACATCGATATACCGTGATTATGTTTTTGGATAAAATTCTAATATAAAAAGTTGACAACAAATGTCTGATGACGACAGAAAAATTCGTAGTGATAGAGACAGGACTTTGCCGTTGAAACTGATTTTAGGAAAATAAAAAAAAGGAAGCATGTAAAAACACAGTGGCGTAGTCATGTGCCCCCCCTCCCCCCCCAAAAAACAGTAATATTGTAAAATTTTCTTCTTCTTGATTCATTGCTGAAATTTTTCTTGTTAGATAAGGCGAGCAGTTTTCAAAAATTACTGGTTTTCAAAGCACTTGGCGGCCACCTGGGTTACGCTACTGAAATAGCCAAGTTTTGTAAGATTAGATGTGCTTTGGAAATGCATATTGTAAAAACATATAAAATTACATAGTAAAATACGTATACTGTAATATTTTACAAGCTTTTGGAGTACAAAAGTTGTTATTTCGTAATATTGATCACATTTAGTAAGAAAACGTATTCAGAAAGTAAAAAAGAAAATAAACTTACCTTTCTTTGTTCAAGAAACAAGAATCTTTCAGAAAACGTGTTCTAATTCATCAGTCTTTCTCCTGAAAGTAAGAATATAATTAGCATCCTTTAAATAACATAATTTAAATGTAGGTAAGTAAAAACGTTAAATTTTATATCAGTATGATTCTTCAAATGCATGAAAGTTATCCTGAGAAAATTTTAAAAGCTACTTGCAAAAATATTATAAAGTACATATATGAGCATGCCTGCCAACATCATCCCGTAAATCGAATGCTAATAACATAAGCGTTATTATAATAGCCATAATATCATAAAATACCTTGTTTTACCTAACTGTTTTATCATCATATTTGAAACAATGTAGCAGATACACTATATGTCCAAATGTGACCGGTCACTTGCGATATTAGACATTTTGTTAAATATCTAGAAAAATGCATGATGAATTACCCTGAAACTCCCAGTATATAAACATAATGGTACAGGTCCTACATTTTCGTGAAGATATTCCCCGAAACTTCATAGGAGATCGTTAACAAATTGAAAAAGAACGAATATCTTTTGGATAATACTGTCAAAACTAATGTAGAAAAAGCGTTCGAATTGTATATTATGATTAGGTAGCTTATTGTTATAAACTGTGTTCATTTGTATGTGGATAGCATGTATACTCATAGAAAAATTAAGGTTTTTATAAAAACAGCCCCAGATTTTTCCAAGTTTTTTTTGCTTATGATTTGCAAAGTTCTTAATATAAAATAACGTTATTTTCCGAAAATATGACAAACAACATAATACTCTGTAATCAGAATTAAAAAATATTTAAAATTGTATAAAAAATGAGCAGATTCACTAAATAATTTTGCAATGCGCATGTGTCAACACTATCAAAATTTCATTTGCATATTGTGTTAGCTAAATGCATAGAGCAATTTTTGTGAAAGTCTCAAAATCATAGCTTGAAAATTCTGAAAGTGATCGTCGCTAGCAGAGCCTGATTACTAACGGGGCACTCTCTCACCAGAAAAAATTTATAGAAATTTTCGTCTTCTTTAAACGCCCTTTTCATACAAGATTACTGTCATGAATAAGGAAAAATTCTTTATTTCTTTTTCCTGTTGGGAGAGTGCCCCGTTAGTAATCAGGCCCTGGTCGCTAGAATAAACTCAAAACCCGTTATTCCCAAAATGAAGCAAAAAGATGAGGGACTGAATCCATGCATCCGTCGATTAGTGTCAACATAGAATACACAATATTTCACGTATTGTATATTTGGATACAACCCCTCATTTTTTTTCAGCTGACGACATCAATTTAAATGGGAGTTGAAAATTTTAAATGAGTTTTCTAAAAAATTTGATTTTCATCGGAAAAGGTAAAAGACTATTTCTCTAAAACAAAACTTTTGTTTTCCTAAAACTATGAAATTTTTTGTGTAGTTTTTCGATATTGTCAAGAGTGTAATGAACTAAAGAATTAGCTGTAAGTGACTTAATTATTACAATATAGCTATTTTTTATGAAAAATTACACGTAAAATTTACTGAAATTATCAACGTAATTGTATATAATCAACTGTATTTCTTTTAGATTTCGTATATTGACTAGTTTTTAGTTCATTAAACTCAAGAGTGTCTATTATACATAAGTTGAAAATAGAATTTGTGCTACATGCATTTTTTTTTTTTTTTTTGGGGGGGGGGGGGTAGAGCTGAAGCCGTTTCATAAAAAAAAATGCTAAAGAATGACCAAAATTTTAAAAAGTTGCATAGATATTACATTTTTAAAAAATATTTTTTATTTTATTTTGTGTCAGATTCCACTAAAAAATACCAAAAATGTGTCAAAAGAAGAGTTCTAAAAAAATATCTCCGAACGTAGTCGGATATTTTAACAAAATTACTATACAATACAATTCCAATCATTCAATAATGAGTTCAATTGCAATCGCTGGCAGCATTTTATATTTGATCAGAACTTTTTCTTAATAATTTCTGGGTCTGTTCCCCTCCCCTATGCCCCCACCCATGCGTACACCTCATCTACGTGTACACATTTATCTATTTAAATATATCCATCATTCTATAAACATTTAGTTCATAAAATAATTTCGTTTTAGACTGTGAAAATTAAGATGAAATTGGATAACTAGTTTTTATTATTATAATTATTATTTATAACTTATCCACTATTAGTTATGTTTCATTTAATGTCGTAAAAAAAAAAAGATTTAAAACGACGTCTTTTACGGTATTTTATAATTTAATGATTATTTGTATTTCCAGAAACCTACTTTCATGAGGATATCTATGCACGCACACGATCACACACGGAAAAATAAAGTATTCCGCACGTCTAAAGTATAAAACTAAAATGTTATCAAAACTTTATATTTTCTGTAGCATTATTAGATCGTAATATTATTAACCCATTAGTGCCTGGCGTCCCAATTTTGGGACAGTTTTAAAAAATTCAAGTAAGGGCCTTTCACACCAGTAAAAAAGAGTATAACTAAATTGTTTCTTTCTCGAGACAAAGTCCTCAATAAATTAAGATAAAAGTTATTCTTGCTTTAAAAGTGGTGGGAAAATGCAAAATTTGAATTTTAACGACGAAAATAATTCAGGCACTAATGGGTTAAGTAGTGTTTATTGTAGTACATTGAACAAATTAATTTTGACATCGTTTCGTCAAATATATTTGATTTTTTTATGAAAATTTTCAGTCTTCCGTAGATTACATATTTTCTTAATATTTATTTCAAATATCAAACGAAAATAACACATAGCAGTTCTACTTTTGTTATGTAATACACTTTGTAACATTGTAACATTTACTAATTTAACCCATTAGTGCCTGGCGTACCAATTTTGGGACAGTTTTAAAAAATTCAAGTAAGGGCCTTTCACACCAGTAAAAAAGAGTATAACTAAATTGTTTCTTTCTCGAGACAAAGTCCTCAATAAATTAAGATAAAAGTTATTCTTGCTTTAAAAGTGGTGGGAAAATGCAAAATTTGAATTTTAACGACGAAAATAATTCAGGCACAATTGGGTTAAAAATTCTCGAAATGCAACTTAATTTTATACCAATTCAGCGCATTCTATATAAATAAATCATTCAACCAAAAAACATTATTTTTTAGAGATTTACATTAGATTTTTAGAACGATACAGTTAAGATGGTGTTTATTTATTTATTTACATATTTGTAAATTAAGTTTTAAATTAAGTTTGTAAATTTCCAGCAAACTTGAAGTTTAAAAAAAAAACTAAATAGAAAATAAGTGTAAAAAAGTTCCTTCTCCCTTAAAGTGAGAATTTTGTTGTAATAAAAGAAGTTTTAAAATTTCCCATTTAAATTTTTTTCTAGCGGCATAATTTGAAAATGTTTTTCTATATTTTTCATTCGTATTATATATATATATATTTTTTTTGTTAGAACGTTTGATTTGTTTAGTTATATACGTTTTTATTCATTTTGAGGACAGCAGATGGCAGCACAAGCAGATGTAAAATCGATCGCAATTTGAACGTGGTGATTTTAAATAACCAAAACTTGATGACAACTTGATGCTTTTATTCCACGTGCTTTTTCTTTCTTTATTTATTTTTTATGATATATCTCAATGATTAATTCAATTATTTCAAATTTTAGATGCCTTATAGCAGCGCGGGGTAGCGTACCCACACAATAAAGTGGATTTCAGAAGATATTAATATTTATCAGATACATTACTCTTAAATAATATTAATTTTTATTTTATTTATGTTTTAGTTATGTCATTTTATTTATTTTTTCCAAGTAATAGTTTTGTTTTAATTACCATAATTTCTGGCGTATAATCCGCGTATAAAATAAGCATGTTTGAACCCAGAATTTTTATTAAGTATATGTAGCCTAATATTTACCACGATCTAATAAGTTACATTTTAATAAATAAAATTTCTGGTCCCATATATAAATTCTTCGATCAGCAGATTATACACTGAAAATTGCGACAATATCATTTTTTAATCAAATTAATGCTAACCGTCAAACTGACCAGGGTTTTGCACACCATTATTATCTTAGAATATGCTGTTCCCTCCCTAAATGTCCCAATCAAATTAAAGAACATTTTTTGTATTAAAATACTGGTATCCAAAAATTCGGAGACTTTGCAGCTCTTTGTGCTATTTATGATTACTCAGCAAAATACTACAGGGTGTCCCCTCTCAACGGTGGCCAATGGCTAGTTTCTAAACCGTTAGACATAGACATATAGTTCCAATTGCAAAAATGCTTTTAAAAAAGGTAAAGAATTGTTTTTCAAGCGATTTAGCTCAAAATAAAATTTTATTAAAAAATTACGAAAATTAACTTTTTATACGGTCCCCCGGTCCTGTAAGTGATATTTAGTAAATTTTTCCCACTGCTGTAACAAATAATACAACAAAAATCCCATTCCTCTGCAATTAAAACTGACCGAGTAATAGCTGTTTAAAGTTGAAGCATCTTTTTTGCTGCAAATTAGGGGTCAGTCACAAATTTACTGGAAATAAAAATAAACGCAAGATATAAAATTTCATATTAAACATTGAGAGTAAAATAATATTTACAATATTATTTTAAAATTTATGTTAATGATTACATATTAAAACAAAATTTGTACTAAAATTATAAGTAAAAAAATAACAGAAAGTTTGTTAATTTAATTTATGAAAAGCAACAGGCACAAATCGTTACAAAATAACATATATTTACTATTCTATTAGATTACTTAACCTAACAAAATTTGATGTAATCCTATAAAATAAATAAATGGAACGCACTTAAAATTGTATTAATATTATACTGTCATTGGATATGTGCAAATTGAACCTCGATCGGATATTTGGAAGTGAGTTAAAATTTGAATAGTAATTTTAACAAGGGAAAAATAAATACGAACGTTTTAAGCAAAATAAAGGCTTATCAAAATACCACACCTTTTAAAATAAAATTGCGTTTTCCCAAAATTTGATTTTCACGATAAAGAGAAAAAAACTCACGTCTTCAACTATTTTAACCAATCTAGAAGTTAAATGATAAAAATGAACATTACCGTAAAACTTATACGTTGGTAGCACCTTCAGTTAAATTGCTTTTAAAATATTTCTTTATCTCATTTAAAACCTTTTAGAAATTGGAACTATATGTCTGTGGCAAATGGTTTAGGAATTAGCTATTAGACAGCGTTGAAAATAGGCGCCCTTTATAATACTTTAAGCACTTAGTGAACGTTCCCTTAAAGCTCAGTCCAATTCATCCGTATTTAGCTAGAGAAAAGTGGTTTAAGTCATGAAATTTAAAGCTTTATAACTTTGTCAATTTTAATGTTATGTGAATGGGATCTTTTTTCTCTTACTTGTTAGAGTAGTGGGAAAAATTTACTAAATATCACTTATATAAAAAGTTTATTTTCGTAATTTTTTAATACAATTTTATTTTTAGCTAAATAACTTGAAAAACAGTTCTTTACCTTATTTAAAGCATTTTTGCAATTGGAACTATATGTCTATGACTAACGGTTTAGAAATTAGCCATTGGCCACCGTTGAGAGGGGACACCCTGTATATGTAATAGCATAGGGTTTGTGTTCTTAAATCGAAAAGGACAACTTTGTAACATAGGTTTTAATTTATTCGGAAATGCATGAAGCTAGCAGGTGTTGTTGTTCAGAAAGTGTCTAATCGATCATTTTTCTGTTTTTTCTGTTTTTTTTTTTTTTTTTTTTATGATTCGAAATTGTTTTCATAGTCATCATGTCTTCCAATTTTACATCTTTCTGTTAAAAAATGAATTTGTAAATGTGTCAAACATTTTTGCACTTGTTGTGCAGAGCAGTTGAGAACAGCCTTAAGGCCCCTGTCCTCGCTCGAGGAAACGCTCGCGAGCTAATGCTATTCCTATGGGGAAGCATTTTTCTAATAACTCTTTCGCATTTTGACATTTTTGAATAATTTTTTTTTGCATTGGATAGATGAGGTGCATGCCGACAGCGCACCTTTTTTACTTTTTCGATTTTGGTTGCAGATATATTTTTTAAAAAGCCCTTTCAGTTTCGAAACCGGTTTTGAAAGTGAAACTAACTTTGTAAAAAATATCTGCAACCAAAATCGAAAAAGTAAAAAAGGTGCGCTGTCGGCATGCACCTCAGCTAACCAATGCAAAAAAAAAAAAAAAAATTATTCAAAAATGTCAAAATGCGAAAGAGTTATTAGAAAACTGCTTCCCTATAGGAATAGCATTAGCTCGCGAGCGTTTCCTCGAACGAGGGCAGGAGCCTTAAAGAAAATGCCCGTACTTCAAAAGTAAATCAACTTAATTTCTTTATTGATTTACATAATTTTATTGCTTTTAATGAAAAGTATACATTTTAGCATTTTATGGCTTTAACCCATGTTTTATGTGGATAGTCAGAGATCGAAGACGACATGAGACCATATGAAGCTTGAAACAAGAAAGAAAAATTATGCGTAAAGCACAGATTATAAACCACTTTCCAACAAATTCAGAAAACTGTAAACTGTAACAAAACTTCTCCGTTTGCTCATTCAGAGGACAACATACTGTTAGTAAAATGTTAAAACTTTCGTTTGACAAACAGGATCCAAAATTCTGATGTCAATGTGGCATTTAGGAATTAAAATTAAGTGTGATTTGTTATACCTCACCATCCTTGAAAAGGTTAGTAAGTTATAGCTGTTCTGAAATCCAAAGGAGCAACTTTATGACACAAGTTTTAATTAATTTTTGTTCGGAAACGCATGAAATTGTCAGGTGTTGCTATTCAGAAACATTGAAACGCATTTTACATTTTTTGGTAAGCACAAAAGATCATTCAGACAGTGCAGTCAAAGTTGACGTTTTGAGCCGAAATTCAAAACAAAAGGAGAACAGGGTTCGTGCGGGTCAGGCATTTCCAGGAAAATGACCAGTATTTTTTTTTTTATAGAAAAAGAAATTTATGGGGAATAGGCAAAATTTCGTCTCCTTTTAATTAGAATATACCTATGAAAACATACTAGTGCAAAAGTTTATGGTCTGCAAAATTCCAGGACGCGTGAGAATCCTGGAGAAATACCAGTCACTGAAGGGAAAAAAAACGGTTATCGCGTGACCCCATATCGCTTGTAACTCGATGAATATTTTATTTGTCAAGAAAAAAAGGAAAATGTCTCTCGATTTCATATTCCTTCCATAAGCAGATCCGCCAATTTTGTTCTTTTACTTTAAAAAATGAGTCAGTAAATGTGTCAAAGTTTCGGGCTTGTTAATCAATGGACTTGAGAACCAAAGGGGGCTTCTCCAGTCTTCTTCTGGGGCTTCTTAAGTCACCCGAAAGACCCGCTTGCTAATGCTAATCCTGGGGAAGAAATTCATAAAGATATCTCGTTTGAATTTCAATATTTTTCAATGATTTTTATGTGTGTGCATTGGATAGCTTTGTTCAATGTGTAGAAAGACAGTTTTTTACTTTTTCAATTTTGATTGTGCAGTTTTTTTATGAGGATACTTTCACTTTTGGAACCGCCTCCGAAAATGAAAGTGTCCTTATTAAAAATATTTATAAACAAAATCGAATAAGTAAAAACAACCTTTGTACACATTGATCTCATTTATTCAATCAAATATAAAATCATTTAAAAATACTGACATTCAAACGAGGTATCTTTATAAATTTCTTTCTCAGAATTAGCATTAGAAGAGTTCTAATTTTATAACTTTTAGGGAAAAGTCTTTAAAAAAAATTGCTTTTTTTACTTTAGAAATAAAGTGTTTCCAAATTTCCGATGAGAATTCAGCATAACACAAACTTAATTGTTTGCCCCTTAAAGGGTTAAAAGATGAAGCCTAAGTAAATAATTTGGAAAACTCATAATACATTTAAAATCCCAATTTCAGAAACTACCATCTATAGTTTAAAAAACCCTTAGCGCCACCCTGTGTATGATTTACTGATATGTGTAACTATTACATAGTGCGTAAAAAAATTAATTCAGTTAGAAAAGATATTACATAGTTGAAAATTTCCCAGCTATTTGCCACAATAAACAAAAATGTACTCGAATTTTTCTGTTCAACCCCGTGTAATGATCTACAGAATTAAAAAAAAAATTTGATTTATTTAAGCATATAAATCAAGGGAAATTTCATCCTTTAACCCTTTCAGGCATGGGCAAATTCTGTTAGTAAAATAAGAAATTATCGACCGCCACCAGAATTTACAAACGACTTTTTTAGAAATTAAGAATCCCTTAATTCAAGCTTTCCTTGTAAAAGCAAAATTTTATTAAAATATTATTGGTGCCGCTTGCAAGATTGGAATTAAAATTAGGTACCCAGACTGGGCACAGAGCACAGGAAAGGGTTAATAAAAGTCGTGCCCTCTCAAAAAAAAGTACCGTAATTTCGGGTGTATAAGCCGCGGATCAAACAATTGTTTTTGAACCCAGAAATCTTATTTAGTGATTGAAGACAAATATTTACGGCGATCTAAGTATTCATATTTGTTTCCTAAAAATTTCTGGGTCGAAAAAGAATTGTTTGATCTGCGGCTTATACACCCGAAATTACAGTAGTTTGTCTGGCAACACTGATGTCGGTCACATGAAACTATTAAGGAAAAGGAACTGACAATCCTTGAAATAGTGAAACTTCAACTGTAACCGCTTTCACAGAGGTTCATTACCACAGCGACAAACTTCCACTAATAAATTTTTATAGAAATTTCCCCCTATTTAAATACCTCATTAATAGAACATTTCAGTAAAAAATTATGCCAAAAACTAGTGTTTATTATTACGGAGGCAGTTACCTTCGGCGGCAGTATTTTCACCATATTGTGACAACCAAGACAATCTCCTGTCAGCATCAGGGAAAAATTATAATACCCGGGCAAACTCACACCATTAAAAATAAAAATAAAATTTTAATCATCTTTGTGATAGAAAATTTCCATCAATAATGTGGTTAATTAAGACGAAATTTTCTATTTAGGTTTACTGGGGGAAGTTTTCACCGGCGGTAATCGGAAACTGGTGATCCGATTAAAAAAAAAAAAAAAACAGCCGTCATCTTGCGACAACTTTCTCAGTTACTTCACTCGCAATTGCTAGACAACACGCTATTGTGTCTCCTTCTCTGTATAACTCCATTATCGGGCATGTAGGTTTTTCGAACCCTGATCGCTACCGACCACACCACTGGGCGAATATTTCACGTGTAATTATATATATATATATATATGAATAATAAAAATTCATAAAAAATAGATATCTCTCCGTAATACGCAGTTTTCTCTCTTTTTAGGTGCGTTCGTAATTATGTAAATATGTAGCACCTATAGTTGTCGTTCAGTCCGTCCGTCCACACATAACAATGCAAAACCTATGCAACCGAATCGTTTGAAATTTAAAATAAGGTACCTTGGGGTAATAACGCCACGTTAAGGTTCTACCAATTTTCACGGCTTAGTATTAGATTGTATTTTTCAAACAAATATAGGATCTGATACAGCAACTCATTGACTAGCTATATAAAATAAAATAATTTAACAGATATGCATTCATAAAATGTAATGACGTTTTTTCTTGACCAATGCTATTTGGCGTTAATACCCACCTATATGGGTAATAACGCCATGCAAACAAAACTATAAAATAAGATATAATATGGAATAATGGCATGTAGATTGCCCAATTCTAAAAATACAAACTCTACAGCTCTGGAAATTGACAAATTGCAAACTAAGCTATTGAAAATGTACAATTTTTTTGTGACTTTGAAAGAAAACGAAAGCTGTGGTGGTGGCGGTGGCGGGGGAGGAGACAAAAGAATATCAGATTCTAAGCTACGTTTTGTTTAAAAAGGACCATTTAAATAAAATTATTAGAAACATTGCACGGATTATTTGAATCAGTATTTATATTCCCATGTATGCATTCTATGCGATAGAAAATATTGATTTTTTTGTGAAAGTGAAAGAAAAAGGAGTGAGGGGGAGCTTCAACAGAATATAACACCCTGTGTCTCTCTTTGCTTAAAAAGTCCCGCTTAAATATGATTATAAGAAACATTGCATGGTTTTAACCATTCATAATGCAATATTTTAATCATGTGAAGTTTTATAATAACTAGAGTTATATGTAATAAATATTTTTGTTAAACCTTAACTGCTGTTATCGTGTCACATACCGCTGAGTTTTTCAAGTTTCAGAGTTCAACTTGCAATTTTCAGTTTAACTATAGATACCGGGAAATTTTTGTTTCATTTGGAGTCCTATTACTATCTCTAGAGACTTTTGAATAGCTGAATTTTATTTATAATAGTCCTGTATATAAGGTTCAATACAAAAATAATATTCTAAAAGTTAATTTAACATTTTATTCATCGTTAGATTAAGCGGTCTGACAGGCCGCTCACAGTAAGTTATGCGACAATTTTTGTCACAGCAGTTAAGGGTTAATACTAATATAGTAATCTAGTAAATAGTTTTTAACCCATAACTCCACACTAATGCGGATTCTCCAAACCTACAGTTAAATTGTCGACGTTTTAAGGAGCATGCTTTAATAAATTTTTAATAAATTGAATAACATTTTTGGTTAAAAAATATTATCCCGAAGAGATCTCTTATTCAATTTTATACATAATTCATATGGTTATATATCATTATCTCTATATTAGCAACAAAATTAACCTTTAACTGCTGTTAGCAATCTGACTGAACACTTTACCCCCTCCCCCACCCAAAAAATAGCGTTTGACTTGTATTTTCCAGTTTAACTATAGTTACAACTGAAATTCTCTTTCGTTTGGAGTTCTCGTAATAGTGTTAGAAATATTTGAATAGATTAAATTTAATTAGAATTAATTCTGTACAAAAAGTTTAGCGCAGGAACAGTATTCTATGATTTTTTAATCATGGATCGCCTTTTAACCTTTAACTAATGTTACCGGTCTCGTAGACTACTATTTTTCTTTTAATTTTTTAGTTTAACTTGTAATTTTCAGTTTAACTGCAAACCTACCGAAATTTTGTTTCAGTTGGAATTTTAGTACTATCACCAGAGACTAAATAGGTAAATATTAAGTATAATACTCTTGTATAAAAAGTTTAGTACAAAAACACAATCCTATGAGTTATTCCCGCCTTTTATTCATCTTTCAGTTTTGTGGTCTCACAAACCGCATCACATTCATGCGTTACAATTTCTGTCATGCTGGAGAAAGCGGACAGTTAAAATTTCGAACTCAATTGAACAGTCCAGTGGAAATTTAATAGAAACCTGATTTTGAAGATGTTCGAATTTGAATCTCGAAAACATTTTGATATAGTTTTATTTACAAGAGTTAAAAATTATTTTTTACATTAGCAAAAAAAAAAAAAAAATACTATAATAAAAAATAAAATAGAGAGATTAATTTTAAGTATTGGGCACCCCCTCCCCCTTAATGTTACCATTTCAACAATGATGATAATGCTGTCCCATATTAATATATAAACCTCCTTCGGATATAGTTCGGCCTCTGTTGGGAATCAACCGGGGTAATAACGCCAATCCCTGGCGTTATTACCCCGGGATACTTATTGCGCAGTAAATCCTAAACTACAAATTATCTCGAGAAGATATCCAAAATCTTCTACAACAATTTGAAAGTACACGAAATACACTACAAATTTATGTAATAAACAAAGTATTTCTGGATAAAAAATATAGTCTTCAGATCAAAAACATTATCTCGCAAATTTTAGATCAAGCGTTAATTTTAGTTGCTTGTAAAAACAATAAGACCTAAAAATGAAACAAATTAACTTGCAGCTGTTTTTTGCGATTTATATGACTCAAAACCCTTCTGCGCAGAGTACATGGGTGTCATTTACTTGATTATTTCATAATTATGCAAAATATAAGCACTTGGCGTTATTACCCCGCCTGGCGTTATTACCCCAGGGTACCTTATATAATTATTACATAATTTTGTCGAGTCATTTCAAATTTTATGAAAATCGGATGCATAGATCAATTACAGGGACAATCAAAAGTATTCCACTACATTATGGTCAATGGGGAAAAAAGTTTCAAATGCATTTTAATCGTTTGAAATTTAAAATACATAATTATTACATAATTTTGTCGAGTTATTTCAAATTTTATCAAAATCGGATGCATAGTTCAATTACAGGGACAATCAAAATTATTCCGTTACATTACGGTCAAAGGGGGAAAATGTTTCAAATGCATTTTAAGGGTGTTACACTCATTCGAACATAATAAAATTGATATGCATCTATAAAGTACATATTATAATATACATTTTGCATAATCTGTGTTGTAAAGAGCATTTGTTATTGATTTACAAGGCCACACAAAAGTACTCCATTACATAATGGTATAGGGAGAACATTGTTTGGTGCTCATTTTAATTGTAATTATTTACAATTTTATGAGATTGATATATGAGTGTGATATTTTTAAATTTTCATTATCCTACGAACGCACCTCATTTGCTATGCTTCACATGTAATTTCCAACTTGTTTCAATATATAAAAGGACTACAAGAACAGAGCTCGAGGACAACAGTTTAAGAGACGCAGAGTTAGAAATTTAGCTTAATTGAGTAAATTTTTTCCACAATAAAATGCTACATGTATTACAAGAAAATATTTAGATAATTGAAAGAAAAGAATTAATATCTTGAATTGGACTTTTAATTAGCTAATAATTTTTCACTCAAGATAATAAATTATTCACAGTAAAGAAAAGCGCTGAAATAGGTTTCGAAGCGCCTAATAGACAATCTGTCTCCATTATCAGTTTAAAGTGAAGACAGCTAATTACAAAAGAAACAAAAAATATTCTCCGTATTTATCTTACTTAAAATCAGTGTAGGAACAAAGCAACAGGGATTTCCTAGCAGAAAATGTTTTTTTTTCTTTCTTTTTTGGAGGAATGTAAGAAAATGAAATTTTTTTTTTCGCCTTTTACTTTTATAATAAAGAAGGAAGAAAAAAGTAAGTTAAATAATAAAAACAATGATAATGGGAAGAATGTACTTTTTTTTTCAATTAATATTTTCATCGTTGTAACTTATTTAAATTTTGTATTATACGTACTATAAATACAAAATTATACGTACTGTATAATTTGCATATTATATATACAATATTATTGTATATACAGGGTGGTCATAAAAAAAACTTTGCCGATATACGGAGCTCTAGCGGCCAGTTCGCTCAACCGATCGAAATGAAATTTCAGATATAGCTATTCAGAGGTATGAGCTCGAGATTCTGTGAACGACAACAAAATGGCGCTCACGGTTACGGTTATAGTTACTGAAACTCGAAAATTTCCAATGGCAACACCCATTTTTTTTTCATCGCAAAATGCTCAGCGCATGCGAAAACCCTAAAGAGCGCTGGAACCGTACGTGTATCGCAAGAAACGAACAAGTTATGCACGCACAAAAAAAAAAAAAAAAAAGAAAACGTTCTATGAATCCTTCCCCCCATAAAAAAACTCGATTGGGACGCAAGGAGGAAATTTGCATATGACACAGAGTCAGTGCACTAATCTCTGATTACAATACAGATCGGAGAAACTAAAACTTTTATTTTGATTACACATTTTCTACATGGGTGTCATCACAGGCAATTAATGGTGATGGCACCCATGTGGAAAATGTGTAATCAAAATAAAAATTTTAATTTCTCCGATCTGTATTGTAATCAGAGATTAGTGTACTGACTCTGTGTCATATGCAAATTTCTTTCTTGCGCCCCAATCGAGTTTTTTCTACAGGGGGGGGGGGGGGATTCGCAGAACAGTTTTTTGTGCGTGCATAACATGTCCGTTTCTTGCGAAACACGTACGGTTCCAACGCTCTTTAGGATTTGCGCATGCGCTGAGCATTTTGCGATGAAAAAAATGGGTGTTGCCACTGGAAATTTTCGAGTTTCTGTAACTATAACTGTAACCGTGAGCGCCATTTTGTTGCCGTTCACAGAATCTCGAGCTCATACCTCCCAATAACTATATCTGAAATTTCACCACGATCGGTTGAGCGGACTGGCCCCTAGAGCTCCATATATCGGCAAAGTTTTTTTTATGACCACCCTGTATATTGTACATTATATTGCATATTATATTACATTGCATATATTGTATATATATTATGTATACATTGCATATATAATATACCCATTATTGTGTATTATATATACAATATTATCTATACAAAATGTACGTATATGATATTATATACCGTAATTTCGGGTGTATAAGCCGCAGATCAAGCAATTCTTTTTCTACCCAGAATTTTTTAAGAAACAAATATAACTAGTTAGATCGCCGTAAATATTTGTCTTCAATCACTAAATACGATTTCTGGGTCCAAAAAGAATTGTTTGATCCGCGGCTTATACACCCGAAATTACGGTAATTATACGTACTATGTATAAAATTATATATTTTCATGAAATATTTTGCAACTACTTGTTATCCTTTTTTTTCTTTTCTTTAATATTCAGCCCCGCTTATGAGCAGTAGTTTGGCATGTTGCATTATTTAACAAAAATATTTCCTGTATTTGTGTTTATATTAAGACTGTTTACCGAGAACATAAACATGATAGATACTATCTAAAAACAAACATAAGAACAGCTTCAAATAAGTAAAAATATATCAAAGTATAGTCAGCTCTGCTTATACGAGCATCACTTTGGCACGTAGCCATTATTTAACAGAATGATTTTTTGTAGTCGTATATACATTAAAAATGGATACCTCTTTTATAACCGTTGATTAATATAACTTCTAATTCCTGATCCGTTTTTATTTTTTATTTATTTACTGTAATTTCGGGTGTATAAGCCGCGGATCAAACAATTCTTTTTCGACCCAGAATTTTTTAAGAAACAAATGTAACTTCTTAGATCGACGTAAATATTTGTTTTCATTCACTAAACAAGATTTCTGGGTTTAAAAAGAATTGTTTTATCCGCGGCTTATACACCCGAAATTACGGTATTTATTTATTCATTTATTTATTGAGATACGATTGTAATCTAAAAATGTTTCAAGATTTATTCTTCGACATATAAAAATCAATCTACGTCAAATAAGTTATTTTTAAAAAGAGATAAACTCATTTTTAGAGCCGAAATTTTGCAAAAATCAAAGTATCATACCTTGGTGAGTTTTTGGTCTCAGAAGAATGGAGTTTTCACTTGCATAAATTTCAAAGCATAGAGAGCTTCCAAAAAATATTACTGATACGATCCGGAGACGTATAAAAATGCATGAAATGTAGAAAAATAATGGCATAACTTCATCGATCTTAACCCTTCCCTGCACCGTGTGCAATATCTGTCACATATCTAAAAACATTAAAATTCTCATCATGTGAAATGAATTTAAGAAATGCGATCATTGTAACTGATCAAGAACAGGCCAAAGAATGGGATAACACTTAATTTTTTTCATGTCAGATTACTGCATTTGACAAAAAAATTAAAATTTGTTCTTCGACACACACCACACACGCATAAAAAAAAAAAAATGATGAAGTTACTAAGGCAAAATTTACTTTATTATTTTTAATGAAAACTTAAAAATATTAATATACAGAAAATCGTAGAGTGTTAAGCGGGTAAAATTAATTAATTCAAGCCCATTTAATTGTAAACTATAGCAGTACGATATTTTAAAAATTATTTTTGTGTATATAGGGTACACCCCATAAAATATAAAAGTTTTGGCTCAAAATTTGAAATTTCATTGTTATTTTCACTATTTTCAAAATTATTAGACCGAAATATAAATTTCAAATAAATTTTAATTAGAAAAAAAATATTGTTCAGTGAAAGGTTAATTTATCGACATCGCAATTCCTACTTTACTTTGAATATTTATGCAACTTACATTGATTACGTATCTTGAAAGGGTAAAAAAATTAAAGTGCCTCTTCAATCCTTTGGGGTCATCTTGTATATATATAATTGGAATGATACATTTGAATGATAACATTGATACATAAAATGTTATAAAGGTACATTTGTTAACTGAATGAGTAGGTATTTGAAAAATGAAATGAATTGGAAATTAAAAAATACACTTTTAATTGTAACTACTGTTTGATTTGGAATCGATCAAAGCTAATAAAAATGTTTGGTCAGAGTTTTGAAATAAGATCTGTGGGGATTAAAAATTTTCCTGTCTTAAACAGTTTTCCCTCTTATACAAAGTTTGACATACAAGTTGTTCCAAAAATTATTTATCTCGGGTTTTATACATTAAATATTGATCATAGGCATACAATATAAATCACAAAGTTATGTAAAAAAGCTACGGAATTTTATGAAAAAGTTTAAAATTTTAGGGGATAAAATTTCACGAAATGCAAAGTTTAACACGAGAACCGCGGTAACGGGTCATTTTGACCTGCACCGAATAAAAAGGTGCCGATTGAAACCAGACATTTTTTCGTAGAATAAGTTATGTATATTCCAAAATATAAAAAATTAAATAAATAAGTCAGATATTTTAATTAAAAATTCTGGTGTGAAATATTTTTATGTAATTTCAGTGAAAATACCCGCGATTCTAGTGTTAAACTTTTATACGGTTTCTGTACAAAATTTCCCAAATGAGTATATGTTCAAAGAGTAATTCCATGATTATTTCTAGAGTAAGTCACAGTCTATTTTTGGCTACCAGTATTTTAGAACAGAAAAATGTTATGATTAAGATGGCTCATAAACTGAATAAGGCGAAGCAAACTTTTCAAAAATAGCATAACGGTGAACAACAAGAATAGCAGCTATCAGGTAAGTGCCTTACACTACAAAACCTCATGGAACTAGTCTAAAGAAAGTTGGTGAGAGGTTAATCAGAAATTTGCCTTCCAAGAAAACAATGCAAGCATTGTTTTCGTTTGTAATTTTTGCACGATCCCTGAAACGCAATCTTTCGACATGATTTTTCCTCTTTGAGAACTCATAACACAGGAGTCGGAAAGTGGTTTAAGGTTTAAATCAGTATTTATATATTTTCATGTCTCTGAGATTTTTCATGATAAAATGCTGAAATTCTGTTCATATTTTATAGCGTATGGGACAAATTTTGCTCATTAGCCTTTTTTTTTCTTTTTTGTACGGAGGCCGTATAAAAAATTAAATTGTTTCTTGAAATTTAATCCCTTGAATATTTCAGCCGATTTCATAAAATTCATAAAATTTGTAATTTGTAATATATGTCTATGATCAATTTTTAAGGAATGAGAGACGGGGTCAGTGTTTCCGGGGCGCCCTCTACACACACACACATATATATAATACCATTAATTGTACAACAATATACATCACTTAAACATGAAAAAAAAAAAATGAATAAAAGAATACAATCGAAATTCGTAGGATCAAAGTAAATTCATCAGACCGTAATTTTTTTTAATTTTGTTTTATTAAATCGTGAAAATGCTCCGATTAAATAAGATAAATATTTCATTAAAATTTTTACTTGTGGTGGAAAACAAAGATTCTTAAGCCTTTTTGCGGCGCGTATACGTATTGCTCGTCCCCAAAGGGGCTAATAATGTGGAGAAAACATTAAAAAGGAATCATAATAACAAGAATAGAATAGGATAAATATACCAGACGCTAAAGAAATCCTTCAAACGATGTACCAACAGATAAACTGTCATGATTACATTCAACTTTTGCCAAAAAGAAAAAAAAAACATTGGAGCAAAATAATTGGAGCAAGAATTATATCGCACTATCAAAGATATAAATGATATCAGAGCTTTCCGCAGTACCATCAAACAAACTTTTTGTCCAATAAAACACATTTGTGCTGTCATCTCTTGAGAAATTAGTAAAATACATGCAATACTAATTGAATATATATTTGTTAACTAAATGAACTATATATTTATTGGAAGATGCCTTATGCAATACCTAACAGTAGATATTTAAGTAAAATTTAAAATATCTTATTAAATGAAAAAAATTATAAAAAATAATCTGTAATTGATTTATTAAATATTAAAAATATGTAAAATTTGATATGAGTGAATCATTAATTAATGATTCCCATAATGAAATGTACCAAATTATAAAATATCAATAATTTAAACATTCTTACATCATATTCTAATTACTTACGTCAATGATTTAACATGTGTAAGCGTGAAAGCGACATCTATCCTCTCTTTTACTTTAACTTTCTAGAGCGTATGTGTCTTTCTCGGATTCTACAGTTATGTCGCGGTTAGAAGTAATATGTAAATTTGTAGTATCTCAGTTTGCAGCATATAAAAGTTTGGAGTTTGAGCTTGTGTGGTGTGTCTAGCGCGTTAGCCAGCTAGCGGTGACTAGAAGCTAGCTAGGTGGGGACGACAAGCAGTGGGATTGATCTAGAGCGAGTGGTATCAAGTATTATCAAGCCTTCAGTGAGTTGACAAGGAGATTTAGAAGGCGATTCGAGAAGTTGGCCGGTGGTAAGAGTTAATATTAATTACGTTGAATATTTCAAAGTTAATAGAGAGTATATATACAGCCACGGGCTGTCTAATAATATTTTGTCTAGCAGCCTAGCTGGAATATAGCTGAGAAATAATCTGAAGTGCCCCGATTGAGTTAGTGCCGGAGCTGTGAGTATGAGTTTAATCTTTTAGTATTGTTATCAGTTATTAAAATTACAGAACTGCTCCACTGCTTTTGAGCCCTAACCGTTTTAAATAAACTGTTTTTATCTTATGTTCTGAGTTATGTCTCCATTCCACCCCCACGCCGAGCACACATCCGTTACAAGGTAGAGTTTAAATGTATTCGAAGTGTATAAATTACGTTAATCAGATTATGAGATTATTAATCAGAATGAATTAAAATTTTTAATTGATTACTAAATCATTAAATAATTTGTAAAACTGTTGATTTGTATTTTTATGCAAACAGTGTCCATACAAAAAGTATAGAAACATTTAAAAGAATTATACTTCAAGTAATCAATCAAAAGTGACTGTTTTGCCAATTTCGATTTTTCATTATAAACTTTATAAGTGTTCAATTACCATACTTATAAATTTTAGTTCTTCATTATCAGCAATATTTACAAAAAAAGTATTCAGCTGCTTTGCGTATTTTAAAGCAACAAATCTCCCAACTGCTCTTCTCAGCTATCCAATAAAAGTTTTGACATATTTACAAATTCATTTTTTAACGGAAAGCCTGGCTCTGAAAGCGATTTGGAACCGAACTGTGTTTTTAAGTTGTGAATAAATTATCTACAGAGTTATAAGCGATTTTCATCACGTGACAGAAATTTTTCACCCTTTCTTGAGTACTTAATCTTCTGTCGTGTATAAGTTCGGTTCAAAATGCTCACGTTGACAATATTTTTTTGAAAGATTTATTGCGTTTGAGAGAAAAAAAAGAAAAAAAAAAAGGGAAAAGAAAAAAAAAACAGAAAAACAGTTAAATTACATAGTTTCTGAACAACAACGCTTGCTCGTTTCAAGAATTTCTTAATAAAATTAAATTAGTCATAAAATTTGTCCCTCTGATTTGAGAACAGCCTTAAAGCATCTGTAAAATTCTGTATTTCACAATTTTCATTTATTCTCCACTTTCAGAATCATCCTCATAATTTTCAGCATTACTTTCAAAGGGGATAAATGCACTGAAGTCGAATGAGAATTGTGGGTAAATAAATGCTTGTCAATTCTGTCGTCTGAATCTGTATCAACATGATAGTTTGTCAGTTTGATAAGTTTACAAAAATCTGTATTTTCCTTTTCATCACAGACTACTTCATTATCTGAAATTCAAATGTCAGCCCTTTCAATCTCATTTTCAAGTGTCCTTTAAATCGAGTGTCCTTTATTCGGAGGTAAATACATTACAAGTCCTATATTGAGGGACTGTAACCGTAAGTTTTGTCCCTTAAGTAGAGGCGTCCCTTATTTGGAGGTTTTACTGTATATATAATCTTTTGTTCTTAAAGTGGTGTAATAACAAAGTAAAATAGTTTAAGGGTGTGTTTGAAAAAACGCTTTTCCACCTTCAACAGCTCGAAATTTTCGGATAAAGTTTCAGACACATTTTTAAAAGTAGAAACATGAAACTTGCTGAGGAGATTTTTGAAGAGACGTATCATGTGCGTGTGATATCATTTTTCGCTCAATTCATTAGAATTTGATTTATAAACAATTTTCTTCTCAGTATAACCTTTTTTTTCATTCCCAGATCTCCCGCTTCGGAAAAATCGGTTCAAATTGCCGTTTTTGATTGCTTTTTTGCAATATTTTCTGCATTTATCAAAGAATTGACAATCCCGGCGTCTTGAGTACTTTCTAAATAAGAAAATTGACCAGTTTGATGCCTTTGAAAGCAAAAATGAATTTAAAAATGAATCGGAAAATAAGCAGTTTGAATCGAAATACACCCTTAAAGGACATGTTATAATGAGGAAAAACACAAAGAAAATCATTTTTCAATTCATTATTACTTTATTTCAGCAGGCGGAAAGGTTGACAATTGTAAACAAAAACTGATAATTGAATTTTCATCTGAAGCATCTCTGAAGCTCTGATACAATGTTGCAGTTTAGCTGCTGTGTGGAAGAAAATGTTGACTTTAAAGAAAAAATAGAGGAAAAAAAAAAAAAAAACAGCTAGAGAGAATGACAGTAATGTACCAATTGTTCTGCAGAAAAAAAGTCTGTAAACTGATTATTTCACGCAAAATAAACTTTTCTGATAGGTAAATCTGGTAAAATTTTTAAAAAGTAAAGGGGACTTTTTTACATAAAATAAACAATTTTTTATTGGCTTCCAGGCTGACCTTTTTTAAAAAATAAAACCAAGTTTTTCCTGTTCATTGTTTAAAAATATATTTAAATATTTTAATAATATGAAGCATTAAAAATTAACTGAGTATAATCGATAAAAATTTTCTTAACTGCTTCAAGCAAACATCTTAAAAATTACCTTTAGCATGATAAAAAAAAAAAAAAAAAAAAAAAAAAAAACATGAAAGTAATTCAATAAAATTCTGAAACAAAGTGGAAGAGAAAAGTTTTTTTTTAATCCAAAAGAGAAAAATGTATATTGTTATACATGATTAAAAGACAAAAATACAATATATTTTGAGGTATTTTGGCATTAAACGTGAAGAAAGAAACAAAAAACATACCAGAAAAAAAAAGAGAGGTAAACAATTATTACACTTGAAATAGGAAACAAAAATTAAGTCTCTTTTAAACATGATTAAGTGCAACTTTCTAATGATTTTGAAAGTAAAATACACCCTAATTACTTAACACATACGTCTAAAAAATAGTTTTCTAATGACAAAAGGATGATGAGAAAAGGAGGCAACGGCATAAAGGGTTAAAAAACATAAAAAAGAAAAGAAAAGACCCTTGAATTAAAAAACAAACATGCATGCTGAAATTGAGAGCATTTGGGTAGAGAAAAATGAACAATATTCCTTACAATAAAAAAAAGGGAAAAAATTAGATTATGTATTATTTTTACTGAAAATGATAGGAAAATAATAATAAAATGAGAAGGTTTTTTTTTAATTGTTAATTAAAACAAATAATGCAAAAAATAATAATAAATAAAAAATTACTACTAAAAATTAAATAAAAAATATATAAACAAACTTAAGAGTCAAAAACAAAATAGTTAGTTTATACATGTAATTTTAAAAATTAGTTTTCCAACGACATTACAAAGATAATCCGAGGTACAAGCTTACAAAAATATCACTGAATTATATATATATATATATATACATATAAGTTAAGTCTGAGTGCATCAAGGTAGAAAAAAGATGCACTTTTTTTCCCTCACGATTTAAGAGCAAAAATTTCCTATTTTGCATTATTTCTACAGAAAATGTCAAGAAAAGAATAAAAATGTGGGATAAAATATTTGGGAGAGAAAAGATGAAAAATATCTTCCTGTACAGGTATATTAAGCGTGAACAGGACACTCCCAACAAAGCTTCAATCCATTAACCTGTCACTTAAGTGGGGGTGGAAAAGAAAAGTCAACCCTCTCCCCCACTCTTCCCTCATGGGAAGTTGTTAGCTATAAAACAATAAGGCAAAACCCTCGGCTTTTATGCAGAAAAGAACGCAAAAAGAACCGTTCCTATTATTTTACTAAAGGCTGCTACTGAAATTTTACTAAAAGATACGCGGCAAAAAGTTAAGTTTGACTAATGATTTCTGTTATTTTATGTATCTCATGCTATTTTTTTAAGAGTAAAAGTTTCTTCACCATAATTGATTATTGAAATCTCAGAAAGGATAAACAAAAAATAAGCATGAAGAAAATATTTTTTCAATTTATTATTGTTTTATTGGATTTTGCTTAAAGAAAAGTATAAACAAAAACTAACAATTGAATTTTCAATAACAATTCCTCGATTATTTTACACTTTATTCATGCACTTCTAAGTTTTCATTCATTTCATCCATAATTAAAAAACATTGTTAAAAAAAAAAAAAAAAAAAAAAAAAAACTACCGATTAAATTACCAGCGCGCCAGTTATGGCCAATATTTCTGAACAGTAATATTTGAAATACTAAGTGATTAAAGGGCAAAATTACTATTTCCCAATCGTAATAACAAGCCACAAAAAAAAAAAAAAAAAAAAAAAAAAAAAAAAAACTACCGATTAAATTTTTGTTTGCATTAGTGACCAGCGCGCCAGTTATGGCCAATATTTCTGAACAGTAATATTTGAAATACTAAGTGATTAAAGGGCAAAATTACTATTTCCCAATCGTGATAACAAGCCACGTTGCAGTTTTTCTAAAGTTAAATAATGCAAATACTGCTATTCTGAAAATGTGATAAAAGCTGCAATAGTGGTAACAAGTCAGTTAAACACACATTTTATGTTTTTGTAATTCTTTAATCTCGCTCAAATAAGACAAAAGATGCTTACAAATAAATAAATAAAATAAAGTAAATAAAAATAAATAAATAAATAATATTAATAATAATGATAATTATTATTATTTCGTAAATTAACAAAGACATAAAATCCTTTTCTGATTGTATTTAACTACATTTCAAAAATCGCATAGTTACAGGGCTGTCTCTATGTGCAATATACTTATGCAGGTAATCACAGGATTTTTTTTTTTTTACCCAGTTTTATGATTGTAATACCCAGTTATACCTCTAGTCGCATTAAGTTATCACTTTCCTTCCATTTATTATTTTCTGCTTTGCAGAGATAAGTATGAATTTATCTGCCAACTTTTGTACATGACAGACCTTGCACTCACTGGTATTATTCTCTGCTTGTCAAGATTACTTTATTAATCACATTCAAAATCTATTTTTCATATTTATATTTCTTTGGTATATTGTGTCTTCGTCTATATGAACTTTTAACATAATATTTCAGCCACATTTATTTCTTCATTTATAAATGAATAAATAATTTTAAAAAAGTAAAAAAAAAAAAAAAAAAAAAAACTTGTAAAGTTTAATAATCAAAGCTATGTCGGATGGTAATGATTGACGTAATGAATTGTTTTGTTATTCCAGCGCATCATTCGTGCATGCGCAGAAGCATGGCTGCCAATTTTCGTAAAATCTGTGAAACTGGAATAGTTGAGACAATTAAATAATATGAAATGAAAAATGACAAATTATATTTTAGTTGAATTCCGTTGAAAACAGGTTTAGTTTCACGGCAGGGTTGCCAGTTTGGCTTCCAATTTTAATCTGAAATTTTAAATTAATACCGTAAATATTGAATGAAAAATTCCTACTTTAAGTAATCACCAAAAGTTTCTCATTGAATAAGGAATAAAGTGCTATTCTTTATGTTTGATATGAACTCGAAATCTATGAATAAAAATGGAGGCCAAACTGGCAACCCTGTTTCACGGGGTTTACCGAATGAAGTATAAAGTAAAAAACCCATGAAAGCAGCATCGCTAGACCGTAAAAAATTCCGTTTTATTTAGGTTTTCGTCAAGGCATAGGTAAATTTGTAAGGGGGGAACTTTGATGGGGAAAGTAAAAAATTCCTCTTATACCAAGGTTTTGTTTTCACAGCCATTATCGTGCGCACTTTATGCAGGCTAACTAATAACTTGGTACAGAAATATATTTAAAAAAAAATATGCATCATGAAAAATCGGGAGATTTGACATCACGCGTAATGATTAAGTAGAATTAACCCCTTGAGCTCGGATGGTAGATTTTTCTACCACATAATTTTAATTCCGAAATGCCACAATGGTACCAGAAAATTCGACCAAATTTATTTGAAAAAGATTTAATGTATTTTTTCGTGTTTATCGTTTACCGGTTTTTTCTTTATAAAATACTGGTGCCAATGTGACATTTGGAATTTTGAAGAAATTTACACCCCAGAGCTCAAAGGGTTAAGGCTGGACAGGACTCGGACTCTCTGAAAATCGTGGCGATCGTTCCAAGTAAATCGGGGCTCCTGAAATCACTAATTATCACTGACGGTACAAATAACAGAGAAAAACAGGTTTTCCTTTTAGTTTTACACGCAGTTTTAGAACGCTCCCCCCCATTTGTTATGCATATTTCCCCCCCTTAACTCGTACAGAGGCAAAGCACTTCTATTGTTCAAATTTTAAAATGATTAAGTGACACCAGGGATATTACGAGCAATTTATTTGAAAATAATGAAAAGCTTTTTTCGGAATTTTTTCGGTTAGCCTGGCGCCAGTGTTATATATTCATATGTATACATACATACAGATTTTGTACCGGGTGTCCAGTAAATAACGGACCCATTTTGAACTTAAATAACAAATAAACGGTTTGAGATAATAATGCGTGGTTTGCGGTATTGTTATTAGAAAATCAATAAAATTTTAAACATGTACTTCGTTAATATAGTTCAAATTTTGGAAAAAAAATATCGCGGTGGCGGTAACAGGCTGTTTGAATACAGACATGAATCTAATTTCCATAAATGTGAGATTTTCGGCTGAACTTGAATCTATATGTTGTCGCATCTGAATCTATATGTTGAATCGACTCTCGAATCAGCTTCAAAAATAGGGTACGTTGGTTGGAAAGTGATTTAAAATAATATTTGTGATTGAACCATCTGTATTATACTTCACCTCCTCAGTCTTGAGACTGAGATATTATTTTAAATATTATTATATTACATTAACAAAGTGCATATTTTAAAATTTATTTATATTCTAATAACAATACAGCAAGCCGCGCATTTTTATCTCAAACAGTTTTTTTTGTTATTTACATTCAAAATGGGTCAGTCATTTACTGGACACCCGGTATATATGCATGTATTGTCTATATATGTATTGTATACATTACACACATATATATACATGTATACATATATGTATATATAAATGTATATATATGTATATATAACACGGCGCTCGGCTAACCGAAAAGTACCGCTTTTTTTCATGTGCATTTTAAAAGCAAAATTTCATAAAAAAAATTTGGTAAACATTATGGTAAACCAGGTCAAACAGTTTTCTAGCCAGAAAATATTTTTGATGTAATATTAGATATTTAATTTCCCGCTCCGACGTAGCACTTGTTTGACATCATTTCTTTAAAAAAAATTAAAAAAATAAAATAAAAAAAAAAATAAATAAAAATTAAAAAAATAAAATAAAAATCTGGTTGGAAAGTGTTTAACTTGGTTTAAATTAACTCACATTTTACGGAAGTTATGTCCAAAGTTGGTAAGTATGCGTATATCTGACATCCCATCCGCTGGGATGCCAATAAAAATAAACTTTTTTTATGAAGAAAATTGTATTTTTTATATGTGTGAAAACAATATTTGAGACTGACAAATAGACTGTTTACAAAAAAACAACAACTTTTTTATTGATAAAATAAACAGTTTTTACTGTCATTCCAGCAGATGATTTATTTATTTATTTATTTATTTAGTTTTTTGATAATTCAACAGATTTTTTCCGCGTTTGCACAGTTGGATATTTGTTGTGTAACAGGGTTCGTATGGGCTGTGGAATTTCAAAACTAGGAAATTCTTTTATGCCAGTATTTTCTTATAGAAAATTTCTGGCGCATTAATTAAGGCGAAATTTTGCGAGTTTGGACTAGATTTGCTTATATATATGTGTATATGTATGTATAATAGTGGTATTTGACCTAGAAAATCTTGAAAACAGATCGAAACTCGTCTAACTGCATATTATTTTTAAAAATGCACATTAATATTAATTATAAAGTTACTTAGAAAATAACTAGCACTCAGTAATTTTCTAAATATTTTTATAAAGTCCGCAAAGTGCAATCCTTATTTTAAAATATCACCAAGTATTATCTAAAGAAGATTTCTGCAACACGTCACCGAGGTATAAGACACAGCTTAGCGTAAAGCTAAATCTGCAGTGAATGCAATTTTTATAATGATGTAATAACAACAAAGAAAATCTGTTTTTTATGCTAGTCAGGTAAAAAGAAACGACCGGTAACGAATATCTTTATCAAATTTTATCAAACATAGAATCGAAGATAAAGACCATTATCGGCGTATGAACGTAATTGGAACCTATTTTTATCTTAGAAATGTCTTAATTCAGCATGCTCTTCAAAAAGTGCATTGTCAGTGTTAAATGTTCTCCGTATTAACTATTTAGAATAACGTATTATGATTCTTCATAAACCAGTTAACGTTTTCAGTAAGTTGTGTAATTTATAGTATGAACTGTTTTACAAATTTGTTAAAAACAATGCCACGTTGTTAGAAACATTTTTGTTTAAACGATAAAGTTAACAAAATAATTTGAGTCTTCGTTGAAACTATGTAGTGTCGTATGTTTTACCTGTATTTTGTAAGTATATTTCGGATATATAAAATTTCTCAGTAGTCTATAAGCATTCCGTATATTTTGAAAACACAAACACTGATTTTAAAACTTTATTACACAAAAAAGACTAAATGTCTCATCAGTATTATTTCGTCGCAGAATGTGGTAAAAATTTTAATGTCATGTGCTATTTAATTACTTGCAGATAATGACCAACCAGCTAATTATGGCCAATGAAATGTACAATGTACAAGTGAAAACAATGCAATGAAAATATCTTCCTAAATGTATTATAAAAATGTAAAAAGCACCATGCATTTCGTAGATTTAATATTGCTTCTTCAGATAAAGAGATAAGTTATCACTAGAAGAGCATAAGTAAAATAGCCGAAAAAAAACAGAACATAAAATTAACCCTCTCGCTGATTATTTCGTGGTTTCCGCGGGGATGCGGTTTTCATTCTAATTAATTATCCCTGATTATTCCCACCAGTTTTTTTTTTATTGTAAATTCCACCTTCTTTAATCAAAGCATTTTCCCGAATAAATTAGACAATTACTTTTTTCAAAACCCAGTGATGGAAGATTAATAATACTGTAAATGCGCAATTTTTGATAAAAGGAGATTCGCACACAATGCAACAAAATTTCTTAAATTTACTAGTGACATACAGGAATCTCTAAGTGTTTTGGAGTTCTCGCTTCTTTTGTCAAAAAAAAAAAAAAAAAAAAAAGCTACCATTACGAGAAGTGAAATAAGCTAGCAGAGTAAAAATGACAAGAACCCTGAAAAAAGAAATAAAATTATTACGGAACACATGCCTTTTTATATCGTCAGGGTGTATTTAAGAAATAATTTTCATTGTATCATATTTATATGCTTTTAATTAAACCCTGAAATATCACGAGAAAGATCGAGAAAATTACCAGTCGGCCCCTTTGGGCATATATTAAAATATGTAAAATTACTAAAAGAAAAAACAATCATCTATTTCCAACAAGAACACGTAATAATAATAATACAACTTAATATATAACAAATAGGAAGGAAAATTTATATTGTAATGATTATGATGCATTTTGTTATTACTCTGTTTACTGTTTTGTTACTCTAATTACATTGTTCATGTAGCAAAATAAACAGTGTTTTCAGTTTCAACGGACTAGATCTGTTAGTGAAAATGCTAATGTTAAAATTATCGATATTCATTACTGTAAAAAAAAATTATGTAACGTTTCTCCATAAAACTGGTAGTAGCATGCTGCCGCCAATTTTATGGAGTGATTTAACATATATAATGGTAGAATTTAAATTGATATTAGTGCAACTTAACACCAATTATATAGGTTAAATTTCTTAATAAAATAAGGCAGCAATGTTGCCACCAATTTTATGAAGTAACGTTGCAGAATTTGTTTATAGTATAGTATCCGTTTAATCGGTGACATCTAGTACAAGACAATTCATTTACCTACAAGGAAATCATCTCAAAACATCTCTATGAAAATATTCATATGGTAACCAAAATTAGTAGCAAATTAGAATCATAAAAATATCAACGTAAAAATAGAACTCTATTAATAGTAATAATAATATAATTCAGGATTTTTAAAGAAAAAAATTCTCAGCATGATAATCTTTAATGAATAAATCAACTAACAACATTTCTTTTAACATCATAAAAATAGCGCAGTAAAAATGTTATAACCAAACTAAAACTTGATGCAATTGCATTAACTAAAATGCAATATTCTGTCCAACTGACAAATTAACTGAATCATGTCGTATATTTGACGCTGTGGAGTGCCAAAACTTAATGAATCTTGGTCCAATGTCCCAACGCGCTGCTGTTTTTTTTTTTTTTTTTTGCATTCGAATAAATATTCAGCGCATGATTACCATCTCAGCGAGTATAAAATAATGATTCTACCCATCATTTATGAATAAATAAGTTCGAGAGTCGTCTACTTGGCTTTGTCCTTGAAAGATTTTATTGATATTTCCGTGATACGAATAATTTCCAGATTCCACCTAGATATCTAGACGGAGAATAAGGGAATGTGTTACAGTATAATCCTTATGGTTTTGGTGTGAGTTATTGGCAAAAACTCCGTTTTCTGAATATTAAATTCTTAATATTAATAAACTGCAAAAGACTTCGGGTTTCAATTAATTGAATGAACTTTGAGTAAATAGGTTATACAATTGATAATCTTCAAAGCGTCCAATTTCTTTAAAAACACAAAAGTGTTTAGTCTGGAAAAGAAATTGCAATGCAAGTAACTATTATTAAGAGATTAGTTATTATTATTTAGTCAAGTGAAAAAATCCGTTCGCTAATGCTAATCCTATGGAAGAAATTTATAAAGATATATCGGTTGCATTTCATTCTTTACTTATTATTATTTCTTTTTTTTGCATTGGATAGCCGAGATTAATGTGCACAAAGAATGTCTTTTAATTTTTGGTTCTGTTTATAGGTATTTTTAATGAGGGCACTTTTATATTCGGAACCGGTTTCGAAAGTAAAGAGATCCTCATAATAAAAATCCACAAAGGAAATCGAAAAAGTAAAAAATGTACGGATTGATTTCAGATATCCAATGCAAAAAGAAAACAAATCATTTAAAAATATTGAAATGCTACCGAGATATCTTTACAAATTTCTTCCATAGGATCAGCATTAGCGAATAAGTCTTTCTCCCATGACTGAAATAGGCCCTTAACTGCAAAAAACCTTTTTTTTTCAATTAACTATAGTAATCTGAAATAAAACACAAGAGGAAACTATCAGAATTTTTAATACATTAAATGTTCAGAAAATTTCAGTCTTAAAAAAATATTGTATAATCGTACAAGTAAATATTATTAATAGCAAAAAATGATTGTTTTACAACATTTATAATAGAAATAGTCTTTTAGATAGATTTCTGTGAAATTTTCTACACAAATCTAACATGAAAATTTTTGTTTTAATATAATATATATATATATATATATATATATATATATATATATATATATATTTAAAAAAAAAAAAAAAACTATTTAGTAAGAGCCGTTGATACAAATAAAATGTACGGTGCGTTTAATAAATTCAAAAAATTATAAATGTTTTGTTTCAAAAAGATATTGTACACTAGTAATTATTATTTTATTAATTATTAATATGAAACTTGGCGCAGAATAACATAAATTTTAAATCAACGTTAAAAACGCGAGAATAGGTAAACTTTGGTAGCTTTTTTCATACCGTCCAAAGTACCAGCTCCTTTAGCGCACCACACCGAGGACTGTATGCTAAAAAGCTACCGAAACTAGTCTGCTGAAAGTTTACCAATTATGGCGTTTTTAAGTTTGTTTTAAAATTTATATTATTTTTTTAACTACAAAAACCATTTCATTAAATTAAGTTTATTAATTTAAAATGAAATACATCTATACAAATGAAAGTTACCAAACTTTCAAAACGTTGAAAGTTTGGTAATTAAGAACGTTGTTATACTTTGCCTGGGATAGAATTTACAATGTAAACCAGAAAATATTGTAGCAATTGACAAGACGGGGTGTCCCACCCCTCGGGTCTGGGCCCTTTTAGCTCATTTCATGTGACGTTCCAAGGAGGAACCCCTTCGCACACCCTTTAGGGCTACTACATGTGTTGATCACGCTTCCCCATCGTATTTCCGGATGCTTACGATCTCCGACAACGCACTGCCCAGCGCACGTCACGCAGACTAACCCCCAAGCAAAGAGAAAACCAGCTGACTGCGACAGCTCACCCTCTGAATACGAGAAAGAACCAAATGGTCTCTTCGCTTGGTGTCCCCCCCCCCTACCCCTCCAAATGGAGCACCCATGTCGGGCCCACAAGCCAATGCCGACGATTCCCCAGGGTAGTTGATTTACGGAAGCTTTCCAAGATCAACTGCGATGAATGAGAAAATACATAATTAAAGAAGCTAATTAAAGCGTTTTATACCTTTTGAGTTATTTTTAATTTATTATAAAACGTGTTGGAATCTATATTGATGTTTGAAATCTTGAACTCGGGATCAAAACTTTAATTACATTAAAAAAAAAAAAAAAAAAAAAAGATTAATATGAACGTTAATATCAAATACACAGAAGAAATCTTTGAATGCTTTGTTGAAAATTTTTATTTTTTAATAAATAATAAATACATTTAATTGCTCATTTTAAGACACAAAACACAAGAGTTTCACAATGATCTCAGTGAAATTTTAAAAAGAAATAATTTTCGAATCTTTTAATGCATTTCTTCATGCATTTTTTAACAAAATGAGAAATAATAAAAAGAGGAAAGAGTAAAAATTATGAAAGTTAGTAAAGAAATTTTATTTTTATGTAAATTTTTGAAGCAAAGGGAACTGCGAAAACCTCCTCAAATAAATGTTCAGTTGGATAAATTTAGGAAATTAGCCAAGACTATTTTATCCACCGAATTATATATATATATATATATATATATATATATATATATATATATATATATATATATATATATATATATGTATATATGAATTTGAAATTTTATCTTCAAAATTAATTTTCAAGGAAATACTGACATGAAGAATAGTTTTAACCCCTTGAGGGGCACCGGTATATATTATATACCACCTACGACTGATGAAGATTCACACCAGAAAAATATTATTAAATTTCACTTTTCTAACTTTGGTGGAAAACAGTCGTGAAATTGCTTTTCTTCTTTTTGCTATAACTTTTTTACAAATTTCCGGTGGGAGTTCAGAATTACTCGAACGCAGTTGCTTGCCCCTCAAAGGGTTAACAAAAACCGCGAACGAATCAACAATTTTTTTCGTTTTTATAATCATTTGAAATTTGAAAATTCCCACCCCCATTGAACACAGTTCAGTTTGCGCTACTTAACC
The DNA here is from genome assembly GCA_964019185.1 of Maratus speculifer. Taxonomy (NCBI): domain Eukaryota; kingdom Metazoa; phylum Arthropoda; class Arachnida; order Araneae; family Salticidae; genus Maratus; species Maratus speculifer. Next base: position 307,707,756 of record OZ025293.1, on the reverse strand, counting down.
ACTCCCAACAATTCAGATTTTCAGCTCAAAATTTGAGTTTATGTCTAAGCTTCTAAAAAAATTTAATGAGATGCAAAAAATAATGGTAAAAAATAGTTGTACGTTACTTCAATGTCTAAAGCGCCCTCTATCGGCATTTTTTGAAATTTATCTTTATAATTTATTTTCAAGAGAATACTGACATAAAGAACAGTTTTAGTGAAAACCGCAAGAGAATCGGCCAATTTTTCCGTTTTTTATAATCATTTGAAAATTTGGACCCTAAACTTTAATGGCGCCTATCTCCTTCGAAAAGCATTTGGGACCCCTAGTTTCCTATTTAATATTGTTTGTCTTGATGTATACTATCACCCCTTAAAGTTTTGCCCAAGAGTTTAAGGCCCCTGTCCTCGCTCGAGGAAACGCTCGCGAGCTAATGCTATTCCTATATGGGGAAGCATTTTTCTAAGAACTCTTTCGCATTTTAACATTTTTAGGTAATTTTTTTGCATTGGATAGCTGAGGTGCATGCCGATTGCGCCCCTTTTTTACTTTTTCGATTTTGGTTGCAGATATGTTTTTTAAAAAGAACTTTCAGTTTCGAAACTGGTTTTAAAAGTGAAACTAACTTTGTCAAAAATATCTGCAACCAAAATCGAAAAAGTAAAAAAGGTGCGCTGTCGGCGTACACCTCAGCTATCCAATGCAAAAGAAATTATTCAAAAATGTCAAAATGCGAAAGAGTTATTAGAAAAATGCTTGACCCTAGGAATAGCATTAGCTCGCGAACGTTTCCTCGAGCGAGGACACGGGCCTTAATACACCCTGTATATACACACATTAAAAAAAAAAAATGCAATAAGAAAAAGTTGGGAACAAGATTGTTATCTTAACTTAAATTCGATGTTAAGAATTTAAATAACGAAAGAAGAAGGAGATTACAGTCCCTATTAACAGTAATGACTATGTCGGAATCTTTTAATGATTTATAGAAAAAGTATAATTTTTAAATTATTAATAATTACATTAAATTGCTCATTTTGAAACAAAATATAAGAGATAGAATGATCTGAATGAAATTTTAAAAAGAACATTTTTCAGAGTCTTTAAAGCGCTCTTGTCGCTTTTTTTAATAAACAAAATAAGAAACAACAACAACAACAAAAAAAAAAGGCCAAAAAGTAAAGTTTACGTTTGAAAATAAATCCAGTGTGATACAAGTAAAATATACAAGTGCGGTCATATATTCAAAAAAAAGATTAATGTTTATCTTCCAAAAGATATTGTATACAAGAAATTATAATTTTATTAACCACAAAAACAATATTATTATGTACTAATATTTATTAAAAATTAAATAGTGATTAATTTTGGATTTAGATTGCTGTTTTATTTTTAAGATTATGTACATAAAGACGATTTCTAAAACCACTAAACTCTAGTATTCGTATAACAATTTAAATGGTGTTAATAAAGAAAAACTTTTAAAACTTACATTTTAAAAAGAAAATGGTGCTGCGAAATCGTCCCCAAAATTGTAAAGTAAGATAAAGATAGGAAATCAAGCAAGACTATTTTATTCACCGATTTTTTTCTACATACATACACTATATGGCCAAAGGTGACCGACCACTTGCGATTTTAGAAATTTTGTTTAATATCTAGAAAAATACATGAAGAATTATTATCCTGAAACTCTAAGTGTGTAAACATAATAGTATAGATCATGCATTTCCGTAAAGTTTTTTCCCCGAAACTCAGTAGAGGACCGTCAACAAATTGAAAAAAAACGAAAATCTTTTGGATAACCCTGTCAAAACTAATGTAGCAAAAGTGTTCAAACTGTAGATTATGATTAAGTGGATTATTGTAATAAATTGTGTCCATTTTTATGCGAATAGCATGTATACTGGTTGAAAAAAAATTTTCCACTAAAAAAAAAGTTTTTTTCTTATAATTTGCAGAGTTTTTAATATGAAATAATGTTCTTTTCTGAAAATTTGACATTCAATACTATGCACAATAGTCTGTAATCAGAATTAAAAAATAATAAAAATTGTATGAAAAATGGGCAGGTTTACTAAATAATTTTTTATTACTGCGTAAACGCAATTGAAAAATTTCATTTGCATATTGTGTTAGCTAAATGTATAGAATAACTTTTGTAAAAGTCTATAAAACATAGCTTGAAAATTCTGAAAGTAATCGTCGGTAGAATAAGCTAAGAAAAAGAACAAAGAGTAAAAATTATGAAAGTTAAAAAAGAAAAGCTTTTAAAATATGAATTTTTAAACGAAAATGGAACTTCGTAAAGCTTTCTAAATAAATGTACTATCGGATAAGTTTAGAAAGCCAACCATGACTTTCTATTCACAAAGTTTTTTACTCAATAAACATTTTTTTTTTTTTTTTTTTTTTTGTAAATTAACGATCAAAAAGTTGTGATCTAGATTGCTAGCTTTATTCTTAAATTTAAAAATTTCATTGCCAAATGAAGAAGAAAATTATTATCATCATTACTATTATTTATATAGACCGAAATTTTTTAATAATTCATAGAAAAGTTTTATTTTTTAACCCCTTGAGGGGCAAAGCACTTCTGTTCCTAAAATGTTCAAATGATTGATTGACACCGGAATTCATAAACAGATTTATATGACAGTAAGTAAAAGCTGTTTTTCATGTGCATTGTAAAAAACAAAACATAATACTAAAATTCCAGTGCCAATGTGGCTTAAGGGAATTAAAATTAAGTGGTATATATAATATACCGGTGCCCTTCAAGGGGTTAATTAGTAATGAATGAATTACTCATTAAAAATAAAATAAAAGATTCAGAATGATTTGAATAAAATTTTACAAAGACTATCTTTCAAGAGCTTTTAAGTGCTCTTATTCCTTTTTCTAGTTAACAAAATAAGAAAAAAATAAAAAGAGCAAAAAGCTAATCATGAAAGTTAATAAAGAAAAGTTTTTTAAAGTGTGAAATTTTATGTAATTACGAAAAACTGCCTAAATAAAGAGTGTATAATCTGATAGCTATAGGATAATAACCAAGACTATTTTTATTAAGTTTCTTTTTTCTATTCAGCTGGAAAAAATCGAATCTAGATTGATATCGGTAATCTTAAATTCGAGGTTAAAGCTTTAATTACCGAAAGGAAAGCAAGATTAACATCACTGTTCATTACAAAGATGAACATTTAGAAAAAAATTAAAAAAAAAAATAATATTTATTTTTAATTAACACCTTTAAAAATTAAACTGATAATTAAAAAAAAACACAGAAAAGTTTCAGAACGATCCGAATATTATTTACAAAAAATATTTTTTCAAAAGCTTTTATGTGCTCTTGTTGCTTTGTCTAATCAACAAAATAAGAAACAGTAATAAAAAGAGTAAAGAGAACATTAATGAAAATTAATAAAGAAAAGTTTAATTTTTTATATTTTTAAACACTTGTTTTTAATTAAAACTTAATAAATTAAACTGATCACTTAAGACTAAAAAGAAGAATTTTAGAATGATCCGAATGTTATTTTACAAAAAATATATTTTCAAAAGCTTTTAAGGGCCCTTGTCGCTTTGCCTAATCAACAAAATAAGGAGCAGTAAAAACAACAAAAAGCAAATTATGGAAGTTAATAAAGAAAAGTTTTTAAATTTGAATTTTTAAATGAAAATTCATTCTTTCAGCCCTCGACAGGAAAAACATTTGTAAGCAAAAGCATAGTATGAATAAAAGTCCTGACCGTATGTTCATTTTGATTTAGCTGTTAACAATGACTTTTGAAACGTCTGAAGTAACGTTGATGAACGCATATCTTTACTCAAATTCGAGTACACAATTCAGTTAAAAGTTTTGTGTTTACGTTTTTAAAATATTCTTTTTTCTTTACAAATAATTCATAGAAAAGACCCATAAATAGAATATTTAAAAGAAATCCAATTACCAAAATATGTTTATTTTGCAAAGATAAAGCCTACTGCCTGGAGTCTAAAAGTTTTTGAAAGGATTGAGGCTTTGTTTCTTTAAGTGGATACAGCCCTTTGCGCTTAATTCTACTGGACTAGGTAAAAGAGTGATTTGTCACGTACTACTTTAATTCGAGCTCTGAATATACGGTAGCTTCCAAAAGAAATTAGAATATTTTTTAAGTATAACTTGAAATATTTTCCTCATTTTACTATATCTCTAAACGAGGTATTGGTAAATTTATGGAGCAACATTAACATTAATTTAGAACTACATAAAAAAAATATTTATGCAAAACAAATGTATGGGATAGCGTATGAAAACATTTCTTTACATTTCACGATCAAATAGTAAGAAGCAAGATTTAAATATTTTTATGCATTATTATATCATAAAAAAAATCCCGGTCGGCTTGGCCTATAGGCGGAGGTAGATTTCGAAGGGTGTTCATTTCAATAACAAAAAATAAAATATGATTTGAGATAAATCCAGTTTAACAACTTTATTTGGCCGCTTTTGAAGAATTTTCAATTTCATTTTTCTCTAAGAACTGGTTTTATCAGAATCATGTTAAGTGAAATTCGGCTCAAATGACCATTTTGACAGCATAATTTCAAATATATTCTATCTTTATTAAAAAATCGACCAATAGGGCACATGACACAGTTCCTAAATACGAAAAAACTGTCAATTGAATGTGTTTGAGAGCAAAATTAAATTTAAAAATGAGTTATAAAACAATCAATTTGTTTTTTGAATACACCCTCAATTCTACAATCACGATCGCTTCCGTAAATTTTGTGTGAAATGCCCACTTTAACAGCTTTTTTTTAAAAATAAATTGAGCGTTTACCAAAAAATTGACAAGTACGGCACAAATTATAGTTCCTAAAATATTCTTATTTTGACGGATAAAATTTTTCTTTCTGTTCTGGGAAAACAGTGATTACTGCTGCAGGTAAAAACATTTTCACTCCAAAAGAATTGCACAACTTGAATATTAGTAAGATTTCATAATTAGCATGGTCATATTTTTAAAATTCTGTTACAGATTACCCCTGAAGTGCTCATGATCCCAATTACCCCTGATCTTATTTACCCCTATCTTCCCTATATTTGCAAAGTAAGTTATTTATAAGTTTTTATTCATTTTTTTGAGGCGGGTGAAGTGTCATTAATTTTAATTCATAATTGTAATAACAAAAGTAAATAGTGAAACAGATTATTAACAAATGATATTAGAGACGTGCTAATTTAATACAAAATCTGAATTTACGACTGCTTCGAAAAAAAAGAAGTAGTATAATTTTTAAATTATAATTTTAAATATTCGTCTTCATCCTAGTGTAACATACAAGCGAAAAACTAGAATCGACCTCCAAATTAATAGCAAGAGACTAACCGCTAGAAAAATAAATAAATAAATAAATAAACATTTGATGCTGTTTTATTGTTTACAAATTTATTATACCATTTCTGAGTAATCTTACAATTTGAAATTCAATTTAAGAATTTTCTGATAATGAAAATATTAAAAAATCGATTCCGCATTTAATTTAGTGTACTATATTGCTTTTGAGTTTGACCGCAGAGTTATATTAAACAATGAGTTAAGAAAAATAGTATGATAAATTTAAATTAAAAAAATATTCTATAACGGTAAATCAAAGTTTTTTAATTTAATTACCTCATTCTCATTGTCGTTATTGTTTTTCTTCATTCCTTATGACATGCAGTATAAAAAATAATTAAAATCCACTGTTCGCATTTTTTCTGTTGACAAACACATACACTAAACTCTTATACGGAAAGAAACAACTCTTTTTAAGATTTCTTTCCTTAATTCAGATATAAGAAGCTATGATACTGGTGTAAAAAATAACAACTGACATCGATTTTTTGAACGGCCCTGCACACTTAAAAGGTTTCAAGAATGAAAGACCTTGATTGTATCCGTTTGTTTTTAACGCTCTGCAAGATGTGTGGTCATTCAGTGCCATTTTTTTTCAAAAATTACATATCCTTAACCCCTTGAAGGGCGGCGGTATATATTATATACCACCTACGATTGATGAAGATTCACACCAGAAAAATTTTATCAAATTTCACTTTTCTAACTTTGGTGGAAAACAGTCGTGAAATAGCTTTTCCTCTTTTTGATGTAACTTTTTTACAAATTTCCGGTGGGAGTTCAGAATTACTCGAACGCAATTGCTTGCCCCTCAAAGGGTTAAAATTAAAGTTACACAATTTACAAGAGTTTCAATACTATTTGCATAAAAATCGGAATTTCGTAACATATCATATACCCTAAAATTCACCTGTTTAATGTTTATATATATAAAATTTTCGATCAATTTCATCTGTTTAAATATTTCATTATTACAAAAAATTATATATATATATATATATACATGAAACATAGGTGCCAACCCGAGACAGATTATTCGTAATGCGTGCGTTAATTTAACCCTGGTTTAATGAGTTTCGAACCAGAATTTTTTCAAAGAAATTAAATTAAGCATGTTCCACTAACAAATCTGAAATTAAACAAATAAAGATTCATGAAATATATTTTCTGGTTTGGAATGACGTTAACCTGGATCAAACTAATCCAGGTATTACGGAAGATTAGTTGAAAGTTGGCAGCTATGCACAAAACCATTATAAAATATTACAAATTATCGACCATGCTAAATATAAATTATAAATTTTTATCACAAGATTCAAACATTATGAATTTTAAATTTGAAAAATTTGGAACAACAAATTATTAAATGAAGTAAATATTAATGAAGATTTAAAATAACCAAACATATATAATTGAAGTTTTAAATGTGATTCAAACATTTTAAATTTTTAATTCGGGGGAAGGATTATAACGAACTAGAATGTGAACACATAAAAAAACATTGAAAATAGAAGTATTTGACATCTATAGTCAAACTTTATAATTAAAACTTTTTAACTAATTAAATATGACCAGAAAAAACGAAATCACTGGCAGTACAATTAAATCATTGCACAAAATATCTAAATTATAAATCGATTTAATAAGAAAGATTTACAAAGGAATGCAAAAAGAAAATGAAAAACAAATGAAAAGCAAATTTTTAACTGTGAAACTTGTCATCAGGGGCAATATTTCGACATCATAAATAAAGTACTGATGATTTCTGAAAGAGAAATAGGGAGCCTCGCTAGTGTATTGCTGAATTAACCCTTTGAGCTCTGATGGTTGAATTTTCTACCACTTAATTTTAATTCCAAAATGTCGCAACTGCACCGGAATATTCGAACAAATTTATTCGAAAAGGTTTAAAGCATTTTTTCATGTACATCGTAAACTAATTTTTTTCTTTTCAATATACTGGTGCTAATGTGACATTTGGAATATTAGCGAAATTTACCCACCAGAGCTCAAAGGGTTAACCGTATCCAACAAAATTGGACATAAACAGACCAGATTTTACAAATATTAAGATAGAAAGATGTAATATACATATCTGTAATATTTGTGACCAGTATTTTTGCTTACTCTTAAAGAAGAAAATTATATACTGGTAAATGAAAAACAGAAAATTGTATGAGCATTGAAAGAAAAAAAAAAAAAAAAAAAAAAAAAAACCCTATATCGAATTAAGAATATTAAAAGTTATGAGATATTTTAATTTTGTTAACTACACTTTAAGCTAATACATGCTAAAATTGAATATTTTTTGCTTGTATTAGTTTTGTTTGATGATTGTAAGTGATTTTCATACATAATTGTACATTTTAAAATTTTACCAGTTTTTATTTTGCTTTTCAATGGAATTACTTTACTATTATAATTTTAAGCGTGCAGAACGAGCCTCAATTAAATAAAAAATAACATTTTCAATTAACTATGATATTTTTTTTCTATATTATGATGAAAATAAAAATTATTAATAAATCATTAGTACTTGAAAAACAGGAAAAATGCATAAAACAAATAATATGAGGTGAAATTAAAAAAAAAATCTTGTTTACAATGAAGGGATATAGCTGCTACGAAATTTTTATACTCTCGTATTCAAATTATCATTATTAATTAATTGCAAATAAGATAAATAACTACATTTCCCAGAACCATACGCAGTAATTTTTGCATGCCGTTCATTATTATTGCTACAATTATTATAACTATAACAATTATAATTATAATTATTATAATTTTGATAATAATTGTTATTATTCTTATGATTAAACAAGATTCAAACAGAGAAGTATATCGTCAAGTTCCAAACGTAAAACTCTCATTATGTTCTGATTATATGTAACGAGATTAAAATATTCTTTTTTGAAATGAAGAAATTTATGTTCTACGAAAATAATTTAAATTTATCTTTGCTTAATGCAATATAAACAAGATAAAATATTTTTTAAATCAGAGGAAGAAAATTTTAAAATAATTAAAAATTTTGATATCATTTTGAATATTTTTCTGCGTTTGATTAATCAAAAAGTGTATGTTTGGAGAAAGATGTGATTAAAATCTAAAAATAACATCTGAGAATAGTTCTGATGTTATAATACAAAATTAAGGCAATTTTTTGTCAAATTAAGTGACTTAAATATTACGTGAAAGTTTTAAATATTCCTAATAAATTTTTAGAGCTTCCTAATAAATTTTTAGAGCTACTGTGTTTTCAACAGGATAAAAAAAAATTCTACTTAAAAATATCAAAATGTAAATTTTAAATGACAGAACTTAAAAAGTCTCTTTGTTTTACAATTTTTCTCTTTTTTTTAATTGACTAAAATTCTATTTAAATCGTGTTTCAGTATTCCAGTATATAGAACACCCAATATGATTCCGAAGTGCCATAATGACGCAATAATTCTGATAAATATTTTCCCTTAATTACGTATGGGGGAAAAATAGCTTTTTCATATTATCAAATAAATTTGTTCCTAAATTCTGGCGTCATTCAGTCATTTCACCATTTTCCCATTCCAAGTGCCATGTGCCGAAAAGGGTTAAACAGAGGTATTGTCATACTTTTTAACGAAACATTCAGCGACAGTTTTCGACAGGAATACTATATAAAATGAAATTCAATCAATATATAAGGCGTTCAGAAGTCAATCCAATTAACTCTATCAAACAAAAATGTTCAGTTTAAACATTTGAAGTTATTTATTTATTAAAAAAAACCCAGTTTAACAATTTTATTTCTTTGTTTTTGGAGCATTTTTAATTTCATTTTTCTTCAAGAGCTTGTTTTATCAGAATCATCTTGAGAAAAATTCGGCTCATAATGCCCACTTTGACAGCATTTGTTGAAATATATTCCGACTTTATGAAAAAATCGACCAATATAGCGCATTATGTAGTTCATAAATAAGAGAAACTGCCAACTGAATGCGTTTGAGATTTTCTAAATTCATTTTTAAATTCAATTTACTATTGAATTTAAAAATGAGTCAGAAAGTAAGTAAATTTTTTATTTCAATAAATCCTCAATTCTTCAATCAGAATCGCTTTGGGAAATTCTGTTCAAAATTCCCATTTTGACAGCAATTTTTTTTTTTTAATATTTTCTGACTTTATCAAAAAACTGACCAATACGAGACATTATACAGCTCTTAAATAAGAGAAAGTGTCAATTGGATGCGTTTGAGAGTAAAATTGGATTTAAAAATAAGTCATAAAATAAGTAACTTGTTATTTGAATACTTCAACAATTTTTCAATTATGTTCGCTTTGGGAAATGTCCATTTTCACAGAACTTTTTTGAAATATATTTCACTTTTATCAAAAAAAAAAAAAAAAAAAAAAAAAAAAAAAAAAAAAAAACCTAACGTCACATTATATAGTTCCAAAGTAAGAGAACCTGCCATTTGGATGCGTTTAAAATCAATAATGAATATAAAAATGAGTCAGAATATAAGCAGTTTAAATTTGAGATTTTTCTTCAACTCCTAATTTTGTTTAATTTATTTTTGCTACAAGAGTTGGTCCTGCAAAAAACTTGTCAGTGTAAAATATGTAGATTTTACTAAGAAGATGTAAAATAAGTTTAATAGGCTTTGATATCTTAATAACTGACGAAGTTATGGATTTTTTCTTTTTCCACCCCTCCCCTTTTTGTTTTCGTTTTTAATTTTTTTTCTTGCAGTAAGAGTGATCCTATCATAAACTTTTAAATACGAAAATTTTAAATAATATTAAGAAGATTTATAAAAAATTCAGTTGGATTTGATGTCTTGAGACTTGACGAAGTTGTGACTTTTTTTCTCCCAAAAACCCAATTTTTTTGTCCCTTGAACCCATTTTTAACTTTATCAAATATCTGTCATACAGAATATTTCGGCCCATTTTTTAATTAGTAATATAACTTTAAACTGATTCGATATCTTTTTTCATTAAGAAGTTATGGGTTTTTTCTGTTCTCACAAAACCCCTCTCTATTTCCACATCCTTGGTCCGATTTTGCCCATTAACGAACTTGATTGAGATTTTTAAGCTTTTTGATTTTATGTATTAGTTTGGAGGAGATTTGAGCAGAATTATTGAAGTTATCGTGTTCATATAAATGTGATATATATATATATATATATATATATATATATATATATATATATATATATATATATATATATATATATATATATATATAAATACTTTTATAAATACATCCAAAGTTATTCAGACAATACCAATAAAAGAACCAATGAAACCAGTATTGTTACAATCATATTGTTAAAAACAGTTGAAGTTTGAAGAGAAATAGAAGGCAGATTACCAAATTACTAAGATATATGTGGATAAATGGACATTATATAACCAGAGTAATTCATATATTATCATACAATAAACCAATGAAACCAGTATTTTTACAATTATCTTATTGAAAACAGTTGAAGTTTGAAGTGAAATAGAAGGCAGATTACCAAAATAATGAAAGATAAATGGATAAAAAGGCAGTATAAGGCTTTTCTATTAAACTACTTCTTCAGGGGTGTATAGTTTAACAAAAAAGCAAAAACATCCAACCAGTTTCTGTTATGAGTCGTGCTGAAAGCTAAGAATTCGACTCACAATACACCCGACTGGCTGGAAGCTATTCAGATGACAAATTAGTAGAAAGATACACATAGAAGAAAATAAAATCAATATGACAAAATAACAATAATACATTATTCCATTAAAAAAAAAGATATATATACGAAGATATTTATCATTACCCATATCCTAGCAAGATTTGTAGTGCAATCAGATACAAACTACATGCGACTTACTAACAGTCAAGGTTATGGTCATAGTATAAATCACATAGATAATAAAATAAAGTTGTAACAATAATTATAAAAATTAGTAAAACATATATTATACTATATAATTCATAATATATTTAGAAAAAAATAGATGCTACTATTAGAAATATTATATTTTTATTTTTTATCAATTATTAATATTACTATATTAATTAATTAACTAGAATATATTACTACAACTTCTAGCAGAAAATTATTTTAGTGCTGCCATCTAAAGGATTAATATATTAATTAAATTTTATGCTTATGGTGCTGCCCTCTATTATAGGAAAAAAATAAATTATTTATTAGCTAAGAATTTCCAAGAATAATTTCTATTCTAATATTTTACAAATAATTTCTTTAAGACTATATACATATATATACATACAGGGTGATTCCAAATTTTCTTTACAATAAAAGAGGGGTGATAGTACACATCAAGACAAACAATATTAAATAGGAGACCAAGGGTCCAAAACGTTTTCCAAAGGAGATAGCCACCATTAAAGTTTAGGGACCAAAATTTTAAATAAACATAAAAAACGGAAAAATCGGTCAATTGATTTGCGGTTTTCGCTAAAATTATTCTTTATGTCGGCATTTTCTTGAAATTAAATTATAAAGATAAATTTCAAAAAATGCCGATAGAGGGCGCTTTAGACTTTGGTGAAACGAACAACTATTTTTTGCCGGTATTTTTTGCATCTTATTAAATCTTTCGTAAGCTTAGACTCAAACTTAAATTTTGAACTCGAAATCTGAAAGTGGGAGTGGTTAAGTAGCACAAACTGAACTGAGTTCAGAAGGTTCAAGATTCAAATGATTATAAAAATCGGAAAAATTGGTTCTTTGATTTGCGGTTTTCACTAAAACTATTCTTTATGTCGGTATTTTCTTAAAAATAGATAAATTTCAAAAAATGTCGTTAGAGGGCGCTTTAGACTTTGGAGTAAAGAACAACTATTTTTTGCCGTTATTTTTTGCATATCATTAAATGTTTTAGGAAGCTTAGACTTAAACTTAAGTTTTGAGCTCAAAATCTGAATAGTAGGGAGTAGTTAAGTAGCACAAACTGAACTATGCTTAAAGGGGGGGGGGGTGTGTTCAAATTTAAAATAATTATAGAAAATGGAAAAAAATTGTCGATTCGTTTGCGGTTTAAAATAAAACTATTCTTTAAATCAGTATCTTCTTGAAAAAATATTTTAAAGATAAATTTTAAAAAATTCCATTAAAGGGCGCCTTAAACTTCAAAGTAACCAACAATTAATTTTAATTATTATTTTTTTGTTCTAATTAAATGCTTGCAAAAACTTATTAAATGTTTTCGGAAGCTTAGATTTAAACTTAAATTTTGAGCTCAAAATCTGAATAACTAGGAGTAGTAAAGTAGCGCAAATTGAAGTGTCTTCAGGAGTTGAAATTTAACATTCCCCCTTTCTCGAACACAATTCAATTTTTCGCTTCTTAAACACTCCCAACGGTTCAGAATTTGAGCCTAAAATTTAAGTTTATGCATTTGAAAGCATTTAATGAGATTAAAAAAGTAGCAGTTAAAAATAGTCGTACGCTACTTCAAAGTCTAAGGCGCCCTCTATCGGCATTTTGTGAAATTTGTCTTTAAAATTTATTTTGAAGAAAATGCTCATTTAAAAATTAGTTTTAGCAAAAACCGCAAACGAATCGACCAATTTTTCCGTTTTTTATAATCATTTGAAATTTGAACCCTCTGAACACAGTTCAGTTTGTCTACTTAACTACTCCCAACTATTCAGATTTTGAGCTCAAAATTTACGTTTAAGTCTAAGCTTACGAAAGCATTTAATAAGATGCAAAAAATAACGCCAAAAAGAGTTGTTCGTTACTCCAAAGTCTAAAGCGCCTTTTTGGGCATTTTTTGAAAATTATCTTTATAATTTATTTTTAAGAAAATACCGATATAAAGAATAGTTTTAGTGAAAACCGCAAATCAATGAACCATTTTTTCCGTTTTTTATAATAATTTGAAATTTGAACCTTCTGAACACAGTTCAGTTTGTGCTACTTAACCACTCCCACTTTCAGATTTTGAGTTCAAAATTTAAGTTTGAGTCTAAGCTTACGAAAACATTTAATGAGATGCAAAAAATACCGGCAAAAAATAGTTGTTCGTTACTCCAAAGTCTAAAGCGCCCTCTATCGGCATTTTTTGAAATTTATCTTTATAATTTAATTTCAAGAAAATGCCGACATAAAGAATAATTTTAGTGAAAACCGCAAATCAATCGACCGATTTTTCTGTTTTTTATATTTATTTGAAATTTTGGTCCCTAAACTTTAATGGCTGCTATCTCCTTTGGAAAACGTTTTGGACCCTTGATCTTTTATTTAATATTGTTTGTCTTGATGTGTACTATCACCCCTCTTTTATTGTAAAAAAAATTTGGAATCACCCTGTATATATAATTTTTTTTACTGATGTTAGTTTTGGGGTCTAGGGGTCCTGATCGATGTAGATCTGCTTAAATTTTTCAGAAATTACAACATAGGAGCGACTACAATAGGTAATATTTCATACGAATTCTACCGAAAAAAGAACTATTTTTTTCACCATATTTTGGTTCACTCATTTATTGATTTATCAAGGCTGTCCAACCTGGCGCCAAAGAGATACCAGAAAAATCTTACAGAAATCGTGATCTTATTGAATCCGCGATATTCGGGGATTTAATAAGGCAAAAAATTCTGTAATTTTTTTCTGAAATTTCGCGGGCGCCAGGTTGGACAGCCCTGGTCTTATAATCAAGGGTAATTCCTAAATACTGTATAGAAAAATTTTATAATGATTTATAATGATTATAATGATAATATATATTATTATAAATATTATATATCATTATATATTTATAATGATAATAATGATTACACTAGTTTACAAAATTAAGCTTTTTGTCTGTTGCCACGAACTTTGTGGTTGATAAGGTTCACTTATGACTTGTTTTTGTCAAATCTATCCGGAAAATTTTTTAATCAGCTCGAGTTACTTTGTTTTTTGATTTTTATCATTTATGTATATATAATTATCAATAACAGGCATATTTTACTCTGTTAAGATTAGTTTCTCAAGTTTTTTTGTCTGAGTAGTTTAAGGAGACGTTGTTTAAACAATCCGGATCGATTTTGCTAGATATGCGGAGAATATTTGTTTAACAATTGTAGAAAAGTTTTATCAGAGATGGTGAAAAATACCTATTTTGAGTATTTTGGGATGCTCTTGGATAAAAATGAGAAGTCTTGGGTTCCCAATCATGTTTGCAAATCGTGTGTGGAATATTTAAGATTATGGAAAAGTGGTAAAAGAAGTGCCTTTAAATGTGGAACATATTTTATTTGGTGAGAACCACGAAATCATCTCGAAGACTGTTATTTTTGTAACGCGAACGTAAACGGTGTAAACACTAAAAACTGAGCTAAATGGCAGTACCCAAGTAATAGTTGTGTTCAACGTCCAGTGCAACGTTCACCTAACTCTTCAGAGCCTAAAAATGTATCTGAACCATTAAAACAAGATATTGAAGGACCAAGCGTATCACAAAATGATGTTGATTTTGAAGGTATGTCAAATGAGCCAATATGGTTTTCCCAAAATGAGTTAGATGATCTTGTAAGAGATTTAAATCTTTCTAAACAAGCTTCAGAATAGTTAGTATCAAGACTAAAAGGCTTGGACAGCTTTCGTCTCTGTGATGCAAAATTTTCTCGGAAATAAAAAATCTGAAAATTATATTGAACTTATAGAAGACTTTCTGCTACAATTAAAAAGTATGGGGTGCAATATGAGCATAAAACTCCACTTCCACCATAGTCACCTGGACAGGTTTACGGAAAATTTAGGAGATGTGAGCGAAGAGCAGGAAGAGGGTATGCATCAGGACTTACACGTCATGGAAGAGCGCTATCAGGGTTTCTGGGATACGAATATGATGTCTGACTATTGTTGGTCTGTCATACGTCATATGACAAAGTCTACACATTGGAAAAGAGTTTTAAAACGAATTTTTTTAGAACTCAATGATTAATTATTTATTTAGCAAGTTTTTCTTAGTAAGTACATGTTTCCTTTTCTATTTAATACCTACATAGCTGAAACTCAGAAACTAGAGCTGATTAAAATATTCTAATTATATTTTTGAAAATAGCATATCATATGTAGCTAAAATTTTTTCGGCAACAGATGTACTGTAAACTAGTGTTATAATGATGAACAAAAGTATGAATATAGAAAATTTTCAACCCAATCAAGTCCTTGCCTGAATTTCTAAAAAAAAAAAAAATGGAGTTAATCGGATTGCCCTCTATCAATAGAACAAACTGAGGTTCATAACTTTTTCTAATATACATTTTAACATATTTTTATTTTTCCGGTTCATTATAAATAATTTAGTTTAAATATGTTGAAATTCCTTTCAAAATTAAATTAACGTAAGCTTTACGCCAAATTAATTAATTTTATTCGTTTTAACTTTTTTTCCCCTTTTAGTGGACTGAAATTCCATTCATAAAATGATGTTCTCATATTTCATTCATAATATTTAACGGCAATTTTCCGGGAAATGTTTTTATAAGATATCTTTGAGTAACCAGTTTATTATAAGGACTTTAATTTACATTAGTTAAAACATCTTTCAAAAACCATCTGATGTAAATTTTACACCGAATTAATTTAAAATTTTTAATCTCCTTTAGATATTTTTTCTTTCTATTGATGGGCAAAAATTTTATTCGGAGAAATATATTCGTTTTTTTTTTAAAAACATAACATGTAAAGAAAAATTTCAACAGAAAAAAAAAAATAAAATCGAAGTTGTAACTAGATCAAATTAAGATATATTAAAAATATGAAAATATAGTTAAACACATTTCTACCGATCCAATTTATTATATGTATTTTGATTTAAATATTTTAAAACTTTTTTCGAAAATCACGACAATTCTGTATTTTTTTTTTAAATAAAAACACGTCCTTTTCAAATTGCATCAAAATTACAAGCGTGGCAAATGAGGTGCGTTCGTATTATCAATATATTTATAAAAAATCAGATCTTAGTGCGGCAGCTGTTGCACTCTTATGTAAACATGCATTCATACAAAATTTATTACGATTATATGTATTAAATTCAGTAATACGGAAATAATATAATTCCATCTTAAATATGACATAATCACCATGGTAACCTAGAATCTTTGTCTATCATAGGATACCATTGAACTAATTTCGTATGATATGATTTAATAGAATAATCATCACGACAATCTAAAATCATTAATTATATGAGGTAGAATTAAATTAATTACGTGTGATAGAATTTAATAGAATGAAGAAAACTTTTATTAATATCTTTTAAGTTTTTATTCGATTTTCATAAAATTTGAAATGACTTTAAAAAAATCTGCAACGGTTATATATATTGAATTTTAAACTATTCGGATTGGCAGTTTTTCCATTGCTGTATTCAGAAATACGGAAGAACCAGATGGCGACTATATTTATATAGTTACATTCGCAGCAAAAAAAAAAAAAAAAAAAAAAAAAAAAAAAAGAATGAGAACATGATTTTAATACTTATAAACACAAGTGACATAATTATTAAAAAAGAAAACAGTCAATGTTTACATCTGTTTGTTAAAAGTAAAAAAAAAAAGCATACTTTATAAAGGTGATTATATATATATATAAATAAACATTTATACGAATTACCAATTAAAACATAGAAACATAGAAAAAATAACATAAAATGAATATTATGGAAGTTTGTTGAATCAAAGTAGAATTTTCAATCCCTAAATACTCTGGCACTACAAATAAAGTGCGTGGTTTCATCTTCGTATTAGCCATAAAAAAGCCAAATAATACAAATTTAGGGTCTACCAACACACAATAAAATTTAGAAAAATAAAAAACAACAACAAAAAAAAAACAACCATACTAAAATATAATTAAAGATGTAAATAGATAAAAAAAGAAAACACATACCATCACTAAGAAATCCTCTTTTACAGCAATAATGCATTAACACTAGAACCGCCATTAGGGGTCAAAATGACCCCTGCCAGATTGATAAGAGTCGATTCGAACCAGAATTTTCTTCATAAGATATGTTAAATATATTCAGCAGAAAAATAGACTAATTAAATAAGTTAAATAGTATAAAATTAAAATTCTGGTGAGAGACACTTTTTATAAAACTTGAGTAAAATTCCCGGCGGTTCTAGTGTTAAAAAGTTGCTACATGAAGAGTTTTTAAAAATATAAATGGACCAAGGAAGTTATGCACAGTATAGCATGGAGCAAAGTGTATTATATAGGAACACCTCCCCCTATAGAACAACCAAAAATTAACTCCACCCAGCCATCCAATAAATTACTGAAGTATTGCCAACTGTTGAGATATTAGTAAAATAAATTGTATTAGACCAGAAATTTATATAGTAAATGTTTATAACTATCAGTGGATGATGCTTCAATGTATACACTCTCTGTAGCTATATTTTTGAAAAAGAAAAAGATATTTTAATAAATATATCAAAATATTTTAATAAATGAATAACATACGAAAAAATATCTAAATGATTTATAAAATAAGAATATTTAAAATGTAACAAAGTTGATTTATCGATGTCTCATAGAATTAAATGGAGCAAACTATAAAATATCAATAATTAAATCACTCTTACATCATGCCCTAAGTAATTAAATAAATATTTAATGCAATGATAATGTATTAAATAATCAAACTTATAACGCTTAAGTATTTTAGAGATAAAAAATAGAAATTTAAATTTTAAAATTAATTTTATTTAATGTGTCCACAGTCATTCTTACAATTTAATATAAGTAATATAGTAGTAAAGGATAAAAAGGAATAAAATATATAATTAATATATGCTTTTTCTACACTTATAATATATATATATATATATATATATATATATATATATATATATATATATATATATATATATATATATATATATATATATATATATATATATATATAACGTTGTCCTCAATTCGCTGATAATTAAATAATAGTTAATAATTAACAATATTAATTATTAAAGAAAACTAATAGATTTAAACCGTTTAATTTAAATAAATAAATATAACTAAACAATTATTCATACATGTGTGTCAAGCCAACATACGGTATAAAATATATTATTGCAACTTATCAGATGTCCCCTTTCCTCATTGTTTACCTGTTTTTTCATAAATTAACCATTGCGTATTATCCAGACAACGCCGCCCACCTTCGTAGTCTAACATCTACCCACACGATCGTCTTATAAATATTTTTTTTATGTGTATTTTAATTTATTATTATTGTTTTATGTGTTCATATTTTTTTACGTACTGTGTTAATTATTTTTAAAATCATGTAAGTGCTAATTGAATATTAAAGAATAATGTTAATTTTCTAGGAAAATGATGATTTAATAAATGCTTCATAAATTAACTTTTTAATATTTTTATTAATGAGATGAGAAGAACATAAACACTTTATTCTGCATAAATGATTAAGAAGTATATTACGATGCACTGAATTATATAGACAGGATTTAAAATGAGTAGATGTATTAACTTTCAATTTAAACGCATTACGGTTTTTATTTTTCTTTTAGCATAATTTTAAGATCTAAAAAGTTAATGGTATTGTTAGAAGTCAAATTTTCTATTGGCAGGTGAAAAATTCCATTTCCAATATAATGGCAGGTGAAAATGGAATGTATTTGCAATTGATGTGTTTTGCATATATTTATCCGATTGCAATTGAAAAAGACCAATTTACTACTGAAAAAGAGCGAAAAAAGTATAACTCAGATTATTTTCTCAGAGTAAGTCTCAGAGAAAATAAGGAATATTTCAGTAAAGGGTTATAGTTAATACTAGATTCTCTTATAACTAAAAGAAGAAAAAATATCAAAATTAATTCTGTTTCTATGGGAAATATGCTTTAACACCTGTTTTAAAAGAGGATATTTTATCAATCTAAACAATCTTCATTGTATTAAATTCCGTCAAGATATATATATATATATATATATATATATATATATAGCCATATCTCTATATCCACTGTTATATTTTTACAAAATATTAGAAACAAAACTGGCCATTTCATTTAAATGCATCCCATCCAATTACTTCGACGTGTTTTTTATGGGTTACTGACTTACCGTGCACTTGGATTTCTAAAACTCATCCTAAAGGCATCCAATAACATTCTATGGACTGACCAATGCGATAACAAAATCTCCTTGATATTTTAATTTTCGCAAAATTAAAATGTTTTTTTCCTCTAATTTTTAGTTTATCATAATTTTTATCTTCAGTTTATATTTTGGATATCAAGGTCAAATATGCTAATTCAACAAAAGTGCTATTTGATTTGACATGTTAGAAAATTAAATTCTTACCTTTGTTTATATATTTCTTTTTATGAAATCGGTATAGGAATGTGTGATCAAATTCAAGTCATGATCAAGTGATCAAGTCATCTGTGAGTATTTTATTCTATGTTTGAATAACGAAACAATCTATATTCATAGAAAAACATTTGTAGTCATCAAACAAAATCTTGCGTTGCCACATTTAGTGATTTTTTTAATCTGAAATTCCGAATTCGCTGCAGAAAACTTTAATAGTTGTTTACTTTTGTTTATCATAATGATAGATATTTCTTAAACAAAATGAAATACTAGTAAAAAATTTCTAGTGTGAACTCGAGAGGGCTTGTTGAGTTTAAGCCAATTGGTAGGCCTCCCCACCTAGCTGAATCTGTAAACTTTGATGTCGGAATAAAAAATCTCACCCGATTTGGAAATGCTGAAAAATCTAAATATCCTTCTCAACAGATAATTCATATACAATGAAATAGCAATTATTCTTAGAATAAATTACACATATTGATAACAAAAAACTACATATATGCCATGAAAATTACGCTCAGACCAAATTTAATATTTCACTGAAGCGTTATTTTTTTATTTTATTTTTTTTTTTAATAATTTTAACTGGATGTAAGTGCATAATCATACAATAATAACGCGTCGTAAATTTTATTCAAAACTAATTTACATTTTTTTTTTCATTTCCCTTTGATATTTCTCTTCCGTTTGTTCAATCGGACTAGATTTATTCAGAGAAAGATATCCGGAGACTTTAAACATAGCATCTAAGGATAGTTCTCACTTCTACGCTTTCTTGTAACAATGAGCATCTATTATTCCATAAAAAGTATATCTTTCAAACAAAGTATCAGCAGGTAGTAGATAGTACGTGTACTCTCTTCATTTCTGCTAGACAGAACTTTCAGACAGTTCAAATCGATCCATAGTCTCAAACAATGCCTCAGAGAGCAAAATCAGCTAAGGTGTGCGATTTTTTTTTTCGCTCCTGCTTTTACAATTTTTCTTTATCGAAGAAGACAATTTTATTAAAAAATATTTGCACGTTAACAATGTTTCCTTCTTCTAAATTTCAACTTTGCTCTATTGAAATCTTTTTTTAATTTTATTTTCCTTAGAAAAGAATCCAAATATGAGCGAACAGGTACAGAAAACAGAGAGTGATGTTTGCAGATGCCTGCAAACTTGAAACTTCATGAGCGAATTAAAACATTAAAGATCAAATATGAATTAAATTATTTTAAAAAGAAGAATTATTTTTGTTTTATTAAAATGAAAAGAGGCAATTTTAAATTTTTGTTGGATTTGTGAGTTTGTTTCAGAGATATTTTATAGATGAAAATCAGAAACAGACATTTAAGCATAGATTTTCAGAATTAAATAGAAAAACATGATACATTTTAAAATGTAATAAATTTAAAATTTTGCCCTCGATATGCTATTTCTTTCCGGCTACAATTAAAGTATCGTCATTAAAAAGTAACGTTATATTACATAATACATATGTAAAACGAAATGTATCATTTTCATTAAACTGTTAAATACTGATAATCTCTTTTGTAATTTTTTAAGCTTCTAAGTATCGCACATTTTCAGCTTTTACACTTTTGTAGAGGGGAAAAAAGTTCTTTTAACTGCAATCGTTTAAAAACTGTATTTAAACTTATTTTTGATATATTCATTTATTTTTGTAGTTTTTAATAACATTTCTGTAATAGTGGCAATTGAAATGCTTTTTTCTGTAGGAAGTAAAAAATTATAATAATTAAAATATGTGCTATTGTGAAAAAAATATAAATGAATGATTTCTGATAAAACAGGGAGGTATTAAAAACTGTATTCAATTTTAAGTATCCGTATTAATGTAACAAACCAATGAAGGCAAATAAATCATTATAATGATTTATTTGTCTTCATTTTTTGTTATATTAATATGGATATTTAAAATTGAATATCGTTTATAATAACTCCTTATTTATCAGAAATCATTCATTTATATTTTTTTCAAAATAGCACATATTTTAATTACTAAAATTTAAAAAAAAAATATTTCATATATTTTTCTTCATCATATTTAGCATCAAAATAGTTATTTTGTAAAAATTGGGTAGTTTAAATTTTTTGTATGATCTCTTGTTCTCTAATAAGCTATTTTTAGAAAATTTTCACCAATTATGATACAGGACAGCATGGAGCATGCAGATTTTTTTTTAAATATAGGTCCCTGGATCGATCACAGGATCGAGAAGTCATATAAAAAATTACATTTCGCACCTTTCACAAACAGTATTTTTTTTACTTAAATGGCTTTTAATTAGATTAAAATCAGGGATGAGATTTCCGCTTTTTTGCACACCAGTAAAATTTTAGAGAAAATGCTATATTATGTAATCGGAATATTTTTGTGATTTAAGAGAACGACATTTTCTCTTAAATTATACTGGTGGCGAAAAAAGCGGAAATCTCATCCCTAATTAAAAACAATATACAGGGTGATTCAGCTCGTCGGTGACAAACTTTAAGGATCGATAGAGCACACCTAGACGAACATTTTTGAATAGGGAATGTAGGGTCCCTGACGCGATGGTAAGGCGCTAGGCGCTTTCGAAAATTTGGGTGCCGAAATTCGAAACGTCATAAAAACTAGGGAAATGGTTAGATTTTCTTGCTTGTTGCGTCGAAATGATTCTGTTTGTTTAGACTTTCTTCAGTACCAATTTGATAAGCGTATCTCTTAAAACATGGATAGGGGGCGCTGCAGACTTTGGAGAGCTAGACAACAACTTTAAGCCCGTTATTTTGATAATTTAACACATGCTCGCCAAAGTTTATACTCTAACTTAAAGTTTGAACCCAAAAGTAGAGCCCTGCAAAAAGCGTAAGAGCCGGAATAAAATGTCAAAGTACAGGGTGGTCGAAACTCGAAGGCTCCTAAGAGATAAACAAACAGATTTCTTGACTTATGGCATGCATTTTCATGATTCTGTTTGCTGGGGCTCTCTGAAACTCAGTTGAACGGTACAAAAAGAAACATCGATAGGGGGCGCTTTGGGCAAAAAACATAATTCGTTGACATTTCGGACGCTAACTGGAAACGGGGCGCTACGATCAGTTAGAAACAAAACAAGAGAGTAATTTACTTATCATAAGAAGCTATTAAAACTGCAGTTTGTTTGTTTTTTTTAACAAACATAGCTGGTTTCAATCATGCACAATGCGCGCAATAAAATTTACATAAGGTGCTTTTTGCTGATTTATGCAAAAGATATCGTACCATATCGATATGCAAAAGATACGTAATGCGTAGACGACAACGCGAGATGACGTAGTTGTATGCGCAGACACGTCTTTTGAACGTGCGGTACCTACTTAAGCTTCGGGTTACTTGTCTGCAGATCGGTAGTAGGATGGAACGGTACACAAACTCTGAATTGGCTGACATGCATTTGGCGTATGGCGCTGCTGGTTGTAATGGACGAGCCGCTCAGCGGTTGTACGCCGAGCGTTACCCCAACAGGCAAATCCCCTGCCATGCCTTCTTCGCTCGAGTACACCAGAGGTTGTCCACAACGGGATCTTTCGACGGAGGCAGGCCTGAACGGGAGCGATCAGTGAGCACCCCCGACAACGAAGAGGCTGTGCTTAACCTGGTTGAGGACAACCCAGGTCTTAGCACGAGAGATATCGCCAGACATGTTGGCATTTCGCAAGCAACTGCGTGGCGCATCTTACGTTCCCGGAATCTGCACCCCTACCACATCCAGCGGGTGCAGTTGCTCAGAGAGCAGGATTTTGGCCCTCGAGTGGAATTCTCAAGATGGTACTTGGCGATGAGATCCAGGGATCCCCGTTTTGTAAACAGCATTTTGTTTACGGACGAGTCCACCTTCAGCCGGGAGGGAATGTGGAACGCCCACAACAGTCATGTGTGGTGTGATGAAAATCCACATGAAACCAGAAGCCGAGCAGCCCAGGAGCGTTTCTCAGTAAATGTGTGGGCCGGCATTCTGGGGGATTGCCTCATTGGCCCTTATTTGTTACCTGAACGGCTGACAGGTGGAAATTACCTGATTTTCCTGGATCAAGTGCTGCCGCAGCTTCTGGAGGAGGCGCACGTACCCGAAGGTTCGCGTCGCCAGATGTGGTTCCAGCACGATGGAGCTCCGGCCCATTACACGAACGACGTGCGTCTCCATCTAAACGCAAGGTATGGCCAGCGGTGGATCGGGCGTGGGGGTCCAGTTCACTGGCCTGCCCGATCACCAGACCTCACCTGCTTGGATTTCTTCCTTTGGGGTTACCTGAAGGCCGAGGTATACCATACACCTGTCAGCAGTGCTGAAGAACTTGTGGCGCGCATTGTGGCAGCTGCAGGGCAGATCAGAGATACTCCTGGCATTGTTGGAAACACACACTCCTCAATGCGACGGAGGTGCGAAGCCTGCATCATGGCCCAAGGTCGAAATTTCGAGCATCTTCTGTAGTGTTATTTTTTGTAAATAAATTTCCAGTATCATGGATGTTTTTGGTCTAAATTTATTCAGAAGTGTTGAGCAGAGGTAGAAAATGTGTTTTCATTATTACTAACTGATCGTAGCGCCCCGTTTCCAGTTAGCGTCCGAAATGTCAACGAATTATGTTTTTTGCCCAAAGCGCCCCCTATCGATGTTTCTTTTTGTACCGTTCAACTGAGTTTCAGAGAGCCCCAGCAAACAGAATCATGAAAATGCATGCCATAAGTCAAGAAATCTGTTTGTTTATCTCTTAGGAGCCTTCGAGTTTCGACCACCCTGTACTTTGACATTTTATTCCGGCTCTTACGCTTTTTGCAGGGCTCTACTTTTGGGTTCAAACTTTAAGTTAGAGTATAAACTTTGGCGAGCATGTGTTAAATTATCAAAATAACGGGCTTAAAGTTGTTGTCTAGCTCTCCAAAGTCTGCAGCGCCCCCTATCCATGTTTTAAGAGATACGCTTATCAAATTGGTACTGAAGAAAGTCTAAACAAACAGAATCATTTCGATGCAACAAGCAAGAAAATCTAACCATTTCCCTAGTTTTTATGACGTTTCGAATTTCGGCACCCAAATTTTCGAAAGCGCCTAGCGCCTTACCATCGCGTCAGGGACCCTACATTCCCTATTCAAAAATGTTCGTCTAGGTGTGCTCTATCGATCCTTAAAGTTTGTCACCGACGAGCTGAATCACCCTGTATAAAACATTTTTGCATGTAGAACTATACTCGTAGAACTAGTGGTTTAGGAATTAGCTATTGTAGTAAGACAGGGGTCCCAACGTCCTATACTTTATTTTCTGTTCATAGCACTTTTGAAAATAAAATTTCGAACATAATTGTTTTGACCGCTGATAAGAATAGTCAACCTGTAAAGTGTATTAGAACTTTGAGATGCTACTACCTAATAACAGTATTAATGATGCACTACCAACTTTTACCAACCAGACTCATGTTTCATTTTGTAAATGTCATTTAAACTAATATTTTAAATTTTAATTACTTAAAAGACATAGAGTCAACAGAGGGAAATGATGGGACTTGAACCCGATGACCCGGGTTCCAATCCCGGCTTGGGCACTTTTTCACTTGGACACTTGTTGGCTATACGTCTTTTAAACAATTAAAATTCGAAATATTATTAAATGCAAGGTGTGGAATTTTTTCTACAGAAAAATTTCCAATATTTTTATAGATTTTTATAATGATTTCATTTATTTATTTGTTATATTATTTTTTCTAACGATCTTGTGATAAAGTTTTTTTTTAATTGCCTAATATGATAGCATAAAAACTTAAGTGTACTAAAAAATTTTTACACATTAATATCATATTAACATAATCTTAATTCATATGTTATTTTGTGTAATTTTGCAATTTAAAATACCTATAAATCTAAAAATATAAAAAAAATGGTGTCAATAATATTAATGGGCATTTATTAACGGGCATTCTGTTATTCAAAAAAAAAAAAAAAGAAGGAAAGAAAGAAAAAAACATATTTATTCTCCTTTCTTAAAATAATAATAATAATAATATTAATAAAAACAAAACAAAAAGAAAATAATCATATTTTTGATTAAAATTGTCGAATTCGCAATTATTAAAATAAACGAAAAAGAATCAACGAAAAGAAGATAAAAATATCCAAAAAAGTCTTTCCATGTTAAACTTGCATCAAATTTATGTTAGCAATTTTTTCTCCGAATTCTCAGAAAATAAATCTGCTACACGTGGAAGGGCTATCACACATATGCTAGAGAAATTTCAAAAGTTTTTCCTCCAAATGCTTGCAGGTAATAATACCATCCATGTTTTATCGATTGTAACAATAAACCAAGTTTCAGATTTATTTTCTCTTTTCTCATGCAAAGTGTTGCCTTGTGAAAACTGAAACTAACAATTTAAACATATGATAGCAAAGATTCGTTATTTTGAGTTCGATCTTTAACGAAATGGTTGAGCATTGTGTGACGGAATAATGCATTTTTAAATGGTATCCATTATATCGAGTATATACAAAATCAGATGCATGGATTAAGCGCATGCACGTGTTAAATATAGTATACTTTAAGAACAAGACGTTTTAGAAGTAGATTCATTCGTCAAACTACATATTTCTTTATGAACTATTATTATTATTATTTGTATACAATTACCGCCTTATCCTAAATTTTTGTAACACATACTATTGAATCCAAAATATGAAATTTCGTATTTTTGGGTATTGCTTTGAAGGATTTTTTTTTTTGCTTTTTTAGATATGTAGTTTTCAATGGATAATAATTTTTATGGTATCATTAATATATAAATTTTATGGTCAATTTTTTATTTGTATTAAAAGTTTTGTTATATTAGCTTCGGTAATGAATAAATGCAAATACGCATTTATTATTGGATTATATGTATTTTTGATTCGTATATATATATTTTTTCTGTTATCACAATGTTACTTCATCTAAATATAGCCGATATTTTGGCAATCTAAATCAAATTTATCAAATTTTGAAAATATTATTTTATTGTTGTACATCCGCATTTAATAGTGTACTTACATTTAATAGTCATTTTTTCTTTTTTAGAATTTTCTTGCAATTTACACAAAAACCACCTTCATTGTTTTTTTTTTCTTTTTGGTCACAAATGCCGTAGAAAACTCCCATAAAATTTTCTATTGACAAATATTGGTGTTCAGTTCACGGATCATTTGGGAGCCCTGTTATGTATTTCAGAATTCGTACACTTCAAGAAGTGTCAAGAACCTTTTACCAGAATTTTCGTAAAGATATATTTGCCTTATTTAATGGGAAAAAATTGTCTTCAGATGTAGAAGACAGTCCTTTGCGAAATTTCTTGTACTAAAATTCCTAAAATCCCCCCCCCCTCTCCCTGAATATCATTATACAATGTATTATTTCCGATAATCATTATATACCGATTGCCAGTACAATATCCGTAAAATCGTTCATTTCTTTACAATGTGGTACATCTTTACCATCTATTTTTTTTTGTTTGTTTGTTTGTGCAATTGCTGCTTTAGTCTAAATGTTTGTAATGCATACTGCTAAATCCAAAATGTGAAATTTTGTATTTTTGGTTACTGCTTTACAGTCTTATAGTTCTTCATCTTTTGTAAAATCTGTGATTTTTAGTGGAAAATCAATTTTATGATAGCATTAAAGTATTTATTTTTATACTCGATTTTTCATTTCTATTAATACTGTTTGGATAAAAAAGATTTATTATATGTATATAATCATTATAAACCAATACAGTTATCGTTGAAAGTGTGAGTTTCGTAAATCATCTTAAAAGAAAAAGAAAAAAAAAAAAGTTTTATCAATTAATTTATTCTATTCATGAATCTAAACTGAAAAAACACAAGAACATATAAATGTAACTGCATCTCATCTATTAACTGTTAGTGATATGAGATTGCAAGTTTGAATTTTTTCCCACATGTTGGGGATTTTATAATGCAAGTTTTCTTTTTTCTCATTCTAATACTATTGGTCTAATATAGGTCTTGTTTTTTCACTGACTTACATTTTGGTTTTACGATTAAGCTTCCTACCCTGTTGAAATTTTACGCAAACTTGATTAAAATATTTCACACCAGAATTTTTATTTAAATGCATTTAACATGCTTATTTAACTTAAATCTTTGTGTTATTTATTTAATTTACTTTATGAAAATTTTTCTGGTTTGAATCGAATGAAACGCATTATAGGACTGGATCGATTAGACCCATTCAGGCTAGAAAGGTTAATCGGATAATTTAGAAATCACTTTTAGGATTTTCCTGATTTCTAATAAGAAATTAATCGTAATTGCTCTGTCTACTTGGTATTATCCTTGAAAACGAGACAAGTACCAGAGTTTCCAATAATTTGTATTGTTCCAATATTGATAACTCCTCTTGTCTTGTTTTAGTTTGTTATTTATTTGGTTTTTATTTATTCATTGTAGATGTTAAATAGTAGTATATAATGGTTACATATACCGGGTGTCCCAAAAATGACTGATGGATTTTAAAATTCAATAACTTGCAAACGGTGACAGCTATTTAAAAAATTTTTGCCGGAGGATTATGTTAATGTCAGGAGTTTTTTTTACCGTAATTTTTTATTTTAGTTCGCATTTCAAACAATAGGTGGCGCTGACGGCGATTGAAGGCCAGGTGATCAGTGCTGAGTGAAGCGTCGACTTGGCCTTCAATCGCCGTCAGTGCCTCCTACTGTTTGAAATTCGAACTAAAATACAAAATTACGGTAAAAAAACTCCTGACACTATACATAACCCTCCTGCAAATTTTTTTTAAATAACTGTCACCGTTTGCAAGTTATTGAAATTTAAAATCCATCAGTCATTTTTGGGACACCTGGCATATATATGTCATGTATTTTTGCCATTTTAAAATCTTGGTTTACAATGAGAACCAATGAATGCATTCAGAGGTTTTCGTGATTTCTTAAAATTTGATTTTTTGTATAAGGCAAGTTTTCAAATTCTCGTCCTCATATATATATATGATTTAACATTTTACTATATGCGGTTTTTTTTATCTGTACGACAAATATTTCATATTATCTGTGTTGTGTAAAAAATCTAAACGTTTTTAAAGACATTATTTTCAATTTTTATGCAAAAGTTCGAATGTTATCGTGCGTGACAAAAGTAGCAGGATACACAGTTTAATTATAGCTGCCAGCTTTTACGCTTTCTTTTATTTACTACTAAACTTAAATATATATATATATTTATTTAATTGCAGATTTCGCCGATTAAATAAAGGTAAATGTTCTTTTAAATTTTAGCGGTAAGAAAAAGGCGTAAAATTTGGTAGATATGGTTTAAAGTCTATAGTGGTGTTACGCATGTGATGCAGAACCAACTCTGACTAGCAAGCTGCGACAACACTGCGGCATTCCGCATCTGGCTGAATTTTTATTTTTGGGATTCCGAATTCTCTCTAGTAAATTTAAATAGTTATTATTGATTTATAAAATGATAGAGATTCCACAAATTAAAAAAAAAAAAAAAATGCTGCTGAAAAATTTCCGATGTGAATTCCAACACTTGTGAAAACTCAGTCGATTAATGGTGATGTCACAATTCGATCCTCTGGACTTGTTTATTTCGATGGTAGAAGTCATGGAAGGAATGCTGTGCAGGCTCAACCCGCAGCCTGCGGGGCACATGTGGACAGGGCTCGTACGGGTATCTGTATTTTTTCTTTTGAATACCAGTATTTCTATAAAGAAAATTCCGCTATGTGTAGTAAAGTATTATAAATTTACTTCATAAAAATACTAGTATTCAAATTAGAAAATGTCAGTTTCCGTACGAACGCTGGTAACCGCTCGTCTTCTCACGTGAGGTCACGGCTGTCGCAACGTCACGCCGGACCCTGGAAAAGCAGTTTGCGGAGCTTACCATATACTGCAATACTGGACTAATAAAATTTAGTTTAAATTTGTGTACATTATGTAATGATATGTTATATAAATAATAACATGTATGATAAACACTCTTAATTTCGTATTTAGTGTCCGTAATTATTTTTAATTTCGAAAAATCTTCTATCCTTTACGATATTTAATTTATTTATTTTTTATGCTTTGAGGTTACTTTCAGTATCTCAAAACTTATACATTCTCCGACATACATATCAATTTTGCCTGTAAGCAGTAAAGTTAATTCCCATTTCTTTTTCTAACGATGAAACATTTGAAAACAAATCTAGAGGGGAAAAAATGTTGTTACATAGAAGAGATGTTTGCTCGAGATCTCAGGTCCGCTAACAAGACCCGAAACGGCACGATGGTTGTGCCGGTTAAGGGTGCAGCTTCAGACATGCAACCATTAATCCATACTTATAAAAATTTGAAATGCAAGTGAAAGGCAATTAAAACTTTCAACAAAAACGGCTTCTTATTATTTCTAAATATGATGGGGTTTTATTAATTTGATTCTTTTAGAAATATTCATACAACTGCAGGGGTCACAGCGTCCCTAAAATTTTCGCACTTTTCTACCAGCATTTTAAATCAAATATCTTCCATTCATATTCCTTTAAGATCTACAATGAAATCTTAGAGTAAATATTATCGTTCAAAAATTATGGTAGAAAAGTGTGAAAATTTTAGGGACGCTGCGACCCACTGCAACTGTTTCAGAAAATAAAATGATATAGATGCGCAGTAGCTCAGTTGTTAGCTCACTGCGCTGCCACATTACATGTCCGTAGTTTGCTTCCGGATAAATTTGGGCAAAGTTCATTCCAATGACCTAAGATACCTAGACACCACACCGGCAACCTTTTCCTAGGCCGACATCTTTGTCTTCCGTCACGTGACGGAGGGCAGATTTAGCGCGCCAAACCGGTTTTTCTCCCGCCGAAACTCATATTGTTACGTTTGTCTTGAGTTGACCGCACTTCTGCTTTTCTCTTTGTGAAATCTGAAAGATGCCAATAAAGCGATCACCGCCAAATACGGCATCTTTTCGCTAAAGATGTTGGATTCGAAACCATGCCGAGAGAACAATGGGATGTGGCGTCTACGTATATTAGAAAGTCAATGGTTCATTCAATCTTTTATCCCTTCAGGGCGATAAAATGAGTACTGAGCGGATTTAGGAAAATTAAGCACTGGAGGTTTCGAGTCAGGCTGACCACTTCACCAGTTCCAATACCTACCATCAAACATTTCGAAAATGGTATTAGATACAGCAGACCAAGAATCAATAGTAGCATCAATAGCAGAACCGCACTACAATCCTTATATAGTTTTATAATTTGTTGCTAAATTAGATAAAATTACTTTGAAGCAAGTGCGTGTTTTCGTGGTTCATATAAATTTTAAAATAGCGTAAATAAATGTACATTTTAAAATCTGAAACCATTAAAGTACTGATTAAAAATCCCTGCATTAATATTTTAGAACCATTAACTTCCTTTTAAGAATATAATGATACAAAATTTTCACGCAGTTTACTCAACTTTAGGGAAGAGGGGTGCCCCATCTCAGCTGAAAGTTACTTAAAATTTCTCAGGTAATATGTATTATGACAACAGTCATGCTACTTGAACACTCTGTTGCAACCAATGATGACCATCTCATGACGTCATGACATTTAGAGAGTAAGAAAGATACATCTCTCCATGTCTTGTGCGTTGCTATGCCAACCTACTGACCTTACCCGACGGGCGGAGACGCGAAGTCATTTTAGGAAGGCAACCCACCCAGTATTTCTGAGTCGAGTACAAACTCAATCAATGCCGAACTTACAGGGAGTTGCCCCTTTTAAAGTGGTCCGCAGGTTGCGATTAGGACGGAGAATAAGCAGGTAGTTGAAGAGAAATGACTTTCATTTTCTAGGACTGGCCCAGTACATCAGAAAATGAAATGAGCTTCGAAGCGGAAGCCAAAACTTAGTTAGTGGGGAAATTATTTTCGAGAGTAACATGTTTGGAAGTTCAAATAGGAATAAACTTAGCGCATCGAAAATAAGAAATATAGGATTCGTTCATATTCTTCCTTACATTACTATTGTATGGAGTGAAAAAGTTATTTAATATGAAAAAAAGATCATTTTTTTCTTTTCTTTTCTTTTCTTTTTTTTTTATTATTTTTCAGCTGTGCGCGGGTTTTTTTTGAGCAACATAATTGTCAGTTAAAATAGGAATAAACTTATCGCATCGAAAATAAGAAATATAGGATTTGTTCATATTCATCCTTACATTACTATTGTATGAAGTGAAAAAATACTTTAATATGAAAAAAAAGACACCTTTTTATCTTTGATTGTTTTTTTAATTATTTTTCAGCTGTGTGCGTTTTTTTTAGAGCAACATGGTTGTCAGTTAAAATAGGAATAAACTTATCGCATCGAAAATAAGAAATATAGGATTCGTTCATATTCTTCCTTACATTACTATTGTATGGAATGAAAAAGTAAAAAAAAGTCCTTTCTTTTCTTTTATTGTTTTTTTATTATTTTTCAGCTGTGCGTGGGTTTTTTTAGAGCAACATAATTGTCAGTAAAAATAGGAATAAACTTATCGCATCGAAAATAAAAAATATAGGATTTGTTCATATTCTTCCTTACATTACTATTGTATGGAGTGAAAAAATAATTTAATATGAAAAAAAAGGACAATTTTTTTTTCTTTGATTGTTTTTATTATTATTATTATTATTTTTCGGTTGTGTGCGTTTTTTAGAGCAACATAGTTGTCAGTTAAAATAGGAATAAACTTATCGCATCGAAAATAAGAAATATAGGATTCGTTTATATTCTTCCTTACATTACTATTGTATGGAGTGAAAAAATAACTTAATATGAAAAAAAACCCTTTTTTTCTTTTATTGTTTTTTTTATTATTATTTTTCAACTGGGAGCAATTTTTTTTTTTTTTTTTTTTTTTTTTTAGAGCAACATAGTTGTCAGCTAAAATTTGAATAAACTTATCACATGGACAAAAATATATTTATAAATATCTTTCATATTTTTACTACCTCTTTATAGTTTACGAGGCGAAAATAGTGGAACTTGAAAAAAGAATAAAAAACATTCTTTGTATGCCTGATTTTTTTTTTCTTTTATTGTTTTTTATTATTATCATTTAGCTGCGTAATTTTCTTGGAGAGGAGATCAACATGGTTATAAATTAAAACGTGAATAAACATATTGCATCGAAAATAACAGAAAGAAAATTCCTTTATCTTTTTCTTCACACTTTTATTGTGTGGAAGGGAAAAAATCTTTTTATGCCTATTTTTCTTTAATTGTTGTTTATTATTATTATCCTTTAAATAAGTATTTATTTATTTATTTATTTAACATGTTTATAACTTAAAATGCGAATAATTTATCACATCGGGAATAAGAAATGTAAGTTCCCCCCCTCCCCCCTCCACCTCATTATGGTCTGCGAGGTTAAAATAATGCAATATAGGAAAACAAAAAGAAAAATCAATTACATATTTATTTTTTATTTACTTTTCTTAATACTTTTTAAATTTTTTTTATAGAGAAGTTCATAACCACCGCAGCAAACTTCCACCAGTAAATTGATGCAGAACATTTTTCTTTATTTAAACGCCAAGTTAATGGAAAATTTTAGGCCCCTGTCCCCGCTCGAAGAAACGCTCGCGAGCTAATGCTATTCCTATGGGGAAGCATTTTCCTAATCTCTTTCGCATTTTGACAGTTTTGAACATTTCTTTTTTTTTTTTTGCATTGGATAGCTGAGGTGCATGCCGACAGCGCACCTTTTTTACTTTTTAGATTTGGTTGCAGATATTTTTTACAAAGTTAGTTTCACTTTCAAAACCGGTTTCGAAACTGAAAGTGCTTTTTAAAAAATATCTGCAACCAAAATCGAAACAGTAAAAAAAGTGCGCTGTCGGCATGCACCTCAGCTATCCAATGCAAAAAATATTAGTCAAAAATGTCAAAATGCGAAAGAGTTATTAGAAAAATGCTTCCCCATAGGAATAGCATTAGCTCGCGAGCGTTTCCCAGAGCGAGGACGGGGGGCTTTAAATAAAAAATTATCGCAAAAACTGAGATTCATTTTTATTGGTAAGAGTTTACTTCGGCGGCAAAAGTTCTACCACATTGTGACAACCAACTCTCTGTAAGTGTCAGTAAAAAGATTATAATTCCTCGGCAAAGTAACACCAGTAAAAAGAAATAATTTTTTTTTACCATACTTGTGAGAGAAATTTCTCATCAATAAGGTGCTAAAATAAGATGAAAATTTCTATTCAAGTTTACCACTGGAAGTTTTCACCGGCGGTCATCAGACACTATGGATCCGATTAAAAGAATTAGATATCATCTTGTGACAACCTCTTCAGATACTTCACTTGCAACAGATAGGCAGTAAGCTATATGTCTCCCTTTTTTATTTATAACTCCATTAGTATAATAAGAAATATAGTCTTAAATTAATTTATAACTCGATTTCCTAGCCCGCACATATTTCATCCACTTGGTATTTTATAACTATGTGTGTATATATATATATATATACTAATTATTATTTAATTAGTCTTTTAAAACATGACAATATTTTTGTAACATTTAACGCTGGTTTTTATTTTTTATTGTTATTATTATTATCATTATTAGGTGCATTAGTAGTTATATAAATATAGTGATCGTTTCGTTCGTCCGTCCATCTGCCCGTTTTTAAGCATGTTACAGTAGAAAAACTTATCCAATCGCATAGTTTGAAATCTTTTGTATATAATCGTTGCAGA
Organism: Maratus speculifer; assembly: GCA_964019185.1. Taxonomy (NCBI): domain Eukaryota; kingdom Metazoa; phylum Arthropoda; class Arachnida; order Araneae; family Salticidae; genus Maratus; species Maratus speculifer. The sequence continues at coordinate 307,673,279 of OZ025293.1, read as the reverse complement.
ATTCTTTATCGAGTCACTTCAAATTTTATTAAAATTGAATCAAAACTTAAAAAGATAGAGATATTGTTTTAAACATTGAATATTTAAAAAACTAGTTATGGTAGGAACTCATCTCACTTGCCACATCTGACATAGAGTTTTCAACTTGCTATTATTTTTTTTTTCTTTTAAAACGTTACTTTATAGTTTTGGCAACATTTAACACTGGTTTTTGTTCGGAAGAAAAAAAAAAGTGCATAATTTTCGTTATGTGGCACATTTCGATAATGTAGCGCTATTTTATATATTTCAACTACGTTGGTAAGTGTTAAGAGGCTAATTCAGTCACTTGAAAAGACCCATTCACTAACGCTAATCCTATGGAAGAAATTTTTAAAGATATCTCGTTTGCCTTTTTGTAATTTTAAACAATTCTTTTTGAATTGGCTAGCTGAGATCGGTCTGTACAAGGGGGTTTCTTACTTTTTCGATTTCGTTTACATATATTTTTAATTAGGACACTTTCAGTTTCGGAACTGGTTTTGAAAGTGAAAGTACCTTTTGAAAAGAAATAGGCAAAATAATAATAATAATAATAATAAAATAAATAAAAAAGTTGAAAAGAGCAGATGTAGAGATCAATCTCAATTATCCAATACAAAAATTAAATAAATTAAAAAATTGAAAAAAAAAATAAAAATAAACATTTAAAATATTAAAATGCAAACGAGATATTTTAAAAAAATTCGTCCTCAGGATTAGCATTAGTGAACTAGTTTTTCCATGTAACCGAAGTAGCCCTTGAAAAGAGAAGATAGCCGTATAATAAGAAATCTGACATTCTACTACTAAAAAGGTGCTCTTTCAAACAAAGTCTCTAACAAACTGTGGCAGTTTTCTTTTTCTTTTGAAATTTTTTTTCACACAATCATGTTTATTGCTGTTAAGTGATGAGCATGTTGTTTTACTGTTTTTATTGAATGTAAATACGGATTTATCTCAGCTGTTGATTTCAACGAAACATCAAGCGCAAACAGGATTATTAGTACTTAATAATACTTATCAAACGTTTTCATCTTGCCCTTGAAAATACAACTTGAGTTACGCTCTGTCCACGATAAGATTAATTTGAAAATTGAGATAAAATATTTTTACGACTAAGGTTTATTTCAAGTAAAACTTCTATTAATTCATTTTTAGACAAAAAATATTTAAACTTGCAACCGCGAGTTTAAAAAATAATATTTATTTCCTCACTAAAATATAAATTAATTAAAGTATTACATGGAAAAATTTAATTTGCAAACAAATGAATGCTAGAAAAAAAAAATATCCTCCTCATTCCTGACACAAATTTTACGTGGCACTCCAAAAACCAGTTTAAAATTATTATAAAACATCTCAAACATGCATCAGTATACATATGGATGCTTCTAATATGTATACATTCATTAAAAAAGTCTAAATTTAATTCAAACAGTTCCTAGAAGTATTTAAATTAATTTAAAGGATGTTTTTAGTGTCGCCTCCAGGCGACATCAGGACTGAGGAGGTTATGTTTTCTAAAGTATAGATATGATATGTGTCTGGAAGTATTTGCTTTAGAGATATTTTAGCCGAGGTTTTTTCTATTAATTAATAAAAAGTTAGCACCCAAAAGCACTTCTCTTTTAATTTTTGAAAATCATAGGTGCAAAGTGTTGCAAATTTTGATTCTGTGTGTTTATATATCCGTATGTGACACAAATATTTTGGGTGCAAAACTTCAAGAACAAGTGCATATATGATTTTATGAAACTTGGGATTCAGTTATACCTTGATACAGATTGCTGCCGATTGGATTTTGGTGTAAATCACCTAATACGCGGCGGTGCCAAGCTGTAATTGTACGATTTTGGCGATAGTTATCTCAAAAACTAATTCACGGAATTTCATCCATTTTCAAATTTTGTAAAGCATTAACATAAATAGACGTTGATTAAGGCTGGGTGCAAATTGCCCTCCAGTTGCTGCAGCTTCTATATATTATCTATCTCTTTATCCGTATTTCTGTGATAGCTATACCTAAAGCCCTAAGCACGGATTTTTACCTAATTTCGCATTCTGTAAAGACCTTGAATAGATCATTGTTATTTGGTTTAGGTACGCACCTCGGCTGAGTAGGTGTCGATGCTATTATTCTAACTATTTCGCGTTAGTTACATCTCAAGAGCCAATATATTCTCATTTAATTTTAGTTGCAGACAATTTCATTTATATAGAAAAGAAAGCTTTGTAAGGCCACAACATAGTTTCTTTATAAAATTATTTTACTTTATAAAATCATTTAACAGTATTTCAAAAGAGTGTTATAAAGTACTTAAGGGAATCCGGGACACATTAAAAAAAAATATATATATATTTATTGAGTTAAAATTTTTAATTTTTTGTGGTGATTAAAGAAATTATTTATAAAAAAAAACTCCATGATAAAACTTCTCATGATTTTTAAAAAATCAAATTCAAAATTTATTAAAATTGGAGTAAACTAAATTAGCTATAACTCAAAACATTATTTGTATTATTTACAATTTTTTCACGGTTAAATAAACAGAAATATCTAAATTTTAATTTTGATTCAGCATTTAAAAAAAATATTAATTAAAAAAATTTAAAATATTTAACATAAATATTTAAAAAATATAAGTTTTTTTTAAAAAATCACATTTTCAAAAATAAATATTTTTTCAAATTTGTTGAATCATAATTAAAGTAAAACAATCTAAAAAGACACGCTCCAATTTTGAAGCATTTATCTTTATCGGTTTCTGAGTTATAACAATTTAAATCAGAGAAATTGTGAAAAACGCATTTTCACAAGAAATCATTTCATGACAATCTTTGCTTGAAAGCTAGATTTTGAAAACAAACCAAAACGAAAAATTAATATTCCCCCTTCTAATTAAAATAAAAGCATGATTTAACCGTCATTTTCAGCATAAAAGACAGAGAAATTTTTAATGCAATAAATTTTTATAGAAACTTTGAAGATTTTTGTGTCCCGATCCCCCTTAGATGAAAATAAAGTTCAAAAGGTAACAAAGTCTCAAACAAGGGATGTTTATTTGACCTTCTTTTTTTACTTAAAAATTCAGAATTCATACCGGAATTTCGGAAAGAAGAATTTTTATTTTAGGTAAAACGAAATGGCTGTCATTATATAAGTAAAAAAAATACTATTCGGAATTTCTGAAATGAATCTAGAATTTCTGAACAAAAAAAGAGGCGAAACTGACAATCTATGCTTAAACTTTAATATATGATGTAAATGCGTTTCTAATATTTCAGTAATGGTAGATAATATTTTGCAATTTTTAACATCTTTATGATTTCAAACATGTTATAGACGATGATAATTTATGAAACTGTATTTGGGGAAAACCTTCATAAAATGGGATTTGTACATACAAAGAAAATGAAAAGGTAGTACACGAATGGAAAAGAATAAAACTAATATAAATATATCAACAGGTACAGTTTTATCAGCAGATAATTTTGTGGAAATTTTTCCATTAAATACTTTAGCCGCATGAGATAATAGATTATGAAGAAAAAGAATAACCGCACAATCGAAGAAAAAATAAAATAGGTAAAAAATAATGTTCAATATTTGAATCAGAAGCCATGACTTAGTTTTCCACACTAAAACCTATATTAAAAAATAGTATTACAATAAATTTTTGTCATCATAAAACGATTACACGTATCAACCGTCACATTTTTTTGCAAAAGATATACTTCAGTGATTATCTCATGAGGGAATAAGTTGAGAATAAGAACATCAGATTGTACCTTGATTCAAAGATGAAAAATAGTGAATATATTAAAATCTGATTTTATGTATTTCATAACTTCTTTTCCAAGTTCATTGCGAAATACGGGGTTGAAAGTCGTATAATCCGAAACTGATTTTGGCAGGTATTACTTTTTTATATAGATAGAACGCTGAAGGTCAGAGGTGTCAAAGGCTTAAAATTACTATTTCAGATTAGTTACCTATGAATGATTTAATCGCAGAAACCAACGAGCCCTTTGTTACAGTAATTTCTAAATACTGGTATTTGCTTTATCATAATTGGCTTATAGAAAAATAATAAGAATTAAATTAATATTCGAAAATAATGTTAAAATGGACTACATTTCATCTTAATTAGGTCTTGAGACATTCGCTACGACACCTAGAAGTAATTCGGCTGGCATTTGTTTTGACAAAATTGACTAATTATTGAAATTCAAAAGATATCACAAAATATTAAATTTCTTTCTTTGAGATGCTTTGCATAAAACTTTACATAATACAATACTTAAAAAAATCTATAACATTTACGTTTAAAGAGTACGAATTCTATTATCAATGTATAAAAGCAAATCTGTTATAGAATTTATCTGACGACAAAAATCATTATTCTACTTGTGTCAAAAGCGGCACGCTGAATCTCATTAGGTAATGGCCAATCAATCAGCACTTATTCCCTTTCTACCACACTTTAAAGCCTCGCCAGAAAATATATACTTCGAATGGAATTGCTTATGAAAAAAATGGTAGTTTTTGTTCTCTAGGTATTATGTTATCCTTAAAAAATAAGATTAAAAAAAATTGTGCTCGTGGAAAACAGTATTTGGAGATATGAATGGCAAAATAATTTGTATAAAATAATTTAATACGGCTATAGCTATCTATGTTTATGCAATTTTCTCACCATTAAAATTTAAAAGAAATTTTTTGCCTTATTAAATCTCAGATTTCGCCGATTATGCATGGCAAAAAATTCTATTGAACTTTAGTGGTAATAAAAATGCGTAATGTTGGTAGCTACGATATGCCTGAAATAACTTAACACTAGAAATGCTGGAAATTTTACTCAAGTTTTCTAAAAATATTTCACACCAGGTTTTCTATTTAAATTTGTTTAACTTATTTGCTTATTTTTTTTCTTCCTTGCAACTTTTAAACTTAATTTAAAGAAATTTCTGGTTCTAACAAAAATATAGTCGCATGGTAAAGGTTCAGAATGACACCGCGTGGTCCTTCTAATCTTAATGCGAACGTAAGTAGTAGTATCAAATAGTTTCAGATTTATGGCTGAGCCCAGGGCCCCTGATTTTCAGGGACCCACAAATGCTTCTGATTGTTACCCAATTATTGTCTCAAATCAGAATTAGCTTTAATATGCAATGAAGTTTTACAGTTTGTTCTAGACTGTATTATGTCCATATTATAGTTTTATAACGTTGTATATTTTATCTGAAACATCCATTTTATTATAGCGATTTTTTTAAATCTTTATCACTTAAAAAATATATTGTATTTTTAACTCTTTTTTCAACCTTTTTCCTGCTATCGTCCGATTATTTGAGTGTTGGTGACCGTATCTTGCAGGCTGTAGAGCCCCTAATATTTTAATTAATTTTTGAATTTTTTGGTGTTGTCGAAAATTTATTATAATTTGTTGCATACTTTATCTTTCCAGATGTATAGACTTGCATAGGAAAAGATAATTAGCCCCACACAGTTTATTTTAAAACTTCTACTCATTTAAATTTCATAACTGTGAAATAATTATTTAAAAGTAAGTTATTAATTATCATATTTAATTTTTAATAGATATTTTAAAGTAAAATATGGTTACTTCAGTAAATTATCTTTTTTCAATTTTTTAGTCAATTTCCCTGTAAGTATTGGTGCAAGGGGGATTCCATGAGAATGTGTACCTATGATGGCAAAATGTGAGAATAATGCCGCCTTTTATGAGATTGGCCGGATCGTATTGCAATATAGTAGACAGCCCCAGGTTCATATTTTACTTTTTTTCTGGAACGAAGTGTTTAACGCATTTTCTGATGAAGAAAACTCAGTTCACACACATCTTGACTAAATTGTCTTTATTTTTGCTAAATACTTGAAATATGAGCATTTTCAAACATCAGGAATATAGCATATTCATTCAAATGTGCACTCGTACTAGAAAGAACGACTTTAGTTCTCAACGACCACAAATTGTACATGTTGAATTGTCAGCGACAAAACACAATCTAAATATATTTTCACATAAGTATGCAGCACGCTAACATAAAATGCACTCGAAAGTAATTTTACTAGTCATCTTTGACCACAGCCAGCGTGCGTGTTTACTTCACCATGACAAAACATAAAACTGGCTAAATTTTCACATTTCACAAACGCCAAAAAAAGTCTTTTGGCATAGAATAGATTCCCAATCCGAGCAAAAAATGTACAGGTAAAAAAGGACCGTTATATGATAAGCAAAGGGGAAATTAAAAAAAAAAGTGTCGTCAACAATACAGCATTTATCGCTCGTGGCGAGAACGTGCAACACCCGGCAACCCTAAAGGAAATTACACAACCCGTAACAAATTAAGTTCTTTGTGCAAGACAAAATGAAATGATTGGGAAATAAAAATAGCAGTTATTTAAAACAGAAAAAAATATTTAATTCGTTTGATATTTAATCAACTGAAGAACAAGAAAGAAAAATCTAGAAATGGAATGATATTTTAAAACTAATTTATTATTTGTTTTCAATTTATTATTATTATTTTATATGCAATTGGAGACGAACACACAATAACAATAACTATTAAAAAAGCTTTTCTTTTAAAATAAAATTTTAAAAGAGGGGGGGGGGACTCACATTTGAAAAATTAATAGAAATATATAAAATAGAATATGTGTTACATCACAGTACCCAGGGCCCCCAAATTTGTAAATCAGTACCTTGTACAAAAGTTTGAAAAAAGGGAAAATTGATAAATAGAAGGTGCGTACATTTCTTAAAATTTCTAAGGACTCTGCTACCTCTATTTATCATTAGAAAATTTTTCAGTTTAATATTAAATAGTATACTCCTTAACCGCTTTGTTCCATTACAAATTTTGTAATGCATTTCTTCGATTAAATATGTAAAATATTACATTAAATATTTTTGGTAAAAATGTCTACCCCCTGTAACTCTTTTAAGGTTTAAGTTTCTAAATATTTCTGTAAATACGCACTTCGTAAAAGTGACCTTCTCGAATATTCATTACCTTAACGAGGACGAAGCATATTATTTAGAAACACTGCAGACATTTCATCATAATCAGAAATTAATCCGAGAAAAAGCGTTACTTTTCATAGCCATTCCTGCTTTCTCGTTAAAATTTAAATACTTTCAGGTTCTTCGAATTACAACTTAACATTTCTTGCACCAAATATCTGATTTTTATTAGAGAAATTTAGAAGAGAAATAATTCTTTGATGTTATGCCGGAAAATTTAGAATAACGCTAAACACACACACACACACACACACACAAAAAAGGTAGCTTTTATTTTATTTTTATTTTATTTTATTTTATTTATTTATTTATTTATTTTGCTTTTGACAAAACTTATCATAGTACCATTATATGGCTATCGACGACCGGTTGCGATTTCATACGTTTTGTTAAATATTTACAAAAAACATGAAAAAATATTCTAAAACTCCAAGTGTATACACAGGATAGCCATAACGGTCATACTACTCCTTGAAGATTTTTTCCCGAAACTCCATAGGGGACCGTCAACAAATTGAAAAAGAACGAACATATTTTAGATAACCTTGAAAAAAACTAATGTAGAAAAAGGGTCGTAAATTTCTGAATTTCAAATTAATACTAAATGCATTAGTAGTAAGGGCAATATTCTGTACTTGCAATAGTGTGCAACATATACTATATTTGGATATAGCCCCTCATCTTTTTTGCTTCATTTTGCGAACCTCGGATATGGAGCTTATTCTATCGACGATAATTTTCAGAATTTTCAAGCTATATTTTTTAGACTTTCACAAAAGTCGCTCTATACATTTAGCTACTACATTATGCGGATTACATTTTGATTGCATTCGCGCATGCGCAGTGAAACACCATTTACTATGCTTGCATATTTTTCTACTAATTTTTATTATTTATTTTAATTCTAATTGCAGGGTATTGTGTATAATATTGTTTCATATTAAAAACTCTGAAAATTATAAGCAAGAAAACTTGGCAAAATTTTGGACTTCTTTTTAACAAAAACCTTAATTTCTCTACGAGTATACATGCTATCCTCATAAAAATGAACACAGTTTATTACAATAAGCCTTTTAATCATATTCTATACTTTGAAAGTTTTTTCTACATTAGTTTTTACAGGATTATTCAAAAGATGTTCGGTGTTCACAATTTGTTGACGGTCCCCTATGGGGTTGCGGGTGAAAATCTTCGCGGAATTGCTTGACCTATACTATTCTCCTTTCACACCTTGAGTTTCAGGATAATTCCTCTTGTGATTTTGTAAATATTTAACAAAACGTCTAAAATCGCAAATAACCGGTGATCATTGACCATATAGTGTACGAAAGAAAGGAAAGTGTTTATGGCACTGATTTACTTATCGACATGATCAGGAAGTTTCATTCTGCCTAAACTCTATCTGTATAAAAATGTTCTTACCGTATCGGAAAGTACGTTATGAAGGTAGACAAGAATTTGCTCAACGAGTTTTCTGCTGAATCACATAAAAGAATTCATATATATAATATTCACCGCTTAATGTGATCATGGTTACTATCATTTAATGTTATTATATTCACTTTATATTGTATTATACACTTTATATTATAATTATTTGTAAACATTCCAGAAATTATATCATAATCAAAAAATATTCTAAGAAAAAGCTTTATGCATTCCTGCAAACTCATTAAAATCAAAATATTTTCATTTTCTTCGAATTAGAACTTTCCATTTCTTGCTTCAAAAATGTAATTGTCACTATCAGAAATTTAAAATGACAGAACTTCTTAAATAATTCTTTGAAGTTATAGCAGAAGATTTAGGATAACGCTAAACACGATAAATAAATTAATGGTGACATTTTGTTTGACAAAGCTGAGAAAGAAAAGAAAGTGTTTATGGTACTGATTTACCTATCGACATGATCAGGAAGTTTCTTTTCGCCAAAACTATAATTGTATAAAAATGTTCCAACCGTATCAAAAAGTACGTTTAGAAGGAAGACAAGAACTTGCTCAACGAGTTTTCTGCTGAATCTCATAAAGTAATTCGTATATAAAGCATTCATCTGTTAATGCGATCAAGCTTACTATTATCATTCACTTTTCATTATCTATGTTACTCGGAAGCAACCGTTCAGATTCAAATCATGATTTAACCATCTAAAATTCATCATTTTATGTAATACTTTGTAGCAGTATCCTAGTTTACTAGTAACTTTGTACTATGATTTCACATTTTGAGAAGATTGGGCAACAAAGCTCCGAATTTATTTACAAAAAATTCCGAAAATAAACACTTTTCTGGAAAAAGACAGTATTGTTGAAAATTTAAAACCATGATTAGATATCTTTAAAAAAGAAAAAAGTGAAAAAAAAAATGATAATTTGGCATCAATAAATTGTGAACTCAAGGATGGTCTTTGAACTTTTCTAGAAAGAATTTAAAGTATATATGGAAATAATTAAACGGAAGTGGCGTTAATTAAAGACGTTAATAGAATATCTGACAGTCATTTTTCAGCATAAGAAAAAAATTCCTGTAATGACGACCAGTGTTGCCAATCCGCTAAACTTTTTTTTATTCGTATTGCTTTATTGCAACCAATTTTTTAAAGTACCGTAATTTCGGGTGTATAAGCCGCGGATCAAACAATTCTTTTTCGACCCAGAATTTTTTAAGAAACAAATGTAACTACTTAGATCGACGTAAATATTTGTCTTCAATCACTAAATAAGATTTCTGGGTCCAAAAAGAGTTGTTTTATCCGCGGCTTATACACCCCAAATTACGGTAGTATTATTAGTCTTATTCAATTTCAGATGAAATAAAGCGAATATAAAGTGAACTATACTATTTCGAAAAAGTTGTGGCAATTAAACAATCTGAAAAAAAAGAGTCGCCAATTGACAATGATAACAACGAAAAGGATAAAATTGCTTCAAGTGCGTAAATGAGGCAAACTCTTGAATAAAGATTACGGGAGGGTATTTGTCCAAAAACTTCCAGAAAACATTTCAATTAAGAACAAATAATTTTATCATTTATTATTATTCAGTTGATGTTATCTATAAGGTGTAACCAAATGTTAGTCGCATTGAACGACGTTTCCTGTATTAAAAAGCTTCAAAAGCTCTGTGGATTTCAGTAGTGAAAATTTTGCGTTTTACCACATTAAAAGAACAAAAATGTCAGTTAATCATGAATGTAGTTATCGTTATTAAGTGTAGTTATCGTCGTGAAATATCGCGAATCCCTTTTTCTTAAAACAAAAACACAGCAACATTCTACTATAAATACTTTATAAAAAAAGAGTAATATTGTTTATTGTTAAATAGCTCTTAATGAATAAGAGGATTGATGTCCCACTAACTTCAGAATAATTTTTTTTTTCTTTAAGGATTAATAACCGGGCTAAACTGGGTTAAAACGACAACAAAGTTTTTTTGTTGAAATGATTGCGGGAATGATGGCGCATATCTTGGATATGTACAATTTATATTTTGCCACCAATAAATTCGAATAAAAATCGTAAATTTATTTAATCAATTACATTTCTCGAAAATTCTGCTATAAAATTACTCGAAGATTACTTTTTGAAAATTTGTAGTAAGAAATGTAATCTTTTGCCCACCTTGAGTATGTCATACCCTTCGCCTGTAATCAAGGTTAAAAATGTCGATATGGCCAAAAGTCCCTGAACATATTCGAATCTAGATATTTTGCGAAATAGCTAGAAATATTTGGCGAACATGAAATATTTGGCGATTTCTGATGGAACTTGACGGATGCAAAGAAAAGGTTGTAATAGATATAACAATTTTTTAACCAAAATTCCGATGCCAATGTGACGTTTGGTAATTAAAATTAAGATGTTTCATAGGTATACCCCAGCGCCGAAAGGGGGTTTAAATAGTAACTAAGGACAATCAAGTCATAAGTCATAATTATTAAGTCATATTTTACATATTTTACAGCAAAGTTTTAATCTCCAGGGCAATTAGGGGGCCAAAAACGAATTGAATAAAAAAAATTATTTGCGATCTCTCTGTCAGATAAAATGCTTGAAATGATCTGTAGCTGTATCAGATAAATGCACGTATTCAGTCGCTGCTATCGAAACCCTCAAAGCCTGAGGACAAGAAGTCTGACGTGACCGAGATCTCATTAGTGTTGGAAAGCACATCGGAAAAATTTGAACAGCAATTTCCTTTTATTTTATTTGTGGAATATCTAACATATAAAACAATAATAACTATTTACATTTATTGCTAAAAATTCGGATTCTCAAAATAAAAATTCCCCCAGATACGGAATGCCACAGTTTTGCCGCATCTGGCTGATTTTTTGCAATGGAATTCCAAATTCTCACCAGTAAGTTTAAATAGTTACTACAGTTTTATAAGATGATGGATGTTCCACAAATAAAATGAAAGAAAATTGCTATTCAAAAATTTCCGGTGCCAATTCTAATACTAGTGAAAACTCGACTCATTAGTGATGACGTGACGTCAGCTGTCGTCAGGCCTTGAAGGTATTGATGGCGGAGTTTCAGTAAGATATCGGTGTTTATTTGTGTACGAATGACATATATATTTATTGAGGTGTCAAAATTTGTTTTAAAAATGTAAGGGAAAACAAAACAGCAAGGTTTTCAACCAAATTTAACGCTACTTTCAAAGAACTTAACAAAATGTTGTTCCATGAACATACTGTGGTTAGAATATATATTTAAAATATTTGGTAAAATGTAACTGTTTGTATGAAAAAAATAAATAAATAAATAACTAAATAAATAACTGGGCATCCGTGAATGAGAACAAATTTTTTTATGAAATAATTTAGCATTCAGTTTTATATGATAATTCATATAAAAAGAATAGAAATTGAAAGCAATTAACCTGTCTAAATGGAAATAATACTTTGTACTGATTGTTTATATAAAACGGTGTGTCGCTTGTTGCATGTAAGATTGAATAAACAATTACAAAATTTAATCTATATTCATTTGAGCTGAAGAAACGACAAAACATCCAAAATAACTTCATGTAACTATATATTTGATTTTATTGCTTAAAGAGAAACTTAATGATGCTACATTATTGCAAAATGCAGTTTCAGTCCGTTAATACCATTCTATGTATGCTTTCACGCCTTCATGTTAGGATTTTATTAGTTGTTGAGCAAAATATTTTCAGAATATACTCTGATATTTTTTATATAGCATAAAAAAGCGTAAAATTCTTATTTACTGCTTAAAAAATCAGTGAATCAAGAACATTTTACAAATGAATGAAAATTAAATGAATTTTATGACATAAAATTTAATTTTAACTGAATATCTAAGTCTTTTTTTAATATTAACTATCATACATATATAATTCAATTTCATTTAGAAGTTATTTTTTTCTCAAAAATTTATTTACTAACATTTTTAAATTCATTTATTTATTTAACAAAATTTTACAAAGTAATGAAAATAAAATTACTTTACAACAAAAAATTAAACTTTAACTGAACACCCAAATCTCACTTCAACATTAACTATCAAGCGCATATAATTTAATTTAATTTCGTTGTCATTATTTTTTTCTCGAAGATATATCTACCAACATCTTTAAATTCATTCATTTATTTATTTATTTTTCCCAATACTAATAATCCATTCAATTACATATTTTTAAACCACTTATACTAATATCCATTCAGAAAATGAAGCTACCGCTTGATTACGCTTACTATTAAAATAAAATGTGCTTACTTCATGAATTAAATAAGGAAATGTTACATCGTTGCAGATTTTGAAACATAATTAATTTAACTTCAAAACTAAGAATTAAATATTCCTGAAAATAGATCTATAAAACCATTTTATTTGTTAACAATTAAATTCGCAATTTATGTTGACAAAGCATAAAATAATTACGAGTAACACAATAGTAATTAAGTAATATTTCACGAGTATAATTATCGTAAAGAATTTTATTCATCGGGACAATTAAAGAGATTATTAAAATAAAAGATGAAAGAAAAAAGTGTAACTTAATGGAAAAAAGGTATTTACGGCTAGGGATATCTCCGGGGTGTCCGGTAAATTCATTTTAGTATCTTTATTTACTCAGCCGTGAATCGCAGAAATCTACATTAATTACAAAAATTTCTTTAATAAAGTGATCTTCTTCGTGCGTCATTTTAAAATTGAAAAGTTACGGCTCAAAAAAAATTACGATGCTTGACATTTTTTAAGGGCTTTTGATTAATATGGTAATCTAATGAATAAAATTCATTCACATATGAAGAAAGGTAAATACGCAAGATGCTGAAATATTTTAATGAAATAAATCAATTTTCATATCCGTATTCACATCTGTGATTTCCATATAAAACATAGGAGAAAAAATACACGCACGCACGTATATATATAGATGTATTTAAAAGAAATTTGCGATTAGGTTATAATTAGTTGGAGATTTTTCTTTTTTATAATTTTTTTTTTAACTCAATAGATATTATTATATATTTTATTCCCTATATATTGGGATGTACATTGAAAAAAAAAAAAAATAAAAATTCCGGAAATTATACTGGCGATACCAGTACTACTACAGGCTATACCAGTACAATTTCCTGTTTTTAATGGAAAAATTACCGTAAATTTTTCAGTTAAAAAACAGTAAATTGTACTGTCGTCCCGATTGTCATTACAATTTCCGCAAAATCGTCTTTTTTTTTTACAGTGTAGTGGAAAAGATTTGGTGGAATAAGGTGTGTACCGCCTAGATTTTTAAAGGTAATCCGTGTACCCCATGCTTCAGAAGTAAAAAAAATACCGTATACACATTACAACAGCGGTATAGTTTTTTTTTTTTTTTTTTTTTTTAAATATACATATATATGTTGCGTTTTCTTAATCGGATACTTTACAGGAATTCTGAAAATTAACGACATTTTTAGTAATCCTTTTATATAGCAGGATTATCAAAATGCAGTTCTGTTAGAACGAGAATGAAAGATCGTTATAGCGAATAGACATCACGGTTTAGAGGATTTTGTTCGAACAGGCTTTACTGTATGTATATTACATACATACATCCTGAATTCTGAGAAGTCTAAAATACGCAGATTTTTTCATGGAATCCGGTATCGCAAACCACTTACCGTAATTTCGGGTGTATAAGCCGCGGGTCAAACAATTCTTTTTCGACCCAGAATTTTTTAAGAAACAAGTGTAACTACTTAGATCGCCGTTAATATTTGTCTTCAATCACTAAATAAGATTTCTGGGTCCAAAAATAATTGTTTGATCCGCGGCTTATACACCCGAAATTACGGTAGTCAGTAAAATACAGGTTATCCCACTCAAACCAAGACCGGGTTTTTGTATATAACTTAATAAATCTGAAATTATTGTGACGAAATTTTGGACAGACTTGCATCGGTAGGTACGAAATATACGGCACGATATACGGCACCCATATGTTATAGCTTATAACCATATGGTAGGTCGTCATGGCTTCTCTCATTTCGTTGATTAATTTAAATCAAATATTTTGGTCATTTAATTCATTTAATTTTGGCCAAAATGTCGATTTTTATCCTTTAATATTAAATGAAAATCGGTTTAATTTTAAATATTTTGACATCTCATTCGGTATTTTGGCCCCTTATTTCACCATACGGTAAATATACCTCAAGGTATTGAAAATTTTGCTAATAAACTCAGCGCGCTTACCGACACAAATTAAAACTTTTAACCCTTTCCGGCGCGGACAAATTCTGTTCATAAAATGAGTAATTGATGACTGACACCGGAATTTACAAAAGACCTTTTTAGAAATTAAGAACTTCCTGATTTAAGCTGTCATGGTAAAAGTAAAATTTTACTTAAAATATTATTGGTGTTGTTTGTAAGTTTGGAATTAAAATTAGGTGTTGCCGGAGTGGTAACACTGCGCCGGAAAGGGATAATGGCTTTTTTTCCAAGTTCATATTTTCTTCACTTTTCTGTTTTAAAAATGCTAAGGGTTTTTTTTGCATATTTGAGATAGAGATTTAAACTTCTTTTGTACCGGGTGTCCCAAAAATGACTGATGGATTTTAAAATTCAATAATTTGCAAACAGTGTCAGCTATTTAAAAAATTTTGCAGGAGGGTTATGTTTAATGTCAGGATTTTTTTTTACCGTGATTTTTTATTTTAGTTCGCATATCAAACAATAGGTGGCGCTGACGGCGATTGAAGGTGAGGTGATCAATGCTGCGTGAAGCATCGACCTGAACTTCAATCGCCGTCAGCGCCACCTATTGTTTAATATGCGAACTAAAATAAAAAAATACGGTAAAAAAACTCCTGACATTGTACATAACCCTGCTGCAAAATTTTTTTAAATAGCTGTCACCGTTCGCAAGTTATTGAATTTTAAAATCCATCAGTCATTTTTGGGACACCCGGTAAATGCTCTTTATTATGTATGTAATAAATATGCGCATGGAGATTGACTTCAGTTTTTTTGTTATTAAAAAAAAGTATATGAAGATGTGTTAGATTTCATTGTTTTATACGATATATATCAGTAAAAATTATATTAAATGTAATATTAGATGTATCTAAAAATAAAATTTTATTATACAATTAATTCAGTTTTGTTTAATGCACAATTGGAAATCTTTAAAAAAAATCGGGCAAAGCTATTAATTTTCTAAAAAGTAATAACGATTTTTAAAAACTCAATTTTTTATGAAGTAAATCTTTTTAAAAATTTTAATTAAATATGCAGCTATTTTTTAAAATGTACTTTTAGTTGAACTTTGTAGTCAGCGACTTCACTATTTGAATCATATTTTTTTAAATATACAAAAAGGTAAAAATGGTACTGAAAAGGTAAACTGTCTTCTTAATAAACAACCAGTATATACCCGTAAAGTATGGTGACATCACTGCAACGTCGTTGTGAAGTCACATTGTGACTTTGTGACCATCGATTGTCGATGTGACGTCACGTGACGTCGATGTGAAGTCACAGTGACTAAAATGTGAAGTCATTATGGCCGTTTTAGAGCTCTTTTGTGACGTTTCACAAAGTGGTCACAATGTGACAAATTTGTGAAAAATGTGTCATTTGTGACTAATTTGACATTAACATTGTGACGAAGCTGTGACAAAAGCGACGATATTTAAATTGCCGGAAACATGTTTTTAACCCCTTGAAGGGTACCGGTATATAATATATACCACTTAATTTTAATTCCCAAATGCCACATTGGCACCAGAGTTTAGATATTAAGTTTTGCTTTAAAAAATTATACTCGAAAAAAAGCTTTTACTTACTTTCATTTGATTCATTTATAAATACTGGTGTCATTCAATCATTTTGAAATTTTAGCAACATAAGTACTCTGCCCCTCAAGGGGTTAAAGTAAATAACATGTTTTGAAGGACATTTATAAATTTCTAAAGATTTTTAAGAAAGTCGCATCTCAGTCACAATGTGACGTCACTGAGTGGTGGCATTTTGATCACCGATGTGATGTGACCAAAGTGACTCACAGTGACGTCACTGTGACCATGCATGCTATTAGGGTAGGATGTAACAAAATTAGTTAGCTGATTCAAAATAAACAAGAAAAAAAATCCTGCTTCAAGTACAGATTAGGAAACGTTATGAAATACTCAAAAGTATTATTAACAAATAAGCAACATTTATTTATTCCTATACTGCATATTTTATTAGTTGTCTTGCTTAACCTTCCTACCCTGAATGGGTCTAATCGACCCAGTCCTATAATGCGTTTCATTTCATTCAAACCAGAAAATTTTTCATGAAGGAAATTAAATAAATTACGCAAAGATTTAAGTTAAATAAGTATGCTAAATTGATTTAAATAATAATTCTGGTATCAAATATTTTAATCAAGTTTGAGTAAAATTTCAACAGGGTAGGGAGGTTAAACAATCCTTTATTTAAATAAATACGCTGAAAAAATTGTAGATAAACGTGTTATTATTCTAACATGCGTATGATTATACAACATTGACTAGCTTTGATTATTTTAAATAGCTTAACAAAAATTTTTTTTAAATAAACAGTAAAATAACAAATGGCCAATCTTAACCTCCTCGGTATTGAGGTCGCCTGGAGGCGACAAGAACACCCTTTAAATTAATTTAAATCCCATTAGAATTGTTAAAATTACTTTTAAACCTTTTAAATAAATGCATGCATATCATAAGCATTGATATATCTGATACATCTTTGGAGATATTTTATAACAATTTTAAACTGGTTTTTATGGTCTTTCGTAATATTCGTCTCAGGACTGAGGAGATTAAATTCTTATTAATTGTAATGCATAAAACTTGTGTATAACTACTTGGTACATAAAATAATTGCTGTAAGGAAGCTGCAGTAGTTGTACAAGGCGTTCATAATTAATGCATAGCTGCCAACATCTTCCGCTTTTTTGGCCCGGAAAAATTTTATAGAAAATTTTACCATTTCAAATCGTCGTAATTTGCCGATTAAATAAGTCAAAAAATTCTCTTAAATTTTTCCGGGCCAAAAAATCAGAAGAGTTGGCAGCTATGTTAATGTTACAAAGGTTTAAAACATTGTATATATATATATATATATATATATATATGGGTCATTTTCAAAAAACTTGTACATTCTATGTCCCCCAACTTTAAGAATTTTTAATAACTAAAATAAAGTTTTAAAAATAAAATTTAAGCATTTACATTACTTGTCTGACTGTTTAGAGTAAATGTAAGCTAAATATTATCAGAAATTAAAAATAATATTAGTGTAGTAATGGTTATAATGTGTCAGCTATAGCTAAAATGCTATGTCCCCTCTTCCCTTTTTACTTTTTCAACTGCTGTAAAATTATAAATCAATTGTCAAAAGTGTTAATTTTTTCAGTTGTGACAATTGTTGTATGTCTTATCTGTAGCATAGACCATATAATATATTTTTAAAAACTTATTCTTTTATAAAAATGGAACAATTTATTGTTGTCCCCAGATTTTTTCCCCTCTGTTACTTCCACTCTGTTACCATATTTATTGTAATAAATTATTACTACTAAGTGTTCAACACAAGGTTCTGCAGTTCTTTGAACAGTCTATTTTTAGATGAGGCCACCATTTTTTAAATTATTAAGTTATTTTCGCCGTGGTGTTGAACTAAAGCATTTACAAGATAAGGGTGTTTTATTCAGTTTCCCCTCTGTTACCAGCTTATTTATGTGAAATTTATTTTTTTAATACTTTTATAAAATTTTAACCATAAGATCAAATGGTGCTTCTTAAATAAATAGGCTTAGTTTTTCTTATTTTTAATTCACTTTGTGCTGATAAAATTATTTGTAGTTTTTTCCCCTCTGTTACCATTCCCCTCTGTTACCAAGCTTATAGTAACAGAGTGGAACAAAGCGTAACAGAGTAAGAAACTACTAAAAAAACAAGTTTATTTAAACATTGTTCTTGAAGGCTGCACATTCTCGTTTCGTGTTCTTAGAACAGAATTAAAAATATGCATTTTTTTTTTTTTTTTTTTTTTTTTTTTAAATATAAAATAGTAGTTTTTGTTATGAGCTAGTTGCCATAAACATTAGGCTTTAATTTTCGCAAACAAAATGCTTCTTTAATTGTAGTCATTTATATTTATGAATCAATACTACTTATTTATGAAAAAATAATGCAGCGTGAAATACCATTATTTTCGAATATTAATTTTTGCAAAAGCCTTTAATTCTTGCTTGGTCTGTTTCAAATTTTAGGATATCTTATAACACATGATAAAATGTATTAAAGAAGAAAAGATAATTATTTAAGTAGAAAAGAATTTATAAAAAAGATACACCGCGTCAAATACTACTATTTTCAAATAGTAATTTTTATAAAAATCGTTGTTTCTTGGGTTAAAGCGTCATCCAGTTGGCACGCGAATTTGTTAAAATGTGAAAATCTAAGGCGAGCTGTTATAAATTGAAACACAGATTATAACATATGATAAAAAATTATAAAAACAATGCCATGTGAAATACCAGTATTTTCGAAAAGTAGTTTTTTTGCAAATATCTTAAATTCTGCCATGATCTGTTGGAAACATTGAAACTTCATGATAGCTTATAACACATAATAAAAAGTCTAATCCCACTATTTTTTAATAGTATTTTTTGCAAAAATCTCAAATTCTTGCTTTAAACCACCAGTACCTCGACTAATATATGATGAGATTTTTTTTAAAAAACTAAGCAGTGCGTTTGACATAGCACATGATATAAATTTACAAAAGAGAATGCCCCATCAAATACCACTATTTTCCAATAGTAATTTTTGTAAAAATCTTAAATTCTTGCTGGATATGTTTGAAACATTAAGATCGTATACAATACATGATATAAATTTATAAAAAAATATATATCACATCAAATATCACTCCACTATCAATCAGCGATCCCTTCGGTTACTTTTTTCCCCACTCTGTTACCGTCAATTTAAGTTGGTTTATTTCACTAAAAAAATTGTCAATCATAATTTTGAATAATTAATTGTGTAACTTTAACTAATATTTAATTTATGTAATATTTTTTTATAATTTAACTGAAAAAAAGTGAATGCACATTTAATTAAAACTTATGATTTTTCCAAAAAAGTAACAGAGAGAAAATCCTTTGTATTTTACAAAAATAAAAATAATCATAACAAAACAACAGTTAGAATTTTCTGAAAGTAGCAATCATGTAATTAAAGGAAATGTGATATTTACTGTTTTAGGTGTTTTATTTTTTTAAATAAAAAGTTTTGACTGTTGGTAACAGAGGGGAACATTTTACTGTTACAAGTTCATATTTTATTTTTTATTTGACGTTCCAAATCAAAAAGTGAACTGCTGTCTTCAGTTTTATATACAAGAAATGTTTTAGTATCATCTAATATTTTTATAAGTTGCATCTAAAAAAAATTTTTTTTTGTGAAAAATTTCCCAAATGTACAAGTTTTTTGAAAATGACCCATATATATATATATATATATATATATATATATATATATATAAAAAAAAAAAACTAAGCCCAATGCAACAAAATCCTGTTTAAAACCTTTTTGATCACAGACAATAGATTTAACAAGAAAATAAAATAGCTCAGATTTTTTCAAAAAGAAATGGTCAAATTCAAAATACAAAGCATTTAATTTAAATCCGTCAATTGAAATGTGTGAAATTAAGTTAACACTAAAAACTACGGGAAATATGAGTCAAGCTTTAAAAGAAATATTTCACACCAGAATTTTGATTTCAAACAGTCTAACTTTATTATTTAACGTTTTTCTTCATTGTCTCTTTTAAATTTGCTTCATAATCAAATTTCTGGTTTGAACCTAAACATATTCATATGTTAGCCATCAAACTGACGGTTTACGGTAGTTCTAGTGTTAAATATCTAAACAATTTCACATTAATTATGGCCACTACCTACACTGGTGTCCAAAATTTAAGCATAATTGGTAATTAAGTAATTATTTTTAAGTAATGAAAGAAATATGAATCGGAATGTGCTGAAACTCCAGGTGTGTAAACAAAATAGTACGCGTCACATATTTTCGCGAAGAGTTTTCCCCGAAATCGAACAGGGGACCGTCAACAAATTGAAAAAGAACGAAGATCTTTTGGATAACCCTGTCAAAACTAATGTAGCAAAAGCGTTCAAACTGCACATTATGATTAATTGGCTTATTGTAATGTACTGTGTTAATTTTTACAAGGATAGCATGTATACTCGTAGAGAAATTAAGGTTTTTATAAAAACAGTCCTAAGTTTTTTGCTTATAATTTGCAGAGTTCTTAATATAAAATAGTGTTCTTTTTTGAAAAAATGACAAACATTATTGTACACAATACCCTGTCATCAGAATTTTAAAATAATAAAAATTTTATGACAAATGAGCAGGTTTACTAAATAATTTTTTACTGCGCATGCGTGAACGCTATTAAAATTTCATTTGCATATTATGTTAGTTAAATGTATAGAGCAACTTTTGTGAAAGTCTCAAAAACATAGCTTAAAAATTCTGAAAATTATCGTTGATAGAATGAGATCAAAATCCTTTATTCCCTAAATGAAGCAAAACGATGAGGGGCTGTATCCATATTCCATTGTTTAGTGCCTACACAATATTGCACGTACAACTATATTTAGGTAAAACCCCTGATCTTTTTGCTTCCTTTAGGAATAACGGATTTTGAGTTGATTCTATAGGCTCCCATTTTCAGAATTTTCAAGCTATGTTTTTGAAACTTTTACAGAAGTTGCTCTATACATTTAGCTAACACAATATGCAAATGACATTTTGATATCGTTGACGCATGCGCAATGAAAAATTATTTACTAAACATACTCATTTTTCATACAATTTTTATTATTTTTAAATTCTGATGACAGGGTATTGTGTACAATGATGTTTGTCATATTTTCAGAAAAGCACATTATTTTATAATAAGAACTCTGCAAATTATAAGCAAAAAACTTGGAAAAATTTAGGACTGTTTTTATAAAAACCTTAATTTCTCTACGAGTATACATGCTATCCTTGTAAAAATTAACACAGTACATTACAATAAGCCAATTAATCATAATGTGCAGTTTGAACGCTTTTGCTACATTAGTTTTGACAGGGTTATCCAAAAGATCTTCGTTCTTTCTTAATTTGTTGACGGTCCCCTGTTCGATTTCGGGGAAAACTCTTCGCGAAAATATGTGACGCGTACTATTTTGTTTACACACCTGGAGTTTCAGCACATTCCGATTCATATTTCTTTCATTACTTAAAAATAATTACTTAATTACCAATTATGCTTAAATTTTGGACACCAGTGTATATTTAGAGTAATTAGTCTAAAGAATGAAGTTATGAATGAGGAAGAGGTGACATATAGTGTATTGTCTAATAGTTGCGAATGAAGTAACTGAGGAAGTTGTCACAAAATGGCGTTACTATTTTTTAATCGGATCAATAGTTCTTATTACCACCGGTGAAAAATTCAATCAATAAACTTGAATAGAAAATTTCGCCTTGTTTAAGCGTCTTATTAAGACGTTTCTCGCAGAAATATGGTAAAAAAAAACTTCTATTTCTATTTGTTGGTGTAAGGTTGCCCCGGTATCATAATTTTTAGTGACACTGTCAAGAGGCTGTCTTCGTTGTCACAATATTGCGGAAATACTGTCGTAGAAGTAATTTTCCATCAGAAAAAAAAAAAAAAAAAGAGTTTTTGCCTTGTTTTCGATTGGAAATTTCTATTAACAATCTGTTTAAATAAAGAGAAATTTTCTGGAGGATGTATGTCCCCTCCCCCCCCCCCCCCATGGGTAATAAACCACCTGCGGAAGTGGTTACAGTACAGTGTTGCCAGTAGGCTACTTTTTTAAAATTCAGATTTCTTGACTGGCGCCACTATTTTGAAACTGTAAAATTGTCTTTATTCTCTCCTTAATTACTATGCTATTAAATAAGGGACATTTCACCATTTCTAAAAAGTGGTGCCAATATAGTATCTGAATTTTAAAAAAAAGTAGCCCATCTGGCAACACTGTTACAGTAGAAGCTATATTATTCAAATATATGTATGTTCCTCTTTCTTAATAGTTCCATAATTCAAAGTATTCGCCTTTGTCATAACTTGTTCGTTATCGTTAGTTCCCTTTCCACGCACGTGGGACAATAATTTTATTATCCTTTCGTTTCAAAGCATAAAAATTATTATCATTACGATCTAACTCATGTCTTTTACGTGCAATTTTTTTCATTTAGATCTTGTGCAGGGGTGCAAAAATCTAGGCGCCAGCGGGCAGTTTCTCACCACTAAAATATAAAAGTTTTCTTCGGTTAAAATTTAATAGCATTCTTGCAAGAATTTTACGCGCAATATTAAACGAAAAACAAGAAAATAAATTTAGTGGTGAGAGACTGCCTGCTGGCGCCTAGATTTTTGCACCCCTGATCTTGTGTTCAATTTCAGCTGAATCTATTACTTTTTCCTATCGCAGTGATAAAGTTTCGAAATTCTTGAAACATTTTATTTCATTAAATATCTCATTAGTATGAAATCCTTGTATCAGATCATCTGTAGTTAGTTCAAAAAACAAAATTCCAACATTTTTCACAAATTGTTTCAACCCGGATCCTAAATTTGTTAATATTCTATATGAAACAAAGCATTTTCTGCCATAAATAAGAAAATTGAATTAATTATCTGATACAAAATGTGAATTCCACAAACTAATGATAAAGTTATCTCCTTACCTCATTGAAAAAATGATATGATTAATTAATGAAAGATAATTTTTAACTTATAAAACTAATGAGTTTTTCATATAATGCTTTCTTAATAATCATAATATTTATGGAAAAACAAATATTAAAATTATCGGAAAATATTTAATACCTGTTGAAAGAGTTTTACTAATTTAATTGCAAAATTGGGGATATTAATGTTTCTAAAGTATTTTAGAGCATTTATTGAGATACATATTTTTTTTTCAAGTAAGCCAAACACACGCACACACACACACACAAAAAAAAGAATTTTATGAGATACATACACGCAAGACAAGCACAGAAAGATAAATCCTAATTAAAGATATACAGCCTGTTCTGAAACTTTCGGATAAAAGGTATTGCAATCATTTATTATTTTCATTATTTCTTTAGACTTTTGTTGCCTTAAGTGACCATATTCATATTCAATCTTGTTCAAACTCTGAAATTTTAATACGAATTCTATTTTTTTACATCCGTTTGATTTCCTTCGTTTATTTTATTCAAAATGTAAATCATAACGCAGAGACGTAACCAGGTTGAGTACCGAAAACCAGTAATATTTTACGGTTTTCTTGTCCTTCATTCATAGCAGAAAATTTTCTGGCGAATAAAATTTAAAAAAATTATCAGTATTCAAAACACTTGGGCACAGACCCTGGTTACATTACTGTGATGCAAAACAAAAGTCATGAAATGTTTACTGCAGTGTCTATTATCATAAAATACGTCCCTTTTTTCCATTTACAATAATATGTTCCTTCAACAATGATTTATATTTAACTAACCGCTAGTTCTAAATTTATTAAATATATTTACACGGTTTATTATTATTATTATTATTATTTAGTATTAGTATTATTCATAAAATTAGAAATACAGTAAACTCTGTTAAAGGCGGAATCGATCGGGAGAGAGAAAATTTTCCGTAGTAGACATTATTTCGCCTTACACGAATTTTACTCTATATGTATGGATTCACAGGGACTTGAAAATCTCACTGAGTTAGACTGATTTCCATCTTACACAGAATCCGCCCTAAAGGGATTTTTCTGCATTACCACTAGAATGCCCGAATGGAGTCGATTCGACTCCAACCATGTGATTAAATTTCAATTCGAACAAATTTTTTTTAAAATAATTTAAATTTAATCTACATCGATTTGGGTTAAATAAATCAATTAAATAATTTTGAATAAAAATTCTGGTGAGGAATATTATAATAAATCTTGAGTAAAATTTCCGGGCGTTCTAGTGTTAAAATTATCGGAAAACATTTCACACCTATTGGAAGAGTATTAAAAATTGTATTACAAAAATATGAAATATAACTAGAAATACAAGTAAATAAAAAATATATGACATTTAATTTAGTAAGAATTTTTTTTTCAAAAACTAATTTTTTAACAATGAAGACATTAATATTGGGATAACACATGGGTAAGACAACACATTGATGGGGCTGCTAAATTTCAAGTTTCTAGCCCCTTCAATATCTTACAAATCACAATTTTAGGACGTTTTTGGCTATGATTGGTGAACGTTTTTCGCAGTGGGTGGCATCAGTATAAAATATAGTCTGTGTTGGAGTAGGTACTATTACCATCAATTTGCCTACATTACTGTTGTTATCGGTTGCAATTTAAAAAGTTTTTAGAATGCTTTTGAATAAATAATTTTTTAGAAACTACTTTTACAGAGCATTTATATTTTATAAATATCCACCATGCCATACCTTTGTAGTGTTCTAGCGTCATTAAAATGTACCACAGACAATGTTTCTCTATAGATTGCAATGTAATGGAATTCTTTTGTCTGTCCCCCAAATGAATTATAAGTGATTCACAATTCATTTTCAATACAGAATAAGCTATAGTAAATCACAAAAACACATATCAGTTGCATGGCAACCTGATTATATTACACGACTTGAAAAGCATAGAAACGTTTCACGAATTAAAATATTTTTTTTTTTTTTTTATCAATTATAAACTTCATTAACCTAAAGATTTTTTTTTCTGATTTCTTGTTAAATGTGGTTAGGTTTGTTGAATTACGGCCATAAATTGCACGCGAGGTCTTAACTGACCGGAATCTCAGTTTTAAGTGAAGTACAATCCACTACAAATGCCCATGCTTAAAAGGCAGATAGTCTTTCGAATTCCCCCCAGGAATGTTTTTTGGCGTTTGATGCATTTTTATATTCAAAATATCTCTTCGAGAAATTAATATTTTAACTTCTGTGTACTCTTCTTAACCACTTAACAACGTCATACGAACAAGAAGATTTTGTTTGTTCCATCTTTTAAAGCTTTCTGTCACCACTGAATTTTTTAAGTACAATTTCATACTATTTAATGGAAGAAATATTTAGACTAAACATTATGAATATTTTAGATGAAATAAAGTGGCGTTTCATCCATATTTTCAATATTTTGTATGTAAAAAAAAAAGAATTGGTTAAGTGGTTAAAGGATGCCTCTTCTTTTCTTAGTTCTCAAAATATTTTTATGCTTAATTTAATATTTTATGCTTTAAAAGTGATTAACTGGGCTTAAGACTTTAACACTTCATATAAAATCAAATGTAGATTTTAGATATATTTTGAAAGCTAAGAAAAGAAGAGGCACTCTTTAACCACTTAACTGATTCTCTCTCTCTCTCTCTTTTTTTTTCCATACAAAATATATAAAATATGGGAAAAACACCACTTTCTTTTAAAAGTAACATCCTTTAATAAGCGTTCATTGAAAAAAGAATTTAAAAATATTAATTTCCTTAGGAGGTATTTTGAATGTAAAAATGCGTCGAACGCCCATAGTCTTAAAATTATCAAGGGAAATTTGGAAGCTATGTGAGTAGCAGTGCGACCAGTAGCCAGCGCCGAAACCACTAGACAGGTAGGTAGGTTTATTCTTGTCAAAATACTGACCGCTAAATTTTTTTTATTTCCAAAATTCTTTCCGAATAGAACTAGATGTATAGAACTAGACCTTTTTTCTCAAGAAAATAAATAAAAAATAAAGCTATATATTTGAAGAGAATTAATGTGCAATCATTTTCATCAGTATCATCATTTTATACAAGGAACTATTAAGAAAGAGGAAGTGACAACTGGGTTGCCACTTTGGTCTCCACTTTCAATTTGAAAACTTCGAATTCACATCAAAAATTTTGAAAGAAAAATTTTTACTTTAAGAGTAAGGAAACATCTGTCATTGAATAACCAAAACAATAGAATACAGAGTTTCTCGTGGAAACGTAAAATTTCAGAATTAAAAAAGAGACCTAATCTGACAACCCTGAGTGACATATCCTTAAATTAGTGAAGATTCTACTGTAACCGCTTTCACAGGGGTTCACAACCACCACCGCAAACTTCCGCCAGTAAATTTATGTTGAAAATTTCTCTTTATTTAAACACCTCATCAATGGAGTATTTAAATTAGAAATATTTGCAAAAACTGATATTCATGTTTACTGGTAAGAGTTTATTTCGGCAGCAATAGTTTCGCCATATTATGACAACCTCAAGACAATTCCCTGTTAGTGTCAGTGAAAAGATTATAATGCCTCGGCCAACTGACACCTGTAAAAAGAAATAGAAATTTGTTTCATATTTGTGAGAGAAATTTCACACGAATAAGGTGCTAAAATTAGTCGAAATTTTCTATTCAAGTTTAGTGATAGAAGTTTTCACCGGTGGTAATCAGAAATTGTGGATCCGATTAAAAGAATTAGCTTGTGACATAAAGATGAAAATAAGCACTCGCCAGTCGCCACTCGGCGACTAAATGTGAAAAACTGGCGACTAAAAATGTGGAAAGTACCGGCCAAATGCAGGTTTCTCCAAATGGTGTTTTATGAAAAGAATCGTGGAAAAAAACCCTGCTAATTTCGACAAATAGATTGAAAAAAATCCAAATTTCAAAAAAAGATCGCTGAAAATTATGAATTTCGTGTAAGTATCGCGAAAAGACATCGTCTAAGGATCGCAAAAAGAATGCAAATATCTTCAAAGAATCGCTAATATCATCGAAGAATCGCGAAAGAACCGTAAATATCATTAGAGAATTACAAAAAAAGCAATTATCGTAAAAAAAAAAACCCCGCGTATTTTGTCAAAAAATCAACGAAAACAAACGCGGTTTTTGTCAAAAAACGTAAAAACGAATGGAAAAAACGCGAATTTTATCAAAAAACATGCAAAAAATGTGAATACCGTCAAAAAATCGCGATAACAAATGCAAATACAGTCAAAAAATCGCGATAACGAACGCTATTTTCGTCAAAAACATGAAAACGAACGCAAAAAATGCGAATTTTATCGAAAAAAAGCGACGAAAAAAGCGAATACCGCCAAAAAATCGCGATAGCAAACGAATACCATCCAAAAATTGCGATAAGAAAGGCGAATTATACCGTCAAAAAATCGCGATAACAAACGCGAATACCGTCAAAAATCACGACAACGAACGAATATCGTCAAAAATCGCAATAAAAAACGCAAATTACCGTAAAAAATTGCGATAACGAATGCGAATACCGTCAAAAAATCGCGATAACGAAAGCGATTTTCGTCAAAAAACGTAAAAACGAACGCAAAAACGTGAATTTTATAAAAAAAACCCACGAAAAAGTTAATACCGTCAAAAAATCGCGATAACGAACGAATACCGTCAAAAAATCGCCATAGCGAACGCGAATTACCGTAAAAAAATCGCGAAAACGAACGCGAATACCGTAAAAAAATCGCGATAACGAACGCGAATACCGTCCGAAAATCGCGATAACAAACGCGAATACAGTCCAAAAAGTCGTGAAAACGATCGCCAATACCGTTAAAAAGTTTTGAAAACGCACGCGATTTACGTTAAAAAGTTTCGAAAACGCACGCGATTTTCGTTAAAAAGTCTCTAAAACGAACGCAAATTTTATCAAAAGATCACAAAAAAAGATAAAAAATGCACATTATGTCAAAGGATTCTGGAAAAAATCATATAATATTAGTTTTATGAGAGCCCCCCCCCTTTTTATTTTTTAGAAAATTTAATGTTTTTTTTTTTTTTTTTTTTTTTTTTTTTTTTTTTTTTTTTTTTTTTTTTTAAATCAAACCTGCTAGTTAGTGGAAAAACATTTTTTTTTTGGGGGGGGGGGAGGGGTTACTTCTTAATTCTAGACAAATAATTACAAAAAAGAGTTTTGGAGTTTATTTATGTCGTTAGCTACGCAAGTACCTAAGCATAGTTGAACTTGAGTAGCTAACTACACATATGCATGTTACATATAACTTTGCTGTTAATTTAAAACAGATTTGAAATTAGTATCTCAAGTTTATTCCAAACAAGTCTAAGCTCGTATATATCTTGTAATTAAATATTCAGTAACATAAATGTCCCGACTGGCTACTAAAGAAATTATTCTCACTAGCCAATAACTGGCTACTAAAAAAAGACAACCTACCGGCCAGTGGCCACTAAGCAAAATTCCTTATTTTCATCTTTATTGTGACAACCTCCTCAGTTATTTAACTCACGACCGATAGGCAATACACTACATGTCTCCTCCTCTTTACTTATAACTTCATTATTTTACTGTAGCCGTCTAAAGAGATCAGCTACTATAGTTAAGCATGCATTGTCCACAGAAAAAGGAGATCAATTCAATATATTTTCACCTCTATTTAGTTTATTTTCATCGATAATTTTGCACATTTTTCTGCAATCTGCTATTACAATTAAATGGTTTTACTCACCTGTAGAGCTTCATAAAAGGAGCTATATTTCCCATGAGCGTTAGTAAAATCAATCTTTCCGAAGCAGTTAATTTCTTCAATTTAACCCACGTACTCCACATTAGTGCAATTAGGAATTACGTAACTTCCCGTAAGGCATGGTGACGTCACTGCGACGTCGTTGTGAAGTCACACTGTGACTTTGTGACCATCGTTTGTTGATGTGACGTCACGTGACGTCGATGTGAAGTCACAGTGTCTAAAATGTGAAGTCGTTATGGCCGTTTTAGAGCTTTTTGTGACGTCACATTGTGACCACTTTGTGAAGTCACGGTGTGACAAATTTGTGAAAAATGTGTCGTTTGTGACTACTTTGACATTAACATTGTGACGAAACTGTGACAAAAGCGACGATATTTAAATTGCCAGAAACATGTTTTTTAAAGTAAATAATATGTTTTGAAGAATATTTTTAATTTTCTAAAAATTTTTAAGAAAGTCACATCTCAGTCACAATGTGACGTCACTGAATGGTGGCATTTTCGTCACAGATGTGATGTGACCAAAGTGACTCACAGTGATGTCATTGTTACGTCACTATGACCATGCATGCTATGAGGGTTCAATTGCGTGTAACTTTGTTGGAAATGTACTATTAATGAAATGTAATACATGAATCCAATACGAAATTTAATGATAAAATGTGACATTGATATTTATCAAAAAATTAATTTTATCAATTGAAAACGGAAATTATTGAGAGCATGTTTCAGAAACACCGACGATTTGAAATTTTTGTCGGTGGCAGATTCATACTACACTATTAAAATTTTGCAACAAACTATCTGTTTTTATGGGAAACTGTTTACATGAATATAATTAAACACTATTTTGACTATATTATTGCCCGTATTATGGCTAGAACACACTGTCAAAAATTTTCAGCTAATTGTCCAGTTAATCGACCGTTTTTACAGAAAACGATAACACAATTACAATATGACTCCATTCTGGCGATTTTATTGCGCACATTATGGTCAAAATAGGATTAAATTTCTGTAATATAACTGTTTCTTATAAACGGGTGACTGGGCAATTTATTGCAGCTTTTTAAAAGTGCTCACTGTTTAAAAATTTTAAATTGTCCATCGTTTGACCGTTTTTATAGAAAACGGTCACATAACCATAATTTAATCTTATTTTGACCATAATATGGGCAATAATATAGTTCGAATAGAGTTCAATTACTGTCATGTAACCGCTTTCTGTAAAAACGGTTAAATGAATGGTACATAATAGTGTGGTCAGAGCCTGATTACTAACGGGGCACTCTCCTACCAGTAAAATTTTATGGAAAGTTTCAACTTGTTTAAACGCCTTTTTCATTCGAAATTACTGTCATAAATAAGGGAAAAAAATCTATTTCTTTTTACTGGTAGGAGAGTGCCCCGTTGATAATCAGGCCCTGAGTGTGGTGTAGAGTTCACGGGCCAAATAAAAATAAAAACTAAAACCTTTCGAATTTTTTACTATTGCAATTTTACAGATCTCGATGAAACAATTCAGTTTAACAAATAGCACTGCAGTTTATGAATACATACATAATATAAAGGATATACGACATTTTATGTTAAACAAGATATTAAAAAAAATGTTGGATGCCACAATTTCAATTTGTAGATGATACTTAACCTTTTCTTCCCAAAAGAATACGGAATGACGAACATCGCTCCATTCCAGAATACTTTATAATTCAAAAGTATAGATGATTTTGCATGATCTGCAACCAATGCAATAACATACTCCTCTATGCTTTATTCAGATCTCTGCTTCCTAAATGGAGTTCCATTTCGCACGAGGATTCGCGCAAATAACGTCCTATAACCTGCGATGCGAACAAAAATTTACATTTTCTTCAGAGTAATAGCTTACAGGAATATATATATATATATATATATATATATATTTCGGGAACATCCTCAGACATTGCAACTCACACTTTCTTGCAATAAAACTTACAAAAATCTTAGTAAATAAATAAATGAATAAATAAAATTTTTCGATGACAACTATAGTCATTTATTTAGCAATGTAAGTTCAAATCGTCTATTTGATAAAATGTAGAATGTAAGGTAGAGGGGGCGTAGAATAACGATCGTTACTTTTTTTTTTCTATTTGAACGTAACAGAAAACGCGATTTTATTATTTGGTTTCGTGGATTTTTTTTTCCTTTAACGTTTTATGGGATTCGCGTTGAGATTTTGATGTCTTTCTAGACGCACATACGTTTCTCTCCCCTTTTTTTCTCCCGTTTGTAAGGTATGGTATTCAAATACAGAATGGAATTTCTTGCGATGGAAAGTTTAGCCGAGTAAAGAATTCCAAAACAGCAAACTAAAAAATAAGAGGAAAGGCAAATATTTTCATGGATGTTTTCTCTCGTCTCAAAGAACTCAAGCGGTTAGTACACCTTTAAATGCGATTATTTTTATTAAACATTGCTTTATTATGTAACGTTTACTAGATTACGCACGGATCACAATTACATTTTTATTCGTGCATTAAGCAGAAGTTTTAGCGGAACTAGTTAATAAATTCAAAATTAGAACAAAGAATAAGAACGAAAAATCATGTATCAAGAATAGATTATGAAATACTTCCCATTTCCAACTGAATATTATTAAGAAATTATACTTTTCCATATAGTGAAATGCGTTCTCACAAATAAGCAGTTTTCATACCTAAATAACCAATTTAAATGAAATGCATCGCAAACTATCCCACTCCCCTCATATAGACCATAATGTAACGGAATTCTTTTATATATCCCTGTAAGAGAATTACAAACACTACACACTTTATTTACATTAGGGCATTTCCATGCGAATTTGTTAGTCTGTTACACAACTGAAAATCGTTATGCTTGTTGGCCACCGTTATTTTCGAAAAGTTTGCTTCGCCTTATTCAATTGATGATGTATCTTCGATAAACTAAGTCTCATTTTCTCACTTTAAAATACTGGTAGCCAAAAAACATAGTATGTAACAGACAAACAAGTTCGCACGGAAATGCCCTTAGGTATCTTATTTACCTTTTTCAAGTGCATTTTAGTTGTTACAAAATATAAGTTGATATGCATTTATTAAGTGCATTTAATATACTTTCTGCAGAATATAAGGTGTAAATTTATTCTTCACTAGCTGTCCTGTGCCCGGCGTTGCCCGCGCCCGTGATGTTATTCAGTTTTCAAATGTGTTATTTACTTTCTAAATGACCCTTAAATTAAACTCAAATTTTATTATCTTGATTTTATATCTTTAAGTCCATTTTGTCAAAATTTATATTTTTAAAACGGAAAAATCGCGAAAAGATATTGAATTGAAAGCACATGCTGTTTGGCATTTTGTTTTCTATGTAATTTGATTTTTTGGAAACTATGCGAACCGAAAATGAACGAAACCGCGACGGAACACTCAGGTTTTTACTGAATTCGTAAAAATTTTCACACATTTTATTTTGTAAAAAAAAAAAAAAAAAAAAAAAAAAAAAAAAAAAAAATTCTATTCATACGAAAGTTCCAAAATTTTTTTAAGTAATGTAAATCTGGTTTATTGAAAGACTCTAAAAAGATTGTGTTAAAATATGGGCATCTAGGTACTTTTAGCCGGGATGTAATTCGTGTTTGTCTCTGTATTTGAACGGGTTAAATCTCATATTTTTTTTTAAAACAAATTGCAGCATAAATTATGAGAATGTTTTAGCTTTAAGAAAATATTTTCGGTTTGTCAGGATGTATATAGAAATGCGCCCTGCAGAGGCAAAACCGTAATGTAACTATCTGGTTTTTATTGATTTCCTCAAATTGTTCGCACTTTTTATTTCGTAAAAATTATATCTACTCGTCCGAACGTTTTAAAAATTTTTAAGAAGGTGTAAATTGGATCTATTGAGTTTCTTTTAAAAGTTTGGGCTGAAATATGTACGCTTAGATACTTTTAGCGTAGAAAAAATATTCTATTTGTGAGTCGCAAAGTGCCTCCATTTGACGGTGTATTTGAAAGGGTTAAATCTTATATTTTAAAAACCGATTGCATCATAGATTATAAAAATGTTTTTAAGCTTAAATAATATGTTTTTTGTTTACCGGTACCTATAGGATTGCGTTTTGCTAAGTCAAAACCGCAATGAAAACGATCTGTTTTTTATTGATTTCATCAAATTTTTCGCACATTTTATTTTGTAAAAAATATTTCTATCCGTCCGAACGTGTCGAATTTTTCGTAGGATGTATAAATTTGGTCTATTGAGAAGATTTTAAAAGATTGAGTTCAAATATGCACGTTAAGATAATTTTAGCATGGAAAAAATATCCTCTCTGCGAGTCGCAAAATGACCTTCTTTTGCCAGTGTATTTGAAAGGGTTAAAATCCACATATTTTAAAACCAATTACACCATCGGTTAGAAGAAAGTTTCAGCTTTAAGATCTTCTTTTTGGTTTGTTTATAGCTTTAAAATTACGCCCTGGAGGGGCATTGACAAAAGGAAGAAAAATAGTTTTGGAAAAAACGACTATTTTTGAATATTTGTTTTCAAAGGGTTAACTGCAACATTTTTTCGAATTGATTATTGCATTTGAGACCTAAAAATATGATCTTTCAAAATATGTCTCTTAAGTTTAACTACGTCGAGCAGTTTGGTTGATTTGGATTTAAACAAAATGATCCAAAAACAGAAATAAATGGGGGGAAAAGGTTCTTCCTCCGTTAAGATGCGTAATTCAGTTTCTGCGTATGTGCAAACGTTTTCTTTCCCAGAACATTTAAAAAATGATTTTTTGATGAGAGTGAGTTCCGCTTCATAATTAATATCTATGAAACTAATCAAAAAATTAAAATTCTGAGCCTCAGGTGCATCAGGAGAGGTACTGGGCTACTCTCAAAAAAATTTTGAGCTTCGCACGTGCCGTACATTTTGCTAACCATCGCAGACACACACACACACACACGCGCAGACAGACAGAGCGTTTTGTTCTTTTATTAGTATAGATTAACAGAGCCGCACTAAAGAATTTTGCTAAAGAATAGTATATGGGAGAAAAATTGTCTGCAGCTTATTTTAATTATTTTTCATGATTTATTTCAAATTTCATGAAACTGTATATGTTACTGAGGTTTACTACGTGTTACATTCTATAGAATATAAAATGCGTAGAATTTACAGGGACGCACAAAAAATTTTAGATACAGTTCTGTATATTAACGATAATTGCTGGAAGTACATTTTCATTTATGCTATGCGGTTTTAAGTTGAAGTCAATTTTTGATAAGTATGTGGGGTGTAGAAATTCTATTGATCATAGACACATACAGGATTACATAAAGGAATTACTAAGCGTTGCGAATTCATGTGAGTATGAGTGTAAATTGCTTAAATATGGTTTTTAATATTGAGCTATGCCTTTACAATCTGAATTATATTTAGTATACTAATAGATATTTGTAGAATATAGGTAAAATGGAACACAGGGCTATGTAAAGTATTGGTTACATGACCAGCTACGAGTGATAGTTTCTGAAAACATGATTTTAGTAGTTTAGTCTGAATTAAATTTTGGCTAAAATATGTGGCATAAAGGTAGTAGGTAAAATACAGCACTGTACCAAAGTTTTGAAGTATTTTTCTATGTACTGATACAAATTGCTAAAAAGTAATTTTCAAGCTATTATGTGTTTTCTTACTAAACTAAATTTTTGCACACGATATAGACTATCTACCAAACTATAAATCAAATATAGGACTGCGCAAAAGAATCCGAGTATGTATTTGGCTATGGGCGGTAATCACTGAAATCATTTTTTCTATAGTGTTACGTCTTTTTTAACATGCTTATTTAGGTACAGGGGTCGGAGCATAAAGGACAAAATTTATTGTTCTTACCAGTATCTTTTATCTATAATCTTCAAGACACTTTTTTTTTTTTTTAATAGGATATACAATAGAAATATATCATGAAGATTATTTATAAAATATACTGGTGACAACAATAAAATTTGTCCTATAAGCTCCGATTATATAAGTAAGCATAAGCGTAAAGGGCATAGCCGGATAAGCATTGGAAACATGCCTTTCAATCAAATTTCTTGATTTTTTCTCCGTGTGTGGCTGCTTATCTGACAATGTATTTCCCTTATTATCACCTTATAAATATTGATATTTTATGACATAAAAATATTTTTTCGATTTTTTAAAAACCTCATTTTCTCAAAAACTACCAAACCGAATTATATGTTATTAATTAAGTTTATACAGATGTCAAAGGTTAATATCTGGAAATTTTTGTATAATTTTCTGATCGTAAAAAGTGTGTGAAAAAGTGATTAAAAAATTTACAAAAATAAAAATTATATCTTATAGTTGTCCGAAAATTACCATTTTCTTGTAAAAAATTCCTCATTTGTGCCCGCATATTATATAAAAATTTCAAAAGTTTGCGTTGGGTACTTCATATAAATATTTACGAAAATATGTATAAAAATTATTAAAATTCATTTAAAGGCGTTATTTGGGGCGGAGCTATTTAACTTCGACATCCGAAGGCTTTTTGGTACAATGTCATCAGAGAATGAGTCAACTAATAAATTATAGATTTCATTGAGCATATAAACCATAATTTTCAATACTATCGATACTATTTCGATATTCAAAACTGGTGTTTTGCTTTGGAAACAATAGCGAAAAAAAGTTTTGCCTAGAAAACAACAACATTCTTTGGTATCGAAATATAACGACTGTTATATAATGATTTTTATTCAAACATTTTCACCATTTTTAAGGAAGGATAATAAGAATAAGTAGTTATTCTTTACTGCGTATTCGTTACTGCGTTGATATGGGTGATTCATAGTTAGATTTAAAATTTAATCAGTTCTTAAAATTCTGACATACTATCTGGAAAGTGTAGTAATAGACAATTTTTTATTTAAGCTTAATTCAACTAGAATATTTTTGTTTATTCTTATGGTAGATTACTGAGGCTGTTTAATTCGAAGATAAATATTAGCGAAATATACATAATTTGAGTTAAAGAAAAAAAAATAGAAAGATGAAAACGTTGGATGATATTTTGTACTGAAAAATATATTTCTGTAATTTTGAACTGTTTAATATTTAATTAAGTAATTTTTTTAATAAATAAATATTAGTTTAAAAAAGCAATGGAAAATTTACCAGGAGATTAAAATATTGTAAAGACATACCTAATTTTTTGTGAAATTTTATGTGCAAATACATAGTTTTGTTTAGAGACTTAGGCCCCACTTTAAAGAACAGTTACTTTTTATGGGGAAAAATCTGACACTATTACATTACATTATACATTACATTATTTTATACATAAAAATAAATAGTTTTTTTTCTGTAACCCCTTTTTCCCCCAAGAAACTTCCACAATCATTATTTCGTATTATCATTCTTAGATGACATCGTAACAAATAAAAACCATTCACTAAAACGAATTTGTTTCCGGTCGCAGAGTTTAGCAATAACATACGCATGCGCGTCTACACGATGCAAAACAGAGCACATCATTCATGAAAAAGCTTGAAACTATTAACTATAATTTCTGTTTATAAAAACTGGTGAGAAACATTTTTAATTAAATTGTTTCTGATCACTGTCGTTACATTTTGATATCGAAGAATGTAGTTTTGTTTCTATACCAAAAATATTCTTTCCAGTTCTTGTATACCACGACAACAACAAATTTTTAAATTGAAACTGTATTCCCAGCGTTCAGAATGATGCCCATGTGCTCATTAAAATTTAAAATCCAGCAGTTCTGTAAGTTTATATACCCAAAATTCTCCAGACATCGAAGATGAGTAGCTCCGCCCCAAATAACGCCTTTAAATGAATTTTAATAATTTTTATACATATTTTCGTAAATATTTATATGAAGTACCCAACGCAAACTTTTGAAATTTTTATATAATATGCGGGCACAAATGAGGAATTTTTTACAAGAAAATGGTAATTTTCGGACAGCTATAAGATATAATTTTTATTTTTGTAAATTTTTTAATCACTTTTTCACACACTTTTTACGATCAGAAATTTATACAAAAATTTCCAGATATTCATCTTTGACATCTGTATAAACTCAATTAATAGCATATAATTCGGTTTGGTAGTTTTTGAGAAAATGAGGTTTTTAAAAAATCGAAAAAACATTTTTATCTCATAAAATATCAATATTTATAAGGTGATAATAAGGGAAATACATTGTCAGATAAGCAGCCACACATGGGGAAAAAATCAAGAAATTTGATTGAAAGGCATGTTTCCAATGCTTATCCGGCTATGCCCTTTGAGCGTAATGCAACAGGATACTTTTGACTGATCGTGTAAATGAACTTTAATTGCTACACACTTCATTTTCAATAGCAATTATGTTGCAATAAAAGTGAATAACATACAAAACTTTCACGGCAAATCGAGTATATTTACTAGAGTTTAGAGCGCGGATAGACGAATAGACAAACCGAAGTCATGAGAGTTTTGACATATGATCATAACGTTAGAAAATTAGAATATTTATCTTAAACTATTGATAAACTGTATGCATTCTAATGGCATTATACTTTTTATGTCTCAATTTAATTTCCAGATGAATTCCATACAAATTCTTTTGATAAATATAAAGCTGTAAATGTCATTGTTTATGCCTGTCATTAAATTAAGTTATCAAAGAACCCATCGTCTTTGAATGTTTGGTTCGCATTTTTTCTTTGACTCGCATGTAAATGAACCCATACTTAAAAAAATATATAAGATAGTGGTTTTTATGTGTGATATTATGATATAATACCGTAATTTCGGGTGTATAAGCCGCGGCTCAAACAATTCTTTTTGGACCCAGAAATCTTATTTAGTAATTGAAGACAAATATTTACGGCGATGCAACTAGTTATATTTGTTTCTTAAAAAATTCTGGGTCGAAAAAGAATTGTTTGATCTGCGGCTTATACACCCGAAATTACGGTAATAAAAATTTTCTATGGTAATTTTTTTTTTAAGGTAAGGACAATCTTACTAATATTTTTTGGCATGATTGGAATAATTTAATATTAGCGGTTAATTTGCAAACAACTTTAACCACCACGCTTCATTTTCTAACTTTTTAATGCGTTTTTAGAGTAGCATAAATAAATCAAAGAAATGTGAAGTATATTCCTTTATCAGTACTTGTACGAAGTTCTAATACAGATTAACGTAATTTCGCGCGTATACGCCGCGGCTAGGTTATGTCTTTTTCAGACCGGAAATTTTATTGTAAAAAAGAAGTCAAATAAATGCTAAGCAAAATTAAGTCACATTTTAATTAACCCTTTAACTGCCTTATATACGTCTCGCTCAAATAAATGCATATTTCTGAAATTAACTATCGAACAACCACTTTTTCTGAGACAAAAATTTGCTTTCTTAACAAAAATAAACTTTTACCATTAACCCCTTGAGCTCTGCTGGTAGAATTTTCTACCACATAATTTTAATTCTAAAATGTCACAGTGACACCAGAAAATTTGACCAAATTTACTTCAAAAAGGTTTAATGCATTTTTTTTTTTCGTGTTTATCGTTAACCGGTTTTTTCTTTGCAAAATAGAGGTGCCAATATGACATTTGGAATTTTGAAGAAATTTACACACCAGAGCTCAAAGGGTTAAATAAAGTAAAGATTATTTTCCAAAATTTGTGGTGGCATTTTTTTTTTTCGGCAGTTACAGGGTTAAAATAAATTCTGGGAGGAAATCGAGTTCTCTGAAGTGCGGCGGATACGCGCAAAATTATGGTATGTTTTTGTGATCAAAACTATTATATGTGTTTCCAAATAATATAAATACTTTTTATCAGGTTTAAACTGTTGTAAACTTCAAACGGTTCTAAAGAAACCCTTGATTATTTGTACATTTTTAGTTAAATAAATAAGTAATATTTCTAATCGTTTAATTTTTTAAAAGATATATTTGTTGAAAAATTTATTTGTCGCTTAAAATATGTATCGATCTTTTTTAAATGTTAATGTATTTTTAATCTTAGTAATGATAATGATAACAATAATATATTGTGATGTAAAAAGAAATCGTCCAAAATAAGTAAATTTGAACACTGTCATATTATATTTTTGTAATCAAAATTACTATACGTGTTTCGGAATAGTATAAACAATTTTTACCAGGTTTAAACAATTGTAATGTTCCAATGACTTTACAGAAATGCTTTATTTATAAATTTTAGTTAAAAATAAATAAATTAATGACGTTGTGAATCGTAAATTTTTTAAAGACATATTCCCTAAAAAATTAATTTCTTGCTGAAAATTTTTATCGATCTGTTTTAAATGTTATGCATTTTCAATCATAATAGTAATAATATTAATATATTTTGACATAAAAAAGAAATTTTTCAAATAAGTACATTTCATAGCTGCCAACTTTTACGCATTTTTCCTACCACTAAAATTGTACAGAGATTTTCCATTTGTTTAATCATAAGATTTCTACGTATAAATAAGACAATATTTACTATAAATTTTTTGTGGTAGGAAAAATGCGTAAAAGTTGGCAGCTATGACATTTGAACAATCACCGATTATGTTTTTGCAATCAAAATTAATATGTGCGCTTCGGAATCGTATAAACAACTTTTATCAGCTTTAAAGTACAGTAATCACAAATGGTTCTAAATAAATGATTTATTACTTTAAAATGTTCAGTTAAATGTAAATAAATAAGTGGTATTTTGAATCGCAAATTTATAGACATATTCGTTAAAAAATTAATTTGGCGCTCAAAATTGATATTGATCTGTTTTAAATGCTACATTTTATTAATCTTAACAATGATAATAACAATATATTTTGACCGAAAAAAAAGTTTCAAAATACGTAAATTTTCATCCAAAAGCCACGTGTTAAAGGGGAGGGGGGGGGGTGCTAAAACATTTGTCTGAATCCTAAATTTTGTAACAATGTAATGCTTTCATTAATAAGCTAGAAACTGAAACAAAATACACATGACTAATCCGAAAATCTTGAATTTTGTAAGTAGTCTAGACAGAGAAAGTTATGACGAGCTGAATATGCAATTACGCAACGCTATCAGCTACTACAATTAAGTATACGTATATTTTTGGCAAGTAAGAAACTGCTTCAGCCAACTTTACTAATAACTTCTTTAATTTTATATTATTCATCGGAACAATGAAAGGATTTTTATACTAAAAATATTATTTTACTCGATACCGAAAATAAAAGCTTTTTCTTAAAATAATTGCGTTTATATCGTAAGAATTATAATTTGGCGAATCTGCTTTGGATATAAAATTTACTAAATTGCTTACTACTACTTACTTTAGTAATTTACTTTTTTTTTTTTTAAACTCGTACTACATGTTTTTCTATATTAGACGGTGAACCAATTTCGTAACAGAAAATTTCATACTGAAATTAACTTAATTATGTTAATGCATTAAAAAAAATTAAATTAAGAAAAGAATGATAAAAAAGAAATAAAATGCGTGTAGATTATGGTACATTTTTAGTACTAAGCAGAATTATTTAGACGCGAGTTATTTATATCTGTATATCTACTGCAAAACACTTTATATTTTAATATAGAAATATGAAATAAAAGTTAGTTACTAAGAGGACTCGGTACTTTACATTCGGTGAAAACTGACAAAAATAACGATTTTCTATTTTTTTTTTTTTTTTTTTTTTTTTTTTTGCTTAAACTATATTTTATTATCTGTAGTACATTGTGATGGAAATTTGTCAGAGGGCAACGATAACTAGGTTAGAAAATGTTTGAAAATTGTTGCTCAGAATTAGTATTTGAAAAGCCCCAGCCTTTCTTTTAAAATTAAAACTTTATGAGCTGCTAAATGAAAGAGGTAGATTCTGCGTTCAAAGTTTTTGTGTGCGAGAATTACTTTTATTTTTAAGAACATAAACTCTCGGTTTTCATTTTCTTCGAATGATGTAATTAAAGGTTTCAGATTCACAACAATCTGGGTATTCAAACAAATGGTTAAGACATCAGAATCTAAGTGGATTCTTACAATTTTGAGAAGCTTTTCTTACATTAGGGTACGGTTACAAATATTGAAGGATAATTAATGATACAAAAAAGCAGATCTTCTTTCGTGAGGGAAAAATATATAGATTAAAGTATACAAATATTAGGGTTTTGCAAACAGTTTAAAATAGTTCATGCAGCAAATATTCGGAATCATATTTGATATAGAATGATAAAATAAAGTTAAAATAAAAAATACTATAATAAGGAAAAAGATAGACAGAAGCAGGTTTTTGAGATCGAAACCAAAACTGAATTTCAGTAATCTTCTCATCTTCAATCGAAAACGAAAATGTTCCAAAAACTTTTTATTGTAATTTATTACTATAAATATGTATAATTATTAAATAATTAACTTAATTTCCGGCTTATATACAGCGGATCAAACAATCATATTGTGATCCAAAAATTTTATTTAATGTGATTGAACTCGAATATTTACCGCGATTCAACAAGTTGTATTTCATGAAATAAGATTTCCGTGTCCGAATATTACTTTTTTATCCGTGAATTATAGGCCGGAAATTGCAGTATAAATGTTTAATAAACAAACATAACTTTTACTTAATTAAACGTGTGGCCCAAGTAGCTCTCTTTGCGTCTAACCAAAACATTTTATTTTCATATAAAATGAAATGTAATTAATTCATCAACGGCAAACAATGATTTTCTAATTATACAAATTTCATCTAATTAAAAAATGCTTTGTGCATGCATATTTTGATGTATCTTTATTTATAATTTCCTAAAATGATCATCCTTGTTGTATGCTTGATTTGTCATACCATTTTGTCAACTTTTTTTAAATCACCCTGTATAATAAAAGATCATTATGTATTTATGTAAGTTTTATCCCTTCAGTAAAAATTCCACGAAATACTATCTAGCCATTTCTTAGAAATCATTCGCGCAATGACCAGGATCACCGTTTTCAGAAATCGGAATTTAACACTAGAACGCCCGAAAGGAGTCGATTCGACTCCAACCATGTAATTAAATTTCGTTTCGAGCCAGAAATTTTTTATTAAAATAAGTTAAATTTCAAAGACACACATTTACGTTAAATAAATCAATTAAATAATTTCGACTAAAAATTCTGATGTTAAATATTATTATGAAACTTTAGCAAAATTTCCGGGCGTTCTAGTGTTAAAGGAAAAAATTAACCCTCTATATAAAGTGTTATTAAAACCAATTAAATGCCTTCCATGAAATATTTCTGAGTAAAAATATTTTCTGATTCACAATTTTAATTTTTCTTTTGATATATTTTAAACTCTTGTGTACTTCTTTATCTAAATGAAAGGCATGATTGATAGAAGGATTACAAAATAATGCCTTATTTGAGCAATCGACTGATTTTTTTTCTCTCTCTTTATACTCTTAAAACCTTAAAAGAACAGGTGCAGAGGAAAAAGATATTCCTTCATTTCAGTCTTAGTAATTTCAAGGTTATCAATCGATAAAATTATGATATTTCTTTTCATCGGCAATTACACGAAATTGAAGACTGTCGGAGTGAAACACATGTGTAAAAGTAAAACCGAAAGATATTTTCTTAAAAGACAGAAAAATAAAAGAAATCAGTCTAAAATGGTAT
This sequence comes from Maratus speculifer, assembly GCA_964019185.1. Lineage (NCBI taxonomy): Eukaryota > Metazoa > Arthropoda > Arachnida > Araneae > Salticidae > Maratus > Maratus speculifer. Next base: position 307,630,425 of record OZ025293.1, on the reverse strand, counting down.
GTTTTGACATTCGGAATATATTTAATTTCTGTTTCCTAGCGTTTTTATTGAAAATTAAAATGGTTGGGGGCATTATTTACCGATTCAACTAGAAATATAGAGCCTGACGATTCTGCTTTGGTTCTGCAAATCACATTTGTATTCATTTTATTTATTTACTTATTTATTTTTCTCCCAAATTATGTTTAGAAATTTCCTCCATACTGTTAAAAGTAAAACAGTAAGCATTCCATTTTTGTACTGCTGAAACTTATCGAATTATATTTTAAATTTTTTGAATTGATAGAAATCCATATTAAATCCTGCTTAAAATTACCTTAATATTTGATGCTTACAACTTCAACAAAATATAATTGGATAAATGTATTTCCTTAGCATTGAAATGAGAAGAATTAAAACTAAAAACTAAAAAGATAGGATTTTGCATATTAAACTGTTTTTTTTTTTTTTTTTTTTTTTTTTCGTTCTTTCCTGAAATTTGATGCATGCACGTTAAACGAGAGCAAATGTTTTGTAAGAAACAAAAACGGAACCATAATGATTCGAACAAAATAAAAATTATGAGTAAAAAAATTCACAAAACATTTTTAAAACATTATATAATGGAAAAAGATATCAAATTACAATTAGAGCGACATTTTAATTTAAATTCTCTGTAATTCTAAAATTAATTTAAAAATTTGAAACTTATTTCATTAAGACAATTTTCGATAATATACGATACAGTTTCACCGGCAATGCTGTTTTTTGTTTTCTTCTATATTCCTTACTGGAATAGATGAAACTTTTTATAAAAGGTCAAGTAATATACAGTTCATGTAGTGGATTTTGGAGTGGAAGCCAAAAGAAATTTGATCATTTTAATTAAAAAATTTTGTTTTATTCTATGTAAAAAGATAGACTAGACAATGCTTTAAGAATATTCAAATAAAATTATTTGTTCAATCATTTATTTTAGAAACTTCCAAAATGATACACATACATTTATTTTGCCAATTCCTTTATAAATGGCTAAATCAGGCGACTATTTTTCTATTCTATTTGCACCACTATTTAAAATAAATAAATAATTTTTTTAGTACCTAATTGTCTCTTAAAATCGTTGTTAACCCCTTCGCGACGGGAACCTTTTACGAAATTTTTAATGTTTTCTCACCGGTTTTCAAAAACAGAAATTTGCGGCTTATTAAATCGAGAAAATGTTCCGATTTAATAAGTCAAATTTTACAGTAAAATTTTACTGATGGGATTACACAGATTCTTAAGCCTTTTTGCGGCACATATACGTGTCAAGAAGCGTCTGCTGCCTTTTTTCTAAATATTACAGTTCAACATTTTCATAAAATAATTTGAAAATGTCTCAGAAAATATAGAATTATAAATCTTATCAAATGATTTCTCTGGTTACATTAAATTTCTAAGGGCCAAAATGTAATATTTGACTAGAATGTAGTGAAGTTGATCACCTAAGGGTGGAAATTTTGACGATGTCTTGGGAAATTTTTTTGTAAATTTGTGTAATTAAGTAAACTGAATCAAAAAATATTTCACCACGAAAATGTTGACTAAGAAAAGCAAAGAAAAAATTACACGGGGTGTATCATAGAATATAGCGCAGCATAAATGAAAAAATTGAATTATGTTATCAGAAATGGATTAAAAGCAGTATATTATTAATCTATTTATGACAAAGGCTTAAATTACAGATCTTGTGAACATTTTCGCAGGCCAGATTTTCTTTGAAAATCTAGTTTACATTAGGTGCACAAAAATAATGTATTATTATTATTATTAATATTTGGGGGGAAGTTATATGGCAAAACTTCTTCCCATAGGAAGAACATTTTTCTAAATTTTAAATAAATAAGATAGAAAATAGAAGCTTGTATTTTCTTCTTGCAGCGCATTAGAAAAAATGTTCTGTTTATAGAGTTCGTACGTTTCAAGGACTTTCAAGCACCTTTTTCAACAAATCTTGTAAGTCATATTTGCCAACTTTTTCTCTAACTTCCGTAAAATATAAGTTAGTTTAAACCAGGTCAAACATGTTTCCAACCAGAATTTTTTTAAATGAAATTTTATGAAACCAGTTGAACAGGGAAAAGAAAGAAAAAAAATTAAGTAAATAATGATACATCTAAAATATTTTCTGGGTAGAATCCTGTCTAACTTGGTTTAAATTAACTCACATCTTACGTTTAATTTAACCCTTTCCGGCGCGCGCAAATTCAGTTAGTAAAATGAGAAGTTATCGACTGACACCGGAATTTACAAACGACTTTTTAAGAAATAAAGAACTCCTTAATTTAAGCTTTTATTGTAAAAGCAAGATTTTATTAAAATATTATTGGTGCCAAATGCAAGTTTGGAATTAAAATTAGGTGTGCCCAGACCGAACACACTGTGCCCGGTCAGGTTAAGCCCGGTTAGGTTAAGCCCGGCAAGTATGTAAAGTAATATTTGCCTTGTTTATTGGGGGGAAAAAAATCTATCTTCAGATATTGCGACTAGTACTTTAAGAAAATCTGATTTTAAAACTCCTAAATTTTTTGATGCGTATGAGCTCTGGTTTACAGTACGCAAAATTATTTTTATTCGTCTTCAGATCTTCACAAATTGTTGTAATAGTCTAAATATCATCATAGTGACTGAAACATAATGTATATTGTTAAAACTTTGATGCAAACTGTCCAATCATTTCAATGTTTTTTCAGAAAACTATTAAATAAAATTAATTTAACTATATTATGACCATATTATTACTCATATAATGGTCAGAATAGGGTTAAATTACCTCTGTGTGACCGTTTTTACAAAATACGGCCGAATATTTGCATAGTTTGTTGCACATTTTTAACAGTCTAATGCAAGGTGTTTCCAAACTCTAGATACAAACAATAATGAAGATAATAACTTCTAAGCGCGCGTTTGTTTTTTGATATATGATGAAAATGGTGCGCTATCTAAATATGTGTCGCTTACCTTCAATTCATAAATTTATTTTTCCGATATAATTTATCTAAAAATATTAATACCACAAGGTTCGCACACTCTTTATATTTTTTTAAGGACTCTGGCACCATTATTAAAAAGAAAAAAAATTGCATTTAATATTTAGTACATAGAATTCGAAGCCACGACCTTTATTTAACGCTTTTACAAAAATTTCCTGCTGTGAAATACTTTGAAAATATTCTTAAATTTTAGTGGTAGAGCTGTGCGAACTCTGTACCATATCGAATAATTTTTTAATTGAAATTTAATTTTAGTTCCCATAAATCAAAATATAATAGAAATACCAGTAAGTACTACAATACAATATACTGAAATGTAAAAGTTGAGTGTTACACAAAGTGAGCAATTTCCTTTCATAAAAGACTGGATGATCGATTTTAAATGTTCTTTGAAAAAAAAAAAAGTTTTACATAACATGAAAATATTTGGATTCAAGAAAGGAGATTTTTAAATGTTCTTTGAAAAAAAAAAGTTTTACATAACATGAAAATATTTGGATTCAAGAAAGGAGATTTTTAAATGTTCTTTGAAAAAAGAAAAGTTTTACATAACATGAAAATATTTGGATTCAAGAAAGGAGGTTTTAACTGGAAAGGTTATATTTGATTTGTTACAAGCTGTTCAAACTGGTACTTCATTATATACTTTATCACTTTTGTTCTGCTGATAAAATGATACATTTATTCTAAAACATGAGACAAGATAAGCTTCTTACTTGTTATATCGAATCATTTACATTTGAAATAAATAGCGTACTTGTCAAAAGTAACAAAATTTACATTAATATATATTTAAATGTGTATTAATTAGGAAAATCTTTAACGCTGGTAATTTAATCGATTAACTACGACAAATAAATTGGATTCTCGGCAGTAACTGATAACAGCATAACCATTTAGAGTCATTTACCGTCCACAAAAAAGGGCACCAAATTTTAAGAGTAATGACATCCGTAATGTTTAATTAAAATTTTCCTTTTATGAAATAGGGAAAACAGGCAGGATATTGTTTTTTAATAAATTCATTTATAAATTTTGGTATCAATCTATCCATTTCATCATTTTACAAACAGAAATATTCCATCGAAAAAAGTTAATGGAACCACAAAGTAAATAAACAGAAAATTATAAAAACTCGAACTTAAACACAAAATTGCATCACCGCCCCAGTGGGTTATAATATGAATGAAAAATCATATATCAGGCATGTATTATGAAATATTTTCCAAAACTATCAAAATTTTTTAAGCAATTTTCTCTTTTCTTACAATAAAATATTATAGTTTTTTTAAAAATAAATAATAACTCAATTAAATATCTATTTCAATCAATCGATATCCATAGTGCGTAATATATCCGAATTCTTTACAGCTCTGTGTACGAATTCATATACATTTTATAAGCATTGATTAGGATATTATATACAATGTGTTTATAAAGTCCCGAAACCATGTTGATGTTTAATAACTCATAAAATAATGAAGATATAAACAAACTTATGGCATTTATTGATGGAATAACTCATATATTTTCCTTTTCAGGTTTGAATACTTTTGTAAGTATCGTCTGCGCTTGTGGTTAATTTCAGATAATTTCATTTTCCAGTCTAAATATCTGTACTTTTCTAAATATCGTCTGCTTATTAATTGCATTTTCCTCTCTTTAGTTTTTGGCAACTATTGCAATGTCATGTTTACATTTGATTTGTTTGTTCTATGTTACATTTGTATGTGATGTTTTATTCTTTTTTACAGAAAAGACGGTCTTATCAATGGTATACTTAGACATGTTGGAAAACTTCGTATTTCCACAACTAGCTTCAGCCACATGTCTTTATGCAAGAAGATGGTGCACCACCTCATTGGTGTACCATCGTTCGTATTTCTTTGAATGACCATTTTCCAGGAAGATGGATTGGGCGAGGAGGTTCAATTCCTTAGCCACCTAGATCATCTGATAAAACGCCGCTGGCCTTTTTCCTTTGGGGATTTGTAAAGGACAATGTTTACAAGAGGAGATTGTCGAATATTGATGACTTAAAAGCCATAATTACAACCACAATAGCCTCTGTGGATGCCGACATGCTTGCCGATACCTGGCGTGAAATTGACTATCGACTTGATATTCTCCGTGCGACGAAGGGAGCACACATGGAAGTTCATTGACAACGGTCATGAAACTTTTTGAGTCTATCTAACCATTTATGTTATTAATTTTAATCTATCTTTATTATTTTATGAGTTATTAAACATCAAAATGGGTCCGGTACTTTATAAACACCCTGTATGCAGTTCAACAGAAAAATGCGTAATACAAATAAAAACACTTATTAGTCAATTGACGTCAATAAATGGAAATGCTTAACTATGCTTTTCTGAAGCAGTGTATATGGTTTGTAGATCTTAAACGCGCCATATAATGTAATAAAATTTAAGCTCAAAACGCATGCCACAACTGAAAACGCACTTCCAGGTATTATCGCTTTTAGTCAGTCTCGTAACACAATACTTTTGTGTGTCTCTGTAAAAGAACAATAAATGCTCTACAATCTATAAAAAGCATGTACTAGTAAACCACATGCTTTCACTTGATGCATGTCAATTTCATTATGTTTGAATATCGTAACATCACGGTAAACAAGTTATCCTTACAGATCATAATGGAATGGAATTATATTACGCCTCCATGTAAACGAAATATAAATGTTGCGTACTCTATATTCTATGGAAAGTATATTGTACACTATCTCAATGATTCATATCTTTTCATTATGATTTAAGTATCGAAACATCATTTAAATTCACCGCAAATGATTTTCAACTGAAGATCATAACATAATGGAATTACTTTATATGTGATTATAAACGAACTAGAACAACTGCATACTTCATTTTCAATAAAGAATAGGAAACAGTAAAACCCATTCACATGAATGAGTATCTTGAAAATCCAAGTTATATTTAAGAAAATTAGAGCGCAGAAAAAGACAGAGACAAACCAATTTTTTTTTAATCGAATCTACAGTTATCGATTACCACTAGTGATAACGGCCTCCACTAAACTAAAATTTAAAACAACCGTCTTATTTAACCACTTTATTGAAGAGAAATTTCTGTCATAAACATGGTTATATTTTTCTTTTTCTTTTTATTGGTGTAAGTTTGCCCGGGTATTATAATCATTTCACTCATGCTTACAAGAAGTTGTTATAGTTGTCAATACACGGAAGAGCTACTGCCGCCGAAGTAAACTTCCACCAGTAATAATAAACGGTAGTTTTTGCCATTATTTTTTATTGAAATTTTCTATTAACGAGGCGTTAAATTAAGGAGAAATTTTCTACATAAATTTATTGGTAGCAGTTTGCCGCGGTGGTAATGAACACCTGCAAAAGCGGTTACAGCTGAAGCTTTATCATTTCAAGAATTGTCAGTTCCTCATTCTTAACCCTTTGAGCTCTGATGGGTGAATTTTATAACCTTTAATTTTAATCTCCAAACGTCATTTTGACGCCTGTATATTCAACGAATTGCATCCGAAAATAGAGTAGTGAATTTTCTCGTATATATTTTAAGACGTGTATTTTGCTTAGAAAATACTGGTGCCAATGTGACATTTGGGAATTTTGAAGAAACTCGCTCCCAGAGCTGAAAGAGTTAATGTTCCATGGACAAACCTCGCCAGACGGCCAGGCAAACCGAAATTTTGATCACTTTTCAACTATGTTAGTAAGTGCTAAAAATGGAATTGTTTTTACCGATTGCGTACCATTTATTTTCATTCATATTTTTTTCTTCATGTATTGCTTGAATTGAAATATATAACACCAGAGATAAAGTTTATCTAATAGCAATCTTTATTATATCAGTATCAAGCTGAACCAAATATACACTGTAATCGATTGTCCAAACTAAAAATGCTCGCGTAAGTAAGTGGTGTATGTTTACAAAATTTTAGTTTTAAATTTTTTGAGCAGTATGACGTTATTAAACATTCAATCTTCTTGCAGGGCTCGTACGGGTTTTGGAATTTCCAGATCAAGAAAATCTTCAAAACCAGTATTTTCTTATACTAATACTTTTCTTATACAAATGTACTTTAATAAGGTGAAATTTCTCACGTTAGACGCTGCCGTCGATAAATTCAAGACCAAAGGACCGGAAGTATGACGTCATCACTAATGAACCGACTTCTCAGTAGTTTTGAATTCACACCGGAAAATTTTTAATAGCATTTTTAAAATTTTATTAGTGGAATAAAACAGTACTAATTATTTAAACTTACTGGTGAAAGTTCGGAATTCCTAAATAAAAATTCTGCCAGATGCGACATCATTGTATTCCGCATCTCGCAGAATTTTTATTTAGGGATTCCGAATTTTCACAAGTAATAATAAATAATTAGTATTGTTTTATAAGATGATAGATATATAGCAAAATGCTATTTAGAATTTTCTAATGTGAATTCCTAAGAAAATAGCGTAAAAGTTGGCAGCTATGGTTTAGTACTTCTACGCATCTGATGCAGAACCTGCTCTGATTAGTACACAAGACTCTACATCAGCCATACCTCTGCCATCGAAATACAAAAGGCCAGAAGACACGAATTGTGACGTCATCACTAATCCTCGACCTAATAAAAATGTAGCAAGAAACAGCAATACTGTGGCATTCCGCATCTGGTTGATTTTTTTATTAGATTTTAAATTATCACCAGTAAGTTTAAATAGTTATCACTGTTTTATAAGATGATAGATATTCCACAAAATAAAATAAAAGAAAACTGCCATTCAAAACTCTCCTGTGTGAATTCCAACACTATTGAGAGGTCGGTCCATTAATGATGACGTCTTGAGCTTTTTTATGGTGGCGGTTTAGAGCTAGATTTATTATATACTAGCTGACCCGCCCGGCGTTGCCCGGGTGCGTGATAATAATATCAGACGAACCTGAAATTTGTGATTTTATCTCTAATTCGAAATACGTGGCCACTGACTGTGAGAAAAATTGGTTTAAAAAAATAAACAACTGAATTTAGAGTAACAAATATTTAAAACGACTTCAATGGGAAACGGAGGAGGAAATATGTGTTCAACAATTGCGCAATTTTCGCGTTAAAATGCTGATTTTATCCGTAAATATCATTGTTCAGTCACATAACTTTTTTTTTCACCTCGAAATCCTAAGTGTAACATTTTGATTTTCAAACAAATTATATCTCTCCTAGATCAGACTATACCTTAATTAAAATCGATAATCAATGATTAGGTAAAAGGTTAATATATAGTAATGTAGTTTCAGAACCATAGAACAAAATTAAGTATATTTCAATTAAAACGTGTGTAATATTCAACCTGTGGATAAAATCCTAACCCTAACCTAATTGTAATGTAATCGCAACCTATCTGTAACCTAACTGCAACTTAACCTGAGCCAAACTTAAATATATCATAAATGTAACCTAGTCGTCACCTTATCATAACTTATCAATTTCCTGACCGTAACCTAACTACAGTTTACCTTAAACTAACTGTAACTTAATCATAACCTAACTATAACGTAACCGGAATTTAAATATAACGTAAGACTAACCGAAATATAATTGCAACCGATCTATAACCCAAATGTAACCTAACTGTTACCTAACCGTAGCCAAATTCTAAATTAATTAAAATTAACACTAACTATTAACTAACAATTCTAACCGCGTACGTGTTACAAAGTACTTTAGTTCCACTTTTCACCACTACGGGGCGCAGTATATTTTGTACGAAAATCTGATATGGATCACCGCCACCTGCGGTCAGATATAATAAGCTTGCAATGCACGATTTGCAGAGTGCTTTAGTTTCACTTGCCATCACAGGAATAGGCATTTTTTCGTAAACAAACCTAAATTCAATCGATAATCCGATTTTCATTCTTTCCGTAGATATATTACCCAACGGGATGGAGATACAAATAGCAATTTATGAAATTTGTTGAAATTTCTATTCAGAAATAATGATAACCACCACACAATTAAGAGTCCAATATTAAAAATTAAAATCTCCTACACTGCTGCTGCATGCTCTGTAAAATATGTTAGTTCTACTTTTCACCTCCAGGAGCTCACTAATTCCTTCATAAACCTATATCCGAAGGACAATCCAGTATTAAGCGAATTCGTACATATATTAGTCGAGAGGGCGGTAAAATCTAATAAGAATTTAAGAAATTTAATGAAATTATTGTTCGGAAATAACCACTACTTATAAATTAAGGATGAAATATGGTCTGTGCAAATATCCTACACAGATTCCCACTACCTGCAGCACTGTATGGCAGGTGTGCGTTAAACTCGGAACAGTTTTTAGTATTTAAAAGCGAAAAAAAAAGAACAATGAAAAAATGTGTTTAAAAATAAAAAGTCATGCATCAAGTACAGATTATGAAACACTATCCAACACATTCAGAATAATGTAAAAAACTGCACCGTTTAAAAATTTAAGATATTGCGTCTCATTTTATCATGTGAAAATATATTAAGCATTTCAAAACCAAATTTCAGCTGTTTTCATCTGCATTCGGAAAATGATCCGAAAATTTTAGAAGCCCGGTATATGATACATCGATAGGTACATATTAACAACATGCATTCCAAAATTTAATTCATTTAAGAGATACACATATTTCAATTGAAAATTCCCCGTCAGCAATATCCTCTAATGAGGAGAATGGTAGGCAAATACTTTTGTGCTGCCCTGTATATGATGTATAGAATTTATATGTAAAGTGTAATGTGGAAAAAAAGTATTTACATTTAAAAGCGTATACCGAATTTTAAAACGTACTCTCCAGCAATTATTAAGCAAAGACAGTATTGTAACCATTTCTTTTGCGTGTCCCTGTAAATTTATTTTAAAATGCTGTAAATGCTCTGTTTTAACGTAACCGTAGTTAAATTAATTGATTTATATTAGTTTGAATACATTAGAAATAGCGGAATGTCATTAAAGTACGCTCCAAACGATTTTTACCCATATATCATAATGTAATCGAACTCTTTTGAATGTCCCTGTAAATGAATCATTAGTCATACATACTTTATAAGCAATACCAAACACGCTTTGGTGACCCTAAATAATCCTTATCAATTGCATGAAAATCCGACTATAAATATAGTAGGATTTTCATGCAATTGATATAAATCTTATTTAGGGTCACCAAACGCGAGAGTTAGAGCGTGGACAGACGGACCGACAAACCAAATGCATAAGCACTTTTCAATTTTCTTGGAAAGTGCTAAAAAGACAGATGTTTCTTAAACTACGATAGTTTACTATAATCACTATGTAAAAATACTCGATAACCGCTTCCAAGTCGCCAATGCTCCTTTATCTTTAGAAACATCCGAAAACAATTTATTTTCCATTTACAGTTTATTTAATATATAAAGCATTTCAAAACCGAATTTCAGCTGTTCCCATTTACATTCGGAAAATTATCCGATTTTTTTAGGAACCTTGTATATGATATAGAGATTTGTAATGCAATATGCATTTCAAAATTTAATTCATTTAAGTGGTACATATATTTCTGAAAATTAGCCTTCAGCAATTTCCTCTAATAAAGAAAATGGTATGCGACTATTTTTGTGCAGCCCTGTATATCAAATATAGATTTTATATACAAAGAGTATTATGCAAAAAACTAATTAAATTTAAAAGTACATACCAAATTTTTAAACGTACTCTCCAGCAATTATTACGCAAATACAGTACTGTAGCTGATTTCTTTTGTGTGTCCCTGTAACTCAATAAAAATAGCTATTATTTGTGTGTTTAATTTAATCGTAGTGAAAGCAGGTGATTTATAGCCGTTTCAATACATTTGAAATAGCGAGATCTTCTTAAAATACTCGTCAAACAATTTTTCCGTATATACGGTAATGCAATCGATTTCTTTTGGTGTCTCTGTAAATGAACCAATATTCATACATATTTCATATGCAATACCAAACATGCTTTAGTGATCCTAAATAAGCTTTATCAATTGAGTATATTTACGGGATTTACAGTATGGACAGACGGACAGACGGACAGACAAACCGAATGCATAAGTACTTTTCAACTTTGTGATAAAAAATACTTCTGAGATTAAAAAAAATATATATATATCATTAATATTATCGAAAATGAGAATTTAAATTATATTTAAAATGTTTTCAATATCTTATTTAATTTCAATATGAAATTTAATTATTTCTAATTTTCTAATTTCTTTATTTTAAAAGCGAACATTTATTTTAATAAATAATAATAGAACAAAGACAATTTTAAAAATTTGCCATTTCTTCTTAAAATATGCTTTAATTGTAAATCATTTCTCGTCGTCTTATAATTCAAAATCCCATGGAGGATTGAGATAGGTGGAGGTGAAGTAACGATCAAAAAAGGTTTGCAATATGAATCCATTTATCGCTCAAATTTTAATGTTCCAAACAAAAGGACGTGGGAAGAATTTTGTATTATAATACGGATTGAAAGAAATGAATTACAACTGAAGCATATTTTAAGAAGAAATAGCAAATTTTTTGAATGGTCTTTGCTCTATTATTATTTATTAAAATAAATGTTCGCTTTTAAAATAAAAGAAATTGGAAAATTAGCAATAATTAAATGTCAAATTGAAATTAAATAAGTATTGAAAATATTTGATGCGAACTAAAAACTGTATAACTAAAAGTTTCCTAATTTAATATAATTTTAAATACTTTATAACGTAGATGAAAAATGTTTATGACTTAATAATTGCATGTAAATGAATATTTAAAACATAATGATGAAAACATTCTTTTAAAATCATGTATGAAAACTTAAGTAATAAATATTAATCTAATGTATAGATTTCTGACTGCAGATGATTTTAAGATATTAACAGAAGAATGTTATATTTTCAAGCAAAACTTTAAAATAATATTCTATATTGATATTTAAAACACATATGATAAAATAATTAATAAATTCTTACCGGTGAAGCGATAGATTAGTTCTTTTTAAAAAATAATGGCAAAAATATACGGGTTTAACCTTCCGTCTACCAGACAAAACACCCATTTATCTACGGCAACGCCTAATTTTAATTCCAAACTTGCAAACGGTACCAGTAATATTTTAATATAATTTTGCTTTTACAATGAAAGCTTAAATTAAGGAATTAGTAATATCTAGACAAGTCCTTTATAAATTCCGGTGTCAATCGACAATTTCTCATTTTACCATTGACACCAGAAATATTGCTGTCGGGTCCAATGGACCCGTCTGGTAGACGGAAGGTTAAACCTGTTTCAATTGATAGGCGTGTCAAAGCACGTGGTTTTATTTGGACTTAATGTTACTTAATGTAGGGTTACATTTTTAGCATCACCCCAGAGATAATACTTTCCCTCCACCTATCTCATTCCTCCATGACAAAATCCCTTCCATGTCCTTTTGTTTGGAATATTAAAATTTGAGCAATAAATGATTTCACATTCAAACCTTTTTTCAGACTTACTTCACCTCCACCTACCTTATTTCTCTATGGTCATCGCCTTGAAACATCAAATACTCCAATGTCATTGTTACACCGGCTTATCTGATTACTTCTGCGAAAATTTTTACACAACCAACCAACCGTAAAAGAATGAAAGAGAAAAAAAATGGGAAAAAGATGATTTTTTATGAGAGTGACCTCTTGATTTTAATTAATTACTCAGTTAATAATTGGAATTTCGAAATTCTGAGCGTCAGGTGCATCAGGAGAAATATTGGGCTACTCTCAGAAAAATTTTGAGCTTCGTACGTACCGTAGTTTTCGCTAACTATCGCAGACACACACACACACACACAGACAGAGCGATTTGTTATTTTATTAATATAGATTTATATATATATATATATATACAAAAATAGTGATACATCACCTGAAAAATAACAGGACCTGTATAAACCTTGTTATTGTTTAGATAAACAAGTATTAGAAATATTAAATCATATAAATGTATCTCTTATATTGTTTAAATATATTAATATTAAAATAATATTCTTTTCTTTTGATTCAAGAAGTAATTCATAATTTATATGAAAGGCATGTTAGTAGTTATGTTTGCCTTTTCTTAGAATAAATGTTTGCATAAAAACAAATTGTTAGTTTTTTGTATTTGCAAATACTTTTTTAAAATAAGTAAAGACCTAGAATTGGTGATAGTTAATCATGTTTTAGAATTTAAGTTGTATGAAGCTGAATATATTCTGATTTCTTCTGGTATATTTTGTAAATTTCATTTTCTATAGTATTTATATAAATGAAAAGAAATGTATATTCGTTTAATTAGTCACAGATTATCTATTGAAACCATGAACAAGGCTAGGTGGTGTCACCTTTTCGAATTCTCACGATTTTCAAACAATAACCTTTATGGGAGAAAAAAATGTAGAAATCTGTCACGAAGATTATTTTTTAGAAATAATGGTCGACAAAAGGGAGTTCGCGTCGAAATATGCAATTAAAATTATTCTAAGTATTAAATTTCATATGCTTAAAATACTAATACATAAGTTTTGAAGTCGCTAGTAAATATTTAAAAAGAGATAACTTAAATTTACCCTTTAACATAGCTGCGAACTTTCACGCATTTTTCCTACCACAAAAAAATTATAATAAATATTGTCTTATTTAATTGCCCAAATCTTATGATTAAAGAAATGGAAAATCTCTGTACAATTTTAGTGGGAGCAAAAATGCGTAAAAGTTGGCAGCTATGCCTTTAAGTGTCACAGGTGAAATAGTTCATTTTCAAGATGAAGACTTATTTTTATACAGAAAACAGCATACCCTTTTTTGGCAATTCTGGTACAGCTGAAATCAAATAATATATTAATTTAATGACATTTAAGTTGTCCTGTTTTTGACGGTTTTGGTACAGCTAAAATCAAACAATTTATCTCTTTTATGATATACATAGCTGCCAATTTTTATGCATTTTTGCTACCACTAAAATTGTACAAAGATTTTCCATTTGTTTAATCATAAGATTTTGATGATTAAATAAGGTAATATTTACTATAAAATTCTTGTGGTAAGAAAAATGCGTAAAAGTTGGCAGCCATGGATATATCAGATATCAAAGTAAGTCTAAGGACATATTTTACTTTTCATAGCCACTCACACTGGAAATTATGAATGATTTCACTAACTCAAATAAATATTGGTTTTAGTTATTACATAGATATTTGTATGCATTTTACGAGCGAAAATAGTAATCGAGTGTAACTACTATAATGAGCAGGATATACACACTATAAGTTATGTAAATTTTACTGAACAACTTTTTAATTCAGTAAACAATCATTAACTTAACAGCAACTAAATTCACCTGCAGTTTTCGGTAAGCCAATAAATAAATAAATAAATAAATAAATAATAAAGAGATCGAAATCAGCTACACAACTTGTCGTAATACGTGACTTGTTGAAATTTCTATTATCACCGAGAATTTTTTCGTTTTATACGTGTTCAGTGGTGCAACCAGAGTCTGTATCCAAGCGTTTTGAACGCCGGTATGTTTTTAATGTTCTGTTCGTCTTATCTAAGCAGAAAATTTTCTGATGTGAATCAAGGAGAAAACTTTTCAATGTTACTGATTTTGGGCATCCACACTGGTTACGCCACTGGTATTCATAATTATGTGCAGCTCAAATACATACCGAATTCACACATAAAAAGTAGTGGTGAAAAATTAGCATAGAGATTAAATCTATCGACACAACTGAATTTTAGTAATATTTTTTGGCTTATCTAATGACAGAATTTCTGAGTTTTAATTAAGATAAAGAATATTATAAAATAAGTATCTATAGGTTCCACCTCTGCACCAATTTTTCACCCTTGTAAAAAATAGTCTTTCCCTATCCTTCATTCATAAATAAAAATAAATATATAAACGTCAAAACTACAATGACGAAGGCTGTAATCATCAAATATCAGTAAGCAATTAGTAGAACATTCCCTGAATACTTTTTTATTAGCATCGAGCAATCATATCGTAATAGAGACCATTCTGGTTTCTAAGCTTTCAGTAGGATAAAGAGACAATGCGAATCATTGTCACAAAGCACAAAGTAACCCTTTGAGATCCCTTGTTGAGCCTTGGTGACTGTCTTTACTCATTAGTCAAACCCCGCTGGATCCTACGCCTTTTAAAGATCAAAAGAGCAAAGACCCAGCCAAAATCTAATCGCAATAAGACAAGCTCAATTATTTAGCACTTCTCGTTCGAGAGAAACTTCGAAGAACTTAATGTCGATTATCTAAGTTGTGAAGAAAAAGAAATCTGTTGTTTTTGCCAGATCTGTACAATTTATCTTAGGAATTGGTAAGATAGTGAATAGGCATTTTTAAATTGAACTATGTAAGATATAGAATAATCATTTAAAAAGCAAACCTAAGCTTTCGAAAACTGTAAGACAAAAGAAATAATATTTGCAATCTATCTTTTATGTTTATGTGAGTTTATTTATAATTAGTCTGTCTTGTATGACTTAAGGCTATTCTCAAATCCAAAAATGCATCTTTATGAGATAAGTTTTAATTTATTTTTTTCAGAAATGCATGAAACTAACAGGTGTTGTTGTTCAGAAACTACGTAATCAAACTGTGTTTTCCTTTTTCTTTCTTTCTTTCTTTCTTTTTTTTTCTTTTCAAAACGCAATAGATTTTTCAGAAAATATTTTCAAAGTGAGCGTTTTGAACATAATTTCCGTGCAAAAGAAGAATAACCACTCAAGGAAGGGTTAAAAACGTCTTTTTCACATGATCAAAACAGCTTATAGCTCAATACTTAATTTATTTATTAAAAAATTGAGAACACAGTTCGATTCCAAATCACTTTTATAGTCAGGCCTTCTATTATTATATCTTTCCGTTAAAAAATTAATTTGTAAAGGTGTCAACATTTTGCGGTTGCTGAGCAGAGTAGCTGAGAACAGCATTAATATCGATTATCAAAATTATGAAGAAAAGGGAATGTGCTATTTTTCCAGATCTGTAGAATTTATCTTAGGAATTAGTAAGATTAGTAAACAAGCATTTTAAAATTGAACTATGTAAGATGAATAACCGTTTAAATAACAAATCCTAGCTTTCCAAAACTATTAGACAAAAAAAGTAAGATTTGCAATCTGTCTTTGTCTATTTAAATGAGTTTATGTAAAATTATTTATGTGTTAAGTGAGTTTAGAAATTTCTTTTTATTTTCCATACAAGGAAATTTTGCCTTTGGAACTGCGAAATTAATAAATAGAAAGTTTCAAACTGTACCGTAAGAGTTATAAAAATCATTTAAATAACAAATCCAAGATTCTGAAAATTATAAAATTAAAAGAAATCTTTTTAAATTGTATTTTTATCACAATCAAACTGATTGGTAAAGTTATCATACGAATTAAATATTTCCTACTGAGCGAAAAATTGCCCAGGCCGGGAATCGAACCCAGAAATAATAAATTTACCAATCAGTTTGATTGTGTTAAAAATGCAATTTCTCTACGTACCCACCGTTCTATGGAGTCATTTTACCTGCGGTCTATTCTGTTGAGCTGTCTAAATAACAGACCAGATGTTATGACCTACAAGATTATCTGAGCGAAAAATGCTCACCGGTTGTCGTGCCCAGTTAGTTAGCTTAAACGGTAAAGCTTTGGCCTTGTGAGCCAAGTATCCGGGTTCGATTCCCGGCCTGGGCAATTTTTCGCTCAGTAGGAAATATTTATTTCGTATGAAATATTTTTAGTTTTTTTTTTTTTTAACGTTAGTGAGTTAATAAAACGGCTATAAAATGATGAAAAAGAAATCTGCAGTTATTTTCCACGTCTATAAAATTTATCTTTGGAACTGGTAAAATAATAAATAAGCAGTTTGAAATTATATTGTAACATTTATGAAAATCATTCAAGTAATAAATCCAAGACTGAAATTTATGAAAAAAAATTTCAGTCAAAGTAGCTGCATATTTATATATGAGTTATGATTTTATGATATGAGTTATTTTTATGATATATGAGTTATGATTTAATATGCAATTATAATAAGACATTTATTTGTGAATCTGAATTCATAAAAAGTCTTTTCTAGAAAGTAGTATTGCAGAACATAATATCATGACAAATGGTTGCAATAAATTCATTAAAAAAAATAAATTATACTTTGCCAACTTATTGCAGGGCTTCCAAATGGTCCGCGAACTGAATACCAGTAGCGGCTCGTCAGAGAGTGCTGCATCCGATTTTTCACCCCACTAAAATTTAACAGAATCTTTCATATTATTTATTCGACAAATTTTATTGATTAAATAAAACAGAAATAACCATACAATTTTAGTGGTGTGAATAAATTGATGCAGCACCCCCCTGACCAGCCGCTACTGCTGAATACCAATATTGTTTATCAGAAAATTTCATGGTAGGTCCTACAATATTCGCGCTAGAATAAAACTCTAAAGGACAATTTTGCACAATTTGAAAAAAAAAAAAAAAAAAAAAAAAAAAAAAAAATAAATAAATAAATAAATAAAGAAAATAAAATAAAGAAAAATTTTTTCTAAGAAAATATTGGTGCACAGTTGACAAACCATTTGGGAGTCTTGTTATTGCTGAATTCTCTTTATGTTGTCTCACTTGGATATCTTATTCTTTCAAACAGCTAACAGTTTTAATGCAAGTTTATTTTATTCCCCCCCCCCCCCCAACACAATGAAAAATAATAAAGAACCGAAAACAAAGTTCACAGATTACTATTTAGCATTTTACGCAAAATTTAAAATGTATATGAAATAATCTAGGTCTGGAAATCGTGAAATCAGAGTAACAAAAGTAACTGGAGTATAATAATAATTATCTTTTGTGAAAAGTACGTTAGAGTCATTTAAAATTGTTATATATATTTTGTTTAGTTTCATTAATTATGTGAATCCTATTTGACTTGCTTTTTCAGTTCATGGATATTCTATTTAAATTTTAATTGCAATAAATATCAAGGTTCGCACTCTCCTTATATTTTTAAGGACTCTAGCACCACTATTAATAATAAGAAAATTTATATTTAATTTTTAAGAAATTTTATCGCCAACCACCACTTTTTCCTCGAATTTCACGATATTTTTCTGCGATGAAATACTTTGAAAATACTGTTAAAATTTAGTGATACAAGGGTGCGAACCCTGAATATAAATTTTTATGTTTGTTTTCCTTGTAACAACTCAACTTCGTAGTTAGCCAGTTCACTGTCTCCAAAGACGCCCAGTTTAGAGTGGAAGTTTCTTGTATCTCTCGTGCGTTGTTCCATCAAAATCGTTATGACAGTTTTTTTTTTCAAGTTTTATTCACAGAAAAACTAAAGTTTTGGGCTCTTCCTTAGTGAAAGACACGTCTAATTGCATTATTATTATTATCCCCTTGAAAGACGTCGGCATATTATATATATCACTTAATCCCAAAATGCCACATTGACATCAGAATTTTGTAATTAGATTTTTTGCATTAATAATGTACATGAATAAAAGTTTTTACGTTTTTATCAAATAAATGTCTGTAATTTCTGGTATCAGTCAATCATTTCAGTATATTAACAAAAGAAGTGCTTTACCTCTGAAAGGGTTAAATGATCAATAATATTGCTTGACCGCTTCCCATATTTGTCCGTACGTCATAAGGGCAACCTATTTTTGTCAATCATAATTTATTATTTTCAACAGTAAATTTTTATTGTAAATATTGCATTAGTCAACCCGAAAAAAAAATTAAAAAAAAAAAAAAAAATACCGTAATTTCGGGTGTATAAGCCGCAGCTCAAACAATTCTTTTTCGACCCAGAATTTTTTAAGATACAAATATAACTAGTTAGATCGCCGTAAATACTTGTTTTCAATCACTAAATAAGATTTCTGGGTCCAAAAAGAATTGTTTGATCCGCGGCTTATACACCCGAAATTACGGTATCTGATTCAATTTGGCGAAAATTTCTGTTTTGAAAAACCGGGGATAAAAGACTAAAAATTTGTAAAAGACATGAAAAAATGGACATTATTTGAAAGTTTTTTCAAAATTATTGATCAGTTAAGGTTTTTGTCTTTGCCAGAGAAGACACTCGCAAGCTATTGCTAATCTTGTGAGGAAGAATTTTTCTAAGATTCCGTTTGCATTTCGACATTTTACTTATTTATTTATTTATTGGCAATGGATAGCTGAGGTCCGTCTCTACATTGCACCTTTTTACTGTTTCGATTTTGGTCGCAGGTATTTTTTATAAAGTTATTTTCACTTTCAAAACCGGTTCCAAAAATGAAAGTGTTCTTCTAAAAAATATCTGTATACAAAATCAAAAAAATATCTGTAACCAAGATTATTTAAAAATGTCGAAATGGAAATGAGATATTAGAAGATTCTCTCTCCATAGGATTACCATTAGCTCGCGAGTGTCTTCGTCGGCAGGCGTTACCAACTAACATCCCTTGCCCTTTATCAATAGGTTTGCTGAATTACATTAAATTTTTAATACGATAAATCATCTTATTCATCTTATCATCATAGGGTTATACAATATTGATTTAAAAGTAGTAAAAGGCAACTACTTTGAAAACACATTTATATCTAGCTTTTGATCAGAAATTCTTCCACGTAATAGAAGCAGGGCCTGATTATCAATGAGGCACATTAAGTTATATCCAAAAGTTTTTAGTATCAAAGATAACAAAACTTTTTTTAACCGAGCGGCAATCGGGCAAAAAAAAAAAAAAAAAAAAAAAAAAAAAAAAATATATATATATATATATATATATATATATATATATATAATTAAATAAAAAGTTACTACGTTTTCAGACAGAATTTTTTCTAGTGAAACAAAATAAATTCCACTTATAACCATGCAATTGAATAAATAAGGATTCGTAAAATAAATTTTCTGGTTCGAAACATAGTTAACCAGGGTCAAATTAATCCATATATTACGGAGGAATACTGAGAGGATGACAGCTATGATTATTAACCCTCTATTGACCATGGTAGCATGTTTGCAACCAGGGCCTGATTATTAACCCTTTACGGCGCAGGACAAATTGATTGCTTAAATGTTGAAATTAATGACTGACACCGGAATATGAAAACAACTTTATTTGTAAATAAGAAAACGCTATATTTCACGCATTCAATAAACCGTAATTTTTTAAAACCAAATTCCGGTGCCAATGTGGCGTTTGGGAATTAAAATTAAGTGGTATATCTATGAAACCACCGCGCCGCAAAGGGTTAACGGGGCACACTCATACCAAGAAAAAGAAATTAAAAAAATATATCCTTATTCATATCAGTAATTTCGAATGGAAAGTGCGTTTAAGCAAGGCTAAAATTTCTATAACATTTTACTGGTGAGAGAGTGCGCCTCGTCAGTAATCAGGCCCTGAATGGAAGATATTGCTTTACAAAGCAGTGTTCTCAGTAGACTATTTTATTTATTTATTTATTTATTATAAAAAGTTCAGATTTCTTAGTTGGCATCACTTTTTTCAAATGGTAAAATTTCTCTTTTTCACGTTAATTAATACAGGGTTTCTTCAAGGACTTTCAAGTACAAGATTTGCGCACTTCTTATATTTTTTAAGGACTCTGGCACCACTATTAATGATAAGAAAATTTATATTTATTTTTTAAGAAACAGAATTCTTAACCAGCACCTTTATACCCAAATTTCGCAATGTTTTTGTGCAGTGAAATACTTTGAAAATACTGTTAAAATTTACTGGTAAAAATGTGCTTAGTTAAAGTGAATAAAAACGAAATTCGATCACCAGATATTGCGACCAGTACTTTATAAAATTTCTGGTGCGAAAAGCCCTAAAATTTTCTGAATCCTTTGAAGCTTACAAAACTGTAATCTGTCATAAAAATAGACGAATTTTAACATTTCAAAAGATTAGTGTCGATCAAGAAATCTGAATAAAAAAAAAAAAAATAGTCCTTTGGCAATACTGTTACAAAGAAAATACACTAAAATTGCAATTTATTTAATAAATGTTTCATTAATAAGTGTAAAACACAGTATTTTAACCTCGAAATAATAATTTAAAAGATAAGGCAAAGAAACATAGTGAAATAAGATCGACACAAACAGCTCATTTAATAATAACGAGAATTTTAATTACACCTTTCTGTATTTTTTGAAGATTTCTTTTTTACATCTTCAACATGTGAAACACATAAGAAAAATTTGCAGTGATATGAAGTTCTGCTTGTTTGTGTGGGCGTGTTTAAATGCAAGCACTAGTCAGTTTCTGAAACTCCTTGTTGACACAAGAAAGCAATATAGATGTGACTTAATAACAGAACGTCTTCATTATGCAATACAATTTCAAAATGCAAGCTACTAAGAAAATCTACTATCATCATGAATATTATTACCATTATTATAACCATTGTTATTATTATACAATGGTTATTATTAATTTCGACGCTAATTACAATAACAAAAAACTTAATAAACAACATGGCATTCAAAAGTTTATGCAATATTTTTCTTTGTTTTTTTCTTTTAAGACCGGAGGTACTATTATTACTATTATTTATAACCATTTCTATTATCATGCAATTATTGTTATTAAATTCTACACTAATTACAATAATGCAAAACTTAAATAAAATCATGGTATTCAAAAGTTTATCTGAAGAATTTTCTTTGTTTTAAGGACTGAGTCAATTTATAGCCTATTAAAAAATACAGAATGATAATAGAAAAAATCAAGTAATAATTCACAATGGTTCTTAAAATCTTTTTATCTAAAATAGTAGTTGTGTTTAAAGTAAAAATGAAATGTCTTGAGAGATAATAAAATATCTAAACTTAGATTTGTCTTTAATTTTTTAACAGTTTTTTAAATTTTGTAATTGACACAATAATGTGAAGATATGGGCAAAACCCTGTTTTTTTTTTCGAATGAAAATATTCGTGTTGCTTAATCGAAAATTTTATGTCAGCAAATCTTCGAAGATTACAACTAAAAATTAGTGGAATCCAAAAGCTCTGAGTAACACAGCAATCAAACGCTTCTTAATCGCACGGTGTACTGGAAAAGCTGTTAATTATGGAATAATTGCGTTCAAAGTAGAATTGCAACTGTAATAGTAATGGTAATAATGATGATAATAATAACAACGATCGGTGGCAATATAAAAAATATCAATAAACTAGGCAGTCACGTGCTGATATAACACTGATTTTGAATTATTATTATTATTTATAAAAGCTTGCGGAAATAAAGTTATAATTGTTGTTTTATTATATTTTTAAATGATAAAAGGACCTACGATAGTTTTGTTTATCTATTTATCTATCTATGAAGATATACATGTCTATCTAATACTATCATAAATTTTTACATAATTTTTTTTAAAATAAGAAACATATAAATTGGTTTTCCTATTTAATAAAATGACGTAAGAAGTATTAAGGAAAAATGTATCATTTTGAAATTGTACATGAAATCGAAACTTTACTTGCGACACTGAGATTTTAAACTTCTATCACTGTCAATTGAGCATAGTTCAATGAAACCAATTCTGTCAGTTGCTTCGAAAGTCAACACTTCACTGTCAAGATGCAGTAAATAGTGTCAAATATTCACTCCTCGAGCAAATAAAAAAGGCAAAGGAACTATATCTGTTATTGATATTGACTAAAACAGACCAAAATTTTAAACATGTTATCAGTAAGTTACTCTTACTTCTGGAAAAATAATTTCTGAAACTTTACATTTTTCCATAAATTTATTTAACGATCTTTCAGCTTTTACCCGCTAACTCCTTAACATCTTGAGGGGCGGTGGTATATATTATATACCACCTACGATTGATGAAGATTCACACCAGAAATATGTTATTAAATTTCACTTTTCTAACTTTGGTGGAAAACAGGCGTGAAATCGCTTTTTCTCTTTTTGATATAACTTTTTTACAAATTTCCGATGGGAGTTCAGAATTACTCGAACGCAATTGCTTGCCCGTTAAAGGGTGTTGGTTTTGGACCACCTAATTTTATTCCTAAATGCCACATTCGCACCAGAATATTGTAATGAAAATTTACCTTTTATTAGATATGTGAACAAAAGCTTTTGCTAATTTTGAAGTAAATTTGTCTTAAAATTCTGGTGTTTTTCACTCATTTCTGTGTATTTTACGTATCAAAGTACCTTGCAACTGAAAGGATTAAGTGTACTATTTTTGAATATATGAAAAGCGATAAATTCAAAACCAGAGCTGAAAATGGATGTTCTGAGTCATCATAGGACCTTATATTAACCCTTTATTTACCGACGGTGCTTATAAGTACCATTAAAACAACTTATTATAAAATTCTTTTAATACGTCATTTAGTTGTAATACTGTTTAGAATGGGCTACAGATACATTACTTTATCTTGTTCCAAAAACGTTATTGGTTACACAAAGCAAAAATATTTTTAAAAGGATGATTTTTTATTTTTTATTTATCTATTTATTTTGGTTTTGCATCTTTTCAGCTTTTTTGGCGCCGAGGGAGGGAGATTTTTCAAGGCAGAAATATGTCTATATTTATATAGTAAGAACATCATATTTGTACATTTTATAATTCTACAAAATTCTAAGAAAATAATTAAAAGTAAAAGATTTGAGTGGGGTTATAAAAATTGCACAACATCCCTGTAAATTCAGATTTAAATAATCCTTCTAAATCCTTCAATCCTAAAAAATTTCAAATATTTATTAAATGATTATGTAAATCTTTTAATTTAATTTAATCAATTTGCGTAAAATGCTTTAGAATGTGAAATTTTCATGAATTCATAATGCGGTAGATAAAGGGTTAACCCTTTGAGCTCTGATGGTAGAATTTTCTACCACATAATTTTAATTCCGAAATGTAAGAACGACACCAGAAAACTCTACCAAATTTATTTGAAATAGGTTTAATTCATATTTTCGTGCAAATCGTTAACTGTTTTTTTTTTCTTTGCAAAATACTGGTGCCAGTGTGAGATTTCGAATTTTGAAGAAATTTACCCACCAGAGCTCAAAGGGCCCTTTGCGGCGAGGTGGTTTCATAGCTATACAACTTAATTTTAAATCCCAAACGCCACATTTACACCGGAATTTCGTTTAAAAAAATTACGGTTTATTGAATGCGTGAAATATAGCTTTTTCTTATTTAAAAATAAAGTTGTTTTCAAATTCCGGTGCCAGTCATTAATTTCAACACTTAAGCAATGAATTTGTCCTGCGCCGCAAAGGGTTAAAATGACTGTGCCGGGTTTGTACGCTTCAAGGACTTTAAAGCACTTTTTATCAGAATTTTTACAAAGTAATATTTGCCTTATTTGATGAAAAAAGTTATTTTCACATTTAGCGTCCAGTACTTTACGAAATTTCTGGTACCAAAACACCTTTTTTACAGATATTTTTACTGAGGACACTTTGATTTTGGGAACCGGTTTCAAAAGTGAAAACACCATCATACAAAAAATTTTGCAATCAAAGTGAAAAAAAAAGTAAAAAAAAAGCCGTTGTACAAATACAAAGTAATATTTGCCTTATTTGATGAAAAAAGTTATTTTCACATTTAGCGTCCAGTACTTTACGAAATTTCTGGTACCAAAACACCTTTTTTACAGATATTTTTACTGAGGACACTTTGATTTTGGGAGCCGGTTTCAAAAGTGGAAACACCATCATACAAAAAATTTTGCAATCAAAGTGAAAAAAAAAAGTAAAAAAAAAAAGCCGTTGTACAAATCGATCTCAGCCATTCAATGCGAAAAAAAAATATATTAAAAGGCAACCGAGATATCATATAAATTTCCTCCATAGGCAGGGGTGCAAAAATCTAGGCGCCAGCAGGCAGACTCCCACCACTAAAACTATATCGTTAATTTTCGTATTATATTTCGTATAAAACTCTTGTAAGAATGCTATTAAATTTTAAGCGAAGAAAACTTTTAAATTTTAGTGGTGAGAGACTGCTAGCTGGCGCCTAGATTTTTGCACCCCTGTCCATAGGATTAGCATTAGCGAGCGGGTCTTTTCGCGTGACCAAAGTAGCCTCAGTGGGCTACTTTTTTGAAATGCAGATTTTGTGAGTGAACCACTTTTCTGAAATTGTAAAGTTCGCTTTATCTAACCTTATTTAATGCCATATTAATTAAGACGAAAGCAAGGGCCATTTTTCCATTTCAGAAAAGTGGTGCCAATCAAGATATCTAAAACTAAGAAAAGTAGCCCATTGGAAACACCGAATTCGTATGCCCTTGCAACATTGAATTTCTAATAATGAATCAAATTCCCTTACAAAATTTTTTATTGTGGAAAACAGATTTTTTAAAAAATTAAACAAGTATTTCAAGTGTTGTTTAACACTAGAACCGCGGAAATTTTTACTCAGTTTCTATAAAAATATTTCACATCAGAAATTTCATTCAGAACATTTTAACTTATTTATTTAAATTATTTTTGCGTAACCTATATTTACCATATTTCATAAAGAATTTTCTGGTTTCAATTGATGTCTACTCATTGGGTACGGGTCAAAATGACCCGTCACCGCGGTTCTAGTGTTAATTACTACCCGAGAACATTCATTTATTTAGTAGTCACTGCTTTCCACAATACGCATTCCAAAAAGAGAAAAAAAATAGATAGACATTAGATATAGAAGAAAATCCGTATCATCTGTTTTTGAAAGAATCAAGCATTCTACAAGAACAACTGAATTAAGCTATTGAACGCATACAAAAAGGGAAATAAGGTATGGATACAATTCTTGAGATAACCATAGAATCGTTAGAGCACATTACACAAAAATATTGCTTGCACTGTAAAATATAGTTGTTGATTTAACAGTAATAAACCGTAAATAAACAGTAGTATACTGTTTTATAAATGCAGATACAGAACTATATCATATATTAATACTCACCAGTATATTGGCTGTTATTTTATGGTTTATTATACTTATTTATCAGTATAATTGCTGATTTTAATGTATTACACTAGCACCCCAGCTGCCGGCACAGTACTTAAAAATCTACAATTTATGATTTTACAGCGTGGGGCGTGAGCGCATGCATATGCATACAGTCAAGAAAATAATTAGATTAATGTATCTAGCTATTGCGCTTTAAAGAATGTATAGTAAATTAAAGTGGCGAATAAATAGAAAATTTACGATATTATACAAATAATGCTGAAATTTGTAATTTTAAAATTCCTTTGAATCTAAATTTTGTTTTATATTTTGGTTAATAAATTCGTCTACAATGCTAGCACTTGTTTAAAAGAAAATCTAAGAATCATTTTCCTTTGTATTAAATTTTTAACATAATAAATTTTTAGAACTAAGTCATTAATGTAAAAGAATTTAGAAGAAGGGCTTAAAAAAATTAATGTTTATTGATGTTGTAGAAAAATTTTGATAGTAATAGTAATACATTCTAAACCTCGAATAATAATCCAAACGCGCGGTTGACAAATGCGTTACAGAAAATATTAAACTGACCCTACAAAACAAATGGCTTTTATTTGCCATCCTCTACATACAGCACAGAAAAGGAAACACATTTATATATAGAATAAAGAGACTTAAGTATGATGTTAAAAGAGAAAGCTTATTATATAATCAACTACTGAAAAAGATCAGGATATGTAACTCAATCCAAGTAGGAGCTTTAGAAGTTACTTCAATTCACAAACTCTATTTGCAGAGGCAAAAGAAATAGAATTCGAGCAGTTAAACGTATTATTTTAAACTATTATTAAAATCGTTTATCATTTATCTAATTATTTTTCTGCTATAAGTATCGATTCGAAATTCATCACTTCTCTCACAGACAAGACGAAAAACTGTTTTTTTTTTATACATAAGCAATTAAATCAAATTGTTTCAAGAATTTTAACACAAAGCTATCATTTAACAATACAACTACCGGAAATTTGAGTGAATTTAAACAACAAATATTTCACACCAGAATTTTAATTTAAAACAGTTTAACTTTATTATTTAAGGTTTTCTTCTTTGTCTCTTTTAAAATTATTTCTTAATCAAATTTCTTGTTTGAACCAAAACATATTCATATGGTAGCCATCAAAATGACGGCTCGAGGTAGTTCTAGTGTTAATTATAATAATAACAACAACAGTAATAATTATATTATTAAACTTACTTAAGAGTATCTCATGTCAAGTTTAATTATGTATTTATATGTTTTTGATAGGTTTTAAGAGTTATATAAACAAAAATCACTTAGTAGCATAAAAACTGTACTGTGATTACAGTAAACATAAAGGCTTAAAAGCCCTTTAATAAACAGACCTAATATTATCGTACACGCAAATGACGATATTCTCAAGATCAGTAATGATACCGTTTGAAGGTATGAAACTAGTCGGTCTCTTTATCAAAGTTATTTTAAAGCCTTTATATTCGCGTTGACCATTTTTAACGTATATACCGTACTTTCAGGCGTATACGCCGCGACTCAGATAAGTCACTTTCCTTCCAGAATTTATTTTAAGTGATAAATAATAAAATTCGCTGTCTAAGAAAAAGGAAAGTTTCGGGATATGAGAGTCAAAATCAGTGAGGGTTGAAATCATACTACAGTGCATCACAAAAATTTACAGACAACGATTTATATATATATATATATATATATATATATATATATATATATATAATTGAAAAACAGGAGTAAGTATTTCAAAACAATTCATAATTATAAATAATTTCTAGAAAATAATAACACTATACAGAAATATATTGCATAATAACATGCAAAAATGGGAATTATGTAACAAAAGAATTCCGGCTAATGTTATTCTCAATTCTAAACTGGCTACTTTATGAAACATTTTAAAATTCCTTTATTGTTCCCAAAAGTAGCAAATTGGCAGATGCTTTTGATAAAAAACTGTTTAATTGAACCACTTTTCCAGTTGTTCAAAATTTCCAAAACATTTTTCTGAAAATGCTATTTAGGTTGCCCTTTTGAACCAAATTTCTAGTCGCGTAAGGGGAAAAAAATTGCTGTCCCGAAATAACAGCTGCTTATAATTCAAGATGGAAACCATAGATGCAAAAATCTTCCGCTTTTTTGGCCCGGGGAAATTTAATTGAAATTTTTCCTTTATTTAATTGGCAAATTACGGCGATTTGAAATGATAAAATTTATTAAAAAAATTTTCCGATCCAAAAGTGGCATCTATGTGTAAACTAATTTATCGAAAAATGAAAATAAAGCTGTACGATTACAAATCACTTCTATAATACAGGCGGTAAGTATCATGATTTTAATATTTAAAAATCAGTCATAAAGTTTCATGTTATTAGACGGGGAAAAATATTTTTTTTTTGATAAAATCATCTTAAATGGGTATTCAAAAAAATATTTCCTTCCTTTCAACAAGTGCAAATTTTCTGACACATTTTCAAACTTACTTTTAAAACTAAGAACATAAAACTTACTGACGTGATTTTGAAGAAATGTGCAAGCGGCAGTACGTTTTTCATTTTTCGCTCAATTTATAAACAATTATTCTCTCAGTATGACCATTTTTTTTTCATTTCCATTTCTCATGCTTCGGGATCTTTGGTTCAAAGCGCCAAATTTGACAGAATCTTTTGAAACATATTCTGCTTTTATCAAAAGATTTATAAACACGGCACATTATATACCGTAATTTCGGGTGTATAAGTCGCGGATCAAACAATTCTTTTTCGACCCAGAATTTCTTAAGAAACAAATGTAACTACTTAGATTGACGTAAATATTTGTCTTCAATCACTAAATAAGATTTATGGGTCCAAAAAGAATTGTTTGATCCGCGTCTTATACACCCGAAATTACGGTACTTTCTGAATAAGAGAATCTGCCAAATTAATACGTTTCTGTACAAAAATTAATTTTAAAATGAGTCAGAAAATAAGCAATATGGATCGAGTAAACACTTAACCCCTTGGGGACGGCGACACGTATACGTGCCGTGAAGAGGCTTAAGAATCCTTATATGCCCCCACCAGTAAAATTTTAATGTGGAATTTGTCTTATATAATCGGAGCATTTTCTCGATTTAATAATACACAAATTTCTGTTTTTAAAAACCGGTGACAAATCATTAAAAATTACGTAAAAAGGCACCGTCGCGTCGCAAAGGGGCTAAAGCAGCAACTCTTATTAGGTGATACTATGCACTGTTAAAAATTTGCTGGTTTGAAGTAATTTTTGGTGCCACAGTAGCTGCAACTAATGGAGTTATGAATAAAGACTCAAAAAAATTTCCGTCTTTTCGCAGAAAATTTACTGGCAGCACTGCTGCCAACAATTTTCCGTAAATTGACGGATATCCGTTTATTTTTTTTCTCCGTTAAAAGAGGTAAAATATCTGTCAATTCAAAAAAGTTTGGAAACGATAAAAGCGGCGGACGCTTTGAAGTAAATGTGTTCATTTCATATGGGTGTGATCTTGTCTATTTCGTTAGAAAGCTTTTAATTTTGAAGTTAATTTCGGGAAGATTTCGTCTTTAATGAAATTGTGGCTGGAATTTTTATACGATAGTCTTAATGTAGTATAAATACAGGGTGTCCCAAAAGGTCATGTCCAAACGGAACACATGGTTGTGTCAGGTCATGAGGAAACAGAATTACATAGGAAAGGGGGGTCGGAAACGCGATCTAAACAGTGAAATTGCATCGTAACCGTCACGCAAAGAAAAGATAACAAACGGTGTAAAATATCTTTATTTTACAACAAAACAGTACCAAATAAAAAAGAAAAATGCTACAACTCATAGTAAGTGCTCATCCAAGTGCTCATCAACTGGTTCATCCTTTCTCTGCAACGTCCGCGCTTCGAATGATCCGACTGCCCGCGCTTTCGTCTGACATCGCTTATCGCCCTCTAGCGGATTACAATCGCGTTTCCGACCCCCCTTTCCTATGTAATTCTGTTTCCTAATGACCTGACACAACCATGTGTGCCGTTTGGACATGACCTTTTGGGACACCCTGTATGTGAATTTTAAATATATTTACGTAGATAGCTAGAGATAAAATATGGGTTTTCTATTTTTATTTGATAAGATTATTTTGGAGTAATATCGACTTTTTGCATTTAATTTTTTAATTAAAATATCTTTTAAATGTGTTCACTTAAAGTTTTGTTTTAAATGCGAATACTTATTTATAAATAACTTTGTAAATTCAACTTTATTAAAATCATTCAGCTTTTATCATTCAACTTTAAATAATAAATTGTGAGTTTTTTGAATAAATGAAGAAATTAATTGCTATTTATTTTTAAATTCGAAAACATTTTTGTCTTTTTAAACTAAATTAGTCATCTTAATCTATAGAATTTTTTGTTTTTCATTTAAAAAAAATGTTTGAATTTATTATTAAGACCCCATACGCATGCGTGCTGGGAATAAACAGAATCTCTTCCTATTTTTTAGACGTTCGAAATGAATTCACGGATCAAATATGTTTTCTGGCAGTGCGGAAATTATTTGTGAAAAAATAAGGATAATTTAGTGCATATTGACGAATTTTTCTGACAGTGAGGAGGAGACACATTGTAATGTCTAGCAGTTGCGAGTGAAGTAACTAAGAAGGTTGTGACAAAATGAGGACTATTTCTTACAATCGTATTAGAAATTTCTGATTACCGCCGGCGAAAATTTCTTCTGATTTAAGCGACTTATTGATGAGAAATTTCATCTCTTAAAAATTCAATAAAAAAATTTCTTTTTCTTTTTACTGGTGTCAGTTTGCACAAGTATTATACTATTTTCACTGACACAGAAAGTATATTGTCTTGGTTATCGCAGTGTGGCGGAACTACTACCGCCTAAGTAAACATTCACCATTAAAAATGAATATCAGTTTCCACCATTATTTTTTACTGAAATTTTCTATTAATGAAGCTTTTAAATAAAGAAACACTTTCCACTTCAATTTACTGGTGAACTTTTCCGTGATAGTAACGAACCATTACGAAAGCAGTTACAGTTGAAGCTTCAGTATTTTAAGGAATGTCAGTTACTTTTTCTTGATAGTTCCATGCTGCAAGTACACGATTATGAAATCTTGTTTCAACATTTGGATCTATGGTTCAACAGGAACTCCAAATGGTGCAAAGAAGTTTCACCTTCTTACGGTTCCAGCTACTGTAGCACCAAAAATTAGTTCAAACCAGAACAATTTTTTAACAGTGTATTAAGTCAGAAAAAAATGGATTTAAGAATAATGGCGTTACATCAAAACCAAAAATACAGATGGGATTTTGTTCATTTGGATTTTAAACATTTTGTAAACGTTCTAATAAACATAATTCTATGCAGCGCAGTGTTGCTAGATGGGCTACTTTTTTTAATTCAGATTCTTAATTGTCACCACTTTTTACAAATAATACAATGTGCTTTATTCAATGACATAACAATTAAAGCGAAAATAAAAGATAATTTACCTTTTCAAAAAAAGTGGTGCCAATGAAGAAATCTGAATTTTTAAAAAGTAGCCCACTGGCAACACTGATGCAGCGATCTAAAAAGAAAGCTCGATATGTTGTAAAATCACCCAAATTTGCGAGCATTACACTATAATATTTTAATTAATTTATAATTTAACCCACTAATCAGGGTGTAAAAATTGATTTTTTTCATCCCTGCCTCTAAATCCCAGGGCAGAATGCGTTCCTGAAATTGAATAATTCAGATAATCTGAATTCATACCAGAAGATCTAATTATAAAAATTTAGTTCATTATTTAAGAAATGTCTGTCCATAATTAAAGCAAAAATTTTTATTTAGAATTCCTATTTTAAATTATAAGTGTGAATACGAAATATCCGAATAAAAATATCCTCTAAGTCGGGTAAATTAATGATATCAAAAATACTATCACGGGCATTAGAGGGTTAAAACAATTACACATTTTTTTTTAGTTATATTTATAAAAAAGAAATACAGAAATTTTCTTTATGTAGTTACCTCGTCTGTATCAAAACATGTACCTTGGATGTTACAAGTGATTTCTTCAGTGGTCTGTAAGAGAAAAAAATAATAAAGAATTAAAAATTAATTGTTACTGAAAGCATATTAAACTTAAACAACAGTGTTTCGAAGATATAGTGTAACAATCAACCAACCAAAAAGTGCTAAAAATTGGAATCACATAAATGTTGAACAATTCTGAACTATAAATAATGATCTCAAATGTAATCATTGTAAAAGGATTTGAGTAATTTAAATTGTGCTTTCATAATTTACAAAATTCTTATTTCGATAACAAGTAATGCGTTAGTTTAGGCAAAACTGTGCAAGCAAAAACAAAGGAAAATAGAGTATAAGCCGTGTAGTCGGGTGAAAACAGATATTTCAGTTTGACTAAATGTAAACATCCCACTTGTGCCAATGGTTCACATATTTAGCTCTAAGAAGAAAAAAAAATGGCAATCATGGTATCCCCATATAGTCGTTGAGCCAGGGGCTTTTGTGGTTTCGTGTCGGGGGACTTGGTAAACTATATATTTTTGGATTCACCATAACAACAGCACCTCATTTATCCATGATACTTTCAAAGTGAGGGTAGCTTATGCGCGCCATATTGGAAAATGGCCGCCGTCATTGGATTAGGGGTCGTGTCATTTCATGTCAGCAGACTTGGTAAACCATACATTTTTGGATTCATCATAATATAAAAAGGTCATTTATTCATGATACATTCAAAATTTAAGTAGTTTATGAGCCCCATATTGGAAAATGGCCACCGTCGTTGAGTCATGAACTCTCGTAGTTTCATGTCAGCGAACTTGTTAAACCATACATTTTTTGATTCACCACAACATCAAAATGACATATATCCATAATATTTTCAAAATCAGAATTCCTAATGGACGCCATATTGGAAAATGGCTGCCGCTGTTGAGCCAGAGGCTCATGTAATTTCATGTCAACGGACTTGTTAAACCATACATGTGCATTTTTTGAATTCACCACAACATCAGAATGATATTTATCCACATTTTCAAAACCAGGGTAACTTATGGTTGCCATGTTGCCGCCGTCCGTCATTGATCTGGGGGCTCGGATAATTTCATGTCAGCTGACTCGTTAAATCATACATTTTTGGATTCACCACAGCATGAGAATAACATTTATCAATGGTATTTTTGAAGAAAAGAGTAACTTATGGACGTCATATTGAAAAATGTCCCCTGATAAACTGGTTGATCGAAAATATTTTCTTGATTTCATATGCTGTTAAATTATGACGGCAATTAAGACAATAAGTAAAGACACGCAGGGGTCAAAAGCTACAAAGAAGTTCAGTCAAAGACCTGCCGCAGTTAAGAAATATTTTTGATATCAAGACAACGTTTTTTCACGTGATTCGTCAGTTCTTCATACAAATCTGATTCTACATCCAGATCTGTCTTTGAGCAAGATCCAGAAAGACGAACATGATACTCATATTTACAGAACATGATTATTAATGAATAGATAAATCCAGACATAGTAATAAAATCAAATGGAGAAATTACAAATCTAAAAATTGTTGAAAATATGGTCAGTTCACGAGGTAAGTGAAGAAGCTTACCAAACTTTCAAGAGAGAATATCAGTCAAAGCCAGAAGGGTTTTTCAATCTTCCAAAGATAAAGAAGCTAAAGACATTTTCTGACTTGAAGAAGCAGGGGGGTGTAAAGTTTAATAAATCAGACTTTGTTGCCAAGACAAAAAGTAATCTAGTTACTTAGGTGACTATCATTGTAGAGCGTAGGAATTTCGATATGAGAATTGTCTTTATTCTTTAACTGCTCTAAAATTGCTAAGCAGAAGATAGTCGCATTTTGTTTTTTAAATATTCTGGTAGGAAACAGGGTTATCTGAGATGCGATTTATATGCCGGAAATTATGGTAATTAACCCTTTGCACTCGAGCAATGATTCTCATTGACCACTAGTGTCCTACATAAATATGAGGTACTCCAAATGCTCCAGACACCAGTATTTTAAACTAATTTTCTTCGCCTGATCTACGGGCCGAATACTCTGCGATAAAAGATGGTGAAATAAACTGGAAAATATTAGTGGTGACCAAAGCATTTGCCGTCACGATTTACGAGGGACCCCTGACAACGTTAGCGGTGAGTGATAGTCACCTCTCGAGTGCAAAGGATTAATGTATTTAAGGGTCAAGTTTTCGAAAATAAATATTTATATAAAATAAAATATTTAGAAACATACTTATTAAAATGTGTACTAATTTGAAATGTTTCAGTTATGAAAGTAGTTTTTAACTGTGTTGTACGTGTGCAACATAAGAAAATGTTGACGTATTATACGAAAAATGTATCTCCAATTTTTTCTTCTATTTTTCCTGTGTAAAAAACCTTTTTGAGAATCGTATAAATTTTTTTTAAAACAAAGAAAAAGATAATGCATTTAAAGTTTAGCGTTAATATTATATCCACATTTTAAATATTTGTTTCGTTTGTTTACTTCAAAGATTCTAAATAAAAAGCATTGGTGACGAAATATAAACACAAATAATACCAACAATGTAAAGAAAAACTAAAAGTGATAAAACATAAGTTCCAGTTACATCAAAACAAACGTTACTATCGCATCAATTTCTTTACTTCTACAAAATAGAAACAGGTTTTTAAACTTACTCTGTTCTTTTTATAGAAAAAATATGTTTGTTTTTTTCTATTTTATCGCTTGGCTATTTTATGAAGTGTACAATTCGATCATTAATATATGTCAATGATCCTGAAAGCTAAGAAATGTTTTGTATATAATTCGGTTGATTCCATTTCTTTTTATTTCTGAATAAATAAGTTGTTGCTAATTCTGTTCACGCAGCACATGACCGATACATGATAGAAAGCCACTTAAATGATGTTCAACAAGCTAATCAAGAAGTTACTCATGCGTACTCCAATTGTAAATTTGAAGCCTGTCAATGAATAAATAGTACTGTTGATATGAAAAGCGAAAAAGGAAGATAGGTGAATCAAATCTTAATATTTTTATTAATGCTGTGATAGTTTTATTAATTTCTCATCGTGGAGGATTGTGAATGAAAAGCACTTATTGCACGAGTTGTTGCTTGTAATTTAACAACTTTCCAATCTAATTAGGCTCTATGGCAAATATAGATGTAAATATAGGAATGGATGTTTGTGATATAGCTTAGAAAAAAAGTCGGAAATTGCACGTCAAGCGTAGAAAATGAGGTGCGTTCGTACTATAATGAAGTTTTAATAATATACATAACTTGGTGTTATAGCATACAGTATTTCGGATACAGTATAGTAGGCGAAATCTTATATGTGTCACTGTAAATACTATCTGATTTCTATTATACAGGAAGTAACTTGTAATCCTTAGTAACGTATATGGATTTCATAAAATGTTTACCTTAATACAATTAAAACGCGCCCCAAGCAATGTTCCCTCTATAACATTGTGTAATAGAATACTTTTGTGTGGCCTTGTAAATCAATAACAAACATTTTTTGCCCCACAGATTATACACAATGTATATTTTAGTACATACTTTATACTATTGATATCAATTTTATTATGTAACACAATTGATGCACGAAAACTAAAATGCATTTGAAGCTTTTTTCCCATTGACCGTAATTTAACGATATACTTTTGATTGTCTCTGTAATTGAACTATACATCCGATTTTCATAAAATTTTAAATGATCCGACAAAGTTATGTAATAATTATATATTTTAAATTTCGAACAATTCGGTTGGATAGTTTTTGCTTTCTTTTATGCGGACAGACGGACGGACCGAACAACAACTATAGATGCTACTTATTTATATAATTACGAACTCACCTAAAAAAAAAAAAACAGTAATGCAAAAGAGTGCAAGAATGTATGCATAAGAATCCATTTGTGGTATTTTGTGAAAATTTTATTAAATTTCATGTAATGGATTGTGGATAAAAGAAAAGTTATTATAAGAGATTTGTAAGTAATTCAACTACTTTCCTGTTTAAATAGATTCTACATGGCAAACATTGCTGTAGATATAGAAAAAGGTCTTTACGATACAACTCGAAAAGTCCTATAGTTATGTGAAAAAAAGTAAAAGATCAAGAATAAAAGTTAACCCTTTGAGCTCTGATGGTTGAATTTTCAACCACTTAATTTTAATTTCAAAATGTCACAGTCGCACTGCAATATTTGACCAGATTTATTTGAAAACAGTTTGATGCATTTTTTTCGTGTATATCGTACACCGATTTTATTTCTTTGCAAAATCCTAGTGCAAATGTAACATTTAGAATTTTGTAAAAATTTAACCGCCAGAGTTCAAAGGGATGATTAAACAGCTAACGCTTGTATACTTATTTCATTTAAAAGTTAAGTCTTCACACCAGAAATATGAAAGCATAATTTTATGGAATATTTAATTAGAAACATTTAGAGGTCATGAATAGGTCTTCGGTATGTTTGGTTTGGTTTGATTTATGACGGCCGATTATCTACGCTTGGGATATAGGCCCTAATGGGTGGGATGCCCTCCGTGGGGGTCTTTCTAAGGGAACCTAACCCGTATTTACGCAAGGTTCGAAGAAAACCACGGAAAACTCCGAACGGTTAGGCCGATGGTCGCGATTGGGTTCGAACCCAGCACCTACCATCTACCAGTTCCGAGGTCAGAACCTCGCGGCCACTGGTGGGGGCAGGTCTTCGGTATGAATTTTAAAATCTGATTAAAAGTGGATGCCAAACTGGCAACCCTGATATACTGACAATGGTATTAGGTTGTTAAGGATGTATTTTGACTCAAACCGCCTTTTTCCGATTTATTTTTAAATTCATTTTTGCTTTCAAATGCATCAAACTGGCACATTGTCTTAAAATTGAAAATTTTTCTTTGTTTAATAACAGATTTTTTGTTATTAAACAAATCGAAATTTACAATTTAGATTTTCTGGTATATATTCCGATTCCGTTAATTGTGCAATTTTTAGAATGCGTTATATCATGGGCATTAAAGCGTCAATGAATAATGGGCTCAAAATCATTAAAAGAAAAAAATACGAATCAGATTTTGAGTTTTTTAAAAATAAACAGAAATAATTTTATTAAGTTTTAAAGGTACAGCATTATGAATAAAAAGCATTTATTGCATTAAGTAATTTAAACCTTTCCTTTTTAATAGGAGTCAACATTTCTAAAAAATAAATAAATAAATAAAAACAAAATAAAAACAAAATAAAAACAAAAAGAAAAAAATGTATAAAAATCGCAAGGGTTGTTTGTACCCTGGTTACAAAAAATTGTGATTGTTTTATGGAAAATTATATGGTCAGGTATACAATTAAAGTTTTTTCATTAAAGTTGCTTGTAAATTATTCGATATATTAAAAGGTCTTATAAATATTAAAAATACTATAAAATTACTTATAATACTATAAAGTTACTTAATAAATTTTCTTTCTACATTAGCTTTCTCTTAACGATCATTTAAAAATGAAAAAAGCATGTGCCATGCATGGATTATGAAACACTTTCCAACACATTGAAAAAAGTGATAGCTTTTTTTTATTCCTCTGTTCTTTGTGATAATAAACTGTTAGCATATATTACATTATGTGACCAATATCAGCAGAAATCGTTTGCCTGATTTATTTCTTTTAGAACTGCGTTAAGTTTTATTTCCGTTTTTTAAAATGTTTTACATATATATTATTTAATTTTACAATTTAATTTATTTACTTAACTTTATTCTGTAAAATATATTTAACTATTAAAAGAAATTAATCTCGCGCGTGCATGATTTATTTTTGAAGCAAAATCTTTCAAAATTCTTGGTTGTTCAATTTTACGACATATTTCCCATGAAAAAAATATATTTTTTAAATTTCAAAGACTTAAAAAAGGTAGGGGTACATAAAATATTGACAACGACAAAACATTTTAGGGATTTTTATGCTTAGTAATAGCTTTAAAGATTATCTAAAGCATTGGAAACAATCTTGAGAAAGTGTTTATTGTTTTTGCGGGAGGAACAAAAACTCGATTTTTTTCAAAGCACCCAAGCGCTTGAACATTAGTCAGAAAATCAGTGATGGAAAATTGGCGCAGAGGTGGATCTGATTGACATCACCAATTTTTTAAAATATTTTTCACTTCACTAAAACCGCAGAAATTCTTCCTTTAAATAAGTCGTTATATACCGCTAAAATTTAGTGGTAGCAGTAGGTTCCATATTTCTGCCAGGTTTCTATCACTGGCAAATTAACCCGGGAGGACGCGCGCAGGGTCTAAAAGACCCGGAGTGGGTATAGTTTTAATAATTACAACCACTAATTTTTTAAAAGCAATCTCCAACTTATTTTATCGCAAAATTTGTAAGAATTTTATCCGTCTAAATGAAGCAACTGTTTTAATTTGATTTTATTGGTGACAAAGTTAAAACCATTCATACCCTGGGAAAGCGCGCGTTCGCTCGGGTTAAACTTATTTTTCCTTTATTTAGAAAAAGATGACCATTCTGCGTACGCGTGCCACAGATGTGCCAGTTTTTATCTTCAGAAAAAACTACCTTTTTAATGATAGGATTTCTTTAATTAAAAAAGCACAAAATTATAATTCTTAAGAAGCGGTGGAAAATGAATTTTAGACAAAGATGTTGATCATCCCTGATTTAGAAAATAGAGTCAACTTTAATTTTGTAATTGGGGTTCTTTGATGAAACGCATAGATTTCGAAAAATCGAGAGCAGATAGGACGTTTTTATAATTTTGGCTAAAAGGTTTAAAAAAAAAATCATCTCTTATTCAGTACAATTTAGTGCATTAACGATTTAATAGGAAATTAAACTTATTTTGTAAATAATATTGCCTACTTAAATTTTTTAACTTTTCTTTAATGCGTAATTTTTGGGAAATCAAGGATGGAAAAGGTTTTTTCTCTCGCTTTAGCCAGAAAGTCAAGGAGGCCCTTTTCTTCAGTGCGTTCTAGTGCCAAATTCCTTTGTCAGAAAATTAACCCATTAACGCCCGAATTATTTTCTTTGCTAAAATTTAAATTGTGTATTTCCCACCACTTTTAAAATCAAATTAACTTTTATCTAAATTTATCGTGGATTCTGTCTCGTGAAAGAAGGTATACATTTATCTTCCTCTTTACTGGTGGGAAAGCCGCTTTCTTGCTGTTTTTGTAACCGTCCTCAAACGAGGACGCTGGGCGTTAATGGGTTAAAGATAATGTCACTCACCCGGGAAAAAAAAGTGATGCATCTCGCAAAATATTCATTTTGAGTTTTACTAAAGGAATCGGTTGGTCATAGGTGAATCTTGCTACAAAAAAAATTTCATAAGTGTAGTTATACGGAAAATCATTTTA
Source organism: Maratus speculifer (assembly GCA_964019185.1). NCBI lineage: Eukaryota > Metazoa > Arthropoda > Arachnida > Araneae > Salticidae > Maratus > Maratus speculifer. Next base: position 307,590,933 of record OZ025293.1, on the reverse strand, counting down.
TTACGTTGTTTGTCCATTTCTGACCACAGAAGAGGGGTGAACTGTGTGGGGTAAAATTACCCAACCCTCCAAATGTCACCCCATGCCTTCATTTATGCAAGTTTTTAGTCCCGCATGCAGCGCTAAGTGGTATAATTTCATGTTACAGTAAAATTATGCGAATTTTCTTTTGCTTCCCTTGTGAAATTTACTTTTCTCGAGATGTGTCATTTTTCTTGGGGGTGAGATATATGTAGATTTTATAGGAAATTTTGCTACTTTAATTTTGCAGCTGAGACTTCTTTCAATAAAAAGCACAGTTTTCGAGATTGCAAATAACCGATTTTCGTGATCTTTGACCTTGAATGTCTGGAAACGCGAACACGAGATTCTATGAGTTCTATGATTCTATGATTCTTTTGGAATTTGAAAACAAATATTTATGGAAATATTGCAGCTTGCTATCATTCATTCCGAGATTTAGCCTTTTTTGTACCGTACTTGACTGCACATATCGTCCACATAAACTGCCGATGGATAAATAAAAGCATTCGGATAGATAAAATAACCTGTTGTTGTAGCAGCTTGACGAAAAGGTGAAATAGGAATCCCTTCTTGGCACTTACTTTTTATATTCTACTCAGAAAATAAGATACATTCCTTCTTTCAGAATGTAAATTTTACCTAGAAAATGTGACCCCCCATCCCCCGATATCCGCTGCGCTATCATAGATTGGTACCACCTGGCATGTCACATGTGGGGGAATACATAAATTTACCAATCGAAAGATTTTTTAATTTTATGAGCAAACTTCCCTATTTTCTTTCACTCAGTGCCGAGCATATTGCCGTCCTTGGTCAGATATTATTATTATTATTATTATTATTATTATTTTATAAGGAAAAGCAATTCAAGTGTTATGTAACAAAACAAAACTTTTATATGAATTAAATACAAACATTATATATATATATATATATATATATATATATATATATATATATATATATATATATATATATATATATATATATTATATATATATATATATATATATATATATATATATATATATATATATATACATATATATAACAATTATATAATACTAAAAATCACCATCTACAACAAATATAGAATAAACCAATGTAATAAAGTTAAATTGGACAAGCGAATCAAATGGAATTAGCAATAATGGAACAATTACAAATAAAATTGGAGATTGTGGTACGTGGCTCGTTTTCAAGGTCAATGCCACGCAGTCACAAAAATTACGTTTATTTTCTGAGTTAGAAATCAGGAAAATGTCCTAATGTATAATTTTCTACCATTTGCTCGATTTATCGTAACAATAAAATATATAAGTCAATAAACCAGGACATGTAAAAGCACATACAAACTGAATCATATAATGAAATCGATGAGTATAAAATCTATGGAGCATGTGCAGTATCTATGTAAAAAAAGTATACCATGAAAGTACCTCTAAATTTTCAACAATATCAGGGCTGTCACAAGCGACTATTTTTCTATTGGACAATACGACTACTTTTCTATTTCATTATTTTAAAACAGTTTCTGTACTATATTTCTCTTTCAAGTGCTGTCGAAAAGTACAGTCACCGCCAAAAAAATCTTGACACTTGAGATTTTAGACGTTTTGTTGAATATCTAGAAATATATATGAGGAATTATTCTGAAACTTCAGGTGTGTAAACAATATAGCACAGGTCATATATTTTCATGAAATTTTTTTGCCGAAGTCCCATAGGGGACCGTCAAAAAATTGAAAAAGAATGAATATCTTTTGGATAACCCTGTCAAAACTAATGTAGCAAAAGCATTCAAACTGCAGATTATCATTAAGTGACTTATTGTAATTATGTGTGTTCATTTTTATGCGGATAGCATGTATACTCGTAGAGAAATTAAGGTTTTTATAAAAACAGTCCCAATTTTTTTAAAGATTTTTGCTTATTATTTGCAGAGTTCTTAATATAAAATAAAGTTTTTTCCTGAACATATGACAAACAATATTATACATAATACCCTGCAACCAGAATTTAAAAAAAATAATAATTGTATGAATAATGAACAGGTTTACTAAATAAATTTTCATTGCGCATGCGTAAAAGTTATGTAAATTTTGATTGCATATTGTGTTAGCTAAAGGTATGGAGCAACTTTTGGAAAAGTCTCAGAATCGCAGCTTAAAAATGCTGAAAATTATCGTCGATAGAATCAGATGGAAATCCGTTATTTCCAAAAAGACGCAAAAAGATAAGGGGTTGTATCCAAATATAGTAGTGCGCGCAATATTATGTACAGAGCCGAGAAAAAAAAAATCTTGACATTCATAAAAAAAAAGGGTTATAAAAGTAAACACTTACATTTTAAATAATTTTATTGCCAAAACTAATATTTTGACATGTTTCCCTTCGCTTTTATGACACTTTGCAATCTGTTAGGCATAGAAGTTGCTAAATTTCGGAAATAGTTTTTGTCCATATTGACCCACAAAGTTTCCAATACTTCTTTCAATTCCTTTATGCTGGATGGGTGCCACTCCTGTACCTTATTTTTCATATGATTCCAAGCATTTTCTATAGGGTTGAGATCAGGTGAGTTGCCTGGCCAATCAAGCGTAAGTAGTGCGCGCAGTCTCGGCTCTGTACATAATATTGCGCGCACTACTATATTTGGATACAACCCCTTATCGTTTTGCGTCTTTTTGGAAATAACGGATTTTCATCTGATTCTATCGACGATAATTTTCAGCATTTTTAAGCTGCGATTCTGAGACTTTTACAAAAGTTGCTCCATACCTTTAGCTAACACAATATGCAATCAAAATTTGCATAACTTTTACGCATGCGCAATGAAAATTTATTTAGTAAACCTGTTCATTATTCATACAATTATTTTTTTTAAAAAATTTTGGTTGCAGGGTATTATGTATAATATTGTTTGTCATATGTTCAGGAAAAAAACTTTATTTTATATTCAGAACTCTGCAAATAATAAGCAAAAATCTTGAAATAAATTGGGACTGATTTTATAAAAACCTTAATTTCTCTACGAGTATACATGCTATCCACATAAAAATGAACACACATATTTACAATAAGTCACTTAATGATAATCTGCAGTTTGAATGCTTTTGCTACATTAGTTTTGACAGGGTTATCCAAGAGATATTCATTCTTTTTCAATTTTTTGACGGTCCCCTATGGGACTTCGGCAAAAAAATTTCACGAAAATATATGACCTGTGCTATATTGTTTACACACCTGAAGTTTCAGAATAATTCCTCATGTATATTTCTAGATATTCAACAAAACGTCTAAAATCTCAAGTGTCAAGATTTTTTTGGTGGTGACTGTATGTCAGCAATTTTCGTTTAAAGAAAGCGGTGAGAGCTAGACTTAAAAAATAGTCGCCAGTAGCAGCTTGCAATATTCAAACAAATTCAACACATAATCCTGATAATACTTGTACAATCATATAACCTAAATAATACAGGATGTCTTTCCTATAAAAATAAACAGGACAGAAAAAATCTAGAACCCCTTTTATTACATTTATCTTATTTAATATGTCCTACTACAAAAACCTATTGTACGGAGACTCTTTGCCAGAAAATATGTTGTTCGCTAAGGAATAAAAGACCGCTCACGCCCACTAAGCCAGATCTATGATTTTTTGGTTGAATGCACAATCTAAGAAGAGTGTCCTGAAGGGACTCGTTATGTCAAACTCTACCCGCTTTCGTCACCTTTTGTCCATAACAGAATGTGGTACACATAATTTTGTATAGAAATGTCCAGTTAGGTGATTTCCGTTTATTTAATATATTACGTTGAAGGTTTTATATTCATTACTTTCAGAGATCAGTTTTCTTTTTGCGATAAAAATCCTTCCTATAGAATGTTACCGATTGGATAAAATGTTTGGATACGGCTATATAAAATTGATATGAAAGTAAAACTGAAATGAGACGATTATGTTTTTGGTCTGAAACATTTCACTAGATGCATAATTGATTTCATTGTCAGGAAGCAGAAGTAGAAGACCTACCGGAAATTTCTGCAGTATAATGTTATTTCACGCTATTTTTTTTCAAAATCCAGATTTCTTCATTCGCACCACCTTTTTGATATCTTAAAATTCCGATTATTTTCGTTATCCCCCCCCCCCCTTCACACTCATATCTATGGTCTGACTAGACAACATCATTCTCTGGAAAATTTGTCTTTGGCACTAGTAATGAATCAAAATGAAATGTGCCTTATATATTTGTGCCTCATTACAACATTTTTGAAATTGTGTGCTTGAAGGAAACTTTTTTTTTTAAGTTGTGTCAAACGAATAAAATGTCTATAAGAGACGCTCAAATCGAAAGGTTCAATGTACCTCATGAAATTATAAAATAGTTGAGAAAAGAGATTTAACCCTTTCAGGCACAGTGGTCCCAACTTCGAGCATACCTAATTATAATTCCAAACTTGCAAATGGCACTGAGAATATTTTAATAAAATTTTGCTTTTACAATGAAAGCTTAAATTAAGGCGATCTTAATTCCTAAAAAAAGTCGTCTGTAAATTCCTGTGTCAGTCAATAATTTCTCATTTTAGAAACAGAATTTGTCCGCGCCGGAAAGAATTCCCCTTGAGCTCTGCTGGTAGAATTTTCTACCACATAAATTTAATTCCAAAATGTCATATTAACACCAGAAAATTTGACCAAATTTACTTCAAAAAGATTTAATGCATTTTTTCGTGTTTTTCCTTAACCGGTATTTTTCTTTGCAAAATACTGGTGCCAATGTGACATTTGGAATTTTGAAGAAATTTACACCCCAGAGCTCAAAGGGTTAAAAGATTTTGAAAAATAATTGATATGAAAGTAAAACTAGTTGCACAGTTGCCAAATTTCGCGCTGCATTTGTACAGTCGTCCCCGCATAAACGAATATCGACGGTTCCAGAAAAAATATTCGATTAAGCGGGGTATTTGATTAAACGGGGAGGCATACAAATGTAATATTTAAGGTGCAATAAAATGACATAATTATTAAATATAGTATATTTAGTTACCAGAGTAAGAAAATCGTTAAAAACTTTAATAGAATAATACAAACTGAAATAAAAACAAAATGACATGTAAATACGCAATAGTTCAATGACAGTAAACACATGCATTTTGTTTACATTGCATTTAATGCAGATCGTGTGAATTGGATCCAAATTTTGTTATTAAAATTTAATTTACGTAATTTATACATATTTTAAAAAATAGTTGAAAACGGTTTATGTGAAATTTTTGAGTAAAAAATGGACGAGATTTTTTTCGAATGATATCATAATTACCATCTTGAACCTTTAAATGACAACACATTATTATTGAAGGGTTACTTCGAGGATTTGCTCGTTAATGCTAATGCTATAGAAAAATTTATAAATATATCTCTTTTGCATTTCAATATTTTTAAATGATCTTTTTTGCAATGGATAGCTGAGATCGATCTGTACAAAAGGCTGCGTCGTTTTTAACTTTTCCCATTTTTATCGCGGATATTTTTAATGAGGATGATTTCTGTTTCGGGACCGGTTTTGAAAATGAAAGTATCTCCATTAAAAATAATTGTAAAAAAATCGAAAAAGTGAAAAAGAAGTCTTTTGACAAACGAAAGTAAACAAAATACAAAATTGATCGAAATTCCTGTCTAATTTATGTCACCATTTTTGAAATTAATTCGAAAAAATGAACAAGGAAGGGAACTCCCTTGACCAGTACTTATACACCTGCCAGGCGAAGTCCATGCTGTTAGTTCTGAAAATTTGTTTTCTGTGTACAACCGAAAATGACAAAAAGTGTGGAGGAAATTCTAATTGAAACATGCTTTCACGCCCATTTTTCAAATTGTCTCACTCGTTTGTTATTCGATTAAGCGAGGACATTTCGTGAAAAGTATTCGGTTAAGCGGGGAAAAATAACATTAGCCCAATGGGATTAAATTCGGTTCCGGAGGATTTTATTCGAATAAGCGGGGTATTCGATTATCTGTTACCCGATTAAGTGGGGAGGACTGTACCTCTAAAATTCAATAGGAATTTCTGCCAGAGTCGCCGAAATCTACGATTTAATAAACTAAAATTTTTTTTTATATAATTTTAGTGGTAAGAAAAAAGCATAAAAATTTTCAGCTACATCAATAGAGTTGTGATATGGGAAAAAAATAAAGTAGATGGACGGTAGGCGTCTGTTTAATATGCAAAGGATTAGCCCTAGTTCGGTTCTTTTTAATTACTTAATTGATTTGTCAGTACGTTGTACGGAAAGGAGAGTTTGTTCAATCCATAACTTAAAGCTTTTGACACCACTAATTTTTTTTTAATACAATTTCGTACTGTTTAATGGCAGAAATGTTTGGACTAAATGTTACGAAAATTTTAGCTTAAAAAAAGTAGCGTCCATACAATATTTTCAATTTATTGCTCGTAAAAAAAGAATCAGTTAAATGATTAAAATGCAGCATCTTGAAACTATCGGAAATATTCGCATAGTGACGATGTATTACGTTTTAGTCAGTAAAGTAATGCTTTGCAATAAAAATATACGTATGATCACTCGACATATCGAAATTATTTTTTACCCTACACAAATCACATAATAAAAAACAGCGAGATAAACTTACTGATATATAATTTACTTAAAAGGTGTTAACCTTTTGAGCTCTGAAGTGTAAATTTCTTCAAAATTCCAAATGTCACTTTAGCACCAGTATTTTGCAAAGAAAAAAATCGGTTAACCATATACACGAAAAAATGCATTAAACCTTTTACAAATAGAACTAGTAGATTTTTCTGGTGCCATTGTGACATTTCGGAATTAAAATTATGTGGTGGAAAATTATACCATCAGAGTTTAAGGGGTTAAAACATACTCAGGGGTCGGAGCATATGGGACAAATTTTATTGTTCCTACCAATCGATAATCTTCCTGTGATATTTCTATGGCATATCATGTAAAAATGTCTGTTGACGATTACTGATAAAAAATACTGGTAAGAAAAATGAAATTTGTCATATGTGCTCCGACCCCTGCATACATTAAAAGGTTTTTATGGCACAAATACACGTCAAAAGATGTTCAAAAACCCCTTGATTACTAAATAAATATAAGCAAAATTGAAATTCTGCTATATTGACTTAAAAGTTGCTGAAATATAGATAAAAAGATTTACATCATAAAAAAAATGCCGTATGATTTTAACACTCTCCCAGGCTACAGTACAGGATTTGTATGGATCCTGGAAATTCCAGACCCGGAAATTTTTGGTTACCAGTGTTTTCTTTTAGAAAATCTCCATTTATATAAGGCGGAAGTTCTCGCTTTTAAACTAAATTAAAAAATATTGATATTGCACCTGGAAAATAAAGGTACCCGTAACGAACCCTGCAGCACAACTTCTATTGCATAATTGTACCTAAGCAAATTGTGTATCAGAATTTTAATCTCGCATATTTTTTTCTTTAGTAATCAATGTGAACATGACGTTCAATAATTAAAGTTTAAGCTATATTTTATAATAAATCATATTAATCAAATTTTAAATCAGGGTGAGTTTAATTTCATTCTCAATATAAATATTTTTGGGATGACGAGTATGGGAAATTATAGTTGCTCTAACCCTTTGAGCTCTGATGGTAGAATTTTCTACCACATAATTTTAATTCCGAAATGTCACAACGACACCAGAAAATTCGACCAGTTTTGTTTGATAAAGATTTGATGTATTTTTTTCATGTATACCGTTAACCGGTTTTTTTCTTTGCAAAATACTGGTGCCAATGTGACATTTGAAATTTTGAAGAAACTTATCCACCAGAGCTCAAAGGGTTAGGTAGTAATTAAAAGAATTTCATCAAACATATAAAGGAAACACCAATTTTTTTTTTCAAATATTGTAAAAAAGAATGAAAAGTTTGAATAAATAATGTTTTTTAGCTCACAGGCTATCATAGCCTGAGAGCTTATGTGCCCGTCCGTTCTGTATGTACGTTCGTATGTTCGTATGTTCGTGCGTAACGCGATAACTCATGATAAAAATATCGGATCCACTTGAAATTTTGTATATAGGTATATCCTGATAAGGCGCTTCCCTGATTAGTTTTTGGAGTTCATTCGATATGTATAAGAGGGGGAACGGGGGGCTCATGCCCCCCCCCCATTGATATAAAAGAGATTTCCATGCAGAATTAACAGTTTTCGTTCAAAATTCAGATATAGGATCATTCTGATGAGGCGATTCCGTGACTGTTATTAGGTATTCATTGAATAAGTATAAACAGGGAGAACGGGGTCTCATGCCCCCCCCCCCTTAATTGATATAAACGGGATTTTCATGCAGAATTAACAGTTTTCGTTCAAAATTTAGATATAGGATCATTCTGATGAGGCGATTCCGTGACTGTTATTAGGTGTACATTGAATAAGTATAAACAGGGGGAACGGGGGGGCTCATGCCCCCCCCTTAATTGATATAAACGGGATTTTCATGCAGAATTAACAGTTTTCGTTCAAAATTTAGATATAGGATCATTCTAATGAGGCGATTCCGTGACTGTTATTAGGTGTTCATTGAATAAGTATAAACAGGGGGAACGGGGGGCTCATGCCCCTCCCCTTAATTGATATAAACAGGATTTTCATGCAAAATTAACAGTTTTCGTTGAAAATTTAGATATAGGATCATTCTGATGAGGCGAGTCTGTGGCTGTTATTAGGTGTTCATTGAATAAGTATAAACAGGGGGAACGTGGGTTCTAATGCCCCTCCCCTTAATTTGTATAAATGGATTTTTCAATCAGAATTGTCAGATTTCGTTCAATTCTCTGAATAGTTTTGGAAGTTTAATGGATAAGAATAAAAGAGGGGAATAACTCCTCTTAAATTATATAAATGCTAAATGGGTTTTTATTAAGAATTATCCGATTTGCTCTGAATTTTGGATATAGATTTTTTAACATGATAAAGCATGTACTTGATAGTTTAGGAGGTTTAATGATTAAGTATAAAAAAGGAGAAAGGGGAGAGCTGTTTTCTCTTCTTAATTTTTTTTCGAACGGAATTAACTCTTGAAAACATAAAACTGTAATGTACAATTAGTATGCGTAGCCTGTGAGCTCAATGCCATCAGTTTAACTGGGCAATGTTCTTTTTATTATTACTTGTGTTTGTATTGTGATTTCCTGTTGAATGTATTTTTTGTTTTTAAATCTGAAATTTAATTAGTTTTTAAAATATATCGCTGAAGCTAAAACCGTATTTTAATACATAAAAATTCGTAAATACATTGCTGTTGGGTTACATACCACCAACTTACGTCTGAACTTTTCCTGTCACAATATTTCAATAATGTCACAATTGTGTCAAAATCATCAAATTTGTTTCATTTTCAGTAAATGTTTTTATATGCGATTTACACGTGTTTATGATGTATACAATTTATAATTTCACAATTTGTTTCACTCTAAAGTATACACTTTTTCCCAGAAATATTCTTCGATTTTTCGCTAATTCATGAAGTGTTAGCAAGCGAATGAAAAAATGGCCTTGAAAATGTAAGAATATATAAACTAAGACCTTCCAAGTTATACTTTACCACAGTGTTGCCAGTGGGCTACTTTTTTAAAATACAGATTTCTTGATTGACACCACTTTTTTGAAACGGTAATTTACCCTTTGTTTTCGCCTTAATTATCATGCCATTGAATATGGCACATTCAATCATTCGTAAAAAGTGGTGTCAATCAAGAATTTGAATTAAAAAAAAGTAGCCCATCTGGCAACACTGCTTTACCAGCGTTCGTACGCATCACGGGATTCCTGGGATTTTAGGTGGTTTCGCACCAGAAAATTCGTAAAGTACCGATTGCTATACATAAAAATTGAATTATTCCCATCAAATAAGGCGAATATTACTTTACAAACATTCTGGTAACCCATCCTTGAAGCTCCTGTTTACATTTTAAGAAGCCAGATTTACTTATCAGATGCTAAAAACAAATATGCAAGCAGGAGTTGCATATTAATACGATTACCTTATCATTTATAAACATTTTAAATAACGGGCTGTATCGTAAGAAAAGAGACAAGATTTAGACATTATCGTGGTCTTTGAGGCGATTCTCAAGTTCCCTGCTCAACCAAGTGTGAAAATTTAAGACACATTTTATGAATCATTTTTAAATATAAAATTGGCAGGGAGCATAAAATTGTAATAAGCATCAAATTGTAATAAGCATATTGTAATAAGCATAAAATTGGAAGGGAATTGAAGCAATTCGGAATCGAAATGAGCTTTGCAGATTTGTATAAATAAATACCTTATTAGGATATCTAAGATTTTTCTGTCACGTGGCGACCGATTTTTCTCCTTTCTCGCGTTGTCATTCGGGAAATTCAGTTCAAAATACCATAATTTCCGGCGTATAATCCGCGGATGAAACAATTCTTTTTGGACCCAGAAATCTTATCGAGTGAATGGATACAAATATTTATGTCGATCTAATAAGTTACATTTCGTTTAAAAAGAAATTCTGGGTCGAAAAAGGATTGTTTGATCCTCGGATTATACGTAGGAAATAATGGTACTCAAGTGTAATAGTATTTTGAACCGAGCAGGATTGTTGAGCAGATAACTTGAAGACAATCCTCAAGTTCCCAGCTTAACAAAACGCGAAAATTTTAAACACATTTTACGACTAATTTTTAAAAATAAAGGCAAAAAATTTGGAATTGAAATGAGCTTTCTAAATTTTTATAAATAAATACTTTATAGAGTTATTAACACTTTTTGGGTCACTTGACGACAGGTTTTTCTACTTCTTCGCGTTGTCATTCAGAAAGTTCGGCTCAAAATATCAAATTTTGATAGTATTTTCTAAATTATCTTTTTTATTTACCAAAACATGAAAAAGTCTTTCGATTGCATAGATTCCATACAAGAACATCACATGCCAAATTCATGTATTGTCGAACAAAAATGAATTAAAATATATAAATACATGTCGGAAAGTATCTACGACGCTGAGCATTTCCATTGTGAAAGTGTTGAAATGACTGAATGACACCAGAATTTACGTATAAATTTACTCGAAAATAAGGAAAAACTATTTTTTTTTCATAAGTTATAAACGGAAAATATCTCTAACAGATGTCTGGAGTCGTTGTGGCATTTGGAAATACAATTAAGTGATCCATGTAATGGAACACATAGCCACAAAGTCTTAAGCTAAAAGAAGTGAGAAAATACATAACTAAGAGATCGCAGTAATATTGGGTCGTTCGGAAAGTCGTGTGCGTTCGGGAAAATTAATTCGCACCGAAAAATTCTGTCATTTAATTATTATATATTGTTTCCGATAGTTAATGATTAACAATTGATGGGCAGAATTTTCCGGTACGAATTGATTTTCCTAAACGGACGCGACTTTCCGAACAACCCAATAATAAGCCATTTTTATTCGAGAAATATTTTAAGTGGTTGTACCTGTTCGTAAACAATATCTCGTTTATTAAATTCATTAGCATTTTTTTTAAAAAAAAGCAATAAAATAAATTTCTAACAATAAATATTTAAATAAAATTAAAATCATGAAATTAAAAAACATATCAAATTGTATTTACCGCAGTTTCCGGTGTCTAATCCACGGATCAAACAATTCTTTTTGGATCCAGAAATCTTATCGAGTGAATGAATAGAAATATTTATGGTGATATAATAAGTTACATTTCGTTTAAAAAAGTTTCTGGGTCGAAAAATGATTGTTTGATTCGCGGATTATAAGCTGGAAATTACGGGATTTTGTTTCCGTTTAAAAAGTAATCCTTCTTTAGCTAACACTAAACACCACCACCCACAAAAAATAGCACTATATAAGAAAAAAGAAAAATAGCATTATATAATTTCAAATACAAAGTTTCAGTGCCTTTTAAAACAAGCAGTTTAAAAGTCATCTTCCGACCATTTCGGAAAATTTACAATACACGAGGATTGGGCATAAAAAAGAAGAGAAAAAAAAGGAATGATGGAAGGACTGAAAAGGAAAAATTAATTAAAGAAAGAAATTAAATTTTGCTTCAATTTAGTTTTCTAAAAAGCGAAATTCATCTGTAGAACACGTTCTACAGTTCCGAAATAAATTTGTTTTTTCTTTAGAAATTTCTAAAGTAATTTCGGAACTATAGAAATCTGTAATGAAGGAAACAAAATTCTAATGAAATATATAACGAAGATACACTTTTATACATGGGCGTACCTTAACGTTCCTATTACAGGAGAATATGTTTTAATTCTACCTCGTACCCCTTATTCAAAACAAATGTTTTTTACATATGCTTTGAGAACATTTGCAAGAGAAATATACTACGAAATATATTCTTAAAAATAGTAATCTGTAATTTAAACTTTACGGTACTCCCCCCCCCCCCATGCAGCACCGTGCAAAACGGAGGAGGCGAAGGGGGTGGTCGCCCCTGGCGCGGAATTTTAAGGGGCGCCAAATTTATACTACCAACATCATTTTTGGTCTCTCACAAGAAAATGTTGGCAGGGGGCGCAGCAAATTGAAGTTTTTTCCGGGCTCAGTTTTCTCTTTGCACGTCCCTGCCCTCATGTATACGTTTAACCCCATCGTGACAAACGTCGTATATATACTTGACGTACAATGTGTACCGAATCCTTGTTATTGAAACTGTACAAGTAATTTTTCACTGATAATTTTCCCTTACTATATCATGGTATTGCAGTGATTAAATAAGGAAAACATTACCATTTGGAAATACCAGTGATAAAAGATTAAAATTTCTGTAACTCATCCCCTTTGCAAAAGGGATAATTGAAAACGATTGTCGTATATCGCGAGATTTTAAATTTATTTTGAGGAACATATTGTATGTATGAAATTTATATTGCATTGATATAAGATTAATAAATATGACATAATATTTTCAATAAAAAATAAGCATCAGCAAAATATTAATAATAAGTTGCTAGCAATTCAAGTAAACCATGAAAAAGCTCTTTTGAAGGACTCTTTCTGAAGAGCTCTTTCGAAAGGTTTGAAGGGTAAGTTTGACATAAGAAAAAAAAAATCTTATACAAGGCATTAGTATCACCATGACTCAATGAATTTGCTTTTTGGAAGTTATTTTCTGAAATACTTCAATATATTTCTTTCCATATTTTTCCACCCCAATATTAATTTTAAATACAAGACCGAATATAGAAAGAAAAATGTAGAAGTTGTTCTAAAATAAAATTACGGTTTTTAAAATTCAGTAACAATAAACGGTGTCAATTAATGAATTTATTCTTACAGAAAAGTGACGAGAAGGTATTCACTGTGTCAAACTAAAATAATTCACAAAATTACCTCGCAATTTCAAAGTGTAAAACTTTTTCTTTCTTTCTTTTTTGCGTTTCTACAGGCGGACTGAATAATAAAAACCGAATTATCTCAAAACCATTTTTTATACATTAGTTTCAAAGTTTCAAGAGTTTAAAAGCGCGCAATGATATCTATGGGTGATATTTAGAACTATTTATTTATTCTGGTTTGAATTTTCACTGGTGAGGCCTAGTCCGCAATAAGAAATGTTTTTTTTCCCTTGGATTAATATGTATTATTCAAATATGTAAACAAACTATTTAACATTAAAATAAAATGCTAATCTTACTTTTAGAGAGATAAAATTAGTAATTGCAATCTATAGATGGCACAGTTATACGAGTTATTTGCATAGCACTGAATTTATTTCTAGTGTACGAAGATGTTTCTGTGTTCTAAATTTATCAGGAAAAAGAATCACTCAATTAACCCTTTCCGGTGCAGTGTTACCACTCCGGCAACACCTAATTTTAATTCCAAACTTACAAACGGCACCAATAATATTTTAGTAAAATTTTACTTTTACAATGTCAGCTTAAATCAGGGAATTCTTAATTTCTAATAAAGTCTTTTGTAAATTCCGGTGTCAGTCAAAAATTTCTCATTTTACAAACAGAATTTGTCTGCGCCGGAAAGGGTTAACCCCTTAACCCTTTGAGCTCTGGGGTGTAAATTTCTTCAAAATTCCAAACGTCACATTGTATTTTGCAAAGAAAAAACCCGGTTAACGATAAACACGAAAAAAAAAAATGCATTAAATTTTTTGGAGTAAATTTGGTCAAATTTTCTGGTGTCATTGTGACATTTTAAAATTAAAATTATGTGGTAGAAAATTCTTTCAGCAGAGCTCAAAGGGTTAACCAGTAGCGGCTCGTCATTGAGTGCTGCATGTGATTTTTCACACCACTAAATTTTAACAGAATCTTTCTTGTTATTTATTCGACAATTTTTGTTGAATAAATAAAACTGAAATAACCATACAATTTTAGTGATATGAATAAATTAATGCAGCACCACCTGACCAGCTGCTACTGCCCTTAACCCTTTGAGCTCTGATGGTTGAAATTTCTACCACTTAATTTTAATTCTAAAATCACACAATGGCGCCGGAATACTCAACCAGATTTATTTGGAAAAGGTTTAATTTATTTTTTCGCGCATATCCTAACCTGAATCGTTTCTTTGGAAAATACAGGTGCCAATGTGACAGCTGGAATTTTGAAGAAATTTACCCAACAGAGCGCAAAGGGTTTACTGCTTTTTTTTTACGCACATGTGCGTAATAAATAAAAAATATCGGTTAACACCACTTTTTTAAGATAAATCCCACCTAATTTGAATGAGATTCTCACCAGAAACTTTTAACGAAATTTTATATTTTGAGCTTTGGCGACAAAATACTTAAAAATTGCCTTTTCTTATTTTATAATAAAATTTTTAGATTTTTCAGGTGAGAATTCAATATTACAGAGGCATTATTGCTTGCCACTAAAAGGGTTAAGTGATGATGCAAGCAAATTCTTGCCCATACAACGTACGGGCAAATGAGTTAAGTAGTTAAAAAACTCTGAGTAGTTCAAAACAACTGAGAACGGAAGTTTCAAAACTCACCTTATCCAAAAAATCAAATGCTAATAAATCACGAAAAACCTCTGATTGTATCCATTGGTTTTGACTGTAAACCAGGATTTTACGATGCCAGAAATACTCTATAAAATTAATTTTACTGTATATTGAGGTTATTGATCCTATATGAGACGCGATTCCCCATAGTTTTGTCGCATTTAGGGTAAAATTGACATTAAAAAAATAAATATAAATTTTATTAAGCAGGAAATTATTGAATACCATGTTTTTAATTTAATACTAACTTGTTTTGTAAAAATGGAATCTTTATCTGTAGTTCATATCCACCAATATACTATTGTCGCATTTAGTATATTTTTGCGCATTTACGGCAGTTAAATTCTAAACTCGACGTTCGAAATCTTAAATGTGACAGTGTGTTATATATACCGGGTGTCCCAAAAATGACTGATGGATTTTAAAATTCAATAACTTGCAAACGGTGACAGCTGTGTAAAAAATTTTTGCAGAAGGGTTATGCATAATGTCAGGAGTTTTTTTACTGCAATTTTTTATTTTAGTTCGCATCTCAAACAATAGGTGGCGCTGACGGCGATTGAAGGTCAGGTCGACGCTTCACTCAACACTGATCACTTGGCCTTCAATCGCCGTCAGCGCCACCTATTATTTGACATGCGAACTAAAATAAACAATTACGGTAAAAAAAAATCCTGGCATTATACATAACCCTCCTGCAAAAATTTTTTAAATAGCTGTCACCCTTTGCAAGTTATTGAATCTTAAAATCCATCAGTCATTTTTGGGACACCCGGTATATATATCAGTTAATACGATTCTTGCCATTAGATTTTAAGTACAAGTACATTGTTGCATTTAAGGCTTAGCTGCCAACTCTTCCGACTGTTTGTCCCGTAAAAAATTAATAGAATTTTTTTACTTATTTAATCGGCAGATTACGGCAGATTTGAAATGGTAAAATTTTCTATAAAATTTTTCTGGGACAAAAAAGCGGAAGACGTTGGCAGATATGATTTAAGGGTCATCACATTTAGGCATCTTGACCTTATAGTGTTTTTTCAATGTAAGTTCACTAACAGAATAAGACTGATGCAGTAAACATATATTTTTTTAAAACTTTTGAATAAGGTGAGTTTTGAAACTGACCTCCTCAATTCATGCCCATAGCAAAAATGATTTCAAATTCTGTTATAGCCCTGCAGAAAAATGTGGCCACATCGAGCCCTAAATCTAACAAAAAGAATCACCAACAAACTGTTATGTAGATTAATAAATCATAAAATCAAATTTTTATTAGAATCCATGAATAATAAAACACTTATTTACTTGTTTGCATTTTCAATTTTATATAAGATTCCTATAATATTATATAATAACACATAATATAGTCTTTATAATAATAAAGAATCAAGAACAAATTTTATATTAAAGGAAGTTTCATTAACCGTTTCCCTGATTGTCTGTACGTCGTACGGGCAACATGCTTTACCAATCATGATTTGCCCGTACCACATACGGGCATCAATATTCCAATCATGATTTATTATTCCCACCAGTAAATTTTTATTGTAAATTTTGTATTTTTTAACCCGAACCTTTTCCTGAATCAATTAGGAAAAATTTCTGTTTTGAAAAACCGGTGATTTACGATTAAAAATTCTGTAAAAGACATAGAAAAAATAGGTATTATTTGAAAGTTTTTTAAAAAATATATTGATCATTTAAGTTGTTAAAATACATATTATTAGCATGTTACAAATTAGCTAATCATTTATTAAACATTTTATTGGTTATTTATTAACAGGATCCATATAAATAAAGAACTAAGTTCGAAGTTAAAGGCACAAATCTCAAAAATAAATTCCAAAAAGATATCAATTAAGCATAATGAAAAAAGATAAAACACTGTAATCTAAGATTAATAAAACATATCATTAAAGATTAATTAGTTTCTAGGAATAATAAAATGGGCACTCACTTATTAAACATTTTCACTTCTAGTTATTCACCGGATTCGCACCATAAAGAATTAATTAAAATAATTTATTATAAGAAAATTTATATATTAAAATGAGACTTTTCTGTAATTGAAGAACAATTGATGGTATTTCACAATTCACTGATTTAATTTTCTACACAGACTCCAATAGAAGAATAAATTAGAAATCGAATATGTTTACAAAAGGAGAAATTTGATAAATTTATATTTTTCACACGTCCAGACAAAACACATTGATTACTTCCAAATAATTATAATATTAGAATAATGCAATAAATAATTACTTTAGGATATATTATCAGGTTTAATAAATATTTATTCATGAATAGAGAGATTAGACATCATTATATATATATATATATATATTTTACGTTTGTTTTGTTAAAAATGTAATAGGTGTTTATTATCAATTTCATTATCGATAATAATGTTTCACAATTTCAAAATAAATAAATAACTGGAAATTAAGGTACAAAGGTCTCGGAAAAGCATGATTACTTACAAGAATCAAGTATATAAAATTTAAATCTATAGGATATAAAAGATAAATTAGACAAACAATTAAAGGTATTGTTTACGTCGGTCGTCTGATAAAAGAAGAAATGCAATAATACTGTGTAAATCGCGTATGAATGATAAATAGCATCATTAATTAAACACAAGGAAGGGTGCTTTAAAAATATCTTAATCAGTTTACAATTAAAACTGAATAGTTCAGCAAGTTGCGTGCATTTAAACAAAATAATCTGCTTTTTTTAAGGGTGTATTCGAAAAAACGCTTTTCCACCTTCAACAGCTCGAAATTTTCCGATACAATTTCAGACACTTTTTTAAACGTAGAAACATGAAACTTACTGAGGGGATTTTTGAAGAGACATACAAGGTGCCGTGTGATGTCATTTTAAGCTCCATTCATTAGAATTTGATTTATGAACAATTATCTTCTCTGCATGAGACTTTTTTTCGTTCCCAAATCTCCCGCTTCGGAAAAATCTGTTCAAAATGCAGTTTTTGATTGCTTTTTTTTCAATATTTTCTGCATTTATCAAAGAATCGACAGTCACGGCACTTTGTATGGTTTCTAAATAAGAGTATCTGCGAGTTTGATGAGTTTGAGAACAAAAGTGAATTCAAAAATAAATCGGAAAATAAGCAGTTTGAATCGAAATACACCCTTAAATCTGTAATTCGCCAGTTCTTACAGGGTGATTCAAAATTATGTGGACAAACTTATATGAAAAATCAGGAATACGACAAGAATAAAAAATCACATAGGAACATAGGGCCGAAAATCACATATTGAGTCACAAATACAGGGTGTTTCATTCTAACTACACCCGGTTTGAAAGTAATAATTTCGAAGAAATTAAAAATATTGTATTGAAAATGCAACGATATGTACCTTATTTTGTGTGAAATATGATAACGTTACGAAAAGACCTGGAAAAACGTATTGCTCAAGCAATCGATGATACCGTATAAACTGATCATCTCAGTCTATAATGTGAGGTGCCAAGTGCATATTTCTGGCGCGCATAATGCACACTTCTACCACTTTTGTTTGGTGTTATCACATTTAAAACAAAGGTGAGAATGTCTGTTAAATCTTTTATTAAAATATACTTCAGTTTTCTGAAACTTATTACCTTCAACCCACATTGAGTTAGGATGAAACACCCTGTATTTGTGACTCAATAATTGATTTGCGGCCCTATGTTCCTATGTGATTTTTTATCCTTGTAGTATGCCTGATTTGTCATATCAGTTTGTCCATATAATTTTGAATCACCCTGTATATCTTACTTTATTTTATAAAAATGAGAGAAGAAATTATATTAGGAAAACGAGGACGAATACTGCGCATTTATATTTATAAATCAAATGCAATATGCATGTATAGATGTAGCGTTGTAAGAATCACCATCTTAGTATGCGTTGATTTACTTTATAAACATGAATGCAGGAAATATTTATTTTATTATTATTAACTTTATTTATTTATTTTTAGAAAACTGTGCAAAAGAGCTGACCAAGGATCAACTCAAGAGTTTGTTGAAATATTTGCATACTCGCAACACATAATCACACATATTAGCAAATAAAAACTTGTGCACAGAAAGCTAAACACTAAAAATCAATCTCTAAATGCACAATAAAAAAGCAATTTGTTCGTATTCCGATGCATACGTTGAGGACGTATTTTTAGGTTCATAAAACTGCAATTCTTTATTTTAATATATACATTTTTTAAATTTCCCGTGGGAGTTCAGAATTATACAAGCGCAATTGTTTGCCCCTCAAAGGGTTAAGCGCCGATTTTTACAGACACACACATACTATTATTATTATTAACACTAGAACCGCCATTAGGGGTCAAAATGACCCCTGCCAGAATGATAATAGTCGATTCGAACCAGAATTTTCTTCATAGGATGTGTTAAATATATACAGCACAAAAATAGACTAATTAAATAGGTTAAATAGTTTAAAATTAAAATTCTGGTGCGAAACACTTTTTATAAAACTTTAGTAAAATACCCGGCTGTTTTAGTGTTAACAGACGACACTGTAAAACAAAATCTGTAAAGGTACTAAACATTTTCTCGGAAACTGGGATTCCAAGAACTTTTCATGTAACGATAACAGGAAAAATCCATGTAACCAATTCTAAAACTTGAGTTTTTGTTGTTACCGTTAGAGGAAAAGTTCTTGGAATCCCAGTTTCCTAGATAAAGTATAATACCTTTACAGATTTTTTTTTTTTTTTTTTTTTTTTTTTTTTTTTTTTTTTTTTTTTACAGTGTACTTAAACTTTGTTGTCGGTGAGAAGTAATTAATACGTTTCAAAGATACTAACTTATATGTATTTTTCGTTTGGGAAATTTTGGAAAATAATTTTTGCCTTATAAATTACTGTTTTGCTATTAAATAATGCGAAGACAATTTTTATAATATTTGATTACAAGAAGACCTTATAAAAAAAGTAATTCTACATGAAATTTCTGGTCAACGAAGATATTATTTGCAAAACAGAAAAAGACTAACTTAATACCAAAAATGTTTTGAAAAATAGTTTAAAAATTCAAACTTTATCCCATTTTTTAAATTATAACATTCTCTGACATCCTGAGATTTGCATGAATATGGAAGAAACATCCAAGGTTTCAGTGGTGGATTAAGCAAACTCTTGTTATCCACGTCGCACGGGCAAATCAGTTAAGTAGTTAAAGTCTGAACCTCTATAAATGTGTTCAATTAGGTTCACATATGCTCAGAGAGAAATTTCCCAAATTACATTTTGATGTCTACAATATATATATTATATCTCTTTCTTCATGATTCCAGTTACCGCATGAAATGGGACAACTGAACTAGATAGATCTGTGTACTGAGCCCTGTTTGAAACAGTACAAGTAACTTAAAAAAAAAAAAAAAAAAAAAACTTAAATCAGTTGAAACATGTAAATTGTATATCAACTAAAGAGCGTTGTAAGGGAAACCTTGCTGTCAAGGTCTTCAAAAAAAGCCCCAAATGTAAAAATATTATATTTACTAATATAAAAAACACAATAATTAAATAAGAATTTATGTACATTGTAAAAAAAAAAAAAAAAAATCTGTAAGTTACCAAATTTTTTCTAGGAAACTGGAATTTCTGGAAATTTTTATGCAACGGTAACAGCAAAATTTATGTCACCGAGTTTGTTGTATGATTTTTTGTTGTTACCGTTACATAAAAAGTTCTAGGAATCCCAGTTGCCTAGAAAAAGTTTAGTAACTTTAAAGATTTTTTTCTTTCAATGTACTTTAGTGTAGGTCATAAATAAAAAAATTACATGGGTATTTTAGCGGGAAAAAGATGCTAAATCTTGAAAGTAGGTAGGTAAATAATTAAGTATCTAATTCTCTTTTTGATTTATTTCAATGAAAATTCGATACGTCCAATAAATCTATAAAGAATGCAACCGTGTTTTTATATAGAATAGAACTATTTTTTATTTGTTTCGATAATTTTCAAATAATGCCCTTTGTCTTATACATACTTCATCATCTACTTCAGAAAATTTAGGGGATTGGCTATGTCGCTCAAAAAATTTGTTTTGATACCCAACATGCTTTTTTAAATTTTTATTGTAAAATTTTCTTTTTTGAAAAAAAAAAAAAAAAAAAAAAAAAAAAAAAAAAAACAGCAATGAAGAAATTAATTTCCTGTTAAGAAAAACTCCAAAAATCATTTGTAATTTTCAATTATCAATGATAAATTATTTATAATAATTAATTTATAAAATGTATAATATAATAATAAGATTATAATATTTACAATAAGTACTTAAAAATGAATCCTTTGTGAGATTCGGTCTTTTTCAAAAAATGGTTTGAATTCAGCGGATTCGTTTCATAAATTTTGAATTGCAGCATGAAGTCAGCTTTTTTTTTGTGTGTGTGTGTGTGAATTTATACAACACTCACACACACATATGTGTGTGTATGCATATATACTGTTGAGTTTTAAAATATATGTCACGGATATATCTTATAAATTTATATACATGTTTTTTCATCTATTTCTCTTTTCTTACGAACTTGTTCCAAATATTAATCAATTATCACTGACAGTTTTCACTTTCCTTTTTACAAGAATTACAGGGGAATGACACACATCACCTATAACCATGGATCAGAAATACAATATTAGAGTATTAGACGTCAATGCCTATAACCTTACATCTGTGAGACCTTGAAAGTTGACTGGACTGTAGACGCAGGTTCCGGTAGTAGGGGCACCTTCAGGATTTTCATCTTCCCATATTCTACTATTTGTCACTAGTGTTGTCCAAATGCTTGTTTTCGATGCTTTCTATCGAGTTTCTTTAAGGGGGTGGAAACTCCTTTAAAAATTGGGGGGACAGGGGTCTTGTGTAAGAGGGAGAGAAACACCCACAAAAAAGCCAGGTGCTTGCCTAAACGGCTTCCGGTAAAGGCCGAATACCTTCTTGGACAATGGGTCCAACTTCTGTCGGTTACTACGAAATCAAAATATACAGCAGCGGGAGTATCTCACGGCAAACAGGAATTGAGTTGTTGGGATTAGAAAGTGAACATTCGTGAAATTCGAATTTCTTCCACCCTACAGACCTCTAAAAGAATGTAAATAAGTTATTTTTTCTCTCAACAGATCTTGATTTACTGCACAACCGTAAAAAAATTACACCTGTTTATCCCATATTTCTAAACTATAAAGGAAATTGCTTCTTTCTTCGTTTGTAATATATTTCCTGTGACAAATTCATTGTTCATAATACACTTCAAAATGAACTTCACGCCTCTTTCACGATCAAAAGATTTATAAAGGGATAAAATAAGCGTAAGATATTACTTTTTCGAATGAATGTTTATGGAGCCTTTTATCTGAAATGGTTTAAACATTTGAACTGATGATCAATGGCATAAACAAAATTTAGGTTTAGTGCCATATTCTAAGTAAGTTTGTCCATTTTATAAGGGCCTAATTTTTGAGTTCATCATTGAAATTAATTGCATTAAGCATGCACACGGTTCACACGCTTCAAAAAATTTCAAACTCCTCTTTAGCAGGATTTTTTCAAAGCATTGTCTTATTTAATGAAAATAAATTCCATCTTCTTTACAATCTTCTATGTTTTACTATCGTCTATTCTCTGCTTCTTTACTGTCTTCTCTGTCTTCTATACTTTACAAAATTTTTGGTACAAAAACACCTAAAATCCCCCTGAACCCTTGATACGTACGAACCGTAATGTACCTTTGATGTTTTTAAAATTAAAGCATAAAAGTGAGAAAAAAAAAATCACAAAGCCGTTTTGAATGCCCGATTTACAGCAGAGCATTTGGGGACACAGGTCCAGGCCTCTGATATTCAGGGACACCCGAATTTTGAAGGTTTCTCAATTATTGTCCAAAATTGGATATAGTTTTAACATTAAGTGGAATTTTACATTTCGCTTTACATTCGATTCTATGTTCGTATTACATTTTTATAATATCATATATTTTGTCTTAAATATCTACATTTAATTAATTTATCATAGTGAATAATTTCCTTTACTTTATCACTTTAATAAATATGTTGTGTTTTTAATTCTTATTTGATTCTGTTCTTAGTCTCATTGAGTTATTTGAGGGTTAGCGAGCGTAACTCGGAGGCGGCAGAGTCCCCTAATATTTTAAATAATTGTATCTTGGTATTCGGGGCGGAAGATTTATTATTACAGTAATTTCCCGCGTATACGCCGCGGCTTAGTAAAGTCTTTTTCAAACCAGAAAATTTATTGAAAAAGAAAAGTCAAATGCGTGCTAAGCACAAGCAAGTAATATTTTTAATAAAATTAATTCTAGTAGGAAATCGAGTTGTCCCAGGTGCGGCGTTTACGTACGAAATTACGGTAGTTGTTGATACTTTATCATTTCAGATACTTAGACTTACATAGGGAAAGAAGCTGAGCACCGCATAATTTATTACAAAACATCTACTCATTAAAATTTCATAACTGTGAAATAACTATTTAAAAGAAAGTTAATGATTATCAAATTTAATTTTTAATGGAATATTTTAAAATAATTTTTGAAATCAATAGTGGTTATCTTAATAACGCCGTTCATACGCATCAGGGAATTTTCCATGTGAGCTACTGCCACTAAAGCAAACTTCCACCTGTAAAAATGCATATCACCTTTTGCAATTATTTTTGACTAAAATTTTCTTTTAATATGGCTTTTAAATAAAAAGAAAATATTTACTTAAATTTACTGGCGAAAGTTTGCACCTGCGGTAATGAACCCATGCGAATGTGGTTATAGTTGAAGCTTCGCTATTTTAAGGCTATGTCAGCTCCTCTTTTTTAATAGTTCCATGGCCAGCACAAAAATTTTTCCGCATGTTGTTAGTCCCTAAGCTTATGTTATTCAAGTAATAAAAGTTTCTATTTCAGCTTAAGTAAACATAAAACTGATAATGAGGCACTGTTTCAAGGCTAATTCAGTCACGAATTTAGCTTCTTTATAGCGCTTATTTCTTTAACACAATAAGCAGCGGCTGATAGCAATATTCCAAATAGAATTGAAAGGTACATAAACATCTGTCGTCATGTCAGGCAGAAATGTCTGTTCAAGCACTGATGTTATAAAAATTATACATTTACTATAGAAAATGTATGTTAATGACTACAAGATGTTTGCTATCTAAATCAAATGGAAATTTACCGAAACATATTTAAAGCACATCCGTGTTTTAAATAGGTACACATGTGTGTTTTAAATTTCAAATAAAACACATCTGTGTACGCAGAAATACACTAAAATAATTTTCAAATGATAAGCTTCGTTTTTTAATTTACTCAGCATTTTTGTTAATGGAATTATAAAAAAGCCAAATGTGAAGATAAAATATTCAAAAAATATTTAGCCGTTTTAGAAACTAATAAAAGAAGAAGCAAAGAGAGCTATGTGAGAAAGATTTAGAGTGAATTGTTATACCTCAGCACGAGCACTTACAACAATACGTAGATACGTTTTACATGTTTGCATTCAAGAACTTAGATATGGGCTATTCCATGACAAACAGACACAATATGCTGTACATGACACATACATAAATACCTATATCTATCAATTTACGAGTTATTAAAATATAAACTTTGCTTTAAAATAACAAAAGTCTCCTAGATTTTCATATTAGTATAGTTGTTTTAATTTGATGATATAATAGCATTGTTAAAAAAGCAGTAAAATGTAGTAAAGCTGCCCCTTATTTTACATCGAATGCCCATAAACACAATTTCACAAATACATCCATTTTATATGGAGATATAACGTAAGGAAAAATTTAATTACATGCACTGATGAAACACTCATTTTATAATTGTAAAAGCGCATATTAAGGGGACTGATCACTCAGCTTCGGAATTTTCCTCCTTAATGTTAAGCCTATGTGGACGTTTGATGCATTCGTATATTTAAAATAACTCTTGAAGAAATTAATATTCTTAACTTCTTTTTTTCTTAGTTCTCAAAATAGTTTTTAAAATCTATGCTTAATTTAATATTTTATGAGTTAAAAGCTGGCAAAATGAGTAAAGTTTTAATACTTCATATAAAATTAAGCATATAGTTTAGAAATTTTTTGAAATCTAAGAAAAACAGACATCTTTTAAGAAGTATACAAAAAATAGAAGTTAAAAATATTTAGTTTCTCCACGAAATATTATAAATATGCGAATGCATCAAACGCCCATAGACTTTAAATTAGTATGGGGAATTCGGAAGCTGACTGACCAGTCCCCTTAATAATAATAATAATAATAAATAAATAAAATAAAAAATAGCTTCTGCTAAATTTAAGGATAAAAGACAAGTGGGTTTTTCTTAGCCTGTCTCCAAACTTCCCGTTGAATAATAACCATTTCCTTGTAGAGTTAAATGTTGGTTGAATTCTGAAGGCATTTTCTTTGAAATGATACTAAATATAATTTTTTTCATTTTTTTTTTTATTATAGTTGCAGAACAAAAGGCATTAACAGTCTAATTACATTCATAAACCCTAAAATACTGTTTAGAATTTATTAAAAAACAAAAATCTTACAAATCAAATAATAATAGTAATAGTAATTGAAAAAACGCAGGAATAAAAATTCACTCGAAAATTAGCAGAACATTAATTTACACTGTGAAAAGTGAGAAAGGAGAAAATATCATTATTCCATGCAGATTTTGTAATAGATTTAAATCCAAAAATGTAGAAATTTTGTAGATAAACTTAAAGTAAATTAAATACATGGACCTATTAAAAGACAGAGAGAAACAGACACATCTTGAAAAAAATGCAGCATTAACTGTAACCGCTTTCATAGGGGTTCATTACCTCGGGGCAATCTTCCATTAATAAATTTAAGTAGAAATTTTCTCCTTATTCAAAAGCGTTGTTAATGAAAAATTTCAGTCAAAAATAGTTGTTAAAACTGACATTTGTTTTTACTGGTTCAAGTTTAATTTAGCGGTAAGTAGTTCTGTCATATTGTGACAACCCAGTCAGTGTCAGTGAAGAGATTATAATACCTGTGCAAATTACACCAGTAAAAGGAAATAGAAATTTTTTAGCATATTTCTGAGAGAAACTTCAAATGAAAAAAGGCTCTTATGTAAGACGAAATATTTTATTCAAGTTTACTGGTGGAAGTTTTCATCGGCGGTTATCTAAAATTATGGACCCGATAGAAAAAAAAAAAAAAAAAAAATAGCAGCCATCTTGTGACAACCTTCTCAGTTACTTCATTCGCAAGTTCCAGACAATACACTATATGTCTTCTCCTTTTTATTCATAACTCCATGATTAAATATATATATTTATTCTGATAGTTGAAGATCTCCATTTTTGGTGTTAGAAGATTAAAGAACCTGTATTTATGAAATAGCTTTGTAGTTATACTTGTGTTTTCTTATACTATTTTACTGCAAAGTTACAAAATGTTAATAATATCATTATATGTTTTTGGAAAAAAAATCAAAACAAAAATTTATATTGAAAAAGAATTAAAAAAAATTTTCCCAATAAAAGTATGTATATTTTTAAATTGTTCTTGCAATAGAAAGAAGAAAAAATCGATAGGAAATAACAAATCAGTTGAAGATCCGTCAATAAATTATTGAGGCAAATTTCTCACTTTATATTAATAAAAATATTAATAATTTAAAACCGGGGTCTTCAAACACAGATTCACGGATTACAGAGATACCTTTATTTTAGAACAGAATAGTTTGCTTTATTTAAAGATAGAAACTTTGTAATTAAACTAGGAAAAGAGAATACATTAAATTGTGACAAATATAAAATATGTTAATACATAATAAACATATTTTTGCAATCATAAGCTATCCTGATGACGATCAAGGTTTGATCAAAATAGCTCGGCACAAACTGATGGAAGTTTTTATGTTTTTAAAAACGATGATTATTAAAATCTTTAATATTTGTGGCAAGTTAAATCAGGGCTGGTACAGGCGACTATTACTTAATTCTAACTGGCATCACTTTTTTAAAACATAAATCCTTAATGATCTGTTTGATGACATTTGCAAGAAAAAACTATTTCACAATTTACATTAGAAAAATATTGGTACTAACGGAATATAAAAAAATTCTCATGTGGCAGCCTTTTATGCATCTTTTATCAGAGCTGCCAACTTTTACTCATTTTTTCTACCACAAAAATTTTATAGTAAATATTATCTTATTTAATCGTCGAAATCTTAAAATTAAACAAATGGAAAATCTCTGTACAATTTTAGTGGTAGCAAAAATGCGTAAAAGTCGGCAGCTATGCTTTTAAGCAAGTTATTTTTTATATATTTTTAATAGTTCAAGGTGAATGTGACATTCCAATAGTATATGTTTTTTCATATAGACATTTTACATCAAAACTATATATATACATATATATAAATCAACCAATACTAATAAATTCAATGTAAACATACTAAGTAAAACTAATTATGCAGTTTTAATTCAGTCATAATAACACCAGAGATAATATAATTAATGCTTCAAAATACTTATAATTTCAATGTTCTTGTAAATACTGAAAACAGATTAGTCAAATAACCAAAACAATAAGACAAAGAAATTTATGCAATTACAACATTTGTCTCAAAATTGCTAATTCTCAATTTTGTGGCAACCTCTTTAACATTATAAGCAAATTTCACACTTTCTTTTAGTGTAAAAATTGAGAGACTCTGATTATTTTAATTTCTTTTTTGTATCATTAAAATTGATTGAATAAAATATTACGCATTGTCCACAATTCTTCCTGGATAGTCACAGCCTTGAAAATGTTTCATGTTTAATTATTGCATGTCAAAATCTTTTATTCACCTATCTTCATAAATATCCTCCAACTGAACACTGTATTATGATTATGTAAGTCTTTATTTTATCGCCAGCTTACAGATACTGAACATCGTAAGTGAAAAGTAATAATATGTGAAAATCATTTTTGGTAACATAATAATTGCCCTCAATTTAAATCAAAAGGATTTATTTATTTATTAATTTATTTCCTAATAAGTTTTAACCCTTTGAGCTCTGATGGTTGAATTTTCTACCTCTTAATTTTAATTCCAAAATGTCTCAAAGGCACCGGAATGTTTGACCAAATTTATTTGAAAAAGATTTAATGGATTTTTTATGTACATCGTAAACGTAATTTCTTCTTTGAAAAATACTGGTGCCAATGTGACATTTGGAATTTTAGCGAATTTTCCTCACCAGAGCTCAAAGGGTTAAATTACAAATTTCTTTGATCGAGAAACAACAAATAATTTATAATGAAGTATGTTCTTTATTGAAAAAAAAATTGCTAATTAAAATTGCCACGATATTTTTCATGTTTAATCTGAAAACAAAACCTAAAACTTAATTCCGCGGAGTTACAATCCGACTAGGACCAACGCATGCTGTGACCGATACCGCTTTCTTGATCACGAATGATATATGTAGCACATCAATGGCGTAACCAGGGTGGGTTCCTAAAGTCGTAAAGTTTTCTTGTCCTTGATTCACAGCAGAAAAATTTCTGGTTAGATAAGACGGACAGAACTTTTAAAAATTACCAGTATTCAAAGCACTTGGGCACCCACCCTGGTTACGACACTGTACATATCCAGATCAAGTGGTCAGCCTGATTCCGAACCCCCAGTCTTTAATTCCAAAGCAAGCTTGATACTCATTTATTCATTCCAAAAGGATGAAAAATTGCCTGAGTCTGGAGCCGAGCCTCGGACTTACAGGCTGGTAGTGCAATGCGCTAATTTTCGAGCGAGGGAGCATATATGTTTATTCAAGTATTCAAAATGTCTATTAACCCTTTGAGCTCTGGGGGTGAATTTCTTCAAAATGCCCCAATGTCACATTGGCACTAGTATTTTGTAAACAAAAGATTCGATTTATAAAATGCAGGAAAAATGCATTAATCTATTTTGAGATAAATTTGTTGAATATTCCGGTGCCAATACATCATATGGAGATTGAAATTAAGTCGGAAGAAATTCACTGATTAGAGCTCAAGGGGGTAAGTATTGGCCAATCAGATCATTTAAAAGATAAGTTTGATGACGGTAGGGAATGAATTAATGCATAAAGACATTGATTCATTCGTTTTGATGTTGACTTAATTCAAAGTTTCTGACACACTTTTTGCATTTATTATGTTATAAGGATAATCAGCTGGTAATATCACATGTAACTTGAGATAGTGAGTGCATTTTGAAATCAGTACACCCTGTATCATTTTTTAAAAATCGCAACCCTCTAATGCCCATGGTAGCATTATATGCTACCAACAATGTTTCAAATTTAGTAGATTTATTTTGGTTATACGAAATTTACACCGGGAATTTTCAATAGCAATATTTATTTTATTTCATAAAAGACATTCCGCAATTAAATAAAGCGAATTTTATTATTGAAATTTTCTGGTGTGAATTAAGATGAGAGCTGCAGAATTTCTAGAATGTATTTAATCAGGGAAATTAGAGGGTTACTTTTGATAAGTAACTGACTCCAGTTTGCGTAATTAGGTACATGTTACTTTCTCTTTTTCTCCAGAATATAAAATATAATTCGGAAACAACAATCATGTAGAAAAAATTAAGTGCATGAAAATGCTTTTTTTCTCGTATTGATATTATTAAATCAAAGAATAAAATCAATTATAGAAATACTACTCTGATTTATTTATTTAACAATCATGAGAAGTGTTACTTGCAATATCTTTTGTCAATTTCCCGGACAAATCTTATAAAATTACCATTGCGTGTTGGAAGCACTAGATTTTATTAGTATAAGCACGCTTTATTCTGATAATAGAAAATAAATCCATTCATAAAATCTTGGCACCTACTCTGTTAGAGATTATAGGTAAAATAAATAAATAATTCAATAAAATAAAAAAAAGAAAGTATTTTTTATATAGTTGCTACAAAATAAATAAATAAATAAATAAATAAATAAATAAATAAAAGTCATTAACATTTAATAGTTAACTTAATTATTTAGTAAATGAATAATAATTCAACGAATTGAATTTGTCATACGATTATTATTAAATTACTTTATTAAAATATTTCAATAATTCAATAATAAGGATTTTCATAAATTAATACGATAATAAAATATTTATTACACTATTTCTTTTAAAATTGCTTATTAAATTATTTCATTAAAGTGTTAATAATTTGATGAGAATCCACCCAAAGCATATCTAATCACATGAAGACCATTTTGGGGAAAATAGTCAAATGCATTATCCTCTATCCCCTATCTCCAGGAAAGAAGAAGAGGGAGACACGCACAAAAGATGCGATCTAGATTTTTTTTTTTTTTTTTTTTTTTTTTTTCCGCAGCCCGACGATTATAAATCCGAAAATTGCGTTTTAAAGTTGTTTCAAGATAGATTTACTACAATTTTTTCGTTAAAAATTTATTTTTATATAGAAATAAGCATTAATGCTATAATTATTCCGACAAACAAAGTTAGTGAGTTTCATGTCCTTGAAAATCTCGCTATATTCAATAAATCGAATATTTTTTTAACAAAATTCCGGTGCCAATGTGATGTTTGGGAATTAAAATTAAGTGGTTTCATAGATATACCACCGCGCAAAGGGTTAAAAAACGCAAATTCATGTATTTCCTCCGTTAGACAAATTCGCCAGTTTTTTATAATGAAGTATGCTTTTTTGTTTATTTTTTTAGTTCAAAAATTTTGATTTCATACCGGAAATTTTAAAAGAAGAATTTTTTCTTTATATAATCATAAAATGTCAGCCTTAAATAAATAAAATAACAGAATAGAAATTTTCTGGTATGAATGAAAAAAGGTTGAAATATAAAGGGGACAAATTTGGTCTTCTAGTGTTTGTAGCTGAACGCGTCATTTCTATCCATACATTCCTATACAATAAAGGATTTTTGCAGCGTCCTTTAATAACCCTTAAAGTTTCTACCATGAATTTAGAATCTCACTGCATATAATGATATACATTACATTGTACTCCAAAAGTATTAAAATATTTTGGCTTAAAAAAAATGCTTAGAACGTGCTTTTTATAACAAGTATGATCTTTTGAATATATGAGATAAATATTCAGAAGATATTTTGGAAACCACAACTTCATCAATAATAAAATAATAATCATAATAATAGTTTTAAAGTTACAATGTGGTAAAAAATACTTTCAGAAATAAATATGTAGCTTAAAAAAAATCAAAGTACTTTTTTTTTTTAAGCACAGTGTTTTCTTATTTGATACGCAATAACCTGTTGCTTATCTTCTTTATACAAAGCACGTAGGATTTAAAAGGAACACATGAAAGAATGCAAAATAGTCGCATACAAAAGCATGTAAACATTTCCTTTTTCGATATATTTTTCTTAGGAAACGTATTTTTCACATAAAGTATTTTATCCCATGTAGAAATCGAAGGCTTTTATTTTATTGATACAGAGATGATATGGGCGCAAATGAAAAAAAAAAAAATATTTTTGCTTTGAATGGCTTTTTTTCTGGTGTTGTACCTTACGGGAAATTAGAAGAATGGAACGTATAACAGATTCAGATTTGAATGTAACATTATGTATGAAAAATGTGATATCCCGAAAAAAGATATATATTTCATTGTAGTATAAATGTTAATCTATAAGAAAACTTTTGCTCTTAAATTTGTGAAATTATAGTTGATGTTTAAAAAGAATATATTAGGTCAGCCGGAAAGTTTTGTCATTTAATGCTATTTCACGCCTTCTTTTTAAAATTCTTATTTCTTTATTGGCTCCACTTTTTTTAAATGCTAAAATTCCCATGGTTTTCACGGTTCACGTTAAGATGAAAAGAATGGAAATTTTCCTATTTCAAAAAAGTAGTGCCAATGAAGAAGTCTGAATTTAAAAAAAGTGGCTGTGAAATAACATAATACGACAAAATTTTTTGATCGATCTAATACTTGATACTACCATACATATGGCCCCAGAGTTGCGAGTTTAGCCTCCAACTTTAATTTAAAACTTCAATTCACACCGAAAACTTCGAAAGCAGAATATGTAATCTATGTGGTCGTTAAGTGTATCTTATTAAATGCATCACAAAACACTGTTGTTTATTCCTGATATCAACTCTAGATTTCCGAATAAAAAAACAACGCCAAACTTGCATCCCCGCATGCCCTCCTCACTCGAAAAAATAAAAAATAGTAAGAAGAAGAAAGAAAGTTTTTTTCAGATGGGGGGTGTCTTGTATTTTTTAATCATTTAACCCTTTCGACTCCGGCGCATACATGTAACACATATTTCGTCAATAAGTAAATCAAAATTCCTTATTTAGATTGTCTGTTATGAATTCGAATTCTCTGCACTCTTAAAACGAAAGAGCTGATTTGGCTTCTCATGAAAGACCTGTAATTTTTTCGATCATAAAAGAGTTGTTTTTCAAACGATTAAATATTCTTGATCTAAATTGGTTATTTAAATAGCTCAACTTCATTTAAATTGGTTAAAACTAGAGTTATTTCAACTCTTTTTTGAGAAGCTGCCTTTCAACATTGAGATGAGTGGATTTCAGCTCAACTTGAGCTATTTTTTGGCTGACTTTTTAAGAGAGTGGATTACGGGATTTCTAGAACGCATCCTACCATGGGCATTAGACGGTTAATTTATTCGATGTTCTACGTATTAAATAAAGCGATTTTTTTTTTCTTAATAGTGGTACTCAACAGAAAATATACGTACGAACTCTTAATAAACATAAATCCAGAATTAAAGCAAAACAATCAAAAAAACTTTTAAATATGTGAAAACCTTTGACCCTGTTGAAGAGATGAAAATCGACAATCACATCTCTGTTTTTCTGTCTTATCTACTTTTAACCCAAGATTTTTTAATTTCATTAAAACCACAAAAGTAAAAAATGATGATGTATTTCATTGTATATTCCGAATGTAAAATTTAATTACATTTCATTCAGTCAAGTATGTTACAATAAAAATTTAACTTATTATGAGATGTTTTCATTAGTACCTTTCGTCACAGTATTAACCTTCCTAACCTGAATGGGTCTAATCGACCCACGGCTATAATTTGTTTTATACGATTCGCACCAGAACTTTTTTCATAAAGAAAGTTAAATAATAGATTCAAAGAAATAAGCCAATTAAATATATTAAAATGTTTTAAATAACAATTCTGGTGTGAAATATTTTTATCAAGATTGAGTAAAATTTGAACAGGGTAGGAAGGTTAATTTAATCGGTTGACGTAGATTCTGCTGACCCTGCGAAAGTTTGACAAATAACAATGTATAAACAAAACAACAACAATAAAAAGTATGTTCCACTTGTTTAGAATATCATAAGAATATTTAAGTTAGACCAATATATTTGAATCACTTCTGAAAAACAACAACAACAAAAACGAAAAAATAAAAATACCGTAATTTCGGGTGTATAAGCCGCGGATAAAACAATTCGTTTTGGACCCAGAAATCTTATTTAGTGATTGAAGACAAGTATTTACGGCGATCTAACTAGTTATATTTGTTTCTTAAAAAATTCTGGGTCGAAAAAGAATTGTTTGAGCTGCAGCT
The DNA here is from genome assembly GCA_964019185.1 of Maratus speculifer. NCBI lineage: Eukaryota > Metazoa > Arthropoda > Arachnida > Araneae > Salticidae > Maratus > Maratus speculifer. The sequence continues at coordinate 307,557,225 of OZ025293.1, read as the reverse complement.
TATACACCCGAAATTACGGTACGTCAAAAAATATCCATAAACTTAGATTTCGCTGGCCCTGCGAAAGTTTGACAAATGACAATGTATAAACAAAACAAAAACAACAAAAATATGTTCCACTTGTTTAGAATATCATAAGAATATTTAATTTAGACCAATATATTTGAATCACTTCTGGATAACGATGACAACAACAACATAAACGAAAAAATAAAAGTACGTCAAAAACATCCATAAACTTGTACTCTCATGTGATGAAATGTGTAATAAATAAACAACTGTTTACTAATAAGGCATGGATAAGCTACTATTTTGAATAAAAACTTCTACTTAGGTTAAGTTTTTCATATATGCATCAGTTTGAACATATATTAAAAGAAATCTAACATAAATCTGTATGCCACAGATAAGAGTACATGAATTTATGTACCGATGTATATGCACTTCAATGCTAGCCTGCACACATAAAAAAAATAATACACCAGATGATATACAGAGACATTTCAGTCTTACTCAAGTGAAACTAAGACGGTTATAAGAGTGACAATCATGAGTGAAGTGATCAAATGCTTAACACTAGAACGCCGGGAAATTTTACTGAAGTTTCATAATAATATTTCACATCATAATTTTTATTCGAAATTATTTAATTCATTTATTTAACGTAAATCTGCGTGTTTAAAATTTAACTTATTTCAAGAAAAAATTTCTTGCTCGAAATGAAATTTAATTACATGGTTGGAGTCCTTTCGGGCGTTCTAGTGTTAAAAGAAAGCGATTATTCCAATATCAATTATTTCAAGGTTTTCTTTTTTTGTTTGTAAATTTTTTCCAGGTATTTCTCAGTTATACTTAATAATGTTAATTTTATCGAGGCAATTCATCAAAACTCTTCAATTTCATTACATTTTGAGCACATAGCTATAATTAGACGTTCCGAAATTTAAACTGGAGATAAGATTCAACCAAATGAATATGACATATTTGTTTTCGCGCTTCAGAGAAAACTGACCTGTGTTACAAAGGGATTTTACTGTCAGAATCAAATTGTTTTATGAATTTCATTTCAAAACTGCTGAATCAATTATATATTATTTCTTATAGTTTTTCATTCAATAAGATATTTAAATTACAAATATGTACACTGTTAGAATATCCATACGGAATCTTCAATAAATGTACAGTTAATTTAATAAATACAGGGTGATTCAGCTCGTCGGTGACAAACTTTAAGGATCGATAGAGCACACCTAGACGAACATTTTTGAATAGGGAATGTAGGGTCCCTGACGCGATGGTAAGGCGCTAGGCGCTTTCGAAAATTTGGGTGCCGAAATTCGAAACGTCATAAAAACTAGGGAAATGGTTAGATTTTCTTGCTTGTTGCGTCGAAATGATTCTGTTTGTTTAGACTTTCTTCAGTACCAATTTGATAAGCGTATCTCTTAAAACATGGATAGGGGGCGCTGCAGACTTTGGAGAGCTAGACAACAACTTTAAGCCCGTTATTTTGATAATTTAACACATGCTCGCCAAAGTTTATACTCTAACTTAAAGTTTGAACCCAAAAGTAGAGCCCTGCAAAAAGCGTAAGAGCCGGAATAAAATGTCAAAGTACAGGGTGGTCGAAACTCGAAGGCTCCTAAGAGATAAACAAACAGATTTCTTGACTTATGGCATGCATTTTCATGATTCTGTTTGCTGGGGCTCTCTGAAACTCAGTTGAACGGTACAAAAAGAAACATCGATAGGGGGCGCTTTGGGCAAAAAACATAATTCGTTGACATTTCGGACGCTAACTGGAAACGGGGCGCTACGATCAGTTAGAAACAAAACAAGAGAGTAATTTACTTATCATAAGAAGCTATTAAAACTGCAGTTTGTTTTTTTTTTTTAACAAACATAGCTGGTTTCAATCATGCACAATGCGCGCAATAAAATTTACATAAGGTGCTTTTTGCTGATTTATGCAAAAGATATCGTACCATATCGATATGCAAAAGATACGTAATGCGTAGACGACAACGCGAGATGACGTAGTTGTATGCGCAGACACGTCTTTTGAACGTGCGGTACCTACTTAAGCTTCGGGTTACTTGTCTGCAGATCGGTAGTAGGATGGAACGGTACACAAACTCTGAATTGGCTGACATGCATTTGGCGTATGGCGCTGCTGGTTGTAATGGACGAGCCGCTCAGCGGTTGTACGCCGAGCGTTACCCCAACAGGCAAATCCCCTGCCATGCCTTCTTCGCTCGAGTACACCAGAGGTTGTCCACAACGGGATCTTTCGACGGAGGCAGGCCTGAACGGGAGCGATCAGTGAGCACCCCCGACAACGAAGAGGCTGTGCTTAACCTGGTTGAGGACAACCCAGGTCTTAGCACGAGAGATATCGCCAGACATGTTGGCATTTCGCAAGCAACTGCGTGGCGCATCTTACGTTCCCGGAATCTGCACCCCTACCACATCCAGCGGGTGCAGTTGCTCAGAGAGCAGGATTTTGGCCCTCGAGTGGAATTCTCAAGATGGTACTTGGCGATGAGATCCAGGGATCCCCGTTTTGTAAACAGCATTTTGTTTACGGACGAGTCCACCTTCAGCCGGGAGGGAATGTGGAACGCCCACAACAGTCATGTGTGGTGTGATGAAAATCCACATGAAACCAGAAGCCGAGCAGCCCAGGAGCGTTTCTCAGTAAATGTGTGGGCCGGCATTCTGGGGGATTGCCTCATTGGCCCTTATTTGTTACCTGAACGGCTGACAGGTGGAAATTACCTGATTTTCCCGGATCAAGTGCTGCCGCAGCTTCTGGAGGAGGCGCACGTACCCGAAGGTTCGCGTCGCCAGATGTGGTTCCAGCACGATGGAGCTCCGGCCCATTACACGAACGACGTGCGTCTCCATCTAAACGCAAGGTATGGCCAGCGGTGGATCGGGCGTGGGGGTCCAGTTCACTGGCCTGCCCGATCACCAGACCTCACCTGCTTGGATTTCTTCCTTTGGGGTTACCTGAAGGCCGAGGTATACCATACACCTGTCAGCAGTGCTGAAGAACTTGTGGCGCGCATTGTGGCAGCTGCAGGGCAGATCAGAGATACTCCTGGCATTGTTGGAAACACACACTCCTCAATGCGACGGAGGTGCGAAGCCTGCATCATGGCCCAAGGTCGAAATTTCGAGCATCTTCTGTAGTGTTATTTTTTGTAAATAAATTTCCAGTATCATGGATGTTTTTGGTCTAAATTTATTCAGAAGTGTTGAGCAGAGGTAGAAAATGTGTTTTCATTATTACTAACTGATCGTAGCGCCCCGTTTCCAGTTAGCGTCCGAAATGTCAACGAATTATGTTTTTTGCCCAAAGCGCCCCCTATCGATGTTTCTTTTTGTACCGTTCAACTGAGTTTCAGAGAGCCCCAGCAAACAGAATCATGAAAATGCATGCCATAAGTCAAGAAATCTGTTTGTTTATCTCTTAGGAGCCTTCGAGTTTCGACCACCCTGTACTTTGACATTTTATTCCGGCTCTTACGCTTTTTGCAGGGCTCTACTTTTGGGTTCAAACTTTAAGTTAGAGTATAAACTTTGGCGAGCATGTGTTAAATTATCAAAATAACGGGCTTAAAGTTGTTGTCTAGCTCTCCAAAGTCTGCAGCGCCCCCTATCCATGTTTTAAGAGATACGCTTATCAAATTGGTACTGAAGAAAGTCTAAACAAACAGAATCATTTCGATGCAACAAGCAAGAAAATCTAACCATTTCCCTAGTTTTTATGACGTTTCGAATTTCGGCACCCAAATTTTCGAAAGCGCCTAGCGCCTTACCATCGCGTCAGGGACCCTACATTCCCTATTCAAAAATGTTCGTCTAGGTGTGCTCTATCGATCCTTAAAGTTTGTCACCGACGAGCTGAATCACCCTGTATATTAAAATAATAATAATAATAATGAATAAATGGAATTTTTTTTTTAATAGTGCTTTTATTTTGTTATTAGAGCTTTTATTTATCTGTTTCAAGTAACAGATTAAAAAGCTATACTAAAATAGATTGATTCATACCCAACTAAGAAACACCAACTTTGCACTAGTCTGTGGCCCATACAAATATATTTATATAAAAACTAACAGCAGGCTACAATGTCCTAATTATTAAGCTATTATAAGCAAAAAATAAATTAATCTAGGATAAAGTTTTAAAAATCGACTTTTGGTCAACTAGAATTGGTAAATTTTCCACCATGCACTATAGTTCATTAATCATAATGGTCACAGGTTTAGTCTCTTAGGACAGTTTAAATACTAATTATTAAAATTATTACTGCAAATTAATATTTAATGTTTTCTATGAAAAATAAATAAATAAGTAGCTATATCTACGACTTCATTTTCTTATTTTTTACAGATTTAACAGTTTTTCATTATAATAATACATTCTTAATTATATAGGCACCAAGTGTTTTGTATTTTGAATACAACTATTCCATAACAGTAATATTCACCTTATTTAAATGCAGAATTCTGCAATTAAGTACAGTTAGGAATAATATTTTTCAATAAAATTAAATTCTCTAATCTCAAAGATCCAATAGATGATTTTTCACATTGGGGTATTTATAAGATTTCTTGCGAATGCGATAGAATGTACATCAGTCAGACGAAGCGTACCTTGAAAAAGCGTGTGGGAGAGCACAGTGCTAACGTTAAAAATTGTGAAATAAAACGTTCCGCTATCGCCAGCCATTGCTGGTCCAATAGTCATAACTTTAAATTTTCCGAAGCCTCTATAATACAATATTGTTCATCTGTTTATGATTTAGACTTTTGGGAAGCCTATCATATATGGAAAAACTCTAAAAATGTAGTTAATGACATGTCCAGTACTCCAAGATTTTCTGATGTCTGGTTTCCATTCCTGTAACTTCACTCCCCCTCCCCCCCTCCGGTTCTCTTTGATTTGGACTCGTCCAGTAAGATGTTACATATGATTGGTCTCCTCGGGGTGCGCGTGCCAGCTTATTTTTACTGTTGCTTTGCGACGTTTCTCAGTCAGTTCGCCTTAGTGGCGAGCTCGGCTACACGGCTCATTTTATTTTAATTTTACGATGTGACTTTCTTTCACGTTTACACTTTTTAGCACTGATGATGGGACTTTAGAAGTCCCGAAACATGTATGCTTTTAACATCTTTTATTTTAATATTTGTGCACTTTAACGTTGTTTATTTATTTACCGTAATTTCGGGTGTATAAGCCGCGGATCAAACAATTCTTTTTGGAACCAGAAATCTTATTTAGTGATTGAAGACAAATATTTACGGCGATTTAACTAGTTATATATGTTTCTTAAAAAATTCTGGGTCGAAAAAGCATTGTTTGGTCTGCGGCTTATACACCCGAAATTACGGTAGTTATGAAAGATATTGTTAATTTATGTCATTAAATTATTAAAATAGACTCCACTAAACAAAAAAAATCAAATCGTACACCTCAAGAAATTTATCAATCCAAGCTTTTCAATCCTTTGCGTTTCTCATCATTCAGGCAGAAAAAGTTTATCTAATAATTAACTTATTCTGTGAAGTAAAATTTAACTCTTTAACATTTAGGCTATCATTAATACCAAAGATGTAATCTTTTGTAATCTTTAAGTATCTATGACTACTTAAAATGTATCCTATGTGGGTATTTCAGCAAATATTTACTGTATTCCCGCTATTTTCGACGAATTTGTATTATCATTTTGATGAATTCCGAGTATTTGCTATTATTTCGCTAGAAACTTCAATACTCCTTTGACGATATTGATCGCAATGTTTATGTTTTGTACCATAAGATGCTGAGTGTTTCAGTTCTGAGAAAGGCCATTAAGTCACCACCATTGTGCTATGTAATGCATGTAATATTTAGAGATTAATATAAAAATTATAAAAAATTAAAGAAGGTTCCGAAATTATAACTATTCTTGTAAAAATAATCCTACAAGCAGATAAAAATCTAAATATTTTAAAAATAAAAATTAAATAGGATGTTTTCGTATACTTCGTTCTGTTACAGTTTAAGGGCTTATCATAAAACATTTTCAGAACTGGATTTGATAATAATATTAAGTTCTTTCAGAATAAATTTCGCTAAAAATAAATTCTAGAAATAATGTTTATGTTTCATTTGATATTGAATTTAAATACACATTAATATGATTCGAACTTTGCAATCTTTTCCGAATACTTAGAAGTATAATTTTCTTTCGTAATAGCAAAATTGTTTGACAAGGTATATACAGGGTGTTTCACTACCAGACCGACAAACTTTGAGGGGTGATAGTAGACATGCAGACACACATTATTAAATAGGAAACCATGGGGCGCGAACGTCTTGTGTAGGAGCTAGGGGCCATTAAAGTTTAAGGTCCAAAACTTAAAACGATGATAAAAAATAGAAAAAAGGGTCACGTTGTTTGCGGTTTTTGCTAAAATCATTTTTTATATCATGTTTTGTTTGTAAAAATTTTTTAAAGTTACGTTCAGAAATTGTCGATAAAGGGCGCTTTAGACTTTAGCGTAACAAACAACTACTTTTTACTGTTATTTTGTGTATGGGGTTAAAATTATTCAAAATTTTAGACTTTAACTTAAATTTTAAGCTCAAAATTGGAAACACTGGGATCGGGTAACTAGCGAAAATTGAACTGTGAACAGAGGGGGGATTTTAAACGCTCATAAATATCGGGCAAACTAATCAATTTTGTTGCGGTTTTCGTGTAGGTCATTTCCTCGGTATTCATTTCATTAAAAATGACGTGCAGCTTTGGTGTCCTAATTTTTTGATAGTGGGCGCTTCCAACTCATCTCCGACATTTCAATGGCATTATTTCTGGGTGTTTTTCTTCCAGATTAACATACTTACAGGAAATGTTAGGGATGCAAAGACGATTCGGAATCACATAGGACTTTTAAGTGGGAAATTTCTTTTTTGCGAGTTACGATTAAAGGAAGCAGAAAAAAAGCAACAGAAACAGCAGAGAAACAACAGCACGTTAATTTGACAGAAAAAATTATTTAAAGGTTTTACTAAAAAAGGGTGTTCGAAATTACGACCAGTACCATGAGATTCCCGTACCATCAGTTGAAGACCTCGAAGATCTTATTTCTGTAGCTGCCAGAAAGCTATCAGAGATACCAGGAATCTTTCAAAGCGTGAGGAATTCCATGTGACGCCGCTGTCAAGCATGCCGTACTACTTCTGGTCGTAATTTTGAACACTTTTTGTAATAAAACCTTTAAATAAACTGTTTTTAGTCACATTAACGTGTTGCTGTTTCTCTACTGTTTCTGTTGCTTTTTTTCTCTGCTTCCTTCAACCGTAACTCGCAAAAAAGGCATTTCGCACGTTAAATTCCCATGTGATTCCGAGTCGTCTTTGCATCCCTAACATTTCTTGGATGTATGTTAATCTGGAAGAAAAACACCCAGGAATAATCCAATTGAAAGGTCGGAGATGTGTTGGAAGCGCCCTGTATCATAAAATGAGGACACCAAGTTGTACGTCATTTTTAATGAAATGATTACCGAGGGAATGACCTGCATGCAAACCGCAACAAAATCAGTTAGTTTGCCCGATGTTTATGAGCGTTTAAAATCCACCCCCCCCCCCACCTCTGTTCACAGTTCGATTTTCGCTAGTTACCCTATCCCAGTGTTTCCAATTTTGAGCTTAAAATTTAAGTTAAAGTCCACACTTTAAAATAATTTTAGCCCCATACACAAAATAAGGGTAAAAAGTAGTTGTTTGTTACACTAAAGTCTAAAGCGCCCTCTATCGTCAATTTCTGAATGTAACCTTTAAAAAATTTTTAGAAAAAATTCGTGATATAAAGAATGATTTTAGTGAAAACCGCAAACGAATTGACCCTTTTTCCTTTTTTTTTTTTTTGTCATCGTTTGAAGTTTCGGACCTTAAACTTCGATGGCCCCTAGCTCCTACAGAAGACGTTTGCACCCCATGGATTCCTATTTAATAATCTGTGTTTGCATGCCTACTATCACCCCTCAAAGTTTGTTGGTCTGTTAGCGAAACACCCTGTATATATATATATATATATATATATATATATATATATATATATATAAAGAAAGAAAATAATAGTTTTTTAATGTTTTTGCTACAGTAACTTTTTACAACAAGTAATCGTTTGAGTTGAAATATATTTTTTTGACATGTTTTTTTTTTTACTTTCTGTATCATTTAACATATTTGATATTATTTTTAAGAAATGCGATAATCTCTAGCCGATTCATATTTTCTAGTGAGTTTGGGGTTGTTGCATTATAGTAGAATTCACATTCACATATGTGCTACATAGTATTTAACCCTTTGATCTCTGATGGTAGAATTTTCTACCACATAATTTTAATTCCAAAATGTCACAACGGCACCAGAAAATTCGACCAAATTTATTTGAAAAAGGTTTAATGCATTTTTTCGTGTATATCGATAACCGGTGTATTTCTTTCAAAAATACTGGTGCCAAAGTGACATTTGGAATTTTGAAGAAATTTACCTACCAGAGCTCAAAGGGTTAAATATCTGAAGAATGTTATTGTACCTTGGAAGGAGAACTTGAAGAATAATCTGGCTCAGATTGAAATACAATATTTTTTTAACCTTCCTACCCTGTTCAAATTTTACTCAATCTTGATTGAAACTTTTCACATCAGAATTTTTATTAAAAATATTTTCATACATTTAATTAACTTATTTCTCTAAAACTGTTATTTAACTTTTCTTATGAAAAAAGTTCTGGTTCGAATCGTATAAAACAAATTATGTTATGGGTCGATTAGACCCATTCAGGGTAGGAAGGTTAATGAGTTATCCTTATTTAGTTAATACTTAATTAAAGGATTTGTGCAATAAACTTGTATAAATGACTTTATTTTAAGTACATTTCTGTTAATCAATGCTAGTATGCATATTTTTCTAGATAATTCCTTTCAGAATTATTCTAATTCCTTCCTTTTCAAGCATTTCCCCTTTTTTATAATACTTCTTTACAAATTTCTGCCTATTTTATAGTCATCCCCTTCCCCGCTTTTGAATTTCAACACAAACAATTCCATAAATGAAAATTGGAGGTGTAATAATTTTTTATATAAGAAATCATGTTCTTCAAATTTTAAACTGTGCGACAAAATGTAGTATGTCATATGTAGTTGTCATGCAGGCCATATTTAAAAGAAAGGTGTTTTATGGGGTCTCAAGCACGATTTAAGAAAACCTACTAAATTGGCAATAGTAAATCAGATATGAACAAAAATATTGAGCTTTTTTTTTGTTAGCCCTATTGTGCATTTACGTAAATTTTCAAAAAACTAATTTTCGATGCTGAACAAAGCAAGACTTTTTGATAAATTTTTTGACGCCTTTTTAAACAAAAAAAAAAAAAAAAAAAACAAAAAAAAAAAAACAAAAAAAAAAACGATATTTGCAGACATGATCTTTAAAATGATTTATAATCGAAAATTTTAATTTTAAACTTCCTGCATAATCATGCCAAGAAATTCAGCTCAAAACCTCTACTTTAAATTCGTAAAAATTTTCTGCTTTTCCCGGAAACTGAAAAACACGTTCATTGCATAGTTTACTTAGCCCTTCCGTGGAAGGTGGTGCACATATTTCCCACTTAATTTTAATTACCGAATGCAATATCGACACCAAAAATTGTAAACAGAATTTTGCATTTATAATGCAGTTTAAGGGGGGAAAAAAAACTTTTATTTATTATGAAAAGAGTTTGTCCGCAATAGCTGGTGTCATTCAATCATTTTTGCATTTTATAATTGAAATATTTTGCCGATGAAAGGGTTAACCCTTTGCATTTTAGTGTTCCACTATATTTTACCGGAAACAAAAAAATATGTTCCACTTGTTTAGAATATAATAAGAATATTTAATTTAGACCAATATATTTAAATCACTTCTGAATAATGGCAACAACAACAACAAAAAACAAAAACGAAAAAATAAAAGTACGTCAATAATATCCATAAACTTATACTCTCACGTGACGAAATGTGTAATAAATGAACAACTGTTTACTAACAAGGCATGAATAAGCTTATATATTTGAATAAAAATTTCTACCGGAAACAAAAAAATATGTTCCATCTGTTTAGAATATAATAAGAATATTTAATTTAGACCAATATATTTAAATCACTTCTGAATAATGACAACAACAACGAAAAACAAAAACGAAAAAATAAAAGTACGTGAATAATATCCATAAACTTATACTCTGACGTGAAGAAATGTGTAATAAATGAACAACTGTTTACTAACAAGGCATGAATAAGCTTATATATTTGAATAAAAACTTCTACTTATGTTAAATTTTTCATATATGCACCAGTTTGAACATATATTAAAAGAAATCTAACATAAATCTGTATGCCACAGATAAGAGTACATGAATTTATGTACCGATGTATATGCACAAGAATGCTAGACTGCATACATAAAAAAAATAATACTCCAGATGATATACAGAGACATTTCAGTTTTACTCAAGTGAAACTAAGTCGGTTATGGTAATTGAACGTTTAAAATAAAATAGAGACAGTCATGAGTATAGTGATCAAATGCTTAAAAGAAGGCGATTATTCTACTATCAATTATTTCAAAGTTTTTTTTTCTTTTTGTAATTTTTTTGTAAATTTTTTTCAGGTACGTCTCAGTTGCACTTAATAATGTTAATTTTATCGAGGCAATTCATCAAGACATTGAATTTCATTACATTTTGAGCACATAGCTATAATTAGACGTTCTAATAAGAGTATTTAATTTAGACCAATATATTTAAATCACTTCTGAATAATGGCAACAACAACAAGAAGAAACAAAAACGAAAAAATAAAAATACGTCAATAATATCCATGAACTTATACTCTCACGTGAAAAAATGTGTAATAAATGAACAACTGTTTACTACAAGGCATGAATAAGCTTATATATTTGAATAAAAACTTCTACTTATGTTAAATTTTTCATATATTCATCAGTTTGAACATATATTAAAAGAAATCTAACATAAATCTGTATGCCACAGATAAGAGTACACGAATTTATGTACCGATGTATATGCACATGAATGCTAGGCTGCATACATAAAAAAAATAATACGCCAGATGATATACAGAGACATTTCAGTTTTACTCAACTGAAACTAAGTTGGTTATGGTAATTGAACGTTTAAAATAAAATAGTGACAGTCATGAGTGTAGTGATCAAATGCTTAAAAGAAGGCGATTATTCCACTATCAATTATTTCAAAGTTTTTTTTTTCTTTTTATAATTTTTTTGTAAATTTTTTCCAGGCACGTCTCAGTTGCACTTAATAATGTTAATTTTATCGAGGCAATCCATCAAGAATCTTCAATTTCATTACATTTTGAGCACATAGCTATAATTAGACGTTCTGAAATCTAAACTGGAGATAAGATTCAACCAAACGAATATGACATATTTGTTTTCACGCTTCAGAGAAAATTGACATTTGAAAAAAAGGGATTTTACTGTCGGAATCAAATTGTTTTATGAATTTCATTTCAAAACTGCTGAATCAATTATATGTCATTTCTTATAGTTTTTCATTTAATAAGATATTTAAATTACATTTATATATACACTCTTAGAATATCCAGAAGGTAGCTTCCAATAAATATACAGTTAATTTAATTAATATATTAAAATAATAATAATGAATAAATGAAAAAAGAATAATTTTTTTAATATTGCTTTTATTTTGCTAATTTCTCTATGAATGGTAGAATTAAAATGTTTTATAAGACAACAAGATAGTTTGGTGATAGTTTGGGGGGGGGGCACTTAGGAGCTGGTAAATTGAATTTGAATGAAAAGATAATAACCAGAGTTGCCAAGGTCTCCGGCTTTTTGAATACCACTATTATCTTAGAGAAAATGCTGTTATTTTGAATCAATCAAATATTCCAATTAAATAAAAGAGAATTTTATGTATTCAAATACTGGTATACAAAAATGTCGGAGAAACGGCAGCTCTGAAATAATCTAAACTATTTAATGATATCAAAAATTGAGCTTGAACTGCTTTATCATTTAACTTTGTAGGGTTTCATTCATCTGGAGAAATCCTATTCGTCTCGGTTTTCTGTCGGTCTGTCACAGAGTCCGTGCAAAAAAAAAAAAAAAAAAAAAAAAAAAAAAACTGTATCAGATTTTGTGTATCTACAGTTGACTATCTCGTGTCACTGGACAAATCTTAAAATTTTGAAAAAATCTATTGTTTTTATTATTAATTAATTTCTTCAATATCATCAGTTCATTTTTGCGATATAAATTTCAAAATAGAGCCTTAATTTGAACGCCTTGCGGGTAGACATCGTAGCTTGGAATAAAAGCATCGTGCTTGTAAACAGATGGTTCTTAGTTCGAGCTCCGGTGCCGGAACTTGAAATTTTCATATTAAAATGGATTTAATTAAAAGAAAATTCGTTTTTTTTTTTTTTTTTTTTTTTTTTTTTTTTTTTTTTTTTTTTTTGCCAATTTAGCACATTAGTGCCTGAATTATTTTCTTCGTTAAATTTCAAATTTTGCATTTTCCCACCACTTTTAAAGCAAGAATAACTTTTATCTTAATTTATCGAGGACTTTGTCTCGAGAAAGAAAGTATTTATTTATACTCATTTTTACTGGTGCAAAATGTGCTTACGTGAATTTTTTTAAACTGTCCGAAAAATGGGACGCTAGGCACTAATGGGTTAAGGGTTATATTACTAGGATTTCGTTCATTTGACATATATTTTTTGAAATTCAATTTCCTTCCTATTTAAAAAATATTGTGTTTTATAAATGATTCAGCATTTTAAATTTCGTTTAAAAGAATATTTTCGTTTTTAGAAATTTAAAATTTTACATTTCCGTTAGATTCTTTTAAATTTCGGATTTTCCAAAATTTGAAATTTTGAATTTTATTTAAATAATTTAATTTGAACATTTAAATTTGATTAAAATAAATAACTTCCTTTTATAATTATTCTAAAATTAAACTTATTAGTGTTACCCTCTGTGCATGAATTTAATAATTATAAATTAATTTGATTTTTTAATTAAAGGATAAGTTTTTTTGAAAGAAATGTTAAACGGAATCTTCAGTGCGATCTGTGATCACACTGACCCACTTATTTTAAATATCATAAAGGGAAAATTGTAAAAATAATGGAGTTTTTTGTGACATTAAATCTGAAGTAACAGCTGATATGTTCAAAATTTATGCACATAAATCCTATAAAATAAAGTCCATATTTTGTTCGAAAGCGTTCTGTTCAGCATAATTTATTCTGTTTCAAGTAACAGACTGAACAGCTACTCAAACGGATTGATTCATACCCAACTAAGAAACACTGAATTTGCGCAAGTCTATGGCCCATACAAATATATTTATATCAAAACTAACAGCAGGGTACGATGCCCTAACTATTAAGCTATTATAAGCAAAAAATAAAGTTTTAAAAATCCACTTTTGGCCAACTAGAATTTGTAGTAAATTACTTATCGTGCACTATAGACCATTAATCATAATTCTTTGTGAAGTCACAGGTTTAGATTTTTAGGTCAATTTAAATACTAATTATTAAAATTATTACTGCAAATTAATAATTAATGTTTTCTATGAAAAATAAATAAATAAATAGCTTTATCTACGACTTCATTTATTTATTTTTTACTGATTTAACAATGTTTCGTTAATATAATACATTCTTAATTATATAGGCACCAAGTGTTTTGGATTTTGAATACCACTATTCCATAATAGTAATATTCACCTTATTTAAATGCAGAATTCTACAATTAAGTACAGTCAAGATTAATATTTGGAAATAGCAGTATTCAAAACTAGTAATCGTTGACACCGAGGCATACCTCTTACAAGACTATTTAACGTCATGTTTAATTGTTACAAATTTAAAAATGTACGTGTAGCATGAAATATACTGTTTATGTCATCAAATTACTAAAATAGACTCCACTAAATTACAAAAATCAAATCGTATACCTCAAGAAATTTATCCATCTAAGCTTTTCAACCCTTTGCGTTCCTCATCATTCAGGCATAAAAAGTTTATCTAACAATTAACTTCTTCTGTGAAGTAAAATTTAACTCTTTAACATTTAGGCTATCGTGAATACCAAAGATGTAATCTTTTGTAATCTTTAAGCATCTATGACTATTTAAAATGTATCCTATGACTTAATACCGTGTGGGTATTTCAGCAAATATTTACTCTATTCTCGCTATTTTCGAAGAATTTGTATTATCATTTTGATGGATTCCGAGTATTTTCTATTATTTCGCTGCAATACTCCTTTTACGATATTAATCGCAATGTTTATGTTTTGTACCAAAAGATACTGAATGTTTCAGTTCTGAGAAAGACCATTAAGTAAGAAGTTAATGAAAACGCTCAAGTGTTGTTAATGTCATTATCACCATTGTGCTATGTAATGTATGTAATATTGAGATAGATTAATATAAAATTTATGTAAATTTAAAGAAGGTTCCAAAATTGTAACTGTACTTGTAAAAAGAAAATCTACCAGAAGATAAAACTCTAAATTTTTTGAAAAATAAAAATTAAATAGGATGTTTTCCTCTAATTCGTTCTCTTACAGTTTAAGTGCTTATCATAAAACATTTTCAGACGTGGATTTGATATTGTTCTTCGGAAATAGAAAATAAAATTAAGTTCTTTCAGAATAAATTTAAGTTCTTTCAGAATAAATTTCGCTAAAATAAATTCTAGAAATAATCTTTATGTTTCATTTGATATTGAATTTAAATACGCATTAATATGATTCAAACTTTGCAATCTTTTCCGACTACTTAAAAATATAATTTTCTTTCGTAACAGCAAAATTGTTTGATAAGGTATAGATATAAAAGAAATAAAAATAGTTTTTTAATGTTTTTGCTACAGTAACATTTAACAACAAGTAATCTTTTGAGTTGAATTATAAACTTACCATTTTTTATGACATTTTTTTTAAAACTTTCTTTCTGTATCTTTTAACATCTTTCATATTATTTTTAAAAAATGTGATAATTTCAAGCCGATTCATATTTTCTAATGAGTTTGGGGCTGTCGTATTATAGTAGAATTCACATTTACATATATGCCTACATAGTATTTAAATATCTGAAGAATGTTATTGTACCTTCGAAGGAAAACTTGAAGAATAATCTGGCTCAGATGGAAACACAATATATTTTAATAAGTTATCCTTATTTAAATAATACTTAATCAAAGGATTTGTGGAATAAACTTGTATAAGTGACTTTATTTTAAGTACATTTTTGTTAATCAATGATAGTATGCATATTTTTCTTGATAATTCCTTTGAGAATAATTCTAATTCCGTCCTTTTCACGCATTTACCCCTTTTTTATAATACTTCTTTACAAATTTCTGCCTATTTCATCAGCCTCTCCCCCGCTTTTGAATTTCAACACAAACAATTCCATAAATGAAAATTGGAGATGTAATAATTTTTTGTATATGAAATTATGTTCTTCAAATTTTAAAATGTGCGACAAAATGTAGTATGTCATATGTAGTTTTGTCATGCAGGCCATATTTAACACTAGAACGTCCGGAAAATTTTACTGAAATTTCAAAATAATATTTCACACCAGAATGTTTATTCGAAATTATTTAATTGATTTATTTAACGTAAATCTGCGTTTTTGAAATTTAACTTATTTCAAGAAAAAAATTCTGGCTCGAAATGAAATTTAGTTACATGGTTGGAGTCGAATCGATTCCTTTCGGGTGTTCTAGTGTTAAAAGAACGGTGTTTTATGGGGTCTCAAACACGGTTTAAGAAAACCTATTAAATTTGCAAAAGTAAATATGATATGAACATAAATATTGAGCAATATATTATTATTATTATTATTATTATTATTATTATTTTTTTTTTTTTTTTTTTTTTTTGCTCTGTTGCGCATTTATGTAAGTTTTCAATAATAATAATAATAATAAGAATTTTCGATGCTCAATAAAGCAAAACTTTCTGATACATTTTTTGACGCCTATTTAAACAGAAAAACGTGATATTTTCAGATATGATCTTTAAACTGATTTATAATCCAACATTTTAATTTTCCACTTCCTGCATGTCCACGCCAAGAAATTCGGTTCAAAACCTCTACTTTGAAAATTTTCTGTCTTTACAGGAAACTGAAAAACAGGAAGCAGTACGTTTCGGTCTTGCCATTTCGGTCCCGCCGTTTCGATCCCGAGACATTTCCGTCCCTAGCCTTTTCGGTCCCAAGACATTTCGGTCCTTTCTCTTGCAAATTGAAATTTTGTGAAATAAGACACAATTTTATAGGGAACATTGCACAGTTTTTAAGCTGAAGGCCATAAAAATTTTAGTATAATGCGATTAAATGTGCCTGAAAACTGCATACACGTATAACTCTTATCCAAAATATTATAATTCACACAAATTTTGTAAGGTAATCCTAATCATAATTGGTAATCCTATTTCTCAAATCAGTTAGTAATTTTAATATAAAAATCAAATTAATATTTTATTAAATATATTTGTTAATCAATAACATTATTAATTTACATAAAGAATTTTACTTTAAAATAAACTCAATACATAATCCATTTTATATTCAATACATCATTATATTTCCTAGTAGTTCTAAACTGAAATTTATCGTTTACTTGTTTATTTATTGTATATTTAAAATTACAGAAATTTAAAACAATTAGTATAGTTAAAAATAAAACTAAAATAAGAATTATTATTATTTTTTCTGGTAAAGTAGGAGCGAAAAGGTAATACAAATAAATAAATAAAAGCTTAGTTTTGTCACTTAAAAATTAAAAATAAAATTATTTAAAATATTTTTATGTTACATTTTAATATATTTAATTAAATTATATTTTATATATAATATTTATATGAATATATTTTAAAATATTATTATATTAATTTTATGTAAATAATAAAAATAATAATCATCTTATTAAAATGAAATAGGCCCAGTAAAATTAACTCACAAAAATTGTCTTCATGGCGTGTGAAGACTGTTAAAAAATGCAATCAATAAATACTATTATAATTTTTAAAAAAAGTAGCGGAGGCAAATTTCTAAAAACAAATTTTTTTCACAGCATGCCCAGTTACGAAATCACTATTGCTTTCGCAATGTTAATAATGGAAAGTTGCTTATGAAAACAAATTTATAAGATGCTTCGTATTATAAAATAAATAAATAAATAAATAAATAAATAAATAAAACATTTGTTCTTCAATAAATATATCTCATATCTGAATTATCAAAGGAGAGGGTGTAGATGGGTGATTTGAGGAAATATGTATATATTATAACTTATAACTGTCTAATTGAATTATTAAAGACATTTATTATTAAACTAATTGGAAGAAAAAAAATAAGCATAGTTTTTTATTATTATTGTTAACACTAGAACCGCCATTCGGGGTCAAAATGACCCCTGCCAGATTGATAATAATCGATTCGAACCAGAATTTTCTTCATAAGATATGTTAAAAGTAAGTAGCACAAAAATAGACTAATTAAATAAGTTAAATAGTTTAAAATTATAATTCTGGTGGAAACACTTTTTGTAAAACTTGTATAAAATACCCGGCGGTTCTAGTGTTAAAATAATGCTAATTTAAAGGTTCTGAAAAAAAATGTACGTAAAAAGCCAAAACAATATTTATGGCAGTTTATGTAAAATACTTTTTAGTTTACAGTAGTTTATATAAAATACTGATACTAATAATTAATAATAATAGTACTAAAAGCAAAAGACAACATCCCCTAAACTTATATCACATTGTTTGATCAAACAAAATTTTCAGCTTGCTGCGATTTCATTATCACGAGTTATAAAAGTTTAAATTTATCGGACTCTTATATTCAACTTTTTAAAATCTTAGGGGGAGGGAGGGGAAGAATTAAAAAAATTAAAAAAAGGCACGAATAATGTTGAACTTATACCATTTGGCAGGCCCAAAACAATAATAATCCGACTTATAAGGTAGCGAGCAAAGAAATAACAAGGGACCGAAATGACTAAGGACCGAAACGGCAAGGGACCAAAGTTGCTGGGGACCAATATGGCCACGGACCGAATTGTCTCGGGACCGAAAGGTCTTGGGACCGAATTGCCTCGAGACCGAAATGGCTAGGGACTGAAATATCTCGGGACCGAAATGTCTGGGGACCGAAATGGCCAGGGACCGAAATTTCTCCGGACCGAAACGGCGGGACCGAAATGACGGGACCGAAATGTCGTGTACCCTGAAAAATAAGTTGATTGCATAGTTTACTTAACCCTCTCGTGGACGGTGGTAAACATATTTTCCACTTAATTTAAATTAACATATGCAATATCGACAATAAAAATTGTTAACAGAATTTTACATTTATATTGCAGCTGAATTATGAAACGAATTTGTTCGTAATAGCTGGTGTCATTCAATCATTTCTGAATTTTACAACTGAAATATTTCGCCTATGAAAGGGTTAACCCTCTGCATTTTAGTGTTTCACTATATGGAACACCCAGATTGATGCCAAAATGTCACCAGAATTCTGGTATAAATATTTTCCGTTTATAATGTATGGTGAAAAAAAATATTTTTCTTATTTTCAAATACATTTAAGTTCCAGTGTCATTCAGTCTTTTCATAATGTTCGAAAAGAAATTGCCGAGTGCCGAAAAGGGTCGAAGTAGTCTAAAAAAATGCAAATTTATCTGAATTAGCATAAAGAAGTGAACTGTATTTTTATTTGATAAAGAAAAACACCAGTACTGATACTTGCATATGTATTATATATTCAAAACCCCTACTCTGGCAGCATTTTCCCAATCACCTCCTGCTTTTATCGAAAAAAAAAAAAAAATACGTTGATTAAAAACTTTTTTTAAGCAACTGAAAATTTGATATGTTTGAGATCCAAAATGCTTTTCTGATTTTTTTTTCTGTATAATTATTTATTATAGAATAATAAATAAAATTATTGTTAAAACAACACATTGTTTTTATAAGAATCAAGTAAACATTCTTCTTTGATTTCCATGGAAACGATAAATAGATTAATTAGATAAATAGATAATTTTTTGTGTTTTTGAAGAAATCATTTTATGACAATTGATTATAATTGTTTCTTCATTAGAATTTGAAGTGCGTTCAAATTGAAATGCTTATCTTATTCTTATAAACTAGCTTAATTTATTTGACTGCGAAGCCCATATACCGCAATTTTTGGTCTATAATCCGCAGATCAAACAATTATGTTCGGACCAGAAATATTATTTCATAAAATGCAACTTATTAAATCGCGGTTATTATTTAATATCATTATTAAATAAAATTTCTAAGTCGAAACATGATTGTTTGGTCCGCGGATTATAGGTCAGAAATTATGGTATACGTCCATTTCCGAAAATAAATGTATCGGAAACATCTGTCATTAGATTAAAGCTTACTTTTCAGAATATCTGGTACATTTTGAATTTCTCAATAAAAATAAATTACAGAAACGCACATTTCAAATGCAAATGAGTTATATCATATAAATATAACACCTTATGGATTATAAAATTTCATCTAATGAATTTAATGATGACAATTCAAAGGTGTTGGCTGTTAACCTCTACAAAGAAATTCGAAATTTTAACTTAATAAATAATGTGGCTAACTGCCACAATTTTTTTTAATTATAACTCAATAAATAAAAATTATTTTAAAATTTCTCAATTAAATATCATATCATTAGATTTAAATTAAAAAAAAATCTTTTTTGAACTCCATACAAATATATATATAAAAAAATTAAAAGATTATCTGAGACATTAAAAAAATTAACACGTGGGTTTTTATTACTACTATTACCACCATTATTGATATTTTACAAGCAATATACCACCAGTGGATGAGGGGTTCTGCTCGCGAAGCTGGTAGACCGGATGTACTGGGTTCGATCCCAATCATGACCGTCGACATACCCGTTTAGAGTTTAACATGGTTTTCTTCGAACCTTGGGAAACCTTCGTACTTACCAGAGCCTGATTACTAACGGGGCACTCTCTCCCCAGTAAAATTACATAGAAATTTTCGCCTTGTTTAAACGCCCTTTTCAATCAAAATTACTATCACGAATAAGGAAAAAATTTCTATTTATTTTTTCTGGTGAGAGAGTGCCCCGTTGATAATCAGGCCCTGGTACTTACCAGTTAGGTTTCCTCAGAAACTCACGTAGGTCACTCCCCACAGGACCTATATTCCTCGTGCAGATAATCGGCCATCATAAATAATACCACACCACTGCAAGTTATATGCGCAGGGGTCGCAGCGTCCCTAAAATTTTCGCAGTTTCCTACCACAATTTTAAAACGATAATATTTATTGTAGAATGTCATTGTAGATGTTGAAGGAATTTGAGGCGAAGATTTTTGATTTAAAATACTGGTAGAAAAGTGCGAAAATTTTAGGGACGCTGCGACCCCTGCATTCGGTGAAAATCAAACATGCGTCAATAAAATTACAGCTTTTTCTATAATCTTTATTATGATCCAGTGAAGGAATACTATTTTCCCCAAGAAGTTTCTTGCGATAGTTTTATTTTTACGTGAAAAAAAAAAATTAAATGCATTTTTGTACTACGCAAATATTTATGACATATTTAATTATTATGCAAATTACAAGCAGAGAAAAAATTAATATTTCAATCAAACCATATGATATTTCTGACATGAAATGCAGAACTCCGACGTAGCATATAAATAAATTCTTCATTTTCCTTTTTATTTATCTTTCATTTCTATTTTTTATTTACAAGCAACTTATTTCTATAATATTATGTGACATAACCAACAAACCAAGACTGTTTTCGTTGTAGAAAAGTTGAGAACAAATACACCATAATTCTACAACGCAAGCATAGAGCGTAATAGCAATAACGTTGATTGTTGTTGCGATCGTAAAATCAGGTGACCAGAAAAGAATCTTTAGTAATAAAATAAAACCACCAATAAAGTTACTGCCTCTACCTAAATAAGGAATAAAACTAAAATAAAAAAAGACTACGTGACTTAAAATACTTAGAAAGTAGTCTTTGTTCACACAATTAAAAATCACGTTAAGTTACATCTAGTCATATATTTCGAAAAATCGGTTTTTTCTAAGTGGCAATTTTGGAGTCATTATCAATTAACCTCTTCAGTCCTGATGGCGCCTTTAGGAGACACTAAAGAACTACCTTTAACCACTCAACTGATTCTTTTTTTACGTATAATAAATTGAAAACATGGGTTAACACCAAATTTTTAGGCTAAAATATTCCTAATATTTATTCTAAACATGTATGCAATTAAACAGTATGAAATTGTAATTTAACGCATTGACTACCACGGTAATTTTCAGAAATCTGGCCTAAAATGGCAATTTGATTTAATCACATTATATTACTAAAAATTTCTACCAGTATTTTTTTTTAATATAAATGCTAAAGTTGATTTCTCTTGCAAATAGGCAAAACAGGGAAAACTGAAAAAAAAGTCTTAATGATAAAATAATAACAATAATATCGCAATGAATCCACACGAGATGTGTGCATTAGATACTTGTACAAAAAATAGAAAACAACCTTTTCTTAAATAACTGAAAAAAATTGAACTTGTAAATTTAAAATCATCGTAAACGAATAAAACTAAAAAATGTAAAAGTCTAAAAATAAAAACACGTATTGAAATATCTCAATTATCTCAGTAAAGGAAGAAGCTAGACATTCAAAGTTAAATTAAAAGCAATATGTTTAAGGTCTTTTTTAGTAAATAAAATGAAAAGGAAAAAAAAGTTCTAATTTATAAAAATATCTTAAATATGTAAGAAAAAAAAAGACTTATTTTTCCTGGAAAGAATTTTAGTTTACATGATAAAAAAAATTAATTAAAATTTAATGTAATTGCGATTTTTGTTCGTATAGAAAATAACGTTGAAATGGTTACACATATGTATATGAATATATATTTACATACAGGGTGACTTTAATTACTACTCGCAAATACATTAAAATTTAATGTATTTGCGATTTTTGCTTCCATAGAAAATAACGTTGAAATGCATACATATATGTATATGTATATATATTTACATCCAGGGTAATTCTAAATTCATGCAACAAACTCATGGTTGGTACAGAACACTGTAACAATCACGTATTGTACAGGAATGTATGGGCACAAGATATCCGTTGAGGTACAAGGGGATCATTTTGGTCTTTTTTTAGTTTCAAAATTTCTCATTCATACTAGAAAATTTCTATGCGATTATTTTCTTTATTTAACCCTTTGAGCTCGGATGGTAGAATTTTCTACCACATAATTTTATTTTCGAAATGTCACATCGCCACCGGAAAATTCGACCAAATTTATTTGAAAAAGGTTAAATGCATTTTTTCGTCTATATCTTAAACCGGTTTTTTCTTTGGAAAATACTGGTGCCAATGTGACATTTGGAAATTTGAAGAAAGGGTATAGCCGGGTTTCTTAGTAAAATATGACCTTGAGTCAACCACATCGAGTCCTACATGGATCGATAGCCCATAAAAAGGAATTCATTTCTCTCCAGTTTTAAGTTTGTATCTCAAGACCATGGGGGGTAAGGCCCTAAATGCCTGTTTTGGAAAAGAGCGCATTGTGACGAAACTGCTAAGCAGATTTCAACGAAAAAAGTAAGGGATGTAAAAAACCACCATACGAATGTTTGACAATTTTTTCAGATTTTTTAAAACAAAAGAACAAGTTTTCTAACATTTTTCCTGTTTTTAAATGTACATTTTAATTTAAAATAAACTGAAATTTTTGACTGACCACCTTAATTTTTTTGCGTGAAATACTATGAGACATGATGCATATTCACTATCAATTTCAACTGTCTACATATGGTGCATCATATTAAAAAAAGGGCAAAATCCTATTCGGGCGGAAATGTGGGGCGTGTCTCGAACAAATTTCACGCCTTCTTTTCAAATCTCACAAATTAATTCACTCGGTATTTTTAAATAAAATTTGTCCTACTTAATGAATGTTTGCGTAAATTATAGGAATTTGCTGGTATAAATAAGAAATTTTGAAATGAAAAACTGCCAAATTAGTCCCTTGTTGCTTGTACCCTAACGCGTCGTTTGCGTCCGTACATTCCCATACAATAAATGATTGTTACAGTGTCTTATATTAACCCTTAAAGTTTGTACCATGATTTTAGAATCACCCTGTATATATGAATAAATGATGCCTTAAATGTAATGCTACAATGCATGACGCATGTATTAAAGGAATTACGAGAAGGAGGATGAAATTGAACGACAAACAAACTGGATTTTTTGCTTTTTTTAATGACTGACCGTTAAATATATTACATGTATTTTAGATAATAACAATAATACAATCATAGCTTCCAAACAATGTGTACCATTATTTCCTTAATAATAATATCCGTGTTATTTAATCGCAAATTTCTATCCTTAAATAAAGCTAATATTTCTACTTAGAAATAGTCATATCAAATAATGGGAAAATTGTAAAGTTGTGTAAAGTTGGAAAAAATAAAAACCCAGAATTTAACTCTCAATAATGATAATAATAATGATACAGCTTAACTCGTACACTTTACTCGCAAAAGCATGAATTAAATTAATTTAAACAGAATAAGAAGTAAAGTTTAGTTATAAAAAAAATCTAGATATTTTGTTCAAATTATTGAAAATAAATTAAAATCAGCGCGCTTGGTTAAGGTTGTATATTCATTTAATCCTCTACAGATTGAATTTTTTCTTTCTTTATGAAAAATACTATTTCATATTAGCTGTGTGGTGTAAAAAAGTGAAAAATATTTAAAAAAATATATTAGCGTAATTTCCCGCGTATAAGCTGTGACTTAGCGTAAATGCCAATATCTATTACCGTAATTTCGTGTGTATAAGCCGCGGATCAAACAATTCTTTTTAGACCCAGAAATCTTATTTTGTGTTTGAAGACAAATATTTACGACGATCTAAGTAGTTATACTTATTTCTTTAAAAAATCTGGGTCGAAAAAGAATTGTTTTACCCGCGGCTTATACACCCGAAATTACGGTAATTATTCCATAGTCTGATTCAAGACAAACATGCTTCCAACCACAAATATTATTTAATAAACGACTTTAAAGTGAATTTTAATGAGTACCATGTTAAAATAAGACACATTTTCCTTTAACCCTTTCAGGAAGTAAGGTACTATTCTATTAGTAAAATATATAATTGAATGATTAACACCAGAATCTGAAATCAAATTTATTTCAATAGCAGCAAAAGCTTTTAATCACATACTTAATAGAAAGGGAAATTTGTAATGCAATATTCTGGTGTCAAAGTGGCATTTATGAATAAAAATTAGGTAGTCCAGAAATGAACCACCACCCTTGAAGGGATTAACTCTTTGAGGGGCAAAGCACTTGTATTCTTAAAATGCTGAAATGACTGATTGACACCAGAATTTAAAATCAAAGTTAATTTGAAACAGATAAAAGCTTTTTTTCACTTGCTTGATATAATTAAAACTATCGTTTTAAAATTATGGTGCCAATATGGCATTTCGCAATTAAAATTAAGTGGGAATACTTTATTCAACCGACCTTCAAAGGGTTAAACACTTTCCAGCTTTAAACTCGTTTGTCTTGGATCAGGCTCCGGTATAATTAACCCCTTGAGGGGCGGCGGTATATATTATATACCACCTACGATTGATGAAGATTTACACCAGAAAAATATCATTAAATTTCACTTTTCTAACTTTGGTGGAAAACAGTCGTGAAACTGCTTTTCCTCTTTTTGATATAACTTTTAAAAAATTTCCGGTGGGATTTCAGAAGTACACGAACGTAATTGCTTGCCCCTCAAAGGAATAAGAGATGTTGTCATTGACGGGCTTAGTTGAGTCTTTTTCAAACCGGAAATTTTATTGAAAAACAGAATTGAAATAAGTGATAAGTAGAAGTAAGACACATTTTATTTAAAATAAACTCTGGTAAGAATTAGGTTTTTAATTTTAAAGAACAGTGAAATTTGTATTTGTTGTTTGTAATATATATTAAAAAAATATTAATGCTTTTGAGCAAACTAAAACTTATTCTCGTTAAAAAAATCTTGAATTTGTGATTTTCTTCCTTTTTTTAATTTGCCTTTTTTTCTCTTATTTTGCAGGGTATTTAAAATACAATGTAATGCATATATATATATATATATATATATATATATATATATATTTAATATTTCTGAGCAAAAGAAATGCTTTTTATTTACCTATCATGCTTTTATTTGCTTTCATTTCTTTTCTTTTGCAGGGTATTTAAAATACAATCTAATATATATTTATTTAAAATATTTCTGTGCAATAGAAAATTTTAAACCTGCAATTCCATTAGTTGAAATTTCAACATTCAATTTAATTTTCCAAATAACAATCAGTGAAGCCTATCCTTGATAAATTTCCTAACAGAAACTAAAAGTACATCCAGCAGTTTTTGAAAACTATTAAATCAAAGTAATTTTAAACAAAAGAAAATATTGAAGTTTCTAAATTTTCCCTAAGATTTTTAAACAAGAAACCCTAATATGATAAAAATAATATAACAAAACTCATTAAACCATCACAGTACATAAGTTGCAGTATTTGTTTACATGTGGATAAAATTCAAAGTTTTACAATTTTTTTCTACTAGTTTTATGAAATCTAAAACTTTATCAGTGATATCAGCAGCTTTTGACAGACTTATCTTTCCTTGTTATCTTTCAGTGGACTTTATTCCCTAAATATTCAATACATTCCTGAATCAGGCTTTGGGAAAAGGGGAATTGTGCTTTTAAGCGCATATCATAAAATTAGCGGCTCAGGTTGAAATTTCCTCTATCGAGCCTTAAATTACACTTTTAATGGCTACTTGTGTTTTAGATTTAATCTCTTAAGTACAAAAGAATCAAAGACAAAAGGAAGTTACTGGATTGCCATTTTATACTTAAAACTCTTTTAAATGAAGTCGTGTGTTTTATAGTATAAAAAGAAATAATAATAATAATAATAATTTCAAAAAATTGTTATGATATGTAGGTGTGTATTTTTGTATCGAAAAAATAATTTTATAACTTCCGGATTATATACTTTATGAGATATTTAAGTTCCTTTATATAAAATTCATAAATCATTTGATATTTTATGCGAAAAATGCGTACTTTATACATTATATAGATTTTATTATAACCTGTCTACCTGCAATACTATATTGACCCAATACGGTAAAAGGAGACGCATGTGAACAATATCCATTTCATCTATTTATATTCAGATAAAAATTCTTTTAAAAATTGTTAATAGTAATAATAATTGTTAATAAATTCTATCAAAAGTTTACAATTTTTAAAAGATTTTTTTTTCTGATGTAATGGACATTGTTCACATGCTCCCCCTTTTCCTCAAATGTTTATATTGTCAATTAGCTTAACCCACATTAGAAATGCCTTGGCAAATTAAATATATTATGTGGATTCTTTTACAACGTTCCTACCAGCAAAAATGTAGTGAGTCCGTACGGAAAAAGATGGGACATTGTGACATCATCACTTCCATCATAATGACACTAAATATAGATATTATATAAATTTGTAATAATGGATTACAAATTGTTAAACAATAAGTTAGCTGCTGAATATGGACTGTTGAGCAAAGAAGTTGAGTAAAGATTATAAATGTGGATTCATCCTATCAAAAATTTACAATTTGAAAAAAAAAAAAAAAAAAAAAAAAAAAAAAAAAAAAAAAACATATTTGATATTAATCAGATGAAATGAATGTTGTTCTCCCTTGTCGGCCTTTTCCTTTTACATTGCCAATGACTTAGCCAATATTAGCGATAGTTTGGCAAATATTCATAACATCTGAATAAAATATTGCTCAACAACTCTTTCTCAATATTGCAGTTTAAATATTATAGTCTAGTTTTAATCTTTTGTTGCACCACGTGCCATTTCTGGGCAACCTAAAAACATTATAATTTTCATTATGTGCCATAAATTTGGCCAATATAATCGCTGTCTCTGATCAAGAACAATCCAAAGAATGAAATAACACTTATTTTGTTCATTTCAGCTGGCTACACTTTACAAAAAATTAGAATTAATTCTTTATAAATAAACGAAATTTCGATCAACTATTAAGGCAAGATTTACTTGCATTGCTTTTTTTTACTGAATACTTAACAATTTTAATATAAAAAAATCCGAATGTTAATCAGATAAAATTAATTAATTTAAGCCCATTTAGCTGCAAAATATAGAAATACAATATTTTTAAGCCCTAATTATGCACACAAGACATGCACCATAAAATATAAAATTTTAGCTAAAAATGTGTAAATTATTTTTTTTACTGTTTTTTTCCATCACCAGACCGATATAGGGATTTCAAAGAATTTTTTTCATAAAAATAGAAAAATTCGCGCAGTAAAGGGTTTAACGGGCGTTTAAAAATATCTAAAATATTAAAAAACAACATATTTTTAAATAAATTTTTTTTCTCTTTGTGAAGTCATTTTATGGACTTTGATTTTTATGATTGCCTGATATTTTATAAATACAAGATAACTTTTGTGATAGTATATCTCTTTTACGAACTGTTTATTTAAAGCTTGTACCTGTATTTCCTAGCTATAAATAAAAATATTTACAACATTCTCTAATCGACAGTTTCCTTATCACTATTAAAGTATTTTGAACAAAAAGAAATATTTTAAAATGAACTTATGAAAAATTATATTGTGATACTTTTAATTGAAGAGCTCATTCAGTCGCATTTTTAATGTAAGTGTTATCAGCAAAAAATATGAAAAAATAAGTGAGATGAGAAAGTGTTTTCTACACCTTTGGGGCTGTCCTTAAATGATGTCACACATTTTATCAATATTTTTGACTCCCTCTTTGACACAAAGAGTCACACTTCACCGTATACCCCTCCCCCCTTTGCCATTGCCACGCTGTATTACTTAAACTTATACTTGCAGTTCAGAAACAACGCACTACTTTATAGATTATACTTTAAATTTTATTTTTAAACTTTAATTATGTGTTTTAACCTCTTGAGGTGCGGTGCGATATATTTTATCTCACCTAATTTAAATCAGATTCTCACCAAAAACTTTTAATGAAATTTTATATTTTTAACTTTGGCGGTGAAATGTTGAAACATTGCCTTTACTTATTTGAAAATAAATTTTTTCTATTTTTCCATGAGATATGGATTTCCGGTGAGTTTTGAATATTACACAAACATTATTGCTTGTCCCTCAAGGTGTTAACGACATTTGTGAGCATAACAATAAAAATAACTCGGGTATTTTTAAAATGATTGAAAATATTAAAAGATTAAGGTTCACAATAAAAAAACATAATTAATATACAATAGCGATAGAATATTAATATGAAAGAGTAATTGTAATCAGTAGCATTTTGAAATTTGAAATGGAATTTAATATTTTTGACTTAAAATCTTATATTTATGTAGACAAAATACTTTAATTTTAAAATAATTTTAAAATTTAATCTTCTGATTTTTAAGACTTTTATTTTAACCAAAATGCACGATACCACAGCTCTTCTTACCCCCTCCCATCCTTTTGACATAAACTTTCACAAACCCCTCTCGTCCCCTCCATGCGTGAAATCATTTGTGGACGGTCCCTTTCGCAAAATATTAAAATGCAGTAATATTGTTGAAAGACAAATCGAAGTAATGATATATTTTTCAATACTGAAATATTTTTTTGATTTGGACATATTTTCGCATTATAAAAAATATTATAGGAATCTCACAGAAATTTATAGAAATTTTAACCCTTGGCACTCTTTTGTCTCCGCTGTGGGGACATCATTTTTCCTTGCAAAATTCGTTTTTGTCATCAGTAATACAGGAAAATAAAATTTGCCTTATTTAATCAGAGCATTTTTGAAATTGTGAACTTGAAGGAAACTTCTTTTAAAAAAGTAGTGCTGGCCAAATAAAATTTGTGTAAGAGACGCCAGAGTCCGAAGAGTTAATTCATTACAATATGTCATATTGTACGCATATAATGTATTATAATAATTATAAAAGTGCATAATATTAACCTTCCTACCTTGAATGGGTCTAATCGACCCATGAATATAATTTGTTTTATACGATTCGAACCAGAACTTTTTTTTATAAAGGAAATTAAATGACAGATTCAGAGAAATAAATCAATTAAATACATTGAAATGTTTTAATTAACAATTCTGGTGTCAAATGTGTTTAACAAGATTGAGTAAAATTTGAACAGGGTAGGAAGGTTAATAACATTGCAGTACAATAGTAGTAAATTATAGTTAATTCATTATGTACTTTATCTGAGTGTGTATATTATTAATAATGACATTTGTGAAATGATGCATATTGTCAAATCTCGTATTTTTACCTATCATTACAAGGTCGTAGCCAGAAAAATATTTTGGAGGTATTTGGGGTGCATAATTTTATTCTTATCTCATGTTACGTTTGTTTTTAGCTCATAGGCTATCAAAGAGTGAGAGCTAATGTACCCGCAGTTTCTGTATGAATGTACGTAACACGATAACTCTTGATAGAAAAATCCTATTTGTTTCAAATTTTGTAAATAGAATGATTCTGGTTAGGCTCTTTCCTGATAAGTTTTGAGGGTTCATTGGTTAAGTATAAAGCGGGAAACGAGGGGAGAATCCTCCCCTTAATTTAGATAAATGCATAGCTGCCAATTTTTACACTTTTCTGTACAACTAAATTTAACAGTAAATTTTTCATTATTCATTCGCCAAAATTTGCTATTAGAAATTTCGAAGATTTCGATTAAATTTTAGTGGTAGAAGAAAATTATAAATGTGGGCAGCTATGATAAGTGGGTTTTTCATGCAGAACAATCCGTTTTACTTAAAATTTATTATACCGGTTTATCCTCATAAGGCGCTTCTTTGATTAGATTTGAAGTTTCTTTGGTTAAGCATAAAATAGGCGGGATTAGGGAGCTAATCCCCCCTTAATTTAACTAAATTTTTAATTTCTTTATTTTTTATTCTTCCAAGAGAATTCTTTGAATTAAGACTATAATATACAATTAGTGTAAATGTACGGTGAGCTCAATGGCATCAGTTAAACTGGGCACTTTTCTCTTTTTTATTTTGCTAATTGAACAGAGACAAGAGAAGAAGAGTTTTATTAAGGTTTATTGCAAATTAAAATAATTCAATTTAACACTAGGAAGGCTGGAAACTTTGATCAAGTTTTATAAAAACATTACACAGCAGAATTTTGATTAAAAAAAATGACTTCCTTATTTATCGTTTTTCCTTTTTGTTTCTTTTAAACATATTTTCTAATGAAATTTCTGGTTTGAAGTAAAATATATTGATGTAGTAGCGATCAAAATAACCGCTCACAGCCGTTCTACTATTAACCCCTTAACACTAGAACGCCCGAAAGGAGTCGATTCGACTCCAACCATGTAATTAAATTTTATTTCGAGCCAGAAATTTTTTCTTGAAATAAGTTAAACTTCAAACACGCAGATTTACGTTAAATAAATCAATTCAATAATTTCGAACAAAAATTCTGGTGCGAAATATTATTATGAAACTTCAGTAAAATTTCCGGGCGTTCTAGTGTTAACTGGTCAATTTTTTAACGAGAAATATTCCCCAAAAAGTCATATTTTTTTATTGCATATAATCAAACATCATACTTGATAGAATACAAAAATGTAAGATTCATTTTTAATTATTACCATGATTAATGATATAAAACGATTTTTTATTTCAGAGTTTAGAAACACAAATCTCCTACATGTTTGCTTTTTGCAACCACCTCTGTATGCAATAAAGACTGTTTTGCAGATTTTACAAAAATTTAATTCAAACTTACCATAAATTAAAACTTTTCAGTATCGAATGATGTTTTTTTATTCAGAAATATTTTTTTGTGTGGTACAATTTGAAGCAAGGTGTAAGGCAAAGTCCCACGTCGTAATCAGGACAGAAATACTGAGTTTTTTTCTAGGATTCTCTTCCCATTATCGTTTCTTCTATAACAGCAAACTGCACATTGTCTTGTATGTCTCAATTTTTTATCAGTGGGAGGAATAATTTCAAGAAAGTGTGTCTCTGTCAATCTAAGAGGATTAGGCTCAGATCATATTACAGTCTTTTAATAAGAACGAAAAATATCACAGAGGGAAAACAGAAAATATTGATTCCCGAACGCCGTACGGACAAACCAGTTTAGGCCAACTTCCAGTTGCCCGAACAGCGTTCGGGAAATCAGTTAAGGGGTTAATGTAGATTCTTCTTCAAAGACATACTGACGTTTGTGTTAACAAAATTAATGTTTGAAGTTTTGTACATATTTTTTCAAATGATTTATTCCCCAAAATATCTTTCCAGCAACATACATCGGAACAGTTAAGTTTGCAAATATTTTATCCCTTTACACTCCCCGTCATTTTGAATATGGGTTATCAGCAACTCCGTGTCATTTAGACTCTAGGTTACCAGCAACTCTGCATCATTACACAAATTTTATTCGTTTTTCACCACTTTTTAAAAAGAAGTTTCCTTCACCTATATAATATCAGAAATGCTTACATTAAATAAGGCAAATTTTATTTTCACTTACTACTGGTGCCAAAAACAAATTTTGCAAGGACAGATGATGTCATCGCAGCGGTGACAACGGAGTTTTCAAATTATATAACAATGTCGCCACTGCGGCAACAACAGAGTGGAGAGGATTAAATGGTTTTCACTGCTTTCTTTAATAATTTAGGCTAAACAAGTCTGACTATCTGTATGAGGCAGTTTTAGTCCTTTTATTTTGGCACTGTTAATATTTACTGCTTTTACAGAGTTTAATTTCAGACAATTCTAATAAAAAAAGTGAAAAAAGTTCTTAGAACATGCATTTTTTTGTCAACATACTAACGGAATCAAAGAATAAAGTTAAACTAGAGTAGAGTTATGAATTTTAAATCTTGACTGTAACTGTCTTTCTAATCTTAATCATCTTGACTGATATTTTATATGTGGATAGTTATAGTATATATAGTTATATAGTATATATAGTTATAGTTATCCTAACAGACATTTTACAGGAGTACCGAATCCTAGTGATCCCTCCCCCATTGATTAAAGATTAGCCATTGCTTTATTATCGTTGCACTCTACAGTTTAGACCTATACTCTTACACAGCAAGACAAAAAATATATGAAGGTTTTATCCCTCTTTCTATGCATATCTTTTTTAATAGAGTCTTTTACAGAATACAAGTAATGATTTTTGCCATTGTGTGTCAGCAATTATCGTTGACTTAAAACTTAGGCTAGGGCCATATTAGTTGCTTTCGGATGTTGTTAATCTTAAAAAAAGTTTTAAAACGTTCATACAAATTATAACATTTGCCGATTTTTAAGTACTCTCAAAACAATCATGATAGCGTATTGTTGAGTAGTTTAGAGTGACTTAACTAAGGAGGTTAGCACAAAATTTTAGCTGATATTTTGTAATCGAATCAACAGTTTTCCATTACTGCTGGTGAAAACTTCCACCAGTAAATTTTAATAGAAAATGTCGCCTTATTCAACCATTGTATTGATGAAAAATTTCTGTCACTATTATGTATAAAAAAAATCATTTCTTTTTACTGGTGTCAGTTTGCCCAGCTATTATAATCTTTTCAGTGAGATTGACAGAAGGTTGTCTTGGTTGTCACAATATGGTGGAATTACTACCGTCGAAGTAGACTTCCACCAGTAAAAGTCAATACCAGCTATTGCCATTTTTTATTAAAATTTACCATGCATAAAAATAAGGAGAAATTTTCTACATAAATTTATTGGTGGCAGTTTGCCGTGGTGGGATTGAGCTTCTGCGAATGTGGTTACAGTTGAAGCTTCAATATTTTAAGAATGTGTCACTTTCTCTTTCTCAACACTAGAATGCCCGGAAGGAGTCGATTCGACTCCGAACATATGATTTAATGTCAAATAGAACCAGAAATTGCTTCATAAATTAGGTTACCGCAATTTCCTGCGTATAATCCGCAGATCAAACAATTCTTTTTGGACCCAGAAATATTATTTGGTGATAGAAAACAAATATTTACGGCGATCTGAGAAGTTACATTCTTTTTGAAAAAATTCTGGGTCTAAAAATAATTGTTTCATCCGCGGATTATACGCAGGAAATTACTGTAAATTTCAGCAATGCTGGATTACGTTAGGTAAATTTGTTAAATAATTTTAATAAAAAATTCTGGTATGAAATATTTTTACGAAACTTCTGTAAAATTTTCGGGCGTTCTAGGGTTAATCCTTTGTGTTTCAATGTACCAGTACAAAGAACACCCAACATTATTCCGAAATGCCACAATGGCACCAGAATTCTAGTATAGATATTTTCAGTTTAATACGCATGATAAAAATAGCCCAATAGTTAATTATAATCATAATTAACCCTTTGCACTTGAGAGGTGATTTTCACTGACCAGTAGTCTCCCGCTTTAATGGTTGCTCTAAATGCTTTGGATACCAGTATTTTAAACTAATTTTCTTCTCCTCATCGAATGCCCAAATAATCTGTGACAAAAGATGACGAAATAAACTGTAAGATATTAGTGGTGTCCAAAGCATTTTGGCGTCGAAATTTACAAGGGGCACCTGACAACACTGGTGGTGAGTGAGAGCTCTCGAGTGCAAAGGGTTACCTTGGAATTTCCCCTATTCCAATTTGAGAGCTAAAAAGCAAGTCGTAATTCATCGGATTACAAGAATTAGATTTCGTGTACAAAATTATTGTTATAATGTCTTTTAAGTTCATATAATAAAATCACATTCAAGTGTTCGTACAAGTAATAACTTTTCTCAATTTTTAATAATTTTCGAAGTTAACCTGATTAAGAGAAAATGCTTTTATAAAACCATCTAAGTTACTCCATATTATAGACAGTATGGCATATATTTTTTAAATTTCCGCGCTAATAATTATCTAGCTATAGAACTATTAATATAGTTCAATCCTTAACCACTTAATGATTACATTAAATTACGGTTTAAAAATTCAAATTCATTATTCCCACTACTTTTTTGAGGAAAAAAATATTCATCTTATTTAATGGACATGTAAAAGGATACCAAAATAAAACCAATTACACTTTTTTATAAAACTGGTGGAAATCAAACAATTCTGAATAAAAGACGTAAAGCTTGCAATCCGTGAATGTCTCGGGCGCGACGATTAAGTGGTTAAAATGCTTATCATGCAAGTCACACAGCTTCAAAAACGTATATCTTTTGATGTAATTTATTAATTTCGGTTGAAAAAGAAACTTAAAAGTAAACATTAGTATAAAGTAACTATTCTCAAAATTTATCACTATCATTAAATTATAATGTCTCCTTTTTCTTCTGGAAATAAACTACAAGCGACAGGCACGTAAAATTTAAATCGTAGAAATACATTCACTTTTTATACAAATAAAAATAATAAATCTTACCGATTTTTAATAACTTTCAAAGCTAATATGAATAAATAATGGCATCTTGATATAATAAACTGAGTTGATTAATAATTAACTAAACAAAAATGTGATCATATATTGATAAAATAGCAATTTAGTTCAATAACTTCAAATGTATAATATTATTTAAAGTCCTACAGTTTCATGAATGTGTGCTCTATCGACGGAGTTTATCACTTTATTTTTGATTAAAAATAAAAGTCAACAGCAAGCAGTTGCTCTTTTGAAAATTTATCATTATTCTTATATTGAAAAGTACCCCCTTTGTCCTCTAGAAAAGAACAAGAAATTGAAATTGAGACTTGAACCGCCATTAGGGGTCATTTTGACCCCCTATCAAATTGATTATATCCATTTCGAACCAGAAATTTCTTCCTGGGGTATGTTAAATATAAACCGCAGAAAAATAATCTAATTAAGTTAAATAGTTTTAAACGAAAATTCAAATTTGAAATTTTTTTTATAAAACTTGATAAAAATAACCGGCGGTTCTAGTGTTAAAGTTTAAAACGTAATACCTCATTCGATGTTCATAAAAATATAAATGTAACAACTTTTCCCAATTTTTGATTACGTTCATAGTTAACATGACATAATAAATAAACTTTAATAAAACCCATATTAATCCATAGAGTTAATCCATATAAACGGCAGAACGTCATAAACTTATAAATTAACTAGCTAATCCAAGAACTTCATATAGCCAACATCTCTTAATTATTCCGGAGTCTGATCCAAGCGAAACATATTTTCTACCAGAAAATTTATAATTCAAATATTTTAAAATGAAATTTAATAACTATCTTGTAGAAACAAGACATTGCAACTAATATGCACTTTTCGGTTTTAAACATGTTTGTCATGGATCAGATTCCGGAATAATTAAGAGATGTTGGCATCAATATTTATAAGTTAATTCAAGTCACACGGCTTCATAAACTTCTAATATCTCCAACCTATTTATCATTTTATTATCCCTTCAAAAAAAAATAACAATAATAAAATAAAATAAAATAAAAAATGTGAGGTTGCTTTTTTCAAAATTTAACATCATAATTAAGTTGGAATATCTCATTTCCCCTCTAAATAGCTGAAGCAACATGTTCCTTATTTACATGAATTAGTACTGGTTATTTCAATCAGTACTTGTTGTATAAGTTTTTGGCTACTAGTATGTAATATAATTGTTTCACACAGTATTTTAGAATGGAAAAAATGTGACTTATTTTATCAGAAGTAGCTCATTAATTGAATAACATGAAACAACTTTTCGAAAATAACGGTGGCCAACAAGTACAGCAGTTATTAGCTGTGTGATTTATATTACAAAAATTCATGAAACTAACCCACTGCAGTTCAAATTTATTGCAATACTGCAATTTAAATCATAGAATCTCATTCAAATGTTCATACAAATATGTTTTACCAATGCTTAACAATTTTCAAAGGGAAGCTCAGTAAACAACTCAACTTTGGCACAAATAGATGAGATTTTTCATAAAATAGCAACAACAAAAAAATTACTGTGGTATAACTTTATAAAACATCCTCGCTAATCTTTAACAAGTCATGAAACAAATATTTTATCCCAGTCACTATCTATGTATAACTTAATTCAAGTCACGCAGCTTCATACGTGTGTGCTTCAACTTAATTTATCACTTCACTTTTCGTTCACAGATAAGCTCAAAAGAAAGATGTAACTATTTTCAAAATTTAACACCTTAATTAACTTGGAATGCTCATTTCCCCCTTTAACCCTTTGAGCTCTGGGGTGTAAATTTCTTAAAAATTCCAAATGTCACATTGGCACCAGTATTTTATAAAGAAAAAAACCTGTTAAGAATAAACACGAAAAAATGCATTAAACCTTTTTCAAATAAATTTGGTTGAATTTTCTGGTGCCATTGTGACATTTCGGGATTAAAATTATGTGGTAGAAAATTCTACCATCAGAGCTCAAGGGGTACCCTTTCAAGGGCGGTGGCTAGAGGGTCTAGCCACCTAATTTTAATTCCAAAACTGAGAAATGGCACCAAGAATATTTTAATAAAATTTTGTTTTTTTTTAATGAAAATGAAAATAGCGCATTTTTATTTTCTAAAAAATTCGTTTGAATATTCTGTTGTCAGTTATTTATTTCATCATTTTAGCAACATAATTTTTCAGCCCTTGAAAGGATTAAATCATAAACTCTTATTCAAATGTTTGTTCAATTGTGAATTAACAATGCTTTACAATTTTGAAAGCTAAGATGATTAAATAACTTCGCTTTGATACAAATAGCTTAGATGCCTCATATAAAAGGCAGTGTGGTATAAATTAAAAAAAAAAATAAATCCACGCTAATCCTTAATTAGTTTCGAAACAAATAACTTAATTCAATCAATACAGATGTATCGTATAATTCAAGCCACACATCTTCGTTAACCTCTAATCTCTCCAAAGAATTTAACATTTCACTAACCGTTCATAAAGAATCTCGAAAATGCGAGGTTACTATTTTCAAAATTTAATGCCATAATTAATTTGGAATACCCAATTTCCCTTCTAAATCGTTAAAAGCATCATGTTCCGATTGATCTTATTTACCGGAATCAGTACTGCAGTTCAAATGTATTGTTATGCTGTACTTTAAATCACAAAATCTCATTCAAATGTTTATACGAGTATGTTTTACCAATGTTAAATAATTTTCAAAGCTGATTAAATAACTTAAATAGCTGAGATGCTTCATGTAAAAGACAGAGACGCATAAATTTATAAAAAATCCTTGCTAAGCCTTAACCAGTTATGAAAGAAATAATTTAATCCAATTTCTACAGATGTATAATATAATTCGACTAACACAGCTTCATAAATGTGTGCTCTCTCCACCTAATTTATCACTTCACTTTCCGTTCAAAGAGAAGCTCAAAAGCGAGCGGTTACTATTTTCCAAATTTAACACCATAATTAACTTGGAATGTCCCCTTTTCCCCTCTAAAGAGCTAGAAGCAACAGGTTCCTATCGATCCAGTGATGGTCCCGCTGATCCCGAAACTTCTACCCAGACGCGCATCCCAAATCCCTCTGCGAGGCGAAATCGGGATTTTCTGGAATTGGAAATGGAAACGAAAGAATTTTGAATGCGCCAAATATTTTTTCTCGGAATTTGTTTTGCTGAAAATAATACCTTTCCAAACTACATTTTTGAATAAATTACATAAATTTTGATTGTTTCTTCAGTGGGAAAGATGTATTTCCCAAGGAAATGTTTTATCTGAGTGCAATAAAAATTGGTTTTGGAATATCAAGCTCAAATTATTGGATAAAATATGTTTCTCCTTTCAACACATTTTTGATGTAATCATATTTTATTCTTAACAGAAAAATAAAGATTTCTTTTTGATGCAATGTTAACTAAAATGTAACCAAATAAACTGGTAAAAGCAAATGTCAGACAAAAAATACCAGATTGCAAAAAAGAATTAGTTTTATTTTTTTCGACGCATTGTAAATTGATAAATGGATTTATATTTCAAAATGCAAAATTCAATTTAATACTACACTAATGCATTTTCGACTGTATTCAGTTAGATATACAGAAATGACATTTCAAAGCGACTTAAGTATATATATATATATATATATATGTATGTATGTATCATTTATTTTATGTGTACGAATGTATTCTTGCACGCACACGCACTAACAACAACAAAAAAAAAAAAAAAAAAAAAAAAAAAAAAACCTTGCCTTTTTTTTTTTTTTTTTTTTTTTGGCCTGTTGGCAATTTGTAAGCTATGTAAATTGAAAAAAAAAATTCAAATTAAGATTGGAATTAAAATCATATTGATCAGGGATGCAAGCGTTGCGCCACAAATGTCTGATTTTCACCACTAAATTTCAATAGTATTCTTCGTTTTATTAAACCTCAGAAATTCTGTCATTCAATATAGTGTGGAATATTACAAAAATTTAGTGGTTGCAATTAGTCATTTATGACGCAACGTTTGCATCCCTGTATTGATGAAAAAGCCCCGGCCTTAAGTTTCAAAAAGTTACACAGTTTAATTTTTTTTATACGGTCTCTTGATCATATAAGTCACATTGTTCATTCTAAGCAAATAGGCCATAATGCATTGCTGCCAACTTTTACGCATTTTTGCTACCACAAAAAATTTATAGTAAATATTGCCTTATTTAATCGTCGAAATCTTAAGTTTAAAGAAATGGAAAATCTCTGTACAGTTTTAGTGGTACCAAAAATGCGCAATACATAGCTGCCAACTTTCAACTAATCTTCCGTAATACCTGGATTAGTTTGATCCAGGTTAACGACATTTTAAACCAGAAAATATATTTCATGAATCTTTATTTATTTAATTTCAGGTTTGTTAATGGAACATACTTAATTTCATTTCTTGAAAAAATTCTGGTTCGAAACTCATTAAACCAGGGTTAAATTACCGCATGTATTACGGATAATCGATGTCAGGTTGGCACCTATGGTAAAAGTTGGCAGCTATGCCATAATGATGAAACTGAAGGCTGTTTAAATTTTTTCAACCAAAAAAACCTAATGCATTTTTTTTAACATGCTGTTTGAAGATGGTTTTATTGGCTCATAAAATTGAAGCATTAATTAAAAATTATATTTAAAGTAAATTGTTAAGCCTATAAATTATCATTCCTTCCCATTCAACAACTACCACCCAAAATTATAAAAAATATAGTTTCTTACTGATGTATTTATATTTATTTTGTCTGATTTCTGTCTTTTATTATGAAAACATAAAGCAGTATTTATATGTATTACGTTATTTTTTTTTTGGTTTGTACATGCAATTTTTATTTGGCGAAAAATTTTGCAACACATATTTCACATCATTACCTCATTCGATAATAATTTTGGATATTTGAGATAGGTGGTATTACTGTAGCCTGAAACCTTGCACGTGTGCTGAGCACATGGGCTTTACCCGTCTGTAATGAAAAAATTCAGCCATCCTAGAGAAATACTGCAGTGTGTGAGAAATAATTTATCAGACAGATTGGGTAAATGTTAAGATGTTGTTAGCATTACCTCACATGAATTTGTAAAGGTTATTTATTTTCGAAAAATGTATTAATTGGTGGTTTAGTTTTCATTGAAGGGACTGTTTGAGATTATGTATTGTTTTTTAATTTACTTTATGCGCACAAATTTTAAAAATTAAGAAGACATACTGCATTGAAATTGATCAAAATACCGATTTTCTTTTTTTTAATATTAACTGCAAGCTTTTTTAATTTTGAATATTTTGACACCTCATTTTCACCTAAGACAATTATATCGCGGGACATTGTAAATTTTATTAATGTATCCAGTGCTGTTCGTGTATCTGTCAAAGTTATACTTTCCTAATCATAGGCGAAAATTCATCTCATGATTATTTTTTTATTATTTTCTTTTTAATTTTTTTTAATATATTAGTTGGTTAATTGAAATACATTTCTTTTTTTGTACAAATAATTTATCTAGAACATAAAAAAATTCTTATCAAACACATCATGCAACACTATAAATTTGGAGCTATAGTTCAATGTTAACACATTAGTTGCAGCTTTGCTGACGATTCTGGCATTTATGCGTGAATGACCGCATGACAAATCGTAGATCAACGAGGCACATTCCCACCAGTAAAAATAAATAAAAAATAATTCCATATTTATGACAGTAATTTTAAATGAAAAGTGCGTTTAAACAAGGTGAAAATTTCTATAACATTTTACTGGTGAGAGAGTTCTCCGTTAGTAATCAGACTCTTGTGATAAAGAGTTACGAGACCAAAAATCTCATCCAGCCAAATTACAGTCTTCTGCAGTGACAATACTATAGCGTCAAAAAGATGTAGCGTTTCAACCAAGCATCCTAGTAAAACTTTAAAAGTGCTAAAAAAAACTCAAGTTGATAAATGTCGGACAGTGCCGACTGATAATGTCGATTTCAGCGATATTTGGTAGCTCAAAACTAAACATTATCTTATACGATGGAAGTTTAAGTAAGGGCCGTTTATGGATTAAAAAATAATAATAAAAAGAAACATTTTTTACTACTTACATTTGAAAGGCACATTATGCAGCTATTTCTCAACATAATCGCTGCATAAATTAAATCATTTATCATAACTTACAGCAGTTTGTTAATACCATCTGCATAAAATTTTGCCGCCGACATATTAAACATTGGAGTTTTTTTAATTCTATCTCGCACCCCTTTTTCAAAACAAAAATTTTTAATAGACATTTTTATAACATGTCCAAGAGTTACTATAAACTTATTTAAAAAAAAATAATGGTGCTAGTAGAATATAAAAACAGTCAGTAGTGGCAGCCACAAGTGACTATTTTTAAATTCTACTGACACCATTAAAAAAAAATAATTTTATCACTTTGAGCTCTGATGGTAGAATTTTCTATGTCACAACGGCACCAGAAAATTTGACCAGATTTATTTGAAGAAGGTTTAATGCATTTTTTCACGTATATTGATAACCGGTTTTTTTCTTTACAAAATACTGGTGCCAATGCGACATTTGGAATTTTAAAGAAATTTACCTACCAGAGCTCAAAGGGTAATAGTATATTTCTCTAGGACATATTATCAAAATCTGGGTTAAGAAATTCTGTTTTGAGAAAGTATTGCGAAATAGAATTAAAAAGTCCGAGTTTTTGAATAGGCCGGCTTAAAAATTTTATGCATATGGTATTAACAATCTGTTGTACTTTATGATAAATGTTTTAATTTATACGGCGATTATGTTGATAAGTAGCTGAATATTGTGCCTTTCAAATGAAAATAATACAAAATGTCTCTTTTCATTTTTTTTCTATTCAATAAAGGTCCTTACTTAAAAAACATTTGTACTTTATGATACTTTATGATAAATGTTCTAATTTATGCGGCGATTATGTTGATAAGTAGCTGCATATTGTGTCCTTCAAATGAAAGTAAATACAAACTGTTTCTTTTCGTATTTTTCTATTCATAAACTGCCCTTTACTTAAAAAAAACCTTCCCTCGTATAATGTCTGCGTTTGAGCTATCAGATGACGCTGCGATCGACATTTATCGGCTGCAATTTTTTAGCACATTTTGGAATTACTGGTTGCCGCACAATATAACTTCTAAACGCCATAACAATGCTAAAAGAAACAATGACGTGATCTTCTGATGATTTTTCCATGAGAATGAAATAAAACTTCACAAAGTAAAATACTGCATTAAAATTATTTTTCAAATCCATAATAATAAAAGGAAATCGCTAAAACAACATAAGGTGAACAAAAACACTGGACTCTTCGATAAGATATTCAATACATTTTATTCTCTTATTCAAACAATGCCACGAGTTGTAAAATTTGTAAATGATCTTTACAGAATAGAGAAAACGGACGACTTGTAGGAACGTATAAAATTTCTTCTCGGCATTTTTGTGGCACAGACGGTTGTGTTTAGAATACCATTTTATTCTGTTATTCATGTTTTTCTATTTTCTTTTGAAGCAAAAGCCTTGTTTAAGTCGAGAAGAGAATCATAAAAAGACTTCTTGAACTGTGACGACGAGGGAATAATTATGCAAATGCTTTCAGTTAAGGCGCTGTGTGACAATCTCGGAGCTTTAATCAAAGGACTTACATTTTCTTATTTTGTTGCTCGCATTTAATTGTATAGTGAAGTCGTATTTTAAAAGAACTCTACTAGACTCATTTATTATACCGAAGAAATACAGATAAAAAAAACTGGACTCATTTGCTCTGACATATTGACGCTTAATATGCTCTGAATATTTTTAAAAATAAATATAAATTTCGTATTACATTAGTTATATACAGAGCCTGATCACTAACGGGGCACTCTCCTACCAGTAAAATTTTATGGAAAGTTTCAACTTGTTTAAACGCCTTTTTCATTCGAAATTACTGTCATAAATAAGGGAAAAAATTCTATTTCTTTTTACTGGTAGGAGAGTGCCCCGTTGATAATCAGGCCCTGGTTATATACAGGGCTCCCAAATGGTCCGTGAACTGAACACCAATATTTTTAACAGAAAATTTATTAGTAGGTTTCTGCAGAATTTGCGCTACAACCAACCTCCGAAGCAGGTTTCTGCGCAATTTCTTAGAAAAATATATAACGAAAATCTTTCTAAGAAAATATTGATGTTCAGTTGGCGGACCATTTGGGAGCCCTGTATATATAAAAGTTACGAAACAGTTTAGAGTGATGGAAATGTCTTATTTTGCATCGGCCATTTTTCGCCATATAGTTTAGGAAAGAGTGCGTTCAAGAAGAACTTTTGAAGGGAAAATCAATGTAACTTTTGTTTTCTTCGAAAAAATTAGTTTAACCCTCTAACTCCAAGGGTAGAATACGTTCTAGAAATTCCGCAGTTCAGAGTCTCTGAATTCATACCAGAAATTTCAATAGTAAATTTCACTGAAATTAAATAAGGAAATGCTTTTATTAAATAAAATAACGTTTGCTATTTTGATTTTTTAGTTTGAAATTGAAATATCAGAATTAAATAATCTGCAAATTTGAAACACTGTTGGTAGTAAATATACTATCAGGGAGATTATCATGGGATTAACCCATTGAAGGGAGATGGTTCTTATTTGGCCCACTTTATTTTAATTCCTAAATGCCCAATTGGCACCAGAATTATGGAAAAAAATTTTCCTTTTATTAAGCACTCGAAGAGACGCTTTTACTTTTCTTTAAAAAAAAATTTGGTTGTAAATTTTGGTGTCAGCATTTTACAAGAAGCACTTTGCCCCCAAAAAGGCTAATCTCTTTGGGATGAATGTCCAATGCATTAATTTTATTATATCAACTTATGTCAACTTATTACTGAATCTGAAGTTTGATGAAAATCCATGCATTAGTTATTGAGATACATTTATTGCAAAATCGTGAAAAATGCAGCATAGCAGCGCCATCTGTAAGGCGATTTACATCCAAAACTAAGCAACGCTTCTCTATATCGAGGACTAACTGAGTTTGAATTTTAGAAAATTCCGTGCATTAGTTCTTGAGATAGAGCTATTTCGAAAATCACGAATAATGCACCATGGCATCGCCATCTGTAAAGCGATTTGCACCAAAACGTAATCAGCACCATGTTATATCAAGTGCTAACAAAATATAGTTTTATGAAAATCCATGCACTAGTTCTTGTATACGACTATTTTGGAAATTGTAAATAATGCAACATAGAAGCACCACCTGTTGAGAGATATATACTAAAACTAGTCAGATCTAGTTTGCATCAATGTCCCACAGGATCCAAAGTTTTGTGAAATTCCGTGCGTTAGTTCTTGAGATAAAGCTATTGCAATAATCACGGAAAATGCACCATGGCAGTGCAACCTGTTGAGCGACTGGCACCGAAACGTAATTAGCACGATGTTATATCAAACACTAAGTAAATCTGCAATTTTATAAAAATCCATGCACTAGTTCTTGAGATATGTCTATTGTAGAATTTGTGAATAATATATCATAGCAGCGCCACCTGCTGAGCGATATACACAAAAAACTAATCAGATCTATTTTATATCAAGGTCTAACAGATTCTAAAGTTTTGTGAAATTCCGCGAGTAAGTTCCAGAGATAGAGCGCCCACAAAATTTTTGTCACATACAGACAGACAAACAGACAAAATTGCAGACTCAGACAGATATTTTATAAAAACATGTTTTTCGGGTTCTCTGACCCCCAAAACCTGCAAATCCGTCAAAAATTTTCACGAATCCAATACTTTCTTCTTGCAGAGATAGAAGAAAGTAAAAAATGTTCATCTTTATAGAA
Source organism: Maratus speculifer (assembly GCA_964019185.1). Classification (NCBI taxonomy): domain Eukaryota; kingdom Metazoa; phylum Arthropoda; class Arachnida; order Araneae; family Salticidae; genus Maratus; species Maratus speculifer. Next base: position 307,512,658 of record OZ025293.1, on the reverse strand, counting down.
CTACAACTGAGATAAATAAAAGGTTTTGGAATCGGCTGATTGCAGTACCTGCAAGATTCTTCCTTGGAATACAGATGCGCTTGATAAAAAATTGTACATATACATGTACTGACATAAACATATGATTTATACGAAGAACAGTTGTACTGTTAAGATTATTAAAGAAATGCAAATTCCAAAACTAAGCTCTTTAATACTTTCTCTCCCAATTACTGAAATTTGTAGATCTTTGATCATTTGTTTAAGCAAATAAAATCACGTTACTAGGAATTAATTTTCATAATACTTTTATTATAAAAGATGAAGTTACGAAATATTTAAAGGGGAAGAAAAGGTTATACTAGACATCGGCCATTTTCGGGCCATATTCATGTAGTAAAGGTGCATCCAAGGAGGAATTTTGAAGTAAAAATAACCTGTTTCTTTTCGTTTAAAAAGAGAAAAGCTTGGATGATATTTCTGATCACGTTATAAGATTATATTTAAAATAAGTATAATGTGCTTATGATGATCAATAACATGTATTCATCAATATCATGTATTCACTCACATGAATTTACATGTATTCTTTCAGATATACACATTGAATAAACATAATTTGATTTTTTAAAAATTAAAATATATTGAATCTTGTTTGCATATGCAAGTTTCAATAATAAATGTGCATCTCCTTTAAGACTACTAGAATGCCCAGATGGAGTCAATTCGACTCCGACAATGTGATTATATTTCAATTCGAGCCAGAAATGTTTTCTTGAAATAAGTTTAATTTAAGTCACGAAGCTTTACGTTAAGTAAATAAATTAAATAATTTTGAAAAAAAGAATTTTACTGAGAAATATTATTAACAAACTTGGGTAAAATTTCCGGGCATTCTAGGGTTAAAATGCTAGATTTCTCCACGCAGTTAATTATGTACTAAATTTGATACTTCCATATCGAAACATTATATTTCTAGACTTTTAATAATGTTCATTTCATATATAATCAAAAAAGTTTTATACTTTTATAATTGATTTATTTTATATACGAGGAGAGGGATTAAAACAAAAAAATGAAGATTGTGTTTCGCAATTATTGAATGTCCCCATTTGCATTCGGATAATATCCACTTCCTGTGTTCCCCGATAACTGCCAGTAAAAATTAATAAAATTTTAACTTATTTATTACAGACATTCTGCATGAATAAAATGCTTAAATAAAGAAAAAAAATTCATTCAAAAGAATCAGTGAAAGTTTGATCGGACTGTAATCAGGTCCGGTTAGTACCGTAATTTCGGGTATATAAGCCGCGGATCAAACAATTCTTTTTGGACCCAGAAATCTTATTTAGTGATTGAAGACAAATATTTACGGCGATCTAACTAGTTATATTTGTTTCTTAAAAAATTCTGGGTAGAAAAAGAATTGTTTGAGCTGCGGCTTATACACCCGAAATTACGGTACTTGTATGATACTGGCACATTTCGAGCTAAGTAAGTACACTGAAAAGTGCGTTACAATATCATCGTTAATAGCACCGTTATGAAAGAACAATTTGGTACAAGTTGCAGTTAGTATCCGTATATTTCTCGATTGAATACGTGAATTGTGATCATGGATTTCAAGTAAATATTAGTTGTTTTCGATTGTACTATCAATTTTCACAATTTGTTGTCGCGTTAACTGAAAAACCTGTATATACTGTTTAGATAGCTTTCGAGCCTGATTATAAAAACGTATTCTGTACGTTATGTAATATTTAAAAAAATGTAATTTAACAAATTACATCAACCACTTGGAAAAGGATATTTTCGACGACTAAAATTTTAGACTTAAAAATCACTTCTATATTTTAAAAAAATAATAATAAACATCATTTTTATGATGATCAAAATATGGCATACGTAATAACAGAGCAGTGCTGCCACATTGGGGGATTTTTTTTAATTCAGATTAATTTAATGTTGCCACTTTTTTAAAATAGTATAATTCGCCTTATTTTTCAGGATTTTCCATTCATTAGGATGAGCGAAGCGAATCCTCTACTAGGCCACTCAAATGACAGTTTGTCGTACACTTTACAAAAAACTATACAGTATTTTCACTTGAAATTAAACACAAATATAAATTATGATCTGTAGATTTGCAGAATATTATTTTTTTTTTACAGAAACACTTTTCAAAAAAAATATTATTTTAATTAATTTATTTTACATGTTTTTCCATTACGAACGCATTTTTTTCAAATAAAAAGTGAAACACGTACGTTTTCAGAAGAAAAACTTAAATCATGGGGTCAGTAATTATAGCTAGAATCATCATTAAATAAATAAATAAATAAAATATATTTTCATTATTCTGATAAAATATCTCAAAAACTGCTTTCAGATTTTCAAACTATGCTCATTCCTTTAACTATGTATAGTTTCATGATTTCTTTTATAAAATGTATAAAATACTTTTTTTAGAAAAATTATAGCATATTTTTAATGAATTAAAATTTGTGAAAATTCTCTTATTAACATTCAATTATGAAAGTATTTTTCTGTGTTAGGAATTCGAATACACAATTTATTCTTATTTTGTGAAATCATTTAAGCAGACGATATTTATGAATTTTAAAAGAATTACATTATGTTTTTGTGAAGTGGCAATAAAAGAATTGTAAACAAATAAAATTAATTAATATTTTGTATAATTCTACTTCGAAAATATTTTTATTTTTATCAGTCTTATATCATAAATAAACAATCTCAGGAAATTCTTAGTTATTTGGTTGAAATATATTTTAAAACTAAAATGCGCCGAAACATAAAATTACATTTTTGTTTGTTAAGATGCAAAAATAATTTTAAAAATATATTATTACTTTCAAATATTTATCTTATAGCATAATACTTCGCGAATCCAAACAAAGCATGGCTTTTGCTAGTTTTTAACCCTTTGAGCTCTGGGGTATAAATTTCTTCAAAATTCCAAATTTCACATTGACACCAGTATTTTGCAAAGAAAAAATCCGATTAAGGTTAAATATGGAAAAAAAAATGCATTAAACCTTTTTAAAATAAATTTAGTCAAATTTTCTGGTGCCATTGTGACATTTCGGAGTTAAAATTATGTGGTAGAAAATTCTACCAGCAGAGCTCAAGGGGTTAAATAGGCCGAATATTTCCATTTCAAAAAAACGGTGACAATCCACAATCTGGGGACCTTTTCGTCCTCACAAGGAAGGTCTCCATTGGGGGCATACTCAGAATTTTTTGAAAAAAATACGAATTAAACTACTCATGTAGGTAATAAAGGATCAGTGAAAATTAGCGGCGGAATTACATTATTAGATATGTAAAAAAATAAAATAGTTTGGAATAATTGGCGTGAAAAGCTGAAAGCGAAGCGGGATTTGGCAAGCAGTGCATTTCCTCGCCAAAAGCAGACGATTTTAACGAATCTGAAAATTGATTTTAATTGACTTCACTGTTAAAAATTTGCAGCATTTACTGCAATGTCACTCCACTACTTTTATAGAATATCTCTCTTCTGACCAATGAGAATGCTCCATAGCACGGTGAATTGACCGTATTATACACTGTTTAAAATCTGCTGCATTTTGTTGCAACGCACTCCACTGCTTGTATATAATATCTCTATTCCAACCAATGAGAAAGCTCCATTTCACGTCAAAGTAACCGTTTTCTATACAAGCAAGGGAGTGCGTTGCAAAAAATGCAGCAGATTTTTAACAGTGTATTTTTCAATTTGGAACAATTTTAATCAATTTAAATTGTGTTTTAACCCTTTCCGGCGCGGAGTAAGTTTAATTGAAATAATTATCTGCCACCAGAATTTATAAACGAATTTATTAGAGAATACGAACTTGCTTATTTTCAGGCATTTTATCAAAGGAAAATTTTAATTAAATATTCTTGGTGCCAGTAAAATTAAAATTAGGTGTCCTTTTTAAGGGACACCGCGCCGGAAAGGGTTAAATGATAAAATATATTAATTTCATTTTGTTATAAGTACATATAAACGTATATGACAAAATTACACTTAAAGTAAAGTAAAAATGCAAAACTAAAATTACTTAAACTAAACTTATTTAAATAAATTGAACATAGAAAGTTTTTTTTAAAAAAAGCATTCGAAGCGTAAAAGCGTATTTTTCAAAATTTCGTTTTTTCGCCAGCCGGAGATAAATCGCCAAACAAACGAAATTTTTATTATTTTTTTACGGACGTTATAAGGAGGTTCCGCCGAAATTTTTTTTATAAACATATATAACTATATAAGAAGAACATTCTGTAATTTTTTCAGATTTTTCTGAGTATGCCCGTATGGAGACCTTCCTTGTCAGTTTGGCAACCGTGTAACAGAGTCATATATTACGTATGCCATGGGGTAACCACTTAATCGTCGCGTCCGAGACATTCACAGGCTGCAAGTTTCACGGCTTTTAATCAAAATTGTTACATTATCACCAGTTTTATTAAGCAGTTTAATTGGTTTTATTTTGGTATCAATTTATTTGTCATTAAATGGATGAATATTTTTTTTTTCAAAAAAGTGGTGGCAATAAGGAATTTGAATTTTTAAGCCGTAATTTAATGCGACCATTAAGGCTACAGTGGACTCTCAAAACTAATTTTTTAAATTTTCAATGAATTTTTTTGAAAATTTCTGGAAATAATCATAATCATCATCTCTTACTTCACGATTTTTTTTAAAAATATATTCAATAGTTTATGAGATACAGATTTTCCTTTTTTAAAATTAACAAAAAATGGCAATATTTCAAAATGCTCCATGCGAAATTCTTTATGTCCAATTTTTCGGATTTTTTTGTTTAAAATGCTCTCTATGTATGTGTTAACAAATGTTACTAAGCATTTTTAGCATATTACTTGTAAAACATTTAAAAAAAGTTTTTAACTTAATACTTTTGTATTTTCCGTTAAAAAATCATTAAAAATTTCATATAACTGAAATTTAAAAAATTTACATGCGTCTAAAAAAATTTATTTCTAGTTTTGTTAACACATACATAAAGAGCATTTTAAACAAAAAATCAGAAAAATTGGGCATAAAGAATTTCGCATGGAACATTTTGAAATCATGAAAACGACGAAAATATTCATTCTGAGAAAAACAGGTTTTAGTAACTACAGTGGTTATAATTGCTTAATATTTTCCTACTGACACAGTTTCAGCTATTAAGGGATATAATATCATTTCTAGCTTATATGTAAGTGTTTTATGTTTTTAAGGTAAATTCGCATAAAATATGTGGCTTCGACAGTAATTCATGCAAAGGACGTGAAGTACCGTAATTTCGGGTGTATAAGCCGCGGCCCAAACAATTCTTTTTCGACCCAGAATTTTTTTAAAAATGAATGTTACTACTTAGATCGCCGTAAATATTTGTGTTTAATCATCAAATAAAATTTCTGGGTCCAAAAAGAATTGTTTGAGCCGCGGCTTATACACCCGAAATTACGGTATCTGAATTTTAAAAAATCTCAAAAGTAACATTTTGTATTTTCTAATGAAATTTTTTTTAATTTTACTAGAAATATTCATGGTATAAATACCTCTTATTGTACAAATTTTTATTAAATACATTAAATATTTTTAATATTTTAAATATATTAATATTTTTTAATTTACGCTAAAAAGATTGGGGACAAAAAGCAATTCCTCTAAATACATTGTAAACTAACGCTTAAAGAAACAGTTAAAATATTAAACAGTTAAAAGTTACAGTTAAAGTATTGTTTTGCGAAATCACAAAATTAATAATTTCAGTGCAAAATAATAACATTTTGTATGGTAAAACTAAAAACTAGGCTTAATTTTACGGATGTGAATCGGCAAAAAAAGTAAACAAAGGGGCGTGGCACAATCAGCTGACTGGACAAAAATGCTTCCAACTCCAGTAAAAATAGTCGAAATTGAAAAATTCTTTTTGTGTTCAAAAGCAGGGAGTTCATATAATGTTGTTATGCTAAAAATGAAAATTCGACAATTTGATGTTTTTTTGCGATTTTGAAAGGCCACGGTACCCTATTAAAATATTTATCTTACTAAATTGAAAAATTTCTGACAATCGATAAAGGTAAATTTACAGTTACAAATTAGTGGTATCGAAAAGTTTTAGTAACGAAGCAAGCAAAAACTCTCGCCCATATCCTGATCGGGCAATTCAGTTAAATGGTTTAATGCGAATTTGAAAACTAACTTAGACATACAAAACCTAGAAATGAAATATTTTAAACCCTTTAATATCGACTGCGATTATTCTTATAATTACCAAGATTTGTAATAATTGCTTTTATATTTTAAGGAGGATCAAAAAGTATTCTCAGTCGTTTCTATAAATTATGAATATGGCAAAAAGCAACGAATAACAATAAACATCGAAAGCATGATAAAGGCTTAAATGAAATCATGACAAAATTTACGAACGCTGATGAGTTATCATAAAAACGCTTCCGTTTGCAAATGATAAATAACACTTTAGAAATCCTAAACGTACCTGATGTTTTCAGTTGTAAGGGTAACCACTATTTCCAAAATCGAGATCTAATATTGGAAAATTGATCCAGTGCTATAATTTGTGAATACCTGGAATGCTTGCAACATTTATCCATTAGTTGGGACCCACTAGTTGAATGTATTGGAAAAGTTATGAATTTATCATTATGCAAATGGCAATTAAAGGATATGGCAGAGATAATGTCAATTAATAAAGATTATATTTGCCTACAAGCATATTTTAAGTACGATTTATTTTTCTATGCCTCTTTTTTGCTAATGAATGAAAGAAACTTGCATTTTAATGAAAATGTAGCTTTAAACAATTTTAGTTTCTCGCAAATAGCTGATTTAAATTGAACTTTACTTAAACAATTTTACAGAAGAAATACAAATTGTTGTTTTTAATGCTAAAAATGAAGTGAAATTTGGGAACGCAAGCTACTACTAGCAGGCTAAGCCCGCTGCGCTGGTCTATTTTTCAAAACAAAACATGAATCAAACAAAATATTGAATATGATTGTGTTTTTTAAAGCAATTTCACCTCGAATGCTCTTTCACATTTCTGAAAATCATACAAAACGCCATTGTATTTAAAGATAGAAAACCAACGATTATAAATGCACCAAAAATGCATTAAAAGTTAGCAAACAGCTGTTTCGAATCTACAGTCGAAATTCTTCATCAGTGCAAAACTCAGCGAGCTAGAAAAAAACAAAACTGAGCCAAAAATAAAAACAACAACAATGGAATCAAGGCCCGTTGACGCTAAAATATATTAAAATAATAATAAAATATTATGTTGTTGTATCAGTTTATGCATTCGATAAAATTCGGGCTTTTAAGAAAAAAATATTTCAGTTGACCATTTATTGTAGAGTTTGATAGATAAATGAGGCAATTATGAAAAGAGAAATTTAAATATTGTGTATTCACCATACTTCTAAAATAGCGAGCATTATGATCGCAGAGATTGACCATTGAATTTAAACAATTTTCAAGTGATTCATTTTCATTTGATAGTTTTTGAACTCTAAACCTCTCAACTTGAGGATATGGGTATCTGTGGAAACCTTAATACATCCTCTATCAATATTATATTATATTTCGCAACGTACATCTGCTCTTGACAAATCTATTACAGTGTTCCGTTTTTGGAATGCAGCAGAATAAATAAAGTTAAATAAATTTTTCCTTGGAAAAATAAGGAGAATGTTTTTTGAATGTGTGAAATTCATTTTTTGATACCGATGTCATATACGCATCACACGTTGGCGTGATTGAAACAAAATGAACATTTTATGCCTCTTATGGTAATCCAACTTTGTTTTTAATTTATTAATGAACTATTTATTTACTTTCATTTGCATTTTAAAATGATACAAAATGTTATGCTCTATACATAGAAAAGTAAAATAGAAAAAATAAATGTATCTGTCATTTGAAAACGAAGTTTCCGTTAAAGTGGCGCCAGAAATGTATCACTATGTAAATATATTTAATATTTTAGGTTGTATTAAAATATGTAAGGTTCTTCTACATAAGAGCAATTCAGAAGCGTTGTAAAAACTGAAATGATTGTAAAAACTACAAAAATTGATACCTTATTTCACGCTTTGCTGAAACGTCAATGGGATTCCTTGTTAAAAATAGACGGGGTACTTCAGGTCGAGAAGTGTCGATCTCTAAGCATTAATAAATGTAATTTTTTATGCAACGTGAGTACCGTATATATTCGCGTTTAAGCCAACCCTAAATTTGAGAGGAATAACGGAATGAATACCAGCATTCCTCTCGAATCTGAGATCAACTTATGCATCAAATATAACCCGTACCATGTCAAACTATCCAATATGAAAACAGCGTTGTTAATAGGATACTTTAAAAAAAAAAATCAGATTTCTTGATGGACACTACTTTCCTGAAATGGTAAAATTCCCCTTGTTGTCGCCTTAATTAATACAGCATTAAATAAGGTTAAATCAGACGAATTTTCTGTTCATTTTCTAATATTGATAATTAACCAAAAATATATAAAAAAGGCTAGTTCCATGCGAATTTATGTTTTAAGTGACATAGGTGCAAATTGCTGAGATGATGTTTGCCTACCAGTATTTAAAACAAAAAACTGTGACTTGCTTTATTGGAGATATCTCATTAACCCATTCGTGCCCAGCATCTTTTGCGTAACTCTGTTGTGAGATACATAATGTTTAAAGACGTCTAATTTTGAAATTGCATTGATAGCTATTTTCCAAGTCTTATATTACTTAAAAGAAAATATTATGTCCTTAATATTCTTTGATTAACACTAGAAGTGCCATGAGCAGTCATTTTTATACTATGAAATAGCTTTAATTCGATGTGAACCAGAAATTTTTTGGAATTAAATAATTTATATCTACAGCCAATCTTTATGTTTTCGCCCGATTGCTAGCATGTAACAGAGAAATCTGTCTTATTTTGTCATTGAAAACATGGGATTAATTATGGCGAATTTTTTTGATTAAAAATAGTGGTAGGAAAAAAACGTAAAAGTTGGCGGCAATCTGTGTCGCGCACTAATAAGTTAAAAAATTTTAAATAAAAATTCTGGTGCTCATTCTTTGTTTTTATAAATTTTGAGTGAAAGTCCCGGTGCTTCTATCGTTAACCTTTTGAGGGGTTAAGCACTTCTATTCTTAACCCCTTCGTGCCCAGCATCTTTTGCGTAAATTTTATTTGGTTGGCACCACTATTTTTAGAAGATTTAACAAGGTGCGTAGCCTGGAAGTACCTTGTAAGGACCTTTTACCAGAATTTTTATAATGTAATATTTGTTTTATTTAACGAAAAAGAAATCCTTTTTCAGATTTAACAACCAGTACTTTAAAGAATTTCTGATACTAAAAGAATAAAAATCCTCTGATATTCTTGATGACTACGCACCCTGTTTAAGTTTAGTTCATTAATCACGAAAATGCATCATTTAAATAAAATAATTATTGCTTTTCTTTTTTACCGGTGTCAAAAACAGTGCTGAATGCACCTTTTGAAGCGTCCCTAAAAAGGAACGCTAGGCACTAATGGGTTAATTGAATAAGACGAAGAAATTTTTTCGAAAATTACCGGTTTCAAGAAATGTATGCAAAACATGCATTATCAGTTCGAGTGTCCACCTATCATAAAAATAGATAAGAACACTAAGATTATGCCTACCATGTTTAAAAAATACTTTTGACTGGCAATAATTTGAATAAAAAAAAGAATATAAAAGTTAGTTTTTTTTCAATTTTTAATTTTAATTCAAAATGCTTTTAAGAGTCTCATGCAATTTGGCCTGTTATTTCATATTTTAAAACCTTTCTTGTGTTATGATCATCTGTCAAACATAGTATTACAAACTGCTTGTTTATTCGTCTTACTGAAAAATTATTCAAAGTTTCACTTTCGTATTTCTCATGCATAGCTTTCATGCTCTGAGTTAAAATATGCATATAAAAATGTGTATCCATACAAGTAAACGCTCCTAAATATTCAAAGCAAAGCAAAAAGGGAATATATTAGGCTTAAAAATTAAATATGAGCATTGGAATAGTTAAAACTCTAATCTTACAAAAACAACAAAACAAAGTTTAAAATTGTATGAAATGTTAACATTTCTTTTTATCAATTAAGCAAATAATAAAAATTATGCAAAAATTGAAAAGTAGTTAGTGATTGTTATTCTGCAAAATGTATAAGGATTTTTTATGTAGTAGGCTGAAAATATTTCTTAAACTATAAACATAAAAAGCAGGAAGTTTCGTAACTTCACATAAAATACTACAAAAGAAAGAAAAATTGAGCATCGTAATGCGTAGAGAAACATCCTTATTTTCACGTTGATTATTGCTTATATTTATCGCTAAGATTATTATCATAATTTCTTAAAGTAAATAGGAAAGAGTTAATTATAATAGCAATTGTAAAATTGTACAACTAAAGTTGTAATAGTAGCATTTATAATGACATTTTTTTTTTTGAAATATTACTATGATAGTGATCTTACTATCATTAATAATTCATTAGCACTGTTTTACTGAACTCATAATTTTTATATTTTCCTATAAAAATTGCAAAAGAAGCGATTAAAATTAAAATTGTCATTAAAACTTTTAAAACGAATTTCAAGATCCGAATTCACATCTTAAGGTTTCATATAATTTTTATAATTACTATAATTACTTTTGTATGTACTAATAAAAGCGTCAAAAGATCATTATTCTATCACAGCATTTAATTTGAATCACAAGAAGTTTATTAAAAAAGCCTAAATTAATATTTTTTATCAGGTGAAATGTTTAAGAGATATTTTACAAAAATGCGAAATGTTTATTCGAAATATACTGATTCAAAAAACAATCAGAGAGTAAAATAAAAGAAAATCATGAATCCTCATAAGTTAATACAGTATTAATTTAAAGTGAAAAATGAAGTTCATTAAAAAGGATATCTTGAATTCTTTTAAAAAGTAAATAAATTAATATTTCTTTTACGGATATCGCTAAACGTTTATTGCAGTACTCCAGACTATTACATACATTTTACAGAAATATAAAATGATTTAAGAAATACTTTGTTCAAAAAGCAATACTAGGATTCAGAAAGGAATATGATTAGGACATCATTATACGTTCTTTTACAAAAAAACATATAAAATCGTATTTATATACTGTTATTTCTATACCTTACTTTCAAAGCATAAGAAAACATACAGAAATTATACAGAAATATGAAATGTTATACAAAATATACCGTTTCGGTAAACAGTATTACAAGGTTCTAACACTCCTTATATTTTTTTAAGGACTCTGGCACCGCTATCAAAAATAAAAAAATTTACATTTAAATTTTAAAGCACAGACTTTATAAACACCACCTTCAATCACAGACTTTACGCTATTTTTGTTCTGGAAAATATTTTTAAACTTTTGCGGTAGAATTGTGCGAACCCTGTATTAATCGTAAGATTGAAAGAAAAGAAGATTATTAGGAATGTCAATATGAAGTATTAACACTTTCTGAAACAATGTACATCTCTTGCTAAAATATTGAAATGATTTAATGGCATCAAAATTTACGAAATTAAATAATTTTGAAAATTAGTAAAAGTTTTCTCCACGTACATTATAAAAGCAAAATTTTATTGCAAAATTCTAGATTCTGCTTGCCAAATAGCGGATTAAAATTAAGTGGGATGTATAATATCCTATCGCCATTCAAGGAATAATAATGATAATGAAATAACAATAATTATTACTTTTACTGCTAACAGTATGATTAATCCTTTATATCACCTCTTTGCATATCTGCAGTACACCCAAAAGTCAATGTTCCTTATACAGTACGTCATTTCCATAAAAACTTGTCATGTCTGAAAATCACACGGCTAAAAATCGCTATGATTGTTGGCCACCATTATTTTTGAAAAGTTTGCTTCGCCCTATTCAACTGATGATATATCTCTGATAAAATAACTCACATTTTTCCATTCTAAAATACTGGCAGCCAAAAATCGTTGTATGTGACAGACATGACAACTTTTCATGGAATTAGCCAGTGGGCTTGAAAAGATTTTGTTTTTGCTGCTATCACCTAATCAGTGTTGTCAGTTTGGCATCCAATTTTAATTCGAAATTTCAAATTCATACAGGAAATTTTGAAAAAACTATTTTTACTTCAAGTGATAGCGGAATGTCTTATTATAATAAGACATGAGCGTGAGATGCTTTTCTTTATTTCTGATGTGAGCACAAAATTTCTGAATAAAAATGGAGGTCAAATTGTCAACCCTGTACCCAATGCATTGCTTACAGGGTGGCAAGTGGTCAGAGAAAAGCGCGGTGCTAAAAAAATAAATAAATAAATACCATAATTTCGGGTGTATAAGCCGCAGCTCAAACAATTCTTTTTCGACCCAGAATTTTTTAAGAAACAAATATAACTAGTTAGATCGCCGTAAATATTTGTCTTCAATCACTAAAAAAGATTTCTGGGTCCAAAAAGAATTGTTTGATCCGCGGCTTATACACCCGAAATTACAGTAGATAAAAAAAAAAGGAACTACCAGTACTTTTCTACAGGAAATACTTGCAATATTATAAAGGGATTACGCAAGGCGAAATTCACTTTAACGAAATATTGGTATTAAACAACTTTTTCGACTTTTTCGATTTTTCTATGATCAACATAAATTGTTCACAGAATTCTTATCAAACAGTGGTACTGAGTTAATTTTTCAAGCCAAAATTTTATTTATCATTTGAGCAACTTTGCATCGTTATTGCTGAAATAATCTTGTTAAATTTTGTAAAGTTAAAAAGGTTGAAGATGTCCAGAAGCTGGTTTTTTTACAAAAATAAGTTCGTATGTATTACACTTATGTAATGTATGCGAATTTATGTATCCTAGTCCTTTTAGTCAATATTTTTTTTTCAAACTTATGTTCTAAATTATTGTATGTTTTTGCAACAAGCTTCAAATGATGAATTCAAACATCTAAGTAAATCCTTTTCGAGTGAGTTTTGTTGAGTGACAATGGGTTAATGTCAACATACGAGGAAATTTAATGTACATTTTAGAGAAAAGTAAAATGTTTTACAAAAGTTTAGGATTTAAAAAAAAAAAAAAAAAAAAAAAAAGAGTTATGGATAAAAAGTAGGAGACATATAACGTACTGTCTAGCTTTTGCGAATAAAGTAACCGAGGAGATTGTCACAAGATGATGACTGTTACTTTCAACCAGATCAACAGTTTCTGATTACCGCCGGTGAAAACTTCCAAAATAAATTTGAACAGAAAACTTCATGTAATTTAAGCGCCTTATTGAATGAAAAATTTTCTCACAAATATGGTAAAAAAGTTCTATTTCTTTTTATTGGTGTCAGTTTGCCCAAGTATTGTAATCTTTTCTCTGGCTCAGGCAGTAGGTTTTCAAGCTTGTCAAAATGTGGTGGAACTACTATCACTGAAGTAAGCTTCCACCAGTAAAAATTAATATCAGCTTTTGCGATTATTTTTGATTGAAATTTTCCATTAATTGGTGCATTTCAGAGGAATTTACTATTTAAATTTACTCGTGGGAGACAATGAACCTCTGCGAGAGTGTTTATAATTAGAACTTCACTGCTTTAAAAATGTGTTTGATATGTTTCTTAAAAGCTCTATGAAAAAAAAAAGAAAGAAAAACTAATACAGTAGTGATGAGCAGAATGAATCATTCGGGCATGCTCAAAAACATAGGTGACAGCTGCTTTATTTTTTTTAGTTTAATTTTTACCAGAAATGTTTTATGGAAAACAAAAAGTTTCTAACTTTAATTAAAATAAATTAATAAACGCATAAAAACTTAAAAGATGTTTTTATCTTCATAATTTCTGAAAAAACTTATTGAATATTTATGAATGTTAGCAAGTATAATTTTGATTCTTCTTTTAAATTAAATTCCTAGTGTAGCTGATTAAAATATATACAAAGATTGGAAACTATGTTTTTGCCCGAATAATTCATTTGAATCATAAATTCATTCATTTAGCCCATCACTACAGTACTGTTTAAGGATAGAAAATAAGATAATCAGGAAACTTGTAAGTTCTTAAAATATAGATAAATTAATATTTTCTTGTTACTTTCACTGTACCACAAATTCATCGGGCAAGAAAGTTACATGCATTTTAGAGAAATTCATTCATTCTGCCCATCATTACAATAATGTTCTAGAATATAAAATAAGGTAATCAGGAAACCCGTAAGTTCTTAAAATATAGATAAATTTACATTTTCTTATTACTATCTGTGTACCACAAAGTCAACGGGCGAGAAAGCTACATACATTTCAGAGAAATTCACTCATTCAGTGTTGTCAGTGGGCTACTTTTTTAAAATTGAGATTTCTTGATTGACACCACTTTTTTGAAACGTTAAATTACCTTTTGTTTTCGCCTTAATTATTATGTCATTGAATCAGGTACATTTTATCATTTGTAAAAAGTGGTGCTAATCAAGAATCCGAATTTAAAAAAATAGCCCACCTGGCAACGCTGCACTCATTCTGCCCATCACTACAATAGTGTTCTAGGATATAAAATAAATTTATCAGGAAACCCGTAAGTTCTTAAAATATAGATACATTAATATTTTCTTATTACTATCACTGTACCACAAATTGAACGGGCAAAAAAGTTACATGCATTTTAGAGAAATTCATTCCTTCTGCCCATCACTACAATACTGGTCTAGAATATAAAATAAGAGAATCAGGAAAGCCGTAAGTTCTTAAAATACCGAGAAATTAATATTTTTTTTTATTACTTTCACTGTACCGCAAATACAACGGGCAAGAAAGTTACATGCATTTTAGAGAAATTCATTCATTCTGCCAGGGGTGCAAAAATCTAGGCGCCAGCAGGCAGATTCTCACCACTAAAATTATTTCGTTAATTTTCGTATTATATATATAAAACCCTTCCGTGTATAACAATTCCGGGGTCAACCTATCCACGAGAAAAAGAAACTCATTCACCAATGAAAACGTTTCATAGTCGTAATGGAGCGTTCTCATTGATCAGATTTACAGTGGGAGCTCTAAATGACGTCACTACATTTTACTTCGCTTCGAAATCTTTCCACGATTTTAAAGTATATTTAATTAAAACTTTTCATTAAAGGAAAGCGAAGGTGCGTTTTAAATGCAATATTGTTAAATTTTTTTATATTCGGGTTGCTTTAATTTTTTTTTCCTTTACAGCCGTGAATAACTCTTGAGAATTTCAAATGTATAAAAAACATTGTGAAAAGTTACCTCCGATTTTAAAGGCAATCTATTTTCTGACCAATGAAACCGTTCCATAGTCGTAATGGAGCGTTCTCATTGGTCAGATTTACAGTGGGAGCTGTAAATGAAGTCACTACATTTTACTTCGCTTTGAAATCTTTCCACGATTTCAAAAAGAATATTTAATTAAAACTTTTTATTAAAAGAAAGCAAAGGTGCGTTTAAAATGCAATATTGTTAAAATGTTTATATTCGGGTTGCTTTATTTTTTTTTCTTTACAGCCGTGAATGACTCTTCATAATTTCAAATGTATAAAAAACATTGTGAAAAGTTACCTCCGATTTTAAAGGCAATCTATTTTCTGACCAATGAAACCGTTCCATAGTCGTAATGGAGCGTTCTCATTGGCCAGATTCACAGCGGGAGCTGTAAATGACGTCAATACATTTTACTTCGCTTTGAAATTTTTTTACGATTACAAAAACAATATTTAATTAAAACTTTTTATTTAAGGAAACCGCGGGTGCGTTTTAAATTTCATTATAATCCCCACCCCCATCTACCAGAAAGTTTTGCTATAGTTTTAAATGCAAATTTCTGTTGAATTTTTTTTTTTTTTTTTTTTGTTAAATTTTTCCCTCTCCAAGTTTAATCGCTGTATTTATCAAAATTGTTTCAGCCTGAAGTGGCTATGATTGACCACAGTTGTTGTAACTTTTTATCATCTTTTAAAAATGCAAACACGTCATTTTGACGGGCTATCTTCTAGTTTCGTATAAAACTCTTGTAAGAATGCTATTAAATTTTAAGCGAAGAAAACTTTTAAATTTTAGTGGTGAAAGACTGCTAGCTGGCGCCTAGATTTTTGCACCCCTGGTTCTGACCATCATTACAATAGGCTATTTCCATGAGTACTTGTAGTGTAAGTCACAGGTTACGATTTTTGGCTACCAGTATTATAGAACGAAAAAAATGTGATTAATTTTATTGGCACATTCCCATTAATTGAATAAGGCCAAGCAGGCTTTTCGAAAATAACGGTGGCTAACAAGCATAGCAATTAATAAGTTATGTGACTTACACTACAGAACCCATGGAATTAGCCAATAATGTTCTAGGACAGTGATGCACAACCTTTTTGCCAGAAAATTATTTCCCACCAGAATATTTGAAAAGAGTCGTTCGTTTTATTTAATAGCAAAGATTTCGTCATAACTATAAGGAAAAATATTCTGCATAAAAATAGTGGTATCTTTGTGGCCCGCGGGCCAAAGGTTGTGCACCGCTGTTCTAGGATATAAAACAAGATATTCAGGAAACCCATTGTCAGTTCTTTAAAAATAGTTAAATTATTTTTTACTTATAACCATTACTATACCCTAATTTCAACTGTCAAGAAAATTTACATTTGTTTTAGACAAATGTGAAAAGTTTTATGAATTACACTCATTCAAAAAACAGACAGCATTATTCTAGTAAAAGATTTTTTTTTTTTCAAAAGTGATTAACGTACATTTTAGAAAAAAGTGAAAGGTTTTAAGAAATATTCAAAAAGTAGAAGGCATTATTCTAGGAAAACATTTTTTTTTTTTTTTTCAAAATAGGCACATTTTAGACGAAAGTGAAAAATCTTTTAAGGAAATATACGGAATAAAAAAAATTATAGTACTGTTCTGGGGTATAAACTAAGATAATCAGGAAATCCATTAAAACTACTCCGATGTGGCAATCCCAGTACTTCCTTCTATCTCATACATTTTAATACTTCCCAAAAAATGAAACATAGCAGCGTTATTGGTTAGGTAACTTACTCCAAAATCTAAACTGCAACAACTTATTTCAAGTTCTAATAGAATCTGAAATTTGATGAAAATTAGATTAGTAGTATTTGAGATAAAATCATCGCAAAAACCATAAAAAAAAAACTTATAGAAGTGCTACTTGTTGAGCGATCTACTCCGAAAATACTAATTTATATCAGGAACTAACTGAATCTGGATTTTGTTGAAAATTCGTGCATTAGTTCATGAGAT
Source organism: Maratus speculifer (assembly GCA_964019185.1). Taxonomy (NCBI): domain Eukaryota; kingdom Metazoa; phylum Arthropoda; class Arachnida; order Araneae; family Salticidae; genus Maratus; species Maratus speculifer. The sequence goes on along the minus strand of OZ025293.1, from coordinate 307,495,316 downwards.
AGAGCTATTGCAATAATCACGAATAATGCACCACAGCAGCGTCACCTCTTAAGAGATTTACAACGAAACGTATTCAGCTCTATTTCATATTAAGTACTAATTAAATATAAAGTTTTATAAAAATCCATGCTCTAGTTTTTATATGGCTATTGTAGAAATTGTAAATAATGCAGCATAGCAGCGCCAGATCTAGTTTGATATATGTTTTTCGGGTTCTCTGACCCTTAAAATGCGTAAATCCGTCGAAAACCGGTTTTCGAAAATTTTCACGAATCCAATACTTTCCTCTTGTAAAGATAGAAGAAAGTAAAAATAGATAAATTAATATATTTATTAATACTGTCACTATATTATAATTTCCATTTGCGAGAAAGTTTACACACTTTTTAGACAAATGTTAATTTTTTTTACAAAATATACTGATTCAAAAAACAGACAGCATTATTCTAGATAGAGAAATTTTTTTCAAAGACAAAAATAAATGTTAGAGAAAAGTGAAATGTTTTCAAAATATACCGAAAAAAAAAAAAAAAAAAAAAAAAAACAGCTTTGTTTTGGGATAGAAAATAATCAGAGAGCAAATATCATAAAAAAAAGGATAAATTAATATTTTCTTATAACTATCACTATACCACATTTTCAACTTACGAGAAGTTTACACACATTTTAGGCAAATGTGAAATGTTTTACGAAATATACTGATTCAAAAACAGACAACTTATTCTAACTAGAGAAATTTTTTCAAAGCCGAACGTAAAATTTAGATAAAAGTGAAACGTTTTACGAAATATACGAATAAAAAAAACCTTATAGTTCTGTTCTAGGATATAAGATAATCAGGGAGCAAATAATAAAAAATAGATAACTTAAGATTTTCTTATAACTATCACCATACCACAAATTCAATTTACGAGAAAATTTACACACATTTTAGAAAAATAGGAAATGTTTTAGGTAATACTGATTCAAAAAGCAGACAACATTATTCCAGCTAAAGAAATTTTTAAAAAGCCGAACGTAAACATACATTTTAAAGAAAACTCAAATGTTTTACAAAATATACGGATTAAAAAAAAAAAAAGAAAAAAAACATACAGCTTTGTTCTATGATATAAGATAATCACAGAACAAACAACAATAATAATAATAATAAACTTAATAGATAACTTAATATTTTCTTATAACTATCACTACATCACAATTTGAAATTACGAAAAAGCTCACACACATTTTAGACAAATGAGAAATGTTTTACAAAATATATCTATTCAAAAAACAGACCGTCTTATTATAGCTAGAGAATTTTTGTAAAAGCCGAAGAAAAGATAATGTAAAAACAAAAGTAAAATGTTTTAAGAAATATACGGAATCAAAAGAACGTATAGGTTATAAGATAATCAGGGAACAAATAAAAAAAATAATAGATAAATTACTATTTTTTTATAATTATCTCCATATCAGAATTTCAACTTATGAAAAAGTTTACACACATTTAAGACAAATGTGAAATGTTTTACGAAATATACTGATTCAAAAAACAGACAGCATTATTCTAGCGAAAGAAATTTTTTGAAAGCCTCTACAGCATCCCTTACTCGTGATCCGTCACAAGGAAACTGAAAAGAGCTTTTATCTATTCATATTTAGATCCTTACAATTAACACGAAAGAAAATTTTGTACTCCGAGCATTTCTGAAGAGCGTCTCCGGGCCTTGGGGCTTTGGGGACTCTAAATGCTTCTTTAAAGATGATACCCAAAAGATTAAAAATTCTTAAAAGCTATTCAGCATAATGTACTGTCCTACTAAGCTAAAAGACCTTAACTAGATTTTCTAGCTAAGTAAGATAAAACTTTGTATATAAAGGCTTTGTTAATACTGTTCCAATAAAAGTGCAAAATAAATTGATACGTATGTTTGCTATACCCATGTTACATTTTTTACCAGGTTGAAATAAATTTTGACAAGACAAAAGTTTTTCTTTTTGTTTCTTTCATGTGCAATTACGATAGTTATGAATAGAGAGGATTAAAAAGATAGTACCATTCTTTTATCAATGTGTAGAACATATTTGTAATAACACAATTCTGATTAAAAGAAACAAACTAAACATATATACATGGGGATACCGAAAAATTCCAATGACAGACGCATGTTTTTTAATGCTGCGTCGCACTATTTTTTCAAAAGAAAAATCTGTTTCATATGCTTTGAGAACATCTGCAAGGGAAATATGGAACGAAATGTATTTTAAAAAAATACTGGTGCGAATAGAATATTAAAATATTCGCTTGCAATTGAAACTTCGCAGTACCTTTACGTATAAGATGCATAATGTGTACTGATTGTTTAATAATGTTGGATTATTGTATAATTGTGCGGAAATTCAATTAAATGCAGTAAGTGCACCAGTAACTGACCATTGAAATATAAAAACTGAAAAAATAGTAAATAGATATAAGTTTAACTTTTGTTAAAAAAAAATATGTATCACGCCTCTAAAAAATTCTTTTTAGTAAATATAGTTAATATTAACAGAGTTGCCAAGTCTCCGGCTTTTTTGTACACCACTATAATTTTAGAGAAAATGTTCAACTTTTAAATCAGCCAAATGTTCCAATTAAATAAAATAACATTTTCTGTATTAAAATACTGGTATCCATAAAGCCGGAGACTTGGCAACTCTGTATTAACCCTTTCCGGCACACTGTGCCCTGTCCCGGGGTACCTAATTTGAATTCCAAACTTGCGAACGATGCCAATAATATTTTAATAATATTTTGCTTTTATAGTGAAAGTTTAAATTAAGGGATTCTTAAATTCACAAAAAGTTGTTTCTAAATTCCGGTGTCAGCCGATAATTTCTCATTTTACTAACAGACTTTACCCGAGCCGGAAAGGGTTAAAAATATTATCGTCAAGGTTAGATTAGAGAAATGAAAAAAAATCATTTTTTTCTATTTTTATTAGTTGAAATATTGCGTTTAATTTATTTTCTTTTTGAATTTTTGGATCACTTAATATTTTAGCAGTTATTTTTAATCATGAATGATCATATTTTGATGCATATAAATGATATGGTCAATTAATAGCACAATTTCACTTTCTATCTAACAGTGTAAATATTTTCAATTCTAATAAAGGAAATGAAAATAAAATCCGTAATATAAATACTCATACCTTAATTAGTATTGAGGGAAGCCTGCAGAAAAATGTCAATATTTTCATCAGAAAAAAATTAATTTGAAGAAATCTCCAATAAAAGTCCAATCATTGGTGCACTCACCCTAAATAAAGATTTTAATTTAAAAATTTCGAGGCTTTAAATGCTCCATTTAAGTTAATAAGCAGACGATTAAAAATTCTTCAAATCTATTCTAGGTAATCTAACAAATAGCTAAATCTCTGGTTAATAGCTAATGGCTAGCTCTAGAGTTAATAGCGAATTGTTCTAACAGCTAATATTCTCAGTATTTAGCTATAGCTAATAGTTATTAGATCTAGTTAGTTAGCTAAAGGTAAATAGTTCTAGCTATCTATAGCTAATGGCTAATAGTTCAGATTTTCTAGTTAGCTCTAGCTAATGACTATTAGCCCTTAGCCAGAGTTAGCTAGAACTATTAGCCATTGCCTAGAGCTAGCTAGAGCTATTGAACTATTAGCCATTATCTATAGAGATCGCTAGCTAGAACTAAAAGCTAGTAGCTAATTTTTCTAATAGTGAATAGTTCTAGCTAATGGCTATTAGTTCTAGCTATCTAGCTAATGGCTATTAGTTCTAGCTTTCTAGCAAAAGGCAGATATTTCTAGCTATCTATAGGTAATGGGTAACAGTTCAATAGTTCTAGCTAGCTCTAGCTAATGGCTAATAGTTCTAGCTATCTATAGCTAAAAGCTAATAGTTCTAATCAATAGCTAAGAACTAGAAAATTTAAGAATTACTAGAAAGTAAAGAATTCTAGTTAAGTAAGATAAAATCTCATAAATAATGGCTTTGTTAATAATCGTCCAATAAAGGAACAAAATAAACTGACACGTATTGGTGTGTGCTGATATATACTAATTTTTTACAGGATTGGTAAGAAGAAGTGAAGGTTCAAGAAAAAAGTAATATTTTGGATGAAAAATTTCTGAAGCTGTGAAAAGGAATATTTGAAAATGTAATACTATTTTTTATTTTCTTTTCTTTTAGTTTGCAATACGCAGCACTTATGTATTTTTTAAATCAAATAAATACATAATTTAGATGAAAGTGCATTCATTGAACATATATTAACCATAATATTATTTGTCTAATAATATGGTATCATGCATTAAATCAGTACACAGGGATGAGAATGCTCCATCCCAAATGATTACTTTCTACAACTAAATTTTAATGGTATTTCTCGTCTTACTTAATGACAGAATTTTTGAGATTTAATAAAGCAAGGAATACTATTAAAATTTAGGGTGAAAATCAATCATTTAGGACGCAGGTTTTCCTCCCAGGGTAAAACTTTATATAAATGCAAAGTGTGTATTTAAAAATTGCGAAACTTTAAATATTTCATTAAAGATAACATCTAAAATAATAGAGATTTTTAAAAGCTATTCAGCATATTATGCTCTCCTGCTAAACTAAAAAATAAATAAAATAATAAAAGAGCTTGATTTTCTAGCTAAGTAAGACAAAATTTTGCATGTAGATTTTTCTTTAATACCTGTCTAAATACAATGTATAATACATCGTTACGTTTTCGTGTATGCTTATTATGCATGCTACATTATTACAGGGTTTATATAAAATTTAACGAAATATTTAGACGAAAATTTTGTACAGAAATGAACAGCAGGTTTCCCACTGGTCCGTGTTTTGAATATCAGTGTTTCCGAAGAATATTTTTCGTGCTAGTTTTTTCACAACATTTACATTACATATCAGGTAGATTTCTGCAAAATTCGTATGGAAATTCTAAAAGGAATAATTTTTTTAAGCGATACGGGGATCGCATTAGTAGAGAAATTTCTATTTTTTCTACCAATATTTTTAAATTAAATTCTTTGTCACTCATTTCTGTAGCATTTGTCTGGCTCCCGTTTGGTCCGATTTTTGAACACCATTTTTATTTAAAGAAAAATTTTATTTATAAATTTCATTGAAGCATACCAGGAAGAGGGCTTTTCTTGGAATTGTTGCAGAAACCTACCACGAATTTGTTTTAAAAAAATTATTGGTTTTCAAAAAGCGGACCAGGTGAAGCCCTACATTTGATAAATATAAAATTATCCTGGAGATTACTGATTAACCCTTTCAGGGGCAAAAAAAAAAGTAATTTATATCACAATTTACATAGAAATTTATTTAAAGATAATCAAAAGCATTTTCACATATATTATAAGATCGAAATTGTATTAAAAATTTACTGGTGACAATTCGCAGTTAGAGCATTAAAACTAACCGCTTGCAGACTGCAATCGGCGCCCCTGAAAGGCTTAAGGGTTCTAGTAGGAGCAATAATTTTTTTGCTATATAATGCGAACCCTTGGGATATTCAAATGACAGATTCAGTCGAGTCGTGGAACTGAAATATTTGAAAAGCCAATACTAATTTTTACATGGTGTGCAGCATTCGTTTAGACTCTTTGAATTTTGATGGTTGAATTTTCTTCCACTTGATTTTAATTCCGAAATGTCACAATGGCACCGGGATTTTCAAACAGATTTATTTGAAAAAGGTTTTATGCTTTGTCGTGTATAACGAAAGCCAATTTTTTTTCTTTTCAAAATACTGGTGCCAATGTGACATTTGGGTATTTTGAAGAAATTTACCCGCCAGAGCTCAAAGGGTTAAATTAAGTAAGCTTTAATTAAGTAATTAAATATTTTAGTACTTTTACAATTTTAATTTATAACTGCATTTTTTCCGTATCTTATAGAATGTCATTCAAATATATAAGTGAAAAACTATGACAAATATTTAAACATTTACATTTTCGAGAGCAATACATTTTAAAAAGAATCTAGTTTTTCACTACACAAAGATAATATTTCTATTAATACAAGGAAATAAAATTAGAAGAATGAAACATTTGTACATTGAAACATTTGTAACATCAAAAATAAGACACGGAAGTTTCCTTTTTTTTCTATTTACCATGCGATTTTTTTATCTTTTATCAGCGATTCTTTTTACTAATTATACGATATAATATCTTAAAGAATTGTGTGCAAAAAAACAGACACTTATTTTCAATTTTTATTTTTTAATTCCCCAAAAAGATCCCGTTGTTCCATTATTATTTATACAGAATTTTAGAACGTAGATTTCTTATCAGAAAGTACGTTTTCTTGAAATATTAATGTTATACTTTTGTAACTTTTGCATTCCCTATGCGATTTTCTGAGTTTGTGAACCAGCATTCATATTTCATGGCTCCTCAAGTTTTTATTCCTTCATTAGATGAAAATAAAAAATGAATGAAAGTTTTTCATGATTCCGCATAGGTGCTAAGGCTTATGGATTGTGACACATTTCTAACCCATTTTTAAAACGTAAAAACAGACGACTTGCAAGCATGATTATGGAAGTGGTTTGTAATAAAACATTTTTTTTCTTTTTCATTGAATTAATTATGTCTTGAGTTATAAGAGATTTTTAGCTAGTGACAACAGCTTTTCTCCTGTTGTGCACACTATCCGGAAGATCGATTACAAGGCCGACAAACTGCTTATAGATCTTTGAGTTTTTACCTAAAAGTGGAAAAATGTTCAATTACAAACTTTTTGAAGAACACCTATACTGTTAAAAATCTCGTCCCAGTTTGAACCAAATTTTGGTGCTCAATAGCTGCCACTGTAAGATGGTGAAATCTTGAACCAATATTTGGAGCTCCTGTTGAAGCATAGATCCAATAGTTGGAACGACGTTGGAATAGGAAGCTCCAAATGTTGGTATGAGATTTAACCATCTTATGGTGGCAGCTACTGAGCACCAAATTTTGGTTCAAACTAGAGAAAATTTTAACAGTATACAGTATTTTCACATTTTATACGTTTGTGAACAAAAATGAATTGAGAAATGTGTCAGAAAGTAGCCAGTTTGGATTGGTGAACAGAAGTAAGATATAATCAATCGATTGTTCTCAATGAGGACATTTCCGATTTGTTTTGCGGCACAACCACACTGTAAAAAAATTCTGTAAGGGTACTAAACTTTTTCTAGGAAACTGGGATTTCTTTTCATGCAACGGTAAAAGCAAAAACTCATGTAATCGATTCTGTTACATAAGAGTTTGCTGTTACCGTTCCATAAAAAGTTCTAGGAATCCCAGTTTCCTACACTGTAAAAAAAAAAAAAAAATCTGTAAAGTTACTGAAAGTTTTCTAGGAAACAGGGATTCCTAGACCTTTTTATGTAACGGCAACAATAAAAATTCATGTAACAGATACAGATTTATACTTAATATCAAAAAATCTGTAAGGTTATTAAGAATTTTTAAGAAAACTGAAATTCCTAAATTTTTTATGTAATTGCAACCTAGGTTTATAAATAAAATTTCGTAAGATAAATGTAATTTCAGTAAATTCATTTGTAAAGTAACAGATATCTGTAGCTTTACAAAAATTAGTTTTGTGCAGTTACATCTTTTTCTTGTACAGTGTACAGATAAAATGAGAATAAACGAACAGATTTCGGCAACTTTACATCCGTAGGATTACAGTTTTTTTTTTTTTTTTTTTTTTTTTTTTTTTTTTTTTTTTTTTTACAGTGTAAAAAAGTTTAATACCTTTACAAACTTTTTTCAGTGCAGTGTGGGTGCCCAAGTGCTCTGTTTACCGGCAATTTTTGAAAGTTCTGTTTGACTTATCTAACCTCTGCTACGATTCAAAGAGAAAAAAACCCTTACAAGATTACTGGTTTTGGACACCCACCCTGGTTACGCCTGTGCTGTTTCACTCAAAAAATTGGTTTAAAATCCTCATTTTAAGATCATTTTTCCAAACTATTTTATTTTTTTTAGAAAACAGAAGCATTACTCGATTTCTCACTATTTAAATAATAATAACTGCACATAAAACATCGACAAAATGAACATTTTTCATGTGAAACATTGCGCATTGCGGAATAAAAGACGTTATTTGAAACAACTGCTTTATAACATGATTAAATGCTAACCAAATACTAAAATATGTATTAAAATATTTTTACATTAACTGGAAAATATCATGATTGTAACATGAAAGGAATAAAGGAAAGAAAAAATATATAAATAGATAAAAATTTCTAAATTTAAATATTGACATTAATATTACGAATAATTTAGAAGGTTTTTAATTCAAAAATTTTTAGCATTCAGAACTTTTAAGGATTCGTATTTTTTTTTCTTTTTTTAAAATAGATTTAGCCAGCATAAATACACTTACGCATTTTCTTTGAATAGTTTTTAAAAAATGCGAAGTTATTAACTTAGGAATAAAAAAGATGAATATACTTTGAAAAAGAACGCATAAAGGAATGAGTAGGAAACAGTTTTAAAAGGACTTTTTTTTCATTTTTATAAAATTCAATTTTATTTTTCTTTATTTTTATCTTTATTATTCTATATTTAATTTTATTACACCTACACAAATAGTTATTTCAGCCACATTACCACGAAATATATTCTTAAATATTCATTGTATTCCGAAAAAAGAACAACGGAACCCAGAAAAGTTCCTCTAATTTTTAATATAAGCTTTAAATTTTTTGGCATTTAGTTAAAAATAATTCTCAGTATTTAAACTAAACAATTCTCAGTATTTAAGTTGTAAACAATTTTCGGTATTTAAGATGTAAACAATTTTCAGTATTAAAGCTGTAAGCAATTTTCATTTTTAAGTTTAAACAATTCTCTTTATCTATCTTAATATTCAAACTAATCTTTATATAAAAAAAATAAGAAGAAAAATAAATTATAAGAAAATTCATATCAAAACTACTGGATTGCATATTTTACAGTTTTAAAATACGACTCACAAAAAGGAAAAAATTTCAGGCATTAATAAAACGGATAAACATTTTGAATAGTTATTTTACGATTAAAAAATCTACAGAAATTCGAAACAGATATAATAAAATGGTTTTTTTTAAAATTTTTATTTAAAAAGCAAAAAATTATCATTAATAAATTTTGTTACTTATAAAGTATAGATAATGTGCATGTGACGTCACGCACACCCGAAAAAGGATTACTTCTTAACTTGTGGTTGGCAAAAATAATAATTCTTGGAGAGTTAGTAATTTATAACGTATTATTTCCTGCGTATTATACAATAAAATGAAATTTATTGCATCTATGTGAAAATTACATTTAGTTTAGAATTTTCTAATGCAGTTTAATTCGAATTTTTGACAACCGCAAGTTTAGCTGTTGCGAAAAAAGCCAGTTTGTTTATAAACATGCACATTATCTATGATTTTGATAACTTTATTTTTTTAAGATATTAACCCCTTGAGGGGCAAACCACTTATGTTCTTAAAATGTTCAAATGATTGATTGACACCGGGATTCACAAACAAATTTATATGATATAAAGTAAAAGCTGTTTTTCGCGTACATTGTAAAAAGCAAATCTTAATACTAAAATTCCGGTGCCAATGTGGCATAAAGGAATTAAAATTAAGTGGTATATATTATATACCGGTGCCCTTCAAGGGGTTAACAGTTGTACATTGTAAAGAAAAAAATCTGTAAAGTTAGTAAACTTTCTTTGGAAACAGGGATTCCTAGAACTTTTTATGTAACGGTAACATCAAAAAATCATGTAACAGAATTGGTTACATGAATTTTTGCTGTTACTGTTACATAACTTCCAGATATAAAATTAAAATTAACTTCCAAAGTAAATTTCTCGGCGATTTTCAAGAAAAATCTAAAAGGAAAATTTCTCTAAGAAAATTCTGATGTTCAGTTGGCGGACCATTTAGGAGCCCTGTATATAACATTTTCAATATTTAATATCTTAAAATATATATATTGAAGGGATTAAAGATATTAGTGCATGGCTGCCAACTACTACGCCTATTTAGAGTCAAATAAACATGTTAGAAACAGAAATTTTAGTAAATGATTCACAATATGTGCTGTAATGCATAACATTGAATATATTTGACATACATTTTACTAAAACATTTTTGTGGTTCCAAACACGTTTATATGATTTAAATAGGCGTAGAAGTTGGCAGCTCTGTTAGTGTGTTACCTCATTTCAATTAGTTACGTTTTCTCATGCTTTTATTTAAAAAAATTACTAGATAGATAATTAATGTTTATTTGAAAGCTTCAAACTGAAATACTTTTGTAAATAAGAAAATTGGCATGGCTGCTTACGCACAGGAATACAAAATAAATTGTGCATGTCCAATAAAAATTTTGGTGCCTAATTATACTTAACTCTCTCGTCACCCTGAGTCTTATATGAGGCTCCTACTTTGAATTGTAATACTAGAAAGAAAAAAAAAAGAATTCTTTTTTTTTTCATTTAGTAATACCATTAAATCATTTATAATACACCAGAGGCTTCTAAATAAATGCATTAATCGTACTTAAATGTCAGTACACTGTAAGAAAAAAAAATCTGCAAAGTTACTAAACCTTTTCTAGGAAACTGGGATTCCAAGAACTTTTCATGTTACGGTAACATGAAAATTTCATGTAATCGACTCTGAAACTTGAATTTTTGCTGTTACCGTTACAGGAAAAGTTCTAAGAATCCCAGTTTCCTAGAAAAAGTTTAGTAACGCTACAGAATTTTTTTTACAGTGTATTAGGTAATTTCTGACAGTATTTACAATTGTTGCTTTATTCTTTTAGAAGAAAAATGAACTAATTTTTTGAGCTGCTTTATTTTTTGAGTTGATTAAACTATTAAGCGCCATTGCTTCCATTTTTAAGAACATTACTTTAGGATTTTTTCTAAAATAATTATTTTACATATTGTCAAAAAGTTTATGTTATTTGTATTTTGAATATGTGAGATAACTTCCGTATTTTTTTTTTTTTTTTAAGTTTTATTTGTATTTTCTATTTTTTAAAACGTGTTTATAAAGACGAAATTTAGCATTTTAACCGCTTTCGTAAGATTTTTTAAAAAATAACTTACTAATAAAAATTAGATTCTTTATTTCAAATATATTTATAACTATCTATTGTCTAATACTTTATAAACCTGTAAGTTAATAAGCATAATAGATTGATAACAATTCATTAAAGAACGAGCTGCTCCCGTAACGGGAGCAATGGCGTTTTCGTTAGTTTTCAATGCCAGACGAAAGAAAAATAATTAATTTAGAAACATTCAATACGGTGCTCTTATAATGGGAGCGAAAACAGTTTTGGAAATGCTTTTTTGTTCATTCCTAGCAAACTTTTCTCGGAAGTGTTGCTCTTTAAATCTGTTTTTTACTTTATATGATATCTTCTTTTCATAAAAGATGTATATTTAGTAGTCTTTTCTGTTTTTAATATCATATATTTCGATTTTACGAAATAAAAGTCCTTCCGGGCAGTACCGGGAGGAAGAAGTAGTTTTCATATTTATTTATTTTAAATTAAGTTATATTATTCAAACATACGAATCTCAAATTAGTGGAGCCCGATTATATAAGATTCAATATTAGTTTTTGTCAGTGCTGAATATTAATGAGAATTTTTAGAAATTACACTGTAAAAAAAAATCTGTGAAGATGCTAAACATTTTCTAGGAAACTGGGATTCCAAGAACTTTTCATGTAACGATAACAGGAAAAATTCATGTAATCGATTCTGAAACTTGAATTTTTGCTGTTACCGTTACAGGAAAAGTTCTTGGAATCCCAGTTTCCTAGAAAAGGTTTAGTACCTTTGCAGATTTTTTTTTTTTTTCACAGTGTAGTCATCTTTTACTCAAGCTGGTTTTATTTTTAGCGATTTATAAGGTCGTCAAATTCCATGATATCATGAAGTGCCTGCCATTTTAAAGCAACATGATGTGTAAAACAAACCAATCAGCTTGGTCAAACATGTTAGCCACACTAGAAATTCAAAGTGCTATAACTCAGCAATTTTTTAAATATATAGACGAATCAAAATATGCTCCAAAATATTTGTGTCAAGGTTGAACACGCAAGAATTTCTTTTTTTTTTTTAATTCGAATTCTTTTGTACCTCATTTTAAGTTTAGAATTAGAAAAAAAATTAAATGGCCACCATTTTGAAACAAGATGTCGGACGAAGTTGGCCAACAACTCGGTCAAGACATTGGTATGTACTATGTATGCATGGAGTTATATCCATATCGGTTTATAAATATGCGTAATATCGCGTGACAAAATTCAGACCGTTTCAAAATGTCAGCCATACTAGAAATTGAAAGTGCTATAACTTAGCCATTTTTAAAGAAATCGATGAAAAAAATGCTCTGGAATCTTTGTATCAAGGTCAAACACACAAAAGAAAAATCTTTTTAAATTTCTTACTTTTTTGTACCTAATTTTAATTTTTTTTTTTTTTTTTTTTTTTTTTTTTTTTTTTTTTTTTTAATGTAATATCCCGGCATTCTGAAACAAGATGGCGGATGGAAGTGGCCAACGAACTCGGTCCAGGCATCGGTAGGTACTGTGTAAATACCAAGTTACATCTAAATCGGTTTATAAATACGAGTGTTATCGCGTAACAAAAATCAGATCAATTCAAAATGTCAGCCACACTAGAAATTCAAAGAACTATAACTCAGCCATTTTAATAAGATATAGAGCAAACAAAAAATGCTCTGGAATCTTTGTATCAAAATCAAATATATTTTAAAAAAAAATCTTTTCAATTTCTCACTTTTTTATACCTAATTTTATATTAAAAAAAAAATTTAAGCATTTAAATGGTCGCTATTTTGAAACAAGATGGCGGATGGAACTGGCCAAAGAACTCGGTCCAGACACTGGTATGTACTACGTACACACCAAGTTACATCCAAATCAATTCATAAATATACGTGTTATAACGTAACAAAAATAAGAACATTTCAAAATGTCAGCCATGCTAGAAATGCAAAGTGCTACATTTCAGTCATTTTTTAAGATATAGACGAAATAAAAAATTCTCTGTAATCTTTGTATCAAGGTCTAACACATAAAAGAAAAATATTTTTCAACTTTTAATTTTTTTGCACTTAATTTTAAATAATTTTTTTAATTAAATGGCCGCCATTTAAAACAAGATGGCGGATGATTCTGGCCAACGAACTCGGTCGAGACATTAGTATGTACTATATACACACCAATTTGTATTCAAATCGGTTCGTAAATCCGATAGTTACAGCATAACAAAGATCAGACATATTTATTTATGTATATGGAATATATATATATATTTGAAAGGAGGGTAGTTTTGGGGTCTGGGGTCATGATCGGTGAAAATATACCAAAATTTTCCGGAAGTGCTTTCCTTTGGACGAGTGCAATAAGTAGCTTTTTACCTTTGTAATGAAAGCTACCTAATATACCATTATATAGTCTTCAGATCACAGAGATTACCTCGAAAATTTTAGATCGGGAGTTGTCTCTTTCATGCTTTTTCCAGTGATAATGCCTACAAATTGAACAAATTAATTTTTAGCGGTAGTTTGTGATTCAGATGACTCAAAGCCCTTATGTGCAGAACTAGTAAGTGTCATCTTCCGGATTCCTTCAGAATTACGTATAATATTAACACTTGGTATTATTACTCGCCCTGACATTATTATCCCGTGATTCCTTACGTAATTAATGTTTTGCTGACTTTCACGTAAAACGCATAATTTTTCAAGTTATCTCGAAAAAAAAAAAAAAAAAAAAAAAAACTACCGTAATTTCGGGTGTATAAGCCGCGGATCAAACAATTCTTTTTGAACCCAGAAATCTTATTTAGTGATTGAAGACAAATATTTGCGGCCATCTAACTAGTTATATCTAGTTATATTTGTTTCTTAAAAAATTCTGGGTCGAAAATGAATTGTTTGATCTGCGGCTTATACACCCGAAATTACGGTAGAAAGTTTTTTTTTTTTTTTTTTTTTTTTTTTTTGGGGGGGGGGGGGGAATTTAGAAACAACGATTTGTGAAAATTTTGAAATCAAACCATCGGTTTGAATTGGATATGTAGATGGCATTTTCATCATTTACCTTTTCTTGATATTAAGTTAATAAAGGAAAATTATGAAAATAAATTGGAGCGTACTGTTTACAGAAAACAATGCAGATCTAACAATGCTATTCCTTTTGATTGTAACTCACCATTTTCTTATAAATTGCTAACTACAGATTTTACGTTAAATGTGCCTTCGAAGTCAGTGCAGCTATGTACCTGGAAGCAGAAATTAATATAATTAAACAGATTATTTTGGAGAATGTTTGTTTTGTTTGTGTCCAGGAGACGGCCAATTATCTACACTAGGGATATAGGCCCTTAGGGGGGGGGTGCCCTCCGTGGGGGTCTTTCTAAGGGAAACTAACATTTATTTACGCAAGGACATCCAAGGTCCGAAGTAAACCACGGAAAACTCAGAACAGTTAGGCCGACGACCGTGAGTGGGTTCGAATCCAGCACTTGCCGTCTACCAGTTTCGGAGGCAGAACCTTGCGGAAACTGGTGGGGCGTTTTGGAGAATGGTTTCCCTCCTCAATTCATTAATAGTTTAGTTAATCAAGCAAAACAATCCAGAGAGAAGACACAAGACAGAATTAAGTTTGCATAAATTCAATTATTGCAAATTTGAATATATCCCACAACTTTATGAGAGATTGAGATATGCTTTACTAAAATATAATATTAAATTAATAGCTAAACTTCTTACAAAATTAAAAGATTTATTCATAACAAGATTGATGCAATTCCAGATTATGAAAAGGCAGGTGTTTGTATGAACCCATTCACTACAGAACATCAAAAAAGTTTATTCGATATTGGCCAGACGTCTATAAAATTAAAAGTAAGACTAAAAGAGCATTTTTCTGATACACAATATAACAAGTCAAGTACAGCTTTATCATGACTGCATCAAAAAGTAATTATGATAAACTTCGACAAAGCTAAAATGATCTTTTCAACATCCAACCATTACTCTTCAGTTATCCGTGAATCCATTGAAATTTTGCTTAGGAGTGATACTGTTTTTAATGACATCATTTCTTATAATATTCCTGCACTTTGGTATAATATCCTTGGTGTTTCGATGGACTCCTTGTAACTTTATTTGTGCACGCGGACTGTTTTATGGTTTTTACGTTTTCTATTCTAATCAAATTATCTTTTTCATCTTTTGAAAATGGTTTCGAGTACATCCGAAAGATCTAAGGTACATAATAAATAAATAATATCTATTTTTCAACGCCTTTTAAGTAATTATGTGTATATTTTAAGATTTACATTAATAACAAGGTGTAAATTCCATCAAGACACTGTTATTAATACAGTGATTTGACTCATTGAATGTAAAACTAAATGAGTTAAATAAGTAAAATGATGATATGGAATACTCATTAATTAAAGTTTCATATAAATAAATTTACATTATTTTAGCACATTAATTTATTTAAATCACTGTAAAAGGCGTTCACATTAATTGTTGATAATTTGTATTGGTTTATAATAGTGTTGTGCAATATATAATATATATATATCCTTACTGCAGTAACATATATGATATTTATACAAACAATTTGTAGCGATGACAAAAGGGCATTTTCTCAATTAATGCTTTTTTAAGCAGATCAGAGAATTTTTAATAAAATCAAACACTCTTATTTTTCTCAAATAAAATACTTTTTAGAGCAAGAAGTGTAATATAATCTAATGGACATTTGAAAGAAATGGGGGGAGAATACAGCAGAGAGACTTCAAGGAAAGAAATAATACAATAGAACGGACGTGACCCACAATAACTGGTCGCAAAACTTTCACCTGACAAAAAAGATGGGATAAATTTTTTTTTTCTCTATTTTTTTTATACAGAGCGAACAACTGAGCGAGGGAGATTCAGACTTCACCAAGACATTTAAATACATAAATAAAAAACTGACGCTTTCGAAGGCGTTGAATAATAATAATAATAATAAACTAAAAGAAAAAAAATATATACTAAACAACTCTAAGATTTTTGTTTTTATAGCAATAAACAATAAATTATATTTTAATGAGATTGGAGAGAATGGGGATATTTTATACTTTTTAATTGTTAGACAGAGCTAAATATTCATGCATTTTAAGACGGATTTCAATGATCTAAAATAAATATATACAACTTATATAAAAATAAAATAGATGTTAATTTATAACTGGGTGGCAGCAATGCGCTTTGAGCTCCTTATAAAAAAGAAAACATACCGAGTCTATGTTTTTCACAAGTTGTTTTTGTACCTTAATATTAAAAACCTACAACTACATATTATTTGCACACGCACACACTCTTTATCACTTTTAAAAAGTATGCTGCAAAGCTGTGATTATGGTTCTGCTGTATATATAACATAATTTTTATTTCTTTACTTATTTATTTTGAATGAATCGCTCTTGAAGAGTAAAGTTAAGATATGTGTCAAAATTATATTTAAAAAGCCCTCTTTAATTCACGTGTATTTTTTTTTTTAATTGTGCAAAAGTTTTCTTGATTATTATTCTAATATATTATGATATAGTTTTTTCACCTTAATATTAAAAACCTGCAACTACATATTATTAGCATACACATACACTCGTTATAATTTTTAAAAAGTATGCTGCAAAACTGTGATTATGGTTCTGCTGTATATATTTTTTATTTTTTTTACTTATTTATTTTGAATGAATCGTTCTTGAAGAGTAAAGTTAAGATATGTGTCAAAATTATATTTAAAAAGTCCTCTTTAATTCATGTGTATTTTTTTTTAAGTGTGCAAAAGTTTTCTTGACAATTTGTCTCATTATACATTATTTTCAGTACATCTAAGTCTACTAAATAAATATGCTGTTTTTCGTAATATACACTGGTGTCCAAAAGTTAAGCATAATTGGTAATTAAGTAATTATTTTTAAATAATGAAAGAAATATGAATCGGAATGTGCTGAAACTCCAGGTGTGTAAACAAAATAGTACGCGTCACATATTTTCGCGAAGAGTTTTCCCCAAAATCGAACAGGGGACCGTCAACAAATTGAAAAAGAACGAAGATCTTTTGGACAACCCTGTCAAAACTAATGTAGCAAAAGCGTTCAAACTGCACATTATGATTAATTGGCTTATTGTAATGTACTGTGTTAATTTGTACAAGGATAGCATGTATACTCGTAGAGAAATTAAGGTTTTTATAAAAACAGTCCTAAATTTTTCCAAGTTTTTTGCTTATAATTTGCAGAGTTCTTATTATAAAATAATGTTCTTTTCTGAAAATATGACAAACATCATTGTACACAATACCCTGTCATCAGAATTTAAAAATAATAAAAATTGTATGAAAAATGAGCATGTTTAGTAAATAATTTTTCATTGCGCATGCGTCAACGATATCAAAGTGTCATTTGCATATTGTGTTAGCTAATTGTATAGAGCAACATCTGTAAAAGTTTCAAAAACATAGCTTGAAAATTCTGAAAATGGGAGCCTATAGAATCAACTCAAAATCCGTTATTCCTAAAGGAAGCAAAAAAATCAGGGGTTTTACCTAAATATAGTTGTACGTGCAATATTGTGTAGGCACTAAACAATGGAATATGGATACAGCCCCTCATGTTTTTGCTTCATTTAGGGAATAAAGGATTTTGAGTTGATTCTATAGGCTCCCATTTACAGAATTTTCAAGCTATGTTTTTGAAACTTTTACAGAAGTTGCTCTATACATTTAGTTAACACAATATGCAAATGACATTTTGATATCGTTGACGCATGTGCAATGAAAATTTATTTACTAAACATACTCATTTTTCATACAATTTTTATTATTTTTAAATTCTGATGACAGGGTATTGTGTACAATGATGTTTGTCATATTTTCAGAAAAGAACATTATTTTATAATAAGAACTCTGCAAATCATAAGCAAAAAACTTGGAAAAATTTAGGACTGTTTTTATAAAAACCTTAATTTCTCTACGAGTATACATGCTATTCTTGTAAAAATTAACACAGTACATTACAATAAGCCAATTAATCATAATGTGCAGTTTGAACGCTTTTGCTACATTAGTTTTGACAGGGTTATCCAAAAGATCTTCGTTCTTTTTCAATTTGTTGACGGTCCCCTGTTCGATTTCGGGGAAAACTCTTCGCGAAAATATGTGACGCGTACTATTTTGTTTACACACCTGGAGTTTCAGCACATTCCGATTCATATTTCTTTCAATACTTAAAAATAATTACTTAATTACCAATTATGCTTAACTTTTGGACACCAGTGTACATAATACGACAATACTGACCTTTACAAAGATTTGTTTTGAAAAGTCATGGCTGGGAAAGAGTGCCGATATTTTTTATTATTATTCTAATACATTCTAATATATTATGATATTGTTTTTTCACCTTAATATTAAAGACCTGCAACTACATATTATTAGCATACGCATACACTCGTTACCATTTTTAAAAAGTATGCTGCAAAACTGTGATTATGGTTCTGCTGTATATATAACATATCTTTTATTTCTTTACTTATTCATTTTGAATGAATCGTTCTTGAAGAGTAAAGTTAAGATATGTGTCAAAATTATATTTAAAAAGCCCTCTTTAATTCATGTGTATTTTTTTTAATTGTGCAAAAGTTTTCTTGACAATTTGTCTCATTATACATTATTTTCAGTACATCTAAGTCTACTAAACAAATATGCTGTTTTTCGTAATGTACATAATACGACAATACTGAACTTTACCTTTACGAAGATTTGTTTTGAAAAGTCATGGCTGGGAAAGAGTGCCGATATTTTTTAAATTATTATTCATATTATAATTATTTATTTAAATTGCCATATTTATTCTTTTTGTGTATCGTATATTCTCTTCTAAGTAATTTTATATTTGTAAAATATTGAATGCATTTAGTAAAACTAGTTCAGGAAAAGAAATAATATAACAGAGCGGACGTGACCCACAATAAGTAGTCGCAAAACTTTCACCTGACAAGTGAAAAAAAAAAAAAAAAAAAAAAAAAAAAAAAAAAAGGAGAAAGTTATTTCCTCTATTTTTTATGCAGTGCGAACAACTGAGCGAGGGAGATTCAGCCTTCACCGAGACATTTAAATACATAAATATACTGACGCTTTCCAAGGCGTTGAACGAAAAAAAAAAAAAAAAAAAAAAAAAAAAAAAAAAAAAGAAAAAGAAAAGAAAAGAAAAGAAACTGAAAGGGAAATATAAATTTTAAAAGACTTGTAATGATTTTTTTCGTTTCTTTTCACAATAAACAATTAAATATAGCTTAGTTTAATAGTTATGGCTATTTCCACGAGTACTTGTAGTGTAAGTCACAGGCTGCGATTTTTGGCTACCAGTATTATAGAACAAAAAAAAATGTGATTAATTTTATTGGCACATTCTCATTAATTGAATAAGGCCAAGTAGACTTTTCGAAAATAACGGTGGCTAACAAGCATAGCAATTAATAAGTTATGTGACTTACACTACAGAACCCATGGAATTAGCCTTATCAAAAGGCGAATCTGGTTGTTTGTGTATTTAATACACAGAGCTGCCAAGTCTCCGGCTTTTTTGATACCAGTATTTTAATACAGAAAATATTTCTTTATTTAATTGGAGTATTTAGGCAATTTAAAACAACATTTTCTCTAACGTAATATTGGTTTTCAAAGATCTGGAAACTTGGCAACTCTGAATACAGTATTTCATCGTCAAATTAATGATAACTTTTTAAGCAGGAAGGGCCAAATTCTTATACTAATAAATTGTTAGACATATATTCTATCATGCATTTTATGGAATCGAGTAACAGAGCTATCAAGTCCTCGGCTTTTTAGATACCAGTATTTTTATTGAGAAAACGTTATTTTATTTAAGTGGAACATTTGACCGCTTTAAAAAAATAGCATTTTCTTTAAGATAAACAATAATATGCAAACTCTAGAATGACATAAAAAAGCATAAATTTTGAAGTACTTCGAAAATGACAAAAATATTTTAAAAATATTAAATTACTTCAATTCTTAGCACTTTCAACTGTAAACGCAATATTCATCAGCGAATACATATTATTCCCTGTTATTAACATCTTATTTTGTATTCTCTGATGGAGGCTGTTTTTACATACGTGAAAGTACTAAGTATTAAAATAATTTAACAATTTAAAAATATTTTTCATCATCTTTTAAGTAGTTTACACATAGTGTAATTTTAAGTTTACATTTTTAAAAATGAATTTGGCATTCTATTTATCTATTTGTTTTGAAATAATATTTTTTCGATGTATTTTATAAATTATATTTTTCTGAGACACTAATATTAAAAAGAAGTTATTAATCTTATTTGATGGAAAGCTTAATGGAAAGTACCAATTTACTCTATAAAACTAAATCAGGACCACGAATGTTTAGAAGTTGTGCAAAAGTGAAAACCTGGAAAATAAAAAAGAAAACTGAAAGAAACGAAAAAACCGTAAATCGCCAATAAACTCATGAATGGGATTTCACAAATGTGTCATAAAGTAACAAATAGAGAAGTGAGAATGAATATCCATGACAAACAACAGTGTTAAAAATCTGGCTGAATCTTCACTGAGTTAAAAGCGAACATTTTACTGGCAACAAATTGCCAGCACAATTTAAGTATTTTTACTTTTATTTTTCTTTTATTTTACACAGTGTAAAGATGGAAATAAATAGTGCATTTTAGTGAAAATCGCAGTAACCAAGTAAAATTTAGCTTCGCTATCCGCCCAGGATATTCTTAAATTCAAATTTGCTGCATACGGAAAGATTCACGAAATCATATTTACGAGAAAAATTAAATGAAAGCTATTCGGATATTACATTGGTGAAATACACTTTTTATTTCAGAATGTATGACTGTTAAGAACTTCTCACAGGAATTCCATTGCAGAAAATATAAAACTTTTACTACATTATCCTTCTAAGGCTATTCTTCTAAGATTCAACAGACCATATGCAATAGCAATTTTAACCAATTTGTCGATGATTTATGACTTGCTTATTTTTGCTATTATTCAAATTACTTGATTGCTATCCCTTTTTTGAAATAGTAATATTAGCATTACTTACATTAAAGAAGGCATTAAATTAAGGGGAATGTGAAAAGGGGTACCAAGCGAGCAACATTGCTTGGCAGAAAATCTTATTATTCGGATATAATAACAGATAAAATGGAAATAATACTCAGTTGGTTTTACCCATTTTTCATATATGTGCTTCAGTACAAATTTCGACTGCAATTGCTGCATGAAATATTCACAGAATTATTACTAGAATAATAACAAGACCTGAGTTAGAAAATTTTGTTTTATGTAAAAATGTTAATAATATTTTTATAATGTGTTTAAACCATGTTTAAAATGTGTTATTTTAACACTGGGGTCTTCAACCTTTTTGTATAAAGTCACTTGCCACCTCAAATTCTAAAAGGTAACATTTTCCACTTTAATCTCAATGTTTCCGACATTAATCACGAAAACATTATCTATAACAAAGTAGAAGTAATTGGGTGATCCGACGACTTTCAGTTGAGGAACTCTATTTGAACATATTATAAAATATTCATTAGGCTACCAATGTTTAGATAAATAATAAAATATTAATAAATTAATTAATAAAATAAAACGTAATTGCTGTAAAACTGCATTTTTTAAATCTGAATTTTAGATTATTTGAAAACAGATATTAAAAAATACTTTACTATATTTGAGAAAATTCACATGCAAATGCGATTGAAAATACTAAATCTTAATTTCTCTAAACTAATATATTTGGAAGAAAAGGCGGAATTAAATTTTATTAAAATCAAAATGTTAATTATTTTTTTCAACAGAAATATTTTGAAGAAAAAACATTTTAAACAAAATAAAATTAAATATTCACCTTTGATATTCAGTTGAATGGTTGTCAAAACTATAACGCTAATTTTCGTAATTTCTGGCATATAAGCCAGAAGCGGCTAAGATAAGTCTGTTTCAAATCGGAAAATTTATTTTAAAAATGAAGTCAAACAAATGCTATGAAGAAGTAAGACGTATTTCATATAAAACACTCTCGTAGGAAACTGAGTTATCTGAGCCAAGACACTGAAAATTACAGTTGGTACAAAATTTATTATAAATTATGTATCGAATGCCTTATAATTTCCAAACTTTTTACTATGCAGATTTGAAAGGCCTTTACTATGATAAATTTTCACGTTTTAAATGGATTTAACATTAATATATTAATTCCATATTTTTACTATTGAATTAGTTTAATATAATTAATAATACTACATTGCACGACAATAATATTTTCAGATAAAATTACTTATAATCAGTTGTAACACATTTCTTAAGCAAAGGTAAAAATAAAACATCTCTGGGTTGGTACAACTGGTAACATAAATAATTTTGTAATACAAAGAAATGCTTACCTACTTAATATACAGTGTTGCCAGATGGGCTACTTTTTTCAAATTCAGATTCTTGATTAAAACCACTTTTTTGTAATGGTACAGTGCGCCTTATTTAATGAGAAATTAATAAAGGCGAAAACAAAGAAAATTTTACCGTTTCAAAAAAGTGGTGCCAATCAAGAAATTTTAATTAAAAAAAGTAGCCCACTGGCAACACTGCTAATATACAGGGATGAGAGCGCTCCGACTGAAATGATCGATTGCTACCACTAAATTTTAAAATATTTCTCGCCCTATTTAATGACAGAATTTATTTAATTTAATTAAATAAAGAATACTACCACTAAATTTAAATAATATTCTTTGCTTTATTAAATTTCAGAATTTCTGTCATTAAATAGGGCGAGAAATAGTATTAAAATTTAGTGATAGTTATCGTTCATTTGGTTCGGAACGCTCTCATACCTGTATATATATGAATAATTGGCAATACAATCATAAAAATATTGCAAAAACACAATAAAAACAGTAAATATTTAGAAAAAAATATTGCCTGATTTATACATCTTTAACTTTTAATTTAAATATGTTTTATGGTATTTTCACTGACAACTCTCTAACTTTCTATAAAAATCTTTAAAATCACTAACCTACTCCATCCAGTGTATCCGGTAAAGGATTTTTCGTTTAAAATATTGTTTTACTTTCCCCCTATTGTATAATTTTCTTACGCTAGAGTAGCTTTAGCAATAACCACGAGGCTATAGATATTCCAATACCATGGCAATAACCATAGTATTTAAGTTATTACGCCACGAAGGAGAGTACTTTGTTACCCCAGGAAGTACTCGAATCCCCGTCACTAAATTGCCAGTTCTGAAATACATAATGAAATCTGAATAAAGGGATTTTCACTTTCGAGACCAAGAACCTGACAGTGAAAGTTTACGTAAACAATGTAATCGAAAAAAGAAAATCCGCATGTTTTATGCTCAGTGATGGCAAAACGTTTTGAGCTTTAGCATAAATGCAAAACTGACGTGAATAGTTACTGAGCCCATCTATTACGCGGATTGTCTTTAATGTTCAATAACTATAACTATGTGTATAAATATTTTCATTGAATAAAAGAAACAAATGAGCTATTTTAAGTAATATATATATGTATATTTGTTATGAAGTTGTGGTTCAATGATTCAGTGGAGAATACATTGCATACAAGTACAATTAGTATTTATTTACTTATTTGTTACAGATCGTTGCTGAAGAGCTTTATTGAAACATGTACTTACTTTTTTAGGAAATTAAATTTAAAACGTTCTCTGCAATGTGTAAAACTTGAACTTCGGTTACAGACACACAGAAAATAATTCTTTTACATTATGGTCTACGGGAAAAATATCGGTTATGCTGTCCTTTTGAAAAGATGTGTGTTGGGGAGGGATACTTATCAAACCAATCATTTATATTAATTATAATGTAAAATTTTACTGCACTTGGGAAATTTGTTTAAACTGACCATATTTTACAGATTTATTCGTTGTTATATGCTTATACACATATTTAAATTAGTCTGTAAAAAGGCAACGTTTTAAATATTAATTCCATGACACTGACAACATTTTTGAGACTATTATACAAAAAATTAAACAGTAATGATAAATATTACATTTCATGAGATATTAAATTTTGGCAATATATTTTGAGAATTCCATGTCGCAAATGATTGATTTATGTTTTACTTTTATAGACAACTATGGCATATTTATCTTATCTTTTCAAGATATTTTTTTATTTTAATTATCTATTAATAGAATACAATTGTTTAGAACTAGAACGGAAAATCATATTTTATCAAACATACTATTTATATTAAATTAACAGATTAATAAAAATGAACAAATGAGATAGCCTAGCTATTCACAGACTATTTAAGTTTAAACATAAGCATATAACAACGAATAAATCTGTAAAATATGGCCGATTTAAAAAAATTTTAAAGTGCAGTAAAATGTTACACAATAATTAATATAAATGGCTGGTTTTATGAGTCTCCCCCCCCCCGCTCCTTCCCAATTCCCAATACACATCTTCTCGAAAGGGCAACGAAATCGATTTTTTTCCACAGACCATAATGTAAGAAAATTATTTTGTGTCTGTAATCAAAGTTCAAATTTTACTCACTTTATTTTCAACATTCTATAGTTAATTTCAAAAACATATTAAAATTACACGGCAGTATGTATATATTTACAAGAGTTAGGGCACGGTCTGACAGGCAGACGATGCCTAGTTTAAACAAATTTTACAAGTGAAGTAAAATTTTAAACAATAATTAATATGAATGTCTGGATTGATAAGTCTCCCCCCCTCCCCCGTCTCATACACACATCTTCTCGAAAGGGCCGCTGAACCGATATTTTTTTCCATAGACCATAATGTAAGAGAATGTGCTAACTAATACTAAGTGTGTGTCTGTAACAGTAGTTCAAATTTTACACACTTTATTTTCCACATTCTATACAGTCTATAGTAAATATCAATAACATATTAAAATTATGGCAATCTGTGTATATTTACAGGAGTTAGAGCACGGCCTGACAAGCAGATAATCCCAATTCATAAACACTCTTCTATTATGTTGAAAAGTATTGAAAAGATTGATATTATGAACAATACATATCGGAAAATATTAATACAACTGAATTAATAGTAATATAACTGATTACATACATAATATAATTATTATATATATATTATTATTATTACATTAATATAACTTAATATAATTAACATATTAATATAACTGAAATACATTTAATATTTGTTAAATGAAGCTATTTTTATGGTGTTGTTTAACCCATTTAAGTAATATTCAGATAAAAATCAATCAGCGAAGCAATAAATATAGATTCCAAATTATATTAAAACAGCCAAAACAACTTTTTTTTTTTTTTTAACCCGACTGGATCTTTATCTACTTACTTCTATTATTAAGTTTATTGTTTTTTCCCCCCTCTCTATATATAAATATTTACACATACATACAGCCCTACATTGTTAAAATTTCATTATAAATTAAGAAATTAACGAGTTCAAATATTGTAGTTCAAATATCACATCTTATTTTAAAACTTTACTGTTGCAAAACTGCAAACAAGCAAAAGAAAAAATAAATTTAATTAAACATTTTTAATAAATTAGGTGTTTTTTTTTAATTTAATTTATTTCAATTTTTCTAAACATTGAGAGACTTAACATTATCTGAAAACTGACCAGTGTAAGTGTAAGTGCACTTAAACACTGTGTTAAAACATTACACTGAAATTTTAGAGTCTATAAAGAATATTAACACACATTCATATAAAATATAAAATAATAATGAAACAAATATTGCTTTTGGAGAACGATCATGAATAATAAACTCCACTTATATGCACGAGAAACATTCTGTTTTCTTTAATACAAACTATATTTTTATACTATTATAATTTACGTAAAGTCGAAACATCACTCCCTCGAGAGATAATATTAATTTTACGGTTATATTATAATTGCAGGCTTTCAAATAAAATAGTAATAAGAGAAATTATACTATGAGTACATATGCTAAATAATTATGGAACAATTTTATATTGGTCTACCAAATTTAGTTATTTTTAATTATATAATTAAAAATAACTAAATAATAAAATATTTATTATTTATATTTTCTTAATACACACAGGATATTTCATCAAAATATTGACAGATGTTTAAACAGTAATACACATATTATATTAATAAAAATAATACTGATTATCAGTTTGTAACATAAAAAATAGACAGCGAAATCTACTTATAATTATGACAATATTTTCAAAGGATTTAAAGCTACTTTTGTAAAAATTAACTAAAGATAATATTTAAAAATAAATTAATTTAAATAATTTTTAATTACCTACATATAAAATTGCATTTAGTATGTGGCTGAAAAATATCAAGCAAAATAAGAGAAAAAAAAATTATTTAGGCACAAAATTAAAAGTATAGTACAAGTTAAAATTACAGAACTTCAAGCGAAACAAATATCCAAATAATTTCTTTATTGATACTTATACTATTTCTGAAAATATTTTAAAATATGTTTAATGTGTCACTTAAAAATTATAGCATTGTTTAATAACATATATTTATATGTTATAGAAATATATATTCAATATTATTAATATATAATAATATATACTTAATTATATGTGATAATAATATATATTTATATAACATATACATTTAATTATGAAATGTAAAGAATATGTGGTAGGAAATATACGAAAAGAGACTTCATTAATGTTTTTAAGCGCGAAACTTAAAATTTCTCCTGTGTAAACATTGCGACATGACACATGGTTTGAGATTTTCCCCTTTTCCTACTTTAAATCCCTTTTCGCAAGCAGACGACAAACTGTGTTCCCGATCAACGCAACTCTAAATAGATCTTTAAATATTACCCGCCATTAATTCGATAAGAAGGATCTATTTTTATTTTCATAGTATAAATATAGAGAGAAAAACTTACCTTCAGTGACGAGATGAGCTATTTTTGGTCAGCCGTATGCAAACACAGGACTCGGAATATTTAGAAAGAAAAGACCGGCACATGGAGAGGAATAAGGAGCCAAGAGTGTGTCCGCGCGCGAAGGAATACAGAAAATAGTTCTGTCGGTTTATTGCTATAAAAATGTTTTTAAGCCTTTATATAGTATAATAATGGGTAAAAGTATTAATTGAACGCTTAATCAATCAAAAATAAGGGGAATAAACATAGTTCGGCTAATTTTCCTTACTTTAGCTATACCAAAATATTTGATATTGACGTCAACAGCTGATTTTCCACGGTAGCAGGAGAGAATGTTAATATTAAACGAGTGCCATACTTGGCATATATTCGCTCTTCCATGATTTATCAGAGAAATATCGGGTAGCGCAAAGAATAAAACTTTACAGTGAGATATCAATGGGACTGTGGCGCGGATACCTTTATTTATGTTTTTCAAACTCCTAATTTTTTTTTTATTAAAAATTAAAAATTATAATAATTCAGAAAAAGAAAAAAAAACATAATTTTACAGCACAGTATTTAAATTACTTACTAGATTTAAAATTACAAATGTTTAAGAAATTTAAGACTTTTACGAAATTTACAAATCGTTAGATTCTCATTGTAAGTTAAAATGCAAATTTTAATATGGTCTGATTTATGTGTTTTGATTAGAGATCGACCAAAAATTCATCTTCGTTTTTATTTTCGCCCAAAATCCTAGTTTAGCCAAAAATTGATTAAATGATGCTAAAAATTCAGCCGAACCGAAATTGGCCGAAACTGTCTGTATTTAAAAAAAAAAAAAAAAAAAATCTCATGGAATCCTTAGAAAATTTTCAACATTATTCGCTGATTTGAGCTGTATTAACTCCAAAGAGATACTTTTTATTTATTGTTATGAACTTAACTTTTTATGATTATCAGTCATATCTGACTCAAGATGTGAATACAAATTATAAAGCAAAAAATACATATATGAAAAAAGTTTAAAAATGCTCTTCACGTGCTCATTAAAAGCTGAAAACTTAACTGTTAATTTTTTTTTTTTTTTTTTTTTTTAATTTTGAAATTACAGAAGAGTTTCGAATACTCTTAGAAAAACTTTTAATATAACTGATGATCAATTACAAAAATCATTATAGAAAAAAAGATAAATCTGGGTATGTATAACTAAAATATTTTTTAATTTGAAAAAATTCGTATAATTAGATAATCATTTTGTGTCACTGATGAATTAATTGTATTTTATTTTAAATGAAAATAAAAATTTTTGGTCAGAAGCATAGAAAGTAAACTAAGGTCACATGTATAATTAATTTAAAAAATTTATATATTTATGTATGTACTAATAACTTAAAAAATGTCTTTTGGATACTTTCGTTTTCTTTTTCGGCAGAAAATAGAATGATTACCAAAATTCGGTACCCCACCAATGGCCGCGAGTTCTGACCTCCAAACTTGTAGACGGTAGGTGCTGAGTTCGAACCCAATCGCGACTTTCGGCCTAACCGTTCGGAGTTTTCCGTGGTTTTCTTCGAACCTTGCGTAAATACGGGTTAGGTTCCCTTAGAAAGACCCCCGCGGAGGGCATCCTACCCCATAGGGCCTATATCCCATAGCGTAGATAATTGGCCGACATAAATACAAACAAACAAACCAAAATTCGGTTTCAGTTTCAGCTTTGGTCGATCTCTTATTTTGATTAAACTCAAATACAATTTTACATTAATTAAGTCACGCAAATTTTGTTCTTTTTTGATATTTCCTCATCCTAGGTCACAATTTATCGCACTCTAGTGCCAGTACCCACATGTTGTGATATCACACTTTCTGAAATCGATAATTCAAGCTTTTTTTGAACCGACCTAGTATCACTGGGGATCTTATATGACCCCCAGTTATTTTCCAATTTGAAATTTTTAATGTTTCAAACCAGAAAAAAAGGAATAATTTTCAACTTAGACAAGAAATTAAATAACCACTTCCTGGGAATGTGTTACATACGACAAAATTAAATTTCTAGCTCAAATCATGTAAAACT
Organism: Maratus speculifer; assembly: GCA_964019185.1. Taxonomy (NCBI): domain Eukaryota; kingdom Metazoa; phylum Arthropoda; class Arachnida; order Araneae; family Salticidae; genus Maratus; species Maratus speculifer. The sequence goes on along the minus strand of OZ025293.1, from coordinate 307,466,134 downwards.
AGGAATCCACAGAAAGTATCGAAAGCTGGCACTAGGAGGGTTAAACGAAGAAAATTCTATATACGATCTAATACCTAATTAAATATTACAAAACTCTCAATATGTTCTATGCTTTAACTTCAAGCTGTTAAAGTTCTGATGAAAAAGAAAAATATACATAACTTTTTTAAGAAATACATTTTTTTAGTGACCATAATTATATTACTTTAAAAATATTCCTAGGAGAATGTTTTCATATTTTAGCCAATTGCGACGTTACAATGTATACGCTTACGTCTTTTTCTCCCCTTGTCACGAGGTGTCACACATAATGTAACCTCTCCCACACTTCAAGTCGGACATAATGGATGAATAACCCCACACGAGTGCTCATTCAAAAAACAAATATAATATTCTCCGACAAAAGTGGTGCAAGTTAAATTAAAAAGTAGCACACAAGTTTAAAAAAAAAAGCTTTTCGGACAATCTTTAAAAATATTTAAATGGGAGAAACAAATTCCTTGTGTTCTACTGAGCTATTATGACCCACCCTCCCTACTCTTCGGACATTGCTCCGTCTGATTACTATTTGCTTTTCGTTCTCAAAAATTCTTTTCACAAAAAAAATATTAACTGTTTGAATGACATAAAAAATCACCTCGGTAAGAATTTTGGAACCAAATCAAAGAATTAAGAATAAAGAATTATTTTTAAAGAAGGCATTTTGAGACTCCTAGAAGGATAGAAGAAGGTTTGTTGAACATAATAGCACATACATTCGTCAATAAAATCTCGCGATTTTCGAAATTTGCACGTTTTTATTCTTTCTTTCTTTATTTTTATTTATTTATTTGTTTATTTATTTTATTATTATTATTATTATTTTGTCCAAAAAAAAAAAAAAAAAAAAAAAAAAACGAAGAAGTTTTTGGGATACCCTAATATAATTAATATGCCTATGCTATAATTTAAGTAAAATCATAAATGTAAATTTTATAGAAAATGCTAACATTGGAGAAAAAAATCGATGAATTGCATCATATCTTTTTTTTTTTTTTAATGCATTTTGGACATATTAATTACTGTATAAATGAAACTATTTTAATACGTCCTTATTTAAATATTCGGAATATGCTATCATTTATCGGCGAGTGTCAATTAATAATATCTTTATATATTTTTATTCAAGGTCAGCTAAATATCACTAGGTTTTTACAGTTTACTTGTCTAAATATTAAGCCTGAAAGATCATTCCAATAGTTACCAAATTTGAATTTAAAAGCAATGAAATATTTTAACCCTTTGAGCTCTGATGTGTAAATTTCTTCAAAATTACAAATGTCACATTGGCACCAGTAATTTGGAAAGAAAAAAATTCGATTTACGATGTACTCGAAGAAATGTATTAAATCTTTTTCAAATAAAATTTGTCGGATATTCCGGTGCCGTTGTGACATTTCTTAATTAGCATTAAGCGGTAGAAAATTCAACCATCAGAGCTCAAAGCGTTAATATATTTTCTGTAGGCTTTATTCTTTTTATTTTAATTATTTCTTTTATGTTTATTCAAACAAATTTTAGCATTTATTTGTGTGCCGAAAAGAAATTAAAGTTTCACATTGCAATTTCTAAGGGATTATGCATAACACTTGTTTACAGTTTCAAACAAAATTGAAAAATATTTATGACTTAAGCTCATCTGTTTGCGTGTATCAGGGGTCGGAGCATATAGGACAAAATTTATTGTTCGCACCAGTATGTTTTATGAATGAATTTGTGAAAGACATTGTTATAATATATCCAATAGAAATATAACATGAAGAATATTGATAAAATATACTGGTAAGAACAATGAAATTTGTCCTACATGCTCCAACCCCTGCGTGTGTCTATAGGTATCAGACATTGATTTTTAAGTACTACTATTTTTGGAAAAAAAAAAAAATTGCTTTATTTGATATCAGGCAATTTCGATTCAATGCGACAAGGATTAATATTCGAAAATAGTGATATTCAACATCGGAAGATTTGGAAGCAACGCTGTATGTAAATAGCTGTCGCTAAGTTTACTTTTCAACTTTCGAATATATATATATATATATTCGATACCATGTCAAATTATCCAATATGAAAACAAAGTTACTAGTAGGCTACTTTTTTAATTGAAATTTCTAGATCGGCACTACTTTTTTCAAACAGTAAAATTCATCTTAATTTATGATATATTAATTAAAGCGAAATCAAACGGAATTTTACCATTTCAGAAAAGGTGTGTTAATCAAGAAATCTGAATTTTCAAAAGGTAGCGCACTGGCAACACTGTTTTCAAATTGGACAGTTTGACATGGTACCGACGATATACTACATCAGGGCTGCCACAGGCGAGTATTTTTATATTCTGTTCGCACCAGTATTTTTCTAATAAAAAAATAAAGTATATTTTTCTTGCAAATTTTGTTAAAGCGCGTGTTAAGGATTTCTGTTTAAAGAAACAGGCGCCAATCAGAATTAAAAAATAGTCGCCTGTGGCAGCCTTGTATACATGTGTCGATTGCTACGAAATTGTCACTTCTCCAGATCATCTGTGCTGTGTTATTGAAGTTCACCACAGCAAGCTCTTTATTTAACACGTTCGCTGCCGCTTACGTGAAGATGTGACGATAGTTAATGCCGCACTGTAGAAGTGGGTTTTTCCCAGAAGCCGATTTATTTTTATAACAAAGAATCAGTGAAAGATTTTCCTGCGCCAGCGCGGGACTGGCTATTAGACATTGCCCCATATCACGCGCTAGCGCGTGAGTGACTCCTTCACGTTGGCGCCATATCACGCGCTGGCGCGTGATCGGCAGCGAATGTGTTAAGTGGTGTGTGTAATAAAAGCACACAGTGCATTTTTAGAGGGTGTTCAAGATAAGTTTAGGCTTTAGGTTTCATCTAACACCTAAATTAATTGCGATATGCGTTAAATAATTTTCAAATTGAAAACAGCAAAAAAGCATAAGAAAATATTGTAATAATTGTAACTGATAATTTTTTGTTTAATTGATGATGTTATTATTTCCATATTGTTTAATGTTACATATTTTATCCTACTTTAACGAAAAATGCATATGCAAGGAACCGACTCAGTTTACCTTTCGAACATCTCATCTTATTAACCCTTTAACGTTCATTGGTTTCGCCACGAAACCACAAAATTTTTATTCCGATACGGTACACTGACACCGGTATTTTTATCGAAAAATATCCCTTTTATTTTGTATGTGAAAAATCACGTTTTCTTATTTAGAAATATATTTGGTCTTAATTACCGGTGTCAATCATTTATTTCGACATCTTAGCAATGAAAATGCTATGATTGTTAAAGGGTTAAAAGAAAACGCTCGTTATAGTATGTGAAGAATAATTCCAGGAATAACGTGCTTCCTGCAATAGTTGCAGGAAACTGCCACGAATTTCTGTATGAAAAATTACTGGTTTTCAAAAAATTGATCAATCGGAACCCTGTATATGATTAATTTTTTGTAAAAGTAGAAAATATGTATAAAGAGCTAGGCTGCCAAATGCGACTATTTTTAGGATTTCGTTCATTTGACAAAACCCTATTCGTCTTAGTCCTCTGTCTGTCTGTCGGTCATAGAGTCCGTATGCAAAAACTGTTTAAATCAAAGACTTCGAATTTTGAGTACTTACAGCTTAACACTAGAACTACTGTGAGCCGTCATTTTGACGGCTACCATATGAATATGTTTCGGTTAGAAACGGTCATTTGATTAAGAAATATGTTTAAAAGATTAAAAAACATTAAATAATAAAATTACGCTGTTTCAAATCAAAATTCTGGCCTGAAAATATTTTTATAAAACTTGGCTCAAATTTCCGGTAGTTCTCGTGTTAATACCTCGTGTCACACAGCAAATCATAAAAAAAAGGTCTATTATTTCAATTAAATCTAATTTATGAATTTCATGCGTTCATTTTTGTGATTTAAATTTTAAGAGAGAACCTTAATTTCAACGTTTTTCGAATGTACATCACAGCTTGTAGGTAAAACATCATTTCGCCAGTAAACAGAAGATTCTTAAAAGAACCACAATGTTGGAAAGTGAAATTTTCAAAGATGGATTTAATTAAAAGAAATTTCATATTTTTTTCCACTTTAAGGGTTTATGTTTGTCAGGATCTGATAGCACCTGTGCTAAGGAATGTAATGTCTACTCTTTCTCTATTTGAATATTTTTTATTGTATGGTTGTGTACAGAATTTCCAAGGTGACATTCCTTCTTTGTAGAAAGGGGAATTGCCAGATAATCCTTTACAGGTGGGGTGTTAGAGAAAAGAGATAGCTGAGAGGCATGTCCACCTGTCAGTGAAGTATGCGGATGGTGAGCAGATTAGCAGCATGTCACTAAGCAAGAAAAGAATGGAATATGTGTCCAATGAGGAGGCTCCAAAGGGGTTTATGTGGGGGAAAGCAGTGATTTGGAGAGGGCAAGTTTGCCTCAGATCATTGATTCGGTACCTAGGTTTCGTACCTAGAGGTTGCTCTGTGTGGAAGAGCATAAGTGTGCGTTTTCTGGTGCGCAAAGGACACAGACGTCCTGGTGTTTAGTGCTCTGGGCTAAGAAGTGCAGGCCCAGTATACTTGTGTTGGGAGACTCAAGGTTGAGCTCCAAAAAAGTGAATTTAACGTGTATTGAGTGTGAGGTGGAAAGTGTAATTGGAATAGTACACAACCAATCTTTACGGTATCTAATGTAATGTTGAACCGGATCACCTATATCCGAGTTGTAGTTGTATATATTTGTAAATAGCGTATTTTGTGTGTACATATATTCTTAATAAACTGATAATTCGGTTACTAGCGTAAGTCTTCATTTACACCAATCTCACAGTGGGTGACCGATATCACCTAGTAATATCGGTGGTGGCAGCTATATCTACCACGGACATTCTTCAAAGTTGTGTGGACTGAGGGGAACGTCCGACAAATTGTTGGCAGCGTCGGGATAGAATCGCCTGAAACCAGTGACCAGCGAGCCGTGTTGCAGTCTGTTAATGCCGGAGTGTCCAGTGGAATTCTTGTCTGGTCGTGCCATATCGTCGAGCGTGTGCTAAAGCATCGTGCCGGATCGTCGATTGTATGCTAAAGTGTCGTGCCGTATCGTCGAATGTGTGTAAAGTGTTGTGCCGTATCGTCGAGTATGTGCTAAAGTATCGTGCCGGATCGTCGAGTGTGTGATAAAGTATCATGCCATATCGTCTAGTGCGGACTAAAGTGTTGTGCGTATCTTTATTAGAAAGAACTAAACTGAACTATTGTGCCATATTACCGCTACATCGTGGAGCTACCTGTGATTAGAAAAGTAATCCAGCAAAGAAAGTATAATGTAAGGTGTTTTGATCATATCTTTCTGCTGACATCTCGAACCAAAATTTGTTGTTGTATAATTAATAGCAATTTAAGTAAATTGTCTATATCATTTATGTGTTTTATCAATACTCCCTACCTATAAAGTGTTAATAACCATATTGGCTATTGTTTTAAGGAAAGGTCATAATAACTTGAGCTAGTATTGATTATCTATAATTTTTTTTACTAATTGTGGTAATAGTAGTTGGAAGAAATAATTAAATTTACTTAAAGTTAAATTATTGTTAAAGTAATATTTAAATGAAGCAACATTTTTTTAAGTTTGAAGAGTGTAGAATAACATTTGTTTAGGATTTTAATTGGCCAATAGTAGTGAGAAAGAAAAAAATAAAGGCCCAAAAGAGAGCCATAGTGAATTATCGTCTGAGGTGCAACAAAATAGAATGGCGTATCATTATAATTTAAGGTCAAAAGAAAAAACTTTTGAAGTAGGTGATAAGGTAATACTGTTAATCCCCGATTCAACTAATAAATTATATTCTAGGTGGCAAGGGCCGGCAACCATAGTCGAAAAACGAAATCAGCATTCGTTTATAGTTGAGTTAGCCGACGGGAGTAGGAAGCATGTGCACCAAAATAAAATAAGAGAATTTATTGCTAAATGTAATATTGTTAATATTGTTTTCGAGGGTGATGAGGAATTTGGAGAAGTTGGGGAAATTCCTATTTTGAACCGGGATCAGGAAGTAGAACGAGATATAGAAAGGTTCGAAATAAAAGGGTTATCTAACAATCAAATTAAAGATATAAAGTCTATTTTGAGGGAGAATAAAAAGGTGTTTATGGGTCCTGTACGACCAGCGGATGTAGGGGAGCATCGTATTGATCTTAAACCGGGGGTGGAAAGGAAAAAGCCAAAGTTATATAGTGTACCAGTAGCTTACAAAGAGGAAGTAGATAGACAGATTCAGGAGTTATTAGAATTAAATCTAATCGAAGTGTCAAATGCTGAAATTAGTCATCCAATTGTTTGTGTGGCGAAAAAAGACGCAACTGTTAGGCTTTGTATAGACTATAGAGCATTAAATTCGGTAACTCAGGTGCCAACCTTTCCGATGTAAGATTCTCAAGAAATCATGTATACCGCAGGGGCGGCTAAGTATTTATCATCAATTGATTTATTGAGGGGTTATTGGCAGATTAAAATGGCTGAGGAGTGTAAACATTTGACAGCTTTTACAACGCATAATGGAACTTATCAGTGGCGTACAATGCCTTTTGGATTATCAGGGGCGGCTGCTACGTTTCAGAAAGATATGAATGAGGTTCTTCAAGGTCATCGGAGGTATGCGGAAGCATATATTGATGATGTCATCATTTTCTCCGACACCTGGGAAGAACATTGTGAGCATGTTAGGGCTGTCATTGAAGAACTTAAAAATAGAAATTTTACGATTAGATTGGATAAGTGCAAATTTGGAGAGAAATTAACTAAGTTTTTAGGTCATGTAATTGGGGGTGGAACGCATGCACCTGATGAGGAAAAAATAGGAGCAATAAGGGATCTAAAGAGACCAAAAACTAAAAAAGAAGTCAGATCTGTTTTGGGATTAATGGGATTTTACCGATCTTATATTCCAAATTATGCCGAAATTGCTATACCTTTAACCGAATTGACTAAAGGGAAGGTTAAAAATGCTGTACCATGGGATGAAAGGGCAGAAAAAGCATTTAATACTCTTAAAGATGAGTTATGTAAAGTGACGAGTTTGGCTACACCTATCGTAGGCCGGGAATATCAGCTCCACGCAGATGCTTCCGACCTGGCAGTAGGATGTTGCCTTACTCAAAAAGATGAAAAGGGTCAGTATAAACCGATAGCATTTGCCATTCAGAAATTGTCAGGGGCTCAGCGTGCTTGGCCGAGTATAGAGAAAGAGACTTGGAGTGTTCTCTTCGGGTTGCGGATGTTTGAAAAGTGGACCTATGGATCTCAAATTGAGATCATTACAGATCACAATCCATTAAAATTTCTCACTGAAACAACCCCAAGATCACCCAAACTCACTAGATGGGCTCTTGCCTTGCAACGCTGGAACCTGAGTATTTCTCATCGACCAGGAGCGCAACATTTAAATGCTGACGCAATTTCTAGGCTACATAGAAAGAGCTGGGAAGAACAACCAGTTGTTAGCCGATCAACATCAACGACCCAATAGTGGACAACCTTAAAGGGATGCCGTCACACATTTAATTTTTTTTTCTGTGCGTGTGTAAATATTTTTTTGATTTTTTTTTGTTTATAATATTGTATTAACATGTGTATTGTCTATGTAATAATAATATTAGTAAAGGTTCAGCAGAGATGTCAGTAGATAGTGTTCAGACACCTGGAAATACCTATGTAATAAGCATAATGAAGAAATCTGTAAAGAGACTATTGAACTCTTCTGCGATATTACTATATGTTTGGGGAAAATTAGCCCCTAAAAGGCATATTTTCCGCTAAGGTGGGGGGTGTCAGGATCTGATAGCACCTGTGCTAAGGAATGTAATGTCTACTCTTTCTCCATTTGAATATTTTTTATTGTATGGTTGTGTACAGAATTTCGAAGGTGACATTCCTTCTTTGTGGAAAGGGGAATTGCCAGATAATCCTTTACAGGTGGGTTGTTAGAGAAAAGAGATAGCTGAGAGGCATGTCCACCTGTCAGTGAAGTATGCGGATGGTGAGCAGATTAGCAGCATGTCACTAAGCAAGAAAAGAATGGAATATGTGTCCAATGAGGAGGCTCCAAAGGGGTTTATGTGGGGGAAAGCAGTGATTTGGAGAGGGCAAGTTTGCCTCAGATCATTGATTCGGTACCTAGGTTTCGTACCTAGAGGTTGCTCTGTGTGGAAGAGCATAAGTGTGCGTTTTCTGGTGCGCAAAGGACACAGACGTCCTGGTGTTTAGTGCTCTGGGCTAAGAAGTGCAGGCCCAGTATACTTGTGTTGGGAGACTCAAGATTGAGCTCCAAAAAAGTGAATTTAACGTGTATTGAGTGTGAGGTGGAAAGTGTAATTGGAATAGTACACAACCAATCTTTACGGTATCTAATGTAATGTTGAACCGGATCACCTATATCCGAGTTGTAGTTGTATATATTTGTAAATAGCGTATTTTGTGTGTACATATATTCTTAATAAACTGATAATTCGGTTACTAGCGTAAGTCTTCATTTACACCAATCTCACAGTGGGTGACCGATATCACCTAGTAATATCGGTGGTGGCAGCTATATCTACCACGGACATTCTTCAAAGTTGTGTGGACTGAGGGGAACGTCCGACAATGTTACATCTTTTATCAATAAAAACCAAAATATTTTTTGGGATTCATTTTCTTTCTAGTTTAAAAACTTTTGCGATTTATTAATGGCATTATTTATTATTTGCATTTTAACCCCTTGAAGGGCGGTGGTATAAAATATATACCACTTAATTTTAATATCGAAATGCCATATTGACACCAGAATTTTGCAATGAAAATTTTAATTACTTCAAGTACGTGGGAAAAAAGCTTTTATATATTTTGAAATATTTTTTTTTTTTTTTTAATTCTGGTGTCACCCAGTCATGTTAGCATTTTAAGAATACAAGTGCTTTGCCCCTCAAAGGGTTAAATTTTGTTAATTTTTTTTTCGCTGTTGGACATTTAAATTTCATTTATGTCTCGCTAAATTTTTTTATTTCGGATTTTCAAAATATTTGAAATTTTGGATTTTATTTAAATAAATTTGAATTGAACATTTTGAATTGGATTAAAATAAATAACTTATTTTATAATTACAAGGTGGAACCCGTCGAAATTCGACGAAAGAAAATGTTTAAGAAGGAATTGCTTCATTGATTTATAATAAATCTACAAAATTACTTACAGTAAAAAATACATCTTATATTGATCAGTCTACCTCTCAAACAAATATTATACAAAATACATTTTATATTGATCAGTCAAACTCTAAAACAAATATTATTTTAAGCTAAGATTAACAAAATACTATAAAACTCAGTTGTCCAATTTTTTAAATTAAACTTTAATCGCATATAAAATCAGTAAAATATTATAAAGATCAGCAATTGTGATAAATGTATCAATTGAGACTCTTATGTTTGGTATAAATGCGAATGAAAAAAAAAAATATTCCAAATTGACACGATTATAAAATTTCACGCGAAATTAAATCCCGTCATAATTTTCATCCTCTCAAAATCTAAACACGTATTTCTGATATCCGTATTCAGCTGGTTTAAAAAAATGGTATCTTAATTTGATCATTTTAAAATCATTTTAACTCAAAACTTGAAGTTTATTTAACTGATGAATAAAAATGAAATAAAACCAAAATCGCAAAATTTTATAACAGACTATTTTTTTTTTTTTCAAAATATACGCATTTTGTTTTATATTATTATTTTTTTTTCAATTTTAAGAGAAAATGGAGTGATTATGTTGCCACAATTACAAAATTGGAACTAAAAACTATTAAAAAATCAATATCTCAAAAACAAATTGACATACAGCCTTCAAACAAATTGCATTTAAAAATAATTTTTTTTTCTCTATACGACGGTGTAAAAAGCGGAAATATGCTATGTTTAGAAGTATAAAATTAAAGTAGCGAAAAATTCAAAACTGAAATTGCATGGGAAAGTGTTGCCATTCGCAAAATGACGTATGCGTTACGCACAGATACGTTTGGCCTTTATAATATAGATATTAAAATTAGATTTATTGGTGCTATAATCTATGTAATAATTTAATAATTATAAATTAACAATTTGGATTTATTAATTAAAGAATAAGCTGTTTTGAAAGAAATATTAAATGAAACCCGTTGTGCGATCTGCGATCACACTTATCCACTTGTTGAATTCTATTTCGCTCCATTAAAAAAAAAATAATAAATAAATAAATAAAAAATTCGCATACATTTTGACGACATTCGCAAGAGAAATATACTACATTTTTTTTTTTTCATAAAATAGCGCTGCTAATATAACATAAAAATAGTTGGTTGTGGCAGCCCAACTAGAGTATGAGTATCAACTTTCACTACTATATCATAACTTGTTATTGTAAGTTGATTAATTTAAGTAAATATGTAAGTAAATAATTACAAATAGGGCCTGTCAGGACTATGGCCACTAAATCTCTCAAGTGTGTGTGCGTGCGTGTGTATATATAAAATTTTCAGGGATGAATGAGTTTTATACCATTTAAGGAAAAGCATTTAGTATGCAAGAGTCACAAGATCTTATGCAAATAGCATAAATGCATTCGCAAGTTAATAATTAACCCCTTGAAGGGCACCGGTATATTATATATACCACTTAATTTTAATTCCCTTAAGCCACTTTGGCACCGGAATTTTAATATTAAGTTTTGTTTTTTACAATGTACGTGAAAAGCAGCTTTTACTTACTATCATATAAATCTGTTTATTAATCCCGGTATCAATCAATCATTTGAAAATTTTAGAAAAAGAAGTGCTTTGCCCCTCAAGGGGTTAACCAACAATGGCGTTCTTTTCAATTTTCTCATTTGCATTTTAATATTTTTAATGTTGGTTTTTTATAGGATACCAAAGGTCGACGTAACCAATGTACTTACTTGTTTTTATTTTTATTTTTTTCATTTTTTAAGACACCTTTCCGATTTTGAAAGTATTCTTAGAAAAAAAGAAAAAATTGCAATGAAAAGATTAAAAATATGAAGACACACGTCCAGGTACTGCCTTCAGATTTCCAATGGAAAAAACATTTAAAAATATTGAAATGCAAATGAGAAATCCGAAAAGAACGCTGTCAGTAGTTTAACCTCTTGAAGGGAGGTGTTGGCAAATGACAACACCTAATTTCCCAAATATATAATAAATATATAATATATATAATATATAATATATTCTTAAAACGAACCGCAATGTTGGAACGTGCAATTTTCAAAGATGGATTTAATTAAAAGAAATTTCATATTTTTTTCCACTTTAAGGGTTTATGTTACATTTTTTATCAATAATAACTAAAATATTTTTTGGGATTCATTTTCTTTCTAGTTTAAAAACTTTTGCGATTTATTAATGGTTTAGCATTTTAACCCCTTGAAGAGAGGTGGTATAAAATATATACCACTTAATTTTAATATCGAAATGCCATATTGACACCAGAATTTTGCAATGAAAATTATTACTATTACTTACTTATAGTATTTGTGATATTACTTCAAGTACGTGAATAAAAGCTTTTATATATTTTGAAATAAATTTGTTTTTAAATTCTGGTGACACCCAGTCATTTTAGCATTTTAAGAATACAAGTGCTTTGCCCCTCAATAAATAATCCCAAATTGCCACACTGGCACCAAAATTTTTCTTTGAAAATTTCTCTTTTATTAAATACGCAAAAATACACATTTATTACATACACGTTAAAATTTCGTGTAAATACAACATTTTACGAATACAAGTATCTTGCCACGGAAAGGGTTAAGATTAATTTCCCAGGATCTTCGCGTTACTTGTGTAGGTTCTTAATTCGCATTTCTGTAATCTCTTCATACCCGAAAATAAATTAACATGTCATCCTGTTTTAATTAGAAATTTCGAATTTACACCAGAAATCCCAAAGAGTAATTTGATCTTTATTTAATGGACATAGATTTGGTGTTTAACAAAATCAAAAGCAATTCATTTAAATTTTTTCGTAAGAATTTGGAATTTCTGACTGTAAGCTCATAGGTTCAGAAGTATCACATGTGATACTTCTGATGGTTATATTAGTTATCCTTAGAAGAAAAACTTTTACAAATTATTTAAAAGCACAAAGGTAAGTACAAATTAGACATTTTTAGCTCACAGGCTATCATAGCCTGAGAGCTTATGTGCCCGTCCGTTCTGTATGTACGTTCGTGCGTAACGCGATAACTCATGATAAAAATATCGGATCCACTTGAAATTTTGTATGTAGGTAAATCCTGACAAGGCGCTTCCCTGATTAGTTTTTGGAGCTCATTCGATATGTATAAGAGGGAGAACGGGGGGCTCATGCCCCTCCCCTTAATTGATATGAATGGGTTTTTCATGCAGAATTAACAGTTTTCGTTCAAAATTTAGATTAGGATCATTCTGATGAGGCGATTCCGTGACTGTTATTAGGTGTTCATTGAATAAGGATAAACAGGGGGAACGGAGGTTCTAATGCCCCCCCCCTTAATTTATATAAATGGGTTTTTCAAGCAGAATTTTCAGATTTCGTTCAAATCTCTGAATAGTTTTGGAAGTTTAATGGTTAAGTATAAAAGAGGGGGATAACTCCTTTTAAATTATATAAATGCTAAATGGGTTTTTATTAAGAATTATCCGAATTGCTCTGAATTTTGGATATAGATTTTTTATATGATAAAGCATGTCTTTGATAGTATAGGAGGTTCAATGATTAAGTATAAAAAAAGAGGAAAGGGGAGAGCTGTTTCCCCTTCTTAATTTTTGTTCGAACGGAATTAACCCTTAAAAATATAAGGCTTTAATGTACAATTAGTATTTGTAGCCTGTGAGTTCAATGCCATCAGTTTAACTGGGCAGTATTCTTTATTGCATTAGATTTCTAAGTTTTCTAGGCATACATTTTTTTAAAAAACTCATACTTGTTTTGAAGTTGCAGGTTAATTTCTCAATGTAAAAGCAATTTTTATGTATATATTTAAAACCAATTTATATATATTTATATTTTAAATAAAAAAAATTCTTATTGCTTTATTCCTAACATATTCAGATTCAACGATATTCTTAATATAATTTCATGTTATCTGTTTGCATACATCTGCTTTTTAGCTCACAGGCTATCATAGCCTGAGAGCTTATGTGCCCGTCCGTTCTGTATGTATGTTCGTATGTACGTAACGCGATAACTCATGATAAAAATATCCGATCCACTTGAAATTTTGTATGTAGGTATATCCTGACAAGGCGCTTCCCTGATTAGTTTTTGGAGTTCATTCGATATGTATAAGAGGGGGAACGGGGGGCTCATGCCCCCCGTTAGTTGATATAGATGGGATTTTCATGCAGAATTAAGTTTTCAAAATTTAGATTAGGATCATTCTGATGAGGCGATTCCGTGACTGTTATTAGGTGTTCATTGATTAAGTATAAATAGGGGGAACAGGGGTTCTAATGCCCCCTCCCGTTAGTTGATATAAATGGGATTTTCATGCAGAATTAAGTTTTCAAAATTTAGATTAGGATCATTCTGATGAGGCGATTCCGTGACTGTTATTAGGTGTTCATTGAATAAGTATAAATAGGGGGAACAGGGGTTCTAATCCCCCCCCCCCCGTTAGTTGATATAAATGGGATTTTCATGCAGAATTAAGTTTTCGTTCAAAATTTAGATTAGGATCATTCTGATGAGGCGATTCAGTGACTGTTATTAGTTGTTCATTGAATAAGTATAAATAGGGGGTACAGGGGTTCTAATGCCCCCCCCCCGTTAGTTGATATAAATGGGATTTTCATGCAGAATTAAGTTTTCGTTCAAAATTTAGATTAGGATCATTCTGATGAGGCGATTCCGTGACTGTTATTAGGTGTTCATTGAATAAGTATAAATAGGGGAACAGGGGTTCTAATGCCCCCCCCCGTTAGTTGATATAAATGGGATTTTCATGCAGAATTAAGTTTTCGTTCAAAATTTAGATTAGGATCATTCTGATGAGGCGATTCCGTGACTGTTATTAGGTGTTCATTGAATAAGTATAAATAGGGGGAACAGGGGTTCTAATGCCCCCCCCCCGTTAGTTGATATAAATGGGATTTTCATGCAGAATTAAGTTTTCGTTCAAAATTTAGATTAGGATCATTCTGATGAGGCGATTCCGTGACTGTTATTAGGTGTTCATTGAATAAGTATAAATAGGGGGAACAGGGGCTCTAATGCCCCCCCGCCGTTAGTTGATATAAATGGGATTTTCATGCAGAATTAATTTTCGTTCAAAATTTAGATTAGGATCATTCTGATGAGGCGATTCCGTGACTGTTATTAGGTGTTCATTGAATAAGTATAAATAAGGGGAACAGGGGTTCTAATGTCCCCCCCCCCCTTAATTTATATAAATGGGTTTTTCAAGCAGAATTTTCAGATTTCGTTCAAATCTCTGAATAGTTTTGGAAGTTTAATGGTTAAGTATAAAAGAGGGGGATAACTCTTTTTAAATTATATAAATGCTAAATGGGTTTTTATTAAGAATTATCTAATTTGCTCTGAATTTTGGATATAGATTTTTTATATGATAAAGCATGTCTTTGATAGTATAGGAGGTTCAATGATTAAGTATAAAAAAAGAGAAAAGGGGAGAGCTGTTTCCCCTTCTTAATTTTTTTTTTTTTTCGAACGGAATTAACCCTTGAAAATATAAAGCTTTAATGTGCAATTAGTATTTGTAGCCTGTGAGCTCAATGCCTTCAGTTTAACTGGGCAGTATTCTTTATTTATTTTCATGTTAATTCTTTACTTTAAATATATAATTATTTTATGCATATAGAAATACTTTTTTTTAGAACTTTTTTCTTTTCTGTTGCGTCTGAGAATGTGAGAATACATATTTCTGGTAATTATTTATTGCTTTTTGAATGGGAATACGAAGAATTTTGGGGATAGAACGGCTGACATTTTCTAATGGTTTATAGAAAATATAATTCAGGTGGGGTCACGGTTTAAAGAGGAAATTTTGAAATCTGTCTTTTTATATATAAAATTTGTGTAAATTTTAAACAAATTTTGAATAATTTCATTATTGCTTAAAGCCTTATCTAAATAATTTATAGAATAATGATAAGTAATATATATATATATATATATATATATATACCAATGAAACCAGTATTTTTACAATCATCTTATTGAAAACAGTTGAAGTTTGAAGTGAAATAGAAAGCAGATTACCAAAATAATGAAAGGTAAATGGATAAAAAGACAGTAGAAGGCTTTTCTATTAAACTGCATCTTCAGGGGTGTATAGTTTAACAAAAAAGCAAAAACATCCAACCAGTTTCTGTTATGAGTCTTGCTAAAAGCTAAGAATTCGACTCACAATACACCCGACTGGCTGGAAGCTATTCACATGACAAATTAGTAAAAAGATACTCATTGAAGAAAATAAAATCAATATGACAAAATAACAATAATATAATATTCCTTAAAAAAAAAAAAAAAAAAAAAAAAGCACATATATACTTAAATATTTACCATTACCTAAATCCTAGCAAGATTTGTAGTGCAAGTGAATCTACATCAGATACAAACTACATGTGACTTTCTAACAGTTAAGGTTATGGTCATAGTATAAATCATATAGATAATAAAATAAAGTTATAACAGGCTATTTCCATGAGTACTTGTAGTGTAAGTCACAGGCTACGATTTTTGGCTACCAGTATTTTAGTACGAAAAAATGTGATTTATTTTATCGGCACATTATCATTAATTGAATAAGGCCAAGCAGACTTTTCGAAAATAACGGTGGCAAACAAGCATAGCAATTATAAGGTAATGTGACTTACACTACAAAACCCATGGAACTAGCCAACAATAATTATAAAAATTAGTAGAACATATATTATACTATATAATTCATAATATATTTAGAAAAAAAATAAATGCTACTGTTAGAAGTATTATATTTTTATTTTTAAACAATTATTAATATTACTATATTAATTATTTAACTGGAATATATTACTACAACTTCTAGTAGAAAAAATGTTTTAGTGCTGCCATCTATATGATTAATATATTAATTAAATTATATACTTATGGTGCTGCCATCTATTATAGAAAAAAAATTATTTAATAGCTAAGAATTTCCAAGAGTAATTACTATTCTAATATTTTACAAATAATTTCTTTAAGACAAATACAATAGACAACCATATCTTATCTCAATAACTTGATAATTTTTAAGTTATGCATATTAGTTTTTAGGTAAACAAACTTTAATACAATGTGTAAAGTTAATTTTTTTATTATATATATATACAATATATATACATACAAAACATTAATTGTAAAATCATACATATAAATAAAACTTGAAAAAAAATGAATTAATAGAAATATTCGAAATATGCAGAACCATAATAGATTCATCACACCCTATATATATATATATATATAGGCTGGGTGGGTAGGTGTTTGAATAAGGAGGAGGGCGGTGTTGTCTGGATAATACGCAATGGTTATTTATATAGCTGCCAACTCTTCCGTCTTTTTGGCCCGGAAAAATTTTACAGAAATTTTTTGATTTATTTAATCGGCAGATTACGGCGATTCGTAATGATAAAATTTTCTGTAAAATTTTTCCGGGCCAAAAAAGCGGAAGATGTTGGCAGCTTTGGTCATTTATGATTTAAAAAAAGATAAGGGGAGAGGCATTTGCTAAATTGCAAAACATTTTCTACAGGTTGTGCATTTGACACTAATATATGGATAATTGTCCAGTTACATCAATTAATTTCTAGTAATGTTATTTATATAATTTAATTAATTTCCATGATTAACTTGCACCTACTTTTTAACCAATTGAATTCCTAAAATACTATTTTTAAGTGTATTAAATGCATACATTAATTATCTATTTTTATTTCATCTTATATTAAGATATTGGGTTTAGGTTAGCATAGTCAAATTAAATGATTCTGTTTGCATATTATTGTATGCTATTATTTTAACACAATAAACTCATTGGTTAATTTATCATACGAATTTAATATTTATATCCCGGCCTGAGCGAAAAATTGCCCAGGCCGGGAATCGAACCCAGATACTTGGCTTACAAGGCCAATGCTTTACCTGTTAAGCTAACTGGGCGATAACCGGCTGGGATTTTTCGCTCAAATAACCTTATTGGTCATAACATCTGGTCTGTCATTTAGACAGCTCTGCAGAATAAACCTTGGGTAATGAAACTTCATATAACGATGGATACGTAGATTTACTATTATTTTAACACAATCAACAGATTGGTAAATTTATCATACGAATTGAATATATCTAATTCATTTTGAGGCCAATCGTGGTCATTAAAAAAATTAAAGTTGCAATATACTACTTTTACAATAGATTCGATTCACTTAAAAAGAAAAAGAATTTTTTGAGTTTAAAAAACAATGTGCTCTTAAAAAATAAGCATCAGTTCTCATTATTATTTTGTTCAAAGCATCTAAAACTAAACGTATTAACATAATAGATAGAACCTATAAATATGTTTCTAAATTTGATGCAGCTAACAGAATTTATTCGTTTTTTTTAATTTTTGAAAGACTGGGATTAATTGTTTTAATCCAATTAACTAAAATTATTTTATATAAGAGAGAAAGCTCTGACAATGACTATGCGCATTTAAGTTTATTAACTCTGGTTCAATACAGAAAAACGCAGCGTTTTTGTTTAATATTTACATGGAAGACAATTTCGACAAGTGTATCAAACTGTTTGCATTAATGTTTATGTTTGTGAGTTACAATAAACAATTTCCACATCATTGTGTTTCAGTGTAAAAACGAAAAATAAGCAGTAAGATGTACTAGACATTTCTTGACATAAATGCTTTAAACTAGTTATTTTCTCTTAATATTTATAATTCATCTTGAATTATTACTCTAAATTAAACAAAAACCAAAAAGGTTAATAAATTTCCCAATTATTGAAATGAAGGTTATTGCTGGCTTCAGAATGCTATAAAACGCGTTCACGGGAATCCAAAGATAAAAGAAAAAATTATTTCTCCTTACAATTTTATTGGTGAAAATGCAATAAATGTCATAGCCGATCTGATTAAGAACACTGTGCTCGCTGCATTGTTCAAGGATGATATATTACATTCATAATTCTCGCTTTAGATCCCTAACTTCTGTATTATTTAAATAAAATTTACACTCGTCAACTTCTTGGTTTGTTTATCTATAAAATTGAAAAAAAAAAAATCCTAATATAATTGACGAGATGTAACGATTTTTTGTGAATTATCTAAAAAAAAATTTCTATTAAAGATTGCTGGTACAAAAAATTGTACAAGTGGGATACTATGTCATTTATTTCTGTGATGATCTGATAAAGAGCAAAGGATGATGCACTAAAACTGTGATTTTTCTCATTTTAATGGTATTTCTAATATACAGTACAGTTTGAATTTAAGAACACTAGCACGTTAGGTGGGGGGAAATATTTTTTTGAGAACAGTCTTAAACCTTTGAACCCTAGTGGTTGAATTTCTTTTCACTTAATTTTAATTCAGAAATATCACAGTGACACCAGGATATTCAACAAAATTTATTTGAAAAAAAATGCATTTTTTATGGCTAATATTATAGCTAAATGCATTTAATTTAGTTAATATTATATAAGAAAGTGCAGCATTTAACACAATTCTTGGAATAACTACTTAAATGTAAAGAGGGACTGTTCAGACATGAAGCAGACATGTCTGTAGAGCATAGTGTCTCTCCCGGTGGAACTATTATCAGTGTTCGTAAGAATCAAGGGAATTAGGGGAATGTGTATTATGTTTAAGGTGAATGTTATTTTATGTGTTTTAGTACCAGAAATTTCGTAAAATACTGATCGCTATATATAAAGATGAATCTGTATTGATTCTACAAATTTCCATTATTTTTTTTCTCCTTTTACTATATTTTTATAATCTTTGTTGTTTTAAGGAGAACAGATTTATTTTCAATGAATAAATTTCTTTTCTATTTATAATTTCACAATTTCTGATATTAATTTAAATGGTTGCATGCATTCATAAAACCATTAATACAAATTACCACAGTAGAACATGGAAAGAATAAAATAGTGTGATCGAAATTTGCAGAAACTAGGTAGATTCATAAGGCCCACAAATACTTAACTACAATTGAAGTGTGTGTTTTCATCTTCGTATTAGCTATAAAAAAGCAAAATAATACAAATTTTGGGCTATCAATACACATAAACCCAGAAAAGTTGAAAAAAAAAATCCAAATTAAAATGTAATAACAAAATTAAATTGGTAGAAAATGAAAAATCATACCAAATACTAAAGATATACTCTAAAATATTCATAAAAATTATACTGGCATGTTTCCATGCAACTGTTGCATTAAATATCGCAAATATTACTTTACAAAAATTCTGGTGAAAAGACCTTGAAGCGTACAAACTCTGTATCATTAACACTAATATCAAATATAACAAAGTAAGATTGAGTTATTAAGACTCATCATTAATACAATGAATGCTAAATATACATGTATGCTATTTTTAAAAGTCGAAAAAAAGCACCTAAAAACATAAATTCGTTTTATCCGGATTACCTAAATGCGTCTCCACGTGTACAGACAGCATAATCAAAAAATTGTAGGTTCTCTGTAGAAACGCTCAATATCTTTATATGAATTTTTTTTCTTTTTTCTTTTTCTTTTTTTTTTTTTTTTTTTTTTTTTTTTTTTTTTTACAAAAGAGAGAGAGTGAGAGAAAAGATGAAAGAATATGAAGTAAAAATGCGATATTTTAAATCATGTTTGGGGTTTTTAGTATTATTATTGTTAATACTGGAATAACCGAAAATTTGAGTCAAGTTTTATAAAAATATTTCACGCATCAATTTTAATTCAAAAGAATTTAATTTTATTATTCAACGTTTTCTTCTTTGTATTTTTTAAACTTATTTCATAATCAAATTTCTTGTTCATACCATAGCCGTTAAAATGACGGTTCACGGTAGTTCATGTGTTAATATCTTCACTGATCTATATAAAGCTCGTACACTTCAAAGACTTTCAAGCACCTCTCGCCAGAATTCCCGTAAAGTAATATTTTCCTTATTTAATTAGTATAAATTTTATCTTCAGATATTGAGACTCTCACTGGACGAAATTTCTGGTACTAAAACAAATTGTCTTCAACCTGAATTTCTTGATATGTACGAACCCTGCTAAAGAGCAATTTTTAGTGCTATGTAGCAGAACAACAGACGAATGTAACATGACGATCTTAAATTTTAAATAATACTTAGCTTTTATTATTATTATTATTATTATTATTATTATTATTATCATTATATGCACCAATTTTCCAATTTTCCTTTGAGTACCAATTTTCCTTTGAGGACAATGACCTTAATCCTATAAAATTCGAACCGTAAAATGACTTCCAAAATTTTCTCTTCTCTAAATTCTAATTCTTAAAAAAAAAGCCGAAATATCCAAAGTGAAAGAGAGAACAATAGTTAATCGATCGTTAATAGAATTTAACAGCTCGGAGGCATTCGCCTTACGATTAACCTTATCTCTTCCTGGCCCAATCACTCTCCTCTCCTGAAACGCCTGCTCTTTTACAAGCAGAGGAAACGTGAAAATCACTGAATATTACTTGTCTAATCACTCTTAAATATGCCTTTATGAAGATAATACTTCTTCTTTTATAGCTTCTCACGTTATTTAAAAAATGGTTTAATTTATTTATAAATACCATCCATATGTCGGTCTGTAAAATGGCAGTCAATATTGTTTGTTTCATTTTCTATACCTATTTTATTTTTGAATTTCCGTTCTTCAATAATTTAGTTGCGTAAAATTATTTAAAAACTTTTCTGGGAAAAGCTTAATTTTCTTTTATTATTGCCTAATACCTCTTTAATATGCTTTTATGGAGATAATAGTTTTTCCTTTATAGCTTTGTTACGCTATTCAAACCCTTGAGGGGCGGTGGGATATAATTCAATCCACCTAATTTAACCGAGATATCCACCAGAAATTTTATAGTTTTAACTTTGGCGGAAAATTGTTGAAAAATTGCCTTTTCTGATTTTAGAGTAAAATGTTTAAATTTATCCGGTGAAAATTCAATATTACAGAGACATTATTGCTTGCCCCTCAAGGGGTTAAAAAAGAAGATTTTTCTAGGGTTTATAAATGCCATCGATAAGTCAGACCTAATTATATCCCTAATATAGTTAACAGCAGCTAGTTTTATTTTTTATTATTATTAGCAATATTTATTAGCACTATGAATTCATAATTAATTCATAGTGCATTTTATGTGATATCATAACTTCTTACTGTTAACATTTTTTTAATCATAAAAATTTAATAGAACTTTTTTCTTTGTAAAATCGACCGATTACAGCAATTAAAAAAGGTAAAATTTGTTACTAATTTTTAGCGATACGAAAAAGCGTAAGATGTTGGAACTATGTAATATTATTTTATCGCGTTATTAAAATATAAATAGTCATGCTATCCCATTAAATAAAAATAATTTCATTAGGTGTAATGACATAATCATAAAAATATATTACCGTAATTTCGGGTGTATAAGCCGCAGGTCAAACAATTCTTTTTCGACCCAGAATTTTTTAAGAAACAAATATGACTAGTTAGATCGCCGTAAATATTTGTCTTCAATCACTAAATAAAATTTCTGGGTCCAAAAAGAATTGTTTGATCCGCGGCTTATACACCCGAAATTACGGTAATAAAAATTTTAAATGTGATGAAATTTGTTGTGCGGAGGCGTTTATGACAATGATTGTTTTAGGCACATAAATTTAGTGAATATCTCTACAACTATTCTCATCTTTATTATCATTTTCAAATTCACAAAATCTTCCGTTTTCAGTAATTTAACATACATTAAACTGTACATAAAAAATAAATTACTTTTGAAATAAACTTTTTTCGGATGTGATTACATTTTTTCTGAAATATATATTCTAAATATCCTGCATCTGTATGCATAATAGCCTGAATATGTAGCATGCGTATATATGTTCTTTAATTCCCTAATTATTTTATGCTTTTACTTTTAAAAAGGAAATTTGATTTAAAATTTGAAAAATCTTAGAAACACCGATATATCTTTTAAACGGGTACTATTTTTTTCTCACTTTTTTTAATCATGTTTTATTTTAAATTTGTTTGTTTTTCCAATATTTTATTTCTCTATTTATTTGTTGTGGCAGTCCTAAGTTCGTATTTTTTAGTTTTTATCTGGTTAATACGAAGATGAAATCACACACTTTATTTGTGGAAGTCCAGATATTTAAGACAAGATGAATCTGTATTGATTCTACAAATTTTCATTATTTTTTTTCTCCTTTTACTATATTTTTATAATCTGTGTTGTTTTAAGGAGAACAGTTTTATTTTCAATGAATAAATTTCTTTTCTATTTATAATTTCACAATTTCTGATATTAATTTAAATGGTTGCAGGCATTCATAAAACCATTAATACAAATTACCACAGTAGAACATGGAAAGAATAAAATAGTGTAATCGAAATTTGCAGAAACTAGGTAGATTCATAAGGCCCACAAATACTTTGGAACTACAAATGAAGTGTGTGTTTTCATCTTCGTATTAGCTATAAAAAAGCAAAATAATACAAATTTTGGGCTATCAATACACATAAACCCAGAAAAGTTGAAAAAAAAAAACATCCAAATTAAAATGTAATAACAAGACTAAATTGGTAGAAAATGAAAAATCATACCAAATACTAAAGATATACTCTAGTTTGAGTTTGAATGAACAATGCTTTGAAGTCTGTAGCTACAGTGGCTGTTACCTCGAATGATCCATAATACACAGAAACTAATACAGAAAACTTTATTATTACAGGAAATACAGTACATCCATTTAATACACATCACAGCGACAACACAGACATCCATGCCGCTAGCTGGATTCGAACCAGGGTCCAACGGTGTGGGAGGAGCTGACGCTACCGACCACGCCAGTGGATCGGCAAGATATACTCTAAAATATTCATAAAAATTATACTGGCATGTTTCCATGCAACTGTTGCCATAAAAAAGGATGTTTAAAAAATTGGACCCAGGAGTAAGTCCCTATATTTAAGATACAAACTTCAATATATGTCATCAGCGACCCCTATAGTTCAGTGAAACTCAACGCAGTTGTCCTATAAAATACTATAGTGCTGCCATCTTTTGATAAATTATCTAATTATTTTGTCATCTTTAATTGCAGGTAATACTGTTATAAATTACTTTAAAATATTGGTACGCAGAATGGAGCTATGAATAAAAAGGGGAAAACGTGTGGTATATTATCTATCAGATGCAAGTGAAGTAACACAGTAGGTTTTCGCAAGATGATAGCTATTTGTTTTGATCGTATCAGCAGTTTAAGGTTACTGCCGGTGAAAATTTCCACGAACAAATTTGAATAGAAATTCTGGCCTTAGTTCAGCACCTTATTAATGGGGAAATTTTCTCGCAAATTTGGTAAAAATTTCTATTTCATTTTACTGGTGTCAATTTGCCCAGGTATTACAATATATTCACTGATAGTGACAGGATGTTGTCTTGGTTGCCACAATGGGGAGGAACAACTACTGGTGAAGTAGACTCCCACCAGTAAAAATGAATACAGTTTTCACCATTATTTTTTACTGAAATTTACCGTTGTCTAGGCATTTAAGTAAACAGAAATTTTCAGCATAAATTTACTATTTGTAGTTTGCCGCGGTTGTAATAAATCCCTATGAAAGGCGTTGCAGTTGAAGCTTCACTATTTTAACGATATGCCAGTTCCTTTTTCTTAATAGTTTCAAGTTGTGCAGAGCATTTGGAGCTCCGATATACGCAGGACATCTGGTCTGCAATTATAGTTAAAATAGACGGAACACTATTCATTGAATTTTGAGCGTAACCGATTATATCATCAATACCAAGTCAAAATATCCAATATGAAATCAATGTTGCCAGTTAGGCCACTTTTTAAAATTTCAGATTTCTCAAATTAGCACCACATTTCAAAAGTTGTAAAATTCCCCTTCCTTTCGCCTTAAATATTATGTTTTTAAATAAAGCGAATTTTACTATTGAATTTTATAAAAGTAGCCATCTGGCGACACTGTTTCATATTGAATAGTTTGACATGGTACTGACAACATACTTACTAACTTCAGACATAACTTCCGTAAAATGTGAGCTAAATTAAGCCAGATTAAACATAATTACAACCAGATGCTTTTTAAGAGATCATATTAAATATGTTTTACTAAAAAACTGGTAAATAAAGAGCTAAAAATATATCTAAAATATTTCCTGTTTAACCTCGTTTAAATTAACTCACAGTTTACGTAAGTTATGTTCGAAGTTAGTAAGTATGCGGCGATGTCTGTTATAGTATAGGTACCATTTTCCTACAGGGGGGAAATGAGGTGTAAAATTTAATTCAACGAATCAGTCAGCTATTATATCAAACTCGATAATTTAAATTGCAACAAATATGGTTCATTTGTCAGCTAAAAGAAAAACGGGATCAACTGATCAACGTTTTTGGGCAATTATTGCGAATGTGGATCAGCGACAGAATAAGTTAACTTGTAACAAAAATAGTAAAAAAAGAGGGGGGGGGGGCGGAGTGACATTTGCAGTTAAAAAGAACTTTAGAATATACTAGCAAGTTTTGTATATTATACGGTGTATGTTCAGTACATTTCAAGAAAAGTTTAAAAAAATCAGTGAGTTATAATATTTATTCTGAACACATAACATTATATGTTTAACTTTTTGAATTTGTAACCAATCTTAGAGATGGCAATACTAATTTATTCTAAAACTCTTACTGCACGTGCAGGTGACAATACAAATTTGCTGTGAAGCTCGTAAGTCATCTTAAAGTTGACAATACCAATTTATAAGGGCGTGACTATAATTTTACGTAGAAAGCAAGAAAAATGAGTCTTAAACCTATAAATATTTTATTTTATGACTAATTGTTTATAAGTAGCTGTTGGTTTTCTGAGAAAAAGAACACGATTTCGCTGATTTCTCATATGTATACTTTATATTTTTAACTATTTATTTAAAAAGCACAGGTGGCACTAAAAATAGTCTTTTCTTTAAATAGAGACAAAAAACACTCAAAATGCGAAAAAAATAAGCGTGTGGAAACTCGGTTGTTTTTGGTCGTAGAAAATAGAAGTTTTTTTTTTTTTTTTTTTTTTTTTTTTTTTTTTTTTTTTTTTTTTACTTGTTAGGGGATTGAGAAAGTTTTTCTTAATTTAATTTATAGGATTCAAGGACTGTATAAAATTTAAATTTCTTAGCTTAAAAGACAAAATATTTTGACATAAGTGGTATTTTCATATGATGTAAAATATTTGATAAATTTTTGCAGTTCCAACTATACATTTAAAAATAAATTTTTTGTGCACTTTTGTGTAAAATTCTCTGGAAGCCACCCTCTTGAAATGCATTAAGAGTTCATGACGTTATAAATTCAAATTACAGTCGTTCCCGTTTAAACGAATGTTGATGGTAATTTTTTTCGATTAAGCGGGTTATTTGATTAAACGAGAAAACATAGAAATGTAATATTTAATGTGTAACAAAAAGGTAAAAACACCATCTACAGCATAAATTATTAATAGCATAAGAAATCATTAATATAATAACGTAAATTAATAAAATATATAAAATACAAATATAGAGTAAGTACGTAATAATTTAATATCAGTACATATAGCTGTATGATTTACATTATACTTCGCATAGTTCATTGTAATTTGGTTAAAACTTTACTCCTTGTAATTTACGTTATTTACACAAGCTTAAAAACGTCATATAAAGTGGTTTGTTTACGTGGAATTTACGCGTTTATTGGAATTATGCACAAAAAACGTGGAAACGTTTTTGTACGTTAGCACACGCTTTCTGAATAACCATAGCGCCATTCATTAACGAAAATTTCGTTTTTTTTCGCTAAACCCATCCCAGCGCATATTGACCAATGTTATCGAAATTGGGATTATGTTCCCTCTTTCGATCCAAATTTCCTTTCTAACTCTGTTCTATTTGGATTTTTTTGGCATTGCGTTTCGTATTGGAAACTTACGTCTGTGATATTTTAAGGCCATTTTCAACTGCTTTGCTCAACAAATAGAAAAGGTTTTGACGCATTTACGAATTCATTTTTTAACGGAATGATATAAAATTGCAAAGCCTGATCATGGAAGGAATCAGGAATCTAACTCAGTTTTCTACTCTTTGATCGATCCATTACCTATTGAGTTATAAGTTTTTTTTAACCACGTGACAAATTGATTTTTTACTCCAATTTGGTCTGGTTTTTCTTCTTTTTCGCAAAAAGTTAGTTTAAAATGCCCGTTTTGACTCCATTTTCTTAAAAATCTAATGTGTTCATAAAAAAACGGGCAACTGAGTGAGATTCGATAGTTTCTGAACAGCAATACCTGCTAGTTTCATACAATTCCGAAAAAAAAAAAATTGAAACTTATGTCATAAAGTTGTCCTTTTTTGATTTAAGAACAGCCTTAAAACCTTTTGCTACCTGGACTTCTCTTTTGTTATTTAATGCTTCAAAAACTGTAGTTTATCAGAAAGGTTTAAAGCTTTCCATTTAAAATTCATAGCAACACCTTTTCCCAACAAAAACCCGACTAAACTTACAAAACTAAAAAATAATCCACATTGGCCAATTTATTTCACCCATTCGCAATAAATGGAGGCGAGATCTTTGACCTGTCCATTACATACCTGCCGTCCGAAATCATTGCAGGCAGTGTTGAATTCAGGGGGTGGCAGGGGGGGAGGGACATTCCCCCCGAAGAGATGAAATGTCCCCCCCCCCGGAAAATATGAAATTTTGTGTTTTCAATGGTCAAAAAGTACAACCCCCCCCGGAACCACTGAAATCTCTCCTGGAGAAAAGTGTTTGAATTCAACACTGATTGCAGGAATGACTGAAAATTTGGCTTCAGTGTAAAATGTGCCGAAAAGGACAAAATGCGAAGAAAAATCAAGATGAAACATATTTTTCGAGCCTGTTTTCAAACATAAGTCACCCAGATGGTATTCAAATAAGCAGGGAGGATCGCGAAATTTATTCGGTTTAAGCGGGGAAAAATAAAATAGATCCGATGGCGATAAATTCGGTTCCGGAGAGTTCTATTCGAATAAGCGGTGTATTCGATTATGCGTTACCCGATTAAGTAGGGAGGACTGTATATTAATTTGTAATATCGTAACAGAGATGTAAAACTACCACTAATCATCCATAATGTGTAGGTTAAATTGATTTATGTTTAATACGCTTCCCAACAGATTTTTTAAAAATGAAATTAAATATATTAGTATTATAATTAAATAATTATTAGTGCGGAAAGGGTATAGCCAGGTTTCATAGCAAAATATGTCCTTGAGTCAACCACATCGAGTCCTACATGGATCGATAGCCCATAAAAATAAATTCATTTCTCCCTAGTTTTAAGTTTGTATCTCAAGACTATGGGGGGTAACGACCCTAAATGCCTGTTTTGGAAAAGTGCGCATTGTAACGAAACTACTAAGCAAATTTCAACGAAAAAAAAAGGGATGTAAAAAACCACCATACGAATGTTTGACAATTTTTCAGATTTTTTTAAACAAAAGAACAAATTTTCTAACATTTTTCCTGTTTTTAAATGAACATTTTAATTAAAAATAAACTGAAATTTCTGAGTGACCACCTTAATTTTTTGGTTGAAATACTATGAGGCATGATGCATATTCACTATCAATTTCAACTTTCTACGTATGGTGCATCATATTAAAAAAGGCAAAATCATATTCCGGCGGTAATGTGGGCGTGTCTTGGACAAATTTTACGCCTTCTTTTCAAATCTCAATTAATTCACACGGTATTTTTAAAAGAGGGCTTGAAATTTGTCTGAGACACGCCCCACATTCCCGCCGGAATATGATTTTGCCCTTTTTTAATATGATGCACCATACAAAGAAAATTGAAATTGATAGTGAATATGCATCATGTCTCATACTATTTCATGCAAAAAATTAAGGTGGTCACTCAGAAATTTCAGTTTATTTTTAATTAAAATGTACATTTAAAAACAGGAAAAATTTTAGAAAACTTGTTCTTTTGTTAAAAAAATCTGAAAAAATTGCCAAACATTCGTATGGAGGTTTTTTACATCCCTTATTTTTTTCGTTGAAATCTGCTGAGTAGTTTCGTGAAAATGCGCTCTTTTCCAAAACAGGCATTCAGGGCCATTACCCTCCATGGTCTTGAGATACAAACTTAAAACTGGGGAGAAATGAATTTCTTTTTAAAGGCTATCGATCCATGTAGGACTCGGTGGGGTTGACTCAAGGTCAGTGGTGCACAACCTTTGGCCTGCGGGCCACAAAGATACCACTATTTTTATGCAGAATAGTTTTCCTTATAGTTATGACGAAATCTTTGCTATTAAATAAAACAAACGACTCTTTTCAAATATTCTGGTGGGAAACAATTTTCTGGCAAAAATGTTGTGCATCACTGCTCAAGGTCATATTTTACTAAGAAACCCGGCTATACCCTTTTATTTCGTATTTGCATTTAACTATTTACCACTATCGAATAATTTTCTTTTGATGGAATAACATTTCTAGGTCCAAACAGGATTGTTTCATCCGCGGATTATATATCAGAAATCTATCTATACTAATAAAAGAACAAAACGCTCTGTCTGTCTGTGTGTGTGTCTGTGTGTCTGCGATGGCTATCAAAATCTACAGCACGTACGAAGCTCAAAATTTTTTTGAGAGTAGCCCAATGTCTCTCCTGATGCACCTGAGGCTCAGAATTTCAAAATTCTATTTATTAAGTGAGTAATTAATTAAATTCCAAAGCTCACTCTCATAAAAAATCGCCTTTTTTCGCTTTTTTTCCCTTTTATTTTCTTATGGTTGATTGGTTGCATAAAATTTTCGCAGAAATAATTAAAAAAGCTGGGACAGACCTTTAAAATTCATGGATTGGCAAACTGTCAGTCTAAATGAGGATTTTTTTTTTAAATCACAGCTGCTGTACACCATGGAGAAAAAGATAGGTGGAGGCGAAGTAAACCGAAAAAATGGTTTGCAATATTAAACCATTTATCGCTGAAGTTTTAATGTCTCAAACAAAAGCACGAGGAAGGAATTTTGTATTAATAAAACGAATTGAAAGAAATGAATTACAGCTGAAGCATATTTTACGAAGAAATAGTAATTTTTTAAAATGGTTTTTTTCTATTATATTATTTAGGTTAAAGTTAGGTTAAAGTTAAATTGCATTTATGTTATGGTTAGAATAAGGATATGTTTCAATAAAGTGAAGGCCAGGTTACATTTCTGTTATACTTAATTTACGATAGGGTACTGTTAAGTCGCTGTTAGGTTAGAGACAGGTTCTGGTTACGGTACAAAAGTTTAAGGTTAGGAATTTATACACAGAGTGAACATTACGCAAGATTTGATTAAAAATAACACTTACTTTTGTTAAATAGCTCTGAAATTATAATACTATATACCAATCTTTTAGCTACCATCGTGTATTGATTTCATTCATGATATAGTCGGATTTAAGAGTGATATAATTAGTTTGAAATTCAAAATATTTCACTTGGGATTTGTATGTGAAAATAATAATTAGTTACGTGACTTAACAGTGATTTTTACGGGTAAATATTTTTACGGGTAAGATTTTTACGGGTAACTTTTTAACACGAAAATCATGAAATCGTTGGATACATATTCCCTCCCGCGTTTTTCATTGCTCATTTTGAGTATTTTTAGAGCTTAATATTAGTTGTCGTTTTTAAAACCGATTTTTCACACAGTCAGTGGCTACGTATTTCAGACAATGCATTTCTGCATGTAACGAGTTAATGATAAATCATACAAATTTCAAGTTCGTTTAATATTGTTAATACAGACCCGGGCAACGCCGGGCGGGTCAGCTAGTATACTAATAAAAGAACAAAACGCTCTGTCTGTCTGTGTGTCTGCGATGGCTAGCAAAATCTATGGGACGTACGAAGTTCAAAATTTTTATGAGAGTAGCCCAATATCTCTCCTGATGCAACTGAAGCTCAGAATTTCAAAATTCTACTTATTAACGGAGTTATTAATTAAACTCCAAAGCTCACTCTCATAAAAAATCGCCTTTTTTTACTTTTTCCCCTTTCATTTTCTTATGGTTGGTTGGTTGCATAAAATTTTCGCAGAAATAATTAAAAAAGCTGGGATAGACCTTTAAAATTCATAGACTGCCAAACTGTCAGTTTAAATGAGGATTTTTTTTTTATCACAGCCGCTGTACGCCATGGAGGAAAAAAGATAGGTGGGGGTGAAGCAATCCGAAAAAAAAAAAGGTTTGCAATATGAAACCATTTATCGCTGAAATTTTAATGTCTCAGACAAAATCACGAGGAAGGAATTTTGTATTAATAAGACGAATTGAAAGAAATTAATTACAGCTAAAGCATATTTTACGAAGAAATAGTAATTTATTAAAACTTTTATTTTCTATTATATTATTTATTAAAATAAATGTTTGCTTTTAAAATAATTGAAATTGAAAAATTAGAAATAATTAAATGTCAAAATAAAATTAAATAAAATATTGAAAACCTTTGATTTGAACTAAAAACTGCATTACTAAAAGTTATCTTTTTTTTCAGAACTTTTTAATTCTTCATAACTTAGATGAAAAATGTTTATGATTTAACAACATATTAATAATTCCATGTCAATATATAAAATATATTAATGAAAACCTTCTTTTAAAATCATGCATGAAATTTCCGTGAACATGAACGAGATCCGAACCTAAAAATTCTGTTTGAAAAAATATCTAAAATTTGAATCGAACCAAATCTGAACTTGACAAAAATATGCCAAAGAACATTAACCGGATCCGAACAAGACAAAAAATTTCCACGAAATCTGAAATGAACTAAATCTGAACTTAACAAAAATATTCCATTCAAGCATGTTCTTATGTTACACGCAAGTTTCACGCAAGAGAACCCGAATCCAAAAATTACATTTGAAAAAAAAAAGCCGACATCTGAATTAAACCAAGTCTGAACTTGACAAAAATATTCCAGTGAAGAATGTCTTTATTCGAATCAGACAGAGAAATTTCCGTAGACACGCAGGAAGACCTGAACCCAAAAATTCCATTTGAAAAAAAACGCCGAAATCTGAATTGAACCAAATCTGTTCCCGACAGAAATATTTCACAGAACCATAACTGAATCCGAGCAAGGCAAAATAATTTCCATGGACCTGAATCCGACACGAACATTTTAAATCGAATTTCAAAAAATACCTGAAATCTGAATCGAACCAAATCTGAACCCGACGAAAATATTCTAATGAATCATAACCAAGATCCGAACAAAACAAAATGATTTCCATGGACATGAACCCAATATATGGTTAGGTAACATTTGGGTTGCAATTAGGTTGCAATTACATTAAGGTAAGTCTTTGATTTTATTTAATTTCACGTTAGGTTACAGTTAGATCACTGTTAATTTAAAGTTATTTTAAAGTTAAATTGCATTTATGTTATGGTTAGAATAAGGATAGTCTGGAATAAAGTGACGGCTAGGTTACATTTATGTTATATTTAAGTTACGGTAGGGTACTGTTAAGACGCAGTTAGGTTACAGACAGGTTATGGTTACGGTACAAAAGTTTACAGTTAGAAATTTGTTCACAGAGTGAACATTACCCATGTTCTGATTAAAAATATGCACTTACTTTTGTTAATTGGCAGGGCCTGATTATCAACGGGGCACTCTCCCACCAGAAAAAATAAATAGAAATTTTTTCCTTATTCATGATAGCAATTTTGACCGAAAAGTGCGTTTAAACAAGGCGAAAATTTCTGTGTAATTTTACTGGGGAGAGAGTGCCCCGTTAGTAATCAGGCTCTGTTAATTGGCTCTGAAATTATAATACTATATACCAACCTTTTATCATCGAGTATCGATTTCATTCAGGGTATAGTCGAATTTAAGAGTGATATAATTAGTTTGAAATTCAAAATATTTCACTTGGGACTTCTATGTAAAAAAAAAAATTAGTTACGTGACCTAACAGTGATTTTTACGGGTAAATATCAACACTCTAACACGAAAATAATGCAATCGTTGGATACATGTTCCCTCCCACGTTTCTCATTGCTCATTTTAAATATTTTTAGAGCTTAGTATTAGTTCTTTTTTTAAACCGATTTTTCTCTCACTCAGCTGCCACATATTTCAGACAATTCATTTCTGCATGCTTCGAGTTAATGATAAAATCATACAAATTTCAAGTTCGTTTAATATTGTTAATACGGACCCGAGCAACGCCGGGCGGGTCAGCTAGTTATTAATAAATTTGGTGGCCAGATATTATCACAGACCAGATACCAGAAAAACCGCATCTAAAGAACAGAATTCGATGTCCCTGACAAATATTTGTCAGCTAAACTGAAAATTTTGCCGGAGGTTTCTAGATATGTCTGAGCAGAAGAGATGCTCGTGAGCTCCTCCGGTAACAGAGAGTTTGTCTATATGACAGCTAAGTTTTCTATGATTTCGGTGTTGTCTGTTTTTTAGCTATGATTGGATCCATGGCAATCTGAATTTATACAAATACTTTTATTACCGTGCCGTATATATATGCCCGTTTTTAATAATAAACAAATAATGAAAATCTCCACATTTTAAACCCTAGACCTTAGTCGTCTGCCTGTTTTTAATAATCAACAAATAATAAAAATCCACACATTTTAAACCCCAGACCTTAATAAACTGCCCGTTTTTAATAATAAACAAATAACAAAAATCTCCACATTTTAAATCTTGGATTTAAGTCATCTGATCGTTTCAGGGCCGTTTCATGAAAAACTGGAAAATTGTCCTGCGCGCGACACTTACATAAATACCAATATTTATTGACTTAACCCTTTGAGGGGCAAAGCACTTCTACGCTTAAAATGCTGAAATCATTGATTGACACCAGAATTTAAAATCAAAGTTATTTCAAAATAGATAAAAGCTTTTCTTCACGTTCTTCATGAAATTAACATTTTCATTTCAAAATTCTGGTGTCGATGTGACATTTCTCAATTAAAATTAAGTGGTATATATTTTATACCACCACCCTTCAAGGGGTTAACTGTTAAAACATAAACTATTACATTAAAAATATAAAAGAAACTCTAGATTTTCATATAAGAACATTTAATTTTATTTCCTGATAATAAAAAGTAGTTAAAACAGCAGAAATATGTATAAAAGCTGTCCCGCATGTGGCATGGAATGACCCAGAACTGCATATTAAAAAGATCTCTGCGAAACTATCTGTTTTTTAAATGCAACCAATTAAAATTATTTTGGCTCAGCATCCATTAGAAGAAATTCAGTAATCTTCACGAGAACAGAAAATGTATTACGAATAAATTTAATTGGAAATATAATTTCTACTAATACATTCTACATTTTCTATTAATGCATACTATTAAAAGTTACAAGATGATTAAAATAATTTTGGTTCGTAAATGTAAGTACAAGATCGATCGATCGATTTATTTCGATTCGCGAACAAATAGAGTACAATTAGTTCGACATTGGATAAAAAACGGATTTCTTATTTTGTAATTCATACGAAAATAATGCTGAAGTATACGTGAAGTGCATATATTAGTGGGTATGAAGTGCTCATATATTTAATTTTTAGTATTTATGTTATGGTCTATTTTCATGTTTTTATATTTTCTAATATTGTTCTTTCATATATTTGCTTTGACAAGTAACTGGGCACCTTTATGAAAAATATCTCTTTCAAAAAAATATTTTGTCACCGACACAGAAATTGTACATCTCTTACAATTTGCTTGTAGCATGTTGACGGTGGCCCCAGACAAGCTAACGCATTTCGTTTTTTCTATTCATTTGTAAATTCTTTAAATGTTATATCTGTATTGTATATGCAGTGTCAGAGTGGCGAGCGGTCAGGGAAAAACACAGTCAAAAAAAAGAGGGAATTACCAGTATTTTCTTAGAGAAAACATTTCCAATTGTACAAACGGGTGAAACAAAGTGAATTTCTCTTTAACCCTTTCCGGCGCGGGCAAAATCTGTAGTAAAATGAGATATTATCGACTGACACCGGAATTCACAATCGAATTTTTTAAATATTTTCAATTCCTTAATTTAAGCTTTTATAGTGAAAGCAAAATTTTACTAAAAAATTGCTGGTGCCGTCTGCAAGTTTGGAATTAAAATTAGGTATCCCAGACCGGGCACAGTGTGCCGGAAAGGGTTAACAAAACGATGGTATTTAAAAAATTTTTTATCGTGTTTTTCCCCGACCAGTCACCACCCTGAGTGCGCAAAAATTAAGGATGAAGAAGCTAAATAAGCATAAAAGAAAAACAAGGCAATAGAATGGTCTGATAGACCAATCAGGTGATAGACCTGGGATCGATGCAGTAAGACATGCACATATATAGAATATATGTAAGAGAATGATATCAGAAGAATATAAAGCAGAAGCAGTGGACTCTCAGCAATTCAACGAAATGTATTGCACGATGTACAGTGAAGCTCCCCACCTCAACTGTATTGGTTTGTTGCTACTGCTATGTGATATGGCAAACAGGCAATCCAGAAGATATTATCTGGATAATTTTACCAGAGTCACATTTTACTAGAGTCACATCACTGAGAAGTTAAAAGAAGGTCGAAATGTTACAAGCGTGGTAGAAGAGTACGGAATTGCTCGCAGCATTGTTTCACGAGCTTGAAGAGTATTTCAAACGGTTGGAACAGCTGTCCGAAGGTTCAAATGGGGTCATCCACGAGCAATCACGACGTTAGAAGACAGCTATATTGTCCTACAGACGAAAAAGAAACAGGTGGGACATAGCTGCGTAAATCGCAAGTCACATGGTACAGACTACTAGATGTCAAAAATCACGTTTTGTCGTGGTCAGTTGATTGCATAAAGTTGTCTATACGCATGGCAACCAGTACAGAGTTCTGGTTGTTCTGGCAGAGTGTATCATTAAAGCCTATTAATCGAAGCGCCAATTTCTGTGGTGCAAGGAACACAATAACTGAACACAACTAGAGTGGAGTCGAGTACTCTTTACGGATGAGAGTCGATTTAGTATGACGAGCGATTTTGGACGTATACAGATCTGGAGAGAGCAGGGAATAATCAGCAATCACCCCTCCAACATCATCGAAAAGGACAGTTTTCGAGATTCCAGAGATTTCTTTTGGAGCAGTATCATGCTTGACAGCCGGACGAATATCCACGCCTTCTAAAACATTTCAGTCCAGGATTGACAGTTCGGCCTCCATTTTTATTTAAAAAAATCGGGATTCTCATCTGAAAAAACAAAAAGTATTTTCAGATTTATTTAATGTCAGACATTTCTAGATTACTTAAAGTAAAATTTCTTCTTTAAAAAGTTCCGGTCTGAAGTCAAAATTTCAAGATAAAACTGCTGCCAAACTGGCAACTGTGGTTCTCACTGGTGTCCGCTATTAAACCAATATTCTTTTGTCTTACGTTCGTCTATTTAGAAATTCTGTGAGTCCAGACCTTCTTTTCATGGACGACTACGCTGTACCTCATCCTGCAATGGTTTTCGCAGAACTCTTGGAGAATGAATATATTCAAGATGGACATTCTGCACAGTCACAGGACCCAAATCCCACAGAACACGCAGGAAACCTTTTCGGGAGCTGCTTGGCAGCACGTGAACAGGCGCCAGCAACAATTCCGCAGTTGCATTTGGAGCTACAAGCAGAATGAAATTCTATGCCTCAACATCTCTTTGACAGCCTCATCCTCAGCATTAACAGACATTGTAAATCCTAAATCGCAATCAGAAGTGACATATCTCCGATTAAAGACTGAATTGTTACTGCCAGGTATCTGTCAAACGGACGTTTCTCTCTTTTTTGTAGTTGTGCTTCAAAAGGTTCGCACAATCCTTATATTTTTAAGGACTCTTGCGCACCATTATTAATAATAAAAAAAATACATTTAATTTTTAAGATATTGAATCGCCAACCTCACTTTTATTCTTGAATTTCGCAATGTTTTCCTTCAATGAAATACTTTGAAAATACTGTTAAAATTTAGTGGTAAAAATGTGCGAACCTTAGCTTTAGTTACCTTTTAAATAAAATGTTTTTGTATCAATTTGATTCCTTTTTAGGTGCGTTCATAGTTATGTAAATAAGTAGCACCTATAGTTGTCGCTCAATCCGTCCGTCCGCGTATAATATCGCAAAAACTACCCAACCGATATTTCGAATTTAAAATACATAATTATTGCATAATTTTGTACAGTCATTTCAAATTTTATGAAAATCGTATGCATGGTTCAATTACAGGGACAATCAAAATTATTCCGATACATTAAAAAAGTTTTAAGTCCATTTTAATGGTGTTACACTCGTTCGAATTTAATAAAATTGATATGCACCTATGAAGTATGTACTATAATATACATTGTGGTGCAAAAAATATTTTTTATTGATTTACAAGGACACACAAAAGTATTCCATTACATAATTATATAGGAAGAACACTGTTTGGTGCGCGTTTTAATTGTATTAAATAATTTAACATTTTATGAAATTGATATACGTTGCTGAGAATTACTACAAATTATTTCCCGTACAATAGAAAGCAGATAGTATTTACAGGAATACACCAAATATTTCGGCTACTATACTGTATATGAAATACTGTATATTATTACACCAAGATCTGAGTATTTTTAGGTGCATTCGTAATTATATAAATATTTAGCACCCAGAGTCATTGTTCAGTTGGACGGACGTCCGTCCGTCTGTCTCTTCGCATATAACAGAGCGAAAACTACCCAAACAAATCGTTTGAAATTTAAAATATATAATTTTTGCATAATTTCGTCGAGTCATTTCAAATTTTATGAAAATAGGATGTATAGTTTAATTACAGAGACAATTAAAAGTATTCCATTATATTTCGGTCAATATGAAAAAATAGTTTCAAGCACATTTTAATGATGTTAAACTTTTCAAATGTAATAGAATTGACATGAATCTATGAAGTATATACTAAAATATGCATTCCGTGCAATCTATACTACAAAGAATATATTTATTAATATACAAGGCCACTCAAAAGCATTCCATTACATAATCGTATATGAGGAAATATTGTTTGGGGTTTATTTTAATTATATTAAACTATTTCACATTTTATGAAACTTATATACGTTGTTGAGGTTTAATACAATTTACTTTCTGTATAATAGAGAGCAGATAGTATTTACAGGACACGCAAAATATTTTGACCATTATACTATATCCGAAGCACTGTATATTATAACGACAAGATCTGAATAATTTTAAGTTTCAATACAGCACGAACGTCCCTCATTTGTTACGCTTTACGTGAAATTCCAACTTGTTTGAGATGTTTTTGATCACTTGCCCTGTATTTTCACATTTTGGAGATTTTGTAGTATGATTTCGGTCAATGTGGAAAATTTCTGTACGACGTTACATTCGAAAAAATACATCGTCTCTAATTTTTGCACACAGTGTAAATGAGGGTATCGTAAAGTTTCAATTACAGACGACTATCATATTCGCATCACTAATTAAAAAAACACATTTCGTAGTATATTTCTGTTGTAAATGTTCTCAAAGCGTAATATTTTTCTTTTTAACCTTTTGAGGGGCTAAACACTTCCATTCTTAAAATACTAAAATAGTTGAAAGGCACCAGAATTTAAAAAATAAATGTATTCCAAAATGCATAAAAGCTTTTCTTCCTGTACTTGATAAAATTAAAATTTCATTTCAAAATTCTGGTGTCAATATAGCATTTTGCAATTAAAATTAAGTGGGATATATTTTATCCTACCGTCCTTTAAGGGGTTAAAACGTGGTGCGAGGTATTATCGTAAAGTTTTAATTACAGGCGAATATTTTTTAATACTACCTCGCACCACGTTTTGAAAACAAAAATGTTTTACCAAAGCTGCGATGCATTTTAAAGAAAGTTGTACAAAGGAATGGATTTTTTAAAAATAGTGATGCAAATGCAATATAAAAATAGTCGCTTGAATTTGAAAGTTTAGGATCTCTCAACCCCCCCCCCCCCCCACACACACACAAATACACAAGGAACAATTTATATGCCGAAAATATTTTCATCCAAACATTTCAATTATTTCCTAGAGCTAATTATTATAACGTTGCGATACCCCTATACACAGGGCCTGATTATCAACGGGGCACTCTCCTACCAGTAAAAAGAAATATAATTTTTTCCCTTATTTATGACAGTAATTTCGAATGAAAAAGGCGTTTAAACAAGTTGAAACTTTCCATAAAATTTTACTGGTAGGAGAGTGCCCCGTTAGTAATCAGGCTCTGCCTATATATATATATGTATTATCTTTTTATTTAATTCATTTTATTTCTTCTTTTTTGGTACTTTTCGTTTGAATGTGAAGTATGCAAATTAGCTATCTCAATTCGTTGTGGTTTTGGCAGCAAATATGTACTAATTCATTTTAAATATATTTCAGATATTTATACTATGTATGTATTCATCTAATAATTTAAATTTGTAATAGGGTATACGTAAAAGTCAACACAAATTTCTAGTAGCATACTTGCCAATTTCTGACTTAACTTCCTTAAAATGTGAGCTAGTTTACTTAACTTCGGAACTTTACTTCGGAATACTTAAGCCTAACGTGGACGCAGTTGCAATAAGTTTCTTTTTCTCGTGGATGGGTTGATCCCGGAATCGTTATCCACGGAGGGGTTTTATATATATAATAACTCCATAACTGGCAAAATATATGCTTTTTGCTCACCACTAACTGTAAAAGAAAATTTTGACTTATTTCATTGCGGATTTCGTCATTTAAATAAGGGTAAAAATCCTTTTAACCATTCTGTGGTATTACATATGTATGATATCACAGGATTACTATACTTTCAACTGAAATATTAGTATTTTCATGGAGAAAAATTCGACTTAAATAATCGCGGGAATGAAAAAAAGTAAATTTTTCTCTTAAAAAATACCGTTGTTTATCGTACTTAAAATCAGGGAAATTCTTTCACCTGTAGAAACTCGATATATCATTTTTAATAACGAAACTGATTAAAATACATTAGCAGTTTTATATAACACAAAATTTTACAAATAAAAAAGAAAAGTCTTTCTTACATGGAACCAATATGTTCCTAATAATTAAGGCATAAGCGGTTTTTGTTATGGCATACCATAAAACGGTAAAAGATTAAAATACGTCTTGTTGGTACATGCAAGTACAAGATCAATCGATAGATTTATTTCGATTTGACAAATAATGGCATATGATTAGTTTGGGGATCAATGAAAATCGCATTTCTTGTTTTATAAGTACGAAATAAATAGGCACGTAAGGAGTTTATACATGACAGAAACATTTTTCGGCTTGTAACTGCGAAAGTATAAATAATTAGTTGGTTGATTGGTTGGTTGGTTATATAGGGTTTTATGGCGTAAAATCCCTTAAGGGACATGCTGCGCCACATATAAATAATTAGAAACAGAGCACCTATGTTCCTTAAGTTCTGTTTCTTTTGCTTCATTCTTTAACGTTTAAATCGAACTTTATTATTTTTTAACTATCACACTGATTAATAAAAATATCATAGGAACTGAATTTTTCTGACTACCGTAATTTCCTAGCTCAGATAACTCGGTTTCATATCAGAATTTGTTCTAAATAAAATTCGACTTCCTTTTGCTTAACATTTATTTTATTTCATTTTTTAAATAAAATTTCCTGTGTGAAAAAGAATGAATCCTTTGAAGGCAAACAATTGGATTTCTGTAATATTGAATTTTCATCGGAAAATTTTCAAAATAAGAAAACATAATTTTTCAGCATATTTCTACCAAAGTCATAAAAGAAAAATTTAATTAAAATCTAGGTGCAAATCTGGATTAAAATTAGATGCGGTATAATGTATACCGCCACCCCTCAAGGGTATAACAAAGCCGTGGCGCATACGCGGGTCATTAATATAAATGGAAATTTCCAGCCTAGGCATTTTTTTTTTTCATTCCCTTACAGCTAAGGTGGGTAAATTTCTTCAAAATTCAAATGTCAAATTGGCACCAGTATTTTTAAGAGAAAAATTTCGGTTTGTAATATATAAACGAAAAAATGTATCAAACGTTATGCATATATATATATAAAGCATATACATAAACATAATATGCTTAAAGCATATATATATAACCATTATATAACACAACAAATCAACATCCACAACGAATATATAGCACAACCTAATATAACAAACTTAAACACGACAAGAATATCAAATGGAATCAAATTATGCATTAGGACATTTTCCTAATTTCTACCTCAGAAATAAATCGTAATTTTTGTGACTGCGTGGCATTGCCCTTGAAAAAGAGCCACACACTAATCACAATTATTATTATTGCAAAATTGTGGCACATATGCGGGAAATTAA
The DNA here is from genome assembly GCA_964019185.1 of Maratus speculifer. Taxonomy (NCBI): domain Eukaryota; kingdom Metazoa; phylum Arthropoda; class Arachnida; order Araneae; family Salticidae; genus Maratus; species Maratus speculifer. The sequence goes on along the minus strand of OZ025293.1, from coordinate 307,425,340 downwards.
GATGAATGAAAAAATGCCTATGCATTTTTTTCACTCAATTTAACCCTTTCAGCTCAGGTGGATAAATTTCTTCAAAATTCCAAAGTCAAATCGGCACCAGTATTTTTCAAAGAAAAATTTCGATTCATGATATACACGAAAAAATGAATTAAACGTTATGCACATATATATATATATATATATATATATATATATATATATATATAAGCATACATAATATGCTTAAAGCATATATATACATATAAATATATACTCCCTCTGTCCCAAATTAGTTGCGACATTTGGGTTGAAAATTTTGTCCCAAATTAGTTGCGACATTTCAAGTAGGCGGAGTTTTAAATAACTTCGGATGCAATTCAGTAAATCGACACCAGTAAAATTATACTAGAATGAATACAATGATGCATACCAGGTGTCAAAAGCAATGAGACTCGGATGTAAAGTAATAGAAATAAGAAGTAATATCCTGAAGAAGGAAATAAATAATAACAAGCGCTTTCTGTACTGGAATGCTTGATGTGATGATTGAAAATGGTAAGCTAATCCATAATTCCATAAATACTGCGGCTATTATACTATATATTATATTATACTATATCGTATTGCGAAATATTGCAGACAAAGGCGTCACAAATAAAATATGAGGAAATTTATAATGTAAGTTTACAAAAAAAATTGTAAATGCTGACGAGAAGAAAATAGCTAAGTAGCAAAATCAGATTCCAAATAAAATGAAAAAAATCTCTGCGAAAATTATCATAGGCTGTTATATTTCGTAAATCAACAGTACACAGAATTCTTTAGGCGAAAAAATTTTGGAACGTATTTCATCCACTATTAAGCAAGTCTAATAGAAAAAAAATCGTCAGAATACGATTTTGTTTGCAGCATCTTCAAGCTAAAGGATACTTTTCAGAAATGCTAGAACGAAATATTTGAAAATGAATTTAGGATTGATTAGCTTGAAGATGGTTTTATGTGATTATTGTTAAAAGAATCTTTGCAAAGTGGGCGTGTCTTAGTAGGAAGTGAAACGGGATTTTTTAAATTGATTCAATACTGATTTATGGAATGACGTGGGGAATGCTAGGTAAGTAAATTTTGTAGATTGATAGTAAAGCTCTCTCAAAAACGTTAAAACAGAAACATGAAATCATAAATATCAATAATCAGAACAAAAGTATTCAAATGTCGCAACTAATTTGGAACAGAGGGAGTATAACCTTTATATAACACCACAACGAATATAGCGTAACTGGTATAGCCTGTAAATGGTTGAAATTTCTCTTTCAGCAATTCATACTAATAGATGGAAACATTTGAAAAATTTTTATTCAGTCCTGTAATTTACCTAGTACCTTTATTAACGCCAGTATTTTGCTAAAATTTAGTTCAAACAAAAATGCTCTTAAAACTACTTACATCAAATTTCCAGAAATTATCATAAATAGAGGACCATGTAGCCCAGGGGTGCACAACCTCTGGCCCGCGGGCCAAAATGATACCACTATTTTTATTCAGAATAATTTTCCTTATAGTAATGACAGAAACTTTGAGATTAAAGAAAAGAATAACCGCTTTTCAAATATTCTGGTGGCAAACGATTTTCTGGTTAAAAAGGTTGTGCATCACTGATGTAGCCAATTCTTTGCGTGACCCTGTATGACATTTATCTATATTCTACAAACATTTCTTAGTAAACTGAAAGCAGTTCAACGTAAAAATGCATAACTTATTTAAAATTCACCTTTAAGTAAATTATGCACATGTTCAGTAACATTTACAATCTCTTTTGTGTAGCCCTGTATATCAATTATTTCATTTATACACACCATATAACATTCATACATTTAGTTAATCTTAAAAGCCTCGTGTCAAGAAAAAAAAACAAAAAACAAAAAACAAAGAAAAAAGAACATTTCATCTATCCATCAGACATCATCGATAATGTACAGTACTTACGATTGAACATACTATTTGAAATCTTTCGTGTGTCCCCGTAAATGCCATGCACTTCCTATTATGCGTGAAAAATTAAGCCTTAGCGGCGTATATCCATTTTTTATACATGAAATCGTTTAATATATTTTTAAAATGTCGCAAACAATCCCCCCCCCCTTTATTTTTGTGTAATGGAATTATTTTGTGTGGCTCTGTAAATGAATAATAACTATTCTTTTCACTGCATACTTTGCAGAATGCATATTTAGATGCACTTTGCAAATGCATATAAATTTAAATACGTTTGACAGGGTGTAACACCTTTAAAATTCATTTGAAGCGATTTTTTCCCATACGCCGTAATGTAACGGAAAACTTTTGACTGTCCCTATAAATAAACTAATCATTGTAGAAGCTTCATTTTCTGTAAGGTTTGTGATAAGGTAAACGTCAATAACATCTAAAAATTAAATGACAATCAGAGTATATTTACGAGAGTTACATCGCGGACAGACGGCCAAACATACAGTCTGCCAGACAAACCGAAAGCATAAACATTTTTCTTCTTTGTTTGTAAGTGTTGATAAAAAAAGTAGCCGGTGAAAGTCACCGGTAGTCGCGCGAAGAAACGAGAAAACTAATTATGAAGCATGTTATTTTCATGTTTCTCCCTTGGATTTCAATATTTCTGAACGATTTTTGTAGTATAGGATAGTTGAGGACGGGCTATATCCGGACTAGTTTCTGTTTTTTCGATTTTGGTTTCAGATACGTTTTTAAAAGTTACTTTCCAGGTTTCGTACATTTCAAGAACCTTTTATCAGAATATTTCTCTTAATCGAAAAAAATCTGTCTTTAGATATAGGATCAGTTATGAATTTTTTTATACTAAAACAACAAAAATCCCCTCAATCCTTCGATGCGTAGAAATCATTTCTTCCTTTTAAGAACCGATTCCATCGTGTTCTGAAATTGAAGCTCTTCTAATATAATAAAGAATACTGCCCAGCTAAACTGATGGCATTGAGCTCACAGGCTACAAATACTAATTGTACATTAAAGCCTTATATTTTCAAGGGTTAATTCCGTTCGAAAAAAAAATTAAGAAGGGGAAACAGCTCTCCCCTTTCCTCTTTTTTTATACTTAATCATTGAACCTCCTATACTATCAAAGACATGCTTTATCATATAAAAAATCTATATCCAAAATTCAGAGCAAGTTAGATAATTCTTAATAAAACCCATTTAGCATTTATATAATTTAAAAGGAGTTATCCCCCTCTTTTATACTTAACCATTAAACTTCCAAAACTATTCAGAGATTTGAACGAAATCTGAAAATTCTGCTTGAAAAACCCATTTATATAAATTAAGGGGGGGGGGCATTAGAACCCCTGTTCCCCCTATTTATACTTATTCAATGAACACCTAATAACAGTCACGGAATCGCCTCATCAGAATGATCCTAATCTAAATTTTGAACGAAAACATAATTCTGCATGAAAATCCCATTTATATCAACTAACGGGAGGGGGGGGGGGATTAGAATCCTTGTTCCCCCGATTTATACTTATTCAATGAACACCTAATAACAGTCACGGAATCGCCTCATCAGAATGATCCTAATCTAAATTTTGAACGAAAAATTAATTCTGCATGAAAATCCCATTTATATCAACTAACGGGGGGGGGGGGCATTAGAACCCCTGTTCCCCCTATTTATACTTATCCAATGAACACCTAATAACAGTCACGGAATCGCCTCATCAGAATGATCCTAATCTAAATTTTGAACGAAAACTTAATTCTGCATGAAAATCCCATTTATATCAACTAACGGGGGGGAGGCATTAGAACCTCTGTTCCCCCTATTTATACTTATTCAATGAACACCTAATAACAGTCACGGAATCGCCTCATCAGAATGATCCTAATCTAAATTTTGAACGAAAACTTAATTCTGCATGAAAATCCCATTTATATCAACTAACGGGGGGGGGGGCATTAGAGACCCTGTTCCCCCTATTTATACTTATTCAATGAACACCTAATAAGTCACGGAATTGCCTCATCAGAATGATCCTAATCTAAATTTTGAACAAAAACTTAATTCTGCATGAAAATCCCATTTATATCAACTAACGGGGGGCATGAGCCCCCCGTTCCCCCTCTTATACATATCGAATGAACTCCAAAAACTAATCAGGGAAGCGCCTTGTCAGGATATACCTATATACAAAATTTCAAGTGGATCGGATATTTTTATCATGAGTTATCGCGTTACGCACATACATACAGAACGGACGGGCACATAAGCTCTCAGGCTATGATAGCCTGTGAGCTAAAAAACTATAATCAAAATCGAAAAAGTAAAAACTAGCCCGGTTACAGATAAATCTCAGCTATCCTATGGGAAAAAAAGAGTCATTTAAAATAATGAAATGCAAATTAGATATTTTAAAATAACGTTCCCATTGACTTAACATTGGCTTTTTCGTTTGTTTTTGTTACTATAGTGGACTTTCAAGCAATACAAGTGCTAGTAATTTGAACAATAAGTTTAACCCTTTAAAGTTCAGAGCATTTCCATTCCGAAAATGTTGAAATGACTGATTGACACCGGAATTTACGTACAAATTTATTTTAAAACATGAAAAAAGGGGGGTCCGTTCTTCCATTATACATAATCACTGTAAAAAATATCCGTTAATATACACAAACTTTTCCCTAAAAATTACGGAATAGTTTCATTTTTCCGAAAAAAAAAAAGAATTTCCGTATTTGACATTTTGGAGTCACTAATCCCGTTAAATAACGGAAGTGTTCTATTGTTTTTGTCAATTTTCCGAAAACAGTAGAGTTTAGTGGTGCCATCTACCAGGAAAATAAAAAACCTTTCACTGAGTCGATGCTTTTTAAACAATTTGCTAGACTATTTCTCTATTTCATTCTGTTTTAATAATAAAAAGCTAACGTATTTTTAAAATATTAAGAAAATAATAATAATTAAAAAAAATTATTAATTCTTTTTAAGTTTGAAATAGCTGAAAGGGAAAGTTGATTGTGATTTTAAAATAATTTTTAATTTATTTTTATCATATATATATATTAAGTGCGTTGAATATTTTGAAAAAAGTGGGAAAAAATTCTTCTTTTAATTTTAATATATATATTTTTTAATTTATTTAAATTAAGAAGTTCGCATATAAAATTAAAAATATATCGAAATATATTATCGAAATTCTTATAATTTTGGCAATTACGTAAGTTATAAAAAATCAATAACTGAAATTTATTTTATAACCCTTTGTAATGATCTTTATTGAGTTTACCTTAGATCGTCGTAAAATAATTTGTTAAAATACACGTTTTTTTCTTTCTTTTAGTATGTTAGTATTTTTTAAAATAAATAAATAAATATCAATAATATTACAACAGAATTTTAAAACATTTTTTTAAAGAAGGAAACAAAACTCTTAATAAATTCTTTCATGCATGTAATATTTTAAAGACTTATTTTTATACATATAAAGCTGAAATTAATAAGCTAAATATTCGAAGTTATGGAAAGAAAATCGAAACTATGGAAAGAGATAATGGAAATTAAGAAAGGTAATTTTGGGGATTGCATATATTATAAAAAATCAGTAACTGACTTTTTTTTATATAACCCATTGTAATTATCTTTATTGAGTTTACCTTCGATCGTCATAAAATAATTTGTTAAAATGGACGTTTTTTTCTTTCTTTTAGCATGTTAGTAATTTTTTTAAATAAATAAATAAATATCAATAATATTACAATAAAATTTTAAAACTTTTCCAAAAAGAAGGAAACAAAACTCTTAATAAATCTTTCATGCATGTAATATTTTAAATACTAATTTTTATATATATAAAGCCAAAATTAATAAGCTAAATATTCGAAATTATGCAAAGAAAATCTGTAAAACATTTAGAATTTTCCATTCAATAGAAAAATATTATCTCTACAAAAAAAAAAAAAAAAAAGCGTTCAAAATCTTATCTTTACAAAATGTATCCGAAATAACTAAAGATATTTGAAAGGGCCGTTTGAATAATCCTGGTGTAATGGTATTACACTGCAAGCTGCGACACAAGAGGCCCCGGGTGCGAACCCCATGGAAGGTATGTAACATTTCTTCACTGTTGTTTAAATTAATTGTGTATAATGCGTCCCTGATATTAACGTGTCTTTGAAAAGTAAAGAATAAAAATCCCAAAGATGTTAGTTAGTCCTTGAAAAATTCTTTTAACTTTTCAAACAAAAATTTTTACATAAGGAAAAATTTTAAAAAAACCGGAAATATTTTGTGAAAAAACGGAACTATTTCTGGAATTTACGGAAATTTTTTTCCGTTAAAAGACGGAAGTAGTACTGGCGTTTAGATTACCAGTACTATTTCTGTTTTTTAACGGAAAATTTTTTTACAGTGTAGTAGAAAAAATTATATTAGAATTCTGGTGTCAACGTGGCTTTGGGAATCGAGTTGGATGTTCCACGTAACGGAACACTGAAACACAAAGGATTAAATACAAAACTCAAAAAACTCTTTTATCATTAGCTTATCTTCATAAAAAAGCAGATAAGTACTACACTACAAATTTGGTCAATCGAGCCACTGTCAAGAACTTTCATCCCTGCATACACAATAACTTTCTTTTACTTTTCAAGTCTTTCTGAAACTGAAAGATTAACACTTTGGACTCGAGGGATGGCTCTCACTCCCCATTAGAGTTGTTAAGGTGTCCTTCGTACTCTGTTAAAAATTTTGTGCTTGTTTGAACCAAATTTTGGTGCTCAGTACAAGATTCGTACACTCCTTATATTTTTTAAGGACTCTGGCACCACTATTAAAAATAAGAAAATTTACATTTAATTTTTGAAACGAATAACTCGAAGCCACCGCTTTCATTTACACTATTTTTTTTTCAGTGAAATACTTTGATATAATATTCCTAAATTTTAGTGGTATAACTGTGCGAACTCTGTCAGTAGTTGCCATGTTAAGATGGTGAAATCTCGCACCAACATTTGGAGCTTCCTATTTCAATCTCGTTCCAGCTATTGGAACTATACTTCAATAGGAACTCCAAATGTTGGTTCATGGTTAAACCACCTTATAGTGGCAGGTATTGCGCACCAAAATTTGGTTCAAACTAGGACAAGATTTTTAACAGTGTAAATCGGGACGCCAAATGATTTGGACACCATTAATGTCTTACAATTTAATTCGTGGTCTTTTATCACAGATTATTCGGCCGTTATAGATATTATTAGATAATATTTATAGGCGCCATAGATATTACCGTAATTTTCGGTTATTAATATAATCCAAGGATCAAATAATTCTTTTTCGACCCAGAAACTTAGACGAAATGTAGCTTATTAGATCGCCGTAAATATTGTCTTCAATCGCTAGATAAGATTTCTGGGTCCAAAAAGAATAGTTTGAACTGCGGATTATACGCCGGAAATTGCGGTATTAGATATTATATGGATATTATATAAATATTATTAGATGATATCGATATTATTAAATAAGGCGAAGAAAATTAGTTTAAAAGACTCATATCCAGTGCATTTGGAACACCCATTTACTATAGTGATCATTGGAGAATCACCTCAAAGGGTTAATTTTAGGCTAATTTCATGGGGTTTTGTAGTGCACGTCACATAGCTGACAACCACTAGTCTTGTGGCCACCGTTATTTTTGAAAAGTTTGCTTCGCCTTATTCAATTAATGATATAGCTCTGATAATATTAGTTACATCTTTCCGTTCTAAAATACTGGTAGCTAAAAATCGCAGCCTGTGAATTACACTACACGAATTTATGGAAGTAGCCTTCAGAAAATTCAGTAGCAGTCATTAAAAATTACAAACTATGGAACTTAAATTACTCAAAATCTGTTAAAACATTCTATTTATAGCAATTTAATTTTACAAAGAAAATTTTCTTCAATAATTGTAAAAGAAATATTTAGTTTGTTACAAAAACACTCTATGAATTTATGAGATCAAACGCGAAAGTAACAGATGCAAATAGCTTGTTTAAATATTTATTTAAATACATTGTAACTGTTTAGAAAGTAAATATTTTCAGAGCGTAAGTAAAATATTTTGAAAACTTTTTTTTTTAAATAATGGAGAAAATATACCGATTCACAGTTTTTAAAAACAATCTGAAAATGTTTATTTACCTCTGCATTCACAAATCTATCAAAATGCTTGAACAGTTTTAAAATTAATTAATTGAGATGGATGTAATAAAACGCCGTTTTAAATACATTGTTATATACGTTTTCGTTAGAAAAAAAATGTCCTTTAAATAAATTTCCTTTGAAAAATATATGATTTTTTAATAATTAATTTTAAATACTTTTATGATTGCATTAAATGCTGTATAAATTACAAATAATGATACGTCTAATGTGAATAACATGCGAATCACTGCATTTCAAACTTCGTTCGCTTTTGTGAAATCAAAGCGAATAGTTAAATCTACCCTTCTTAAGTAGCGGCAGACATTTGCATACTTAAATTGACTATTTTAAAATATTCAAAATTTTAAATAATGTTTTAGTCTAGAAAGTGTTGTTATATATATAATAAAAGAATAATCCTGTAAATTTAAATTACTTGGTTGCGGATTTTTAATTTTGTTTTGAGAAATATTTTAACTAAGGTAGAAAAATATAGTTTATAAATTATCATAATACTAAAAGTTATATTCATTCAGCTATCTTTAAAAAAAAATCATCGCGTTGTTCTATGAAATATACCTATGTTAATAGGTGTGTCTGCATTTATGTCTGTGTCTGTGGGGGAAAAATCCATTGCACGTTGAAGTCAGCAAAAATAACTCATGAGAAACAAAAACAGGTCCTAATGTACACAGGACCTCATCAGTGGCTGAGAGGTTCTGATGTCAAATTCTGTAGATGGGAGGTGTTGGCTTCGAACTCTCAATCGCCCCCGTCGGTCTAATCGTTCGGAATTTTCCATGTTTTCTTTCTAACCTTGTGTAAATACAGATTTGAATCACTTAGAAAGACTCCCCATGTAGGGCATTCATTCCCTCTTGTGCAGATAATAGGCAGACACAAACACACGCACGCAATGAACACGCGCGTAGGATTTTCGATTTTTTGTTATTTTATGCTCAAAGTAAAAAATTGTGCTTTTTCCTTTTTTTCCAAGTTTACCGATGATTTTAACTACACGTAAAAATATTCTATTTTCATTTTTTATCACTTTCCAACAAAGTTGAAAAGTGTTTATGCATTCGGTTTGTCTGGCCGTCTGGCCGTCTGTCCGCGCTCTGACTCCCGTAAATATACTGGGATTGCTCTGAAATTTTTATATGTTATTGATGTTTACCCTAGCACGAACCTTATTGAAAATGAAGTTTCTACTATGATTAGTTTATTTACAGGGCTAGTCAAAAGTTTGTCACGGCCAGTGGGAAAAGATCGTTTCAAATGAATTTTAAAGGTGTTACACCCTGTTAAACTTATTCAAATTTACATGGATTTGCAAAGTGCACTAAAATACGCATTCTGTAAAATATGCTGTCAAAATAATAGTTATTATTCATTTACTGGGCCACTCAAAAGAATTCCATTACACAATAATAAAGGAGGGAATTGTTTGCGACATATTTTAATAATGTTAAACGGTTTCAAGTATCATAAAATTGATATACGCCGCTGAGACTTAATATTTAACGCATAATATGAAGTGCATAGCTTTTACAGGGACACACAACATATTTCAAACCTTATATTTTTATCCGAAATACTGTGTATTATCGATGATAGCTGATGGATGATTGAAATGCATTTTCAATTATGATATGCGCTTTTATGTTTTACAAAGTGTCTGCAAATTATATGGTGTATATATATATATGTTATAGTTGATATACAAGGTTAAACAAAAGAGCTCATAAAGATTACTGAATATGAGAGTAATTAACTTAAAAGTGGTAGTTATGCATTTTTACGTTGAACTGCTTTCAGTTTACTAAGAAATGTTTGTAGAATATAGATAAAATGATATACAGGGTCACGCAAAGAATTAGCTACATGGTCCCCCATATGTGATAATTTCTGGAAATGTGATTTAAGTAGCTTTAAGAATGTGTTTGTTTGAACAAAATTTTAACTAAATACTGGCGTGTAGTAAAGATACTGGATAAATTACAGGGCTAAACAAAAGTATTGAAGTATTTTCCATATATTAGAATAAAGTGCTGCAAGAGAAATTTCAGCCAGTTAGGCATTTTCTTGCTAAGCTAAATTTCCCATTATATTGTATGTATATATCAACCGACGGATCACATACAGGGCTGTTCAAAAGTATTTCAATACATATTTTTCTGTGGACAGTAGCATCTTATTTCCCTAAATAACAAAATTTTGTTAAAGATTTCAGGAAGCGTTGGAAAGTGTTTCATAATCTAATGCTTAACGCATGATTTTTCTTACTTGTTAAAGGTTGTTCTCAAACCCAAATTTGTTACTTTCTCACTCGTATCTGGATTAATTTTTGCTCAAAAATGCATTAGTTTTGCAATTTTACTTCTCCAAAAACAATGAAATTGAATGTTTTTTTACCTTTTTAGCTAAAAACCGATGATTTTTTTAAAAGCTATCAAATTTCATGTTTAAAACCTGCTTTCTGGGCGCGACAGCCTGATAAATGTCGTCCTGAGATAACAGTGCCCCACCATCGTCTGAGAGGTTCTGCTCTCGAAACTGGTCGGTGATAGGTTCTGGTTTCGAACCCAGTCGCAGCCGTCGGCCTATTCGTTCGTATTTTTCTGTAGTTTACTATGAACCTTGGATTTCCATGCGTAAATACAGGTTAGGTTCCCTTAGAAAGACCCCCAATGAGGGCACTCTCCCCTCTTAGGTCCTATATCACTCGTGATGATAATTGGCCGTCACAAATACTACTACTACTCCAGTAGCGGCTCGTCAGGGAGTGCTGCATCTAAATTTTCACACCACTAAAATTTAAAAGCATCTTTCATATTATTTATTCGGTAAATTTTGTTGATTAAATAAAACTGAAATAACCATGTAATTTTAGTGGTGTGAATAAATTGGTGCAGCACCCCCTGACCAGCTGCTACTGTACTACTCCTACTACTACTATAATGAAATAACTGCCACGTATATCTCAAAACAGGGTTGCCAATTCGACTTCCAATTTTATTTTGAAATTTCAAACTCTCACGCGAAATTTTGTTGCAAAAGTATCTTTACTTTAGGAAACACCAAAATTTCTGTCATTAAATTAAGCGATAATACTACTTTAAATTTCTGGCATGCATACAGAATTTCTGAATGAAATTAGAGACCAAACAGAGAATCCTAGTTCAAGATGCAATATATTTACCATAAAAGGGAAAACTTGTTTCATCCTATATCTCAAAAATAGTCACATGTGCAAGTATCATGATTTTAAGTTTAAAAATTAGTCTGCAAATTTTAAGAAGAAAAATAGATTCTGGAGATGTAAGGTTAATTTATCACTATTCTTTGTATCCTGAATTAAGAGGAAACTAAATTAATGTGCCCTGTACGATCGAACATTGAGTAAATGCCATAAAACCATGCATAACATTATCCCCAAAATTACCTTATGTCTTGTGATGTGAAATTCGTAGGTTTAGAAGCATCTTTTTGACAGTATATAAATTGCCGTCATCGACATTTTTTATGAGCTCATTTGAAAGAAATATTTGTAAAAAGTTAGTGGTGTATCAAACTCTTTAACCCTTTACGGCACGGGCAAAATCTCTTAGTAAAATGAGAAATTATTGACTGACACCGGAATTCACAAACTAATTATTTAGATATTTTGAAACACCTAATTTAAGCTTTTATTGTAAAAGCAAAATATTACTAAAATGTTATTGGTGCCGTTTGCAAATTTGGAATAAAAATTAGGTATCCCAGATCGGACACAGTGTGCCGGAAAGGGTTGACGTTTGGTGAATAATCTAATATTCACAACACTTTATTTAGTTTACATTTACCTCTATATTACGCATTTTCAAACAATTTTCCTTTTTGGCAATTTAAATTTCTTTGAAATCTCGTTTCTAAATTTCGAAATAGCCATTTCAATATTATTATGAGAGTCTTCGTTCTGAATTATTAACCGATTGTTCTGGTTTTGAGTCAAATACTTTTATTGGAAACATTCTAAAAATGATAGAGCAAAATTTGAAAAAAATAAGATGCAGAAAATTATCTTATATGCATTTTAAAAGAAACAGAATCATAAACAACTTCTGTTGAATATAGAAGAAAGTAAAACTCTTAACTTGTAACCTGTATGAACTCTTAACCTGTTATAGTATGTTTTTTCTTTATTTCAAAAAATTCATCCGGAGTTCATACAATGATTTTCGGAATTTCCATATATTTTCTTAAAACCCACATTTTCCTCAAAAATAGAGCTTTATTTTATTAAATGTTTTCAATATCAAAGTTTTCGGACCAAACTTAAATTTTATATTCATTTAAAGCTTTCAAAACGGATGATGCATATATAGAGATCTTCATAAATTGTACGTGGAATTTCTTTTCGGCATCATCAATAAATAGATGTAATGTACGTCTTTTTAATGAGAAAATTTTTTGGTAATTTCCAAGTAAAGGAAGCTGTTTAAAAAAAGGGTTAAAATCCAAATAAAATTTGAGTAAGGTATACCATCTCGAAAGGGTTAAGCAGAAAGCCTTCGAAAATTAATATCCATATTTTTTTTTTCATATATATACATATATATATATGTATATGTGTGTGTGTGTGTTTGTAAAATCTATTTGTAACTGCTTGCTATATGATGCTGTCTCTCTCTATATATATATCAATTACCATAGCTGCCAATTTTTACCCCTTTTGCTTATCACAAAAATTTAAAAGAAAATTTTGACTTATTTAGTTATTTAGTTGCGGATTTTGCCGATTAAAATAAGGGGGTCTTTCTTTTAACCCTTTGCATTCGTATGGTACATCATCTTTCTTTGCAAAATTTGTTTTTGGAACCAATAATATTATAGGAAACTAATAAAAGAAGATAAAATGTACGTTGTTTGATTACAACATTTTTGAAATTGCATGCTTGAAGAAAACTTCTTTAAAAAAAGTGATGTCAACCGAATGAAATTAGCGTATGAGATGCCCGATTCGAAGAAGTTAAATTTTAATGTAAAAAAAAAAAAAGTGTACAAAGTGGTCATAAAAAAAGTTTGCTGATATATCGAACTCTAGCTGCCGGCCCATTCAACCGATCGAGATGAGATTTTAGATATAGTTATTCACAGGTATGAGCTCGATTTCTGTCAAGAGCAACAAATTGGCGCTCGCGGTTACGATTATAGCGACAGAAAATCGAAATTTTCAAATGGCAACGCCCATTTTTTCCCTCGAAAAAGGCTCAGCGCATACTAAAACCTTAAAGAGCGTTGGAATGGTGTGCGTATCTCAATAAACGGACGTATTATGCTCACTCAAAAAACAGCTCTGATAACGACGAAAAAAAAAAAAACACGATCACGGCGTACGAAGGAAATTTGCACATGACAGAGGCAAAACACCAATCACGCAATGCAATTTGCCAGATAGTCAGCGTAGAAAACGGATAAAAAGTGGGATGGGAATGTTAGTTCTTCAGTCGGGAGCTTGCACATGCCGACGAAATCACTCTTCCAGCGAAAGTTAATGGTGAATTGGTAAAACTCTATTATCAGAATGGGATGAATGCTGCGAAAACCTTGCGTGTTTACCGTCTAAACCATTGCCAAATGCTTTGCCTATGTAGCCCGGAAGCTGTTTGTTATTTCGTAAATAATTTCGAAGAAACTGGCTGCACCTGTGGTACACCGCGATCCAGACGACCAACTCTTCCTGAGGACACTGTTATGGAAGTGCATCACATAGTGACTCAGTGACTGCAGGACACACGCAAAACTGTAAGAGATGCATCTCTTGTACTGGATACACCGAAATCAACGGTGCTAAAGATAGCGCGCTCTTTAATCCGCATGTTTCTTTACCTGTACCAGCGCGTCCAGAGGATGAAAGTAGGGGACCATCAACAACGTATAGACATTGCTAATCAATTTCTTATCAAATATGATTCAGATAAAGACTGACCTCTTCACTTATTATGGACAGACAGGGCACATTTCACCTTAACTGGCAATGACAACACGAAAAATTTTGTGAAGTGGCCAGACATGAATTCCCATGCTGTGGCGCCCATACCTTTACATGACATGAAAGTTACTGCATGGTGCGGCATTGCATGCACAATTATTCGGCCGGGCCGAATACAATTACCGGGCCGTATTTTTTTTTTTTTTTTTTTTTTTTTTTAGGAAGTGATACCTACGGGATTTGTAACTTGTTCTGTAACAGGCTACCGCTATGCGGCAATGCTGCAAAATTACGTCATACCAGAATTACTGCAGCTGTAATCAGTGTTTGGTGTAATGAATCTGTGTTTCTCCGATCGTGTTATTGTCCCACCAGTGGCCGAGAGGTTCTGACCTCTCAACTGGTAGACGCAGGTGCTGGGTTCGAACCTAATCGCGGCTGTCGGGCTAACCGTTCGGAGTTTTTGTGCTTTTCTTCGAACCTTGCGTAAATACAGGTTAGGTTCTCTTAGAAAGACCCCCACGAAGGGCACTACCCCCTGGTCCTATAACCCTAGAGTAGATAATCCGACGGCAAAAATAAACAAAACCAAACCGATCGTGTTATTTTTTTTGGGGGGGGGGGGGCGTTTGAAGAGCTATTTTTTGTGCGTGCATAACAAGTCCGTTTCTTGCGATACACGTACGGTTCTAACGCTCTTTAGGGTTTTCGCATGCACTGATCATTTTTCGACGGAAAAAAATGGACGTTGCCATTGGAAAATTTCGAGTTTCTGTACATATAACTGAAACCATGAGCACCACTTTATTGACGTTCACAGAGTCCCAAGCTCATACCTCATAATAACTATACCTGAAATCGCACCTCGATAGGTTGAACGGACCAGCCGCTAGAGCTCCCTATATCGGCAAAGTTTTTTTATGACCACCCTGTACATGTTCGCAGCTATACAATTAATCCCCTTTTTAGAGAATAAAAAATATGAATGTGGCATTTTTCTGGTAATGGGAATTAAGATCTTTTGCTGAAGACCGAAACGCTCATTCAAATGTTGAAAATGATTGGTTGACAATGGAATTTGCGTACAGACTTATTTGAAATAAGAAAAAGCTATTTTTCCTTTATATAATAAAACGAAAATATCTATACCAGAATTCTGGTGGCAATGTGGCATTTCGGTATCAAGTTGGGTGGCCCATGTAATGGAATACTGAAACACAAAGGGTTAAAAAGCGTACAGCCAACATAGTGAAAAAATGTCGAAGCTGGTACTCGAACGGTATTGCGGACTGACGTTCCTAAGTGGAAAATCGTTCCAAGAGGTACAGTTGCTAGAACGTCGGTGCGCTATACTATATAATTTTAATACCATTACGAAACTATTTAATATTAATTCCCAAATGCTACATTTTTACCGTGATTTTTATTTATTTATTTTTAAGAATTTTATTTTGTTTAATTTCTATGAGAAATGTAGCTTTTTTCATATTTCTAAATAAATTTGTACGTAAATTCCGGTGTCACTCATTCGTTTCAAGCATTTTATGAGTGGAAATGCTTTGTTTCTGAAAGGGCTCAAGAAGACAGTTATGGAATAGCTGCGTAGGAGTGAGACAATTGTCACCACTGAATGTAAATAGTCTTATTTAACGACAGAATTTCTGAGATAAGGCGAAGAATAATATTAAAATTTAGCGGTAAGAATCGGAGAACTGATGCGCAGTTCTTCCATTACAGGGAAGTTATTAGAGTTAACAAAGATTTTTTTTTAGAGTGCAATTTAACGTTTATGATTCTGCTTTGAATGTATCCACCGGCTCTACTATTACTATGCCTGAGCTTATTACTATGCCTGGGCATAGTAATAGTAGATTACTATGCCGGGGCGCTGACACAAAAAATTGTGGAAGCCGAAGGCGGAGTATTTTCATCGTGTGTATGGTTCTCCAAATTTCGTACCAATAATCTAAAAGAGTTTTTTTATGATTCATTTTCTGATATTAAAAAAATTAAATTATTTTTTAAATAAAATACTGGTGTAAAAATTTAAGGAACCATACACGCGTTAAAAGAATCCGCGTTTGGCTGCTACTGTTTTTGCGTAGGCTCGCAGGCGGGTGGTGATAAATCATAGAATGACACAATATATTATGTAAAGAGATTGTGAATTTTTGTTAATTTTCGGCTTTACGTTTATATTAGTATAAAACTGTCGCAAAATTACTTGTATGTGTTTTTTACAAAAACACATACAAGTTTGTTTTTACAGTGTTTTCTTTTTGTTACATTTATTGTCTTTTTTTTTTTTTTTTCAATATGAAGTTAAATTTCTTCAGAAATCAGTAAGTTGATATCAATTAGATACAATGTTGTTACGTTTATTATTTTCCGTTAACAACAAAATCTTTCTCTTCAGAAAATTTTCTATCGAAAGAACTAAAAAAACCCCCAGATAATTGGAAACTTAGTCATTTATAAGCAGAAAGTGAGTGTTTTTCTCTGATTAATTTTTCAAAAGTCAGGAATGAATTCCGAAATAAATTAAGAACTTTTACATCTTGAAAATAGTTTCTTAAAAAAAGGCAAAGAGAATGAAGAGAAGTCTTAATTAAATAAACGAGGTAATGCTAAAAAGTGAAGAATTCCCTTTTCCTAGTTAAAAAAGATGTATTTCTGTTTTATTTCAATGTCAACAAATAAAGTAATAGTATTTAAAAAGACGACGACAAATTCGGTTTCAAAAAAAGAAAATATAATATAATTTAACTCTACGTTAAGCACGCGGGTAACATATGTCCCCCATGACATTTGAAAATTTTATATTTTTCAATTTTTTGTCGAATTATCTTCCTTTTATTCATATTTGTATTGTTCGTAAACAGTTGTGACTTTTAAATTTAAATTTTGAATTTGTCTTTTGTTGCTTTAGAATGTTACTTTATTGCAACTTTTTTAAAAAGGTACAAAAATAGCATACTGAAAATGGGTGACGTATGACCCCCGCATGACTAAATGCATAACATATACACTATATATCCAAAAAAGATCGCCCACTTGCGATTTTAGACGTTTAGTTAAATATCTAGGAAAATACATGAGGAATTATTCTGAAACTCCAAGTGCTTAAACAAAATGGTACAGGTCATATATTTCCGTGACAATTTTTTCTCGAAATCCCATAGGGCAGGGGTGCAAAAATCTAGGCGCCAGCAGGCAGACTCTCACCACTAAAACTATATCGTTAATTTTCGTATTATATTTCGTATAAAACTCTTGTAAGAATGCTATTAAATTTTAAGAGAAGAAAACTTTTAAATTTTAGTGGTGAGAGACTGCTAGCTGGCGCCTAGATTTTTGCACCCCTGCCATAGGGGACCGCCAACAAATTGAAAAAGAACGAAGATCTTTTACATAACCCTGTCAAAACAAAAGAAGCAAAAGCGTCCAAATTGCAGATTATGATTATGTGGCTTATTGGAATAAACTGTGTTCATTTTTATGAGGATGACATGTATACTCGCAGGGCCTGATTATCAACGGGGCACTCTCCTACCAGTAAAAAGAAATAGATTTTTTTCCCTTATTTATGACAGTAATTTCGAATGAAAAAGGCGTTTAAACAAGTTGAAACTTTCCATAAAATTTTACTGGTAGGAGAGTGCCCCGTTAGTAATCAGGCTCTGTATACTCGTAGAGAAATTGAGGTTTCTGTAAAAACAGTCCCAAATTTTTTTCAAGCTTTTTGCTTATATTTTTCAGAGTTCTTAATATTTTTTCAGAAAATATGAAATTGTACATAATATCCTGTATTGTATCCAGTGTTGTACATAATATCCTGTAATCAGAATTAATAAATAATAAAAATTGTAGAAAATATGAGCAGGTTTACTAAATAATATTTCATTGCGCATGCGTCACCGTAATCAAAATGTAATCTGCATAATGTGTTAGCTAAATGTATAGAGCAACTTATGTAAAAGTCTCAAAAACATAGCGTCAAAATTCTGAAAATAATCATCCATAGAATAAGCTCAAAATCTGTTATTCCCAAAATGAAGCAAAAATATCAGGAGCTGTATCCGTATTGCCATTTAGTGTCAATATAGCATAAACAATATTGCGCATACTACTATATTTGGATACAACCCCAGAGTTGCCAAGTCTCGGGCTTTTTGTACACCAATATTATTTTACAGAAATTTTTTTTACTTTAAATCTCCGAAATGTTCTAACTAAATAAAAGTACATTTTCTGTATTAAAATTCTGGTATCCAAAAAACCGGAGACTTGGCAGCTCTGCAACCCTTTATCATTTTGCTTTATTTTGGGAATAATGGATTTTGAGCTTATTCTATCTATGATTATTTTCAGAGTTTTCAAGGTATGTTTTTGAGACTTTGACAAAAGTTGCTCAATACATTTAGTTAATACATTATGTAAATATATTTTTATTGCGGTGACGCAAGCGCAGAGAAACATTCTTTGGTAAATTTGTTCATCTTTCCTACATTATTTTTTATTTTTTAATTCTAGTTACAGGGTATTACGTACAACATTATTTTTCATATTTTCTGAAAAGAAATTTTTTTTATATTAAGAACTTTGCAAATTATAAGCAAAAATTGAAAAAAAAAAAAAATGGGACTGTTTTCATAAAAACCTTAATTTCTCTACGCATATACATGTTATCCCCATAAAAATTAACACAGTTTATTACAATAAGCCACGTAATCATAATCTGCAGTTTGGACGCTTTTTCTGCATTAGTTTTGACAGATTTTGCAAAAGGTCTTCGTTCTTTTTCAATTTGTTGGCGGTCCACTTATGGGATTTCGAGAAAAATCTTCACGGAAATATATGACCTGCGCTATTCTGTTTAAGCACTTGGAGTTTCAAAATAATTCCACATATATATTTCTAAAAAAATATCAAAATGTCTAAAATCGCAAATGGCCGGTCACCTTTGGCCATATAGTGTATTTGCGCGTCTAACGCAGGGTTAAATTAAAATCCTATTTTTAAAAAAGTACTTCCTGATGCAGTAGAATTTATATATTTTGATTTAGGCTTAATATCTTAATGAATTTTATGCCCTTAATTTATGTATATTTTTTATTACAAATTGTCAAATCACTACATTAATAATATTTCATCTACAATCGAGGCGAAAAAATGTAAACATCCTCTATTACCTCTGCAACAAATTATCGTGGAAGAAAATTATTGGAATCAAACAATTGGAATTAATATCTACCGTAATTTCGGGTGTATAAGCCGTGGATCAAACAATTCTTTTTGGACCCATAAATCTTATTTAGTGATTAAAGACAAATATTTACGTCGATCTAAGTAGATACATTTGTTTCTTAAAAAATTCTGGGTCGAAAAAGAATTGTTTGATCCGCGGCTTATACACCCGAAATTACGGTACTTTTAAATGACAGATATAAAATTTGCTTAGGGTGCCACTTAAAAATCAAAAGCAGTGCAAGTTCAATGGCAAAACAAATTTTGACAAAATATATTAAACCTTTAGCTTAAACTATGCCTAGTAACGAAATTCCAAGTCATTTGGATGATAAATTTTTGAATCATGAAAATTTAGAGTTTTTAATGTTAAATTACATTTTCATATTTTTATTAATGTCTCCTGAAATTATAATCCTAATGTGATAATTTTTTGTATAGATATAATACTAAAAATCCCAAACGTAAATACATTAGATTTGTAATTAAAAAAATAATAAAATACATGAATTATCAAATTAACAAAAAAGAAAAATTATGAATTGCAATTTACAATCATTTTGATGGATTTACATTTATTGCGGTGTTGCCAAGTCTCCGGCTTTTTGCACACCATTATTATTTTAGGAAAAATGTTATTATTATAAATCGCCTAGTTGTTCTATTTAATCAAAATAACATTTTCTGTATTAAAATACTGGTATGAAAAAGCCGGAGAGTTGGCAACTCTGATTTTTTGTGTCCTTTTGATGTGAATCCAAAATTTAAAAAGAATTTCTTCCAAGTAGTTTTTAAACTATGCTTAACCCTTTTAGCTCTGGTGGGTAAATTTCTCCAAAATTCCAAATGTATCATTGGCACCAGTATTTTTCAAAGAAAAATTTTGGTTTGACATAGACACGGGGGGGGGGGGGAAATGCATTGAACCTTTTTCAAATAAATATGGTCGGATATTCCGGTGTCATTGTGACATTTCGAACTAAAATTAAGTGGTAGAAAATTCAACCATCAGAGCTCAAAGTGTTAACCACAGCTGCCAAGTCTCTTATTTTTGGATACCAGTATTTTAATTCAGGAAATGTTTTAATTAATTTAAACATTTCGGTCACGTAAAATAATCAGATTTTCCCAAAGATAATAATGACGAGCAAAATTGCCAAGAGATTTGGCAACTCTGGCTTAACTCTCTTTGGCGTGGTGTAAATCTGATTCAAATAATTAACTTCCACCAGAATTTATAAAGGAATTTATTAGAAAATATGAACTTGCTTATTTTCAGGTAAATTATAAAAGGAAAATTTTAATTAAGTATTTTTTGTGCCAGTAAAATTTAAATTACGTGTCCTTTTTTAGGGACACATCACCGAAAAGGGTTGAGAAACGTCAAAGTGCTGGCTTCAGTTTATGATGTGCAGAAAAGCATATTTGTCAATTTCTGTTTATTCATAATTCCATGGGATAAATGAAATCATGCAGAATGTAAGACAAAAAAGATACGTTTTTGTTTTTAATCTTACAAAATTGCTCAACCCTTTCCGGCACGGGCAAAATCTGTTAGTAAAATGAGAAATTATCGACTGACGACTGACACCGGAATTCACAAACAATTTTTTTAGATATTTTGAAACCCCTAATTTAAGCTTTTATTATAAACGCAAAATTTTAGTGAAATATTATTGGTGCCGTTTGCAAGTTTGGAATTAAAATTAGGTATCCCAGACCAGGCACAGTGTGCCGGAAAGGGTTAAATCTGATTCCCCGTTGTCTTTTCTTTGCAAGAATATCTGAATAATAACATTCCTAGGCTAGTTCCATGGGTTTTGTAGTGTAAGTCACATTACCTTATAATTGCTATGCTTGTTTGCCACCGTTATTTTCGAAAAGTCTGCTTGGCCTTATTCAATTAATGAGAACGTGCCGATAAAATATGTCACATTTTTTTGTACTAAAATACTGGTAGCCAAAAATCGTAGCCTGTGACTTACACTACAAGTACTCATGGAAATAGCCCCTATTATTTAAACGTAGAAAACTCTACAAAGATATAAACTTAAAATTAATATCCAGAAAAAAAACTTTAACAAATTGTTAAATTATAATTGCTCTGTTAAATATTGATTTATGGATTATTCCTCATAAGAAAGATATTATTCTATATCAGAAATGTTTATTTATTATAAGAAATTTAGCTATGTTCCTTTCTGAAAGTTTTTCATAATGCAAATGTGTGCATTTTATTTTTCGTTCTCTTAATAAAACTGAAGTTTACACTCGCATTCAACGTTTTTTTTTTCTTTTCTTTTGCTCACTGAATTTAAATTGTAAAGTATTTTGTTAAAAGTGGGGAGAATTTTTTTCAAAAAATTTATTCGCATTAACTTTTTTGTGAGATTTAACAACACTGCATTTTTTAGAATTTATTTCGTTAAAAAATTCAGTAAATAAGAATTAACATTTGAATGCCAGATAGGCAAGGCTTTCAAGCTATTCGATTTTTTGAACACCACTATTTTAAAGCAAGAGAATTCTTTTTTAACTTTTCTTCCGAAAACTTTGTAACCTATACCTAAAAGATTATTTCCATTGTAACAGTTGTAAAAATCTACCACGAAACCAGTGGGAGGCCTGCAAACGTTCTCAGTTCAAAAAATGCAAAAGAAATAACTTTCTTAAAATTTGGAAGCCATAAAAATAAATTTTCTGATAAACACGTTACTTGTTTCAAGTTTCGTAATGATATACTACAATCAAAACAGTTCCCAGCTATTGAATGTAAAATTTTAGACATAGGTAGATGTGTCAGTAATGAACCGTGGACCTATTAACCCCTTAACTGCCTCGGTCATATTTATACGTCTCGCTCAAATAAATGCATATTTCTGAAATTAACTATCGACAAACCACTTTTTTGAGTTAAAAATTTTGCTTTATTAACAAAAAGGAACTTTTACCATTACATAAATGGAAGACTATTTTCCAAAATTTGTGGTGTCATTTTTTTTCTTGCAGAAAGTTGAAGATTCTTTTCTTAAAGCTTCGGCAGTTAAGGGGTTAAGAAAGAGAAACTGACATATTTTTAAAATAGTGAAGTTTTTACTGTAACCACTTCCACCCATAAACTTAAGTAGAAATTTTCTTCTTATTCAAAAGTATTATTAAAGGGAAATATCAGTCAAAAATAATTGTTAAAACTTGCATTTATTTTTGTCATGCAAGTTTAATTTAGCGGTAGTAGTTCCGTAATTTTGTGACAACCAAGACAACCCCTTGTCAGTGTTAGTGAAAAGATTATAGTATCTATGTAAATGACACTAGTAAAAATAAATAATTTTTTAATCCTTTTTCTCAGAGAAATTGCAAATGAATAAAGCCCTTGTATAACAAGAATTTTCTATTCAAGTTTACTGGTAGAAATTTTCATCGGCGATTATCTGAAATTATGGATCTGATTAAAAAAAATCATAAAAACAGCAGCCATCATGTGACAACCTGCTTAGTTATTTCACTCGCAACTGCTAGAAAATACACTTTTTGCCTCCCCCTCTTTGTAACTCCATGTAATGGACACCCTTCTAGTAATGGATAGCCTTCAAAGTTT
Source organism: Maratus speculifer (assembly GCA_964019185.1). NCBI lineage: Eukaryota > Metazoa > Arthropoda > Arachnida > Araneae > Salticidae > Maratus > Maratus speculifer. Next base: position 307,402,353 of record OZ025293.1, on the reverse strand, counting down.
TTGATTTATTTAAAAAAAAAAAAAAAAAAAAAAAAAAAAAAAAAAAAAAATTAAATTTATTATTTTTTTTTACAACTCCCCTTATACATATTTTATAGTCTTACATTATTATTAAAACGTTTAACCAATCACAAAGCAAAAAATAATGTTTCGAAGTTCCAGTGTTTTTTTCAGTGAAAATTTAATGAATATGCTAAGAGCTGGCTTCTACGAATTTGATTAAATTTTATATTTTATCGTTTTCAAAATCGATAAAACCTTTGAGCGACGCTGCATGATTAAAAAAAAAATCGATTAGTGAGCCTATTTGGATCACTATTGGATCGTGTCAAGCTAATTATATTAAAAAAAAAGACACAAACGATTTTGACAGAATTTTGTATTATAAAGTTTTCGTACACGAGAAAAGCATTGGGCTAGATCATGTTTTCAAGGAATTTTGTTATTGTGTAATTTTTGGTTTACTACGATCCAATCTAATTTTAATGCTGCTCAAACGATGTTTAACTAAATATGGTATTTTACTGTTTTCTATCTTTAGGAGACCACAGGGGAAAATTATATTAAAATTATATTTATAATTACAACTTAAGTATCAAGCATATAAATACTTCGATTAGTAACTATACGAGGGTTGACCGTTTGGCCTCTATTTGTATTTAAAAATTTAGAGTTCATAGCAGTCATAAAGAACCATTTTATGCTTTTCTTAACCCTTTGAGCTCTGATGGGTAAATTTCTTTAAAATTCCAAATGTCACATTGGCACCAGTATTTTGCAAAGAAAAAAACCGGTTTACCATATACACGAAAAAAAAGCATTAAACCATTTTCAAATAAATTTTGTCGAATTTTCTGGTGCCAATGTAACATTTCGGAATTTAAATTATGTGGTAGAATATTCTACCATCAAAGCTCAAAGGGTTAATAAGAAACATTTATCGACCACTTAAATTAAAAATTCTTCTTTCGAGATTTCCGGTATTATATTGAAATTTCGAATTAACCCTTCTGGCATACCGTGCCCGGTCTGGGATACCTAATTTTAATTCAAAACATGCCGTCGGCACCAATAATATTTTAGTAAAATTTTGCTTTTACAATAAAAGCTTAAATTAGGGGGTTTCAGATTATCAAAAAAATTCGTTTGTGAATTCCGGTATCAGTCGATAATTTCTCATTTTACTATAAATTTTGCCCGTGCCGGAAGGGGTCAAAATACCGGACCAAACTGGTAATATTAAAGTGCACTATTATTAGGATAATTTCCGGACGTATAATCCGAGGATCAAACAATCATTTTTCGACCGAGATTTTTAAAAAATGAAATGTAACTTATTAGATCGCAATAAATATTTGGCTTCACCTATAAATAAAATTTCTGGGTCCAAAGTGAATTGTTTGATCCGCGAATTATACGACATCATACTGTATATTCATCCTTTTCTAATATAAACAAGAATAGAGAAGATATTTTTTGTAAAATAATTTTATTGGAAAAAGTTACACTAACAGGTGGATCTTCTTGTTTAAAGTACCAAAACTATGCCTTCATCTATGTGTTACACATTTTTTAAATTATTAACTTTTCAACTTTTTTTAAAATTAATTTAAACGTATTTAAACGTGTGTATGCATGGCTCGTTTTATTTTATAATTATTTTTATTATTAATTCTTTCATCTATATTCTAGAGCTTTTAGCTCTACTACCGTAATTTCTGGCTTATAATCCTCGGATAAAACAATCACTTTCCGAACCAGAAAATTTTCAAAAAGAAATGTAACTTTTTAGATCGCCGTAAATATTTGATTTCAATCATAAAATAAAATTTCTGGGTCCAAAAAGAATTGTTTGATCCGCGGATTATACGCCGGAAATTGTGGCATTTGGAAGAATGATTTTTTTTAACACTAGAATGTCCTGAAATTTTACCTAATCTTAAGAAAAACATTTTAGCACCAGAACTTTTATTTAAAACAATTTAACTTCGCTACTTAGATGAGATTTTTTTTTTCTAATTACAAATGAACATTTTTTAGGAAGCGAATTCTGGCTCGAATCGACATTTTATCAATTGATAGGTGTTGAATCGACACCAGCTGGACGATACAGTGTTGACTGATGGCAAAATTTATATAAATGCTGCAGAAAAAGAAAATCTTTTACTGGGATATTCACTACAGTTTCAGCAAGTTTTTTTCGTTTTGGTTAAAAAATTGGATGTTTCAATGAAAATCATGTGAAATTTGAGCAATATTCAACTCCCAAATACACGTGTGCAAATAAATATATGTATGAAAGAGATACGAAAGGCTCATGAAGATGATTAAAAATTCTACTGCGCCTGGTCACCATAATAAGGTTACAACCAGTTCTTGTGATCTAGTTAAATATTGATAGTTTGGCCTTCTTTATTTATTCAAAAATTCCGAGTAGTAAATTTCGTTTTTTTTAAATTACAGATACAGACATTGCGTGATTACATTAAATATAAATTATTTTTTCGGAATTTTAAGCATAAATTCGAAATTTTTATATAAAAAAGGAAGCCAAACTGGCAACCCTGAAATCTATAACTATTTAGGGAAAACGTTTCTTCAACATAATCATAAGATACCAAAAAATCATCATTGTACCCCAAAAAAGATTTTTTTTAATAGAAACCCCACCACGGTTTCAGCATTTTTTTCCATTTTGGTGAAACAATTGGATTCTTCTATTAATGAAATTAGTAACGTTTTCTGCAGATTTGCACTTCGTCAGTGAAATTCGACTTAAATGTATTCATAACTTGTCTTCGTAAGCGACATTTCTTTTCATATTACAATTATATTCATCGATTTTTATCTACTCTACTTCCATTTAGCTAACTATTACTATTTCCAGAAGAATAGAATTTTTTCTTTAGAGTATTAATATTTTACGTTCCATGTTTCTCAAGTGTTTCTTAAGTAGAAAGGAATATCGTTTCTCTTACGATATTCAAGAAAATTGACGGCGCTTGCAAAATATATTATCCATTCATTCTCAACGATGATTCGAAAGATCTAAGGAGCTATCTCTAAAGCTTATTTCGTGAGCAGTCCTCAGGCAAGAGGTCGATATATGTACCTCAATCCGACATTTAGAGAACAAGTCATATCGCAGAGTTCAAGACCCTCAGTCATCAAAATTTCTAGCACATTTAGGAAATTGGGAATAGATTTTTGATTTAATTATATTCTGAGGTGAAATTTCAGATGAACCTTTCATAAGAAAAGAAGAATTTTAATGTCCGAGTACAGCGATAATTTTTAACGGTGCTAATAAAAGCAGATTCTTAATATTAAGTGCATATCATTTAATGACGTTTTGTTAAGGGAATATTTATTTATTCCTTTTATTTTATTAGTATGGGCATGTTTACTTGTAAAAAAGAGTTTGCACGGGTGCTACTTTTGGATATCACTACTTCCAAAAAGTAATATTCACGTTATTTATTTAAAGAAATTGTGAGGCTTAATAAAGCGAATATTGCTATTTGCAAATAGCTGTATTCATAAGTAAGCAACCCGTGAGAACCCTTCTTTTACATGATCAGTTCCATGTTATTATTTTAATTTAATTTAATTTAATTTTATTTATTTGAGGTGCAAAGTTCTTGTGCGATGTTAGTGGGTGATAGTAAATCCACCGGATTAGAATAAAAAGTCACTGAATATCATAAAACGGGAATAAACGGAAAAAAGACGAATGTAATGACGAATGTAAAACAAGATTATTAATCCGTTCGGGACGAGGGTCGTTCACAGAATTTTTTATGTTTTATCACCAATTTTTGAAAACAAATTTTTGAACATTTGAATCGGAAAATGCTTGGATTTAATAAGGCTTCATTAAAAATAAAAAATTTACTGGCGAGATTAATAAAGGTTTCCGAGAACCACATATTCTCCACTTATACCGGTCGCTCGTCTCTAAGGGGTTAATCTGTAGTGTTCATCTAAGAAATTTTTTCTTTATTGGAGGTTCCAGATTTTTAAGTAGTATCTAATCAACATGTAAATTCAAATGAAACATATAAATTCAATGCCGATTCGGCTGAGAGAACAGCAGTTTTCGATTCTCAAAATAAAAAATGCGCATACTTTGAGCTCTGATGAGTGAATTTCTTCCCACTTAATTTTAGTCTCGAAATATTGCAATGACACCGGATTATTCGTCCAAATATATTTGAAGATAAATTAGTGCTTCTTTCGTGCATATAACCAATTTTTTTGCTTCGAAAATACTGGTATCAATGTGACATTTGTGTATTTGAAGAAATTCACACACCAGAGCTTAGCCCTTTGCGTTCTGATGGGTAAATTTCTTCAAGGTACCCAGATACCACAATAACACCAGTATTTTGAAAAGAAAAAAAAATTGGCTTTTGACGTACCCGACAAATGCATTAAGTAAAATTTCAAATAAATCTGTTTGAGTATCCGGGTGCCATTGTAACATTTTGGAATTAAAATTAAGTGGTAGAATATTCAACCATCAGAACTCAAAGGTTTAAATGGTTAAAAGAAACTTCAGTTCCAGCAATGATAAGTGTACACATAGTTTTGCAATTTAACAATTTTTTCCTTACCATTAAAATTTTAAATTAAGATTTCCCTTATTTAATCCACGATAACTGAAATTAAATAGATGAAAAATTTCTGTTAATTTTGAGTGGTAATAAAAAGTTAGTAGCGTAAAACTACGTTAATAACTACAACTTACTACAATCAACATTTATAGAACAACACATACTGCAGAGTTCAATTACAGCAATCAAGAAATTTCTAGCACATTTAGGAAATTGGGAATAGATTTTTGATTAAATTTTATTCTACAGTGAAATTTCGGATGAATTTTCGTAAAGAAGAAAGGACTTTACTTTCGCAGTACAGTGATAATTTTTAATGATACTAATAAAAGCCAGTTTTAGTAATACGCCTGTACAGCAGGTGTTTGTTAAAACATCAACGACGGATTTTTTCCCCCTAAATATAGAAGCTGCGCACCATTTTTCAGAATGCAGTTTTTCGTCTTATATCATCGCGGATTTTCGGTGATAAACAATGGATCATTCTCTTCAGAATTACTGGTTTGAAAACAACAAAGATACTGACAGTTATGGTTTGACTCTATATGTCAAAGCTAAACTTTAATGTGTTAGAGTTACATTTATTTATTCCTTTTTATCTATATTTTTACATGGAAACAGGTTCCCGCGGTTTTACAATTGTATATCATAACTTTTGAAAAGTAATATTCGTCTTACTTAAATACAGAAATTGTGCGATAGAAATAGACGAATACTACTATTCAGAAATAACTGTATTCATAAGCAAGCAACCCTTGGGGATACTACTGTTAGATAAATAATTATGTATTGTATTTTATCTTTTTGGAGCGAAGATGTCTTATGCGATGATGCGACTGATAATAATTCTACTGAATTGGAATAAAAGAACATATATCATAAAACATAAATTAGGATAAAACTGATTAATAAAACTAGTTTGTTAATCAGTGGCGTTCAGATAATGATTTTCATGGTGAAAGATTCCAGATTTTTTCTGAAAAAGTAATTTCCGGCGTATAATCCACGGATCAAACAATTGTATTTAGACCCAGAAATCTTATTTAGTGATTGAAGACAAATATTCACGGCGATCTAATAAGTTACATTTCTTTTGAAATAATTTCTGAGTTTAAAAATAATTGTTTGTTCCGCGGATTATACGCTGAAAATTAAGATACCTAATTTAAATATATAAGTGCAAAACTGCATTACCGTAATTTTCGGAGTAATCCGCAGATCAAACAATCATTTCTCAATCCAGAATTTTTTTTTTTTTTATGAAAAGTACCGTAATTTCGGGTGTATAAGCCGCAGATCAAACAATTCTTTTTCGATCCAGAATTTTTTAAGAAACTAATATAACTATTTAGATCGCCGTAAATATTTGTCTTCAATCACTAAATAAAATTTCTGGGTCCAAAAAGAATTGTTTGATCGGCGGCTTATACACCCGAAATTACGGTATTTTCATTTCTTTCGAACAGAAATTTTTATCTTATATAATTGCTAAAACACTTAGCTTAATCAAATTGAAATTTCTTTGAAAAATTAGTGTTTAAAATAAAAAAATTTGTGCAGCCAATGTATCACGTGTACGTGACACTCGTCGTGAAAGGGTTAATATAAATGGTTACAGGCTTCCACAGAAAACAAATTAAAAGCGAAAAGTTAATCGTGACTAAATGATACTTAGTTAATGATAAGGATTTCTGAGCAAAATATTCGAGACTTTTATCAAAGCTGTAGATAAATACAAACATCAGTAAATTTTACGTTTATTGACGTTTGATTATATAGCGCCATTTCATGACGAAGAGTACAGTGTCGTTATATTTTCCATGAATTCTGTGGGCCTAACAAGCTTCACTTCCTCTAGTAAAAGAGAAATAAACGAAACTAGTTTGTGATATAAATCAGAAATATTGACGAATCTGTAAATTCACCTTACCTATAACACAAAATTAATCTGAAAATATCTACTGAAAGGCGTTTAAAATTTATACATTTTAGTAAATATCTTTTAGTATTTTTTGACCGATTTAATTCATGTAGTAATATAAGTTTAATATCGAATCGACGTTTTTAGCTGTTCCAAGAGGACATCGCGTGTTACAGAAGATTTCATTTCAATTCTATGTTTAAGTGCGCGTCTTTTACTTTATCTGAAGAAGAAAAAAGTGTCTGTTTCAAAAGCTTGATTATATAAATTATGTTGTAAGAAATTGATTTTATGATTTTTTTAAACAATAAGGCTTTCACAGGCAGATTCTGTATGCCACAGGGAGTTTCATGATATTTGTACTTCATGCAAGATCATAATAAATTTGTAAACTAATAATTCTTCAAAAAATTTTTATGCTGAAAATAGTCAAAATATATGATAAATGAGACTGTGTGCAAGATAAAAATGAAGATGAGTAAAAAATGTAAAATTTCAAGGGGTCGTCTATTAGTTACTTCACGCAATTTTCGAAAAGGAGTTGTTTCCCTCTCACAATATCATAATACAAAAAACAATATTATAAAAACATAAACATCTTGTATGCTTCTAAAACCCTTATGCCTTTGAGGGGCAAAGCACTTGTATTCTTAAAATGCTTAAATGACTGAATGACACCAGACTTTAAAAGCAGATTTATTTCACAATGGATAAAAGCTTTTCTTCATGTACTTGATATAACTATAATTTTTACTTCAAAATTCTGGTGTCAATGTGGCATTTCGCAATTAGAATTAAGTGGGATATATTTAAAAGAATTTAAAAGCAGATTTATTTCACAATCGATAAAAGCTTTTCTTCACGTACTTGATGTAACTAAAATTTCCACTTCAAAATTCTAGTGGCAATGCGGCATCTCGCAATTAAAATTAAGTAGATTATATTTATCCCACCGCCCTTCAAGGGGTTAAAGGCATAGTGTAGGAAATTTTCAAAATTTCTGATTTAACTTTTAACAAATAAATCAAGTTCTTCCCAACCACTATATTTATGTAGAAATATTAATGCTGTAAAAAATCACAGAAATATGATTCTAAAAAAAAGTGAAAATTTTATCTTAAAATTTCTGGTGGCTAATCCGCAATTAGCACTAAATATTATTGCCCGCTGAGTACTAGGTCTATGCTCTGACAGAAAAATGGCGGTTTTCGCAAGTGGAATTTTTTAAGTGTTTTTACGGCTCCCTTATATTCGCTAGTATTCTTTGACTTACTTAACTTTAAAAATAGGGTGGCGAAAAGTTTTAGAATTTATTGGAATTCAAATTAAACGGACCGTGCAAACGATAAAAAAAAATCCCCCAATCACAACTGCCATTTTTCTGTCAACGCATAGATGTGGTATTCAGTTTGTTGCTAAATGTACCAACAATCAATCATTTGAGCGGTGCAAATTAAACATATTTCCATTCAGATCAGAATTTTTTTTGTAAAATAAATAAAATATAAATCGCACAGGAATAAGTTAAATTTTGAAATTAAATAGTTTTAAATAAAAATTCTGGAGTGAAGTACTTTTATATAACTTGAGGTATGTTTAATGTTAATGGGGGACACCAGTAACGTCTCCTCAGGGAGTGCTACATCAGATTTTTCATACTACTTAAATTTAACAGAATCTTTTGTATTAGTTATTCGACAACTTTTTTATTTTAAAAAACGAAATTACTATACAATTTTATTGTTGCGAAAAAATTGATGCAGCACTCCTCATGAGCAGCTACTGGGTGACACCTCGCCCAATCTAAAGTTGCGGGTGTGACATTTACACAACTTAATTTAGTCACCAGCAAAAAAAATTTTGAGCATTGGTTTCAATTTGTGTGAATTTCAATGTAGACCACTTACACATACATTTATCCAAATCTGAAAATTGTCCGATGTATCATTTATTTATAAAAAAAAATAATTTCCACATGTTGCGGGTGTGGCATAAAAAGGACATGCATTTTCATCTTTCAGTGCAAAAATGCAAAACTCTGTGAATTATGACAACTGAGTGAATTGATATTTTTATATATTAGACAGTAATACTTAAATAATTATTCTATGAAAAAATTAAATTATTTACTCAATTCTTGCTTTTGTGGAAAATATTCAAAATTTTCGTTGCGGGTGTGACTTGTATAGCCACTAAAATAATGACATACACAAATATTTTCAAGGCAGATTTTTTTATTTAAAGAATTAATCAATATTACAATTATAATATCTAGAGAGGAAAATATAAAAAAACTTTCATTTCCAATCTTGATTTTATAATTTCTGGTGGTGGTAGCTCTTTTTACAAAAATGCTCTTTTTTTTCCTAGGATGCATCTGACTGATTGGGCCAAATATGCACGTTTTCTTAAAATTTTTTCAAACATTCTAATTCTATATCGTCACCATCCATTTGTCTTATTTGTCCATCAAAGTTTTCACTTTTTTAATGTCGAGAATAAAATAACTTCTACAAAATCTCCAACTGCACATTCATCGTTGGATATTATATCCTTGTCAAAGTATGGATACATCTAACTAACTGACCCAAATATACACATTTTCTTGATTTTTATTCCGATACTCTTATTCTATAATATCCCCATTCATTTGTCTTATTTGTCCATCAAAGTTTTCACTTTTTTTTTTTTAATGTGGAGAATAAAACAACTTCTACAAAATCTCCAACTGCACTCTTATCATTGGATATTATATTTTTGATAAAATATGGTAACAAACAAATTCTCTTGGGATCACTTTCTGAAGTTATTGCTACATTAATTGTTCCTACGTCAATAAAAACAACATGATGTATCGATTGAATGTTGAGCTCCGATTGTGCTTGGTGCCAGCATTCATGAAGCATTTTCACAATATCTTCTGAAATTTCACATTCAGCAAAGTTCTTTTATATTTTTTAGGACTTTTTCTACACACATGGCAAAATCTGAAGCTGAATTTATAGTTGCAGAGCGTTGCTAGTGTTACCATTTTCTTTGCAACTGCACCAACCCCATCGGCAACTCCTTTACCATGAGATGAAATGCAAAAGGATTGTCATCCTTTACCATGTTTTTTTAAAATAGTCTCTTCTTTTCTCTCCTTGCTTTGTCTCTATCCTTCTCTTGTTGTAGATATGCTTCATATTTAAAAAGGGTTTTCCTTAATCTTTTTTCAATGATATTGTGATCTTTCTGTACTCTTCATTCTCTGCAAAAGAGAAGAAATTAATGTGTAAACTGAATAAATATAGCACTTCCAGTCCAAAAATATAAGCTTAACAAATTTTTAATAGTTATCCCTTGAAATTGCTAATCTTACATAAAGTTAATTATGTTAAATTTTAATTAATTTCAAACTGACTATATACATTTTATTCTAACTTAATAAACATTTTAACAGTTTCTATTATTCTTACTTCTACATTTTATTTAATTTGAATTAAAAGAGAAAAAAAACCTTCCCCTATTATTGATTTACTTATTTTAAAAAAAACTAAAAATATATATATTAGATAAATACTATCAAATAAAAAAATTAAAAAAATGTATATAAAAAACAAAATTAAATTAACAAATTTAAAGAAAATTGCTAAAATATTGTTTCGTAATTTTCTTTTTTTAATTTCTATAAAAATCTTACCTTTTAAATTAATCTCTTAATCATATATCACTAATAAAATTATTTTCTTCCAGTAAAGCAACAATTTTATCAATCCAAACTGAATAAATCAATTGCACACAGTGTCACATGCTCAGATGATGCAAATTTTTATTTATTAACTGGAATTCCCTCTATTAAATCAAAGGGTATAGTTAAAGTTGCTAAGTACATGTTTTCCAGAATATTATTCTTTTATAAATTTACATATAAATTGTTCAAATATGCATTTGTGATCAATTTTAAAAGACGTTGCGGGTGTGACTTTAATTAAATGTCACACTCGCAACAGGAACATGTCACGCCCGCAACGCTCAATAATTATAATTAAAATGTTAATTAATTTCTTTTGTGTCTGTAATTCAAAGTATCTTAATAAACTATTTTTGAATATAAAGTTTCATAACTTTAAATCAAAAATATTTTTCTGCAGAGATATAAATGTAACTTTTTGTTGCGGGTGTGACACAATAATTAAGAGTAATTAAATATGCTTACCTTTTGTAATGCAGATTAGTGAACACTTCTCTGCAGACAAAAACTCTCAATAATAGCTGTCAGATCATATATATCCAAGTTTGGAGATTTTCAGAATGTTTGTTCAGCTGTACGAGACCATGAAATGTAAAGATTTTTGCCGCAGTCTATTTTACAAAGTCATAGTGTCGCTTTATTAATTAAAATAAGTATGTTAATGACAAAAATTTAATTCTTTTTTCATAAAATATGAAACAGTACACTCTTAACAGTTAATATGCAAAATTTCAATCAAATTTAAAGAAATTTAAATTTTCATCTTCATGTCCATTTTTTCGTGGATTGGGCCATCTACCCCTCCTTAACACTAGAACGCTCAGAAATTTTACTTAAATTTGACAATAATATTTCTCACCGGAATTTTTATTCAAAATTATTTAATTTATTTATTTAATTTACATTTGCATGGATCATATTTAAATTGTTTCAAGAATTTTTTTCTGGTTCGAACTGAAATTTAATCACATAGTTGGAGCCGAATCGACTCCTTCCGAGCGTTCGAATGTTAAAGTAAAATTTTATTAAAACTTATATGAAACATTTTCATTATGCATACATAATTTGATCACCAAATGCGATTTATGTGAATTAAACTCGTTTTATTATATTCTGTCACATTATGACAAGAATAATTAAAAGTGTTATTTTCTTTATCTAAAAAATTATTGACATCTCACTTCTTAGCTACTTAAGTTTACATAAAATATTATACAGACGAGAAATTAATTCATTTACTATATTTGCCAAGTTTTGCACTTTTTTCCTACAATTATTTTTTAACACAGAATTTTTTCTTATTTAATCGTCGAAAACAGGATTGAATAAGGCAATTTTTTCTGATTAAAAATAGCAGTCGGAAAAAATCGCAAAAGTTATCAGCGACATAATATAATTTTTTTAAAGATTAATTTGTTTTCATTTACTTCAACAATTGGAATTTCCATTAATAAAAAGTGAACCGTATATGTTTGAGAACAAAACAGCCTTCTAAAATAATAATAATAATGAAAAGAAATCGCATAAAAATTTCAACTATGTGCAAAAAAAGAGAATTTTTCTTTCTGGAATTCAATAAAGAATTCAAGGTTAATCAGAAATCAGTTTGGCGTAAATAAATTATTTGTTAATTAATTGAAAAGACTTTTTACTCGTTGAAAGTATCTTATAGAATCCTTTCATGGGTAAAGTCAAAACATTGTTCAAAATTCTTGAACATTATTCATCTAAACTTCAACCAGTTGTGTTGACAGGGGGGGGGGGGGGAAATCCAGATGCACTTCACACCACTAAAATGTTACTAAAATGTTAAAGGTCTTTTCTCTTTGAATAATAGCTTAAAATTCTTTGGTTAAATAATAAGAAGAAAACTTGATAAATTAGTGGTATCAAATGCAATTTCTTTTGAACTTGCCAATATGGAGATTAATGCCAAATTACTTCTGAGATAAAATAAGTAGTTGTGTACTAAAGCAATTGATAAAATTTTAAAAAGTGAACTTCCTCTATGGAGTTTAATTTTATTAGATATTTGTATACATACAAAATGTAGATTCCTATCATCAAATTACAAGTTACGAAAAATTATTGTGTGATGATTTATAATTTTCGATAATCGTTTCTCTAAATAGAAACTGAAGATTGCACATACAAAGGAAAATAGAGATCACATCAGAGCAACCTTTATTTCAGCCACTTTTAGGATACAGAGAAGTCACATTATTTCCAAGGTATTACAAAGTATATTTGATAGGATTGATGCGTAGAAATCATGTCGCCTCTCTATTCTTGGTCATGAGGAAATTCGTCTTACCTCTCAGGAAAATAGTCTTAGTGGTGTTTCACCAGCTAAAAAATGTTTCAGAGTTGGGATAAAATCATTGCTTTTCGGAATCTGTGCTCGAAAGGCAATTGTTTGATATCAAGTTTCTTTCAAGCACAACAATTTGATCAGAAGTTTGAGATACGACCTCCATTTCCGTAACTAAAATATTACCGTAATTTCGGGTGTATAAGCCGCAGATCAAACAATTCTTTTTTGACCCAGAAACTTTTAAGAAACAAATAGAACTTGTTAGATCGCCATAAATATTTGTCTTCAATCACTAAATAAGATTTCTGGGTCCAAAAATAATTGTTTGATCCGCGGCTTATACACCCGAAATTACGGTAGTTTCAAGACTTATTTCAGATATATGGATAGGGGATAGATATTTAGCTCGCAGAAGTCAAATATCATGGGGTTAGCATATCCAATGGATGATGTATTACTGGTAAGGCAAGATGTGCTCTTTGGCAAACTCGCTTACTTAATTATTTCAAGGAAAATATTTATTCGCTCTTTTTTCCATTAGAGCAAATAGATGTTTTAGGCACAGCGTCTAGCTGCATCATATTTATGCTTTTTTGTTACCACTAAAATTTGGAATTAAATTTAGCCTTATTAATTCGCAAAATCTGTTATTAAATAAGGGGAAAAGTTCGTTTAAATTTTACTGATAAGAAAAAAGCAAAAAACTTGATAGCTATGTTGCGATGAACTCCCGTTTTATCAAACTTCCAAGTGCGGCCTTTTTTCGTCCGTACACATTGATATCCGTATCAAGCGATGTAAACACATCAATGTATAAAAATAATCTCTTGGGCTGAAATAATTAAATTCCGTTTTTGATAAAAATGAAAAAGTTTACGACTTTATGCTAAAAGAAAGAAGGGTCTCTTTAATTTAATAATATTCATAAAAAAATGAATTTAAATTACCCCATTTTACTACAAAAAGAGATCAGACGATCATGGGAAATAACTCATGCAAATTAACTACGGCAATTACCAAATTTTACTGCTTACAAAGAAAGGATACCACTCGGTTTCGTTTATTGCGCACCCCAATTTTTCAAAGAAAAGTCTTATTTATACATTTTGTAGAAAATTACCGGGGAAAGTGCATTTCTTACAATTGTTGCAGAAACCTTTCACGATTTTTTTTCTTTGAAAATTACTGGTTTACAAAAAACGAACCAGTGCAAACCCTCGTAATGTCTCCTTTCTTTGGAACAGTTGAATGAGTGATCTTTTTGCCGCTTTCATTTCCTATTTTGCGACAGACTTGAAAATTTGGTCTGTTAAACCTTTGCACTCCAGAGGCGATTCTCACTGATCACTAGTGTCTTGCGTAAATGAGTTCTCCAAATGCTCCTTATACAAGTATTTTAAACTATTTTTTTTCATCTTACCTAATAACCGAATAATCTGTGATAAAAGATGGCAAAATAAACTATAAGATATTAGTGGTGTCCCGATTTGCGAGAAACATCTGACAACACAATTGGTGACTGGATAGTCACCACTCGAGTGCAAACAGTTAAATTACATTCCATTGGTAATATTGCGGAAATCGTCAGTACCATATCAAACTATTCAATATAAAATACGTGTTCTTAATATTAATAAAAGATAAAAAAAAAAAATTGTGAGGAAAACGACATTGTCTTTTTTTAAATCGGCAATTTGCCTTAAATCCTTCGAGAAGGGCGAGTTTTACAGAATTTTTAATCTTTTATCACCGGTTTTTTAAACCAGAAATTTTTGGTTAACCCTTTCAGGGGCGCGGTTTGCAGTCTGGAAACATTTAATTTAACTGTTCCAACTGCGAACTGGCACCAGTAAATTTTTAGTACAATTTCGATATTAAGATATACGTAAAAAAAAATAAGGCTCTTGGTTACTTTCAAATAAATTTGTTCTTAAATTGCTCTGTGAATCAATTATTTGAACATTTTTGGGGCAGGAATACCTTGACCCTGAAAGGGTTAATTGAATCGCGAAAGTGCTCGGATTAACAAAGACAAATTTTATAGTAAAAATTTACCGGTGAGAATAATCAAGGATTCTGAGCCACATATCCGGCACACATACTTGTCGCTCATCCCCAAGGGGTTAAGTAGAAGCGCATTAACGAGAGTCCACTGTATTCATTTGTAAATTATACTTGGTGTAAAAATAATACAGGTCTCGTAACGGTCTATTTAACCACTAAACGTATTCTTTTTTTTTTCATACAATAAATTGAAAATACGGGAAAAACATTACTTTTTTAAAGCTAAGATATTTGTAATATTTAGTATAAACATTTCTGCCCTTAAACAGTATGAAATTTTAATTAAAAAATTAGTGGTGTCAAAAAGATCAAGCATGGATTAAGCAAGCTCAGTGTTTAAAACGTACAGAATACCTTTTACCCCTAAAATTTCCCTACGAAATTTTCGTTACCCTTTACGGCACAGTGGCCCCACTCCGGGCACAACTAATTTTAATTCCAAACTTGCAAACGGCATCAAGAAAGTTTTAATAAAATTTTGCTTTTACATTGAAAGCAAATAAGGATTTTTAATTTCTATAAAAATCACTTATAAACTACGGTGTCAGACAATAATTTCTCATTTTACAACCAGAATTAGTCTGTGCCGGAAAGGGTTAAGATTTCTCATAGAAATGGCGTAAAAAATCGCTTCGTCAAGTTCACTTTATTGCATATCTTGTAGCAATGTACCATAAAAATAATTTTATAAAACTAATGGTGACTAAAAAAGTGACCACTCCGATGCCGATTATGCAAAATGCAATATATAGCTATATAAATATTCGTACATCAAAAATTGAAGTTTTAATATTTGTTCGAAAAGAGTAACAAACAACAGCTATACCTTAAAATTTCAAGGGCAGTGTAATGTAGGAAATATATTACTTAGTTTAAAACAAATACAAAATTTAAAGCAAAATCCTTTTACGCCCATGAGCACTACAACTTTTTAATTAATATAATTGATCGTGTAACTCTTCAAATATATTTAAGGACAGTAATTTTCATGTGTTGGAAATATTTCAAAGAGAAAAGCCCATATTTAAAATATTGAATGCGTCGGTACTTTTTTTCTTTTTCATTGACTAGGTAACAAAACATTTCAGTTTTGACGGAAATCAACACATTTACTAAATACGCTAGAAAAATAATTTTACCCGATAACTGGCAGGCCATTACACGTAAATGATCTTGTATAATACACGTTCCGAAACATTCGATCCGATAACAAAATGGATAAGAACGAAATGAGCAATACTAAAAGGTAAAAAAATATGTATACCTTCACAACATGCAATGATTAGAAAAGCTTGCGCCATTAAGTTAATTATGACGATCATTGAAATGAAAAACGACTCTGTGCCACTTTATAGACATTTTTGTGAGAAAAAAAAGCAACTAATCCTTTTACGTTACATAATTTATCTCATAATTTCACAATTAATCATCATTGCAATTGTTAGGATTTTAAATTCCTGGTTTGGAGAAATGCTGTTGAAAATACATTGTTATAATATTCTATGGAAAATATTTGCATGCCAATTTATCCTTACACCATCAATAATGAGAAATATTTATCAGAACGTAAACTTCTGGCTCAATGAATACTAAAAAAGCCGAGAGGGGTCATTTTAATCCCTACACAGGGCTGCCACAGGCGACTATTTTTATATTATGTTAACACCAGTATTTTCTAATATGATGTTTATAATATATTTCTCTTGCGAATGTTGACAAAGGGTGTGTTTTGAATTTCTGTTTTAAGAAAGTGGTGTCACACAGAATAACAAAACAGTTACCTGTGGCAGTACTAGAACCACATGAACATATTGCGGCTTGAACCAGAAATTTCATAAACGATAGGTATGAAAGAATCAAAGAAGAATAAATCTAAATAAGGAAGTTAAACACTTTTTAATAGAAGTTCATGTGCGTAATTTATTAAATGAAACTTAAGTAAAATTTGTGGCCTTTCTTATGGTAAGTTAACACTAGAACCGCGGCGACGGGTCATTTTGACCCGTATCATATGGAGCGATGTTGATTCGAACCAGGAAACTCTAAATAAAATAAGCTAAATATGTGCTGAGCAAAAATATTTTCAATAAATAACTTAAACAGTTTTAAATGAAAATTCCGGTGAGAAATATTTTTATAAAACTTGAATGAATTTTCCCGCGGTTCTAGTGTTAATGTTTTTTACATATGCAATGAAATTCGATAATTATATAAGCAATTTAAATATGCAGATAATGCAAAAAAAAATCCATATTTAGCATCTGTTGTGCATAGCTGGGAATGTTTGCAATTTATTTCGAGCAGCCTCGTATATTATCCATATAATTTACGCACACTACGTATTTTTTTTTAACAAAAGATTACTCAAAATGCCTTTCTATCAATTATATTTTATAGTCAATCTTGTAGCGGAATTCTTTTGTGTTTTTCTTTTATTTTATGTGTAAAACTAATTCACATCATAATTTAAATTAAAACATGTTCTTGTTCACCTCAAGGGTGCACATCAATTTGATTATCTTTGACGTTTCGCAAACAGATTAAAATGAAGTTCAAACTATTTATCCCCTTGATCCACAATGAGACGGAAGTCTTCCATATGTCACAGTGAAGAACTATAATTGCTAAACAGTTCATTTTCAATACAGAGCAAAATACAGTAACAGAATTGCCAAGTCTCCGGCTTTTTGCACACCATTAAAATTGTAAAGAGAATGTTGTTGTTTTAAATCCCCAGAATGTTCAAATTAAATAATAAAACAATTTCTGTATTAAAATACCTGTATCCAAAAAGCCGGAGGCTTGGCAGCTCTGCAGTAAGGATCAATAGTAAATATCAATTACTTAGCAATCCAGGTAAATTTACGAGAGTTAAGAGCACCAACTGACAATTAATCTCCAAACACTTTTCAACGAAGCTTGAAAGTCTTAAGAAACGTTATTTATGGCTTACCTGATATATACATTCTTTGAATTGATCTTTACATTCGTACGGTAATGGAATTTTCTATCACTAAAACAATCCATGTCACACGATAAGCTGTTACAATCTCGTTTAACCCTTTTCGGCCTGGGCAAAATCTGTAAGTAAAATGAGAAATTATCGATTGATACCGGAATTCACAAACGAATTTTTTTTAGGTATTTCGTAATTTCAGCATGTTCTGTAAGTGCAAAACTTAACTAAAATAGTATTGGTGTCATTTGCAAGTTTTGAATTAAAATTAAGTATCCCAGACCGGGCACAGTGTGCCGGAAAGGGTTAAACTTTTAATCATTTGGCTCTTATGGATGAATTTTCTACCACCCAATTTTAATCTCCAAATGTCACATTTTCACCGGAATATTCAATCAAATTTATCACAAAATAGAATAATGCATTTTTTCGTGTATATTGTAAGTCGAGTCTTTTGTTTACAAAATACCGGTGCCAATATGACAATTAGGCATTTTGAAGAAATTTACCTCCAAAGCTCAAAGGGTTAAATTCCTTGAACGGTGCCCACTGGAATAAATCAGTACTCTACTGTGCTTACTATTTAGCTGAGTTTGAAGAGTTAAGAATTTGTAAAAGAATTCGAAAGTATACTGCTAAGATTAAACCGACGACGAAGCTTTTTGGAACTTTGTGCTTAACTCGAAATTCAAATTTCTTAATTGGCGTCACTTTTTTGAAATTGTAAAATTTGTCTTGTTTAACCGTATTTAATGAAATATTAGTCAAGACGAAAACAAAGATAATTTTACCATTTCAGACTAATTTTACTATTTCAAAAATAGAATAATGCATTTTTTCGTGTATATTATAAGTCGAGTCTTTTGTTTACAAAATACCGGTGCCAATATGACAATTAGGCATCTTGAAGAAAATGACCTCCAAAGCTCAAAGGGTTAAATTACTTGAACGGTGCCCACTGGAATAAATCAGTACTCTACTGTGCTTACTATTTAGCTGAGTTTGAAGAGTTAAGAATTTGTAAAAGAATTCGAGAGGATGACGAAACTTTTTGGAATGTTGTTCTTGTTCTTAACTCGAAATTCAAATTTCTTAATTGGCGTCACTTTTTTGAAATTGTAAAATTTGCCTTGTTTAACCCTATATTTAACCTTTTATCTACCGCATTATGAATTCATGAAAATTTTACATTCTAAAGCATTTTACGTAAATTGTTTAAACTAATGATTATTAAATAATGATTATTAAATGATTTACATAATCATTTAATACATTTTTGAAGGATTGAAGGATTTAGAAGGATTAATTAAATTTGAATTACAGAGATTTTGTGCAATATTTATAACCCCACTCAAAACATTTATTTTAAATTGTTTCCTTAGTATTTTGTAAAATTATAAAATGCACAAATATGATTTTCTTACAATATAAATATAGAAAAAATTCCGAAAATTGAAAAATCTCCAACCCCCCGCCCTCAGCGTCAAGAAAGCTGAAAATATACAGAGGCAAAAGAAATCATCCTTTTAAAAATATTTTTGTTTTGTGTAACCAATAATGCTTTTGGAACAAAATAAAGTAATGTACCCGTAACTCATTCTAAACAGTATTACAACTAATTGACGTATTAAAAGTATTTTATAATACGTAATTTTTATGGTATTTATAAGTACCGTCAGTAGATAAAATTTTAATGAAATATTAGTTAAGGCGAAAACAAAGATAATTTTACCATTTCAGAAAAGTTGTGCCAATAAAGAAATCTGAATTTTGAAACAAGTAGTTCATTGGCAACACTGTTTTCAAGTTGGATTGTTCGACATGATACCGGAGATATTGACTACAAATGCAATCTTTTTCCGGCCAAGAAAATTATGCAATTAAAAGTCTTTCTGGATATAGCCATCACGGCCGTTTCAAGCCATGAGAGCAAGACAAGTTTTTTGTGTTAAAAAGTGCGATGTGACGTAAATTTAAGACATTTCTCCCATCTCTAATGCCATGATCCGCATCAATACTGTTCAAAAAATGAACGGTCACCATATCTATATTGCCAAATAAGTATATGAGACTGTTCATATAAATGGTGGGGTTTAGAGGCAGTGGATATCACTTTTTCTAAAGAATCATTTTCGCTTTATTTAATAAAAACATTTCTACAATTAAATTACATAAAGTTCATTACATTAAGATAATAGTATATCACACTTTATAACCCTCATCCTTGCTGCGCCAGTGGTTCATATTTTAGTTTAAAATAAGAAACAACTTATTTAAAAAAAATATTAGACTAATGCTAAAAAAATATGGAAGTTGCAGGAGAAATGTATGTAATCGACCTAACACTGGTGTTGATCTAAAACTCTACTATTAGGCTTCTTCAATAAGAGAATGTTGTTTTGACACCCTGTGGATGATCCTATAATCACATTTTTGAATTTTCCCTTATTTGAAAAAAAAAGGGAAAAAAACAATTATATACACAATACGACGACTACTTTAGAAACGTATTTTTAAAAAAGTGGTGCTGTGTACCACAATGCTATATTCAACAGTCTCAACGATTCGTTAATTTTTAGGGAAGTTGAATCTTATTACATGAACGAAGGACAAGAGAACAAACATAACAACATATCATTTTTGTATTCTATTGAATTTGAAATTGTATCACTACTAGAACAACTCCTTTCCTAAAAAGAAAAGGGAATATGAAAATCAGATCATCCATGCAAAAGTTATGCGTGGACAAATATTAATCTTCTAATTCCCATGGTAGATTATGTTCTAGAATTACCGTAACTCAGAGAACATGAATTCACACCAGAATATTTCAATAACGAATTTCGCTTTATTTAATGACGAATTGTTTGTTATTAAATAAAGTCAACATTGCAATTTTAAATTTCTTCTATAAATTTGGAATCCCAGAATTAAAAAAACAAACCCTAAATTGGAAACACCTATGGTAAGACATACGATACAATAAGTATTAGAGGGTTAAATGTATATAAAAAAAATCGAAAAGTATATTTTCTATTGTTGTAAGTCGGTTGAAAAATAATGTTTGATGGTTGCTTTTAAAATAACAATCATATCTTTCTAATGTTTTTCTTACATACTGTATATTTATTTATGCCGAAAAAACATTTTATTTCTCATGGCCGCAAAATCATGCGCTTTTCTGTACCGTAAAAAATTAATAGAAATTTTTCCGGTATTTATTTAATCCCAGGATCATGATGATTAACCCTTTAATTCCCATGCTAAAACACGTTCTAGAAATTATGTAGTTCATTTCACACCAGAAAAATTCAAGGGCTAATTTCGTTTTATTTAAATACGGAATGTTGTGTTATTGATTAAAGCAAATATTGTTGTTTTAATTTTCTGGTGGGAACTGAAATATACGAATTAAACTATCTCGGGCGGTTTGGGATCCACAGGGTTAAAAAAAAGTATATTTTAACATTAAACTTTTGTGGCATAACAAGACATGAGTGTTGGCAGCTGTTATTTTGTACCGAAGTGAAAAATTTAGTTTTTAACCCTTTTAGCTCTCATGGTCGAATTTTAAACCACTTCATTTTAATTCCGAAATGTAACAATGGCACCGGAATATCCCAGCAGATTTATTTCAAAAAATTTCTTGCCAGGGTTCGCACACTCCTTATATTTTGTAAGGACTCTGGCACCACTATTAATGAAAAGAAAATTTATATTTAATTTTTAAGAAACAGAATTCGCTGACACCTCCTCGACTCGCAATTTTCGCAATATTTTTCTACAGTGAAATGTATTGAAAATCCTGTAAAAATTTAGAGGTAGAGCTGTGCGAACCTTTGTCTTTATCATGTCTATGGTGAACCGAATTTTTTCTTTGAAAATTACTGGTGCCGATGTGACACTTGAAATTTTGAAGAAATTTATTCACCTGAGCTAAAAGTGTTAACCCCTTGCGGCGCGGTGGTTTCATAGATATACCACTTAATTTTAATTCCCAAATACCACATTGGCACCGGAATTTTGTTTAAAAAAATTACGCTTTACTGAATGCGTGAAATCTAGCGTTTTCTTATTTACGAATAAAGTTGTTTTCAAACTCCGGCGTCAGTCATTAATTTCAACACTTAAGAAATGAATTTGCCCTGCGCCGCAAAGGGTTAACCCTTCACGGTCGGTGGTTCATTTTTGGGCCACCTAATTTAGATCCCTAAATGTAATATTGGGCCCAGAATATCATAATAAAAAATTTCTTTTTATGAAGTAAGTAAACGAAAGCTTTTGATTTTTTAAAAATAAATTAGTTTGTAAAATCTAGTGTCAGTCACTTAAATCAGAATTTTGAGAATACAAGTACATTGTCCCTGAAAGGGTTAAATATTTCAAATATATTTATGTAATTCGCGTATTCAAAATTGAGTGTAAAAGTTTCCTAAATATCAATCTCATTTCATTTCAACTCCAGTTTAAAACAAGATTTAAAAAATAAATAAAATAAAATAAAACGCACGACAACAAAATAAGTTAAATATTCCATACGCATATTGTTCTTATTAAAAGTCTCATGTTACATATGCACTCAGTCTGAAGTTCAGAAATAAGAGCGAAATTTATAAACGTCTAGATATAAATTCCTATGCATCCAAGGCAAAATTCATAGAAGTACGAAGATATTATATTTCTCTTAGCTGTTATTATCTTTCGGTCAGGTAGTTTCATATTTATGTTACGGCATTCCTTGCAACTGACTGTTATCACATAAATGAAATATCTTTTATAGACTCCCGATTTCAGTTCATACTAAGGATGACGTTATTCTTTGAATAAGAATTCGGCAAAAATTCTGTAGATTGTTAGAAACAGAAAATAATGTACTATTAAATGTTTTTTTAAATTATTATTTTTTAAATTAACATTTAATCGATCAATACTTTTGAAAAAACTTTCAAATAATGCCTACTTCTTTCTTGTCGTTATAGAATTTTTAATATTTTTTCACCAGTTTTTCAAAACAGAAATTTTTGCCTAAATGAATCAGAAAAATTCTGAGGATTATTTAGTGCAAAATGTACAATATAATTTTACTGGGGGAGAGTAATAAAAAATAATTGTAATATGGATGCCCGTACGTAGTACGGTAAAACACGATTGGCAAAAACATCATACCCGTATGACATACTGGCAAATTAGGGAAGCAGTTAACCCTTTCCGGCCCAGAAAAATTTTGTTCGTAAAATGACGAAATGATTGACGGGCACCGAAATTTACAAACAACTTTTTTAAAAAGTAAAATTTTGTTACTTCCAGATTTCATTCTAAAAAATTTGAGTCATGTCACAATTTTATTAAAATAATCTTGGTGCCGTTTGTAAGTTTGGAATTAAAATTAGGGGATCCTTTACGTAGGACCACTGTGACAGATAGAGCTAAATGTAATTTTTAAAATGTTATACACTCTATGGCCAAAGATGACCGTCCACTTGCGATTTTAGATATTTTGATAAATATCTAGAAAAATACATGAGGAATTATCCTGAAACTCTAAGTGTATAAATATAATAGTCATACATTTCCGTGAAGATTTTCCCCCGAAACTCCATAGAGGACCGTCAACAAATTAAAAAAGAATGAATATCTTTTGGATAACCCTGTCAAAACTAATGAAGCAAAAGTACTCAAACTGTAGTTTATGATTAAAATACTTATTGTAATAAACTGTGTTCATTTTTATGTTGATAGCATGTATACTCGTAGAAAAATTAAGGTTTTTATAAAAACAGTCCCAAATTTTTTCAAGATTTTTGCTTATAATTTGAAGAGTTCTTAATATAAAAGAATATTCTTTCCTGAAAATATGACAAAAAACATTGCACACAGCTCTGTAATCAGTATTAAAAAATAATAAAAATTGTATGAAAAATGAGTAGGTTTACTAAATAATTTTTCACTGCGCATGCGTCAAAGATATCAAAATTTTATTTGCATATTATGTTAGCTAAATGTATAGAGCAATTTTCGTGAAAGTCTCAAAATCATAACTTGAAAATTCTGAAAGTGATTGTTTATAGAATAAGCACAAAATCCGTTGTTCCCAAAATGAAGAAAAAAAAAAGAGAAGTTTTATCCAAATGTAATAGTACGTCCCATTTTGTTTATTCTATATTGACACTATCAATGAATATATGGATACAATCCCTCAACTCTGCCAAAAAGCACATTTACGCTAGTATATTTTATAACCAAAAGTTTAGACTCATAATATAAGGTACCCTGGGGTAATAACGCCAGGCGGGGTAATAACGCCAAGTGCTTAGATTTTACATAATTATGAAATAATCAGGTAAATGACACCCATGTGCTCTGCGCAGAAGGGTTTTGAGTCATATAAATCGCAAAAAACAGCTTCAAGTTAATTTGTTTCATTTTCAGGTCTTATTGTTTTTTCAAACAACTAAAATTAACGCTTGATCTAAAATTTGCGAGATACGTTTTGTATATGTGAAGACTATCTTTTTATCCGGAAATACTTTGTTAATTACATAAATTTGTAGTGCATTTCATGTACTTTTAAAATGTTGTTGAAGATTTTGGATATCTTCTCGAGATAATTTGTAATTTAAAATGTACTGCGCAATAACTATTTCGGGGTAATAACGCCAATCCTTGACATTAATACCCCGGTTGATAGCCTACAGTGGCCGAGCTACATCCTAAATACTGATTCAAATAAACACAGTTAAAACTGTGCAATGTTTCTCATATTTCTATTTAAACGGTTTCCTTTTTAAGCAAAAAGAAACTCACTGTCTGATATTCATTTGCCTCATCCCCCCCTCCCACACCACACCTTTATATTTCTTACACTTTCACAAAAATTGAACATTTTCAATATCTTAGAATGCAATTTGTCAATTTCTAAGTTTGTAGAGTTTGTATTTTTAGAATTGGGCTTTCTACATGCAATTATTCCATCTTATTTCATAGTTTTGTTTGAATGGCGTTATTACCCATATAGGTGGGTAATAACGCCAAATAGCATGGGTCAAGAAAAAACGCCATTACATTTTATGAATACATATCTGTTTAATTATTTTATTTTATATAGATAGTCAATGAGTTCCTGTATCAGATCCTATATTTGTTTGAAAAATACAATTTAAAACTAAGCCGTGAAAATTGGTAGAACCTTAACGTGGCGTTATTACCCCAGGGTACCTTATATGGAAAAAATGCATTTATACATTTTCAGATAAATTTGGTTGAACATTCCAACGTCAGTGTAACATTTGGATTTTAAAATTAAGGAAAAAGGAATTCACCCATCAGAGCTCAAAGGGTTTACCACTTAATCGTCGCGCCCGAGACATTCACGGGCTGCAAGCTTCACGGCTTTTATTCAGAATTGTTTAATTACCTCCAGTTTTATAAAACAGTGTAACTAGTTTTATTCTGGTATCATTTTACTTGTCATTAGATAAGATGAATATTTTTTTTCCAAAAAAGTGGTAACTATAATGAATTTGAATTTTTAAGCCATAATTTAATGCGATCATTAAGTGATTAAGGAAAATTGAGAAATTTGTAATAGATACTTTACTACAAGTTTGAAACAACGGGGAAGTCTGCACTGAAATTTCAGACAACTTACGACTAAATAAGGTAAATTTTTCAATTCAGTAATGATGATAATAAAAAAGCATAAAAGATGACAGCCGTGGTTTAAAAAGGACAATTTATAAAAGAGACGCAGAAATCTCATATGTTTAAAAATTCTGCCTTTTATGAAATAAAAACTTAAATTTTCGTAAAATTCTAATAAAAATTCATAAATCTTATTTTTTAAAGATTACTTTTATGTATTTTTTTTTTTTTTTTTTTTGCGAGATATGTATTTTTACGATTTAAATCATTTTATTTAAATTTATATCAAAAGTATTTGCTCAACAATTTCAACAGCGAAACTACTCAGAGGATTTTTTCATACAACCTATACACTTAAGCTTACTTCAAAAACCATCATTTTTCTATAGATGTTGATAAAACAATGCTTGGACATAACCATACGAAAAGAAAAAATAAAGAAAACAAAAGAAAGAAAGAACTGAAAGATGCAAACAAAATTAAATACCTTGCCATGTTTAATTTGTAAAATTTTAATATTCTATATGTATATTTTTGATGTGATTAATTTAAATTCATATTTATTAGATGTATTTTCCGTTTGTAGTTTTATTGTATAATGGACACATAAATAAGTTTCAGAAATTCTATCCATTTAAAATTATTTTCTTTGAAAAGAAAATATTTCTATATGAAATGTGAAGGAGGAAAATTGCAATTGAAAAACTTATTTTTATGTAATACTTTTTGTAAGATAAATATCTGTGCAATTTAAATCCGCTTTTTTTAAAAAACTTAAATATATCAGAGCAAATATTACGAAAGTTAAAGCTTTGGGGATTTTTTCCATATATCGTATATTCAGTTATATAACGCACAAGCTGAAAATTTATAAAAATTTATAGATCTATATTATACGGGGAATATGAAAATTAAAGATTAACAATTTAGAAATGATAAGAATAAGAATTGATATTCTTAGTTAACGCTTTTAACGCTTAAAGAAAAGGTACTAATTAGACAGGGCTTACAAATGGTCTGCGAAATAACACCAATATTTTTTAACAGAAAATTCCATGATAGGTTTCTATTGCAATTGCGATAGAATCAAAGTTCAAAGGTGATTTCTGTACATTTACAAGAGAGTTGGCGCAGCATGTCCTATAAGGGATTTTGCGCCTTAAAACCCGATATAACCATTTACAAGAGAAACCAATTAAGAAATGTTAATGTTTTTAACCCATTAATGCCCAAGTTAATTTCATCAATAAAAATGAAATTTTGGCTTTGCCACCACTTTTAAAAGAAGAATAACTTTTATCTTAATTTATTGAGGAATTTGTCTTTTAAAAAATAGTGCTTATTTTTCTTTCTATTTACTGGTGTGGAAAGTGTTTTCTTGCCTTTATTGTAATCGTCCCTAAAAATGGACGCTAGACACTAATGGGTTAACTTCCAAACTTCGCACTATTTCATATTTTATACCGTCGACTATGGCCCTCAGACAAAAAAAAAAAAAAAAAAAAAAAAAAAAAAAAAAAAAAAAAAAAAATCAATGTTTTTTAATTGATGAATATTTTTGAAAAAAACCTTTAAATAATTCCTAGTTTTATAATTTTTTTTACAGAATTTTTAATTCTTTTTCACTGGTTTTTCAAAACAGAATTTTTTTCCTAATCGAAGATGCTGGGATTAAATAATGCAAGATTTACTTTAAAAAATTACGGGTGAGAAAATTAAATCATGATTGGAATATGGATAACCCGTACGTGGTACGGGCAAATCGTGATTGGCAAAAATACATTCCCCGTACGGCATACGGGCTTTCAGGGAAGCGGTTAAAATGCAATTTGTTTTAAAACTGTCACTATGTCAATTTACTGATTTTTTTATGTTTTTCAAACAATTTAAATTTTTTTCAAATCTAATTTCAACGTAGATTACGAAACATTAATCTTTTCAAATGCAAAGCACTTCTATTCCTATAATGCTGAAATGATTCAGTGACAATTTATTAAACTGTTGAATGACAAAGCACTTCTATTCGTATAATGCTGAAATGATTCAGTGACAATTTATTAAACTGTTGAATGACAAAGCACTTCTATTCGTATAGTGCTGAAATGATTCAGTGACAATATTTACACTGTTGAATGACAAAGCTCTTCTATTCTTATAATTCTAAAGTGATTCAGTGACAATATCAGGCATGAGAATTTTCCGCGTTTTTCCGCGTTTTTTCCCACCAGTATAATATTAGAGAAAACGGCATTTTACTCAATCGAAAAATGCTGCGATTTAACAGAACAATATTTTCTTTAATATTATACTGGTATGAAAAACGCGGAACACTCTCATCCCTACAATATTTACGCTATCAAATATAGGATAAAAAAGTTCTTGCAAACGCAATTCGTTTGAAAACTGCACCTCAGTTTAATAATTTATATGATTTTAAAATAATTTTTCAGATGATATTTTTTCTTAAACCTGTCTTCGCCGCATATAGCCCGATTATGAGTGATTGGGCCTTTCAAGAACAAATCACTTCTATTCGCACGATACTAAACGATTGACTGACACCAGAAATTATAAAAAAAAAAATGTATTAGAAAACTAGTAAAAGTTTGTCTGCACATGCTTAATTAAAGGATAATTTTCATTTCCTATATTCTGGTATTGATATGGCATGTAAAGTTTATAATTAAGTAGTCCAAAAATGAACCGTTGCACATCTATGAAGTAACACATTTATACTTAACCCATTAGTGCCTAGCATCCCATTTTTGGGACTGTTTTAAAAAATTCAAGAAAGCGCATTTCACACCAGTAAAAAGGAAGATAAATAAATACTTTCTTTATCGACACAAAGTCCTCAATAAATTGAGATAAAAGTTCTTCTTGCTTTAAAAATGGTGGGGAAATGCAAAATTTGAATTTTAACGAAGAAAATAATTCAGGCACTCGTGGGTTAAATAGTAATATTAGTTCGGCGTTTTTTACTGACTAATATTCCATAACGATATTGAAATTTCACCAATAAATAAATAAAATAATAAAAGTAAAACACAAATTTAGCGATGCGTAATCAAACAATGCTATTAACACTTTGAGCTCTGATGGTTGAATTTTCTACCACATAATTTTAATTCTGAAATGTCACAATGACACCGGAATATTCGACAAATTTATTTGAAAAATGTTTAATGTAATTTTTTTTTTCCATGTATATCCTTAACCGAATTTTTTATTTGCAAAATACTGGTGCCAATGTGACATTTCGAATATTGATGAAATTTACCCTCCAGAGATCAAAGGGTTAAATACAGAGGTTATCAAAATCAAAGGTTGCTGTAAGTAATGAAATGTTCAGCGATTTTCTTGTCTATAAATTCTTAAAATATGGCTGATGTAAAATTACAACTTTTAATAAATTTCACAACTATATTTGAATATATTATTGGTGTTTTTATTTAAAATTGTTTTGTTGGTGCTCTCTGGTATAAAAGGTACACATTAAATGTAAAAAATATATTTCAGTTTACAATTAAAAAAAAAAAAGGTTTTTATATTATGTAAACCCTAGTAGTTTTAGTAGTATCGCATGTCCAGCCTTAAAATTTATTCTTTTTAACTCTTTTTTTTTTCTTTTTTTCCAACACAATTGAAAAGTGTTTATGAATTGGGGTTGTCAGTCTGTCTCTCTAGCCTCGTGTCTGGATTATCTTCTCGTGTTCTAACTTGAAAAACATATAGTCGGATTACTATGAAATTTAAGTATGTTATAGATACTTACTACGGCATGTTCGGAAAAAAAGTCCATTTATAGTTACATGTATAGTTACACGGATGTTCAAAAGGATTTCATTGCATTACGGAATATGGGGAATAGCATTCACGTTCGTTTGTAACAATTTTTCGGAATTTCAAACACATTAAAATTTATATATGTGTCTCTGAAGTGCACTACAAGATGCTTACTATAGAATATAGCATGCAAAACATTAATTGGTGGTCTACGGAGAAACACGAAAGAATTCCATCACATTACGGTGTCTGGGGGAAAATTGAAATTCGGTAACTTCTGGGATGCAAGCACAGCGCCACATGTGGCTGATTTCTACCACTATATTTTTATGGTATTCCTCTCCTTATTTAATGATAGAAATTATGAAATTTATTAAAGCAAAGAATATTATTAAATTTTAGTGGTGACAATCATCCATTTGTGGCGCAGCGCTTCCATTCCTTAGTAACTTGTACATTTAAACTTACTTCAAATGAATAAAGAAATTGATAACATATTGATATAAAACAGGTATGTCAAACTGGGACACCCCTGTGCCGGATATCACTAAAGTTTTAAAATAACCATTGCCTTATCTAATAATAGAAATTCTGCGAATCAATCAGTCGAATTTTTCTTTAATCTGTTATACAACGGATTAAAGAAAAATTCGGCAGTCTGCAGTATACAACGGGTCACAATTTAACACGCCTGGTATAAAGTAATGTTTGGATGGATGCAAACAAGAAACATGCCAGCAAAGTGAGATATTTTGCCACATTTATTTTGCTAAGTTTAAATATTCTGAATACTTATTTTTGAGACACTTAATTTATATCCATGTTTATTAGATGTATTGTCACTTGATAGTGTTGTTATTTAACCGTTACATTATAAACGAGTCAGAGAAATCCTATAAGTTTAAAATTCTTTTCTATTATCAAATAAAAATTTCCATTTAAGAATAAACCGTGAATGGAAAAGCTTACTTAGATAAGATTGTTGTTGAATTATTTATGAAGCGGACAGGTAACAGTTTAACTCGTGTTTATATTTTAGATGAAAGGAAACGAACAATGCGATTTATTTGCATTTTAAATATAAAAAAAGAAAATATCAGAGAATCAAATAAAACGTTTTATCGCACATCTTTCTTTCGTTTTAGCAGTGTGTCAAATATCCCTTGGAGAATTTGAATAAAGGTATTACAACTCTAAAACTCAAATGAAATGTATTGAAATATCTTGATCCTCTCGATCCTTCATGTTTGGGGTAAACTAATAGAGTAAACTTTTAGCAAAAGAATGCCTTTGTAGATGTGTTTCTACGTTTAAGGATTTGTGTGTAGAAGAATGGGGGGATATTCATTGCTTTATTGTTAAATATTATTTATATTTTTGTTAGAAGACAGCTTTTCAACGATATGCATTTAATACTTTTTTCATACATTTAACGCTTATTGGAACAAAATTTTTTCAAAATATGCAACTTGAAATCTATATTAGCCAAATAACAATGAGATGAAACAATCTGTATCCTGCAATATATTTCCTTTCACCTCTTAATGGTCGCAATAAAAATTACGGTTTAAAAATTCAAATTCATTATTGCCATCACTTTTTTGAAAAAAAATATTAATCTTATTTAATGACAATTAAAATGATACCAGAATAAAACCAATTACACTATTTTATAAAACTGGCGGGAATCAAACAAATCTGAATAAAAGCCGTGAAACTTGCAGCCCGTGAATGTCTCGGTCGTGACGATTAAGTGGTTAACTACTTAACTGATCAATATTTTTGAAAAATAAAATTCAAATACCGTAATTTCCGACGTATAATCCGCGGAACAAACAATTCTTTTTGGACCCAGAAATTTTAGTTTGTGATTGAAAACAAATGTTTACGGCGATCTAAGAAGTTATTTTTTTTTTATTTTTTTTTTTTTTAGTTTCGGGGTCGGAAAATGAATGTTTGATCTGCGGATTATACGTCGGAAATTACGGTAATACTGATTTTGTTTCATGTCTTTTGCAGAATTTTTAATATTTTATCCCCAGTTTTTCAACATAAATTTTTTCTCTGGTTGATTCCTAAAAGTATTCGGATAAAATAACTCAAAAATTACAATAAAAATTTACTGGTGAGAATAACAAATCATGATTGGAATACAGATGCCCGTAGGTGGCATGGGCAAATGATGATTGGCAAAATCACGTTCCCCGTAATGACGTACGGGTGAATCAGGGAAGCGTTAATTTTCATTAATATAATGTAGAAATTACAAACAGAACCTTTCACTTGTATTGACGTTTCACTTATGCGTGACGTACAGATATAATTTTTTCGTACCACTATTTCCGAAAAAAACTTTTTTTCAATAGAGTATTTTTCATCTAGTAAATTATAGGGAGAATTTTGCTTTACAGGAAAAGCAGTACTGAAAATTAATTTCGGTATATCGTGCATAAATGAAAAATCATGTAAACTGGTTTCACAAGTACTTGTAGCGTAATTCATAAACTACGATTTTTACGATAATGCCACTAATTTAGATTAAAAAAAAATGTGAGTCATTGTATAGAGATATCACGTTCTTTGAATCAGGCTAAGCAAATTTTTGGACAATAACGGTGGCTTGAAGCATAGCAATTATCAACTATGTGACTTACACTACAAAAACCTATGAGCTCTGGTGGGAAAATTCCTTCCCACTTAATTTTAATCTTCAACTGTACATCGGCACCTGAATATTCGACCAAATTTGTTTGGAAATAAATTAATGCATTTTTCATGTATTTAATAAATCGAATCTTTTACTTGCGGTGCTAATGTGACATTTGGGTATTTTTAGACTTTCACCCACCAGAGCTTAAAAGGTTAATGCTTTTAGCTAATGATACGCAACCTTTTTGCAAGAAAATTGTTTGTCACCAGAATATTTAAAGAATGAAGTTTGTTTGATTTAATGGCAAAGGTTCTGTTGTTATTGTAAGGAAAATTAGTCTGCGTAAAAATAATGGTATTTTTGTGGCCCGCGGGCCGCAGGTTATGCACTTCACTCTAAGACATATAAAGTGCGTTAAATGTACTTGTTATTACTTCCTGAATTTTCATTAGCATATAAAAATGAATCAGAATTTAAAATGTAGAAAAAAAAAAATCTCTACATGCAGCGGCTCTGATGGGGAGGTGAAGGTGACAGAGCGGACAAACGTCCATCTATAAATTTAAATAGAAATTTTCTCTTTATTCAGAAACACTATCGTTAGAATATTAATCAAATATAATTGTTAAACTTATATTTATTTTTACTGGTGTAAGTTTAATTTAGCGGTAGTAGTTCCGCCATGTTGCGACAACTATGATTAAATCCTGTCATTTTCAGTGAAAAGATTATATTACCTGTGCAATTGTCACCAGTAAAAACAAATAGAAATTTTTGGCCATACTTCTGAGCGAAATTTCAAATGAATAAAGCGCTTATTCAAGAAGAAATTTCTATTCAACTTTACTGGTGGAAGTTTTCAGCGGGGTTATCTAAAATTTTAGATTAGATTGAAAATAAAAATCAGCCATCTTGTGACAACCTGATTCGCCCGTACGTCAAACATTCAACGTGTTTATGCCAATCATGATTTTCCCCGTATCACGTACGGCCATCCATATTCCAATCATGCCTTATTATTCTCACCAGTAAATTTTTATTGTACATTTTTGCATTACTTAATCTGTTTATTTTTTTTATTCAATTAGGCAAAAATTTTGGTTTTGAAGAACCGGTGAAAAAAGATTAAACATTCTGTAAAATATATGGAAAAAATATGCTTTATTTTAAAGTCTTTTTTTTTTTTTTTTTCAAAAATGCTGATCATTTAAGTGGTCAGCTTTTTGATTGTTATTTATTGATATATGCTCTGTGCAAAATTCCTTTATACTCTACGTCCATTTTTCTTTCTTTCCTTTCTTTCCATCAAAAAAGTATTTTTCTTCTTCGGGGATGAAAAAAATTCGGTGGCAATGGATTGCTCGACAGTTCCAGCTAAGGGCGTAGACAGATGTGGGGGGGGGGGGGAGGTCCAGATGCACTTGACACCATCCATTTGATAGTTTTCTTCGCTTTGTCTAATCAGAAAATGTTCAGCAATTATTCGGAAACACGTTAAAATTTTAATGGTGTGAAGTGCATCTAGTCTTAGACCCAGCATCTGGTTAAGCCATTGCAGGATTTCCAGTTTGGCCTCTATTTTTATTTTTAAAAAAATCAGATTCACACCCGAAAAGGCAAAAAAGTATTTTCAAATTTAAATAACCCTTTCAGGGGCAAAGCATTCCGGCTCCAAAAATTTTCAAATAACTGATTCACATCGAAATTTACGAACAAATTTATTTGAAAATAATCAAGAGCTCTTTTTCACGTATATATTGAGATCGAAATTGTACTAAAAATTTACTGGTGCCATTTTCCAATTGGAACAACAAAATTAACCATCTGCCACTGCAAACGGCGGCCCTGAAAGGGTTAACCCTTTAACGTTCATTCGTTTCGCCACGAAACCACAAAATTTTAATTCCGATACGCAACACTGACACCGGTATTTTTATCCAAAAATATCTCTTTTATTTTGTATGTGAAAAATCACGTTTTCTTATTTAGAAATACGTTCTTAATTACCGGTGTCATTCATTTATTTCGACATCTTAGCAACGAAAATGCTATGATCGTTAAAGGGTTAATGCCATACTTTTCTTGGTTACTCAAAGTAAAACTTCTTCTTCAAAAAGTTCCGTTCTGAAGTTGGAATTTCGGTATAAAAATGGAGGCCAAACTGGCAACTCTGAGTTATTGGTTGCGACCTACGATACTAGAGATAGTTGAGAAAAAAAAAAATTGTCTTTTTCCCAGTATTTTACGCTTTTAAGAATCAGTTTTTACTAAATATATTTTTTTCTGTGTTTATATGTAAACAGCGTATATAAAATATCGCATAGAAAAATTTATAGTTAGGATAAAAATACTGCCACCTGAAAATCTCTAAAAGGTAAATATTGTAGTCTCTACTACTTGACCACATCCACTCAATCTACAACATTTATATTCACTGTAAAAAAAAAAAAAAAAAAAAAAGAAAAGAAAAGAAAAGAAAACGGACGATTTAACGGAAGTATTACTGGTAATCTGGACGCCAGTACTATTTACTGTTTATTAACGGAAAAATTTCCGTAAATTTCCGAAAAAACTCGGAAAAAAACGGAATATTTTACGTAATTTTTACCGTTAAAATCAGTAAATAATACTGGCGTCCAGATTACCAGTAATACTTCCGTTAAATCGTCCGTTTTTTTTTTTTTTTTTTTTTTTTTTTTTTTTTTTTTTTTTTTTTTTTTTACAGTGTTCTTATTAAAATAACATACCTAGTGTATTATTACATCATCATTATGGTGCTAGACTTAAATATGTAATTTTATAATAAAACAAAAAAAAATTAGAGATTAATTTATATGAGAATACATAACCTCTGTTACTTGTATTCAACACTACAGCCAAAATTTTCAGTTCACTGAGCTACATATATTTTTAAATGGTCAAACCAAAAGAACTGGTGTATTGATTAAATTATAAGCAGTTTCGTATGAAAAAACTGGATTCGTACATTTCAAAGACTTTAAAGCACCTCTCACTGGAATTTTTGTGAAGTAATATTTTCCTTTATTTAACTATTTAACTGAACGATATTTTTGAAAAAAAAAAAAAAAAAAAAAACTTTCAAATAATGTCTACTTTTTTCAGAATTTTTAATCTTTTACCGCCGGTTTTGCAAAACTGAAATTTTTGGCTAATTAAAACAGAACTAGTCGTTGGGGACCACCGTAATACTTACCCATCATGGATATGTATATGAAAATAAAACATTTGAAAACTATTTATACAATGCATTGCAATTCCAAAACAAAATTTAAATATTGTTAATATACATAGTAATGCTCTGTTAAAGAATTGCTGATGTACCAATTTCGACAAATTATATAAAACGCAAAACTACTCAAGTAGTACGGAACTGCGTAAAAGAAACATCCTTATAACTCCAAAAATAATAGTAATATTAACTAACAGTTTACTGAGTTCGATTAAGCGTCTCATTTTCAATTAAAATACTCCTCTGAATTAAAATTTGAATGAAATACAGGGTCATGAAAAATCGAAGAATGTGAAAATCAGGATTACAAATATCTCGGCAACTAATAATCCTATCGACTTCGTTCTTTATACAAAATTTGTGTTATTTTATTGCCTTTTATGTCCATTCCTTAAAATAAAAAATTTCGAAAATTTTTATGTACCTTTCATCAGAACGAATTTTTCGAAAGTCCGAAAAAAAATTTTCAGTGTAGTCGAGGTTACTGATATTAAGTAGGCTTCGTCCCATTCTTAGATACTAAGTACATACAAAATTTTGAGTCTCTATCTTAATTTGTTCGGGTGATAGAGCGTTTACAGACAGACAGACAGACGGACGGACGGCAATTTTTTTTTCTAAAAATATGTTTGTCGGAATCGCTACTATCTGAAACATGTAAATCCGTCAAAAAAAATTTTTCGATTTCCAAAACGATTGCAAGATTTACCCTATACTATGTATGATGGGTAAGTAAAAATGCGGAATTAAATAATAAAAAAATTACAATAAAATATTACTGATGAGAATAATAAATTATGATTGGAATATGCATGCCCGTACCACGCACGATCAAAACAGGGAAGCGGTTAAGAACACAACCAAAACTGTTTTAATAATATAAATGTAAGCAGTATTTATTTATATGTGTTTTTTTTTTTTTTTTTTTTTTTTTTATATAGCTTCTTATCACACTAAGCGCAATCACTTATTTTTGTCAACCTATATAAAAACAGACAAGAATTTTTGGTCTGAGGCGATCGAATTTCTGTTGTTGTCAATTTTATGATGTTTATCTCAATACTTACGAATGTCTACACGAGTGCGTTATTTATAAAATGTTGTTGCGTGGTTTATTTGGCTTAGTATTAAAAATATACGATTAAAATTTTCGAAAATTTTCAAACCTTATTTTATGTCTATGAATTCCGCAGAAATTAAATATCTTTCCGAGTTACGCAGATTTCTGAAAAAATACAGAGTGTGACTTAGAAAAGGCTATTAACACTTTCCAACAAACCTGAAAAGTGTTTATGCATTAGATTTGTCTGTCCGTCTGTCTACGCTCTAACTGCTGTAAATATACTCGGATTTTCATTCAGTTGGAAAACCTTATTTAGCATCCTCTAGGCATGTTTGGTATTTTATATGGAGTATGTGGGATTAATAGTTCATTTACAGGAAAATCCAAAATAATTCCATTACATTATGGTCTACGGGGAAAATCGTTTGCAGGTTATTTTAATGACATTACGCTATTCCAAATGTATTGTAACAGATATAAGTCAATGAATGTCACTACAATTACGTTAAAACATGACATTCATATTATTTTTAATGCATTTACAGGGACATACAAAATAAATCGGTTACCATACTATCTTTGAATGTTAATTGCCGGAAATGGTTTTTCAATTTCGGCTGTTTCACATATAATAAAATTGGTGTACGTTGCTTAGGTTTACTACAAGTTACATTCTGTGTAATAGAAAATGCGTTTCCTTATTATTGAATTAGATAAAATATTTCAACTTATAAATGGTACAGTTTCGTTACATTATTTTGAATGTGTTGGAAAGTGTTTCATAATCTATGCTTGACGCATGATTTTTTTTTGTTTTTTGTTTTTTTCTTTTTGGGGGGAAGGGTGTAGATGAGGGATGATGATATTATAAACACACATCCTTTAGTTAACCCATTAACGCCCAGCGTCCTTTTTTGAGGACGGTTACAAAAACAGTAAGAAAGCGGTTTTCCCACTAGTAAAGAGGAAGATAAATATATACCTTATTTAAAGAGACAGAATTCTCGATAAAGTTAGATAAAAGTTAATTTGCTTTTAAAAATGGTGGGAAATACAAAATTTAAATTTTAGCGAAGAAAATAATTCAGGCGTTAATGAGTTAAGTAAAGGGCCATTAATGACGGTCAATGTTCATGCTTTTTACTCCACTATTCCCAAATAGCGATATTCACTATATTTAACCTCATCTTTTACTGCGATTAAATAAACCAAGGATTAGTATTTCAAAAAAGTGGTTAAAAGTGCAAAAGAGGACCACCATGGAACACCCGTTTCTAGACACACAGAGAAATAGTGGATACAAATAGATACACACATATATAGACGCACTTTGGTTAAATAAGTAAAAGCTTTTTATATAAAAATGCTTATAGTTAAAGATGGAAGACGTGACACCTTATACGTAAGAGTAGAAAATTCCTGTGTCAATAAGAAACACAAAGGATCAAATCGATGATGTTGTAGTTTTTTCTTTTCTTTTTTCTTTTTCTTTTTTTTATATTATAGATGAGGGATGAAGGTGTATTCGGAGATCGGTGTTTCAAAAGGAAGATAAAACACGAAAATTTCCGCCGAATTGTTCTTGTTATCCTATCCACATGGTTTTATTCATTAAATGTAATCGCTGCTCTAACGTACCGAAAAGATTTTTTTTCCTTGATATTCATTTCAATAAATGTGAGAAAACAATATAAACGTTTCCTAATTCGACTTTTATTTTAAATGCGTATTTTATAGGTTTGATTCAAGGTATTTTAAGTTATATTTCATTTTACAAGTAGATTCTAATGTAAGAAAGAAGCAATTATCTGAAAGTTATTTTGTAAATTATGTGATATTTTATGCCATTTAAATGAATTAATAGTGTATTTCAATTATTAACAATGTATTTTTTAAATAAATTTCAAATGACTATTTCACATAGCATGATTTTCTATTGATTATTTGTAAAGATTGCATTTCTGTTGTTGGCTTAATATATATATATATTCTTTGAAGTCATAAAGAAATATTAATTTTTTAAGAGTTAATTTGAAAGTTTTAACACTAGAACTCCCAGAAGGAGTCGATTCGACTTCGGCTATGTGAATAAATTTCAGTTCAAGCCAGAAATTTTTTTCTTTGAAATAAGTTCAATTTAAAAGACTCAGATTTGCGTTAAAGAAATGAATTAAATAATTTTGAATAAAAATTCTGGTATGAAATATTATTATCAAACTTGAGTAAAATTTCCGGGCATTCTAGTGCTAAAAACTGAAAAAAAGATCAAACATATTAAAAGAATGAATAATTTTATTAGTTTAATTAATTTTTACTACTAAATGAATACTTTAATTTTAAGCATCTCTTGGAAGGTTTTAGTAAGTTAATGCTATCGCTGTTTGCGATGTTTCAGAGGTATAACGTACTCAATAAATTTTAACTCTTTTTGACTATTCAGTTTGATTGTCTGTTTCTAATTTGCCTAACTCTAAAAAGACGAGGATTTCTACTCAGGTTTTAAAAAACATTTACTATCAGATTTTTTTATTTAGAACTTTTAAGTTATTTAATTAACTCTGTTTTCCTTTTTTTATGTTTGAATTTATTTTCTAAAGAAATTTCTGGTACATCCATTTGTTCGGGGCCAAAATGGCTCCTCACCGTTACTTTGATGTTAAATATAGATTGTTATATGATAGTAATGTTAACCATGTTATGTTCGGTACTGAAAAAATCAATATTTGTGATGTATTTTTCCGTTATAATGACACTTAAAAAAATACTTTTTATTATGATCCATGAAGGAAAAAATGCAGTGTATTTTAATGATATTACACTATTTCAAACATATTGAAATTCATATACAACACTGGGGTACACCATAATTTTTTTTACTTTAGACTATGGTGGTTCAGCACTTTTTGTTTGTCAGCGAATTTGATCACAGTGCAGTCTATGAAATATAATTGCTGGGTATGGAATTTTAATTTTGGTGTGATTTTTAAAGATACACTAGTGTTTTGCATATTACTTGGTGTGTATTAATTCTAAAGGTCAAATTAAGACTAACACAAAATAATTGCCCTACATTTCTGTTTGCTTGCGAAAGAAGGAAATTGCTGATGAATTTGCAATTTTGTGTATCCCCTAGTAGATCAAAAATTTTCATACTATATAGTACATATACAAATCTACCTATAATCTAATATGTCTGCCACTCTCCTCTGCAGCAGTGCTATAAAAGATTTTCCACATGAAAAAAGGCGGTATTCCCCGGTAAACACGGATCCCTTAGCTTTGATTAGCTATGATTAGCTTTTGATTTCAAACTGCAATCGTACTTCAGCCTTTTACCTGTTTTATGGTTCGACAATTTACTTGTTAGTTATTCAACATTTTAACGTTCTTTAATTGAACATACACAAGTTTGTGGTTCAGTCTGAGCACCAAATGATGTACTAAGATTTCAAAAATTTTTACTACTCCAAAACAAAGTTTTTAACAGAGAAGTAAATTTTTAACAGAACACATTTAGATAATTTTAATGCCATAAACAAACTAGAACCGTAATCATACAGTGAAATCAGAGGGGGGGGCTCTAGAAATTTTTGGCGGGGTTGATTTTTAATTTTCTTACCATGTTTTATAATAAAATATTGTACGTAAAATGGTTTTACTTTCTTCTATCTTTACAAGAAAAAAGTATTGGATTCGTAAAAAATTTCGAAATCCGGTTTTCGATGGATTTACACGCTTTAGGGGTCAAAGAATCCGAAAAACATGCTTTTACAAAATGTCTGTCTGTGAATTTGTGTCTGTCTCTGTATGTGAAAAAATTTTCGTAAACGCTCTATATCAGGAACTACTACACACGGAATTCCACAAAACTTTAGATTATGTTAGACGTTGATATAAACTAGATCTGATTAGGTTTTGGTGTATGTCGCTCAACAGATGACGCTGCAATGCTGCATGATTCAGAATTTCTACAATAGCCATATCTCAAGAACTAGAGCATGGATTTTCATAAAATTTTATATTTAGTTAGTACTCGATGTAACATGACGCTGGTTACGTTTTAGTGCAAATCGCTCAACAGATAGCGCTGCCATGGTGCATTATCTGCAATTATCGCAATAGCTCTATCTCAAGAACTGATAAACGAAATTTTATAAAACTTTAGTTCAGTCAGTATCTGATGTAGTTTAGTGTTCTTTAGTTTTCGGTGTAAATTGCCATACCGATGACACTGCTATGTTGAATTTTTCACGATTTCGCAATAAATGTATTGCTAGGTTGTAGGGAGGATTTTCAGATTATTTTTTTTTTCTAAAAAAAATTCAGATCAATATTCTAAGAGAAATTAATTAATTAATACTAATTTCAAAAAAAATAATTTTAATCTTCCATAATTTCATTAATATATTCTATAAATCCAGTATTTTCATTTGATACATCGCAGCTTCCCTATTTGAATAATAGCAATACACAAAAAAATATTTTTCTAAATTATTTTATTATTAATTATTCATTCTTAAAATTATATTATTCAGTCTTAATTTTAAATATAGATCATTTTCATATAATCGCCCGGTCTTTTAATCGTATAATTAGCAATTTATGCTATTTCAAAATTTAAACTTAATCTCCGTATTTTTTTATGACGATCGCTGTATTTTCAAATTCACGCACCGCCATATTTTTTTTTCTTGCTTCGTCCGTTTTGACCAGGCATGAGTCATCATGCTTGAGATTGTTCCAGAAGCATCTAGTGCCTTCGATTCTAACACCTCCCACGTAAAATTAGGGGAATCCCCCGATAGAAGCTTCCAGAAAACGCTTCTGATTGGTTGAGAATGGCGTTGCGGACGAGCACTGAAATTTTTCGCGGGCGATTCGGAGAGATTCAAAAAATTATCCGAGCGAGCAAGACGTAAAAGAAGATTGGGGATTTTTCCCCCGGCTGGACCTTCGGGTCTAGCGCCGGCAAAGATGTTTTTTTTTTTCAAATTTGGCAGAGGTTCCTGTTCTTTCAAGAGTTGATAGATATTTTCAGAGGATGATCGTCTTTGCAGTTCTGCACAACTAGATTTAATTTTTTTAATATCTTCGCTTCAAATATTAAGTAAAAGTACCTCCAGCCAACTTATGAGTTTCCTTATACTAAGAAAATAGACTCTCCCGTTGTCCGAGTTTACTTATCCTGTTGGATCAATTTGCTAACGACTCCAAAGTCCTGGAAATTTATAGCTGACATCGTGAGGACCTTCGTGAATGAAGTATACCTATTTAATGCAGGCAATTTATCCAATGGATCATCGCCAGACGTTGTCCATCTCCAAGACCTGATTTATTTTACTGGATTTCATCACAAGTGTCACCGGTGTAGCGAGAATCAACTGTACCCCAGCCAACATCATTTATTACTGTCAAGACAGTGGATGCGATCATAGAGCATCAAACTAAATGAACTTATGCGAACTGTAATACGAACGTTCAACAAGATATATCTTTCATAAATTTTTAGTTTTTCTGTAAAGGGATGCATGGCCATGTTCTCCACAGTTTATTCTCTTGCCAATCATGAATAAAATCGATAATTTGTAAGTAGAAAAATAGTGTCTTCTCTGTGAATGCTGTTTGGGTGAGTGCTTTATTGTTTTTCTTTTCTTTTTATTTTAGGTAACATTTAACAGCTTGTTGAAATAGTTGAATTAATATAACTTGCGGCACAATGCTTAATTGATTTACTTCCACTATTCGACACGCGCTGCTATCTGTATTTGAGGAATCTGTTTCCGGGCAATATACTATTTGAGCTGACTCGTCTGTTTTGATGAGTTCAGCTGCCGGGATATCGCTTGGATCGGGCTCCCCAAATACAACACATAGCATGTATCTCAAGTACTAATGCATGGATTCTCATCAAATTTAGATTCGGTTAGAGCTGATAAAAAATTGATCTTGATTAGTTTTTGGTGTACACCGCTCAACGTCTGGCGTTGTTATGCAGATTTTTTTTTAAAGATTTTGCAATAACTGGAACTCAAAAACTAATGCACGCATTTTCATCAAACTTCAGATTCAGTTATAAGTTGACATAAGTTGTCGCTGACTAGATTTTGGTTTAAACCATCTAACCAATGGCGCTGCTACGCTAAATTTTTCAGGAAGTATAAATATGCATAAGATAGAAGGAAGTTTCGGATTTGCTACATCTGACTATTTACCGTAATTTCGGGTGTATAAGCCGCGGATCAAACAATTCTTTTTGGACCCAGAAAACTTATTTAGTGATTGAAGACAAATATTTACGTCGATCTAAGTAGTTACATTTGTTTCTTAAAAATTTCTGGGTCGAAAAAGAATTGTTTGATCCGCGGCTTATACACCCGAAATTACGGTATCTTTGTTTTGGTGATTTTCGGCGTGCTTCTGTATTTTGCGAATGATAAAATATGTTTGCAATAAAAAATTAATTTTTATCAAATTATTTATACTGTGAGGATTGAGAGGGGGGGGGGGGTCTAAAGGCTTTTGAGGGGTCTCAGCGTGTCTATACTTTCCGCATCTGGTTACCACATGGAAAATAGACTAAACTATCGTTTCAAGCTTATAAAAAAGTGTATTTAATTTTACGTACTCTTTAACCCTTTGAGCTCTGGAGTGTAAATTTCTTCAAATTTCCAAAAGTCACACTGGCACCAGTATTTTGCAAAGAAAAAAAAACCGGTTAACGATAAACACGAAAAAGTGCATTAAACCTTTTTCAAATAAATTTGGTCGAATTTTCTGGTGTCATTGTGACATTTCGGAATTAAAATTATGTGGTAGAAAATTCTACCAGCTGAGCTCAAGGGGTTAAAGTGAAAATTATTTCACCATAATAAATAATGCACGTATAAGGAGAGAGGACTGTATCAATAGCCCTTTTATTTTAAAGTATAATCGTAGCGAATTTGGCGTCCAGCATTTTCCCTTTTGCATTATGCCGGTAAAATCATAGCTTTCAATTCTTACTCTTTTTCGTACCAAAATATTCAATAGAAAATTTTGCATTATCTAACAAATTGAGTACCATGGTGACTGACAGTTGATTTCAATTTAGGCCACGTCAGTCACCAGTGATTGACAAAATCAAATATGAAATAAAACTAAAAATAGATATATTGTTTTAAGTAATTATTAAGAGGGTATAATCCTGTCATAAATAAAAATTAAGTAAACTTTAAAGAAATTTTCAGTAATTACTTAAAACAATACACATATTTTCTTGTTTTATATCATATTTTAAACCGTCAGTCACCAGTGACTTACGTGGCTTAAATGGAAAGTTCAGTGTCAGTCACCGGTGACTGACGTGGCATTCAACGTGTAAATCGGCATATTTGGCGATTAAAAAGGTTAAATTTTCTATTAAATTTTTTGGTACAAAAAAAAACGCAAGATTTTGGCAGCTAAGTTTAAACGTAATATACCAGTAATATCATGGTCATAATCTGCCCACGAGTTTCGGAAATTTTATTCAAATATCACTGATTTAACTCAGTGTTACAAAAATCTTTATTGTATTACTTTCCACAACTTTTCTTACTTTTGTCTTCAAATAACTTTTTTTCTAGAAAGTGGGCAGCACGAGGTTGGGCGTTTGGAAAGGCGCAAGTTGCGTGTCAGAGCGTGCTTAAGCTTCCGCTCCCTCCACCACCTTTTTTTTTTCCGCTGGCAACCCTTGAGCCTCAAGCGCTGGAATACTGAATTGCGTCACAA
This sequence comes from Maratus speculifer, assembly GCA_964019185.1. Lineage (NCBI taxonomy): Eukaryota > Metazoa > Arthropoda > Arachnida > Araneae > Salticidae > Maratus > Maratus speculifer. Next base: position 307,358,610 of record OZ025293.1, on the reverse strand, counting down.
GGGTACCTTGGATACGAAGAACGTTCCGCCTGTTTGCATGTTGCACTTCAAACACACTTCGAGAGATGAAATCTTCTTAATTCTGTTTGACATTCATCTGATTCGCCGTTACTCCTAAAGAAATAAACCCCAAATCTGAACAAGTCTTTCATTAGTCTAACGAGTGTCATCAACCCTTTCAAAGCTGGTACTTTAAATGAAAGTGTACTTATCAGTTTGGATCAGTATATTTATATAAAGGGATAAATCTCAAAGTAGATTTACGCACGAATTTCGAAAATAACAAAAGATAACATTACTTATGGCAAACTTGGACGAATTGGGTAGATCCACGTGATGCAAAAGAATATTTAATATAGAAGTAGACTAAGTAATAACTACTCACTAGTCATTCCTTGGTAAATTTAATATTTTTAAACAGTTTTATTAAACTATAAAAAGGCTGCACTATTTTAGTAAAATATATTTGTAAAAAGGATAAATCTCAAAGCAGTTTTACACACGAATTTCGAAAATAACAAAATTAAAAATATATATATATATATAGCAAACTTGGAGGAATTAGGTAGATCCACGTGATGCAAAAGAACATTTAATGTAGAAGTAGATTAAGCAATTATTACTCACTAGGCATTCCTTAGAACATTTAATTCTTTTAAACAGTTTTATTAAGCAGTAAAAAAAGTTGCACTATTTTTGTAAAATATATTTGTAAAAAGGTTTAAGTCAATTCAACAGTTTCCAAATTTTACATTTTTTAGTTACCACTATTTTTAAACAGAAAAATTTGTCTTGATTAATTGTAAGTTTTCGATAAGATGAATTTTTCTGTTAAAAAAAATAATAGTAAAAAAGCTTAAAATTTATTACGTTATTGAGTGGTAACATTTGGGTTATAGATATGGCATGACTATCGTATGACTATCGTGGCTAGAAGTGATGTCACAGTAAAATCTCTGTCAGAAGAAAATTTTTAAGAAATCTGCAGGGAATATTTTAAAGAAATCTGCTGGAGGCCCGTTACCGGCATCGCCCGATGGAATGTAAGTGAATTTTTAAACGGGTCGCGCCAACAGATTTCGAATAATTTTTTCAACGGGCCAAGTCAGCACAAAAAAAAAAAAAAAAATTAATGGGCCATCCGGGTTGGGATAAAAAATTTTAGCAGACCTACAGGTCCGATAAAAAGATTTACATACATCAAATAAAAATATGAGCTGTTTTCGACAAATATGGCTTTCACGAGAATAAGCATAAATGTGCTTCACGAGCCCATGCTAGTTTGACAACATCAATACAGAAACTTAACATGCCCAGCCTAGAGATCGGCATCAGACAGTTACATTATGTCTGACCCGGGGTTAATATTTTTAGCAGACTCGTGCCGTGCAGAGATCAGGCTTGCATTTCTTTTCTTTTCTTTTCTTTTTCTTTTGTGACATAGTCGAGCCGGGTCGGAACTGGATTCAATTGTACTCAGGATGTGTAGGGAGGGTAATTTGTTTTGTAAAAATACTAATAGGGATAATATACTTTTGTTAATGTATTCTTTGGAAATATATTTTAAGATGGTTTTTAAATTCACGACTGGACAACCCGAAATTTTGACGCATTTTCTGACTAATTTTAACTTTAAAGGTACAAAATCGGTAGGCCTGACTGTTGAAGGGATTTGGAATCGGATAGTGTTTGCCATTTTTGATAAATAAATGAATTGCCGAAATATAAGAGTTTCTTGTTACATGGTTGCAGATTTTTCTCCTTTCTCATGCTGTCGCTTCCGGAAATTTGATTCAAAACACTAACTTTGACAGTATTTTCTCAAAGACATATTGCTTTAATCAAAAATTGGATAATACCATTCGATTACATATTTTCTGAATAAGAAAACCTGCCAATTTTATGCGTTTTTGAAACGAAATCAATTCAGAATTGTATCACAAAATAGATTTCTTGGTTTTTGAGAAAAGCTTTAACCCTTTCCGGCGCAATGTGTTCAAACCCGAGCACACCTAATTTTAATTCCAAACTCGCAATCGGCACCAAGAATATTTTAAAGAAATTTCGCTTTTACATTGAAAGTGTGAATTTAGGAATTCTTAATTTCTACAAACGTCGTTTTTAAATTCCGGAGTCAATCAATAATTTCTTATTTTATGGGCAGAATTTACCTGCGCTGGAAAGGGTTAATAAATGACAGAGAAATATTTTCATAAGTCTACTTCTAACTATACAGCTTCAAAAGTTAGGATGTTTTTAAATCTCTCTTTTTTTCTTTTATTCTAAACTATACTAGTTTTTTAATGAATCCTTATTTGAAGGTTGAAAATCTAAGAACCTAAGTAATCATTATTGTGTATTTTCTATTTTGCAAAAAGGCCAATTAAAAAAATACTGTTTAATTATTCCATAAATATGCATGCAGTACTCTTTAAAGAAATCTTAATTACATATTAAAAATCCGAATTTTTTCGAAATATTAGAAATTCTGTCGGGCTATATCGGGCAGAGCCGGGACTGATTCACTGACTGAGCCTTTCACTGATTTCTGTATGGGCCGGACCTTGAACTGTAAAAATATAAATGGGCCTATTTTTTTTATTTTTTTTTTACACCTCCCCGTGCCGGGCCAAGAAAGCTTTCGTTCTTGTCGAGACGTTCCTGGAAATTTCGGCGGAACATACTTCTAATATACTTAAGACACTGTCTTTTAAGATTTACACATTTATAATTATGTGTAACACTCCAGCTCGCATAAATTCACGTAATTTTTTATATTTACACACTTCTATGTGTCTATCAACTGATAAAAACTAACACACTCAGTGTCATAAACGAAATACACATAAAAACATGTAATATTTTGTACGAAATGTGTAAATTTTATGACAAGCGGGTGAATTCCCTATTGAAATTATTTATGAAGCTTAAATTGGGAGATTATTAATTTCTAAAAAAGTAATTTGTAAATTCCGGTAACAGTCAATAATTTCTCATTTTACTAACAGAATTTGCCCCTCCCGAAAAGGGTTAAATTAGGAAAAAATTAAGAATAAAATTAATTGGTTTGAATAATAAAATATTTTTAAGTGTCACGCATACCGGTCGCTCGTCTCCCTGTGGTTACATTGCAGTAATCTGCCGATTAAAATGGAAGATTTTTATTATTTATTTATTCATACATTTATTTATTTTAGCGAAAGCATTCTTTTTTTATGAAAATATAAGGCTAGAATTATTTAGTTGACTAAAAGTATTTTATCTTTATCAAGTATTTCATGTGTCAAAATCACATGTAACTGCATTACAATTATGTCTAATATTTTTTTTTTTTTTAAATAGAGCATTTTAATTTTAAATTATTAAAAAAAATAGTCTGCTCAGAATATTCTGAGATTAAAAGTAGCATATTGATTTTCGCTCAATTGGCATGAAATTATTAAAGATGGCACGTAATTGCATGTAAATGACTAATTTCTGACTACTATTAATTTTATACTCAAATTTTAAAAAAATATATCCTAGCATAAATATCTAATAGCGTGTTTTTAGTTCAGATAAAGAGTATATTAATGTAGGGCTGCACTGCTGCGTGAAAATAAACAAACATTAGCCGGTAGTGGCGAAATTCCTCCAATCAATCAGAGTACAGTATTTGTTTGGGTCGCGCTATGAATGTGCATATGTGAACTACGCTACCGATCCACAACTGATCCATAACTGAAATTACTTGATTAACATAACTTAAAAAAATTGTATTATTTGTTATATTTCCCGTTGTATCACTGCGTTGCATGTCTGCGACATACAAAAAAGTCAATTTCAATTATGCATAATTTGTATGCATCAAGGAGTTTCAAGAACTTTTACCACGAATTTTGTAAAGTAATAGTTGCCATATAATGATATATATATATATATATATATATATATATATATTGTTGCGTACATTGGGTTCTTTTGATCTTATGGTTAAACAACTTCAAACTCTTGTCTCTTAGAAAAGTAGAAAATAATTTATTTTCAGATCTTCAGAACAACAGAGTCTTCGAAACTCACAAATATTACTAGATATTCAAAAATAACTGTTCAAATCTATCGTACAAGTATAGATATAGGTCCCAGAGACTCTTTATACAACGTCTCAACACTAAAATCACATTCAAAATAACGTAGATAAAACTCAAGCAAACTTGCTTAACAATCGCCTAGTTATTCACTCAGTGACTGACTGATAAATAATAACCACAACAGCTCGTATTGCTCTCCTTATATAGGCTCGCAGCATGTGCTGGAAATTTCCACAGGCTTCTCGAATATTCCAGAAAACCACGGAATAACATTCAATGTATCAGCATATCTAAAGGGGGTTTACCATAGAGAGGGAAGGGTTACAATCGCCAAGTTTGTCGCCTACTTGGCGATATATCGCCAAATTTGGCGACAAAAATTAGTCGTCAAAAGTGACGCCAACTTGGCGATATCTCTAATATTTCGCCAATTTGCCATAGACATTCACTGAAAAATAATAGACAAGTTTGCTTGATAACAGTGACAATGTAACAAAAACTAATATTAGTAAAGGAATGGAGCTTATTAAGATTATTTACATTATTTTACAGTACCAACACTAACTATTTACAAAATTCGTAACATTATATATATATATATATATATATACACACACACACACACACCACTATTCGAGATAAGTCGATCAGTGCTCTACGAAATTTCTGGTACGTAACCCTTCACTGCATGATATTTTACATTTTTATGAAAAAAAATTATTTGAAACTATATATCGGTCTGATTATGGAAAAAATAGTAAAAGAAATAAATTTAAAATTGTCAGATAAAATTTGGTATTTTATGGCATGCCTCTACACACAATTGGGGTTTTAAGATATTGTATTGCTGTATTTTGCAACAAAATGAGCTTAAATCTTTTTTTTTTTTTTTTTTTTTTTTTTTGCTTAACACTCTGGAACTTTCTTTCTATTAATGTTTTTAAGTATTCAGAAAAAATAATAAAAATAATATTTACCTTAACAGCTTCTTGATCGATTTTTTTTCCTTTCAGAAGAATAAATTCTAATTTTATTGCCACATAGAGCCACCTGACATGGACAAAATAAGTATTATTCCGTTGTTTGGACAGTACTTGATCAGTTACAGCGATCATAAAGGCCAAATTGATGGCACATAATGAGAGTTATAGTGTTTTTACGTAAGTGCCAGAAGTGTCACACGGTGCAGTGAAGGATTAACCCTTTGTTGCATACTGGCCACTACAGTGGACAAAAATTCATTCCCAAATGCTAAAGAATTTAATTCCCAAATGCCACATTGGCACCGGAATTTTGGTTAAAAAAAATTCGGTTTATTAAATTCCTACAAAATAGCTTTTTCTTGTTTACAAATAAAGCTGTTTTCAAATTCCGGTGTCAGTCATCAATTTTAACACTTAAGCAATGAATTTTCTCTCCGTCGCAAAGTGTTAAGACTATGCAAAAAAGGGTTAAACATCTAAAATTCCCTGAATCCCTTGATACGTATGAACCCTGTTATACAGTATGTTTTAAAAGACAAATTTATTTACCTCTGGAATCTTCCAACACAGTGTCGTAAATAGGCTAATTTCTTGAAAACTTGTCATGTCTGTCACATACAACGACTTTTGGCTACCAGTATTTTAGAACAGAAAAATGAGGCTCATTTTATCGGAGATGTCTCATCAGTTGAATAGAGCGAAGCAAACTTTTCGAAAATAACAGTGGCCATTAAGCAAAACGATTTTTAGCTGCGTGACAGACATGACAAGTTCGCATGGAAATGACCAATATACATTGGTCATAGAATTCTCAACAAATGGCGATACCGTATTCATGGCTGCCAACTTCTACGCCTATTTACAGTTAAATAAACACATTAGAAACATAAATTTTAGTTAATAATTGACAATACGTATTGCAATACATAATATTGAATACATTTGGGATACATTTTACTAAAAAAAAATTGTGGTTCCAAACAAGTTTACATGATTTAAGAAGGCGTAGAAGTTGGCAGCTCTGCGTATTATTTTTATGCCAAAGCTTTATTTATCACTTAGAGAGTTTAACATTGTTATTTCGAAAATGAACTTCATAAATTTTGTCAAATTAACCCTTTGAGGCGCAGGACAAATTCAATGCTTAAGTGTTGAAATTAATGACTGACACCGGAATTTGAAAACAACTTTATTTATAAGTAAGAAAACGCTAGATTTCACGCTTTCAATAAACCGTATTTTTTAAAAACAAAATTCCGGTGCCAATGTGGCGTTTGAGAATTAAAATTAAGTGGTATATCTATGAAACCACCGCGCCGCAAAGGGAACGATTGGAGACGACCAAAATTATATTTTTTACGAAGGTTAGTTCTTATACGTTATGATTTAGTATTACAAAAATGACAATATTAAATATAATTGTGTCATTTTCCCGTTTATTCCAAGTAGAAAAAGTACTAAAAATCACTGTGTAAATTACTTTATCTAAGTACTTTAAAAAGTAATAAATAATTTCTTATTTTTATGGTCTAATTTTTTTAACGTACATCTCTCCACCACAAGACTCAGCTTGTAAAAATTGAAACTGTGAGATAATTAGAATTTAAATAAATTGCAGTTTAAGTGACATTTTATCATAAGCTGTTGCTACCGTCAAAATGACGTGAGTGTTGCGGACGAATACATTTGTCCCAGTGTTGCCAGTGGGCTACTTTATTATATTATATTATATATTTTTTTGATTGGCACCACATTTCTAAAATTGTAAAATTCTCTTTGTTTTCGCCTTAATTAATATGTCATTAAATAAGGTTAAATAAGGCGAATTTTACTATTTGAAAAAAGTGGTGCCAATGTAGAAATCTGAATTTTTAAAAACATAGCCCTCTGGCAACACCAGTTTGTCCTTTATAATATTGATAAGACCTTTCCAACCTGAAGACCACGAAAAACCAAAATATTCTTACAGAGATGTTTGCTTTGTTAATCTCTGAATACTTGGTATTAAATTAGAGATTTCAGTAAGAAATTTCTGATAGGATCGCTAGGTTTGACAGCTCTGATATAAATATTACAATTGTTTTACAAACTTTCAAGACAGATATTAAATTGTCTAGTATTTAGATTTACACTTTTTAAGGAAATCATGCACAGATGTTACCTTCATATTTAAAACTGAGATTTTATATAATTTTAGAATTGAACTTATTAAAGCAATTTTAAAAAGTGTTTTTTTCTTTTATTAAAAATTTTGTGAACTAATGATTTACAAATAATCGCATTAGCAAGGATTCTATATAAGTAAAATAATGTTTTACATATTTAATTGAATCCCACATTTTGTATCAATTTCTGCAATAATTATTTTTCAGAATGGAGAGAATTTGGTAATGATACCAAGAAAATTTTAATGTTTTGTTTGAAAGTATGCTAATGAATAACCGTAGTTATTTCGCGTCGAGTCCGGCTTCCGGAAGATTTCATGGTAATCGCTCTCAATAATGTTTTACATATTTAATTGAATCCCACATTTTGTATCAATTTCTGCAATAATTATTTTTGAGAATGTAGAGAATTTGGTAATGATACCAAGAAAATTTTAATGTTTTGTTTGAAAGTATGCTAATGAATAACCGTAGTTATTTCGCGTCGAGTCCGGCTTCCGGAAGATTTCATGGTAATCGCTCTCAATAATGTTTTACATATTTAATTGAATCCCACATTTTGTATCAATTTCTGCAATAATTATTTTTGAGAATGTGGAGAATTTGGTAATGATACCAAGAAAATTTTAATGTTTTGTTTGAAAGTATGCTAATGAATAACCGTAGTTATTTCGCGTCGAGTCCGGCTTCCGGAAGATTTCATGGTAATCGCTCTCAATAATGTTTTACATATTTAATTGAATCCCACATTTTGTATCAATTTCTGCAATAATTATTTTTGAGAATGTGGAGAATTTGGTAATGATACCAAGAAAATTTTAATGTTTTGTTTGAAAGTATGCTAATGAATAACCGTAGTTATTTCGCGTCGAGTCCGGCTTCCGGAAGATTTCATGGTAATCGCTCTCAATAATGTTTTACATATTTAATTGAATCCCACATTTTGTATCAATTTCTGCAATAATTATTTTTGAGAATGTGGAGAATTTGGTAATGATACCAAGAAAATTTTAATGTTTTGTTTGAAAGTATGCTAATGAATAACCGTAGTTATTTCGCGTCGAGTCCGGCTTCCGGAAGATTTCATGGTAATCGCTCTCAATAATGTTTTACATATTTAATTGAATCCCACATTTTGTATCAATTTCTGCAATAATTATTTTTGAGAATGTGGAGAATTTGGTAATGATACCAAGAAAATTTTAATGTTTTGTTTGAAAGTATGCTAATGAATAACCGTAGTTATTTCGCGTCGAGTCCGGCTTCCGGAAGATTTCATGGTAATCGCTCTCAATAATGTTTTACATATTTAATTGAATCCCACATTTTGTATCAATTTCTGCAATAATTATTTTTGAGAATGTGGAGAATTTGGTAATGATACCAAGAAAATTTTAATGTTTTGTTTGAAAGTATGCTAATGAATAACCGTAGTTATTTCGCGTCGAGTCCGGCTTCCGGAAGATTTCATGGTAATCGCTCTCAATAATGATTTACATATTTAATTGAATCCCACATTTTGTATCAATTTCTGCAATAATTATTTTTGAGAATGTGGAGAATTTGGTAATGATACCAAGAAAATTTTAATGTTTTGTTTGAAAGTATGCTAATGAATAACCGTAGTTATTTCGCGTCGAGTCCGGCTTCCGGAAGATTTCATGGTAATCGCTCTCAATAATGTTTTACATATTTAATTGAATCCCACATTTTGTATCAATTTCTGCAATAATTATTTTTGAGAATGTGGAGAATTTGGTAATGATACCAAGAAAATTTTAATGTTTTGTTTGAAAGTATGCTAATGAATAACCGTAGTTATTTCGCGTCGAGTCCGGCTTCCGGAAGATTTCATGGTAATCGCTCTCAATAATGTTTTACATATTTAATTGAATCCCACATTTTGTATCAATTTCTGCAATAATTATTTTTGAGAATGTGGAGAATTTGGTAATGATACCAAGAAAATTTTAATGTTTTGTTTGAAAGTATGCTAATGAATAACCGTAGTTATTTCGCGTCGAGTCCGGCTTCCGGAAGATTTCATGGTAATCGCTCTCAATAATGTTTTACATATTTAATTGAATCCCACATTTTGTATCAATTTCTGCAATAATTATTTTTGAGAATGTGGAGAATTTGGTAATGATACCAAGAAAATTTTAATGTTTTGTTTGAAAGTATGCTAATGAATAACCGTAGTTATTTCGCGTCGAGTCCGGCTTCCGGAAGATTTCATGGTAATCGCTCTCAATGTAAAGCGATGATGTTTAAAACGTTCAAAGTAGCTTCAAACATTGTACCGTTATTTCCCGCGTATACGCCGCAGCTCTGATAACTCGATTTCCGACCAGAATTTCTTTTAACCCTTTCCGGCACACTGTGCCCAGTCTGGGATACCTAATTTGAATTACAAACTTGCAAACGGCACCAATAATATTTTAGTAAAATTTAACTTTTACAATAAAAGCTTAAATTAGGGGTTTCAAAATATCTAAAAAAATTCGCGTATGAAATCCGGTGTCAGTCGATAATTTCTCATTGTACTCACAAATTTTGCCCTTGCCGGAAAGGGTTAAATAATATGTGAATTGCTGTTGCTTAGCATTTATTTCAATTCATTTTCTAAATAAAATTTCCGGTGTGAAAAAGAATTAATTAAGCCGCGGCGTATAGGCGGGAAATTACGGTAACTAAATTATTGCATTTCTTTATCATAAGAATTTTTCATTCAGATGTTTATGCTTGTTATATTTTTATATCACAGAATATATCTCTTTAACTCTCTAATTCTCAGAATACGTTCGAAAAATTCTGTAGTCCACAGACTCTGAGTTCACGCAAGAAAATTACAATAATAAATTTTACTTTATCAGAGCTGCCACTGGCTACCACTTTTGAGTTCTACTTCGCAACACTTTTTCAAAAAAAAGAAAAACTTTTAGATTCAATTTGACTACATTTGAAAGAGGAATATGCTACAAAATGAATGTTTTGTTAATAGTGGGGCAGACAGAAGAAAAAAATAATCACCCATGCCATCCCTGCTTTATTTAAATGCGGAATGTCTATTATAAATAAAGCAAAATTAAATTTATTGCGTGAAACTGGAATGTCTCAATTAAAAATCTATTAGAAACTAAACATTGTCGATAGCATATTCGCCATCGTGGGCTAAAGGGTTAAAGATCCAACATCACAATGCCGTAGCTGCAAATTTCTTACTGTTTCTCACCACAAAAATTTTATCGTAACTTCTTAAATCGCCGTGATCTGCCGATTCAATGTTCTATAAAATTCTATGACATTTTTATGGTACAAACAGTAATGGTACAAATGTGGTAGAAACAAATGTTGAGCTATCTGAATTATAAAGGCCAAACATATCTGTGTGTAACGCATAAGTCATTTTGCGAATGGCAACACATTGAAATTTGAAATGAAATTTCAGTTTTGCAATTTTTGCTACTGCAGATTTTTAAATTTCTAAACATCGCACATTTTCAATTTTTATATCGTTGTATGGAGGAAAAATGTACTTTCCAATATAATTTATTTAAAAGCTGTATCTTAATTTATTCCTGAGACATTAATTTTTTTGTAGTTTTTAATATCGTTTTGTATTCGGGGCAACATAAGTATACCATAATTTACGGCGTATAGTCCGCGGATCAAACAATTCTTTTTCGACCCAGAAATTTTATTTAGTAATAGAAGCCAAGTATTTATTGCGATCTTAAAAGTTACAGTTTATTAAAAAAAATATTGAAAATATTTTTCAGTACAAAATATCATCCAATGTTGTCAGCTTTCCTTTCTTTTATTTTCTTTTTTTCCTTTTAACTCAAATTATGGACTTTTAGCTAATATTTATCTTCAAAACAGCCATAAAAATCTGCCATTAGAAAAAACAAAAGAATCTTGTATCATATCTTTTGAATAGAAAATTCTCGATTACCATACAATCCAGATAATATCTCAAAATTAAAAGAACGCATTGGGTTCTAATTCTAGCTATATAACATACCTATTTAACTTTTGCGCTATATATATACAGTGTCTCACAAAAGTAAAGGGACACTTGTGCTTTATAAAAAGAAACTGCAATAAAATAAATAAACAAACATGTGCAAAAATTTTTGGGGTGTGTTTCATATTTAAAGTTAGTAACAATTATTACATAACATACATTTTGTCAAAATATTAAAATATTAATTTAGTAAAAATACAATTGTTCAGAACGGAGCAAAAAATGGCTCCGTTTTTTGATGAAGGTTTTTCAAATTCCAGTGTCAGTCATTAATTTCAACTCTAAAGCAATAAATTTGCCCTGCGCCGGAAAGGGTTAACACGTTCTATGTCGCTTACGTGAAGATGTGATGATAGTTAAAGCCGCATTGTAGAAGCGGGCTTTTCCCAGAAGCCGATTTACTTTTTATAACAAAGAATCAGTGAAAGATTTTCCCGCGCCAGAGCGTGATTGGCTATTGGGCATCACCTCACATCACGCGCTGGCGCGTGAGTGGATCCTCAACTTTGGCGCCATATCACGCGTGATCGGCAGCGAATGTGTTAATAAAGGTAAAATTTGCTACAGTGCCTCCAAAAAGTTATAGAGGACAGTTATTTAATCTTCCAATTCAAAAAGACGAGTAAAAATTTCAAAACTGTATATAATTATGAATAATAGCAAGACCATAATAATGCTATCCTCAAATAATATTGCATAGTCGTAGACTTCATTAGAAAAATTAAAACCTAAAATTGATTGTACCAGAAGTTTATAGGCATCTCTTAAAGAAAATCAACTTCGTTCAAATTGCTGCTTTAGATTTAAACAGCTGCAAACTGACGCCTTTTATTACATAACGTCTCTAGCTAATCTTCCCCCAGAGATTTTCTATTAGTTTCAACTCAAGATTAAGGACTTGCTATAGTCTGTCTCAAAAGTTTAAGCACTCTGCAAATCTGGTTTTAAATAATCGAAGAAGAAAATATTTTATGCTATTTTACAATAAATACTAGATATTTAATCAAAATAAAATAAAATAAGCCATTTTAGGTGGTTAAAATAAAAAATAATTATATTTATTCAATTTTTCTTTTTTCTTTAACCTCTTGAGAGGCGGTGGTATTTTTATGAAACCACTTAATTTTTTAATTCCCACAGGTCATATTGGCCCAGAATTTTCGTAAAAAAAAATTTCGTTCATAAGATGCCTGCGATATAGGCTTTTCTTATTTACAAATAAAGTTGTTTTCAAATTCCGGTGACAATCATTCATTTCAATACTTAAGTATTGAAAGTGTTCTGCGCCGCAAAATGTTAAGAAACGCTGTCTCTAAAGTTTAAGCACTTTATGCGAATTTTTTAGAGGGATTGGTCATGTGTAATGACAATGTATGACATCATATTGCACTTTTATAAAAGTATAAAAGATAGAAAAAATATTTCTCTCGTTTTACAAATGACAAAGGATAAAGAATTCACAAAATTCGAGGTTTTGAAGGTTTTTAAATTGAAATCGAAAAATAAAGCTGTTTCTGAAGTTGAAAACGTATTAAATCGATCAAAGCGGGTATATATCAAGCACTCTCTAGAAATGATAATGTTTAGGGGAAACTAAGATGTGGACGACCACGTATGACGACTGTTCAGACTGATCGAAGAATACGGAGATTGGTATCTAAACAAAATATGTTCATACAGCAAATTAAAAACAATCTCAGTGTACAGGTGTCCAAAGACACTGTACATAGACACATTAAAGAGTGTGATTATGTCATACTAAAGAAAATGGCTCACAAACCGTCTCTCAAATTACTTCATAAACATTACAGAATGAACTGGACTAAAAAACATCAGTCTTACAGGGACAAATGGCTTACTATTTTATTCAACAATGAGAAAAAGTGGAACTTAGATGGCCCTATTGGTCAGGGGCGTATTTAAGTAGAATTCATTAGGGGGGCGTAAATGACGATTTTGCCGACTAACTTAAAATATATATGTTTATATCTTTAAAAGTATGTTTCTGTATTTGTATATATGCATCTACCGGATGTCCTAAAATTGACTGAATGATTTTAAAACTCAGTAACTTGCAAATTGTGGTAGCTGTAAAATTAAATTCCTACAAGAGTGTTATGTAAGAATGTAAGATAGCAGGAGTTTTTTACCACGATTCTCGATTTTAATTTAAAATAGCGGGGATAGATGGTAGTGTTAGCAACAGGCGCTAAATCTGAGCCCTTTTGGCCTCTTTTCTCAATTCTGGTGTGAAAGAAAAAGATTAAATATATGCAGTGGACTCCTAATAACAAAATTACATTGGTAACTGAGAGTCATTTCATATATTTAATCTCCTTTTGTCGCAACAAGACTGAGAGTAAAGAGAAACAAAATATCGGCCCCCAATTTAACAACCATTGCTAGCAATGTCATGTATTTCTTCTATTTTAAACTTCGAGAAATGCTGTAAAAAACACTTCTCACATCTTACCTAACCCTTCTGCAAATATTTTTTAAATAGCTGCGACCATTTGTAAGTTATTGAATTTTTAAATCAGTTAATTCATTTTAAGACACCCTGTATGTTCTATATAAAATTCAACATTATTAACCCACCGAGATTAACTCATTAGTGCCTAGCGTCCCTTTTTAGGGACAATACAAAAAAAAAACAAAAAAGCACTTTTCACACCAGTAAATAGAAAGATAAATAAGTACTATTTTTAAGAGACCTCAATAAATTAAGATCAAAGTTATTCTTCTTTTAAAAGTGGTGGGAAACCCAAAAATTTCATTTTTATTGAAGAAAATAATTTGGGCATTAATGGGTTAGATTTTTCACTTTAAAACATCGAATATTTTATACTTATTGAGGAGACTATAAGATATATTTAAAGATGGACATTCTATACTACCCCTTACGTTATATTGCTATAAATATTCCAGTTACGTATTTTCATATTAATGAAAATTTGTTTATTTTATTGCTGATAGTACAGCAGGAAATTCGAATCCAAATTAATTAAACAAGTTGAAATTTTTAGTAAGAAGTTACTTGGAATTTATTTACAGTAAACTTATTTATATTAAAAAGGATTAAATCAAAATTTATTTTATTACTCTTCCTCTAGGTCGGGCTGGGATAGGGACTTATTTTTTTTCTGAAAGATCGGATCAGGCCGGGCCTAATTTATTTTTTCCGTACCGAGCCGGGACTGATTTCATTCTTCTTAGCCTTCACGGGCCAAAATATTTTGTCCCAGTTTTGAGCCAGCTTATATGAAAATCATTGTCTCGGCGTAGAGGTCTGTTGAAAGATCAGTAAAATTTGGCCTGAGCCAAAAATTTTTGCAAAAAAAGCATACAGTTTAAAATCGCCTTTATTCTTCAATAAAATATAAAAAATTATTCTTTTTAAAGAATAGTAGATTTCTAAGCTCATTAAAATGTAGTAAAATGTATAAAAAAGTATTTGCCTATGACGGAATAATGTTTTAAATTGAAAATTGCGTTTCATCCATACAAAATTAATGCAATAATATGTGAGGGTAAAATATAATACATTTTTATACCTGCTATGAAGGAAACATGTCTATAACGATTTTTTTCTTTCCTATGCGACTCCGTTTTAGAAGATTTTACTGTATACCATTTTTAAGATATTTATATCTCCAATACATGGAATACGGATTAATAGTATTAAGGATAACTGAAACTTTTACATACAACAAACAGCGGTTCATTTTAAACATAAACTACATCATTTCTATATAAAGGAAGATCATAAACGTTAGAAAAATTCTAAGGTATTTTTTTTTAATCGGAACTTCTCCATACAAGTAAAAATCACTATTTAGTAGAAATTCAATCGGACTGAGTTGGAATTTTGCGGGCCGGTTTCAGGTGAAATTCCAACTTCTTTTTAGGGCCGGGCCAAGATTTTTTTTCAAGCAGGTAGAGCCTGAAAATTATGACCCGTGTGAATCTCTATCTCTAGTCTCTAAAAGGGATAAAAAAACATTTTATTCAACAGACAGCTCAATTTTTCAATAATCGGCTTTAGACGTAAATAATCGACTAAATGATTAAATTATTCAACCCATTTCATTGAACTTTACCTATGTCACATCAGCTGCGGATATCTAGAAGATAAACAAACACCATCAAACTGAGAATCAGCTGCACGGATCATCACCACATCGAATTGACGGCTGAATTTTCAATATTCGCATGCTAAAATGCAATTAGTCTGCCAAAGTCATTCTTAGTGCCACCTGCAGACCTGATTTTCGTCAATGATCGATAGGTTTATCATCAAATTTTCCTGTATTAGAGCCAGAATGGGCCAGAATTTTCAGGCCCAGTCCCGACTCGAATGATAGTTATCTTGGACCGGCCTATCCAATGTAAAAATTTTAAGTTTGGTCCGTTTATATTTATAGTACACAGCCCCGCCCTGCGCGATCTGGCCTAATTCAATTTCTGTAAGAAAAAAAAATCACAATTTTGTCTTAACTACAATTAAGATTCCTTTAACAATATTGCATGCATATTTATATAATAAATTTACAGTATATCTTACAGTATATACAGTATATTACGATGCGTTCGCACAACAGAAAGTACATAAAAGCAACATTAATGACTACTTTTCCTAGACGTTTCAACATTCAAATAAGGATTCATAATAAATAAATAATAAAAATAATAATAATTTAGTTTAGAATACTTTTGAAGCTGTCTAATAAAAAGTAGATTTGTGAAAATATTTCTCCGACATTTATTAAAGTTTTCCCAAAACAAAAGGGCTATTTTTGGACACACTTCTGAATTCATTTATTTTCGGAAATGCATAAGATTCGCCTGTGTTCTCATTAGAAACTATTCAATCGAATAACGTTATTTATTTTTTGGTAAAGGCAATGCATCTTAGATAAAATAGTGTTAAAGAAAGGTTTTTAAACGAATTTCCAGTTCCGACATCACGAAAAAGGAGAAAAACCTGAATCCGTAGCAAGAATCTTTTATTGTCAACCTTGTACATATATATATATATAAATTACTATTGGATTCAAAATCGCTTCAATAGTCAGGCTTGTCAGTTTTAATCCTTTACAGTTAAAAGTAGTTTAAAAATGTGCTGTTTAGCAATACATTTGATCACCTTACGATATATTTCCAAAGATTACTTTAACAGAACATTATCGTTTTTAATATTTTTACAAAACATGTTGTCTGCGCTATACATCCTGAGAACAATTAAGTACAGTTCCAGCCCGTCTCGACTTCACTGAGAAAAAAAGCAAGCTTGATTTCAGCACTGCCCGAGTCTGCTAAAGAAAAAAGAAACTCAGCTCAGACACCATGCCTGATGCCGACTTCTATGGTGGACATGCAACATTTCTGTATTGATTTATCAAACTAGCATCGGTTCATGACGAACATTTACACTTATTCTCCCGAAAATCATATTCATTGAAACTAGCCAATATTTTACCGGTTTTGCTTACTCTTTTAGATCGGGCCGGCAGGCCCACTAATTTTTTTTTACCGGCCTAGCTGGTCCGTTTAATTTATTTGCTGGCATGGCCCGTATTTTTCGTTTATCAGCCCGTTGATAAAAATGTCTTAATTCTGCCGACCCGACCCGTTTGAAAATTGTCTTTATTTCGACTGGCCGACTGCGGGCCTCGGATCAAGCCCGGTCCCGTGCAAGTCCTTATCTTGTACCCTAAGATATGAAAAACATAGACGACTGGGAGCAGGAAAACACAGTGATAAATTTTCCAATTGACCACTAAAATAGAGTTTTTGACAGTTGTTTCCACCAAGTTATGGCTTTGGCAGATCAATTGCATTTTAATATGATAATCGAGTTCTGTCCAATCCTAGAATTTTAGCCACAAACTCAATAAGGCCTGTATAGTGGCTTTCCTTTCCAATAAGAATGAAGAATATTTTTACTCAACTTTCCTTTCGTCCAATAAACAGTCTTTTTCGGACGGTACATAGTCGCCGAAGTGTGATTGTTGCCACTCCTGGGTTAAGTCCATGCACACGAAAAAATATGAATATCTTCACCGAAGTCGTCATCATCTTTAATGAAAGTTGATCTACTAAAAGAACTCTACTCATCTACTGCAAATTCTCAGAAAAACTAGTCTTTCCCGAATTTTTTTTTTTTTTTTTTTTTTTTTTTCAAATTATTTTCAGCAGTCACGAGAAGTCGAAAAATGGTGAGGCAAACTTCGGATTTTCGGAAGAAATCCTTTAGAAAAATACTAAGGATTGGTGTTTTTTAGTGTATGTTTTAAGTAAAAACATGTAAAATTGAAAAAAAAAACGGGTGTTTTACAATTGTATCAATTGATACTGACTACCTAGAATTTGCCGACTGTCATCGAAGTTGCCGACATTAGGGGGGCGAGACGCCCCCCTACGCCCCCCCCAGTAGCTACGCCCCTACTATTGGTTGGAACTCGTATTTGCATGATTTATGAAAGGAACAAGGGCATTTTTCAGCGGGCAGCAAGGCGGTAAATCTGTTATGGTTTAGGGGGCATTTAGATTCAATGGCCAGACCTCCCTGGCTTTCAAAAAGGAAGACAAAACTCAATAAAGTATCAAGAGACGCTAAACCAACATTTGCTTCCATTCGGTGACATTTTGGGGGTCCTGAATGGACTTTTCAACAAGGCAATGCCTGAATCATATTCTTATAAAAGATAGAGATCACTGTATATTAAACTTTTTAACGGCTTTCAATTTTCTATAAATAATGTCGAATTTCACTTAATTTTATTTTCTTGGATAAAATTAGCATAAAACATAGTTTTTGATTTTTTATAAAAGTTAATGTTTAAAAATGATAAATGGGTGGTTCAAAAAAAATTAAGTTTAGTCCAGGAGACTCGCTTTTTTTTTAATCCTCATGTACAGGTTTCATAGAAAATCCCTTTAACCCTTTAACGTTCATTGGTTTCGCCACGAAACCACAAAATTTTAATTCCGATACGCAACACTGGCACCGGTATTTTTATCTAAAAATATCCCTTTTATTTTGTATGTGAAAAATCACGTTTTCTTATTTACAAATATATTTGTTCTTAATTACCGATGTCAGTCATTTATTTCGACATCTTAGCAATGAAAATGCTATGATCGTTAAAGGGTTAATCTGAAAATACTTGAAAAATGAGAGAGCTACAGCAAAAAGCAAATGATGTAACGTATAGTAAAGCGATTAAGCCCGACCTAATGCAAATGACAGCAGCGCTTGCTAGTGACAAAATTTGGAATATATACATTAAAAATGGAAAACGAAAGGGGATCGAAGAAATCGAGAACTAAAGTGCAAAATTTCTTGTTAGAAATAAGCTTTAGACCATCAATTCATGAGCATGAAACAATATTTGGTTCACGTTAGGATAACACTGGATAAAATTTTGGTTAAGTTAAATTATCGCCTATGAACCGAAAAATCTCCGACATCGGTGAGCGACGAATCTACTCTGCATATTCATATTTCGAAAGTGTAGCAATGCGCAAACACATTTTGTGACGTGTACAGTACTATAACGTCTGTAAAACTTTAATTTCCAATGCATTTAAAATTTTACTTTAACCACTTAAGAGATATTTATTATGCAATAAATTTAAACTATGGGACATTACCATTTTTTAACTTAAATATTCGTAATATTCAGTCTTAAAATTTTCTCTCATTAAATAATATGAAATTGTAACTAAGAAATTTAGTTTTATCAAATATCATTCAGTGATGTATCAAGTAAACTCTTCTTACTCGTATGGCCTACGAACAAATAAGTATTTAAAAGGTGTTGGCGCTCGCATGATACATATAGCGTAATCTTATAGCATAAACATATCGATGGCAGACGATAATTTTAATCCGAAATGCACTTTTTTAAAAACTTTTATTTTCTGTGTTGTGGCGATCCTAGTTGTTGCCTAGCGACAAAATAAAATACGTTTTTTTTTTTTTTTTTTTTTTTTTTTTTTTTTTTTTTTTTTTTGAGAGAGTAGCAAAATAATATGAATTCTGAATAATTCTAATTGAATGAGATGATTCTACAAAAGGCACATTTCTTAACCCTTTCCGGCACACTGTGCCCGGTCTGGGATACCTAATTTTAATTCCAAACTTGCAAACGGCACCAGTAATATTTTAGTAAAATTTTGCTTTTATAATAAAAGCTTAAACTAAGAAATTCAAAGTATTTGAAAAATTCGCTTCTGAATTCCGGTGTCAGTCGATAATTACTTATTTTAGTACAGATTTTACCCGTGCCGGAAAGGATTAAAGTAGTGCATTTAAAATAATTTTTCCTTGGAGTTAGGATTTAGAATTTTGGAGCCGTGTGATAATGGCGAGCTTCGCTGACTTCGAATATTGCTAGAAGGTGCTTATTTACGGCGATTGCCAACAAAAGCGATGCATGATGCAGGGAAGTATGTCGTTATCCAGCTAGCCACATTCAAATGCAGTTACTATCGCAAATGTAATACGACAGCTCAGGGAGACAGGAAACACTAAAAGTCGACCGCGTTCTTGCAGACCAGTCAGTGAAGGTATGCGTGTAGCGCATGAGAGTGTTTTGGCATATGCACTAATCGATCCATATAGTATTACAAGAGATATCAGCATGGCTTGTGGCCTACATGGGCCCGAGCAGAGCCTGATTACTAACGGGGCACTCTCCCACCAGTAAAATTTTATGGAAAGTTTCAACTTCTTTAAACGCCTTTTTCATTCGAAATTACTGTCATAAATAAGGGAAAAAATTCTATTTATTTTTACTGGTAGGATAGTGCCCCGTTGATAATCAGGCCCTGGGCCCGAGTATGGTAAAAACTGCTAGGTCAACATGCACCTCCCTAACGTGTCACTGCTGCAAGCATTGCTGCCACGGGATAATGGGCGTCAATTTCATTGTTGCAACTGGGCGTTAATTAACACTAGAACCGCCATTTGAGGTCAAAATGACCCCTGCCAAATTGAAAATAGTCGATTCGAACCAGAATTTTCTTCATAAGATATGTTAAATGTAAGTAGCAGAAAAATAGACTAATTAAATAAGTTAAATAGTTAAAAATTAAAATTCTGGTGAGTAACATTTTCTATAAAACTTGAGTAAATTATCCGGCTGTTCTAGTGTTAATGTTGAAGATAACGCGGATATTTTGTCCAAGATTGTTTGGTCGGAGGAGTCGCTGTTTTAATGTACCGGTAAACTAAACCAATACAATGCACACTTCTCGGCGCTGGAAAATCCCTCATGGGAACTATCAACCAGATACCAAGATTGGTGGTCCATTAAAGTGTAGTGTGTCATCTGGAAGCATTGCTAACTGGGACCTGTATTCTATGAAGGACATTAACCCATTATCCGCTGGTGTTGCGTGTATGCAAAGGTCGAATTAAGTGCACAAGTTTAATTTATCTTCCCATCACTATTTTTCAATAAAAAAATTAGCCTAATAAAGGGAACAAAATGTTAATATCAAATAAAGCGAAAAATATCTTTCAGGATTTCTGATGACAGGCGCCGTTCAGCTAAAAAAATTGAAAAACTCAACCTCATGGTTTCAGCGGTTAATGGGTTAAACGGGCAGAGGTACTTCCAACTATTACAGAATGCGATACCTGACTTTGAAGATGATATTCCCCGTTCGCATTACGGGACTTCTACATCCAACATGACGTTGCCCCAGCACTCCAATCAGCACTGCGAAGTTTTCTCAATGGACAACAAATTATCGGGTATGATGGTAGTGTTGAATGCCCTCCACGATTGCTAGACCTAACTTCGTTGGATTTCTTCCTGTGGAGTTATATAAAATATTAGGTTTATGCAACTCCACCTACAAATCTGCTGGATCTACATAGTCGTATTGAAGATGCTTGAACGGTGTGACAACTTCCATAATGAGGAATGTGCATGCAGAATTACATTCATGAATACAAACGTGTATAGTGAGCAATGGCTAACTTTTCAAACGGAACATTAACTTTTCATCACTGTGAGACAGTTGGTCTTTTTCTTTTATGTTTATGATGTTATCAAAATGTATTAACGTAAATACATATTTATGCAATAAACTGTGCGTATTTCTTCGCATTTCTGACTGTTCCTTTCAAATGTTTACACAAAATAGAGTTAATCGATTTCGGACATTTTTGGGGTATACAGGCGAAGATTTATCTTAAACGTGTGAAGAAAATGTCCTTCCGGACTTATTAATCAGGGTTCGTACAGTTCTACCACTAAATTTTAAGAATATTTTCAAAGTGTTTCACTGCAGAAAAATAGCAAAAAATCTGTGAATGAAGGTGGGGATTATGAATGTTGTTGTTTAAAAATGAAATGTAAATTTTCTTATTTTTAATAGTGGTGCCAGAGTCCTTGGAAATTCCAAGGAGTGTGCGAACCTTGTTAATTGATGTTCTGAAGCTTTCTAATTGGAAATTTTGCACTATTTCTTTTCGAGTTCGATTCGCAATGGCTATCTTCCAAATTTCACCGCATGGGGCACTGCTGTCATTTAAAATAAGTTTGGTGTTGTCTCTTTACTATTCTGTTGCCTCACTTGTATAGCTGTAGTTCTCTCCGTTCGTAAGTATTTTCTGGTTAAAGGGACTTTCCTACGCACTCTGTAGGGTGTTTACAAACTTTCAGATTATTACTCAAATTCAAAGAAGTTGCTCGATGACCCCTGAAATTTACCAGTAGGTGAAGCACAGAAAATGCAAGAAATAGTTTACACTTCAGATTTATTTTTTTATTCCAGAAGTTTTTTTTTTTAATTAGTTTTTTATATTATTTATATTTTTTTCTAAAATATTTCTTATATGTAATAATATTTCAGAGAATTAATTACATAAAGGAGTTATACACAGCACTAAACCAAAACAAGAATTCTACCGACTTATTTTGTTACCAACTGAAAACAATTTCTTAATGAAACATTTAATTTTACATGGTAATTTTTATTTTAAATAATTATCTTATATATTTTGAAATTCTGCATCTGGCAACAAACATTTCTCAAATAGTTGTTTACATTTTGCACATAGATTTTCCCTAGTGAAAGGCAATATTTAATAAATCAAATCCCAAGTGAACGTAATATTTAAAATGAATTTAATTACTTACTGTAAGAGTTTTAATTTCAAATAAGTATTAAGAATTATATTTATGCATAAATGCCAACTTTTACGCTTTTTTCTTAACACTAAAATGTAAAAGAAAATTTTGGCTTATTTAATTGCGGATTTTACCTGTTAAATAAAGTAAAACATTCTTTTAAATTTTAGTGGTAAGAAAAAAGCGTAAAAGGTGGCTGCTATGTATGTATGCTGCATTACTTGAAATACATATTTATTTATTTTTATGCGATGCTAACGTTATTTATATTACCGTAATTTCGGGTGTATAAGCCGCAGATCAAACAATTCTTTTTCGAACCAGAAATTTTTAAGAAACAAATATAACTTGTTAGATCGCCGTAAATATTTGTCTTCAATCACGAAATAAGATTTCTGGGTCCAAAAAGAATTGTTTGATCCGCGGCTTATACACCCGAAATTACGGTACAGCTAAGAAGAGAAGCAATGTGAAATAAATTAAATAATCACAAATTTTTCCCTTTGATCAACAAATTTAATTTTATGAAAAAAACTCCATTCATTTCTGTTAAAGCAAATTTTACAGCTAAAAAAATTTAGTGATTGGATTTTAACTTCTTAATTAAAGCAATTCTAAAAGCAGTAGATCCACTGACTACAATGGAACAACAAGCTACAACAAAACATGTCCTTATCGTTTATCAGTTGAGGTAATCGAAATTGGTAAGATCTGCTAGTCATTTGGCAGTTGAAAAATCAATGCAGAAACTAGTTTCTGCTAGTAAATGGCAAAAACTGGCAGAAACGAAAAAATAATACTATTAAAAACTTTAGTCTGCAATGGCTCATAATTCATAGGTGTATTTGATTTGTAAACAATTAAGTTAAAAATTAAAACTAAAGATTATGAACGTTATTCAAAGAAACAAGAAGTTTCAAGATGATCAAATAAATATTCTTTGTTTATATAATACTAGCAATCCTCGCCGCTTTGCTCGCGTAGTAATCGAAATATGCCAAGTAATATTTGTACTACTAAATTTTATTAAGAGAAATTATACTTTTAGGAATAATTCAAAAATTAGCATTTAAGCCACAGTTTGACTAACTACATCATTTTATTAAAAGAAATTATATTTTTAGGAATAATTAAAAAATTAGCATTTAAGCCACTGTTTGACTAAATTACATCATTGCACTGCATTAGACAGAAAAGTGATGAAAAAAATGAGGCGAAATAAAGCTAACTCTAAATAAACAATAATTTAGAAAAATATTTTGAAACTTTTATGCTCATTCCATACATTTATTTCAGTATTCATCTGATGTTTTGAATTTTTTAGAAACCATCTTCTTAGTACTTAGTACTTATTTACATCTTAAAATTAACCATCGTGAGAAATTCCAAGCTTCTTTTCTAACGTCTACCATCCCTGTAAGAGCTAGTGGCGCCTGCATAAAACGCCTATGTTAACCTTTTGAGCTCTGGTGGGTAAATTTCTTCATTATTCAAAATGTCACATTGGCACCAGTATTTTTCAAAGAAGAAAACGGGTTAACAATATACACGAATAAAATGCATTAAATCTTTTTGAAATAAATGTGGTCGAATTTTCTGGTGTCGCTGTTATATCGAAGCAGGGAATATCACCATAAATTTCATGTCATTTCTTTTGAAATTGGTTTGATATTTCCTGAATGTAGAAAACGCAATTTCGAACACTTTTAGAACGCTTTTCATTCATTTATAACCCTTTTAAATTTCGTTTTTTTTTCGAAACTGTTCTTGGAAAGAATTTGCATTTCATAAGTAATTACCAATCCAAATTTTAAGTTATTTTAAGTTACTGAGATTGCTTACAAACAGTATTGCCAGTAGGCTACTTTTTTTAAATTCCGATTTCTTGATTGGCACCACTTTTTTAAAACGGTAAATTACCTTTTGTTTTTGCCTTAATTATCATGTCATTGAATAAGGCACATTTTATCATTTGTAAAAAGTGGTGCCAATCAAGAATCTGAATTTAAAAAAAAAAAAAAGTAGCCCATCTGGCAACACTGCTTACAAATCGGCATTTAGAACGTTTTTAGAACGCTTTTCGCGCATTTTTATACATTTTAAATTTCGATTTTTTTAAAAGAAATTTTATTAGATATCATTTATATCTGATATGTAATTAACATGCCAAATTTAATAATTAAACTCTCTTTAATAACACAAAAATTGAATTTTTAGAACGTTTATTGCAACAATCTTGCACCATCATTTTCATACCCTTATTTTTTTTAATCGGTTCGGTATTTCCTGAGAAAGAGTAGAAATGGCAATTTCAAACTTTGTTTTTAGAATGCTTCTTCCGTGTCCCCCTCCCCCCCCACCCCCACCGTTTAAATTTCAGTTTTTTACTTTCGTCTATCTTCAATAGAAGAAAGTATTGTAATCGAAATTTTTTTCGACTTCCGGTTTTCGACGGATTTACACATTTTAGGGGTAAGAGATTCCAAAAAACATGTTTTTACAAAATGTCTGTCTGTCCGTGTGTGTGTCTGTCTGTCTGTGTGTGTGTCCGTATGTCGCCAATCTACCACCAAAAAGTGGATAAAGTTATACATAGAATTGAACCAAATTTTTTGTGAATGTTTTTGGCTGTGGCAAGCAGGTTCTCTTTCAATTTTGAAATATTCCGCCGGAAGGAGGCGCTGCAATCGCGATTTTTGTGCCATTTTCAATATTGTACCGGCCAAAAGTATATGAAGTTATGCATTGAATTTAACCAAATTTTTTGTGTAAATGTATCGCTATGGCTAGTTGGTCCTACCTGAATTTGAAAAAAAAAATCCGCCGGAAGGGGGGCGCTACAATTGCGATTTTTGAGCCATTTTCAATATTTTACCGGGCAAAAGTATATGAAGTTATGCATCGAATTCAACCAAATTTTTTGTGTAAGTAAGTGTATGGCTATGGCTAGTTGGTCCTCCCGGAATTTGAAAAAAATCCGCCGGAAGGGGGCGCTGCAATCCCGATTGTTGTGCCATTTTCAATAATTTACCGACCAAAAGTATATGAAGTTATGCATCGAATTGAACCAAATTTTTTGTGTTAGTGTATGGCTATGGCTAGTTGGTCCTCCCTGAATTTGAAAAAAATCCGCCGGAAGGGGGCGCTGCAATAGCGAATTTTATGCCATTTTCAATATTACACCACCTAAAAGTGTATGAAGTTACTCCTAGAACTGAACTAAAATTTTTGTATATGATTATTTTTTGATAAGGCAAGTAGGTTTTTCCTGAATTTCAAAAATAATGCCTATCACTCTATAGTCTATCGGATCGTGCACAGACGGAAATTCGTTTTTACTCCGATTAATTGACTGAAGCAAAAATTTAACATGAAAATCAAAGTTGGTATAGTATTGAATTAAAATTATTAAAGCATAATTATAAGAACCGTAATTTCCTGCGTATAATCCGCGGATCAAACAATTCTTTTTCGACCCAGAAATTTTATTTTGTAATTGGAACCAAATATTCACGGCGATCCAGAAAGTTATATTTTATTTAATAAAATTTCTGGGTCGAAAAATGATTGTTTGATCCGCGGATTATAAGCAGGAAATTACGGTAACTATTTTTTATTTAAATAAGGTACCCTGGGGTAATAACGCCACGTTAAGGTTCTACCAATTTTCACGGCTTAGTTTTAGATTGTATTTTTCAAACAAATATAGGATCTGATACAGCAACTCATTGACTATCTATATAAAATAAAATAATTTAACAGATATGTATTCATAAAATGTAATGGCGTGATTTCTTGACCAATGCTATTTGGCGTTATCACCCACCTATATGGGTAATAACGCCATGCAAACAAAACTATGAAATAAAGATGAAATAATTGCATGTAGATTACCCAATTCTAAAAATACAAACTCTACAAACTTAGAAATTGACAAATTGCATTCTAAGCTATTGAAAATGTTCAATTTTTTGTGAAAGTGTAAGAAAAATAAAGATGTGGTGTGGGAGGGGGGGGGATTAGGCAAAAGAATATCAGACCGTGAGCTTCTTTTTGCTTAAAAAGGACCGCTTAAATAGAATTATTAGAAACATTGCACAGTTTTAACTGTGTTTATTTGAATCAGTATTTAGGATGTAGCTCGGCCACTGTAGGGAATCAACCGGGGTATTAATGCCAAGGATTGGCGTTATTACCCCGTTATAGTTATTGCGCTGTACATTTTAAATTACAAATTATCTCGAGAAGATTCGAAAATCTTCAACAACATTTTTAAAGTCCATGAAATGTGCTACAAATTTATGTAATTAACAAAATATTTCCGGATAAAAAATATAGTCTTCACATCAAAAACCTTATCTCGCAAATTTTAGATCAAGCGTTAATTTTAGTTGCTTTTAAAAACAATAAGACCTAAAAATGAAACAAATTAACTTGAAGCTGTTTTTTGCGATTTATATGACTCAAAACCCTTCTGCGCAGAGCACATGGGTGTCATTTACCTGATTATTTCATAATTATGCAAAATATAAGCACTTGGCGTTATTACCCCGCCTGGCGTTATTACCCCAAGGTACCTTATTAAAATGTACGTATGAGATAGAAGAAAGTTTTGGGATTGGCACATCCAACTAGTTTTAAGAAATGTTCTTATAAATATTTTAGATCATTTATATCTTAGATCTGTTCTAAGATAATTTATATCTTATAAGTAACTACCGTGCCAAATTTCATGTTTCTATATCTTTCAGTAACAAGAAAAAACCGCAGTTTAGAACGTGTTTGCTTTTGCAACCTCGAAGTGGAAGAGATATCGATATAAAAAAAAAAAAAATCCGCCGGAAGGGAGCGCTACAATTGCGATTTTTGAGCCATTTTCAATATTTTACCGAGCAAAAGTTTTATGAAGTTATGCATCGAATTCAACCAATTTTTTTGTGTAAGTGTATGGCTATGGCTAGTTGGTCCTCCCGGAATTTGAAACAAAAATCCGCCGAAAGGGGGCGCTGCAATCCCGATAAGAGCTAGAGTTTTCGCCATCATTTTGACACCATTATTTTTTTAATTGTTTTAGTACTTCTTGAGATTGCGTACAAATCTCAATTTACAGCATTTTTAAAAATATTTCATGCACATTTTCACACCTTTTAAATTTCGTACTCTTTAACAAGAGAAAGCCCGCGAATTTTACTCATGTTCATAATAATATTTCACACCAGAATTTTTATTCAAAGATATTCAAATGATTTATTTAGCGTAAATCTGCGTGATTCAAATTTAACTCATTTAAAGAAGTATTTCTGGTTCGAATTGAAATTTAATCACATGGTTGGAGTCAAATTGACTCCTTCCGGGCTTTCTAGTGTTAAGAAATGTTCTTAACCTTCCTACCCTGTTCAAATTTTACTCAATCTTGATAAAAACATTTCCCACCAGAATTGTTATTTAAAACATTTTAATATATTTAATTGGCTTATTTCTTTGGATCTGTTGTTTAACTTTCTTTATGAAAAATGTTTTGGCGCGAATCGTATAAAACAAATTATAGCTATGGGTCGATTAGACCCATTCAGGGTAGGAAGGTTAAAGATCATTTATATCTTATAAGTACATAAATGCCAAATTTTATGTTTCTAGACCCTTCTGTAACACAAAACTCGCATTTTTAGAAAGTTACATGAACCTACACCCCCTTATGGCGGTGTCACTATCCCTTTGGCTTAGGGATAGGAAGGTACATTAGTTCCAGAAATTGGTTAAAATTGCAATTTAGAACTTTTTAGAACGCTTTTCGCGCATTTTCACGCCTTTTAAATTTTGTAATTTTAGGAAATATTCTTAGCGACCATTTATATCTCATAAGTAATTAACATGCCAGATTTCATGTTTCTAGGCCCTTCCGTAACACAAAAATCGTATTTTTAGAATGGATTTTTTTTGCTCCTTCTTTTAGTGACATCGATTTAAGATATAGCCTATATTTGATTTTAGGCGAACACCATCATTTTGGTACCATTACTTTTGAAATTACCCCCTACAAATATACAAACTTTACTTCTTTATATTTATTACCATAGACAATTTTTCTTTCACTTGAAGGACAGAATAGTGGCGTAACCAGGGTGGGAGGCTAAAACCTGTAATATTGTAATGTTTTCTTCTTTTTTGATTCTAGCGGGAAAAAATTTAGTTAGATAGTTTAGGCAAACAGAACTTTAAAAAAAAATTACCAGCATTCAGAGAGCTTGGGCACCCATCCTGGCTACACTCTAGTTGTATTTAATTATATATATATATGGATAGGTAAATAGATAGATAGATAGATATAGATATATAGATACAGCAGGGCTCCCAAATAGTCCTCCAATTGAACATCAATATTTTCTTAGAAAGTCTTTCGTTTTATATTTTTCTAGAAAATGGCATTAACCGCCTTCGGAGGCTAGTTTAATCGCAAATGCTGTAGAAACCTAATATGTAATTTTCTGCTAAAAAATATTGGGTTATTTCCACGAGTACTTGTAGTGTAAGTCACAGGCTGCGATTTTTGGCTACCAGTATTATAGAACAAAAAAAATGTGATTAATTTTATTGGCACATTCTCATTAATTGAATAAGGCCAAGTAGACTTTTCGAAAATAATGGTGGCTAACAAGCATAGCAATTAATAAGTTATATGACTTACACTACAGAACCCATGGAATTGTTTAGTTCGGGACCATTTGGGAGCCCTGATACAGCGACCAGTACTTTATGAAATTTCTCGACTAAAATACATAAAATCCCCTGAATCACTTGGTAAGTACGAATCCTCTTCCAGAAACCAATATAGAAAAACATACAAAATTAAATGCTATGAATGTACAATAACAATTGTACACATTATTTAACTTACTTCACATCTTCTATAAAAATAAAACTTTTTTTTTAGTAAAGATTCAGTTTTAGTTTTATATTTCAATATCCAAGTACAAAATTAATTTCGTTTAGCAATATGATATAACTTTTTAAATTAAAATTCCGATATATTAAAAGCATGTTTATTATTCAAAATTTCTCTCGCGACCTAATTTTTAGCAAATAGTAAATAGAAATGTGGAAAACATATGTAAGCGTAGGTGGAGAAGAATGTTTCTTTTTACTTTATTTTATCGATCGGCGTATTAATAACCAAAACTCGGACTTTACACGTACGTAGAAGATTACCCTGGAGATAAAACTACAAATTTAAGAGTTCTCCGAAAACATCAGCTTTCTTCGAGGCATCTGATTTTGACAGTTTCACTTCTGTTTCCATGCTTTTTGAGCCTTTGGGGGGAATGGAATTAATAGCTCTTCCAAAAGTGGTTTTAATATGTAATAAAAAAGAAATACGTTTTAACTGCTTTCTTAATTTGATGACAATTGCTGACATTATGTAATGTAAAAAATATAATGAGAGATTTAATAGAAAAATAAGAGACAGCAGGTATTATTTACACTCTGAATGTTTCAATAATCCATGTAAATTTAAATAAAAGAGCGACAAATTTTTTTTAATGCCATAAATGAAGAATCATTTAAAAAAAACATTCTTCAAGCATAGATTATAAAACACTTTCCGACATTTGTGACAAACCTTAATGAAGATGAATGAATTCAAAAATACACTGTAAAAATTTGCCCCTTTTGCTGCATTGTCACTCCCCCGCTTTTATAGACTATCTCTTTTTTGACCCATGAGAATGCTCCACAATTGGGTGAAGTAATCATTTTCTATAAAAGCGGTGGAGTGACGGTGCAGCAAAAGAGTCAAATTTTTTACAGTGTAAAAATAGTTTAAAGAAATAAAAAAGTTTTAATAGCATTCAATATTGATCTTTAAAAGTCACGGCTAGTTTCATGACTTCAATTTATGCTGTGCAAATGCCATTACAATGCGTGACTTGAGGAATGAAATGTCATGGAAAATTCACAGTGCGAACTAAAAAAATTACTTAAAACAGGGTTCGCACACTTCTACCACTAAAACTTAAGAATATTCTAAAAGTATTTCGCTGCAGAAAAATAGTGTAACATCTTGAAATGAAAGTGGTGGGTGCGAGTTATTTGTTTTAAAAATTAAATGTAACTTTTCTGATTTTTAATAGTGATTGCAGAGTCTTTAAAAATATTCATAGTTCAATTACAGGCATAGTTAAAATTATTCCGTTATATTACGGTCAATGTGAAAAAAATAGTTTCAAGCGCATTTTAATGATGTTACACTCTTTCGAACATAATAAAATTGATGTGCATAAATGAAGTATATAATAAAATATACATTTTGTACAATCTGTGGTGCAAAGAATATTTTTTATTAATTTAAGGGCCACACAAAAGTATTCCATTACGTAATGGTATAGGAGGAAACATTGTTTGAGGCGCGTTTTAATTATATTAAACTATTTCAATTTTAATGAAACTGATATACGTTGCTGAGGTTTACTAAAGATTACTTCCTTTATAGTAGAAAGCAGATAATATTTACAGGGACACACAGAAGGTTTTGGATATTTATACAGTATCCAAATTACTGTATACTATTACACTAAGATATGAATATTTTTAAAACTTCGTTATTGTACAAACTCACCTTATTTGCTATATTTGAAGTGAAATTTCCGATTTGTTTTACAGTGTAGTTTAGGGATAAAAACTAATATCTGTATGAAATGCTTACCGTAATTTTCGGCGTATAATCCGAGGCTCAAACAATTATTTTTTGACCCAGAAAATAAATTTTTGAAATAAAAAGTAACATTTTCGATCGCGGTAAATATTTGGCTGCAATTACTAAATAAAATTTCTGAGTCAAAAAAGAATTGTTTGATCCGCGGATTATACGCCGGAAATTACGGTAATGCCAATATTATTTATTATGACTCATTACTGCAATATTTTAGTCTCTGTTTATACAAATGGAGTAAATCGAATATTTTAAATTTCGAATACTGTGTGTCAAACTCAGTGTAATATAATACATAGCAAGAGAGAGAAAAGAAAGGAAGAATATAATGCATAGCAAGATAGAAAGAAAAAATAATCAATGAAGACTAGGAAGGAGAAATTGAAACTGAGCGTGTGTATTACTTTGAGTGTCCCTATAAACAAACTATAAATGCATACTCCATTTCAATGGCCATCATGTCAATAACATACATGAATTCCATAGCAATCCAACTATTTTTACAAGAATAAGAGGACAGATGTTCAGACAGACAATTTATCTCACTTGAAAACACCTGCTCGCATATGTTAAATCTATGAGCAGGTTGATTTCGAATTTCTCGCTTAAATTTGAATATTTTAAAATTTTTCCCTCATATGATACCTGCAGTCGATCTCTAATATGGCTATTTTTTACTTTTTTTAATTTTGGTTGAAGTTTTTTTAAATAAAGTTATTTTCACTTTCGTATACGGTTTCAAAAGTGAAAGTACATGTATTAAAAAGAACCTTCAATCAGAATTGAAAAATGTGCAAAATAGTCTTATGAGAGATTGAGCTCAGAAATCATATAATAAAAAGACAAATAAAAAATAAAAATAAAATAAAATGAAAAATCGTTTCAAAATATTCAAATTTAAACAAGAGATTCGAAAATAACCTGCCTATAATTTTAGCATTAGCGAGCGGTTGTTTTTAACCCTTTGAGGGGCAAGCAATTGCATTCGAGTAATTCTGAACTCCCACCGGAAATTTGTAAAAAAGTTATATCAAAAAGCGGAAAAGCAATTTCACGACTGTTTTCCACCAAAGTTAGAAAAGTGAAATTTAATAACATTTTTCTGGTGTGAAACTTCATCAATCGTAGGTGGTATATAATATATACCACCGCCCCTCAAGGGGTTAAGTGAGTGAAGCATCCCCTTAACCCTTTCAGGGGCAAGGTACACGTCTTCACAAAGTGTTAAAGTAATTCATTGACACCACTATTCACAAGAAAATTTATTTGTAAACTGGTAAAAGTGTATTTTCGCTCATTTAATAAAGGTGAAATTCTCTTTAAAAAATTCGGGTGCCAATGTGACATTCAGGAATTAAAATTAGGTGATGCCGTGGCGGCATCACCGCCCTTCAAGGGGTTAATACTAGAATTCCGGAAAATTTTACTTAAATTTTATAAAAATAGTTAACACCGATATTTTTATTTAAAACAGTTTAAATTATATATTTAACACTGTTTCTTCTTTTTATTTTTAAAACAAATATTATACAAAAATTCTGATACGAACCGCTGTAAATTCATTTAGTAACGGTCAAAATGACCGCTCACCGTACTTCTAGTGTTAAACTCCGTGGATGAATTTCTTCCCACTTAATTTTAACCCATTAGTGCCTAGCGTCCCATTTTTCGGACAGTTTAAAAAAAATTCAAGTAAGCGCATTTCACACCAGTAAAAAGGAGGACAAGTAAAATCTTTCTCGAGACAAAGTCCTCGATAAATTAAGATAAAATTTATTTTTGCTTTAAAAGTGGTGGGAAAATGCAAAATTTGAACTTTAACGAAGAAAATAATTCAGGTACTAATGGGTTAATCTCAGAATTTACGATCACAATTGTTTGGAACAGTGTTGCCAGTGGGCTACTTTTTTTTAATTAACCTTCCGTCTACCAGACAAAACATCCATTTATCTACGGCAACACCTAATTTTAATTCCAAACTTGCAAACTGCACCAGTAATATTTTAATATAATTTTGCTTTTACAATGAAAGCTTAAATTAACCCGTTAGGGACCATGGGTGCATATACGCACCCTGAAAAAGAGGATAAAGACCTTCTTTTTCTCACCAGTAAAAAAGTAAAGTTATACTTCCTTTCTTTAATCAAAGCAATTTCGTGATTATTAAAGTAAAGTCAAGTTTTTAAACGAAAGTGGTGATAACCGAATAAAATTTGTGTAAAAGGCGCCGGTCCCGAACGGGTTAAGGAATTCGTAATATCTAGACAAGTCCTTTATAAATTCCGGTGTCAATCGACAATTTCTCATTTTACCATTGACACCAGAAATATTGCTGTCGGGTCCAATGGACCCGTCTGGTAGACGGAAGGTTAAGATTTCTTGATTGACACCACTTTATTGAATCAGTAAAATTCTCTTTATTTTAGCCTTATTTGATATGTCATTAAATAAGAAGGGTTTTACCATTTTAAAAAAAGTGGTGTCAATCAAGAATCTGAATTTTGAAAAAGTAGCCCATCTGGCAACACTGGTTTGGAAATAAGTAAAGATATTCATTCGTGTACATCAGAAGTCAAAAATTTTGTTTCAAAATATTAGTCGAATATAACATTTGGGAATTAAAATTAAGTGGGAAGAAATTAATCTACAGAAGCTTAAAGGGTTAAAAAGAAAAGACCAAAAAATGATTCTCATATATCCACATTCAACGCTAATTTAGCTCATGTTATACGCAATAGAAATGCAAAATTAAAATCTGAAATGTAACGCTTAAAAAACCGCTTTAGGCTTAAAAAGTTTATAAACCTCTGAAACACTTGTCATAGGAATATTTTTTCGAACTCACTAATTTAAGCAAAAATATTCCAACGAGATATTTTCCCACTGTCATATTACATTTACTTATTTTCAGTCGTTTAACAGTATCTAATAATAAGAATAAAATATCCCATAGTTTTTAGTATCTTTATTTGAAAATTTTCTAAAATAAAGAACTTTTCCATGCATGGATTATTATGAGATAAATTTAAAAATATTTATGTAGGTTACGAAATTTCAATATTTGTTAAGTTTTAATGCATAACTTTTAAAATGAAACCTTGAATATCGCACGATCGATAGATAATTTCGATTTATTTTCAATACTCTTAACGGAAATGAACTTTAAGTCAAATATTTAGTTACATTCGATAGTTTATGTATCAAATGATAAAGAATATTTGGGGGTGGCTCATAAAAGTATCAATGATAAACACTGAGTGGAAATCACCAAAAATCCTGAATTTGTGAAAATTTGTATTTAGAAAGGTTGAAAATATCTGTTTTAAAATAAAGATTTACAAGATCAGAATTAATTTTTTCTTTCTTCTATCTTTACAAGAAAAAAGCATTGGATTCGTGAAATTTTTTGAATTCCGATTTTTGATGGAATTACACGTTTTAAGGGACTATAAGGGAATCCCTAAAAACATTATTTATAAAATGTCATTCTGTGAGTCTGTCCGTCTATCTGTCTGTATGCGATCTATGGGAGAAAATTGTTTGCGGTGTATTTTATTCATGTTACACTATTTCAAACATATAGGGTGATTATAAAAAAACTATTCCTACATTTGGTCCCCTAACTATTATACCATTCACAGACTGAAATTTTCGCAAAAGGTATTTTTAGGTATGCACTCGGGAATGATATGGAAAGCATCAGGGGTTTTTTTTTAACAGTGAGACAAACAATTACGGTTACAGTGAGAAAATTTCGAAAAAATCAAATGGCAACACCCAGTTTTTTGTATTGGAATGTGATCTCCATTGTGAAAAACCCTAAATAGCGTTGGAATGGCAACTGTAGCATGAAAATTATTGGAACTAGGCAAGGGAAAAGTAAAAAGGGCTTAGCCGTGCACCAGAACATTAGTTCCAGACGTTCGTTTCATTTACGTCACACGTCACACCGTTTCTTCGGCTAATATCCCAGCATGATTTGTTTTTCACAAAACGAGAAGAAAATAAGAAACGCAAACTTTGAGTCTACGCAAGACACAGTCATGATTGACGTCGTAACGCTAGGTGAAAGAAAAGGCACTGCGAAATGCGAGCGGCGTATGTTGCCTTCTGCCATTCCAAACAAGATGCCGCTTTCGGGGAAAGAACGACCGGAAATCGTATAGATTTATTACCTGAATGAACAAAATGCCGCAGAGACATTGCGTGTTTACCGCCGCAACCATAGATTACGGCGAGGCCCGTGCACTGTCAAAGCTGTACGGGACTTGATTCATAAATTTGAAGAAACTAGTTGCACATGCGATCGACTTCGGTCTGGACGACTTTCCGTTCCTGTGGAAGCTGTTACAGAAGTTTATCAAACGATAAGCACAGTTCGTCCCGCAACTGCACGCGATGTTTTGCCTGTTCTGAATATGCCGAATTCAACTGTACGCAATAATCTGCGCTCTGCTCTAAACATGTTTCCGTATATTCCGGCGTATCCAGATGTTGGAAGCAGGAAACTATCAATTACGGCTGGATTTTGCAAATCAATTCCTTATTAGGTACGATCAAGATAGCAGCTGGCCTTTACGCATTCTCTGGACAGATGAGACGCATTTTTTTGTTAACTGGTAACGTGAATTCAAAAAAATGTGCCCTGGGCAGAGAATAATCCACATGATGTGCTTGCCCGTCCATTACACGAGGAATAAAAAGAATACTGCCCAGTTAAACTGATGGCATTGAGCTCACAGGCTACAAATACTACACTGTTAAAAATGTGGTGCTAGGTTAAACCAATTTATGGTGCTGCAATAGCTGCCACCATAAGATGGTGAAATGTTGTTCCAACATTTGGTGCTAAGGTCGAACCATAAAGTGGTGAAATGTTGAACCATAAAGTGGTGAAAGGTTGAACCATTAACTTTAACAGAATGCATTTAATGGTTCAACCTTTCACCAACTTATGGTTCAACCTTTCACCACTTTATGGTTCACCATTTCACCACTTTAAGGTTCTACCTTAGCACCAAATGTTGGAGCAACATTTCACCACCTTATGGTGGCAGCTACTGCAGCACCATAAATTGGTTCAACCTAGCACCAAATTTTTGACAGTGTACTGATAATAATTAAAATAAAACAACTTTTACTACATCTGAATTATAATAGAATAACTTTTTCTACATGAAATTAATTCGTAAACATTTTTTTAAATAGGTACTTCTTAATCATTTTACCAATTTAAAAATACACTTTTTAAATTTATTATTAAATTTTAAAAACTTATTTAAGCACAAAAAATTACGAAATTGCATTTTATCATTTTATTCTAAAATATATCAGATTCATTTTCTATAAGTCAGGTTAGTAAGTTATTTTGATTAAAATATAAATTTTAATCAATTGATTTACAAAAAGTTTATAATCAAATGATACTTTTATCCTTTCTTACATTCAAAATCAATAATATTCTTACATTCTTACAATTCATGAGAACATATTTTCTGAAATAATATTTAATTTAGTAAATTTTACTGCAGAGAATTTTTGTTCGTATTCATAATTTTTTTTTTAAGAATGAGCTTGTTCCGAAATCATTTTCCAAGCCCCAAGTTAAAAATTACTTTAAAACAAAAGATGTGGTTAAAGTAGAATACACATTTAAAAAAAACTTTGATATTTGAACCAACACATACAATATTCCACTTATATAACAAGCACTAAAAGCATGTACAGAAACTGATAAGAACATTAATGAAGGAAGATGTTAATTAAACAATATATAGAACATAGTAATGTTACATATTAAAGCTTAAAATCATGCAAGTAACTATACAATATTGAAAACTATAGAATTAAAAAAATTTTGCTTAATACACACCAATATCGGCATCCATTACTGTTTTGCTTTTGTTCTTCACGAAAAGCGTCATAGATATGCGCAGAAATCTGTGTTTTGATTGGCTGTAAGTAGCACCATCTTTTGGTGCTACTTCTTATTTTTCAAACTTACTCCATAAGATGGAGTTTTCGAAAAATAAGTAGTACCATATTTTGGTGCTTCTCTTTATTTTACTCCATAAATTGGTTCAACATTGAACGGAAATTTTTAACAGTGTAATTGCACATTAAAGCCTTATATTTTCAAGGATTAATTCCGTTCGAAAAAAAAATTAAGAAGGGGAAACAGCTCTCCCCTTTCCTCTTTTTTTTATACTTAATCATTGAACCTCCTATACTATCAAAGACATGCTTTATCATATAAAAAATCTATATCCAAAATTCAGAGCAAATTAGATAATTCTTAATAAAAACCCATTTAGCATTTATATAATTTAAAAGGAGTTATCCCCCTCTTTTATACTTAACCATTAAACTTCCAAAACTATTCAGAGATTTGAACGAAATCTGACAATTCTGCTTGAAAAACCCATTTATATAAATTAAGGGGGGGGCATTAGAACCCCTGTTCCCCTTATTTATACTTATTCAATGAACACCTATAACAGTCACGGAATCGCCTCATCAGAATGATCCTAATCTAAATTTTGAACGAAAATTAATTCTGCATGAAAATCCCATTTATATCAACTAACGGGGGGGGGGCATTAGAGCCCCTGTTCCCCCTATTTCTACTTATTCAATGAACACCTAATAACAGTCACGGAATCGCCTCATCAGAATGATCCTAATCTAAATTTTGAACGAAAACTTAATTCTGCATGAAAATCCCATTTATATCAACTAACGGGGGGGGGGGCATTAGAACCCCTGTTCCCCCTATTTATACTTATTCAATGAACACCTAATAACAGTCACGGAATCGCCTCATCAGAATGATCCTAATCTAAATTTTGAACGAAAACTTAATTCTCAATTAAAATCCCATTTATATCAACTAACGGGGGGGGGCATTAGAACCCCTGTTCCCCCTATTTATACTTATTCAATGAACAACTAATAACAGTCACTGAATCGCCTCATCAGAATGATCCTAATCTAAATTTTGAACGAAAACTTAATTCTGCATGAAAATCCCATTTATATCAACTAACGGGGGGGGGGCATTAGAACCCCTGTTCCCCCTATTTATACTTATTCAATGAACACCTAATAACAGCCACGGAATCGCCTCATCAGAATGATCCTAATCTAAATTTTGAACGAAAACTTAATTCTGCATGAAAATCCCATTTATATCAACTAACGGGGGGGGGGATTAGAACCCCTGTTCCCCCTATTTATACTTATTCAATGAACACCTAATAACAGTCACGGAATCGCCTCATCAGAATGATCCTAATCTAAATTTTGAAAACTTAATTCTGCATGAAAATCCCATTTATATCAACTAACGGGGGGCATGAGCCGCCCGTTCCCCCTCTTATACATATCGAATGAACTCCAAAAACTAATCAGGGAAGCGCCTTATCAGGATATACCTATATACAAAATTTCAAGTGGATCCGATATTTTTATCATGAGTTATCGCGTTACGCACATACGCACATACATACAGAACGGACGGGCACATAAGCTCTCAGGCTATGATAGCCTGTGAGCTAAAAACTGACCGTTTGGTGTGGTATAACGAGTACGTTCATCCTCGGCCCTTATTTTTTTGAAGAGGTTATTGCCGGTAATCTGCAAACGTGTACAGTAACGAGTGATCGCTATCTGGACATGTTAACTCGTTACGCGATTCCCCCATTGCAACGGCGAAATGCTATATCTGAAGTTGTGTGGATGCAAGATGGTGCTCCTCCACATGTCGAGTCTGTCAAACGTGTCTTAAGTCAACAGTTTGGTGACAGAGTTATCTCCCGTCATTTCCCATTTCCGTGACCACCAAGGTATCCTGATCTGACACCAATGGATTTCTGGCTTTGCGGATATCTGAAATCCAAAGTGTACCAGTTTCGTCCTCAAACTGCATCTGATTTGAAAGATGCTATCAGAACTGCGATTCAAGAGATTCCTACTGCCATGGTACGTACTGTAGTCTTATCCACCATCTGCCGCATGCAAAATCTCATCGTGTGTAAAGGAGGTCATGTGGAAAATTTGTGAAACACAATAAAATGCTTTATTTTATGCTGCTTCTCTGTCCTTGTCAGTTGTCCTCACTTTTAGCCTATCTACCGCCGCTGATTTTCATGCTGCAGTTGCCGTTCCAACGCTATACGGGGTTTTTCACAATGGAGTTCACATTCCAATACAAAAAACTGAGTGTTGCCATTTGAGTTTTTCGAAATTTTCTCACTGTAACCGTAACTGTAACTGTTTGAATGAGACTGTTGTTTTCCATATCATTCTTGAGCGCATACCTCAAAATAACGTTTCCCAAAATTTCATTCAGTTTCTGTGAATGGTATGATAGGAGCACAAATGTCGGGATAGTTTTTTTTTTTATAATCACTCTGTATTGAATACATATATAGCTATGAGGTTCAGTTCAATATACTCTCTATAGAATATGGTGCGCATAGCATTCATCGTTCATATACAGGAAAAACCAAATAATTTTGTTGCATTGCTATCTATGAATATTAACTGCTGGACGTGCATTTTCCATCACGATATGTGTTTTTAACACTAGAACCGCGGTGACGGGTCATTTTTGACCCGTATTATATGGAGCGATGTCGATTCAAACCAGGAAACTCTAAATAAAATAAGCTAAATATGTGCTGAGCAAAAATATTTTCAATAAATAACTTAAACCGTTTTAAATGAAAATTCCGGTGAGAAATATTTTTATAAAACTTGAACGAATTTTCCCGCGGTTCTAGTGTTAACACTAGAACCGCCATTTGAGGTCAAAATGACCCCTGCCAAATTGAAAATAGTCGATTCGAACCAGAATTTTCTTCATAAGATATGTTAAATGTAAGTAGCAGAAAAATAGACTAATTAAATAAGTTAAATAGTTAAAAATTAAAATTCTGGTGAGTAACATTTTCTATAAAACTTGAGTAAATTATCCGGCTGTTCTAGTGTTAAATTTAACCTTTTTTAATATTAATTAATGTTTTGAAATTATGAATAGTGATGAGTACATTTATTTTTTTCTACGTAAATGATTAAAATGATATGAAGGTTATAACCGTAGACACTTTTTCGCAAGTGTATTAAAGTATTGATTATTTTTATTTTATATTGGGCTTGGGTCGAAAATACGGAAATCATTTTATCGGGTTCAAGAGGGATGTGGAAAAAGTTTTGGGGTTCGATATGCATGTGTAGGACTGTAGGGCAGTTCTCTATTCTGAGTTCATTTAAAATATCAAAATGCAGTTTAAAGGGCTTTAAATGTTCTTGACTTTAGAAACTTTCAAAAATATATCATATTTTGATAAGCTTACGTTTCTTTGCAAAAATTAACCTCGTCAAGCTTGTTATTTAAATGTTGCTCTAATTCTTTGAACTAATAATTATGTAACATTATTTATATTTTTTAATTCATCTCCTATTTAAAAAACAAAAAATATTTTTGCTCACTGAATAATTGATAGGTATTACACAGCCTGTACAGAAATTTAATTTCGTGATAAAATTCACTAAGGTAAGGAATAAGTTAATTTCGATAATCCATTGAAATTCTACATAAAATTTTTCAATACATTAA
Organism: Maratus speculifer; assembly: GCA_964019185.1. Lineage (NCBI taxonomy): Eukaryota > Metazoa > Arthropoda > Arachnida > Araneae > Salticidae > Maratus > Maratus speculifer. The sequence goes on along the minus strand of OZ025293.1, from coordinate 307,317,886 downwards.
AGTCATAACGAGACAACCAAAAAATACTCAATCTAAGCAATTCCGGAAACTCATTTTAAGCGTAGATATAAATTCATTTAGAGAAATCGCGATCTATCAAGAAAAATCAATACTATCGCCAATAACAAGCAATTATTCAAGCTCATTTTATTGGCCATGATATACAACTATATATATGCACCAACAACAGCAGCAGAACAAGAAACGGGCGTAAGTATTATTCAAGTATTCATCTATAACGAATAGTGGACTTCCGGTTTGCCTGGATAGGGACGAACTTAGGAAATGAATGCATTGGGATTGCCAGGAATAATCCTTACTTTTATGATAATTACCAGAGAAAGATTCTGGATCTAATGAAGCCGAATAGTGAATAAATACATGCATCAGACAAGCGAAGGGATTGAATTAGATATTGGTATTGGTACATCATATTCGGCAATTTTTTTTTTTTTTTTTTTTTTTTTTTTTTTTTTTTTTTAATTGCAAATGTGCCACAATTAAAATCAATGTTATTTTGCAAAAAACTAGTAAGCAGTTACAAAACAATTTTTTTCCGAACTAAATAAATAGTAATTGTAAAATTAAATGATGAATTGTAAATAAGATAGTTTAGAGTATCTCGATGATTTTTTTTCATTTTGCTGAGGACATTTATAAACACTGAAAATTACTATGACCAAGAATTATCCTTTGAAGTTTTTGACCAGGAATTACCCTGGATGATCCTACTTTAACTTATACCAATTTTATTAATGCGAGTAATATAGCACAATAATTACTGTATTAAAAAATCCATTAATATGCTGATTAATTCTGAATACAATGAAGCATAGTATAACGAAAAATTACTTTACAAGTAGGAGGCTGCAAACAGTTTCTAAACTTAGAATGGATGAATGCAAAAGATGAAAAAAATAAAAACTTTCAAATCCTACAGAAAACTTTAGGAGAGTTTCAAAGTATTTCGACATGCCCATACAAATTTTTAGAGCATTAATCTTATAAAATCAGCATTGAGTTTCTTCTTTTTACATAAATGGCATAATTAATAATAATTATAGAAAATAAAAAAAAAATATCTTTACATGTAAAGTTGTAAAATCCATCACCTGTAAATGTCTGCTGAACTTGAAGTTTGTTATTAAAAAATAACTTATTTTTCCCAAATTAATATTTTTAATATTAATTAAATTTTCTAATTTAGATTTCAATTAATTACACTGAGTTTAATTCTTTTACATAGTTAAAGTACTTTAATTTTAAGCATCGGTTTTTTTTCTATTGGTTTCTTTTATTTCTTCCAATTTTTCCATTTTTTCCAGTTTCTTCTGGAAGAAACCCAACCCTGGGTCGTAGATATATAGTTCCAATAACAAAAACGTTTCAAATGACGTAAATATTCATGGTGTGGAATTGTTTAGTGTAAAAAATCAATTTTACATAAATTGCAAAATCTAACATATGGTCCCCCAACCCCTATAGTTATGTTTAGTAAAAGCTTACACATATCATAATACATATAACACAAAATGTTTGACGTCTGTACTACAAAAATTGACACAGTTATTAAATTTCAAAGTTTGAGATTGTTCATGATTTTGTCTTTCATTGAGGGATCAGGTAAAAAATGAATGAAAGTACTTGGAGATCGAAATCAAGGAGCAATATCCTTTTTATGGCAAAACTACCTTTAGCAGGCTATCACCGTAGAGGGTTATTTCATCTAAAAATTTTAGTTAACTTTTAGGTGTCGTATACAAAGCAAAGAATGAAATATTGAAATTAAACAGGAAAATAAATATCAAATTATAATCATATCAGAAAACAGTCTACTATAAAAAAAATAAATACATCAAATTCTGGAATCTAATACAGATACTGCTCAGTGTGCTCCATTGCCATTGCACGATTGAAAGCGTGACAGTACTGAATCCTGGACACTTTGGATCATAGCAGATGTAACTACTGCGCAACAAGCAAGGATGATGCGCTGCTTCAGATAAACCAGAGAAGTAGACTAAGTCATGGACGTGCCTCTATGTAGCCCCAGAGGTAGAAGGGCACGGGAGTCAAGTCTGGCAAACGTGGCATGATGGCCAAAATATCCAAAGATCTGATGACGAATTCGGTGATTAGATACGCACGGAAACCACTCCAGGCATGCATTTCAGAGAGGCAGCTCTTTATAACAGTTATGTACGGTGTTTTGTAACTTAGAAGACGGGTACAACAATCTGGGTTCCCCATATACCACACCACACGTTCTTGATCAGCCTGTAGGGTTTCGTACTGTGCGGGGGATGTGAGGTTTTACCAGAGATCAGTAATTCACATTGTGCACGTTTACAATAGCAACCATATAAACTTTGACTCATCTATCCACAGAATGTTACAAAGGAAAGCAATTTTTCCTGTAAGGTGTTGAGCATAAAATTACAATTATGAAATCGTCGTGTGTGTAGTCACTCAGCATTAATCAGTGTCGGATGATATGAATGTGCACCATATGCATGTCGCAAGAATCAGACATCCTGACGCGTGTATTCATATGCCTCGCTCATTTTTATCGTGCTCAGTTGTGGATTTAAAAGGGAGAATGCTAACACCTCCTCCGGTGTTACTGGGACATTACACCCTGCTCGTCTACTTGTTCTGGGTCGTGGTTCAACAGAGTCGATCTCTCTAACATTATACAATACACGAGTTATAATTTCTTGCGTTGAATGTCGATCCCTTGAGAAACGTACTATATAATCCCTCGTAGCCGCTCTGGCATTCCTTTGACATTCACCATAAATAAGTATCATTTCAGTATATTACATGCATGTGTAGTTTGCCATCACGATCTCAGCGCTGGCTAGCATGTCTACTACTAGATGGCTAGTGTTTTATCCAAAACATGTGGCGCTGCAGTACTATTATTTTGCATAATGCCGACTTTCTTGTTCGTTAGAAGTCGGCTGGTCGTTTGCATTTCGCTACCATTTGCTTAGTTTTTAGTGATGTTTAGTATGTTTTATTTTCCGGATGCCGATACTACTTACTTTGACTTTTGAATGTTGTTCAGCCCCTAATAGCATATTTAGTAGATTCCAGCATTTGATGTAGTCATTTTTATAGTAGACTATTTCCTGATATAATAAATTGATATTTATTTTTCTGCTTAATTTCAATATTTCATTTTTTGCTTTGTATACGACCCCTAAAAGTCATCTAACATTTTTATATGAAATAGCACTCTTTGATGATACCCTGATTTGACGATACCGGCTAAAGGTAGCGTTGCAAAGGTTAGAAAAAACCCGGTTTAAACCCGGAAATAAATCGAGTTTTTAGGAATAAACCTGGAAAAAATCCGGGATCTTTTGGAATAATTCGGTTTTTTGGGAATAAACCTAGGAATAAACCTGGTCTATTGGAAATAAACCCGGGAATAAACCGAATTTTTGCAACTCTACCTAAAGGTGGTTTCGCCGTAAAAAGGATATTGTACTCTGATTTCGATCTTCAATTACTTTAATTCACTCTTTACCTGATCCCTCGATGAAAGACAAAATCATGGGCACAAATCTCAAATTTTGATATTTAATAACTGTGTCAATTTTTGTACAACAGAAGTCAAACTTTTTGTATTATTTCTGTTATGATATGTGTAAAGTTTTACTAAATATTACTATAGGGACTGGGGGGGCGTATAAAAAGTTAGATTACGCAATTTTTATCAAAAGAATTTTTTACTTTTAACAATGTCACAACATGAACCTCGTTTGAAACTTTTTCGTAACTAGAACTATATGTCGAAGATCAGCGGTTGAGAAATTAAAGGTCGGCGATAGATAACATATTGCACACTGTATACTTTTTTTTTTTTTTTTTTTTTTTTTTTTTTGCTATTTTTAACGGGAAATTTTAGAACGAAGATTAATGTGAAAGTTCTTTGTTACATTTATAGCCTTTGTGTATTTTATACGGTATTGTAAATGTAATCATATATAATATTCCGATGTCACCATATCTTTTTCTACGCACATACAGAATGCATAATGATATGAATACGAAAATTTTTTTAACAGAATTTGAACATAGTTTCACATTTCATTACAATATGTTATTTGATTAAAAGTAGCTGTTAATTAAAACCTAATGAAAAACTTATCAGCAAATGATCTTAAAAATTTAAGTGAAAAGGCCTCGCGCGGTTCTGCTGTTTCTTCTATAATTGGAGATATTCATTTCCTGATTTTAACATGTTTTCTCCTTATGCAGTTCATCCCCATGCAGTTTATTTCTCTTACCTTTAGAGCGACTAAGGCACAAAAAATAATAAATGATCGTTAAGTGGGTGTTTTTTGGAACAGTATCAAAAGTAACAGCTAATCACCAAAATGGACAGGAGATGGGATAGCAAATTACGAAAAAGCAGGCGAAATGACAACCTGTCTGAAAACAGGAGCAAAGCACAAATAATCACAAAATAAATATTAGAAGAAAATTGGGAATTCACTGAATACACAAAAAAGAAAAAACATGGTTCAATGAAATTTAAAATGACAAATATCTTATACAAACAAAAGCAGGCAGGCATGAAAGAATAAATTTGTCAGAATATAAAAAAAATGTGTGTTCTTAGTTTCTTTTTTGCATTTTTTCCCATTTTTATTGTATTATTATTATTATTATTATTATTACATATTTTATTTATTAAAAAGAAACAAATATATGAATATTTGTTTCTTTTTAAACCCGTAGAAAACAAGTCGGAAATTGTACGTCAACCATAACAAATGAGGTGCGTTTGTACTATAATTAGTTTTATATTTATTCAGATCTTGTTGCAATAGCTATTGCACTCTTATACAAAAATGCGTGAATATTTATTATGATTACATATATTACATTCAGTAATAAAGAAATAATATGACTCCATTTTAAATATGACGTAATCATCATGTCAACCTAGGATCATTACCTATCATGGGATCTCAGTGGTGTAACCAACTGCTCTGAATACCGGTAATTTTTTTAAGTTCTGTTCGCCTTATCATAGCAGAAAATTTTCTGATATGAATAAAGGAGAAGAAAACCGCACAGTGTTATTGGTTTTGGGCACCCACCCTGGTTACGCCACTGTGACTGGATTAATTATTTATGATACTATTTAATAAAAAGAAGAAAACTTTTATTGATACCTTTTTAAATTTTGATTCGATTTTCATAAAATTTGAAAGGACTCGACAAAATCCTGCCATAAAAATATATGTTAAATTAAAAAAAAATTCACTTTGGCTGTTATTATTGTGCCTGTTACACGTGGTCAGACAGAGAGTCAGATAGATGGACCGACCGTGTACAAAGACTATAGCTATTACGTAATTAGACCTAAAAAGAAAGATTAGGATTTGTCATTAAGTGCTTATAGGGCTCGTATGCATCAAGGAATTCAAGAGATTTTAGACGTTTTAGTACTAGAAATTACGTAAAATACTGGTCGAAAATAGAATTATTTTTTTTAAATTACATAATACAATTATTACTTTTAAAAAATTCTGATAAAAATTCCCTGAAAGTCCTTAGAGCGTACAAACCCTGACTTAACAACATTTAACCCTTTAACGATCATAGCATTTTCATTGCTAAGATGTCGAAATAAATGATTGACACCGGTAATTAAGAACAGATATATTTCTAAATAAGAAAACTTGATTTTTCACATACAAAATAAAAGGGATATTTTTAGATAAAAATACCGGTGTCAGTGTTGCGTATCGGAATTAAAATTTTGTGGTTTCGTGGCGAAACCAATGAACGTTAAAGGGTTAACCCTTTCCGGCACACTGTGCCCGATCTGGGATACCTAATTTTAATTCCAAACTTGCAAACGGCACCAATAATATTTTAGTAAAAGTTTGCTTTTACAATCAAAGCTTAAATTAAGGAATTCAAAGTATCTAAAAAGTTCGTTTGTGGATTCCGGTATCAGTCGATAATTTCTCATTTTACTAACAGATTTTGCCCGTGCCGGAAAGGGTTAACGATCATAGCATTTTCATTGTTAAGATGTCGAAATAAATGGATGACACCGGTAATTAAGAACAGATATATTTCTAAATAAGAAAACGTGATTTTTCACATACAAAATAAAAGGGATATTTTTAAATAAAAATACCGGTGTCAGTGTTGCGTATCGGAATTAAAATTTTGTGGTTTCGTGGCGAAACCAATGAACGTTAAAGTGTTAAACTAAATATTAAATGTAATGGTTTTTCGGAAATAATTAAATTAAAACTGATTTTGACATTTAAAATCCAAAAAGTAAGACTGCAAAAAATTAAGAGCCCTTATTTTGAAATTCAGACAAAAAAGTGATGGTTTGATCGTTGTATTTTTAATTGCCTTGATATTTTTTTATGTTGAAGTAAATAATATTTAATGATTAATCTGCAATTTTGAAGCCCTTAAAAATTTTCTCTTCCCTATAGAAAGTATCAAAGTTCACGTTTGTGAATGCCATTTTTATAAAAAATGAAATCCCAATATTTTTGGAGTGGTATATCTCTGGCAAGCAACAACATCCCAAAATTCTTTTGGCATAAAGTTATAGTATAACACTACCTGCTTATTAAACTTTATTTGTTTCCTTAGGGCACTGTTATTTTACATTGTTATGTTGCCACAAAGTACAGTCAAAATGACGTTTTTGTCCATTTTCCACTCTTAATATATTAAGCTATAATGCCTCAATGTTTTTCTTATAGAATATGAAAGTGCATTACTAGGACAAGCTAAATAATATAGTATTGCACGGAGATATTGTTGCTGTTAGTAGCTATAACCTGTTAAATATTCAAAATTTCCAAAATCTGCAACATTTAAAGTAGTTTATTCCAAAAAAGCGCCACAGTTGAATGAAAAAAACATGTCACGCAATAGCTGAACATATGTACAAAAACATGGAAAAGAAAAAGTGGGGCCTCGTGATATTTTTTAGCAAAAAATATAACAAAATTTATAAGAAAAACAATGTCTATCATCACATTTTTTCCCAAAGAGAAAATGAAATATCCCGTTTCTCTTTCAGAAGAGGCGACAAAAAAAGGATATTTCATTTACTCAAAGGGAAAAATCATAGAAAGACGAAAGAGAATTTGGATGTTTCATTTTTTTAGGGGGAAAATGTGATCGTGGACATTGTTTTCTAGTAATTTTGACTTTTTTTTTTTTTGTCTAAAATTATCACGAGACCCCAATTCTTTTTATTTTCCATGTTTTTGTACATATGTTCAACTATTGCGTGACATATTTTTCTTCATTCAACTGTGGCTCTTTTTTGAAATAAACTACATTAAATGTTGCAGATATCGGAAATTTTGAATATTTAACAGGTTATAGCTACTAACATCACAATATCTCCTTGCAGTATTATATTATTTAGCTTGTCCTAGTAGTGCACTTTCATATTCTATAAAAAAAACTTTGGGGTATTATAGCTTAAATAATATATTAAGAGCGAAAAATGGACAAAAACGTCATTTTAACTGCACTTTGGGGCAACATAACAATGTAAAATAACAATGCCACATGGAAACAAATCAAGTTTAATGAGCAGGTAGTGTTATACTATAAGTTTATGCCAAAAGATTTTTGGGATGTTCTTGCTTGCCAGAGATATACCACTCCAAACATATTGGGATTTCATTTTTCATAAAAATGGCATTCACAGCCTCGAACTTTGATATTTTCTATGGGAAAGAGGAAATTTTTTCAGGGCTTCAAATTTGCACACTATTCATTAAATAAGATCTACTTCAACATATAAAAAAATCAAGCAAATCAAAAAATACAACTATTACAATAAGGTCTCTTAGAACACTATTTTTCATATTATGTAAAGTTTATTCTTTTTTGTCGGCTTGCTTTAGCAGGGTTCACACACTTTCAGATGAAATACTAGTATTTTTTCTGTAGAAAAATTTGACTTATATGCTTACGAATTCAAAGGTGACTTTTTCTGTAAGAAAATACTGGAGTTTATCTGATATGAAGTCAAGGAAACTCCCTGGCGTTTAGGAACCATGTTTAATTTGTATAAGATTATTTTGTTCAGGAATTTCAGTATATAATTAATAATTATTAATCATATCCTTAATCATTATTAATCATATTAATCATGTTAATTATGATAAATTATTATAGGATTAATTTAATTTGTATATGATTATAATTATAATGTCCAAGAATTTCATAGAACTAAGCTCAAAGCCTCAGTGACATTAAAGAAACTTTTACTATTTAATATTACATTCTAAGAACTTCCTTACCTTAAAATCACACGTGCATTTTATTTTTAAAAGTCTTAAGAAGAAAACGTTTAAAATATTACTAAAAAATATATAACAATTTTTTTTTTATTTAAAGAACTGTTAGCTTTAAGTTTGAATCCAATAAAAATGGCTTTCATTTAAAATGAATATACATTAAGAAGTAACTTCATCTTATAATGCTTAAATGCATTTATTGCACTGAAGTATACATTTACCGGGTTACAGTCATACAATTATCAGAATGAGTTAACAAAATATTATTTAAGGTGGTGGGTGTTACATATTTCATTGCGATTGAAATTTAGCTTTATTTTCTATTTATGTGTTCATTAAATTTTTCTTCCGCACTTAACTCTTTCTGGCACACTGTGCCCAGTCCGAGATACCTAATTTTAATTCAAAACTTACAACCGACACCAATAATATTTTAATAAAATTTTGCTTTTACTGTGAAAGTTTATATTAATGTCTCAAAAAGTTGTTTCTAAATTCCGGTGTCAGTCGATAATTTCTCATTTTACTGACAAAATTTGCCCGTGCCGGAAAGGGTTAAAAGACATGGCGTCAATATCTGGCCTTCTCTTAAAAGATCCCCTGAACTTATTTAAGATCTGTTTAAAACATCTGCCATTATAATAAAATCACTTGATTAGGTTTCCTTGGTTAGGATAATGATCTTTAAGATGTCCATTCAAGATATCGGTAATTAATAGAAATCTGAACACGTTATTATAAAACCGTCATTTAACGGAAAAGATGTTGGCATTTTAAACAAGCGCTTACTGATTAAATTTAATATAATTAATATTGATTGAATTATAAGTGGTTTTGAATGAATAAAATAGGATACGTACGCTTCAAGGACTTTCAAACACCTCACACTGGAATTTTTGTAAAGTAATATTTTCCTTATTTAACCATTTAACTGATCAATATTTTTGAAAAAAAAAACTTTCAAATAATATCTACTTTTTTTCATATCTTTTACAGATTATCCCCGGTTTTTCGAAACAGAAATTTTTGCCTAATTGAAGAAGAGAAATGCAAATTGAATAATGCCTTGAATAATGCAAAATTTACAATAAAATTTTACTGGCGAGAATTATAATTATAAGTGGAGTATGAATATCCGTACGTGGTACGGCGAATCACGATTGGCAAAAACACGTTATCCATACTCTGGGTTGCCAGATTTGGCCTCTTTTTTAAATCTTTTAAAACTGAAATTTTAAGTTCACACCAGAACTTCTGTATGGTTTTGTTTTCTTTACTTATTGGCAGACGTTTCGTGATTTCGTAAAGTAAAAATTTTTCTTTCGGAATGTCTGGTATGAATTCGAAGTTTTTAAATGAAAGTAGAGGCCAAACTGGCAACTCAGTCCATACTAACTACGGACAAAACAGGAAGCGGTTAATGAAATAAATTCTATCTTCAGATACAGAGAACAGACCTTTACGAAAGTTCTGGTATTAAAGTACCGAAAATCACCTGCATCCATTCGTGCTTACGAATATTATAAAATGTTAAGAATCGATGATGGCTATTTCCATGCGAGCCTGTCATGTCTGCAACACAGTTTGAAATCCCTATATTTGTTTGCCACCGTTATTTTCGAAAAGTTTGCTTCGACTAATCAGTTGTTGGGATAGCTCCGATAAAATAAGTTACGTATTTTTCCGCTCTAAAATGCTGGTAGTAAAAAATTCTAGTACGTAACAGACATGACGAATTCGCATGGAATTAGCCTAATGCTTGTTTGAACCATTTCCATCACAGAACAATACTGTTCGTAAAATGATGAAATGATTGACTGACACCAGAATTTACAAGAGTTTTTTTTTCTTTTTTAAAAGACATTAAAAACTCGGTTCTTTAAGCATTAACCCTTTGAGCTCTGGAGTGTAAATTTCTTCGAAATTCCGAATGTCACATTGGCGCCAGTATTTTGCAAAGAAAAAAACCGGGTAACGATAAACAAGGAAAAATGCATTAAACCTTTCCCGAATAAATTTGGCCGAATTTTCTGGTGCCGTTGTGATATTCCGGAATTAGTATTATGTGGTAGAAATTTCTACCATCAGAGCTCAAGGGGTTAATTGTAAAAACAAAATTTTATTAAAAAATTCTTAGTCTCACTTGTAAGCTTGAAATTAAAATTAAGATGATTCCGAGGTGGAACCACTGCGCCGAAAAGGGTTAAAACAGTATTGAAAAATATTTTTTGACTAAGACAAATGGTCATTGTATCCGTGTAATCCCCATTATGTTAAAATTTGTTTTAGTAATACATGCATAGTATTGATTCTGACTATTGACAGTCTCGTGCATAGTCTCGATATGACTATGCATAGTCTCGATTCTGAATTGTATATTTCCTTAAAATATACCGTTAATAGTATTAGTTCTAATTTAAAACCTCGAAAAATCTTATTTTGTCATAGCTTCATAAAATAATTAAAATTTCAGATGCGCTTTACAATCAAGGATCTAAAATGATACCATAGAATAAGAGTCTATAGAACTATTTCTCTAATTGCCTTTTACAAACTTCCATAAAAAAATAAAAATTTGAAACATGGTTGAAGTTTTAACATAATGAACATAAATTTCATAGAACTCCTTTATTTTTGAAAATCATGTTATATTTGAAATTATTCTGAACATGTTACATGGAGTTTTTGATACATTCAACTGCGTAAAAAAATTTCACATATTTGTTCAAAATGAATATTTCAAATATGTTTTCTTCATTTTTATATTACCTCTACTCCATTGTGAGATGTCTACTTCGACTATTGTAGTTTTTCTTCGGATGACATAAAAAGGATATTTCAATCTAGTTTCAATATTGTATTTATTTGAAAGGAATTTTATATATGAGACACTGCAATCCAATAAAAAGTTCAAAATGCTCTTGTCTCGGTGAATTGTCAGATAATATAAATGCTATGCCTTTAGTGTTTATAGACACGGTGTAGAATCAGATTTTTATAATGGTGATTTTCTTAAACGGTACTTATTTTTAATGGGGGGGATAGCATTATTTATTTATAATAATTGATAAAAATATTATATTAATATGATTTATTATCATTATTTAGATGAGGAATATTTTGGTTCATCAGTATATGTCATTCATACAGCTGTGAGAGAGTGCAATGTAATCAATAAAGAAATGAATGTAAACTAAAAGACAAGATTGGAATATAATAGAAACAAACTTTAACTCAGACCTTTTTTCTTTTTTTGTGATGTTTACTTATTTTTTATTTACCTACCTTATTTTTCTTAAATAAACAGGACTCCCACTGGTCCTTTTTTTTTGGAAGGGGGGGGGAACCATTAATTTTTTAGAAAGAAATTCGTGATAGGTATCTAAAATAACTTCACACTGTTACCGGTAGGTAATTAATTTTAATTAAGACTTCTTGAATCGATTCTTCTTATCGTAATTTCCTGCGTATAATCCGCTGAACAATCATTTTTCGACCCAGAATTTTTTTTAAATAATATATAACATTTTAAATCGCAGTAAATATTTGGCTACAATTACTAAGTAAAATTTCTGGGTCGAAAAAGAATTGTACGATCCGCGGATTATATGCAAGAAATTGCGATATTTCAAAATAAATGTTTTCGTAAATTCTGGTGTGAACTCATTCATGTAATCATTTCAGCAATGGAAGTGCTTTGCGCAGGGAAGGGATGAGTAATATGAAGCTTTTAAATTAATCATCTAATTTCAAAGGCAGAATATTTTCTAGAACTTCCGTAATTCAGAATTTCATACTAAAAAACTTCGATAACAAAATTCGCTTTGTTTAAAATTGGAAAGTTTATTATTAAATAAACCAAACATTGCGACGTAAATTTCTGGTGGGAATTTGGAATAGTTGAATTAAATGATCCACTAAATGGAAACACTGATGGTAAACATATCTGCTAACATGGGCATTAGAGAGTTAAAGAGACACAAACTTGCAATCAGATTATTGTGCTCGTTACTTTCGTTTTTTGAAACGGCTGATATTCTTGCAAACTATCTTGATTTGTAATAATTATATTTGAAGATATACTTGATTTATTGATGCATTTCTTTCATTCAGCTGTGAGAAAATATACTTCAGTCTGTAGGGGGTGGAAGGCCTTCAACATGTGGCTGGCCGCTGCCATCGAAACCCTCAAGGCCTGAGGACAAGAGTCATGACGTCTTCACTAATGGACCGAGTTCGCAATAGTATTGGAATTGACACCGGTAATTTTTGAATAGCAATTTTCTTTTATTTTTATTTCTGGAACATCTATCATCTTATAAATCTATAATAATTATTTTAACTTACTACTGCGAATTCGGAATTTCTTATATTAAAAAAACCGCCAGATGCGGAAATCTGTAGCATTCCGCATCTGGCTGAATATTTATGTAGGGGAATCCGAATTCTCACCAGTAAATTTAAATAATCATCAATCATTATTATTTCATAAGATGATAGATGTTCCACAAATGAAAATAAATGGAAATAGCGATTCAAAATAAATTTTCCGGTGAGTACCGACCAAATTAAATTTGGGTAAGAAACGTCGGAGCCAAAAGGGTTAAAACATACTACATTAAATACGATGCATCATTTGTGTAATTAGATCTCAAACACTGCCATTTTGTGAATATGGAGAAAAGGATTCCCTTAATTCACTTGAATTAATAATTATGCATATTAGCAAATGCTCCATCAATGTCTTTTGATAGAGAAATTGACAGAATCACTAAGGCTTCGAGCAATAATATGGTATTAGGTGGAACAGGATTCCTTTAATTCAGTTGAATTAATAATCGTGCTAACTATTTCATCACACTCTCGGTATTTTGTTCTTCGGCAAAAAAATATTTTCGTTGACACGTATAGAATCATATCAACAGGGGAACGGAAAAAATTAAACCGAATAATTTAACCCTTTGAGAGGCAAAGCACTTCTATTCTTAAAATGCTGAAATGACTTACTAACACCAGAATTTAAAAACAAATTTATTTCAAAATAGATAAAAGCGTCTTTTCACGTACATCATAATATTAAAATTTTCATTTCAAAATTCTGGTGTCAGTTCGGAATTAAAATTAAGTGGAAAACATTTTATCCCACCGCCCTTCAATGGGTTAAACGGTCGAGAATGTAAGAAAAGCATTTAGAAATGAAAAAGTCAACATATAAATTATTTCCACCTGTCAGGATCAGAAAATATTGCATTATATTACACTATTTACATATATACGATTATATTACATTGTGTATACAAATTTCATTATGTTACATTATGTACGTGCATCCGTATTAAATTATGTATTGATGTGTTACATGACATTGTGTATAGAAATTACATTATATTACCTTATTTAGACTTATGTATATGTATTAATGTATATTAATCTAAATTTGATACATATTTTTTTTTCGATTAAGAATTAAAGGAAAACATTAACATGTTGATTCCTATTGCATTCATGAATGGAAGATATTGCATTATATATGAATCACATTATGCATTAATGTATATTAAATTAAGTATGACATTTCATTTCTAGCAATTACTTAGATTTCAATCATTGCTATTTTGTGAATATGAAAAAAAGCGGTCCTTTAATTCATGTGAATTTAAAATTGATAACACGTGCACTTTAAAAATAGGCATATGCTTCTTTCTCCGTCGAGAAGATTTACGAAATTATAACTTCTTTTGAGTTACCTACGTTTTCGAAAAGCTTTTGTTTATCTTCAGAAACCAATAGATTTTTGATATTTAACCCCTTCGTGGCAAGTCTTTTAAATTGCTTTTAATCAGCGATGGTCAACCTGGGGCACGCATACCACAATGATATCAGTATTTATCTATAGAAAACCCCACCTTGTTTAACCACTTAATGATTGCATTAAATTGCGATTTAAAAATTCAAACTCATTATTGACACCACTTTTTTGAAAAAAATATTCATCTTATTTAATGACAAGTAAAATGATACCAGAATAAAACCAATTATACTATTTTATAAAACTGGTGGGAATCAAGCATTTCTGAATAAAAGCCGTGAAACTTGTAGCCCGTGAATGTCTCGGGCGCGATGATTAAGTGGTTAATGACAGAAGTTCTTCCATTTAAAAGTGATAAAATTATGATTCTTAAGAAATGGTCGCAAGTTAATTATAGACAAAAAGATTGTCGACCCTTCTCTAAACTAAAACATTTTAGTTGCAGAAACAAACTGTCTGTCATAAGTCTTGAGCATAATCCAGTGAATATGGATTCCAAATTTCATCAAAATCGGTTGCGTAGTTTCCGAGGAAACCCGTCTTAAAACTTGCACATTTCCCGTAGAATTGCACCCAATCTTGTCTTCCCTTAATCAAAAAGTTATTTAGCTACCCATTGTTTTCGGAAACATTTTCGAGAAGTTTTCACAGATGGTAATCTGTTTTCTCAACCAGATGTCAACACGATTTTTTTCAGTCAAATCTCGTTTAATTAAGTTTCGTCAAATCTCAAGAAAATATTTTCATATTCGACAAACTGTCATACTAAATCAATAGCGTAAAATAATAGTTTCGTCATTACTCTTGCATATATAAATTCTGTTACGCAACTGGAAATGTTTATTTTACTATTGATAGCATCCAAAAAAATCCAATTTTGTATTGAGAAAATAATTAATACACAGTCAGAGCTGCCAACTTCTATGCCTATTTAAATCATATAAACATGTTTGGAACCACAAAAATGTTTTAGTAAAATGTATGTCAAATATATTCAATGTTATGCATTACAGCACATATTGTGAATCATTTACTAAAATTTCTGTTTCTAACATGTTTATTTGACTCTAAATAGGCGTAGTAGTTGGCAGCCATGCACAGTGAATGCCTTCCAAAAGTAACTTTTAAGAAATGCCTTTTTAAAACTTGGAAATCTATTAGTTTCTCAGGTTTGTAAAGATAAAGAACGCTTTTCAGAATCGCCGGTAATTCAGAATAGTTTATCGGTTAGGTTATAACCAGGGGTATAAAAGTCTGCCAGCGGACAGACTTTCACAACTGAATTCCATCAGTTTCCTTTCTATTAGTAGAAATTATTCTGTTAGTTTCTACGCTGAAATAAGACCCCGCAAATAAGACTCCGATTTCAAAATTAAATTTTTCATAAATAACGATCGATAGAATTATGCGGTAAACAGATTTTATTAGGTAAGCTGGAAAAATCTTATACAGAAGTTTTGAAAGGTGAATATTTTGAAAAGATTGTGTTCTGATTGCAAAGAATGCTTGATTTGACATATTTCTTGTTTTAAATTGCTTGCAGAGAACGAGGATTTTGGATTACAGTGCCATATTTTAACGAATTTTGAAATTATATTTTTGAAATTTCGAAATTCTAAAAATTTAGTTCGAAAAATTGTTAATGTGTGGCACTATAAGCCGAAAAACTCGTTCTCTCCAAGCAATCTAAAACAAGAAAAATGTCAAATAAAGCATTCTTTGCAATCAAAACATAATCTTTTCAAAATATTCACCTTTCGAAACTTCAGTATAAGATTGTTACAGATTACTTAATAAACAAACCGTTTACCGCATAATTCTATCGATCTTTGTTTTTGAGAAATTTAATTTTGAAATCAAGGCCTTATTTGCTGGACACCCTGTACTTCACTAACGCTTTTTTGACGCAGAAATTTGTGCTATTAGTATGAAATCAAGTAATGCTGTTTCCAGAGCTGCCACAAGCGACAATTTTTATATTCTGTATGCACCACTATTTTTAAAAATATATTGTGTTGTATATTTCCCTTGCGAATACTGGCGAAGCGTATGTAAAATATTTTTGTTTTGGAAAAAAAAATAAAGTGCGAAATAGAATTAAAAAATAGTCGCCTGTAGCATCCCTGTATTTCGTCTCGAAAGAAAACTCGACAGTGGGTTACTTTTTTAATTCCGATTTCTTGATTGGCACCACTATTTTGAAATGATACAATTTCCTTTAATTAACATATTAATTAAGTTGAAAGCAAATGGAATTTTACCATTTGAAAAAAGTGGTGGTAATAAAGAAATCGGAATTTAAAAATGTAACTCACTGGTAACACTGCTCTAAAGGATGATTCTTTACCGGGTGTGGCCCCACCAGTGGCAGAGAGGTTCTGACCTCTCAATTGGTAGACGGCAGATGCTTGATTCGAACCCAATCACGGCCGTCGGCCTAACCGTTCGGAGTTTTCATGGTTTTCTTCGAACCTTGCGTAAATATGGGTTAGGTTCCCTTAGAAAGACCCCCACGAAGGGCACTCCCCCCTAGTCCTATATCCCTCGAGTAGATAACCGGCCGACATCAAATAAACCAAACCAAACTTAACCGGGTGTGCGAACTTTTGAGAGGGATAAGTTATTCAAAAGACGAATCAGAATCACACAGCATTCCACGGTCAAAAACTATAATATTTTTTTTTCTGATTTGCCGAGATTTTTATTTAAAAATTCCGAATTCATACCAGAAAATCCAAAAATAGCAATGTTTTCTTTTTTTAATGGCAGGCATTCGGGAATTAAATGGAGACAAAATTAATAATTAGGATTTTCTAGTATGAATTTGGATTTTTTAAATAAGCCAAATCGGAAAGATTGGTTGTCGTTTCCGACCCCACCAGTGGCCCCATCAGTAGCTGAAAAGTTCTGTTCTTGAATCTGCTAGACCAGAGGTGCCGGGTTCGAACCCAGTCGCGCTCGTCAGCCTAACCGTTCGGAGTTTTTGTGGTTTTCATCGAATCTTAGAAAATATTCCATAAATACGAGTTACGTTCTCTTAGAAAGAATTCCACGTGGAGAGCACTCCCCCTCGGGCCTATATCCCTCTTGCAGTTTATCGATCGTCATAAATTACACTAACACGTGCCATACATTGCTATATCATTCTGATTCATCTTTGAATAATCTATCCCTCTCAGAAGTTTGTATACATGATAGCGATTCATCCTGAAGAGACATAATAGCATTGCTTAAAATCTTGGTAGTGAAATAAATTTCTGCAGCAAAAAGCATTGGTTACACTGTTAAAAATAAAAAAGAGAAAAATGTTCACTGTTATTAATGTTCGTGTGTAAAAATTTCCAAAGGGATAGGTAATTCAAAGACTTATCAGAATGTCCTAGCAATGTAACCACAATCAATCGGAAACCACAATCAATCTTTCCAATTTGGCAGAAGACTAACTTTAAAAAAAAAAAAAAAAAATCTGTATTGATATTTGAAAATCCAAATTATTAATTTTCCCTTTATTTAATCCCCCAAATATCTGTCATGAAAGCAAACAAAAATTGCTATTTGGAGTTTATGGTATGAATTCGGAACTTTTTAACAAAGCCTTAGCCAATTTCGAAAGTTTGATTTTCGTTTCCGACTTGGCGTTGTTTTGTGATTCTGATTGTCCTTGAATAACCTATCCTTCCCCTTGAGGTTTGTATATGTGGTAGTGAACCCCTGAAGTAGAGCCCCTAGGTAGTGAATGCCCAACAAGGTTGACATTACCGACTTTTCACACCAGTATAATCTTAGAGAAAATTTTGTTCTGTTAAGTGAGGACAAGACTGGGTGAAATCCTATAGATAATATGTCAGATTTAACACTTCATTGCACGATTGTCTCAATTTTTATGGAAAAAAAGTACTTGAAATCATTATATTGGTTTAATTTTTGGGAAAAATTGTAAACAAAATTAAATTTCAAATTTTCAGCTAAAATTTTCTTTTTTATGGCGTGTACCCTAGATACAAAATTAGGATTTTAAAATATTGTATAAATATATTTTACAATTAAAAGGGCTCAAAATAATTAATTTTATCTGCTTAACACTTTGTAACTTTCTTTATATTAATATTTTTAAGTATTCAGTAAAAATAATAAAAGTAAATTTTGCCTTAATACCTTGATCATTTTTTTTTTTTTTTTTTTTTTTTTTTTTTCAAAAGAACAAATTCTAATTTCTTATCAAATGAACCCATCTGACATGGACAAAATAAACGTTGTTCCATTTTTAGCACTTTCCAACAAAGTTGAAAAGTGCTTATGCATTCGGTTTGTCTGGCCGTCTGTCCGTATGGCCTTCTGCCCGTCTGCCCGTCTGTCCGCGATCTAACTCCCGTAAATATACTCGGATTGCCATGAAATTTTAGGACGTTATTGACGTTTACCCTAGCACGAACCTTATTGAAAATGAAGTTTCTACCATGATTAGTTTATCTACAGGGCGAATCAAAAGTTTCCCATTACATTACGGCCTATGGGGAAAAATCGTTAATATACTCGGATTGCCATGAAATTTTAGGACGTTATTGAGGTTTACCCTTGAACGAACCCTATTGAAAATGAAGTATCTACCATGATTAGTTTATCTACAGAGAGAATCAAAATTTTCCCATTACATTACGGCCTATGGGGAAAAATCGTTAATATACTCGGATTGCCATGAAATTTTAGGACATTATTGACGTTTACCCTAGCACGAGTCCTATCGAAAATGAAGTTTCTACCATGATTAGTTTATCTACAGGGCGAATCAAGTTTCCCATTACATTACGGCCTATGGGGAAAAATCGTTTCAAAGGAATTTTAAAGATGTTATACCCTGTCAAACATATTAAAATATGCATTCTATAAAATATAACGTGAAAATGTAGCTATTATTCATTTACAGAGCCACACAAAAGAATTCCATTAGATAATGGTAAAAGGGGGAATTGTGTGTGACATATTTTAAATATATTAAGCTTTTTCATGTATAATAAAATTGATATATGTCACTGAAGCTTAATATAAATTATACGCTACTGTCTTGCATAATATGAAGTACATAGCATTTACATGGCCATACAAAAGATTTCAAATAGTATATTCTTTCCGAAGTACCGTATATGTGTCCGATGATGGCTGATGGAGGGATGAAATGCATTTTAATTATGATATGCGCGTTTATATTTCGCTAAATATATGCACATTATATGGTGTTTATAAATGTTATAGTTGATATACAGGGCTACCCAAAAGAGCTCACCAACGTTACTGAATATGAGCGTAAATTATTTAAACGTGGTTCTTAAATAAGCTATACATTTTTACGCTGAGTTTCATTCAATTTACTGAGAAATATTTGCAGAATATAGATAAAAGAATATACAGGGCCACGCAAAGAATTCGGTGCATGGACGCCTATGAATGATGATTTATGAGAATGTGATTTTAGTTGTTTTAAAAGTGTTTTAGTTTACAATAAATTTTAGCCTAATGCTGACGTGTAATAAAGGTACAATGTAAACTACAGGGCTGAACAAATGTATTCAAGTATGTTTCCATCTAATAGTATGAATTGCGAAAAAAGAAATGTCAAGCTACTGGGTATTTTCTAGCTAAACTAAATTTTCCCATTATATCAACTGACATATGAAATACAGGGCTATTCAAAAGTACTGGAATACATATTTGGGTATATTTGGCTATACACTATTATTTACCTAAATAACAAAGTTTTGTTAAAGATTTCATTAAGTGTTGGAAAGTGCTTCATAATCTATGCTTAACGCATGATTTTTCATACTTGTTTAGACTGTTCTTGATCAGTTACAATGGTCATATTGGCAAAATTCTTGGCACTTTATGAGAATTATAGTGTTTATTGATACGTGACAGATGAAGCACACGGTGTAATGAAGGGTTAAACATCCGTTTTCTCAAAAATTACCCGACCAATATTAGTGAAGTTTCAAATCCCTGCTCATTGGATTATTTTTAAGATTTAAGACTAGCAGTTTTTTTCTGCAACTAAAACTTTTTATTTTAGAGTAATGTCAGTTTTTCAGAATTTTTTTTTTAATTTCAGAAACAAAAATATCTTAAAATATTTTTTTCTTTTTTTACCAAACTGATTTTATATTTATTCCTTTCCACCAAAAAAAGTTATCAAAATCGCTAGAGTACTGTGAGATAATAGTATTTTATTTGTACGATTTTTCAGGGGAGACAAAAAACCTAGACATTTCTAACTTGTGTGAAGTTCTTACACAATTTCATCAAACACATGAATTTTTAAGTATATATGAACTTTTGTACAAAATTTAGATTCATATAATAAATTAGGTAATGTTTTAACCCTCATTGGTTCTATGTTACTTCCTACGTGTGACTTCGGGGCAAGCGTCTCTCACACGAATTTTATTCGGTTAGCACCACTTTTTTATAAGGAAGTCTTTTGATTGTACTTTGACAGCTTGTGCATCGGACAAAATTTATTTTTAAAATATTGTGGTGTGAATAGAATTTAAAAATAGAAATAACTATAAAATGTTAGCGCAAAATTTATGTGACTGGGCATGGTGTCCGAGTCTCTTGCATTTTTACGATTATTTCTAGTGGTCAGAAAAAACTGACATATCGATGGATTTAGGAAGGTTCAAAGAACTTTTAAGCCAATAAAAAAAAGCAACTTTTCAAAAAAAATTCACTTTTGTCTTCCTTTAACCCCTTGAGGGACGCCGTTTGCAGTCTGCAAACGGTTACTTTTAATACCCAAATTTCCAAATGGCACTAATAAGTTTTCATTACAAAATCAATCTCATAATATGGATGGAAAAGGAGCTTTTGATTATTTTCAGATAAATTTGTTCGACAATTGCGGTGCGATTTAATTATTTGAACACTTTTGGAGCAGAAATGCTTTTTTCCCTGAAAGAATTAACCCCTTGGGGACGAGCGACATGTATACGTGCCGCTAAAAGGCTTAAGAATCCTTGTTTATCCCCACCAGTAAAAATTTTCTGTAAAATTTGCCTTAGTCAATCTTAGCATTTTCTCGATTTAATAAGACGCAAATTTCTGTTTATAAAAACCGGTGACAAAATATTAAGAATTTCGTAAAAGGCTCACGTCGTGAAGGGGTTAAGAGGACCGCTGAAACCATCTCATCAATTTTGAATAATACTGTGATGTATGTGTTGGCTCAATATTTAATACTAAAAATTAAATAAATTTAAAAAAATCTTGTAGAACAACCTATTTTACTAAAATTTTTAAAAAAATTAAATTAACTTTTTTAAAATCCCTATTAGTTTTTTAAATATGAATATTTTTCTCTGATTTTTTATCCACATTCATAAGAATATATTATATAAAACTGTGCATGGATTTTTAGATGTAGGGATTTTACATTTAATATCTTTTTTTCTCTCGTTTATAGTACAGAATGAAGAAAATTAAACAAACACTCAATTTATTTTTTTTTAATAAGTATAAATTTGAATGTTAAATTCATGTACAAAATGTTAAATACACCATAGAGAACAAGTAAAAAAAAAAAAAAAAAAAAAAAAAATCAAACCTCTATCTGAATTATCAAAAAAGCCTTAACATTTTCGAACAAGTTATGAAAATATAAACAGGGAGAAAAATCAGTTTAAAGTTTTCATTTGTGTGGTTAGTTGCGCTGGATCTATTTACAAACTTTACAATATCTCGCGATACAATACTCATATAGATAAAAATGAGGTGCCAAAATATTCACAATTAAAGAAACGTTCAGTTAATATATCCCTCTCTTCACCGAATTATTATAAAAGGAGAGAAAAAAAAATTCTAACTCTCAATACTTCTAAAATATCACTATAAATTTAGTGCAGGGCTTGTTCCTAAAATTTTCACACGTTGCTACCAGTATTTTAAATCAAAAATCTTCATGGAAGATCCGTTTAACATCTACAATAGGACTATGCAATAAATATTACCGTTTAAAAATTGCGGTAGGAATGTACGAAAATTTTAAGAACAGAGCAAACCCTGCAAACGCAAAAAGGTTTTTTTTTTTTTTTTTTTTTTTTTTTTTTTTTTTTTTTTTTTTTTTTGGTCGAGTTTTACATGAGGCCCAAAACACTTCCACATTTTTAAAGTAATCTGTTACGTTTAAAATTAATTTGTAAGCATGCATATTTTAAAGAAAGGTTAAAGAACTTATTAAAACATTTTTTACCTCGCAAAATAATTAATCAACTCTAAAAATAAGTTCATTTCTCTTCTAAAACAATAAAGCAACAATTGCAAATAATGCTAGAAATTATCTAGCACTGACAACTGAGTACGATTAATGCAACTATTTAGAGGCATCCTATGTATTCTAAGTGATTTAACCCTTTAATTCCCATGCTAGAACACGTTCTAGAAATTATTTAGTTCATTTCACACCAGAAAAATTCAATGGCTAATTTCGTTTTATTTTAATACGGAATATTCTGTTATTGATTAAAGCAAATATTGTTGTTTTAATTTTCTGGTGGGAACTGAAATAAACGAATTAAAATATCTCGGGCGGTCTCGGGCGGTTTGGGATCCAGAGGGTTAATGGTATTACTAACCGGGGGAAAAAAAATTCGTCTTTTTTTCTTTCAGGTGTTGCAATTCGAAGTAGGAGCCTCATATGAGTCCCAGTGTGACGAGAGGGTTAACCCTTCGGACTCCGGTGCCACTTACACAAATTTTTATTCGATTAGCACCACTTTTTTTTAAAGAACTTTCCTTGAAGTAGATAATTTCAAAAATTGCCTGATTAAATAAGGAAAATTTTATTTTCCTTCATTACTGGTGCCAAAAACAAATTTTGGAAGGAAAGATGATGTCTCGCAGCACAGACAACGGAGTGGCAATAATAAAAAAAAAAAAAAAAAGAAAAAAAGAAAAGAAAAAAAAAATCAATATTTTGACCAATTTCAAGGTATAGTGTTCTTTAAATTGCAAAAATGTTCCAATAAAACAAAATAACATTTTTTCTAAGATTATACTAAGGTGCAAAAAGTCGGAAATCTCATCTCTGTATATAACAAAACATCCCTTTAATTTTTATGAATTGATTTAACATGCATAAGCAAATACTCCATCACACTCTCGCTGTTTGGTTTTTCCAAATGAAAATATTTTTATTACTGACCGCGTGCGGAATCATCTTTATAAGTGAACGGAGAAAATTAAACCGAAGACTTAAAACTGTGGAGAGCGTAAGAAACAACATTTAGGAAAGAAAAAAATCACCCTATACCGATTCCCATGCAATCAGGATCGGAAGAAATTAATTTCCGTTTTTCGGATTCCATGTAAGTGAAAACGAAGGAATGAGGTTGCGTTCGGGGTTTTATAAAAACTTGTAGATACAATAAAAGTATTAACATCAGAAACACGATAGTATAATAGATTTCGTATTGATTTGATTTTTGCAGATATCTAAGTATCTACAAATGTTTCGGGATTTCTTTAGGTATAAGGAATATAATTATAAAGCAAGGTACACTGGCTAATGATGAGAAATGTTTCTTAATCTATCATAATGTAATATAACAATTACATGGAAATATACGAAAACCACTTCCAAGATAAATATGATACCGGAAAACGCTCTTTACATTTAGAAATCGCAGAGAGCAGTTATTGAGATTTATCTCTCCAATGACCATTATAGAATTTTTGCTAGCACCAGCGTTTCCGATTTAGTAGGGGGGAGGGGTATTCAAATATTCCGATTGGCACCAGAAATTTAAAATAGGAATTTAAAATAGAAATTTTTGCTTTAATTAATAAAGATATTTCGTTTTTAAATTTCCTATTTAGATTTTCTGATATGAATTCCGATGACCAACACATTTTCATATGCGTTGGTAGGCGACCACATAAATCAGAATTTCAAATGCTTTGAATGCCACTAATTTTTTACATTTTATTTCGTTAATTTTAACTGTAGGTAATTCTGCCATTTGATAGGATGAAAAAAAAAATACTTCAACAGTTTAACATTCAAGGTAGAATGCGTTCCTGAAATTGCATAATTCAGAAAATCGGAATTCATGCCAGAAAATCTATATAGTGAATTTCGGTTTATTTAATAAAGAAAAGTCCATTATTAAAGAAATTGAAAATTTTTCTTTTGAATTTCTGGTGGGAATATGGAACATGTCAATAAAAAATCCAATAAATCGGGAACACTGAGGATATCATAAATGATACCATGGTCATTTAAGGGTTAAAATACAGGTTTCTGGAGCATTTGGAGCCCCGATTTAACCGGGACGCCTCACAACACTGCGCGTAGCTGATTTTATACATGCAAGAGAAACTAGATAATGTAAATTTTAATGAGCTATTAATTTATCGTGTTTATCTGTAAACATTTTTATTGAATATGAAAATGTTTATTTGGGAATTGACCATCCGAAAACCCGTGGAACTATCAGGGCTCCCACTGGTCCGCTTTATGAAAACCAGAATTTTTTTAGAAAGAAATTCGTTGTAGGTTTCTGCAACATTTACAAGATAAACGCTCTTCCCAGTATGTTTCTACGAAATATTTAAAGACGAATTTTCTTTAAATAAAAGTAATGCTCAAAAAAAAAAAAAAAAAAAAAAAAAAACGGTGGAAGATATAAACTACGAATAAAGAACAATTGACATATACCAGAGTTGCCAAGTCTCCGGCTTTTTTGTAAACCACTATTATTTTAGGGAAAATGTTATTCTTTTAAATCGACCAAATATTCCAATTTAATAAAAGAGCATTTTCTGTATTAAAATACTGGTACACAGAAAACCGGAGACTTGGCAGCTCTGCATAACCTCAATATGTTGAAACTTCAACTGTAACCGATTTCGCAGTGGATCATTACCGTCGAAAAAGACATACACTATTAAATTCGAATAAAATTTCTCTTCTTACTTAAACGTCATATTGATTCAGATTGACAGTCACAAACAAATATGTGGCCAAAAACATATATTTATTCTTATTAGTTGAAGTTTTCTTCGGTGTTAGAAATGCCTCGTGTTTCTGCGATATATAATAGTTTCAACCTAAACCACGGAACTACTAAGAAAGACGAACTGCCACAATTACACCAGAATTGAAGTATAAATATTTTTCGTTTATAATGTATGAACAAAAGGGATTTTTCTTGTTTTCACATACATTTGTACGTCAATCAAATCATTTCAACATTTTCGCTATGGAAGTGATCTGCACCTTAAAGGTTAAAAAAATATATAAACATTAGTTGACTATTTAGTAATTTTATTTATGTTTAGACTAACGTATATAAACTTTTAAAAAAAATAAACAACATACATTTTTAAGTTAAGATATTTCGTTTTAAAAGTACAAAATTTTCAATTTCAGTAGAGAAGCAGAAGCCCCTATTAATTTCTTTCAGGAGACCAAGACGTGAGCGAAAAATAGTTCGACCCAATGTTTCAATAGATCTATCTTCTTTAAATATCAATATCACGTTTATCTTTAAGGCTTTTTTTATACTAACGTAATTAGATATGTATGCTTATTTTTCAATCAAAGTGTGTTTTTTATAATAGAATTAGTATGCATAACAACTATGTAAAAGGATCCACTATTTTTCTTGAAAATAGTTTTTTGGGGCAATTTACATATATCTGTTTCTTAAAATACTTTTTTAATATAATAAATGATAAGAATCTGAATCTGAAGAACTTAATATTTTATTGCATTTTATTCATATATTTTCAAATTGAAACTGTTTAGTAAAAATATTATTAAAAAACACAGGGTGCTTCTAAACCCATCATGTTTACCCCAACAGCTTCAGATTTTTGACAGCTTACGCATCATGAAACTGGGTTTGTTTCTCAGCGTTACATAAGAATTTTCAGATCTTTATGCATGCGAAATAAAGCTTTTTGTTATTTGGTATAAATTGATTCATAAATTCCGGTGTCACTTATTCATGTAATCATTTTAATAATGGATATGCTTTGCGCCTGAAAGGGTTAAGAAAGAACAGACATATCCTTAAAATAATGAAGCTTCAACTACAACCACTTTCGTAGGATCACTTTACCGAAGGAGCAAACTTCTACCACTAAATTTAAGTAGAAAATTTCTCTTTATTTAAACGGCTTTTTAATGGAAAATTTCAATTAAAAACAAAGACAAAAATCGAAATTAAATTTTACTCTTGAAAGTTTACTTCCGTGACAATAGATCCACCAAACCAGTGTTGACAGATGGGCTACTTTTTTCAAATTCAGGTTCTTGATTAAAACTACTTTTTTGTAATGGTACAGTGCGCCTTATTTAATGAGGAATTAATAAAGGCGAAAACAAAGGGAATTTTACCGTTTCAAAAAAGTGGTGCCAATCAAGAAATTTTAATTAAAAAAAAGTAGCCCACTGGCAACACTGCGCCACACTGAGACAACGAAGATAATTTTCTGTCACTGTCAGTAAAACAATTGTAACACCCGGGCAAACTGAAACCAGCTAAAAGAAATAGTTTTCTTGTCAAATCTGTGAGAACAACTTCTCACGTAAGAAGGTATGTCTTACATGTAATATGTTTTCGTTTGAAGGTCTAAAATGCTTCTACCCAATCACCAGCTAAAATAGGAGGCAAATTGCATGCAGAAATGTGCTATTATAAAGGAGATCCATACTTTCTAATGTAATTAACAAATGTGAAAAAGGTACAGTTTATTTTAATAAAATGTCAACTTCAATAGGTTTAATATGCCCACCATTAACAGCAATACATCATGCGTTCAACATGCATTTCGATAGTGGACCCATTTAGCAAACTTAACTTTATTTTCTAATTAAAATAATTTGTACATTGTTTATATTAATTTTATGAGTAAAAAGCTTTGTAAAGTAACAAATCGTGCTAGAAAATCTAAATACCGTAATTTCGGGTGTATAAGCCGCGGATCAAACAATTCTTTTTCGACCCAGAAATCTTATTTAGTGATTGAAGACAAATGTTTACGATGATCTAACTAGTTATATATGTTTCTTAAAAAATTCTGGGTCGAAAAAGAATTGTTTGGTCTGCGGCTTATACACCCGAAATTACGGTAGTACATTTCGGTCAATAGTAAATACATACAACAAATGGCGTATTTAAGCTGGTGGTATGATTTGAAAAAAAATTAGTTCAGGGTCACTGAAGTATTACTGAAGGAAAATCTAAGGCTCCGTTTAAAAATAAAATTATATTACCCTAATTTCCGGCCTATAATCCGCGGATCAAACAATTCTTTTTCGACCCAGAAAGTTTTTGAAATAAATTTTAACTTTTTAGATCGCGGAAAATATTTGGTTTCGATTACAAAATATAATTTCTGGGTCGAAAAAGAATTGTTTGATCCGCGGATTATAGGCCGGAAATTAGGGTATACTGAATCTAGGATACTCCACATCATTGTAATTGATGTTTTGCTCATATTTCGTGCTGTTTACAAAATAAGAACACTAAATCCGCTGTTTGCCAATAGATGGCGCAGTCATTGATATCTTCGCCTAGCACGTAACCACTTCGCTTTACCTAGACGACACAATGTTTATGACTATGATATATCCGGCATGAAATAAATGGGTCTTTCTGAAAATAAATGTCATCTTATTTGAGCAACGTGTTCATGGACAGTGTTGCCAGTGGGCTACTTTTTTTTAAATTAAAATTTCTTGATTGGCACCACTTTTTTGAAACGGTAAAATTCCCTTTGTTTTCGCCTTTATTAATTCCTCGTTAAATAAAGCGCGCTGTACCATTACAAAAAAGTGGTTTTAATCAAGAATCTGAATTTGAAAAAAGTAGCCCATCTGGCAACACTGTTCATGGGGCATTTTTCTCAAAAATATAGTGGCAATTTCAATTCGATTTACTGGTGTCAGTTTATGCAGGTAACATATTTTTTTCCTATACTGACAAGTGGTTTTCAAGGTTGTCACAGTATGGAAGAAACGCAGGGCCTGACAACCACGGAAGTAAACTTTCACAAGAAAAAGGAATATCTGTTTTAACCATACTTATAACTGAAATTTTGTATTAATAAGGCAATTAAGTATAAAGAAAATTTCTGTTTAAATTTACAGGTAAAAGTTTTCCCCGGCGGTGATCAACCCTTGTGAAAGCGGTTACAGTTGAAACTCCACTATTTTAAGAATATGTAAATTCCTCTCAGTTAATAGTTCCATGATTCGTATGAATCATTCGGGGATGCGCAAAAGTATAGCTACCAACCATTGTTTTAAAAATTCAAAATCTACCAAAAATTTCGTTTAAAAAAAAGAAGTTTCTCATTGTAATTAGACTTCATGGAACAGCCACATAAAGATTTAATAATTCTTTTTAATCTTTACTGCTTCTGGAGATAATTGATTTAAAAAAATCCCTGGCACTGACAAGTGTGCTTTTGCTGGATTTCTTATTATAAAATTTCTGGTAATAATTGATTAAAAATGCATGCAAAGGTTGAAAACTATTTCTTTGCGCAAAACTAATTTTGCTCTATTCAATTGAATAGTAAAAGCATCCATTCTGCCCATCACTACTTCACACACATTACCAAGTAAAATATTACTCCACTCTTTAGAAAATTGAGCCAGACTAACATTTTTCAGCCAAGAAATGTTTATTTTAATACCACTATTATATATTTAAATTATATTACAGAAGGACATAAATATAATGTAATGAAAATAAATATAATGTACAGTTAGGTTAGCTTAAATTATTCGAAAAGACAGGGTTCGCACAAGCTTACCACAAAATTTTTACAGCATTTTCAATGTATTTCACTGCAGAAAAATATTGCAAAATTTGAATATAAAGGTAGTGGTTGCGATTTCTGTTTCTTAAAAATTAAATATTTATATATTTTTTATCTTTAATAGTGGTGCCAGAGTCCTTAAAAAATGTAAGGAGTGTGTGAACCCTGGATACAATGCCTCCATATTTCGAGTAATAAGACCTGTTGAAACATTACGTCTGACTTCTGCTTCTTTTTTGCTTAAGTCTTGGCATTTTTAACCCTTTAACGCTCGATTTTTTTATATTTTCATCTAAATCTAAGTATCGACTCAATAATGACAAAAATAGTGCAAGAAAAATTGCATTTCAAAATTTCAGCTAAAATTTATTATTTTACGGTGTGTGCCAGTAGCGGCTCGTCAGGGAGTGCTGCATCATTTTTCTCACCACTTAAACTTAGCTGATTTTATTTTATTTTATTTATTCGACAAATTTTGTTGATTAAAACAAACTGAAAATGCTATATAATTTTAGTGGTATAAAAATTGATGCAGCACCCCCTGACGAGCCGCTACTGGTGTGTGCCATATGCACATATTTAAAGTTTTAAAATATTGTATTGCTATATTTTGCAGCTAAATGAGCTTAAATTAATTAGTTTTATATGCCTAACACTCTGCAACTATTTTTACATTAATATTTTTAAGTATTCAGTAAATATAATACAATTTAATCTTACGTTAATAACTTGATCGAAATATTTTTTTGTTTCCGAAGAACACATTCAAATTTTTGTCTAATGTAGCCACCTGATATGGACAAAATAAATGTTATTCAAATCTTTCGATTATTCTTTATCTTGACCAGAGATCACATTGGCCAAATTCAGGCCACATAATGAAAATTCTAATGTTTTTAGGTATGTACCAGATATGTCACGTAGTGCAGTAAAGTGTTAATACCTGTCAAAACATTACTAACCTTTAATAGGAAAAGAGTATTTTCTATTGTTTATTTTATTTTACTATTCTGTTCTATCGCATTTTACTTTATTTTATTCTATTTTTTTATATTGTGTTGAATTTTATTTTCATTTTTATTATAATTATTGTTAATTAATATTATTTGCTTTTTGACTCTATAACAAATGATGTAATTTATTAACCCAGAGCATTAGATATTATATTTTTACATTGCGTTCAAGACGGACATAAAATACTTCGAATTGTATTTTAATTATTTAGATCATTTAATTTCATATTCGGTTGATTTATGGCTAGGCTAATTCTTTTCATATTTTTTTCTTTTCAACATAGAATACATAAGTGTAATGTAATATAGTTTGTAATGCATTAATGATACATCTGTAAATATTTACTCCAGCTTGTCATGATTATAAGTAAAAATAGGGAAAATATAAAGTGAATCTTTTTATATTCAATAGTATGCATAATCATAGATACTATATTGGGGATGATCGATGCTGCATTTACGATAAGCAAAATATTTCCACTTAAATTAATTAGAACCTTCGATTTCATACTATTTCTAAGTCTACGAACATGTTTTTCTTCTCAATGTATATGATCAAATTTTAATCCGAGCTATTTCATAGTTCAGATTACAGATGAAAAAACTTTCAGCTTTCCGTTAATATGATTGTGACTAAAAATGAACATATTAATTGAACATTTTGAATAAAGGATTAATTTCTCTGGAAAATTTTTACTCTTATCTGGAAAGTTTTATCTGCATCAATTCTATTGGTTTCAGCTTCATTTTTGCCAACTTGCGGTCATTTTTTTGCATGCAAGGGTTAATTAACTTCATGTTGACTTTTTACCCTAGTTTGTACGAAAAGATGAGTTTTTTTCGCTTAATACCAATTTTCGCTTTCATTACCACACCGGGAAGCCACACGAAATTCTTTTTTTCTACTTATCTTAACTGTATCGGAAAGATTCCGTTTTACTTTTTTTTTCGTTTCTCATCTCCGATTTTTGTTTATTCTCACATTAATACGTTTTAACTGCATTTGAGATATCATCTCTCTAGAAGCCGTAGTATGTAGCAAAAATGACCATCATTGCTAATGATTCCACATTTTTTCATTTCTTTAGGCAAGTCGGGGAAGGTTAATGGTTTTCTGCAGGGAAGCTCGGAAAGTTTATCCATCTATACCTATCTTTTGCAATAGCATCTTTTTTTATAATATGCTCATTCATCAGTCGCTAATTTAAATTTATCTTTGAGAAAAGCATCGCACAAAGCTGACATTTATTTTGGAAGTAAAATCATTCTATTCTATTAATTAGAAAGAAAATGATAAACTTATTTGTACTGATAGTTTTAACAAGAAGAGTAGTTGTCTTTATAGTTAAGTACCATTATCTGCGTAAAGTAATCTTTACTATTATTAACAAAAACGTTTGATTACGTTAATTAAAAGCAAACGGACAAAATTTTTTTTTGTAAAGTTAGTAAGAAGTACATCTTAACTCAATGTTACCAGATTGGTGACAAAAATGTCCCGCTTTAAAAAGAATAATACAATAAAAATATTCGGCCTGTTTAAAAAAAGATGAAAAATCATACTTATAATAAAACTAATTGTACTATTTTAAAAGTATTGGTGACATTCAAATAATCTGAATTAAAACATTTCCTGCCTGGCAACAGTGTCTTAACCCTTTGAGGGGTGGTGGTTTGTTTATGAAACCACTTAATCCGAAACGCCTCAGTCACACCAGAATTTTTGTAAAAAAATATTTTTATCAAGCAGGGAGGAGAGGGGGGGGGGGGGCGAAGTATTGATTTTGCATATTTATCAATAAATTTGTAATTTATTTATTTCATTTTTTTATTTCTATATTTTAGCGATAGAAGTGCTTTGTCTGTAAAAGGGTTAAACATTTTTTAATTAACATTGCTTCTAACGCTTCTGAATTTTTGTACCACAAAAATTTTGTAGATTTTTTTATTGTTTTATTGTAACAAAACGTTAACTAAAATAATACAAAATTATGAAATAAAAATACTATACAAAATGATGTGCTAATTATGATATTCTGCGAAGTAATTTCATTTAGTTGTGATGTAATGATGAACATTGCACATAGTGCACATATTATGCGTAACTGCGTTCAATACGTTCTATTTTGACATTCTTTATAAAAAAAATGCAGATAAGGTTATAATTAAGCATGACAATCAATAATTTTAAAATGGGGAGAAATGTTTCTCTTAGTCGTGAAAGGGTTAAAATTAGTAAAATGTGATCACACCTATGCAACGCAATCCAATTTTTATTTTTATTTTAAAAATTCCATCAGTCAGTAATTTATTTAATTATTTATTTTTAATATTGCACAAAAATCACGTTTCAGAATTATTTTATATGAAAAATCATTTAATTGTATAAATTAGAAATAAAATGACAAACTTAGACCGTCATAAATTAGTATTTTTAAATTTTTCTGATTGGAACAGGTTTCATACGCATCAATGATTTCAGGTGTTTTAACACCAGAATTTTCGTAAAATATTGGTCCATATATCTGAAGGTAGATTTCCCCCCCCCCCCCTTTAAATAAGGCAACTATTACTTTATGAAAATTCTGGTATAACATCCTTTAAATTGCTTGAAGTGTACGAACCCTACTTTAATATTTCATTTTAATATTGCTAAAACATAATTATTCCTATCTTTTACAATAGCATCTTCTTCCTACTCTGCGCATTTAGAAATCATAAATTTAAATTTACATTTGAAAAAATCGTTGCATTAATGTAGCATTTCTCATATTTTTTTCTTCTTTATATATTTGTAAGATATCAGTTATGAACTATGTTTTAAACAATTACTAGTTTCAATTACGACTTTTAAAATTGTTGAAATAATGGTGTGTACATTTAACCTCAATTATGTAGGCAAGTAAATATTTGAATGATTCGCTTTATTTAATATGGGATAAATATTTAAAATTCTGTTGTCAAACATGGAAATTACGATTTCTGCGGATTAAATATTACATAGCATTTTTCTAACGGAAAAATAAAAAAAAAACGAAAGACTCAAAATCCTAAAGGGCGTACGCTCCTCGTTATAATATTAAATTTAAATCAATTATTTAAAAATTATTTGAATAATAGCTCTGCCATTCTGTTATTAAATATGTCAATAATTTTTATTTTAGAATAATATGCTTTGTTTATAAAAGTAACTTCATCTGAAAAACTATCCATGTTTTATGAAAACATGAAAACACGAAAATGTTCCCAGCATTTTTTTATCCGATGTTATTTTTTGTACATGCTGGTATGTTTCAATAACGGAGATGTGAATAAAGAGGGGGAGACATATAGTGTACATTAGGGGTGTAAAAATCTAAGCGTCAGCGGACACTCTCTCACCACGAAATTTTAATAGTTATTTTTCGTTTAATATTAAGCCTAAATTTTTTGTAAGAATGCCAGTAAAGTTTAAGCGAAAAAAACTAATAAAAGTTTTTGGTAAGAGTGCTCCCTGGTGTAAAGTCTACGAGTGAGTAGAGTGACTGTAGAGTATTGCGAGTGAAATAACTAAGGGGGTTGCCACAAGTCGGCGGTCCATTTTTAAATCGCATAAACAGTGTTTTATTACAGCCAAAGCCAACTACCACCAAAAATTTTGAATAAAAAATTCGCAGTATTTCTGGTATGTTTCATAATAACGGAGTAATGAATAAAGAGGGGGAGCCATATAGTGTACAGTAGGAACAGGGGTCGCAGCGTACCTAAATTTTTTTTAACTTTTCTACCAATATTTTAAATCAAATATCTTCCATTGATATTCCTTTAAGACCTGCAATGAAATCTTAGAATAAATATTATCGTTAAAAATTGTGGTAGGAAAGTGTGAAAATTTTAGGGACGCTGCGACCCCTGTAGGAGTATAACAATCTAGGCGCCAGCGGGCACTCTCTCATCACAAAATCTTAATAGTTATTTTTCATTTAATATTACGTCTAAATTTTTAGAGTCTGCTTGCTGGCGTCTTGATTTTTACACCCCTGGTGTAAAGACTACGAGTGAGTACAGTGACTGTAGAGAAATAACTAAGGGGGTTGCCATAAGTTGACAGCTCATTTTTACATCGCATAAACAGCTTCCTATTACAGCCAAAACCAACTTCCATTAAAAATTTTATATAAAATACTTCACAGTATTTTAGTGACTTATTCTTACAAAATTTTTCTCACGTATATGGTAAAATTTTCTATTCAGTTTTACTGAGGGGAGTTGGCCCGAACTTATAATCTCTTTAACTGATATCGTCAGGAATTTCTTTAGATTGGCATAATATGGCGAAACGCAAAGCCAGATTATCGCCGAAGTAAACTGCCACCATTATACAATAATAAATACCTGTTATTGTCCATAAATACGATTGACGTTCTGGATAAATAAGGAGAAAATTTCTATTCAAATTTACTGGTGGAAGTTGACCCGGTGATAATGCGTCCAGAAGCAGATTAACTACCACCCGGGCCCCTTGGCTTGACTTTCTGAGGGGCCCCCTTTCACTCCTTCAATGAGGTATATACTGAAAAAATTAAAACACATGCTTGTTTCATTAACTCATAAATCATTAATGATAAAAATATAAATGATTACGACAAAGAATTTCGCACATCTTTTGTATTAACCCCTTGAGGGGCAAAGTACTTATGTTCCTAAAATGTTAAAATGATTGATTGACACCGGGATTCAGAAACAAATTTATATGCTAGAGAGGAGAAGCTGTTTTTCGCGTATATTGTAAAAAGCAAATCTTAATACTGAAATTCCGGTGCCAATGTGGCATAAGGGAATTAAAATTAAGTGGTATATATTATATACCGGTGCCCTTCAAGGGGTTAAATATTAATGTCCGACCAGTGTAAAAGAATATTTTCTTGTTCTTTATATTAGGAAAATTTTAGTACCGGGCTCCCTTTTCTTCTGGGCCCCTAGGCTTCAGCCTACTCAGCCTAATGGGTAATCCGCCTCTGAATGCGTCTCTGGAAAACAGGTCTTCTGGGTTCGTGCGCATCAAGTTATAAGGATTTTAGGTGTTTTAGCATCAGAAATTTCTTAAAGCACTGGTCGCTGTATGTTAACACTAGAACCCCGGCGACGGGTCATTTTGACGCTTATCATAAGCAGAGAGTTGATTCGAACCAGAAAGCTCTTTTTAAAATAAGCTAAATATAAGCTGAGCAAAAATAATTTCTATAAATAACTTAAACAGTTTTAAATGAAAATTCCGGTGGAAAATATTTGTATAAAACTTGAATGAATTTTCCCGCGGTTCTAGTGTTAAGATAATTTTTTTTTCATTAAACAAGGCAAATATTACTTTACAAAAATTCTCCCAAAATGTATTTGAAAGTCCTTGAAGCTTACGAACCCTGGTTATAATTGAAGCTTGACAATTTTTAGGATATGTCAATTCTCTTTATTCAAAGTCCACTTTCAGTACATATGTGTAAACAATTTAACTCAGTGCTCCTATTTTAATTACCGAATTCTATAATTTCTATGTGCACTAAAATCATGTGACAGTAAAAATCCCAAAGTTATATGAATTAAAAATTTATCGTCATATTTTTATCGTCAAAATTTATAATAAAAAATTTATCGTCAGAAATTATGTACTATCTTTAACTAGTTTAATTAAAGAAAACATGTTTATCCGTATTGTCTTCTACGTGAGCAAATTTTGATTTAATTTTTAAATTTAATTACAGGACTCCTAAATGATTTGCCAATTAAATACCAATGATTTTAACAGAATATGATACGGTAGGTTTGTAACGTTATATACACGTTGAGTGTCATTTGTAACGATTGGTTGGTCGTGGTGGAGGTTAAATGCAGACATACTCAGTAATTAAGATAAAACAACAAAGTTTATTAAAATGATGAGGGCTGAAGGGAAGTGGGGCAAGTCTTAATTTTACACAACTGAGAATACTATGAAAAAGCTAAACGCATACTCACAGGCTCCGGACGAGCTCAATCGTGGCACCTTCTAACACTTCTCACTATCTCTTGGCTGAGCTACTAGATAAAGCTTAATTAGACAGCCCGTGGCTGTGTGTAATTCTTTATTCACAAATAATCAAAATGAAACTACTATGAAGTTTCTTACCCCGGCCAACTCTCAAGTCAACTATCGAAACTCCTTTACACTTCACTGGAGGCCCGCTGCTACTTTCAATCGGCTAGCACTTCGCTGAACAATATCTCACTTCGCTATCTAACGCCACAGATACTCACACACTGGCTAACGCCACAGATGCTCTCTCGCTGGCTAATGCCAGAGACACTCACACCCAAGCTTTTATATGCTGCAAACTGAGATACTTCACATTAACATATTACTAATAACCGCGAGCTAACTGCAGAATCCGAAAGAGCACACACACTCTAGAAAGTTAAAGTAAAAGAGAGGATAGATGTCGCTTTTACGCTTACACATGTTAAATTATTGACGTCACGATCTCAGAAATACTAGAGTGCCTTTATGCAAAGGTCACTCCCTCACAACCCCCCCTCGGATTCCGCAGAGAAAAAGGACTGGGCCAAATGCATGCCCAGGACTTTTTCTTGTTATAAATTTCGAGCCGTAAAAAAAACACAGTGATGGGTGAAATTTAGAACCAAAACATAACTTTTAAAATATTAACTTTAACCCATCACAACCAAAAAACCTCAGTTTGCCTCAAAAATTCACATATTCAATCCAATCATTCTTCTATCTTACAAATAGCCTCCGTAAAACTTCCAAAAACTCGTAAAACTTTCAAAACTAATTACTTCTTCTTTCAAAACAGCCCACTCCACTGGGAGTGCTAAAATTTCTCAAAACACTAAACTTCCGAAATTTTCCTCAATATTGAAATACAACTATAACTTTACCAAAAAATTTCTCCATAACTTTCCTAATACTAGAATTCGCACCAAGTCAAAAAAAAAAACCAAATGCGCAAAAATTTTCCTCATCCAAATTCCGAACTCATCTAAAATTCATACTAAAATAACTCTGCTACTACGTAATACCTACATACCCATTGGCCAATGAACTAACTCCCAAAATTCTTCAGAACTTAACTCCACTTTGACAATAATTGGGGCACATACGTACAGCGTCACATCGCTGTGCTTATGCAACAATCAAAAAAAAAAAATATCAAAAATTTACAAAATGACGTCATCATGCTCTTCATCTGTATTAACTAAAAGAAAAATAGCAGAATCAATACATAACACAGGTATACTTCCCTACAAGAAAATCACATTAACATTCAATTTTAATACAATACAATTTCAAATTCAAACGCAGCTTAAAGCTTCGCAACTTGCGGAAACCATTCCCAACTAAAGTACAAACGTAACACATAAAACACGAACGGTAAGAAGAAAGTTAATTCATTAAATGTTAGTACAAGAGATAGAAACGCGTGTCAAGGACTTCTTGACAGCAAAACACGTGCGCGCCTGAACCGCGGCGCGTGTACAAAATAACCCAAATTACTATTTGTAC
The DNA here is from genome assembly GCA_964019185.1 of Maratus speculifer. Classification (NCBI taxonomy): domain Eukaryota; kingdom Metazoa; phylum Arthropoda; class Arachnida; order Araneae; family Salticidae; genus Maratus; species Maratus speculifer. Next base: position 307,280,383 of record OZ025293.1, on the reverse strand, counting down.
TTTCTGAAAATTTAAACATACATTAACATACATTTTATAACACATGAATATAACAATATAGTAACATTTTTAACAAATAACATAACAATTTAACAATAGATCCAGAATTTTTAAAAGCAGTTAAGACCAAAATCTCAAACATACATAAAACTAACAATTTTGCAAACAAATTTTGAACACAATTAAACACTAATCGTGAGTCCGTCAAAAAATTCCAAAAATGGCCAAAAGTACAAAACAGTCTCTCTGCTTTCTATTCCTTCACATTGCTACCACATATATGCACTCTAATAGAAATTTAATAAAGAACATTATCACCCAATCATAGAGATGATTCACTGCTAGCCGGCTTCATACTACAGGATGGCTTTCTCCTCTTGTCCCAGAAACCTTGTACGAAGGATCTTTCGTCATCAGAACTGTACGGTGACGCCACAGTTGACTGTCGTGCCTGCAGCCTGGTTCTGAATGGATGCCGTGGGATACTTGTAGGTTCCGCTCGACGACTCTGCTCTGGCCGGTTCGCTGGGGTCACTCTCTGGCGAGATTCACACTGTTGATGCCGGTAATCTGAGCGTTGTCTCCTCTTTCTAGACGCACCCGAAGTTACTGAAGATCCTAGGCCACGTTTCTTTCCGGATCTATGCTGTTTCTTATTGGGCAAAAATTCCGACTTTAAAGTCCTTTTAACAGTTTGGCGAGTGTCCATCTGAAATCTTTTCCGGGGATTAAGTACCGAAGATGGTGAACTATTAGATAATTTGTGTTTCTGAGGTTGCTGTCTAATAAGTGGAGGAACGGGACAGTTTATAATCTTTTGCCTTTTATGGCACACAGAATCTGATGTATTTGACACAGTTCTTTTATTTTTATTATCATACTGTGCTCTCGGATTGATAAGCTTTCTACTTTCAACAACAGTTTTTGGAGCTGTTTGACCAAATTTTCTTCTTGAAGAAGTGCTGAACTCGGGACACTCATTGGATCGGGAATTTCGCGAAACACCACTCGACACATGAGAACCTTCACTACCATTTTCTCTAAACTTATAAACTCTAACCTGATCCAGATTAACAGTCATTCTTTCACCATTGACATTAACAATCAAATTATTATTTCGAACTTCCAAAACCTCGAACGGACCTACAAACTTCGGACCAAACTTAGCTACTCTCTTTTGACGACTTGAACTTAACCAATGCTTTTCTACTAACACAAAATCTCCAACTTTCACTTCTAACTCCCTCCTAAGCATATTATAATACTGAGCCTGCTTTTCTTGCGCTTTTCCCATCTGAACCTGAGCTTCCTTAACCAACCTCTCAATATCCTGGCACATGCACTGACTTTCCGCATCTGACACCATAACTAACCTTTGGAATGGAGTAATGACTTTTCTACCCAAAAACAATTCAGCCGGCGTTTTCCCCGTCGACTCGTCAACTGCCGTATGAAGTGCATACGCAAAATGCTGAAGAAACTGGTCCCAATTTGCGTGATGAGAACCAACATAAGAAGAAATCATTTGAATTAATGTACGATTTACACGTTCAGCCATATTAGACTAAGGACGATAAGGAACAGTAAAAGAATGATCGATCTCCAGCTTCTCACACAGGGCCTTAAATATATCAGAAATAAAACAAGGGCCATGATCGCTAACTACCCTAATTGGTGCACCATATTTAGAAATATAATTCTCAAAAAATGCATCGGCAACTGCAGGTGCAGAAGCCTTCCTGAGGGGGACTAACTCTACCCATTTACTAAAATAATCAACTATAACTAGTACAAATCTATATCTTTTAGGATTAGACAATGGATAAGGACCGATTAAATCTACACCTACACATTCATTAGGAAAATTTACTTTAATAGGAATTAATTTGCCAGCTGGACTTACATTTTTATAATTATAACGTTGGCATGTGCTACAGCTGGAGACATAAGCGCGCACTGCTTCCCGCATTTTAGGGAAGTAGCAGGATTCACAAATTCGAGCATAAGTTTTCCTGATTCCTAAGTGACCTGCTAATGGATTATCATGAAATTCTTTCAAGATGGCCTTACGAAGACTAGCCGGAATAAAAACTCTTAATTCACCACGTGAATTTACAATTTTAGAATAAAAAAGAAGACCATCGATAAGCTTAAAAGATTGGGACCATTTCTCAAACATAGGCACATCTGCGCTCGGGACATCATCAGGATTTTCCAAATAACGATACAAACTACCAAACTCCTCATCTTGCTTCTGTTCCCTTATCAACTGCTCTCGTGACCTTAACACCAACGAAGATAATGCACAACACTTAATTTCCTCCGTGACCTCTAAACCACCATGCGGGTTTCGTGACAAAGCGTCCGCTACCGCATTCTCCTTGCCAGCCCTATGTTCTATAACCACATTATACTCTGCTAACTTCAAACACCATCTGACCATACGAGACGACAAACCCTTTCCATTAGTTAACTTTGTCAAAGCTGAATGATCCGTAATGACTTTAACCGGTATATTAGTGAAAAAACAACGAAACTTATTCAAAGCCCAAATTACTGCAAGACACTCCCTTTCCGTAATCGAATAATTCCTTTCCGCTGCATTTAAAATTCTCGACGCAAACGCTATAGGTCGACCTTTCTGTGCTAACATCGCTCCAACCCCCACTGCACTCGCATCGCAATACACTTCAAACTGAGACGAATAATCGGGGTGAGCCAAAAAAGGAGGGGAAACTACTGCTTCTTTTAATAACTCAAACGACCTCTGAGCCACTGATGACCATACAAACTTCACCCTCTTCCTTTTTAAATTATACAACGGTTCACATAACTCCGAAAAACGTGGAATGAATTTGGCAAACCAAGCCACCATCCCTAAAAATGTCGCCACTTCCTTACTATTTTTGGGGGGACTCATTGACGTAATTGCCTCAATTTTCTCATTATCTATATTAATACCATCACGCGTAATTTTAACTCCTAAATACTTTATCTCTTTTCTCAAAAATTTACATTTTTCTAACTTAACTGTTAACCCAGCATCTCTTAACAACGTAAATACTTCCCTCAATAATCTTAAATGCTCTTCAAAAGTAGCTGCCATTATAATTATGTCGTCCAGGTAGACCAAGACACCCTTACCAAGCAAAGGTTTAAGGATATTATTCATGGCCTTCTGGAACGTTGCTGGCGCTCCCGATAAACCAAAACTCATTCTCTTAAAAGCAAAACAACCGTCCCGAGTAATAAACGCAGTCTTAGGTATGTCCTCCGGCTTCATTGCAATCTGAAAATAACCTGACGTAAGATCTAACGTTGACATATAATTCGTACTCGTTATATTAGCCAAAATGTCATCAATAACTGGAATAGGATACTGAGGGTATTGCGTTATCGCATTTAACTTTCTATAATATACCGCAAACCTATATGCCTCTGGATTATCTAAACTTTTCCCATTATTTTTACGACATAACACTACTGGAGATGCAAAAGGAGACTCAATCGGCATTATAATATCGTCCGCTAGCATTTTTTGAATATGATAATCAATTATACCTTGTTTAACTTTATCATAACGATATGGCTTACTAGCAACAGGTGCTTTCAAACCAGTATCAATCTCATGCCACGCAACATGCGTTAAACCCGGTTTATCAGAAAAAACCTCTCCAAATTCATTCAAAAACTTATTAAATTCCTCCTTCTCGATTTCACTTAACCCCGACTCCTCCAAATTAACCGACACTGAAACAGGCTCTTTCTTACTCACATTCTCATCATTATTCACTATTAACGACTTTTTAAAGAAATCCAAACTAATTCCTCTATCCTTCATATAATCCACACCAACTATACAATGCACTGTTAATCCATCTAACACACAAAACTCCCAACATGTCTTAACCGAACGAATTTCAACTTCCAACTCTACTAAACCTTTATTATCGCAAGCTACTCCCTGTGCCGACTGAACCACCAGACTTAACCTCTTCAACTTCTTATACGAAAAATATTTCCGATAACAATCAAAAGAAATGAACGACTTATCTGCCCCTGTATCGAAGACACTTTTAACGACAATACCATCTAACACAATTAACACCTCAGGTAACTCAACCGGATTAATAGTAATTTTATTCAAACTCACAGAAGGCTTTTCCGATTTAATCTGTGACTGCATACCTTCCGAAATACAGTCACTTACCAGTTTAACTGACCCGACCTCCTCACACCTCTCCTTTGCACTGATCTACCTTCAAAATTCTCATCCGAAGTTAATCTCCTTACTTGCGAAGAAACATTCCTGTCCCGTACTCCCCCTCTCCAATCATAACCACTATTCTGTCTATTTCCATACATATTTCTCTCACCACTTCTAAAATTATTAGCACCACCACCATTCCTATTACCATTACTAGTATTCGACATATTACGACCAAATCCATCATTTCTATTACGCAAATTACTATCCGGAAATCGCTGTCCCCCTCTCACAAAATTACGATCCCCCTCATTTCTCAAATTACTATGCGCGACAGGTCTCTGACGAGGGCTACGCAAATCCCGTTGATCCGAGCTATGCCGAGTCTCATACTTCGATAATATCTGATGCATTTTTGCAAAATTCTTCGGTGCTCTAACTTCAGTAAAGTCCTGTATATTCGGATTAAAAAGAGGAAAAACAATGTCCAACAATTCCTCAAATGTGATATCTAAATCTAATTTATTTTTTAGTTCAAGCTTACGTAGATAAAATTTTGACGCCGACTCATAAATATTCTGCTTATTACAATAGAACTTTTTTCTCAAAATACTTTTATCTTTAATGGGAGGAAATGCCTTCTTTAACTCAATCACAGTTTGTTCAAATCTTTTCGCTTCATCAGTAATCAAAAACTTTCCTATTCTCTAACCACAAAAGTGCTTCGCCCTTCAATGAGCATTTAAGCACTACGTATCTACTTTTCTCAGGTATATTATTGAACAAAATATAATCATCTAATTTAACTAAAAATTCACTAATATCACCCTCACCGGTGAAATACACACGTGGCTCAATCTCACAATGTCCGATGTTTTGTTGGGCGCCATTTGTAACGTTATATACACGTTGAGTGTCATTTGTAACGATTGGTTGGTCGTGGTGGAGGTTAAATGCAGACATACTTAGTAATTAAGATAAAACAACAAAGTTTATTAAAATGATGAGGGCTGAAGGGAAGTGGAGCAAGTCTTAATTTTACACAACTGAGAATACTATGAAAAAGCTAAACGCATACTCACAGGCTCCGGACGAGCTCAATCGTGGCACCTTCTAACACTTCTCACTATCTCTTGGCTGAGCTACTAGATAAAGCTTAATTAGACAGCCCGTGGCTGTGTGTAATTCTTTATTCACAAATAATCAAAATGAAACTACTATGAAGTTTCTTACCCCGGCCAACTCTCAAGTCAACTATCGAAACTCCTTTACACTTCACTGGAGGCCCGCTGCTACTTTCAATCGGCTAGCACTTCGCTGAACAATATCTCACTTCGCTATCTAACGCCACAGATACTCACACACTGGCTAACGCCACAGATGCTCTCTCGCTGGCTAATGCCAGAGACACTCACCACACACTCACACCCAGGGCCTGATTATCAACGGGGCACTCTCCTACCAGTAAAAAGAAATAGAATTTTTTCCCTTATTTATGACAGTAATTTCGAATGAAAAAGGCGTTTAAACAAGTTGAAACTTTCCATAAAATTTTACTGGTAGGAGAGTGCCCCGTTAGTAATCAGGCTCTGCTCACACCCAAGCTTTTATATGCTGCAAACTGAGATACTTCACATTAACATATTACTAATAACCGCGAGCTAACTGCAGAATCCGAAAGAGCACACACACTCTAGAAAGTTAAAGTAAAAGAGAGGATAGATGTCGCTTTTACGCTTACACATGTTAAATTATTGACATCACGATCGCAGAAATACTAGAGTGCCTTTATGCAAAGGTCACTCCCTCACAGGTTTATATGGCAGTTGCGCTAGAATTAACCTTCCAAGAAGTTTCCTGTAAAATTTGCAAAAATAATCTAAAAATAAACTTTTTCTTAGAAAATTCCGGTATGCAAAAAACAGGCCATTTGGTAGCCCTGTGATTACCTATTTGAAAATATTTACGTTTTTTTCCTACCACTATTTTGAAAGAAAAGTCTTGTTTAATCATCGAAATGTAGATAACATAAGAGACTTTTTTTTTCAAAACTGGTGGAAGAGGAAAAGCATAAAATTTGTCAGAGCCAATTACATACTTGCCAATCGACTTATTCATTCGTAAAAACGTTATTAATTTAACTTTGATTACACGAATTTAAAGCCAGAAATTTTTCTGTGTTTTTACAAGACAACTTCAAGTTACTGCATGGAACTTATTTTATTTTTAAAAGTTATTTCTTGTTCGAATCGTATTTAATTTAGGTCAAATAACTCAAACTTTACGAAAAAACACCGGGAGGTAGACAAGTTTTTAATTACGAATCATAATCCTTAAAAGGCAAGTCCTAACCACTTGTTCTGTATTCTTTTACTAGGTGAATTCGTAATTATGTAAATACATAGCACCTATAGTCTTCGTTCAATCCGTCTGTCCGTCAGTCCGACCGTCAGTATCTCTGTCCGCATATAACATATAAAAAACTACCCAACCGAATCTTTGAAATTTAAAATATATAATTGCTGCATAATTTTGTATAGACATTTCAAGCTTTATAAAAATCGGATGTATAGTTTAATTACAAGGACACATTCTATTACATTACAGCCAATGGGAAAAAGTAGTTTCAAGTGCATTTGACTGATGTTACATTCTCTCGAAAATAATAAAATTAATATGCATCTATGAAGTACACTGCTCAAAACAATTAAAGGATATTGCAGTTTTATGTGGATTTTGTATCTGGGAAACTTTTTAGCTGATTGATACATGGTCGACAGACATAGTAGGTTATATGAGAATAAATTACTCATGTTTGGCAGAAAAAAATGCATTTTATTGCGCATTTGTGTACAAAAGGAAAAAAACACAATTTGTGCAAATGAGAAAAAAAGAATAAGAAAAGGTGTTTTCTTCAAAGAAAATCATTTTCAGTAGGGAGTATGGTTTCCACGGGCGGCCAGCATCGTTGAACACCTTTGAGGCATGGACTCAATGAGGCTATTAATGACGAGTTGGGGTATTCTGCCCCACTCTTCCAGAAGAGCTCTTTCCAGTTCTTGGAGAGTTTGTGGGGGTTGTTGGCGGCCAGAAACTCGTCTTCCTAGAGCGTCCCAAACGTGCTCGATTGGATTCATGTATGGAGAACACGCTGGCCATTCCTTTCGAACGATTCCTTCCTCTAGAAGGAAATCCTCCACCAGGTTTGCACGATGTGGCCTGCAGTTTTCGTCCATTAAAATGAAGTTATCTCCGATTGCTGCAGCGTAAGAGACTACAATAGGTCTGAGGATCTCATCCCTATATCGGCGACCAGTCAGAGCTCCATCTCGAATGATGTAGAGGTCAGTGCGCCCGTCAATGGAGATGCCACCATACACCAACACTCCTCCACCGCCAAATCTGACACTTTCGTGCACGAACGCAGGATTATTCCTACTGCCACGGTCCCTCCAGATGAAAATACGCCTATTATCCGAATGCACAGAAAAACGGGACTCGTCAGAAAACAGAATATTGCTCCATTCATTTCTCCTCCAGTTGACATGCTCGGTTGCCCACTCCCTGCGGTAGCGACGATGCCTTGATATTAATCTAACACATACCATCGGTCGGCGAGCATACAGACCTACAGTATGGAGCCGGTTTCGGACAGTTTGAGTTGAAATCGTGGTGCCTGTAGCCGAGCGAAGGTGTTGTTGGAGAAGTGTAGCGTTCATGTTTCGGTGTCTCCGACCTGTTAACGCTAAATACCGATCTTCATTGGGCGTTGTTGCCCGTCTACGACCTTGCCCTGGTCTTCGGCCTGCACATCCACTCTCCAAAAAACGGTTCCAGATCCTGTAAATGACACTTTGTGACACTCCAATGGCTTGCGCTACTTCGGCTTGAGTTTGGCTCCCTTCTAACCTACCAACAATTCTCCAAGCTTCTGAATCTGTCAAATGACTTCGCTGAGACATCGTACTCATCGAAACAAAGCAATCACTGAATGCCGATCATCCTTGTCTTCATTCTCTTTTATCCAGTTGAAAGTCAAATTTCATTCGCTGCCGCTGAAGCGACGTTTTTGACGTCGAACTCAAAATTTGCATACTCCACAGTTTGAATACCAGAAAAATTTGCATTTGTGATTCTCTTCTTCTATTTTCGCAAAAAAAAATTTCGTTTATATCTTTATTTTATATAAAACTTCAAATATCCTTTAATTGTTTTGAGCAGTGTATATACTAAAATATACATTCTGTACAATCTGTACATTCAAACAATTTTCTTTGGGCAACAAATGTCTTCATCCTATTTTTTTTTATTTTTTTTTTTCTTTTTTATAATTTTTTTTCTAGACTGAATGTAATCGAATAATTGAACTAATTTAATTTATTGAGGGACGCGTTACATGTGATTAAAAACTGGTTTCCTTTTGTATATAAGAATTTTTTTTTAAATATCATGAAAAATTAGCTCTGATTTTAAAGAGTGTCAATTTTCTGACAAATGAGAACATCACGTAAACGCTTGTGGAGCGTTCTGATTGATCAGAAAATTGATAATCTTTAAAAACAGGTCTAATTTTTCACGATATTTTTTTCTTAGAAATTTAGTTTCTTTTCGTGGACAAAATTTTAATCTCTTAATTAATCTTACGATTAATTAGAAAGAATTATTTTCCAAATGGTCGTTGTAATTTGTTTAATTACTTTTTTTTGTAATTGTATAAATGGAGCTATAATTGTGCGGATTAATTTAAGCACTAATTCTACATAATCCTCATCTTTCTGTTTTTTAAAATTCAAAGCTAAACTAAAAACCAAAGCATCAAAAAGCTCTCTAATAATACTTCCTTTATTCTCTGAACCCTAACTAAAAACATGGAATCAGTCCGCAAAGTTAATTTCCGGACCTCCATTAATGGAAAGCCAGATCTCAAAAATATTGTTTTGGATATTAGGCAAATCGAAAAAAGTGAAAAAAGGAACATGTTTGCTGAAAGAAGAGTGCAAAAATGTATAAAAACTTCGTAACAACTAGCAATAGTTTATCGCTGTATGGTGCAATTAAGGTAAACGCTAATATGAAACAGAATGAGAATCAGTAATAACACCTAGATAGTTATCAGCGGAACTTGGCGGATTTTCATTATCCGTATGGAAAAGCGAGATAAATTTTTGTCACAGATTAATCACTTTTGGATATTTTGCGAGTGAAATAATATTCGACATTGCATTTGATAACGAAAGGCGGTTCCCTGATCATTGTTCTTTCTCCTATTTGTTTCGATTTTTTTCCTCCCTTGCAAATGTGCCTAGTTTGTTAATTATAAAAATTTCTTACGGATTTCTAGTGAAACCTTTTGTTTTTTGAATAGATTTTCGAGAGACAAATACCAATTTTCTTTCAGTCTTTTTTTTTTTTTTTTTTTCATGAAGTTAACGGAATGGTTATTATAGATTGTAGTATTTTCTTTGATAAAAAGCAAAATTTAACTTTTGAAAAATTCTTATTTATGTTGTTTACTAAATAACCCTAACTTTCTAACCTAATCATTGATACTATTTCTCAAGTTTTTGTTTAAAAAAAATTGCAGAAAATTTATATTCAGCATTTAGCTGTAAGAGGGGTTTTTTCCGTCATGTTGTCAAAAATAAACGTCATTTTTTTATAAACTTTTTTTATTCTAATGATATAAATTCAAAACAATTATAAAAACTTTTACAGATGTTTAATTAATTTATTCATAGTTTTATTTAGAACGAAAAAAAATGGAAATTTTATGGGCAAATTATCTGATTAATTTGAAACAATTTTTTATATAATTAGGGTTTCGTTCATATGACGAAACCCTATTAGTCTCTGTCCTCTGTCTGTCCGTCAGTCACAGAGTCCGTACACAAAAACTTTATAAGTCAGAGACTTCATATTTTGTGTACTTACAACTGAATACCTCGTGTCATACAACAAATCATAAAATTTTAAAAACGTTTATTATTTCAATTAAATACATTTTTTTTTCAATGTCATCCGTTCATTTTTGCGATTTAAATTTAAAAAGAGCACCTTAATTTAAATGTTTTGCGTGTGGACATCATAGCTTGAAGGTAAAGCATTTCCTCCGGTATTGGATCCCCGGTCCAATTATCCCCGGTACTGGAAGTTTAAATTTTAATATTAAGATGGATTTAATAAAAAAAAAATTCGTATTTTTGCCAACTTAAGGATTTATATTATTTTTTTATCAATAATATTCATAACGTTTTTTCAAATCAATTTTCTTTCCCCCCACCAGTGGCCGAGAGGCTCTGCTCTCGAAATTGGTAGACGGGAGGTGGGGGATTCGAAACCAATCGCACTCGTCGGCCTAATCGTTTTACATGGCCTTCTTCAAACCTTGAATTTCCTTGCGAAAATACAGGTTAGGATCCCTTAGAAAGACCACACGGAGTGCACTCTACCAGGGCCTAGAGCCCTCGTGTTGATAATTGGCCGACATAAACACAACCAACCAATAAAACTTTACCTTTAAAAACTATTACGATCTACTGGAGATTCAGCTCTTTAAATTTTGTTTAAACTTTTTTTATCGTTTTTAGAAAATTAAAATTTTATTTATATATCTGCTAAATTTAATTAATTTTAGATTTTCAAAAAATGTGGAATTTTGGATTTTATTTAAATAATTTGATTCGAGCATTTTTTATTTGATTAAAAAAATAACTTCCTTTTATAACTATTTTAAAATTAAATTTGTTGATACTACCAGCTGTGTAAAAATTTAACCCTTCGGACTCCGGTGCCTCTTACACAAATTTTATTCGATTAGCATCACTTTTTTAAAAGAACTTTCCTTGCAGTAGACAATTTTAAAAATTCTCTAATTAAATAGGGAAAATTTTATTTTCCTTTATTAATAGTGCCAAAAACAAATTTTGTAAGGAAAAATGATGTCTCCGCAGCGGAGACAACGGAGTGCCAACAGTTTATAATTATAAATTAACAATTTGGATTGATTAATTAAAGGATAAGTTGTTTTGGAAGAAATAATAAACGAAACTCTCAGTGAGATCACACTTACCCGCTATTGTTTAGCCTTATTTTAACACAGAAAAGTCATATTAATTATGTGATTTAAATAATACATATAATTTTTTCCATCTTTAAATAGTGGTGCTAGACATTTTAGAAAAGACAGGATTCCTACAGGTCCCGTTAAAAATGTTTTTAATGCATTAAGATTAAAATTGTTTTTAACCCTTTCCGGCACGGGCAAAATCTGTTAGTAAAATGAGATATTATCAACTGACACCGGAATTCACAAACGAATTTTTTAGATATTTTGAAATCCTTAATTTAAGCTTTTATTGTAAAAGCAAAATTTTACTAAAATATTATTGGTGCCGTTTGCAAGTTTGGAAATAAAATTAAGTATCCCAGGCCGGGCACTGTGTGCCGGAAAGTATTAATACACATAAATTAAAAATATTAATTAATATTTTATCAGCATAAAAGATTTGTTTTAACAACAATATTGAGGGTTCTTACGCTTTCAGCTAAAATAAAAAATATTTTCCAGTTAAAAAAAAAAAAAAAAAAAAAAAAAAAAAAAAAAAAAAACTTTATTAAGTAGTTGCACGATTGCAAGAGACAATTTTTTCTCTAAGAGAAGACTGGTGTTAAATTTATTTAAAGTCAGAGAAATTCACTGACTCGTAGTAACTCTATCACCGTCAAACTGAAGTGTGTATCATGATGTAAAAAGTATTAAAATGTGACTGGTACCAATCGATTAGTAATAATATTTGCCAATCAATATTATATTTAAAATTCCCATAGGGGTTCACCTTTATATTAAAAAATTGCACCAAAATTTAAAATTTCTAAGACTGAAACTTATTTTTGACATCATATTTGAATTCTTCGTTAAACTTTACCCTGGATGCGTACTGTTTTATCACAATTTTTTAATATAATTTTTCACTTTATTTTACCGCAAAAAGTATATTTCAAATTATGCAATATAAATATTAAATATAAATTTTTCTATCTTAAATAGTGGTTCCAGACTTCTTGGAAAACTCAAGAAGTATACGCACCTTGAAATTGCTATATATTGATATATATTGAAATATATATTGTTATTTATAAATATATATAGCGTAATTTCCGGCGTATAATCCGCGGATCAAACAATCACTTTTCGACCCAGAATTTTTTAAAAAGGAAATATAACTTATTAGATTGACGTAAATATTTGTCGCAAATATTTGTCCAGGACGTAAATATTTGTCGTCAATCACTAAGTACGATTTCTGTGTCCAAAAATAATTTTTCGATTCACGATTATACGCCGCAAATTACGGTATACATATACATATATTGAGTCTTTCAGAAAATTGTGTCCGTTTGGGAAAATCAATTCGTACCGTTAAATTCTGCCCATTAACTACTAAACATCAGATATCGGAAACAATATCTTATAATTAAATGATTGAATTTTCCAGTGCGAATTGATTTTCCCAAACGGACAGGACTTTCCGTACGAGCCAATATATCTATAAATATTCATAAAAATACTCGTTTTCCTTTAACATTAGAACGGCCATGAGCGGTCATTGCGACAGCTACCATATGAATATACAGTCGAGTCTCTATATAACGAAATCCACCGTTCCAGTAAAAAATTTGTTATATAGAGAAATTCGATGTATAGAGAATGATGTTAAAAATCGTTTTTAATGTGTGAAATTTGAACAAGTATTATTTTTGATCTTTTGAATTAAGGACTTAAAGTATTTAAAAGTAAATAATAACCTAACATTTTATTTCTTAATTATTTAAGCTGTTTCAAAAAAGAGAACAGACATTTATTTGAAAGCTTAATGAAAATCAAATAAAGAAGACTTGCATTAATTTCAGAGGAAGAAATCTGTAATTTTCAATTCTCCCTCTAATTTTCAATAACAGGTGCATTATTTTGACTAAGATTTAACACTTTTCAAACCAGAAAATATTTTAAGAAATGAAATTAAATGAATAAAAATTCATCCATTAAATTTTCTGGTTCAGGACATTGTTAACCTGGGCCAAATTTATCGACAAACTACGAATGATTGGTGTGAAGTTGACAGCTATGTATTTAACTTACACCAGTGCAATTACCAATCGATTGGTAAACAAACCACGTGTGGTTAAAAGACTGTGTGTGTAGTTTCAGTTACATTTTATGTGTAGCCTTCTTTTTGCTTTTTGAGTTTAATATATTAAACCTTTGCACTCGTATGTCCAGTTTGACTGGGCATCATCTTTCTTTGCAAAATTTGTTTCTGCATCAATAATAAAGGAAAATAAAATTTGCCTTACCTAATCAGAGCATTTTTGAAACTGTGAATTTAAAGGAAAGTTGTTTATAAATAGTGGTGTCAGCCGAATAAAATTTGTGTAAGAGACGCTCGAGTCGAAAGGATTAATATTTGGTCCCTTCAAGTGTAATTTTGACTCTAGAACGGCTGGAAATTTTACCCAAGTGTTCTAAAAATATTACACACCAGAATTTATACTCACATCTTTTTTAACTGATTTGTTTAACTTATTTCGATGTGGTACATACGGAATTTATTTTAGAAAAACGTTACTGGTTCGAATCAAAGTATTTTTATTTGGTAGCGGTCAAAATTATACTATGGCGGTTCTAGCGTTAATAGTGTCTCCAGGTATCTCGCGTGAATCAGATCACAAAATGCTCTGTAGACCACTAATTTCTTACAGTTTATTTCGCAACGTTTAACCACCTAACTGATCAACATTTAAAAAAAAAATCTTTCAAATGTCTATGATTTTCATATATTTTATAGAATTTTTAATCTTTTGTCATCGGTTTTTCAAAACAGAAATTTTTGCCTAACTGAATCAGAAAAATGCTCGGATTGATTAATGCAAAATTTACAATAAAATTTTACTGGTCAGAATAATAAATTATGATTGGAGTATGGATGCCCGTATGTGGTACGGGACAAATCATGATAGGTAAAAACACGTTGCCCGTACGACGTACGGGCAAAACAGGGAGGTGGTTAATAGCAAGTACTTTTGCCACTACTTAAAACGAAAAAAAAAATTTAAATATTGGTGTTCAGAGAATTTGAAGCTCTGGTTTACGTGAGATACCTGCCAACACTAATCGTTTCCATAGCTGCCAACTTTTACGCTTTTTTATTATCACTAAAATTTAAATGAACTTTTCTTTTATTTAATGGACGAAATCTACAATTAAATAAATCAAAATTTACTTTTGGATTTTAGTGGTAAGAAAAAGCGTAAATGTTGACAGGTATGATCTTTACTCTTGTCCTGAAATTTCCAGACCAGGAAACGCTTCGGTACCAGTATTTTCTTATAGAAAATCTCTTCTTAAATAAGGGAAAATTTTGCGTGCTTAAACTAGATTTATTTTTCTATCAAAAATACTGATATTTGTCTTGAAAAATCCCCTGAAGGTTATGACCCTTGCTCTTTTCAACTGTTTAGAAAATTTCAACATGTTTACTTATCTAAATACGTTTTACTGGCGATTCCTATACTTAAAAACACCAGATAATTCACAGTTATGGAACAAAATCTATTTATCTAAAATAAACAAATCTGTAAATCCAAAAATTATTTTTGCCAAGTATTTACTTTAAAAGAAAGATAGATCACTAAACATTTTTTCAAAAAGTCACGTTTTCTCTCGAAGAACAAAAGTTAAAAGTAAAAGTAAAGCACAAAGAAAAAGCATTTCCATTAAATTTAAATAAGGGGAATTTAACTGAAATCAAAATTGGATCTGCGGAGGTAAAGAGAGACAATAGACTTTAGCTCTCTATTGAAAAACTTTCCCTATCGTAGTACGATTCTCTAATCCCACCAACCATTTAAATCTTTTAAGTTATCCAGACTGGTAAACAGACCATGTGTGTGATTCCCTTGTTGTTGCTTTTGGATTTCCATTTTGGCGCGTCTCTATGACAACACCTGTTCTGAGGCGGGGGAACAGAAAATTTTCCTCGATACCCTTTAGCTTTCAATCTGGGCTTATCGATCGAGGATGCTAGTGACTAGAAGGTTGCCATCGCAACTGGCTCTCCGGACTCCCACGCTCCCAACAGTAATTGACGTCTTACCTGTTGCTCGGTCCCACCGCTTCGTTAACAAGATTTTTGCTCGTTTACGAATTAATTCTACGGAATTTTTTTTCCCCGTCTTCTGATTTGATCACGTTGCGCAAGATGTAGCGAAGTATAATCAGTTTTCCAAGCAAGGATAACACAGCGGGGACTCTTGAAACAAACTTTTATTTATGACCTTTTACTCCGTGTGAGCCATTTGACTTGTTAGAAGTGTGTGACGAAGTTTGAAACTTTCCATAATTAATGCAGAAAGGAGAAATTTTGAGTCAATAAAAGGATAAAGAGGAGGTACAAAGTGACTGCATTTATAAGTCAAATAGATATATTTTTTTCTTTTTTGAGGTGATCCATATGGCATTGTGACATCATAATGACGTCACTCTCTAACTGTGATTGTCGATGTGAAGTCGAAGTGACGTGGAGGTGAAATAGTTCTGGCTGTTTTTAAGCTCTTCTGTGACGTCACATATCGAGAAGTTAGAGCGTGACTTCAATATAAAGACTTACTTTTATAACTATTCTGCTTCGGTTCGGCTGACCAGCCAAATCCGGACTGAGTAAGTTTGGTCTGCTTTTTCTTGCAGATCGGATTCAGATTTCCCTACAGGTCGGATTCAGATTAGAAATTCGCGAGCAGATCAGATAATCTGCCTTCGTAGGATTCGTCCCGGTTCACGTCGAACTTTTTTTTTCTATTGCAAGACGAGTTTGTATTTGTATTCACCATAAAGCTAGAAGAAAAGATTTTATGCTTTTAAGGCATTTTATCGATTTTAAGAAACGGCGCGACCCGGCCGTTTTTATTTATTATTTAATATCATTCGTATCAGTTTATTTTATTTATTTACCAACTGATATTCCCGGCGTTGCCGAGACACATGATTTTAACATTAAATATACTTAAATTTAGTGTTGAATGACTGTATATTTTTAACACCTTGGAGACGAGCGATACATATACATGCCACAAAATGGCTCACAAATTTACGACATTAAGCTTGTAGTAGAATATGGCGTGCATAATAGATATCGACCGATAGATCATTTACAGGGACAAGCAAATTTTTTCGGTAACAATCTTGTCTATAAGCAATAAAAGCCGGAAGTGCGTTTTCTGATCTGGTTATACATTGCTATGTTTAACTCTTTCAGGGACAAAGCATTTCTAATGTTTAAATATTCAAATAATTGGTTGACACCGGGATTTATGAACAAATTTATAGGAAAGTAAGTAAAAGCTTTTCTCTACGAATATTACACAAAGCAAATTTTAATCCCTAAAGTTTGGTGCCAATATGGCATTTGGGAATTAAAATTAGCTGGTATATACAGGGTGAACCAAATTCATGTTGCAAACATTAAGGTCTGGTACAGGACACTGTAGCATTTATTTATTGAGCAGGAATATTTGGACGCAGGTGACGCATTGAGGTACAAACACCAATTTGCCATCTTGGCCCTTTATTTCAATTTTTTTCTTTCATACCAGAAAATTCCTATACTACTTTTTTCTTTATTTAAGATTCTATTCTTTTTTTTTACTTCACTCTGAAAATTTTCAAAGAAGATTTTTTTCCTTTATTTTATCATAATATGTCTGTCTTAATTAAATAAGAGTTGCAAAGAAATATTCTAGTATGAATGATAATTTTTTAAATAAAAAAGGGCTGAATCGGCCCCCTGGTGTTTGTATCTTAATGCGTCACTTGCGCTTATACATTCCAATAAAATAATTGATTCTTGACATTTCCTGTACCAAACCTTAAAGTTTGTACCAGAAATTTATAATCACAATTATAATATATCGTTGGCTTTCAAGGGGTTAATCAAATGTGTGCTTACTACGTTATCTGAATAAACAAAATTTAAAGGTGCATTTTTACTTTAAATTAGAGTCTATATTATGTCGTATTTCCTAGGGTGGATGTCTTAACCCCTTGAAGGGCACCGGTATATAATATATACCACTTAATTTTAATTCCCTTATGCCACATTGGCACCGGAATTTCAGTATTAAGATTTGCTTTTTACAATATACACGCGAAAAACAGCTTCTCCTCTCTAGCATATAAATTTGTTTCTGAATCCCGGTGTCAATCAATCATTTTAACATTTTAGGAACATAAGTGCTTTGCCCCTCAAGGGGTTAACCTTTTCCGACACACTGTGCCCGGTCTGAGATACCTAATTTTAATTCCAAACTTGCAGGCGGCACCAATAATATTTTAGAAAAAATTTTCTTTAACATTCAATGCTTAAATTAAGGGATCCTTAATTTCTTAAAAAGTTGTTTCTAAATTCCGGTATCAGACGATAATTTCTCATTTTCATAACAGAGAACAAAACGCATGTTCTCAAAAGTGTTTGGCCACCTTCGCAAATTTTTAAAAAAATGTATTGTAATAGAAAACTACAGCAATCAACAACATTTATAATTAGTATTTTATAGCATTAGCAGAGCTGCCAACTTCTACGCCTATTTAAATCACAAAAACATGATTGGAACCACAAAAAAGTTTTAGTAAAATGTATGACAAATATATTCAATGTTATGCATTACACCCTATATTGTTAATTATCTAATAAAATTTCTGTTCCTGATATGTTTATTCGTCTTTAAATAGGCGTAGTAGTTGGCAGCCATGCATTAGTATTTTATTGCCTTTAAAAATAAGTTCCACGGCGCAGTAACGTAATTTTCATACAATCAACGGTTAAAGATCATCTATGGTACGTTTTTTCCACATTTCTTGCAATTTTTTGGAATTTTCTGCTGAGTTGAAATATTTATAGTTCGGCAGACGTTTGCCAACTTCTTTTCAAAGATTTTCTATTGGATTCATGTTGGGCGTTTGGGCTGGCCATTTCAAAAACGAAATTTTTTTGTGCTAAAATTATTGCTTGTCAAGGCTTGCATGCATTCATTAATGTCGTTGTCATGTTAAAACAAATAGTTGCGACCAAACTTTTCCTCTAACAAGGCAGGAAATAATCTTGCAAGATATACTTACACATTGCTCATTCATCTTGCCGTGGATTTTAACCCCTTGCGGCGCGGTAGTTTCATAGATATACCACTTAATTTTAATTTCCAAATACCCCATTGGCACCGGAATTTTGTTTAAAAAAATTACGCTTTACTGAATGCGTGAAATCTAGCGTTTTCTTATTTACGAATAAAGTTGTTTTCAAATTCCGGCGTCAGTCATCAATTTCAACACTTAAGAAATGAATTTGCCCTGCGCCGCAAAGGGTTAAATAACGGATCCTACAATTTTTGAAGAAAACCCTCCCTACATTATAACGTGTCCTCCGCCATGCTTCATTGTAGGAATAACATTTGTTGAATCACATTTTTTGTTGTTAGGTCATCGGACGCAGTGTCTGCCATCACTTCCAAAAAAGTTTCAAATTCAAATACTTTTGTCCAGTTTTCACTAAACCAGACTTTGTGTTTTTTGGAAAAAGCCAGTCGGTACGTTTGTATTTTTTTACCTGCGGTAAATTTTTGAACACAAACACTTCAATAAAATTCTGTATCACGTGTCAGCATCTTGACACGGTAGACAGACTTATTTCAACAATATATTTTCATTTCGTAAATAGCCGTATATTGCAACGGAATTTTTATGCGGGTCATCAATTGTTTTTCTCCTGATAATAGTAATTTTTTGAAGTCTGCCGGACCTCACAAAGTCCTGAAGGCCACGGCCATCTTTATATAATTTTTAAATGTCGTTTACAGTCGATTTTACCGATCGATAACTTTACCGCAATACCTCGAGAAGATTAGCCCTTTAGTGACAAATTAATCACTCATTTACGGACAATATTTGTTGAACTTTTCAATTTTGAATTTAAACTATGCTATTCGTGTTGATTCATCCATAAACACGACCAAAAAACACATAACCGATAGAAAAAAAACTGAGGAATGATGAGTGGTCGGAAACTTTTGCACACGCGAACTTCGAATTCCACCCCTTTTCATGAAGCGTCCACAGTATCCAATCAAAATGATCACGTGATCAGAGGTCATTCACATATTCCTAACTTTTGAGGCAATTGTGTTTCTTCTTTGTTGAAACCTTCTGGTAAATAAATCAGAGACTAACTGGCCGGAAACTTTTGACCGCCACTGTATATATATATATATATATACCTGGGGATCCATAAGTTCAGGAAGTTTTAAAATGCTAATAATTAGTAAAGTATAAACAATAGAAAGATGAAGTTTTCACAGAAATTCTTAGAAACTTGAGGATTTCGTTTTTTAATGACATAAAAATATGTTATATTAGTCACACTTTTTGCCACCCAGGTCATTAAAAATAAGAATCAGCGTCCAAGGATTACAACTTTTCAGCATGACGTCCATCATTTATAAGCACCGCCGCGCCGTGAGACGATGTAAAACAGCTTGCACAGCATCGAAAAGCAATTCAGGGGTTATCTTTGAAACGTTCTGGTGTATAGCATGTTTCAATTGGGTCAATGACACAGGCCGATCTGTGTACACATGAGATTTCAAGTAGCCCCACAACCGAAATTCACAAGGGGTAAGATCTGGAGATCTTGGAGGCCATTCGTGCTGAACAGTGCAACTCAGGACACGGGTGTCTCCAAACGTAGTCCTCAGGATCGTTGTGACTGGAGAAACAATTTGAGGAGGCGCTCCATCCAGCATGAATGTTACGGAATGGAGCGCTTTTCTCTCTTTCAAGTGAGGGATGACTTTATCCTTTAGAAGCGCTGCATACCTGTCACCTGTCACGGAAACTTTTTGCTATCTACTGCCGGAAATTTCCTCGAAGAAAAAAGGGAAAATAATGAAAGAAGCTGTAAATCCGTACCACACTGTCACTCTTTCGTGATGAAGAGGTTTTTCCACCAATGCATGATGCTTTTCTTTAGCCCATATGCGACAATTGTGCGTGTTCACGCCTCCACGTAGGGAAATGTGTATACCTCGTCTGTCCACAAAACATTTGAAATCCAGTCCGCATCATTCTCCATTTTTGCAAAAACCCAATTAGCAAATTCTTGACGTGCTATAAAATCACTTGAATTTAATTCATGCACATGCTGAATTTTATACGGATATCTCTTGAGAGTGTACCTCGTCTGTACTGCAAAAACCCAATTAACAAATTCTTGACGTGCTATAAAATCACTTGACTTTAATTCATACACATGCTGAATTTTATACGGATATCTCTTGAGAGTAATCCTTAGTGATCGCCATACGGTTTCATAAGAAATTCCAGTTCGTCGTGAAATCGCACGTGCTCTTCATTCACCATGTGCTGACGAAGTGGATTGAGCGTCGGCATCGAGCTCTACCTCATTTACGATTGCAACAGACGTTTGGGGTCTACCACTTCTTTGGCGATCTTCCAATGAGCCTGTTTCCTCAAACCTTTTTATCATAGCCTTCAAATTTGTAATGGTCATCGGTCCTTTTACGGCTTTAATTCCGCGCATTGTCCGATAAGAACGCAAAGTTAAACGTGCCGATTCATCCGTTTTGTTAAACAGCTTAACTAACAAAGCTTTCTGATGCAAAGAAAGCATTTTTTTAACTTAGAAGTTGCACATCAAATTTTGCAGCAAAATTCATTTTAAATGCAATTTCCTTAACCTTCGAAAAAGATTTTGAACATTAACGACCCTTAAAGAGAAATCTGAGCAATAATCTTAGGAAAGATGTTGCGCAATGAATTCATCTGCTTATATATCGCATGGTATAGAAACTTTCGATGTTGTATACTAGCACCACCTGTTGCTGAGAATGTTAACTATTTATTTAAAAAAAAATCATTATAAACGAAAATCCCACGCTTTTGTGAGTATATATCTGAAAACCGCATCTTTCTATTGTGCAGTTTTCTAATTATTAACATTTCAAAACTCCCGGAACTTCTGGATCACCCAGTATATATAGATAATGTTACTATTCAACATCTACAATCAATATAGAATAACCCAATATATAACAAACAAACAAGACAATAGGAGTTATCAATATTGGAACAATAGCGAATATTATTGGAAATTGTAGTACATGGCTCGTTCTCAAGAGTAATACCATGTAGACACAACAATATATATATAGGGTTGGCACAAAACGCTGTAACAATCATTTATTGTATAGGAATGTATGGGCACAAGAGAAGCGTTGAGGTGCAAAAGGTAGGGGGCCAATTTGTTCCCTTTTTTTATTTCAAATTTTTCATTCACACATGAAAATTCCTATACTGTTATTTTCTTTATTATAGACAGACGTTTCATGATTACACAAAGAAAAAAATGCATCTTTGAAAATCGCCGCTAAAAAATCGAGTGTCTTTTCTTTTCTTTTTTTCATGAATGTCCAGTGTTTGACAGATATGCCAGCTTTGCGTGTTTTTTAAATTAATTTTTTTTTTTTTTTTTTTTTTTGGCGTAGTATGAAACGTTTGTCAATAATAAAGAAAAGACTGGTATAGAAATTTTCTGGTGTGAGAAATTTTGAAAAAAAGGTATCAAATTGTCCCCCTGGTGTTTATACCTCAACTCGTTACTTGCATATATACATTTCCATAAAATAAATGATTTTTTACAATGTCCTGTACCAACCCTTAAAGTTTGTACAATGAATTTAGACTTATACTCAGAGATGCAACTAAAGCGCCACAAATGGGTGTTATTCACCACTAAATTTCAATAGTATTTTTCGTCTTATTAAATTTAGCAATTTTGTCATAAAATAAGGTGGGGAACAATATAAAAATTTAGTGTTAGCAATCGCTCATTTGTGGCGCAGCACTTGCATCCCTGCGCATACTGTATATATACACATAAAATTAGCCGTTTGTTAGTTGAGAGTAAATGAGAGGGATTAAAACCGGAATTTTCAAATTAATTAAAATATATGTATGCTGTTGCATTTACAATGGATGCATGAATATCTACGCTATAGTTGAGTAAGTAAATATATTTAACATGTGCCAGTTCGTTCTTTTTTTAAATCCTGATCTGTTCACTGGCAACGTTTATTTGAAATGGTAAAAATCGCCTTGTTTGTTGACATATCTTTTTTTAAGAAAAAGAGAAATTTTACTATTTTAAATAAGTGACTCCTATCAAGAAATCTGAATTTAAAGAAAGTAGCCCACTGGCAACAATGAGATGCACTGCAGAAAAATATTATTGATTTTTACGGTTGTATATTAGCACCCGGAATGCTAGTTTATAGCTGTAAAACAAGCACTAATATACCGTCATTTAAATGAATTAAACCGTATACTAATCAGGGTTCGTACGCTACAAGGATTTTTAACCTTCCTACTCTGAATGGGTCTAATCGACCCATAACTATAATTTGTTTTATACGATTCGAACCAGAACTTTTTTCATAAAGAAAATTAAATAACAGATTCAGAGAAATAAGTCAATTAAATATATCAAAATGCTTTAAATAACAATTCTGGTGTGAAATGTTTTTATCAAGATTGAGTGAAATTTGAACAGGGTAGGAAGGTTAAGCACATTTCATGAGAATTTTCGTAAAGTAATATCTTCCTTATTTAAAGAAAAAAAAAATCTATCTTCAGATATAGTGTCCAGTAGTTAATCCTGGTTCTAAAAACCCTAAAATATCCTGAATCCCCTGATACATAGAACCCTCTTACTACTGTATTACATACTACATATTACTTTCAATTTTTATGATTTGTTACTGTTAATTTTACGGTTAGAAATTGGCTCTATAGCTGCCAATATTATACTCTAAAATCAACATTTTTTTTTCAGTCTTTGCATTTATTTTGAATGTTGCGTCAACACAACACCAACGAGTAATGAGTTAGCCCATAGCTGTTAAATTTTACGCTTTTTTTCTTACCATAACACTTAAACGAACACTTTCCTTTATTATTCATTTTATTTAATCGGCGAAATAAGCTATTAAATGCATCAACATTTCCTTTAAAAAATTTTTCAATGTAATCTCTTATTTAAATACATCAAAATTTACTTTTAAATGTTAGTGGTGAGAAAAAAAAGCGTAAAACATGGCAGCTGTGGTTAACCCCTTTGTGGCTCAGTCAGTTTTCCATTAGATGGAACATCCTACTTGGTTCCCAAATACCACAATGGCACCAGAATTTTGGTACAAATATCTTCCACTCATTATGTATGTGGAATAAAGCTTTTTCATATTTTCATTTAAATTTATTTGTAAATTCCGGTGTCACTCACTCATACAATAATTTTAGCGATGAAAGTTCCCAGCACCGAAAAGGACTAAGACAGAAAATATACTTCCTTATATTACTTACTTTTCCTTGAAAAATTCTATTTCAAATTACCGGTGGATGTTTACAACCGCGATAATTGTTTCTGTAGCCTAAGTTATTCCATTCAGAATATAAATTTTTACGGATATATTAGACTCTAAAGCGCCGCGATGAGCAGCTCAACTTCGTCGGCCACCCCTACCCAAGTCCCGAACATCTAGAGCAGTGATGCACAACCTTTTTGCCAAAAAATTGTTTCCCACCAGAATATTTGAAAAGAGTCGTTTGTTTTATTTAATAGCAAAGATTTCGTCATAACTATAAGGAAAAATATTCTGCATAAAAATAGTGGTATCTTTGTGGCCCGCGGGCCAAAGGTTGTGCACCGCTGATCTAGAGTATCTTGTGCGGAAGCGCTGTCGCTGATAAGCGATCACGAATAGCGGCAAAACTCTATACTTACGACCCAAATGCCTTAGACTCTAAATAGAAAAGGAAAAAAAGGGAAGGGGAATGGAAACCGGACAAATGTAACAAAAAAAGTAGACAAATACATGTACTAATCAAAGTCAAATTTTTAACATTTACAATATGTAACAACATTCACAAAAAATGTAAAAGCTTAAATTTCATCTGTTTAACACTAGAACCGCGGAGACGGGTCGTTTTGACCCGTACACAGTGAAAAGATGTCGATTCGAACCAGATAAATCTTCATAAGATAATTTAGATATAAGATGCACAAAAATTATTTAAAATAAATAAGTTAAATAGACTTAAATAAAAATTCTGATATGAACTATTTTTATAAAACTTGGGTAAAATTTCCCGCGGTTCTAGTGTTAATCATAGATAAATATGGCGCAAATTACTATTCTGAAATACTAGTAAAATTTTGAATGGATTGCACATGTCAGTCTTATCAGTATCAGTGTTGACCGTGTTCAGAATGCAGCTCTGATACTGATATGAATGAATAATAATTTTATGTCAGTATTATGAAATATTTGTATACGTAAAAAATTTGACCTTCAATAATTACTTTATCTTTGAACGTAAATTGAATTACTATTTGAAACTATTTTCTCAGGCCTAACAGCTGCACTTTGTTTCAAACTGTTGGAATTATTCAGAAATATTTAAACTTATTCAAAAGTACACAGAAGAGTGTTTCCTTTTTAGGTTACTCTGTAAATGACTAATTAACTTTACAAACAGCATCCTGATATGAAAAGTAAATTAAACTTTCTGTAATTTGAAGTACAGTTTATGTTATGTAGACATTATTCTATTCTTATTTACATAGTAAAGTAATTTAAACGTTTTAAATCTGTATTTTCATGTCTTTTTATTGAGGTATAAAAATATTTCGAAATGTGAATCATAAAGTAACATTATATATTTTTCTATATTATTCTAAACATAGTTTTTTTATAGGATTTTAAAAAGCAAAGGAAGTGAACCAGGGTAGAAACAGGTATACCTATTTCTATTTGCCTTTGTTTTCCTCTTATACAATATTTGTATGATAATGGAATGTTCAAAAAAAGAGATTTTAAAAATTTATTTCCCGAGATCGAAGGTAGAGATTCAAGAAATTAATTTGCGGGGTTAAATTTATAATCTTATTAAATTAAATTAATTTATTTATTTATTTATTTAGCTTTCATTAAGGAGTTACATATGTTCCCGGCCGCGAAAAACTGCCATTTTGGATTCTTTTTTTCATGAATAAAATTAATTGGAAAACTATTAATTCCACGTTGTTGTTTTTTCTTCAATCATTTACATCTTTTTTGTTGTTGTTAGATTCTTTCACATATTACCTCGGAAACCTGCAGCCGCGTTGACCTATACCAAAATATACGAGTTCCATGGGTTAGCTCCTAAATTCCTGTAGAAACGAAAAATTATATAAATATCAGTTTCTTCTTGTAAAAAAAACCATTTATGTAATGGCCATTGGCTCAAATTTTAGAATTTTTCAAAAATAGAAAAAATTGTCCTATTTTGAAAAAAAAAAAAAAAAATCATTTTTTGTTTATAATTTAGATTTTTAAACTTATTGGGGGTATATCATTAATTTTTTCAAAACATTTTGTTATGCGTAGATGAACGCAAATTTATCAAGAATAATTAAAATTATTCACGTTATCATGCTGTTACAAAAATGTAATTTCCAGAAAATCGCGTTTGATATTTTAGGGTTAAATATATATGTTGATGGTGCGAGCACTCATATGTTTTCTCATATCTTTCTTAATAATTGAAATATCATTTTAAATCTTTAGTCCCATATATACACGCATTTTAAGGATTTAATTTCCGTCAAAAACAAAAAGTCGACTTTTTGAAAGTTGAGATCGTATGACCTCTTAACCCCATAGTTTCTATGGCAGATTACGTTCTAGTTGGTTGTGTTTATGACGGCCAGATATCAAAGCGTGGAATATAGGCCCTAAGGGGTGGTGTTCTCCATTGAGGTCTTTATAAGAGAACCTAACCGTATTTACGCTAGGAAATCCAAGGTGGGAAAAAAACAACGGAAAACTCCGAACGATTAGGCCGACGGCCGCGATTGAGTTCGAACCCAGCACCTGAAATCTACCAGTTTCGAGGGTAAAACCTCTCAGCCACTGGTGGGGCCATTACGATCTAGAAATGCCGTAATTCACGTATTCTAAATTCATACCAGAAAATTTCTGAAATAAACTTCACTTTATTAAATGAAACAAATCTTGTTGTTTTAAATTTCGGGTGTGAATTTGAAATGTCTGAATTAAAAAATACAAATCATTGGCAATACTAAGTGGTATATCTATGAAACCACTCAATTTCAATTCCCAAACGCCACATTGCCACCGGAATTTTGGTAAGAAAATTTACAGTTTATTGAACGCGTGAAATATAGTTTTTTTCTTAGTTACAAATAAAGTCGTTTTCAAATTCCGGTATCAGTCATTAATTTCAACACTTAAACAACGAATTTGCCCTGCGCTGCAAAAGGTTAAAGAACCTAGGAATGTTGAAAAATGAAAATATTGATCATTTTTGCTATTTAATATCTTAAAAAGTCAATATTACGAAAAAGTAAATTTTAAAGCTGTACTAGATGCTTGTTTCGTCTTTCATTTCATATTTTGTTAGATCATAAAAGGGAAAATTAATTTTTATAAAGGTTTTTTAACTTTTCGATTATAAAATTGGAAACACAGATTACGAGCATGATTACAAAAGACTTTATGCATGTAAAACAAAATGTTTGGCATCTAATTACACTAGAGTCTTTTGCTTATACTGAGCTTAAAAAATTGTTTCTTTATGGAATTTTTATATTTAAAAAATAAAACTGTATCTTGCTTTTCCAAAATTCTCAAAATTTCAGCAATATAACACCGCGACTTTATTTTTTTTGACAAAAGGAAGTAAACTTATGTTTCTTTTATCGAATCTGCCGTACACAATGTAACTGTAAATGATATAAATAATATTCAAAAGGTTTTTTAACTACGTTCTGTTTTTAAATGTAATGGAGCTAATTTTGTCGCATTTCCGAAAACACGCTTGTTCCGATACACTTGAAATTGGTAGGTATTCTTATTCAGAAAGTGTATAATCGAATTGTGTTTTAAATATTTTATTAAAATTACGAGATTTTTCAGAAAATATTGTCAAAGTGCGTGTTTTGAACCAAAATACCTATGCATCATTTCCAGAAAACGGGAAAACATATTACGTGACTAGAGTTTCTTATAACTCGATAAGTAATGTACTTATCAAACTATTTGTTTCCAAATTACTTCAAGTTAAGTCTATTGCTGTTTTGTTTTACATTTAAAAACGAGTCAGAAAATTTCACGATGTTGAAGAAGAAATTGGAGAAATATCCACCTTAAGGGGGCTCAGGGGTTGATCAATACGGAAAAACATGTAAACATAGCTCTCGCTTCGAGCCCATATAAAAACAGAAGTATTCAATGTAATTAATTTAAACTTTCTGATATTTTAAAGGTATGTTTGTAGTCTTATAAAATTACAAAATGAAGTATTCCATTTGGCCTTTTTTAATTAAAAATTTCGTATCTATACCGGAAATTCTAAAAAAAAGAATCTTTACTTTAAGCAATCACAAAAATTCAATGATTAAATAAATAAAAGAATATTACAGAGAATTTCAGGTATGAATTCGAAATTTCCGAATTAAAAAAAAAATATATAAAAAAAAAAAAAAAAAATTGTAATTTAAGAAATTACCCCAACCATTTGAAAAATGTTTCACTCGATACATTCATCTATCATTTTAAGCTAAATACCAGTTGTTTTATTGTGTATTATCCGTGCCACTGCTATAAATGACTTTATACATGCTGCAATTTGAAGGTACGGTTCGTTTAAGTTATATCACTCTATTGTCGCCAAGCATAAAAGTTGGCGACGAAAGAAACATTTCAAACTATTTAACATTGTTGGTGCAAAAGTAATCATTATTAAAATACAGCTTTGGCATATACTGTTATACTTGTAAGACTTTGGCATATATTGTTTGATTTTACAGAGCAGAATTTTGGTGATGGAGGTTTTAAACCAAAATCGATCGCAGCACATGCATCTGTGAATGGGTCCATCAGACATCGAATCAAAAAAGTTTTTTCCCAGTTTTTCCCAAGCCGATTGCTTTTTAGTTTTCTTTTTAGGTGGTGGAAAATCAAGAGTAATAGCTATAACATTTTCCGGCTTGTTAGAATCACTATTGGCACTCAAATTTTCCTGGTTAGAACCGACCGATAGTAAAACGCCATGGCTAGTGGATTGGTCGCCCTGGCGACATGATGTTTTACAATTAATCGGTTCTGCATTAAATTGCTTCCTTTTTCGTGATCGCCTTTCAACACGTAATTGGTTTTCAGCGGCTCAATAATCTTTTGATTTTATCATTTTCTGCATTGAAAGACGTTTTTGCGCCAAACCAAATACAGTATTACTCAGTTATCCCGTCGACCAATTTCGCCAAATGATACGAATCGCCAAACTAATAAGCAACTTATACATGTTGACTAAATTTTTATTTTAAATAGCAAAAGAAGAAATAAAAATCACTTTATGATTGTTTAAGTACGCGTATTGTGTTTAATATCATTGAATGCGATATTCACGTTCATTCATTTCTTTGGCTTCGGCTTTTTCCGTATCTGTTAATTTCCGTCTACCCATTTTTAAATTTGTTAGTTTTCTCCTTTATTACAATGATTTTAACCATTTTAATTTACTATTCAAATAAAAATTCTTCTAAAAGTAAAGAATTTAATTTAAATTCAAATAAAAACTCTTCTAAAAGTAAAGAAATTAATTTAAATTCAAAAGTGACCACATCATTCAAAAGTGGTAACATCATTCAAAAGTGGTAACATCATCGGGTCCATTCTCCCGAAAACAACAACCATTTTTCAAATGGTTAATAAATAAATAAAAGTGGTATTATTGTGAAATCCCTGCCTTACACTCTAAATATAACAAGTAAACGATATGCATTTATTGACGGGTATTTAACTATAATTAACAGATTATTGTTACATCATTATTTTAATATTTTTACCTACAGGATGCACCATGCAATTTTAGAATTACGTTTCTCAATAATATCGCAGTCTCTGCCCGCACCATAATTCATTTCCCACGTGTTTTTTCTTGATAGAGCAATGCAAATTAGCTTTCAGGGTAAACGAGTCTAGACATATAGAATGAAATAACAAACTGCAGGGCTTCGTATTGAGATTTCCAAAGTTCGTATAAAAATAAATATGCATACTGTCTTTCAAGAGAATTCCTCTAATCGTAAACAAGAAAAACACATTTATTCTGCTATTCTTGGAATTAGGATAGTTTGGTTTTTACATTCTGTATGTATCTATTCATATATATATATAACCACCATAAACTAAACCAAATTCTCAACAACTATTGTTAATGCATAAATAAAAAACGAATTTATTCAAATTAAAATGATGTATGAGTTATTATAAATTTCTTTTATACAGATCCTTATAACAAGAGAAACATGGAACTGAAAATACAGTAAACAACGAAAAATACTGAAATATTTTTGGAACTAAGGTGGAATTATCATTTCCTAATTAAATTGATTAATGCAATAACATGTACGGTTTTATGCTTGCATTATTCATAAAAAGCTAAGGAATGAAAAAAAAAAAAAAAAAAAAAAAAAAAGCTACCGTACATATTTAATCCAGAAAATATGAAGCCAAAAATAATATAAGATATAAGAAATTATGGATTAAATGAAATAAAGAAAGAAAAGCATATCACCAATTGAAGATCCACCCTGGTGTTAAACGATAAAGCAAAAACAAAAAAAGGTATAAGAAAGATCAGTATTATTTTAGAGAATAGATTATTGTTTTAAATCCGTATAATGTTCCAATTAAACAAAACATTTCCTGTATTGAAATACCAGTGTTCAAAATGCCAGAGACTTGGCAACTCTGTCTTAATATAATTAAAACATTCCTTAGAAAAAGAGTAATTAACGTGGAAGCAATCATCCAGTTACATAACGGATTGTGCAAAAGTAATACACTGGTGAAATAAATTAAGAGAATTTCCATGTTTTATCGAATTGCATGAAAAGAGTTGAACTGCAGAAAAAACCACTGCTTCTAGATAAAAATGCAAATCTTGTACGGGAAATACGTAAGCGTATACGTATGTGTAGGTGGAGCGAGCAGAAAAACAGGCTTTATAAGCGTGTGGAGGATAAGACGATTTGCGTTTGCTTGTACACTTTGGCGAATTTCTTGGTGTTCTTGCAGTAATCGGTTAAATTCACATCGGAACAGTAACAATGAGTAACCAACAAAGTTTAGATTATGAAATGAGGTGGCGAATTGTGGGGAGGCTAGAGGCAGGCCATTCGCAAGTCCAGATATGCAGAAAGTTTAATTTAACGCCCAGCGTCATGTGTAGCCTATGGAAAGAGTTCCAAGATACTGGATTCATCGAGAGAAAGCCTGGGCAAGGTCGTCCAAGAGCCACAACGGCCAGAAAAGATCGCCATTTGTCCATTTTAGCGCGGCGTAACTAAGAAGCTATAGTTTCTCAGTTCGCTGCGGACTTGTATGCAACCACAGGAACCCGTATAACAAAAGTAATTGTTTCCAAAAGACTGAATGAGAGATGGTTGTTTGTCAGAAGACCGGCTGTTCGCGTCTCGCTCTCGTCTATGAACAGGAGAATCTGATTAGCATGGTGCAGGCAGCATAGTGATTGGAGTATGGAACAATGGGCGACATTTCTGTTCACTGAACATAAGTTCAAATTCTGAACTCATTGCATTTTAATGTTCAACTAAAAGTACATTTTGCAGATTTGTTTTAACTGCATATGTAATTAAAACTTTTTTTAAAAATTAAGAAAATTTGGATTTTTAAAAATCCCTACTACTTTTTTTTAATATTAACATTTTTACCCAGTTGTTTATTTAATTTTATTTACCTATATATTTTTATTTTTTATCACTATTATTATTTTTTGTTAGATTTTCAAATGTTTATTACACCAGATTTTTCATACATGTATTATTACATTTAATATAATCTTCTTATTCATGTATGTAGTGTAAAACAATGGAAAATAACAGATCTTAATATATTTTTATGTAAAATAATAATAATAATAACCTGAAGGCTAATTCCATGCGCTCTTTTCTCACATACACAATAAAGAACATGTACAAAAAGAAAAAAATAAATCTCTATCTCAAATACAAAAAAAAAAAAAAAAAAAAAAAAAAAAAAAAAAAAAAAGGCCTTAGAATTTTTTGATGACATGAAGTGAAGAAATTAAGAAAAAGTTGTTTAAAGTTCGCATTTGCGGTCAGGGAAAAACAGTAAAAAAAAAAGGTGTTAGCATTTTGTTGCAAAAAAATTCGTTTATATATATATATATATATATATATATCCTTTTGTATTATTTGAAATATTTTTTATAAGAAAATACTAGTAGTTACCTCTTTTCTTGTTTGAGTTTTGCCCTGACTACTCGCCTCTTTGATTGCATATGTAGCATTATAAATACCGTATTGATGAAAATGAGGTGTCAAAATATTCTCAAATAAACAGGCTTTCATTTAACGTGTAAAAAAATCGATTTTTTAAATCAATTTTGAGGTAAATTATTCTCGTTAATGTGAAGATTAATGTTACTAATTTAGCATATTTTTCTCTTAACCTTCCTACCCTGTTCAAATTTTACACAATCTTGATAAAATCATTTCACACCAGAATTGTTATTGAAAATATTTTAATATATTTAATTGATTTATTTATCTGAATCGGTTATTAAACTTTCTGTATGAAAAATTATAGTTACGGGTCGATTAGACCCATTCAGGGTAGGAAGGTTAAATACATTTGATGAACATGAAAATGTTTACTTGAGAATCGATAATATAAAAAAACGATAATCGGAATTGAAAAAACTGAGGCTGCATAAACTACTCGGAGACGTTTCCAAAAGTTAGTGACAGCAAGATAACTTTTTTTTTAAATAAATGCTTTTTTAAATCTTGAAATTATATTAATTTTTAAGGCTTCTAAAGATCAAATAACCCTTTACAAAATCGTTGATAACGCAGAAAAATTTATATTACATTTTCATTTTTGGTTATATTGTATTTTGTAAAATAAGAAACAGTTGCAGAGCTGCCAAGTTTCCGGCTTTTTGGATACTACTAATTTAATGCAGAAAATGTTGTTTTATTTAACTGAAAAATTCTGTTGATTTAAACAAACAACATTTCCTGTAAGCAACAACATTTCCTGTCTATTTTCCTGTTACTGTGCAAAAATCCGGAGACTTAACAACTCTGCATTTGTCTTTTTTAACTTTCTTCCCTGTTCTGCCCATACGTCGTACGGGCAAAGTGTTTCTGCAATCATGGTTTGCCCGTACCACGCACGGACGACCATACACTAATCATAATTTATTATTATCACCAGGAAAATTTTATTGTTAATTTTGTATTATTTAATCCGAACATTTTTCTGATTGAATCAGGCTTAAATTTCTGTTTTGAAGAAGCGGTGATAAATGATAGAAAAATAATGTAAAAGACATGAAAAAAATAGATATTATTTGAACTTTTCTTAAATATTGATCAGTTAACACTAGAACGCAGTAGCGGCTCGTCAGGGAGTGCTGCATCAGATTTTCACACCACTAAAATTTAACAGAATCTTTCATATTATTTATTCGACAAATTTTGTTAATTAAATAAAACTTAAATTACCATACAATTTTAGTGGTGTGAATAAATTGATGCAGCACCCCCTGACGAGCCGCTACTGCTAGAACGCCCGAAAGAAGTCGATTCGACTCCAACCATGTAATTAAATTTCATTTCGAGCCAGAAATTTTTTCTTGAAATAAGTTAAATTTCAAACACGCAGATTTACGTTAAATAAATCAAATAAATAACTTCGAATAAAAATTCTGGTGTGAAATATTATAATGAAACTTCAGTAAAATTTCCGGGCGTTCTAGTGTTAAATAGTTAACAGTGTATATCTTTTGCATTATTTAATCCGAACATTTTTTTCTGATTGAATTAGGCTAAAATATCTGTTATGAAAAAACGGTGATAAAAGACAAAAAAAAATTGTAAAAGACATGAAAAAATAGACCTTATTTGAATTTTTTTTTTCAAAAATATTGATAAATTAAATAGTTTACAGTGCATATCTCAAAATTTACATGAATGTTGCAGGGGCCCTTTTTATATAGTTTTGTCGACCCCAGTTCTTTAAACTGAGATACGCTTGAGATAAAAAGTATAATAGAAAAATACATAAATAAACAATAATAAACAGCAATATCAACACGAAAACCGTCAACCGCTGCATAGATCATGCGATCTTCCCTATCGAAAATTTCCATGGTAACATTGTGTGTTGTTTTTATTTTATATTGATACTACATATCTGATACCACAGGAGTAGCTACATTAAATTAGTATTACCTTTGCAAATTTAAATATTATGAATTTAAAACTTCATCTGTATTCAATTCAAACCATTCTAGTTAGATGATCTAATGACTGACAAAACAAATACCATTGTTCAAACTACATTTGAGCACGGTACATAATGGACTGCGCAAAAGCAATACACTATTTTTAAATTTGAAGCACGATCCCTTAAACCATTGCTGTCCCAAAGATAGAATAAGATAGCTCTTCAGATAAAAAAAAAAGAATTCTAAAAATATTAAAATTAAGATTTCAACAGCTTCCAAGCTTGAAAAAGATAGTTTTGCTATTATTAGAACTCATCAACCGTGGATAGTGCGACAGAAGATGAATTTAAATTTCGTTTCACGATTGAGTTCTATGAAGAAATCTCGTGAGACGTAGCGATAGATAAATTAATGTAATAGCATTCGACAGGACGGATGCATATTTCATCGCAAGAGACACAAAGGCATCTAGAAATTAAAAACAAATAAATAAGATCCTACGTTTCTCAGATAACTCTCAATTGATAGTTAAAATTTAGTTTCAAAATCCCCACAAGGAAGCTTTTAAAAAAGTCATAATAGGTCAGATTGTGTAATCAGAAGAATTTTTACTGATACAGTGGATTCTCGATAGTGCGTTTCCGGTTAATGAAGACAATTTTGTTTTCTCCACTATCTTCTGTTTGAAATTAATGTTAAGGACATCGCTTAATGAGTACAAGTCTGATAATGCGGACATATTTTTCACGAACTGAACAGGTAGAATCGAAACTGGTTTTGTACGTTATTTATTCAAACAAAACTTTGCTGTCTCTTCCATTATTGAGACCAAAAAAATAAGAATGCGGGTGACAACGGGGTAGAGAAAGGACGCTTTTCACTTTTCCACGACCTCTCATTCCACGAGCTTAATTTTGTTTTTCCTATCATCTTCAACTTGATAATAAAGTTTAGCCTTTCCGGCCCACTGTGCCCAGTTCAGGATACCTAATTTTAATTCCAAATTTGCATTCAGCACCAATAATATTTTAATAAAATTTTGCCTTTGCAATAAAAAGCTTAAATTAGGGGAGTCTGAATTTCTGAAAAAAACGCTTGCAGTTTCCGACGACAGCCGATTATTTCTCATTTTACTAACAGAATTTGCCCGTGCCTGAAAGGATTAAGGGCACATGAAACATAAAGTGGTTAAAAGATTTTTTTAGTTTTTAATTATCTACCAAACAAATAGAGCTAAACGATTATGCCGTTATATGATTATGGTGCTAGAAGATTTTAAAATAATATACTTTAAGCACTGCTGGTGTGTGTACCGTAATTTCCGGCGTATAATCCGCGGATCAAACAATTATTTTTATACCCAGAAATTTTTTTTAATGAAATGCAACTTATCACATCGTCGAAAATATTTCTCTTCAATCCCTAAATAATATTTCTGGGTCCAAAAAGAATTGTTTGATCCGCGGATTATACGCCAGAAATTACGGTATATTGTTTTCGTCTTTTTTTCGAAATGTGTAGGGGAGAGTGGAGATACTTGAGCATACGAGATACTTGAGCCTCCCCTATTATCTCTACAGTTGGTCAATTTTTCTTTCTAAAACTGGCAACATGGTAACATATTCATAGTTCTGAACATGTAAAAAAGAAATCACATACCTTGGTACCATTTTGAAAGTATGGTGATTAACCCTTTGAGCTCTGCTGGTAGAATTTTCTACCACATAATTTTAATTCTAAAATGTACCAAGACACCAGAAAATTCGACCAAATTTATTTCAAAAAGGTTTAATGCATTTTTTCGCGTATATTGTAAATCGGTGTTTTTCTTTGCAAAATACAGGTGCGAATGTGACATCTGGCTCAAGTATACCCTCCATGGGGATAGTTGAGCCACGATGTAAAAGAAAAAGTAAAAATTTATTAGACATAGAAAAATCGTTCAAAATAAATTGAAAGTGGTTTTCAATTGAAGAAAAAATATCAAATTTTCATTTTCAATATTTTATTTTGTTCTAAGAAATTATAAAAAATTTAAAAAAATTAAAATTTAAAAAATGGCTCAAGTATCCCCATCTTCCCCTATTTTTTTATGTTTTTGTGCACTTTTCTAAAATTCTATTTTAGATAAACAGTTTAAACTTTCCAAAATTGTATAACTAACTTGTTTCTTTAAAAATACCTAACTTTTTAGGTCTGGGTGAAAATTCCTTAAAATATTGAAAAGTAAGTTGTTAAAAATTTTAGGATTTTCAAAGTTTTTTAGTAAAATATTTTTAATTCATTTCTTTTAAGCCAATGGTAAAATTGCTTCTTATTAGTCTAAATAGCGTGTTTTCTGATACCACAACAAATTTTAAGTTTATATATTCAACTTTTTTTAGAAAAGTGTACCGAGCAGATACATTGTTTAAAAAATATGTAAAAAGTTAATTAGTTCTTGAAAATTAATTTTTGCAAGAATGAATTTATTTTATTTTATATATAGGCTATATTGTGTATATTTACTGTAAAAATATTTTTCATTTCCATCTCTGTTTTTAAGTAAAATATATGATGTTGAATGTTTCGCAAAATCTGCTACATTTTACATGTGGAGATGCTCCATATGCCATTAAGAGCATCACTCAGTGTTGCCAGATGGGCTACTTTTTTTTTATTCAAATTCTTGATTGACACCACTTTTTACGAATGATTGAATGTGCCATATTCAATGGCATGATAATTAAGGCGAAAACAAAGGGTAAATTACCGTTTCAAAAAAGTGGTGTCAATCGAGAAATCTGTATTTTAAAAAAGTAGCCCACTGGCAACACTGGCATCACTGCTTAATCTCTTTGCGACGGGAGCCTTTTACGAAATTTTTAATGTTTTGTCACCAGATTTTAAAAACAGAAATTTATGCCAATTTAAATCGAGAAAGTGTTCCAATTAAATAAGACAAATTCTACAGTAAATTTTTACTGGTGGGATAAACAAGGATTCTTCAGCCTTTTTGCGGCACGTATACGTGTCGCTCGTCCCCAAGGAGTTAATGCATACAAATCAGATAATGTAGATAATGTTTTCACAAACTGAATAGTCTGAATCGAAACTAGTTTTCTACATTATTTATCCAAAAGAAATTTTGTTGAATCTTCGATTATTGAGATTTTTAAAAAAAATTGTCGTAAGGCAAAGGAAACTTTCCAAGACCAAAAACATGAAAAGTTCAAAAATTAGTAAGGATTGTTCACCGATATTACCAGATAGATCATAAAAGATCATTTATTTAACTATTGCATTTTAAAACAAATAAATAAGCTGCTGTATTTCGCTAGATACTGTTATTTCATATTTAAAATGTTGAGTTTTAAAAGTCCTACAATGAAGTGTTACCAGGTAACTAATTTGCGCGAACGATGTACGAGCAAGAAATGCTTGCTTCATCCATCACAAAAAGCATTTTGACACCACTAAATATTTAATTATAATTTCATATTATTAATAGAAAAAATATATATATATATATATATATTGACAGATTAAGAATAATTTAACTTAAAAATGTGGTTTTTATCGCATATTTTCAATGTATTGTACATAAAAAATAAAAAATCTATTAACCACTTAATCGTCGCGCCCGAGACTTTCACGGGCTGCGTGCGAGCTTCACGGCTTTTATTCAGAATTGTTTGATTTCCACCAGTTTTTTTTTTAAATAGTGTAACTGGTTTTATTCTGGTATCTTCTTTTTTTTTTTTTTTAAACTTGTCATTAAATTAGATGAATATTTTTTTTTTTCAAGAAAGTGGTGGCAATAATGAATTTGAATTTTTAAACCGTAATTTAATGCGACCATTAAGTGGTTAGGCAGTTTAAAAAATCATAACAGATTGTGTCATCAGAAGTATTTTTACTGATACATTGGACTCTCATTAGTGCGTTTGCTTTTAAGATACATCTTCGGTCAATGGAAACAATTTTGTTTTCAGCATCATCTTCTATTTGTAATTAATGATGAAGACATCGCTTAACTCTTTCCGGCACGGGAAAATTCTGTTAGTAAAATGAGAAGTTATCGACTCTCAGCGGAATTTACAAAAGACCTTTTTAAAAATTAAGAATCCCCTAATTTAAGCTTTCATTGTAAACGCAAAATTTTATTTAAATATTATTGGTGCCGATTGCAAATTTGGAATAAAAATTAGGTATCCCGGACGGGGCACCGTGTGTCGGAAAGGGTTAAAGCCTACAAATCGGATAATGCACACAAATTTTTCAAAAAAAAAAAAAAGAAAGAAAGAAAGAAAAAACAGAATCCAGGGTTTGCACTATTTACCACTAAATTTTAACAGTATTTTCAAAGTATTTCTCTGCAGCAAAGTATTGCGAAATTTGAGAATAAAGGTAATGGTTAAGAATTCGGTTGCTTAAAAATAAAAAATAAAATTTCTTATCATTAATATTGGTGCCAGAGTCTTTAAAAAATATAAGGAGTGTGCGAATTTTGGAATCGCAACTGGCATCGTACAATATTATCCAAAAGAAATTTTGTTGCACAGAGGAACGGGATCAGAGTATCTTTGAAATGGCCGTATGGGATTTCTGAGGGGCTTTGTTTGTACGTAAATTGTGCGTTATAACATTGCTTGAAATTTTTAACTTGTATATTGTATCTTCGATTATTAAAATTAAAAGAACTGTCGGAGACAACAGAGAACAAAAAGGAAGCATTAACCCTTGGCACTCCGTTGTCTCCGCTGCGAAGACATCATCTTTCCTTCCAAAATTTGTTTTTGGCACCAGTAATAAAGGAATATAAAATTTGCGTTATTTAATCAAAGAATTTTTGACATTGTCTACTTCAAGGAAAGTTCTTTTAAAAAAAGTGGTGTTAATCGAATAAAATTTGTCTAAGAGGCACCGGAGTCCGAAGGGTTAAATGACCAAAACCATGAGAGGCTCAAAAATTATAAACGGTTGTTCACCGATATGACCAATCAATATGTCATATAAAAAGAATAGATATTAAAATCAGATATAAAATAAAAATTTTAAATATTTCTAAGAATTTTAAAAATGATGTGACAAAAAGATCATATATTCACCATATTTTCACATTTTGCATATTAAAAGCAAATAAATAAAATGCTTTGTTTTTCTATACTCTGTGACTTGATATCTAACCTTCCTACCCTGAATGGGTCTGATCGACCGAGTCCTATAATG
Source organism: Maratus speculifer (assembly GCA_964019185.1). Lineage (NCBI taxonomy): Eukaryota > Metazoa > Arthropoda > Arachnida > Araneae > Salticidae > Maratus > Maratus speculifer. The sequence continues at coordinate 307,241,498 of OZ025293.1, read as the reverse complement.
CGTTTCATTCGATTCAATCCAGAAAATTTTTCATAAAGTAAATTAAATAAATAACACAAAAATCTAAGTTAAATAATTATGTTGAATGTATTTAAACTAGCAAAAGCCATGCTTTGTTTGGATTCGCGAAGTATTATGCTATACGATAAATATTTGAAAGTAATAATATATTTTTTAAATTACTTTTGCATCCTTATTAAGCAAAAATATAATTTTATGTTTCGGCACATTTTAATTTAAAAATTTACTTTTACCAAATAACTAAAAATTTCCTCAGATTGTTTATTAATGATATAAGACTGGTATAAATAATAATATTTTCGAAGTAGAATTATACAAAATATTAATTTTATTTGTTTACAATTCTTTTATTGCCACTTCACAAAAATATAATGCAATTCTTTTAAAATTCTTAAATATCGTCTGCTTAAATGATTTCACAAAATAAGAATAAATTGTGTATTTGAATTCCTAACACAGAAAAATACTTTTATAATTGAATGTTAATAGGAAAGTTTTCACAAATTTTAATTCATTAAAAATATGCTATAATTTTTCTAAAAAAAAAAAAGTATTTTATAAATTTTATAAAATAAATCACGAAACTATACATAATTAAAAGGAATGAGCATAGTTTGAAAATCTGAAAGCAGTTTTTGAGATATTTTGTCAGAATAATGAAAATATATTTTATTCATTTAATGATGATTCTAGCTATAATTACTGACCCCATGATTTAAGTTTTTCTTCTGAAAACGTACGTGTTTTACTTTTTATTTGAAAAAATGCGTTTGTAATGGAAAAACATGTAAAATAAATTAATTAAAATAATAATTTTTTGAAAAGTATTTCTGTAAAAAAAATAATATTCTGCAAATCTACAGATCATAATTTATATTTGTGTTTAATTTCAAGTCAAAATACTGTATAGTTTTTTTGTAAGGCGTACGACAAAATGTCATTTGAGTGGCCTAGTAGAGGATTCGCTTCGCTCATCCTAATAAAAATTCTGGTGTGAAATATTTAATCAAGTTTGAGTAAAATTTCAACAGGGTAGGAAGTTTAAAAAGTTAAGTTTTAAATGTCCTACAAAGAAAACCGTTGAAAAATCATAACAGCTTATGTCATCAGAAATATTTTTACGGATACAGTGGACTGTCGTTAACCCCTTGAAAAGTACCTCCGATTAATGAGGATAATTTGGTTTTCCCCATTACCTTCTGTTTGAAATTAACGTTAAGGACATGGCTTACGGTCGTATTCATAAAGAACTTCGACCGAGAGTTAAACCACAGGTCCAGTAACTCCGAGTTGGGATTTTTAACCGAGAGTTGAAAACTCGTATTCGCCATCGACTTCGGATGAAAAGTTACCGAACCCAGAGTTCCTGGACCCCGGTTGAAAGAAGTATGCCTATTGGTTTAAAAATTCCCGTCTTTTTCGGTTTCGCGTCGCGACATTATTTTTTTTTTTTTTTTTTGTATGAAAAGCGTTTAAAAAAAAAGGGGGGGGGGGTCAAAAAGAAGGAAAAACAAAGATTCAATGCGATTTTTTTTTCTCCACAAAATATACGGAGGAAATTAAAACTTGCAGCCACTAGATATGGAAATTTAATATATTGAAAGTTTTAATATTTTTTAAACAATTGATTCAATTACTTTTTTTTACTTTTTTCAATTGATATATGAGTTAGGTAAATGATATGAATCGTGTATCGGCTAAAAAAAATTAGTTATTTAGTATTTTTTCATAATTAGTATTTTTTTTTTTTTTTTTTTTTTTTTTCAAAATAATTTTTACATATTTGTTTAAAAATGGAATTTCATTTGGATAAAAACTAATGAAATTTGACTTGAATAAAAACTAAAATTTTATTCCAACAGTTATTATGTTTTGATTTCCATTATTAATAGCTTTAATTAGTAATTAAGTAATTTCTAATAAGGAAAATATTAAAATAGAAAAAAAAGGAAAAAATGAAAAAAGTAGCCTGTATGTCAGTATAATAGATGTTATCCAAATGTAATAATTTTATTGTTTGGATTTTCAGCGAAAACGGTTAATTTTAATTGAGCTAGATAGCTATTAATATTCCAAATAGACTGGAAAAAAGTAGTGAAATAATATTAAGAGAACTGCAGAAAAAGATGAGCTGGAGATTCTGGCACTGCCCCGGCATTAGGGACCAGGCCGCAGAGGCACGACACATGGACGCATATAGTTATCAATTCCGATTGATTGATCAACCCTTTTCATTTAACTAATAGTTAAATAAATTTCCACACTTCTTGTAACTTTAAACTGTAAACAGTGCGATATTTTATAAGAAGTTATTTTAAGGAAATTAAACCTTTATTTACCCTAAATTAAATTAAACCTTAATTTAAACCTTTTAAAATTACTAGCATATGAATTTCCATTCAACACACATAATCGAATAAGTCCTTTTAAAAACAATGATAAATGAATTCCGAACACTAACCTGTCAAATAAATGTGAAATATTACAGAAAGTTGATTTTGCATTGACCAGTTTTTAGAGCCCCCCCCCCCCCCTTTCTCTACTCTTTGTTTATGAGAACTGTCATTCTCAGATACAAGATCAAATTTGATTTCTTAAAAAAGAAAAAAAGAGAGAGAGAGAATCAAATGAGTTAAGCTCATTTGATTCTCTTCGACTATTTTTTTTTTTTTTTTTTTTTTTTTTTTTTTTTTTTTTTTTTTTGCTAAATTAGTGTTAAATAAATAATTATGAAATATTATTACATGCACGCACGCACCTGTTTTTGGATCCAGTATTCCATTTGAGAGAACGTATTTACTTCTCAAAGTAAATTATAAAAAATCATATTTTATTTTATATGTTTTTTCTAGCTTTATTATTTTATATTTTTTATTCATTTAAATATCATTTAATTAGATGTAATAAGAATTTTATTTAGTATAGAAAGAAAAGAGATTTTATTATATATATATTATGATTGATTAATGAAAGATTTCTAGACTAGATTGGTAAAGTAATGATAGCAATCTATCAAAACAGTTCGAATTCATTATTAATAATTTCATATAATTTTACATTACATAATAAATAAAAAAGTTGTCTTTTGTTTGTGAATTTGTGGAGAGGAATGGGTCCCCATTAGCACCATCCTACCCATTCCCTCTTTATTATTATTATTCTTTTATTTATTTTTGTGTATGTGTCATGTGTTAATTAAAGTACTCAAGATGCTGTATAAGATATAGAAATAAAAATTAAATTTAAAATGCTACCAAAAATAGAAGAATGTATGTAATCTCATATATATACATATATGTTATCTGTTTTTAACTAGTTTATTTATATTTATACATATATTCCCAACATTATATGTTGAATTGTTTGTTTTCATAAATACTCATAGTCGCCAACAATTTATTTGCCTTAAAATAGTCAGCATTACTGAAAGAGCTGATAAAATTATTTTTGGTATGGGGTTGTTTTTTTAAAAAAAGCTGTTTTTTTATCATTGTATTTCAACTTTTTAGTAATTTATTGTTTTTAAGCTAATTAAGGAGTAAAAATTATAAGTGATCTCTAAAAGAAATCTCACAATTTCAGGAGGTAATTCAATTTTATTTAAAAATTGTGAGGCTCGTGTTTTAAGAAGCCAAAAGGATTTATTATTACTATTATTATTTTCGTATAAAATAGCATTTCTAATGCAATATTTTATACTATATGTAATTTTAAAATTAAAATGCAGTTGAAAAATAGATGTATTTAAATTAAAAATTTGAAATTTCACAAAACTTCGGATACAAATAATAACAACAATGCTATAGTGTTAATGATCGGAGGTATTTCATGTAATACGATTATTTTTCTACTTTAACAAAAATGTAAATCAGAAAGGTATCTCACATTTTAATTAGACCTTATGTAAGTACGACATTTATTTCGGCACTGTTAAAATATTAGTTCTTTTTTTTTAAACATCAAAATTGCATAATGTAAATGACTTTAAACAAACTTTAGACAGACGCGTCAGTTATTACTGTTGGTTATTTTAAAGCAAATATTTTTTTCGCGATCACGCGTATTTTTGTAAACAAACAATTCAACGCATAATATATAGAGTATTTATACGTAAATATAAATAAATCAAATAAAAATATTGAACGTAATACACATATATGAGATTACATACCTTTACATAATGTTCTTCTGTTTTATTTGATTGTAAAACTTTTATATTTTGACAGCACCTATATTCAGTACGAAAATACGGCAATCGCCATTGTAAAATGTCCGTCTCCTCTTTCTCTTCCTGCTTGTTTTTCGTAAACTACGCATGCTCGGTTATGAGAAACAAACTTGAACCTACTGGGAGAGCTTGGTTAGGTTAATCGACTTGACCTTGTATTTTCCCCTTGAACCGGTTCTGCCAGGTTGATGAAGAATACCGATATTGCTTTGAACCTGGGTTTCGGGCGAAACTTCAGGGTAACTCCAGGTCCAAGTTGATAGTGAATACGAATGTTAATGTGTACGATTATACGTTCTATATAATTTTGTCAAATTTTGCAAAGTTTGATCAGGCTGAATCGAAACTGGTTTTGTATATTATTTATAGAAAAGAAACTTTCCTGTATCTCTAATAAAAATGGCAGTGAAAATGGGGAAAAGAAAGGAAGTGTTTCACTGCGAAAAAAGTAAGATATCCAAAATTTACTAACGTTTGTTCGCCAATATTAGCAATCAATATGTGATGTAACAGTTAAATTTTCGTGATGTTACCCACAATTTTAAAAATGGTGTAATAGGATTCGCACATTTCTACCACTAAAATTTAAGAATATTTTCAAAGTATTTCACTGCAGCAAATTATCGTAAAATCTTTGAATGAATGGGATGGTTGCGAATTCTGTGTTTTAAAAATTAAATGTAAATTTTCTTATTTTTAATAGTGGTGCCAGAGTCCTTAAAAAAATAAGGCGTGTGCAAGCCCTGGAAGGCACACTCTTTACATTTTTTAAGGACTCTGGCACCTATGTTAATGATAAGAAATTTTATATTTAATTTTTAAGCAACCGAATTCGAAACTACTGCCTTTATTCTTAAATTTCGCAATATTTTTTTTGCAGAGAAATACTTTAAAAATGTTAAGATTTAGTGGTAAAATTGTGCAAACCAAGTAATTGCAGATTTTTTTTTCTTCTTTTTTAATGGGGTTGCTTTTATTTTCGAAACCGGTTTCGAAAGTGAAAGCATCCCCATCAAAAATACCTGTGAACAAAATCAAGAAAGTAAAAAACAACCTATGTACAGATCAATTGCAGCTATCCAATGTAAGAAAAAAAAATCATTAAAAATTTTTGAAAAGAAACCGAGATATCTTTATAAATTTCTTCCATAGGATCCATTACGGATCGAGTGTTGTGCTTGACTGAAGTAGGCACTTAATTATATAGTACACATTTACGGAGCGACCAAAAGTGAAAGCGTAGCATGTTGATTGCGTCAGAGCATGTTGGAAAGAAATTCGTGAACACTGATTTCCTGACCGTGTCTACATTCTGCCGCTGCCTAATGATTTGCCAGAGTTGGTGCACAAAATTGAACAGGCTACTGCTTCCATTACTCCGGACTTAGTAACTAAATTGTGGGAAGACTTCGAATTTAGGTTGGATATGTGTGGTATAACTAAAGGTGCAGATATTGAACATTTGTAAAAAAAAAATAAATAAAAAAAAAAAACTAGGTTAGTTTACTTTCAATTTGATGTGTGATTTTTCGTGAATAGTTTAAATTCAACAGTTATAATATACCAGGAACAGGAACACTCTACTGGAGAAAAACCAACTGTAAGCAGCAAAAGGAAAAAAAAAATCCGGTAGATAATCCCCTCTGCGAAATACAAAAACAACGACGTTTATGAAAAAATAAATAAATAAATAAATAAATATAAAGAATGATGCCCCGGCACCAGGAAAATAAAGCCAAAATAATTACAAAAATTATTGTCATTTACAGGTTTGACAGATGACTGTATGTAAAATTAGTACATATATAACGTTTAGAGTCAGGTACACTGTTACATATAACTGTAAATAAGAAGAAACGCAATATTAACCCTTCGGACTCCGGCGTCTCTTACACAAATTTTATTTTGCCAGCACCACTTGTTTAAAAGAAGTTTCCTTCAAGTACACAATTTCAAAAATGCTCTGATTAAATAAGGCAAATTTTATTTTCATTTCTTATGGATGACGAAACCGAATTTTGCAAGGAAAGATGATGTCTCCGCAGCGGAGACAACGGACTGCCAAGGGTTAATATGGGAAAATTAATAAATGTCCCATGAAAATCAACAATGAATAATAAAAGAAACTTATGCTTTAATCCCTTAACCCTTTAACGATCAAAGCATTTTCATTGCTAAGATGTCGAAAGAATTGAATGACACCGGTAATTGCAAACAAATATATTTCTAAATAAGAAAACGTGATTTTTCACATACATAATAAAAGGGATATTTTTAGATAAAAATACCGGTGTTAGTGTTGCATATAGGAATTAAAATTTTGTGGTTTCGTGGCGAAACCAATGATCGTTAAAGGGTTAACGGTCGTATTAAATTACGGTTTAAAAATTTAAATTCATGATTGCCACCACTTTTTTTTAAGAAAAAAACATTCGTCTTATTTAATGGCCAGTAAAACGATACCAGAATAAAACCAATTGCACTATTTATGAAACTAGTGGGAATCAAATAATTCTGAATAAAAGCCGTGAAACTTGCAGCCCGTGAATATCTCGGGCACGACGATTAAGTGGTTAAAACTAAAGTAAAATCAGTAAATATTTATATCAACAGGGCTCCCAAACAGTCCGCCATCAGAATTTTCTTAGAGAAATTTTCCTTTTACATTTTTCTTGCAAATTGCCAAGAAACCACCTTTCAGAGTTGATTCTAGCGCAAATTCTGTAGAAACTTATCATGAATTTTTCTGTTAAAAAATATTGATGTTCAGTTCGGAGTTCGCGGACCATTTGGGTGCCCTGATATCAGAATTCTTGTGTCATTGTGCCATTTGGGAATCAAGCTGGGCATTCCATGTAATTCCGTGGAACGCTGAGGCACGAAAGTTTAATACGGTTCTCGAAAAAATATTTTACTTTCCCCTCACAACTATGCGGAATTTTCTGTTTTATTTTTAAAAATAAAAGCTTCATGCTTGCTAGTAAGTTTATTAAAATGATTTGTAATCAAAAGTTTTTTTTAATTATTATTTCGATTAATGAATTACATCTTGAATTATGTGCAACTGTTACCTCAGGACCGCAGGTTTTTTTTTTTTTTTTTCTTTCTTTCTTTCCTGGGCTGCTGCCTTTGAAAATTCGGTACAGAATGCCAATTTTAACAACATTTTCCGAAAAGTCTGCTTTTAACGAAAAGTGTAAAAACATTTTGGTTACTGATTTTCTACTACTAATATAGGGCAACTACTAATTTGATACGTTTGCGAACAAAATTTAATTGCATGTTTGCATGAAAAAGTTGTGAATATAGATTTAAGGCTGCTGTTCACTCAGTTCCCGAATTCCTCTCCATAATGTTAAGTCTATAGGCATTTGATACATTCTTATATTTAAAATATCTCTTCAGGAAATTAATTTTTTTAACTTCTCTTTTCTGTATACTTTTCTTAATTAAAGAATACCTTTTATTATTTTAGCTTTATTATTGTTTTATAGTATTAACATTCATGTATTACATAAAAAATGTTTGAAGTTGATAAACTCTTTTTTTTTTTTTTTTTTTTTCAGAACAATTAGAATTTTCGGATTATTCCGTATGTTGCTGAAAAAGTTGTACAGCATATTATCGGACATGTCATCAAGTTCCAAATTTGAAAAAGTTACGGCAAAAAGATTAGAAATTCCAGATTATCTCATCTTTTAAATACTAGATGGCAGCACAATAAACTTGATATTGCAGGCTGTGGAATGAATTTTAGATTTTTATTCTGATATGATGAAAGAAACAATGATAATAATAAAAAAATCTAAAACATTTTTTTTTTTATCTGTATCAGAAAACCATTTTTAATTTTAATATATATATTTATTTAATTTTAGAATAAATAAGTCCAATTTTCAAACACATTTTTTGTTCTGCAGCGTTTTCTAGGTTACTGAAATAAAATTTCAAAAGTTTTCATTTTAAAAACAAACTACTAATTTTTTTTTTTTTTTTTTTTTTTTTTTTTTTTTTTTTGAGGGGGGGGATACAATAAATTAAAAATATGTGATAAACATCATAGGAAATTGCAATTAAAGAAACAGTGGTATCAAAAACTTTAATTAATAGGCTAATTGTAATGAATTTTAATTTCTATTTTTTCCCTGTAATCTGAAAAAAATTGCGGGATTTTTATGAAAAAGTTTTATAAACTTTCAAATCAAAATGGTCAAAATAGCGTATACTTTATCGTCTCTAAAAAGCTTGATTTTAATATGTAAGCACCACGCATTATTTTTTCTTTCTATTTTCTTATGTCTGAACAACACATATAACAATAAAAAGAATAAGGAATTTTAAACAAAAAAAAAGTTTCTTTAAAAATATTTAATGTCTTATAACTTTATAAAAGAAAATTGTGATTGAAAATTTCGTTTTAAATGACTTACCTGATTATCTTAGATTTTCATAAATTAATTATTTTCGGGTCAAAATATAAGGATGACTTTTAATTTAAAGAAAATACCCCGTAAGGCATGGTGACGTCACTGCGACGTCGTTGTGAAGTCACTTTTTGACCATCGATCGTCGATGTGAAGTCACGGTGACTAAAATGTGAAGTCGTTATGGCCGTTTTAGAGCTCGTTTGTGACCAGACCACTTCACAAAGCGGTCACAATGTGACAAATTTGTGAAAAATGTGTCATTTGTGACTACTTTGACTTTAACATTGTGGCAGAACTGTGACAAAAGCGACGATATTTAAATTGCCAGAAACATGTTTTTTAAAGTAAATAACATGTTTTGGAGAATTTTTGTAATTTTTTAAATATTTTTAAAAAAGTCACATCTCAGTCACAATGTGACGTCAATGAGTGGTGGCATTTTGGTCACAGATGTGATGTGACCAAAGTGACTCACGGTGACGTCATTGTGACGTCACTGTGACTATGCATGCTATGAGGGACATTTGTCACAATTTGTAGTTCCTCAATTTACCATATTGTTCGTAAATGCTATTAGTTCATCCAAATCTCCATTTTCGTTTCAGCTTGTTAATTTTATGGGATTGAAGTACAGCAATACACAAATAACAAGTCAGAAATTGCACGTGAGGTGTAGCAAATGACGTGCATTCGTATCATAACGAAGTTTTTAAAAATATTCAGATCTTGGTGTAACAGTTACAGTACTTCGAATACTGTATAAGTATCCGAAATTTTTTGTGTGTCCCTGTATATACTACCTACTTTCTATTATACAGGATATAACTTGCAGTAAATCTCAGCAACGTCAATCGTGATTTCATAAAATCAATTTCATAAAATGTGTAATAGTTTAATATATCTAACACTAGAACCGCCGCGCCGGCTATTTTACTCAAGTTTTATAAAAAGGGTTTCACATCAGAATTTTTATTTAAAACTATTTAACTCATTATTCCTTTGTGTGTGTGTGTGTGTGTGTGTGTGTGTGTGTGTGTATTAACATATCTTTGGACGAAATTTCTGGTTCAAGAGACTATTATCAATTTGGCATGTGTCAACATGACCCCAAATGTTGATTCTAGAATTAAAATGCGCCCTAAAAAATGCTTCCCCCTACGCAACTATGTAATGGAATACATTTGTGTGGCCATGTAGATTAATAACAAACATTCTTTGCACCACAGATTGTGAAAAATACTTTTTTAGAATATACTTCATACATACATATCAATTTTATGTTCGAAGGAGTGTAACATCTTTAAAATGCACTTGAAACTACCTTTTTCCCCCTTTGGCCGCAATATGACGAATACTTTTGATTGTCCCTGTAATTAAACTATACATCCGATTTTCATAAAATTTGATATAATTCGGCAAAATTATGCAACAATTATATACTTTAAATTTCAAACGATTCGGTTGGTAAGTTTTTGCTCTGTTATATGCGGATTAACAGACGGACGGACGACGTACTTAAACGAATATAGATGCTACGTAATTACACAATTACGAAACGCATCTAAAAAGGGGGATACAATTTTACGTAATAGATTTCTCGATGCTATAATAATTTGTACTATTTCTCTGTTTATTTGAGATTATAGGTTTATCATTCATAATTAGAGATGGGAAGGGGGGGGGGACTTTATACAAAGACGAATTCTAAGATTATGAGTTTATGAAATAAAACAGGAAAGCTGTTTATGACATTTGGGAGTAATCGGGATTATGACATGCATAAATAGCGTATAAAGCCTCATTTAGCAGTGAATAAGAATATCATTAAGCTGATTAATAGACTTTGAATATTCAGTTTCTCTGCTATTATAATGTCGGAAACCAATTGATATGACACAACATCAAAAACATAAATTCTATTAATATATTAAACATTACATAGATAGATTTATCAGTGCGTTATAGAGTTTCAAAATACTATGTTTTTAATCAATGTGCTGTATGACAAAAATCACAAATATTAGGAAAACATTTTGACGTTAGTTGAATAAATGTTTTTTTTACATGTTATAAATAAATAAGTATGTAAATTTATCACAATCTAGAAAATTGTAATAGTTTATCTTTAAATAAGCATTATTCTTTATTCAAAAAGTTCAGTGAACGCCCATAAATAAATAAACATTCATATTTTACATATTAGATGATTTAATAGAAATTTATTTTGACTGATGATGTAAATTAATAATGAAGAACTACGGGTGACACGTACGGGTGAAACAGGAAAGCGATTAATTGCATTTAACGTATTTTTCAGTGATCTTCTTTGGTGCATTACGACTTCTTTTGCTATTTCACCTATTGGGTTATTCGGAAAGTTCTTTCCATTTGGAAAAATCAATTCGTACCGGAAAATTCTGCTATTTAATTATTAGATATTGTTTCTGATATCTAATACTTAGATATTAATGGACAAAATTTTCCGATACGAATTGGTTTACCCAAACGGAAACGACTTTCCGAACGACCCAATACTTTGCGCAATGTCTTTTCTTCTTTATTCAGATTTATCTATTATTTTTTACGTTTCTAAAAACAGTTAAAAATTTGAAATTTAATATTAATTTTTGAAAAAGAAAATATAAAACAATGCTTTTGTTCCATTCAATCCCACTCATGAATTTGAATGGGACACTATGTAATGAATTGGATATGAAACATAATTAAAAGAATGTAATGATGTTAAAAATGTAAGCAATAGGAACACAAAGACTTATTAAAAGAAAATAATATATCTGAAAGTGAACAATTTACAGCACTAATTTTTTTTAACGACGCGACATGCCAAAGCTGAAATTTAATGATTTAGAACTTTAAGAAGCATATGTATTTATTGTTGTTATTTGGTTGGTTGGTCGTTTTAGAAAAACTTTTCCCATTTATTGTCCATTAAATGTATGAAATATCATTAATATCTGGCAGTTTAATTTTTCCGTCCGATTTCTGCGCCAAAAAAATCTTAAAATGCACAAAATTCAAAGTATCAATACTCGATGAGTTTTTGTCTTAAAAGAGTGGGTTTTTTTGTTTTCCTCGTTAGAACGCAAACAAGTTGGAAATTGCACGTGAAGCGTAGCAAATTAGGTGCGTTCGTACGATAACGAAGTTTTAAAAATATTACTTTCATATGTCAATCTCATAAAATTGTAAATAGTGAATTACAATTAAAACGCTCATCAAACAATGTTCTTCCTATACCATTATATAATGTAATACTTTTGTGTGGCCTTGTAAATCAATAACAAATGTTCTTTGCACCACAAATTATGTATGATGTATATTATAATATGTACTTTATAGTTGCATATAAATTTTATTAAGTTCGTATGAGTGTAACACGATTAAAATGCATTTGAAACATTTTTCCCATTGACCGTAATGTAACGGAATACTTTTGAGTGTCCCTATAATTGATCTATAAATCCGATTTTCATAAAATTTGAAATAACTCGACAAAATTATGTAATAATTATGTAGTTTAAATTTCAAACGTATAGAATATATTTGAAACTTTTTCCTAATTGACCATAATGTAACTGAATAATTTTGATTGCGCCTGTAATTGATCTATGCACACGATTATCAAAATATTTGAAATAACTCGACAGAATTATGTAATAATTGCGTATTATAAATTTCAAACGATTAAAATGCATTTGAAACTTTTTTCCCCATTGACCGTAATGTAATGGAATACTTTTGATTTCCCCTGTAATTGATCTATGCATCCGATTTTCATATAATTTGAAATAACTCGACAAAATTATGTAATAATTATGTATTTTAAATTTCAAACGTATAGAATATATTTGAAACTTTTTCCTAATTGACCATAATGTAATTGAATACTTTTGATTGCCCCTGTAATTGATCTATGCACACGATTATCAAAATATTTGAAATAACTCGACAGAATTATGTAATAATTGCGTATTATAAATTTCAAACGATTAAAATGCATTTGAAACTTTTTTCCCCATTGACCGTAATGTAATGGAATACTTTTGATTGCCCCTGTAATTGATCTATGCATCCGATTTTCATATAATTTGAAATAACTCGACAAAATTATGTAATAATTATGTATTTTAAATTTCAAACGTATAGAATATATTTGAAACTTTTTCCTAATTGACCATAATGTAATTGAATACTTTTGATTGCCCCTGTAATTGATCTATGCACACGATTATCAAAATATTTGAAATAACTCGACAGAATTATGTAATAATTGCGTATTTTAAATTTCAAACGATTAAAATGCATTTGAAACTTTTTTCCCCATTGACCGTAATGTAATGGAATACTTTTGATTGCCCCTGTAATTGATCTATGCATCCGATTTTCATAAAATTTGAAATGACTCGACAAAATTATGTAATAATTATGTATTTTAAATTTCAAACGATTCGGTTGGGTAGTTTTTGCGTTGTTATATGCGGACGGACAGACGGACGGACAGACGGACGGACTGAACGACAACTATAGGTGCTACGTATTATATAATTACGAACGCACCTAAAAAGGGACATAGAAGATCACGTCAAAGACCACATAAAAATTTTAATTTCCTAACTTTTAAGTAAAGCATCGTTTATACGACGATCACTTATACGACGTTTACATTTATACGACGTTTTAATGTGGTCCCGATGCATTCCTATTCATTTTAATGTAAAACTATATCTTTTATATGACGCCCAAAATCGTTTATACGTCGATTTTTCGATTTTGTATAGGTTTATTTTTGCTTATTTTTCTTGTGTATTTTATGAACGAACGGAATTTGTCCGCTATGAATGACACCAAAGAGCGTGTTTAAATACACTCTAAATTATAAAAATGTGGGCTGGGGTTCGAAGTTCGATCAGTCTGAAAAATCAGCTTACGTGTAACAGATTACACTGTGGGAGGGATCATTCTTTTTTCGGGGACGGTCAGCTTTCCTGACCAGTTTTAGGTTGCAAATAGACTATCCTTCTAACTGTTATCAGTATTGGCGACTTTTAATTGGCCACGCAGGGTTTTTGATCGTTGACTTTAAATGGAAAGGAAATGATGTACTGCAAATGAGGAACCTTTTGGGGAAACATAAATAAGGGCACGCATATTTAAATTGCTTACTAATTCCCCCCCCCCCTTCCCCGTTTTTTGGTTATTTGTTTATTTTGGTTTGTTTAATTTACAAATTCATGCAAATCATCACGTTAAACATTAAAATTAAGTGAAAACAAAATTAATTCTAGTTTTGGAAGTGAAAATCGATTATACGTCGTTATCGTTTATACGACGTTTTTCGGTAGTCCCCTCGGCGTCGTATAAACGATGCTCTACTGTATTTTCAAATAAAGGATTTTAATATGAAGAAAGCATCACTTGAAATAATTTTGCTATTAGAAGTATGTGTTTAAAACTAAAGGTTTTAGCTATTAGATGAGAAGGGACACTGATACATCATAATGTGGTTTTATATAGGAATTCATTACAATTTTTGGAAACGTATTGCTTTATAAAATTCTTCAAACGCAAGCAAAACTTTAAACTTCTTTTTAAAAGAAATCCATCTTTAATAGTTACTTTTATTCTTGTAGTCATCTTACCATTTCACTGATTTTCCGCTCGGTTCTTTTCATGAATTCTATGCAGTTTTCATGAAACCACAGAATAAAATTTGTGACTTGATGTATCATTTTTTATTATACCTTTCACAGCGATTCTTAGTTCAGATGATTAGTGAAGAACAAGCATTAATTTTAAAGTGACATCTGTCATTCTTAATTATAACTTTCCTGAATACCCGTCGACGGCTCATTAATAATTCAATACATTGCTACAATTTTTCAATCAAGATCCTTTACGAAATTAAATTTTGTATCTAAAATAAATGAATACGATAGAACGTGATAGCATTTTAAACTATCGGATTGTCTTTTTTGATACGATTATTTTTTATATGCAGGTGTAATCTAAGATTTGAAAAATAAAATGTATTTAGGTCGAAGTGTAAAAAAAAAAAGTAAAGAAAAAAAGATTGCCTGGAGATATTTTGTGAGATTTTGGACTTATTAATCTGTATGTTCTTATAATTTCCTTCAACTCTAAAAGAAATGACAAAATATGAAAAAAAAATGATCAAAACTCAGTTAAATACGTCATCAATTTGAATTTCACTAACGCTGCGGTTAAAAAAGAAAAGTGCTCAGTCTCATTCTAAAACAATAAGAAGTTTTTACAAAAATATGGTAAATTTGATAGTAAATTCAACATAAAAAAAAAGATAAGTAGATCAGATAGAACTTGTAGGGAAAATTGTCCCTCCTGCAGGATGTCCAGCAGTTTCCCTGTAAAGCCCTTAAATATGAAAAACAGTGCATGACCACATGAAAGGACGTCGACACTGAAAGTAGTTCAATTAAACATCCATCTGAACCTTGTGTATCATGCATACACTGAAAAAAGAAATTGTAAAGTTACAAAAAATTTTCTAGTAAATGTGTATTCCAAGAACTTTTCATACAACGATAACAGCAAAATTTCATGTAACCGAGGAAGGTTACATGAATTTTGCTGTTACCGTTACATGAAAAGTTCTTGGAATACCTTGGAACTGAATTAAAAAAAGTATCCCACTGCCAACGCTATGCTAAGTTTCGGAATGCGCCAGCACCTTTGCACTTTATTTCCAACCATGCATTCTGCGATGAAAGTTGTTTGTATGGATGTGAACTATCACCTCTTAAAGTTTTGCAAGTCTTTTATGAAACAAACACCCTGCATATATATGCACATATAATTTAAAGGACCCGAGGGCCGTATAACAAAGTTATAACTTTGTTAATATAAATAATTTCGTCCACATAATTAATTTCGTCCACATAATATTATCTTAATCCCTATCTTACCTTACTTTGAATACTTTTAAAAATTATGTTGCCTACGAATCTCCAACACGTCAAAAATTAAAAAGCTTTTTAATCACTTTGGAACACCCTGTATTTCTATGTTCACTGCATAAATTAAAATCGCTCTTTCATTTCTTTTTATTCTACGCAGGGACAGATTTACAAATACGGGGGCCCCCTTGCACCGATACTGGATTGACTAATAAAAAGATAAAAGGTAGTTACTAAAGTAATCATTATTGACATTAAAATATCCATTAAAAATTAAATATCAGTAATCAGTAACTTACTTTTTAATAATTACTTCACTATTATGAAATTTAAATTAGCAGACGTTTTATAATAAATTGTGTGGGGCTGATTATCTTTTCCTTTGCAAGTCTATATATCTGGAATATAAACTATGCAACAACTAATTATAAACTTTTGACAACACCAAGCCACAATTATTTAAAATATTAAGGGCCTCACTCTATGCAAGCTATGCTCACCAACACTCAAATTATCTCATAATAACAGGAAAGGGATTTAACAATAATTAAAAATACAATATATTTTTAATATGATAAAGATAAAAGAAATATTTACTATAATAAAGTAATTAATAAATGTTTCAGACAAAATATACAATGTTATAAAAATAGAATATCAACTTAATAGAATATTGAATGAAATGTAAAATTTCATTGGATATTAAAACTACATCGGATTTTGGATAATAATTGTAAAACCTTCAGAAAAATTTGGGGCCCCTGCCCAAAAGCCCTGCCATAAATCTGTCACTGATTCTACGGTTGACCTACTTATTTTAAATAACTTTTCGGATAAAAGCTTAAAAAAAAAACAATTGGACTAATTAACTGGTCTTATCATTGTTAATATTAGTAGTAGCAGAAGCAATACTACTGATTTTTCAGTCTGCACGCAAAACTCCTTAAGGTCTCATTTTTCAGTATTTTTTATTTAACCTTCCTACCCTGAATGGGTCTAATCAACCCATAATTTGTTTTATGCGATTCGAACCAGAATTTTTTTCTTGAAGAAAGTTAAATAACAGATACAGAGAAATAAGTCAATTAAATATATTAAAATATTTTAAATAACAATTCTGGTGTGAAATGTTTTTATCAAGATCAAGATTGATTAAAATTTGAACAGGGTAGGAAGGTTAAAAGTTTTTTTTTTTAAACACCGTTTTATACTGTTTTTGGCTTTCTTACATTTCACACGAAAGTCCATAGAATGTAACATATGGCGCCATCTAGTAATTTGTATGTAAACAAACATCTTTTTTAAATTATGTAACTTTTTTACTTTTCAGAAACACGTTAATATATTTCTTGTGCGCAGTAAAACTTAATTTTTCTCGTGCAAATTTAAAAATTTGACTGTCCATTTTAACAAATAAATAAGCTGGGTTTATGTTTTTTTTTTCTTTATATCTTCCTTAAAAAAAGATAAAATGATATTGATTTTTATAATTTTATGTCATGCTTCTTAAAAAAATAGATAATATACATATAATTCTGTATTATTTATATTTAACAAAATTTTCTTGAACCGGTCTTTTAAAGTAAATACGAAATTATTTCAAGCAATGTAGAGCATTCATAAAACTTAAACGCCAAATATTTCTCTAAGTATTTCTTCTGGTGAAACTTAACATTATTTCCATTGGAATTCTTTCTTATTTAAAAATTGTTATAGTTATTTAGGTCTTCATAATTTATTTTTTAATATGATATTCTATTTCAAGTGCATATCAATTAACTCATATTTATAAAAAATAAACTTCTTTTTAAATCTACAACATTAGTTTAATTCCAACGAATTTTTTTTTTTTTTTTTTTTTTTTTTTTTTTTTTTTTTTTTTTTTTTTACCGAAAGACATTTTGAAAGATTTGTAAACTTTCGCTAGGGTATTTCTAAACTATAACCCTGAGCAAACAGAAATCTTTCTCGAAAAAATACATCTTTTAATCATAATTTTTTGTTTGCTAAAATACCTCAGCCAATGGCTTTGGTTATTTAATTATGAAAATATCGCCGGTAGCATGTCAACTATCTAATATTAAAACAGTGTTGCCAGTGAGCTACATTTTATAAATTCATATATCTGATTGGCATCATTTTTTAAAAATAGTAAAATTCGTTTTACTTAACGCTATTTAATAATATCATTTAAGCAGAGGGAATTTCACCATTGTAGAAAAGTGGTGCTAATCAAGAAATCTGAATTTTAAAAGTAGTCCACTAGCAACATTGTTTTCATATTGGATAGTTTAACATGGTGCAGACGATATCATGTTCAAGAATTCATATCGCCTCTTATAATGGATTCTACATTTTTATTAAGCCACTTACAATAAATAAATAAATAAATAAAAGCTTTTATTTATGGTCATTTTGTGTGCGTGTATGTATGTATGTATGAGTATCATAAATTTTCTCAACAACTCAGAGCAAATTGGATTGTGATTTTTACACTAACATTCTAATAAACGAGGGAAGGTTTTGAGCACTTTTAAAAATACTCTGAATAAATTGAGTTTGAATCATATTTATAATACATTTAAAATTTTCATGAAAGTTTAGGTTAGGATGGGTTACCATTCGATCAAAGTTATGGTTTAGAAAATGGATTTCTTTTCATGTGATTTTTATTGAAGTCTAATTTCTTTACCACATTGCTTTCACCACCTCATGCTTTTACGATTTCCATTTTGAGAAGCTAGTTTTTGGCAAAAATATACTTTCTACTAAGTACGCTAGAAAAGAATGCTTTATTTATAATGTTTTTATTCTTATTTTATTTAGTATTTGATATATATCTTAATGTATTATTGTAATTGTTATTGTAATCATAACTCCTAACATACAGATTTTATTTAATACCAGTAAATTCTTTCAAAAATGTTCAAATTATTTAATCATTTTGGGATATAAATCTTTCTTTTTGAAAACTTTTACTGCCCATCACCGGCTTTTTGAATACCAGTATTTTAATACAGAAAATGTTATTTTATTTAATTGGTTGGTTGTCTGGTTGGGTTTATGAAGGCCAGTTATCATCTCGAGGGATATGGACCCAAGTTTATTTAATTGAAACAATTCGGCGATTTAATCCTTTGTGTTTCAGTGTTCCAGTACACGGAACACCCAACATGATCCTGAAATGCCGCAATGACACCAGAATTCTTGTACAAATATTTTCCGTTTATAATATATGGGACAAATAGCTTTTTCTAATTTTAAAGTAAATTTGTACGTGAATTCCGGTGTCAATCAGTCATTTCAACATTTTCGCAACGGAAGTGACCTGCGAAAAGCGTCGAAAAAGGTTAAAAGAATAAAAAAATTTGTAAGATAATAGTGGTGTGCAAATAGCTCGAGACTTGGCAACTCTGCATTTATTTTTCTTTAAAAAAACGAAATTCCATACTTCTGAAAAACACGCTAAATGTTAAGTCATCGCCTTTATTATTTTTTTTTCATTGTTAGATTGAGCTCTAATGTACTAATATATATATGCATATATAATATATATATATAAGATACAGGGCTACCAAATGGTCCGCCAACTGAACATCAATATTTTCTTAGAAAGATTTTCTTTTTATATTTTTCTAGCAAATTGCGCAGCAAACGCCTTTGGAGGTTGTTTTTAGCACAAATGCTGTAGAAACCTACTATGAAATTTTCTGTTAAAAAATATTGGTGTCCAGTTCGCGGACCATTTGGGAGTCCTGAAGATACCAATATTAAGAAAATAATTCATAATGAATATTTTATTCAAAATGAAAAGATACCAAAATATAAAATATCAAAATAGACTTACATTCATAATTACTTGCGTAATACAGCCTAATAATTTGAATGCTAATATAAAATCATTAATTATAAAACAATATATAAATCATTAAATTTAATACAAAATTACCATATTGCAACATGGAAAAAATAAATTAAAATGAATATAATTGAAATATGTAGAACCAAAGTAGAATCTTCAGGTCCACAAATACTTTGGAACTACAGATAAAGTATCTTCGTATTAGCCACGAACAAGCAAAATAATATGAATTTGGGGATACCAATACACATAAAAACAATATTAAATGAAGAAAAACATTAAAAATAAATCATAATAACATTATTAAAATGAATAGAAAAGGAATAAACATATAATACTATGACAGTATAATTACCCCAAAAATGATGTTTATAATTATAACAGTTTATTTATTGCTACAACATTTTAGGGGTAACTATAGTGTCTAGTATGTTTTTTTTTTCCTTTTTTATCCATTTTAATAATGTTATTATAATTTTTTTTAATGTTTTTCTTTTTTTTTATGTGCGTTGGTAGTCCCAAATTCGTATTATTTTGCTTTTTCATGGCTAATACGAAGATGAAACCTCACACTTTATTTGTAGTTCCAAAGTATTTGTGGGCCTGAAGATGATTTTATATGAGGACCCCAAAAGCCAAGGGATATAAGTGACAAAATTGAAAAAATTGAGTTAAGTGCACAGGGTATCTGAAAATATACTTTTTTCATTTCAGGTAAAGAAATATAGGTAATTTTCTTATTATTTGGGGAGTTATAGAGATAAACCACTTTTTTCGAAAAACAAACAATACTGATTAATTATACATTTAAAGAAAATTGTACTCTATTTTTTTTTAACAGTTATTGAAATGAGAGTTCAAAGATTAGAATGCAACAAGCAGATGTTTCCTATTTCAATTTAGAGAGGTACGGACCTCTCAACTGGTAGACGGCAGGTGCTGGGTTCAAACCCAATCGCGGCTGTCGGCCTAACCGTTCGGAGTTTTCGTGGTTTTCTTCGAACCTTGCGTAAATACGGGTTAGGTTCCCTTAGAAAGTAGCCCACGAAGGGCACTCCCCCCTGGTCCTATATCCCTAGCGTAGATAATCGGACGACAAAAATAAACCAAACCAAACCAAACCTATTTCAATTTAGTCAATTGTTATTGATGTTCCAGTTTAACATCAATTATCTTTAAACTCAGTTTACTCAAAATCGACATTTTGTCACTTGTACCCCTTGGCTTCTGAGGTCGTCATATACAGTTGACAAAAAAAGTATTAGAACAATGTGGAATTTGTAGTTTTCTAGGTAATGAAGTGAAATAAATGACAAAATCAATTGATATATAATAGTATTTTTGACAGAGTATTGAATAAGCAATCAAAAATTATTTGAAATAAACATGTTATTTTTTATGAATAACAAAAACGAGATTCGCACTGCAAAAAAGTGTTAGAACAAAATAAAACCAACATGCAAATTATAATGTAGTAATGCAAATTTTCAAAGTTATTCTCGCATGGTGTCAAGGTCATATCAAGGATATTTACATAATTTTCTGAAAATTAATTCAAAATAATTTACGTGCAAATTTTTTGTCATGGAACCCAAAACAAAAGAGATTCCACTTGTAAAAAAAGAGCAAATTGTTTATCTGCATCATAGTGGAAAAACGTTCGGGGAAATTTCAAGTATGTTAAATGTGTCATTCTGTACAATTTATAATATTCTGAAAAAAGAAAAAAAAGAGACTGAAATAATAGGGAAAGATCAGGGAGACCAAGCAAGTTGACTGCGAGAGAAAGACCCAACTGAAAGTGCAAGGATGTTGGCCACAAATATCGAATCAATATTAGGAAAGATTGTATCACCACAGAACAGTAACAAATGTTTTTGCTTAGTGCTGATATAAAAGGAAGACCTCCAAAAAAGAATCCATTTATTTCAGCAATCAACGGAAAAAAACGTCTAGAATTTGCCAAAAAATATATAATCAAAATGTTAGATTTCTAGAAAAGGGCAATTTTCGAATGTTCGAAATCTTTAAACCAAAACACGTACTCACTGTTTGGAGAAAAAAAGGCGTTGCTTTAGAATCTCAAAATTTACTGAAAACGATAAAGCGTGGAGTAAGGAATGCCATGGTCTGGGGGGTGCTTGAGTTACAATGGAGTTGGAAATATCCAGTTTTTTTTTTTTTTTATTGGAAAATAACAGCTTGTTCATACATTAATGTGTTACAGCATAATTTGAAGGACAGTGCAAGAAAATTAGGATTCGAAAAGGCATTTTTCTTTCAACAAGATCAAGATCCCAAACATACTGCATATAAAACCAAGGAGTGGCTTTTATATAATGTTCCTCGAAGATTAATAGCTCCACCACAATCACCAGACTTGAACCCCATTGAGCATCTATGATATCTACATGATCAAAAAAGATGAAAAAGCTCAATAACAGGCAAATAAACTTTGAAACAAGCATTGCAAAATGCATGGAGCACCATGGCCTCGAAAATCAACAGTGATTTTATAGAATCGATGCCGAGATGTTTAGAAGCGGTAATTGCAGCAAAGGGACTGCATATCAAGTACCAACTTCATATTTCAGTCTTCAATTATCTTATTTTTTATATGATTCAACATTCAAATTTGATGTTCTAATACTTATTTTGCAATACAAATTTTATTTATTTATTTTTTTTTTAAGTTCTGTTAATTTTTAATATGTATTTTGTACAAAATGGGATAATTTTGTAAAAACTTTGCATAATATAAATCTTTTATATCAATTATATCGCATTATTATTTTAAAAACTACAAGTTTCACACTTTTCTAATACTTTTGTCAACCGTACCTTAATGTTTTTATCAGGGATGTAGTGGAGGGTATATGGGGATAACGCCGCATATCTTCTGGACTTTTTAAAGGAACACCGTATACCCTCTGTTTCACAAGAAAGCTATTGTATATACACTCTAGGGTATACTGTCTGATTTGAACGTATATATATATAATACCATTAAAAGTAGACAAGATTCACCAATGGATTTTATCAACAAAACAATAAACCAAAACGAAGAATTAAATTGAATTATAGTAAACAATATTAACCATTTGAAATTAACCATTGAATTTAATAACTTATAGCACATTGAACATGGAAGGAAAAAAGAATAATATGAATACAAATGAAATTTGTAGAACCAAAGCAGAATCTTCAGGTCCCAAATACGTTGGAACTACAAATGGAGTGTGTGGTTTCATCTTCGTATTTGCCATGAAAAAGCAAAACAATACGAATTTGGGACTACCATCACACAAAAACCAAATTATTAAACAAGGAACAAAGATATTTTACAAAAAGGAGTTGAAAGTAAGTAAAAATAATAGTTATCCATAACAAACAAAAAAGATAAAGCTGAATGGAAATATAATTGAACCGGAAAAATAATTAATAATCGATATTAACATAAAATTAAATTAATAAAATGATTAAAATTAGAATTAAGAGATAACATTCATATTAACATATAACTTAAAATACATTATTGTTACTTTAATCAGTAACATTTATTGTGACTTTACATGGTGAAAACTCATTATCTTAATATAGGATAATAAAAATTAAAAAATAAAATGAAAGAAAAATAAAAAAAATAATAATAGTAATAATATTATTAATAATAATACCAAAAATTATATCAATAATATTAAAAATAATTTGATAATTAAAATATAGCTATTTAACTATAGATAATAATTAGACAAATATCCATATATTGGTGTAAATTAAACAGTTTAAAAATTATGTTAAAATAAATAACCCACGCTCAATTTTTTTTTTTTTATAAATAATTAACCTTTGCGTTTTTATCCAGACAACACCACCCTCCTCCGTACTCTAACATCTACCCACCCAACCAACCTATATATATTTTTTTTTTATTACTTTTAAACATTTTTAATTTTTTATTATTATTTTTATGTTTTATAATTTTTTTATACATTTTTTACGCAAAGAATTAATTATAAGATCATGTAATATCTAATTATAAATTAAAGAATATATGAATTTTTTAGGATAACCATTATTTATAGCATCATATACAAGCTTTTTAATATTAGTATTAATTAAATGGGAAGAACATAGACATTTTATTCTATATAAATGGTTAAGTATTATATTACGATATACAGAATTATGAAGACATGATTTAAAATTAGTAAAGGTATTAACTTTAAAATTAAATTCTTTCCTTTTGTCATAAATATCAGTTATAAATTTGTTCTCTTTTAATATAATTTTAATATCTAAGAAATTGATTGTATTATTAAAAAGTAGGTTTTTTGAAAGTTCTAGATTAGAAGGATAATCAACAGGGAATTGAGATATACAGGTGTTATCAGTATCAATTAAAATTACATCATCTGTATATCGATATAAATGTATTGTATTATTTAAATAATGACGTTCATAGTAATATAAGTATAAGTCAGATAATACACTAGATGTACTACCACCTTGTGGTATACCAACATTTTGAATATATATATTGTTATCATGCATGATAAAATTATTATAGATAATGAAATTAGTTAATGTATGAAAATAATCAGAATCGATATTATGTGATATGTCCAACTCGTGTTGATATTTTTTAAAAAGCTCATTTATGATATTATGTAAATCCGATAAATCTATATTATTAAATAAATCTTTAAAATCATAGGTAGTGATATTTTTTATACATTTAAGATTTTTCATAATATGGACCAGTTCATAACTATTTTTTATGCAATGTGTATTATTACTTTTTTTTGTAATATTATATATTTGATTAAGAATTACTAATAGAAGTTTGTTAGCAGCATTATTATAAGATATATATATATATATATATAATTTCTATTAATAATATTTATATAATTTAATTAATTTCCATGATTAAATTGAACCTAATTTTTAACAAATTGGATTCCTAAAATACTTTTTTAAGTGTATTAAATGCACATATTAATTATCTATTTTTATTTCTTATTTCATCTTAAATTAAGATATTGGGTTTAGGTTAGCATAGTCAAATTAAATGATTTTGTTTACATATTAATGCGTGGTATTTTCAGGGTGCGTAGTCTGGAAGCACCTTGTAAGGACCTTTTACCAGAATTTTTATGATGTAATATTTGTTTTATTTAACCAAAAAGAAATCATTTTTCAGATGTAACAACCAGTACTTTAAAGAATTTCTGATACTAAAAGAATTAAAATCGTGTGAGTTTCTTGATGACTACGCACCCTGTATTTTTTCTGTTAACACATTACAAATGCGATTTTAATTTTTAAAAATTTTTATTATTTTTCTCTTTTTATTTTTCTATCCAATTGAGTAATTTTGTTGTGTTTCGTTTTTGATGTTTTTTCTTCATTTAGTCTTGGTTTTATTGTGTGTTGGTAGCCCCAAATTCGTATTATTTTGCTTTTTCATGGTTAATACGAAGATGAAACCACACACTTCATTTGTAGTTCCAAAGTATTTGGGGCTTGACAATTCTGCTTTGGTTCTGCAAATTCCATTTGTATTCATTTTATTTATTTATTTTTCCCCCATGTTCAATGGGGTAATTTTCTATTAAATTCAATGGTTCATATATTGTAATACAATTAATGATTATATATATATATATATATATATTGCCAACTCCTCTTGATTTGTTTTAGTTTGTTATTTTATGGGTTATTCTACATTTATTATAGATGTTAATTAGTAGTATTGTATAATGATTTTATGTACCTTAATTTCCTGCGGATCAAACAAATCTTTTTTAACCCAGAAAGATTATTTAGTGTTTGAAGACAAATATTTACGTCGATCTAATAAGTTACATTTCTTTTTAAAAAAATTCTGGGTCTGAAAATAATTGTTTGACCCGCGCATTATACGCAGGAAATTACGGTATATATATATACAGGTTGAATCATAAATATCGAAACAATAGACTATCTCCTTAAATATTGCCTCTAGACCCAATTACTGCCTCTACTTCCAATTGCAAAAATTTATAGAAAAAAGTAAAATTTTTGATAAGTTGCAACTCCATGGGGGGGGGGGTCTATTTGAAAAATTACGAAAATTAAATTTTTGTACGGCCCCCGTAGGATTAAAATTCCAATTAGCAAAACTTTCCTCATCCAGTCTTGAATTAGACACAAAAAGTTGCATCTTCATATCTTCAAAACTCGCAGAGTTATAGTCGTTTAAATAATTCATTAGGTTTTAAGGGATTAGACACAAACTGAAATGCGCACAATTCTAGAAACAATGTTACTTTAACAGTTCTAGGAAACATGCAAAAAAATCTATCTTTTGAGTTAAAATTTCGATTATTTTTTCTTTTTTGCGATGGTTAGCCATATAATTTGCTAAGAAAATCACATAAAATTTATAAAAATTTCTGAAACTTATTTAAAAAACTAACTTGAATGGGATAGTTTAAAATCTTTATTACTCGAAACATTATTTATCGGATTTTAATTTCTTTCCATAAACCAGAAAATTTATTGAAAAAGAGAAGTCAAATGCATGCTAAGCACAAGCAAGCAACATTTTTATTAAAATTTTTTCTGGTAGGAAATCGAGTTGTCCCAGGTGCGGCGTTTACGTGCGAAATTACGGTAGTTGTTGATACTTTATCATTTCAGATACTTAGACTTACATAGGGAAAGAGACTGAGCACCGCATAATTTATTACAAAACATCTACTCATTAAAATTCCTTAACTGTGAAATAACTATTTAAAAGAAAGTTAATGAAAGTTAAATTTAATTTTTAATGAATATTTTAAAATAATTTTTGAAATCAATAGTGGTTATCTTAATATATTCCAATAACAAATATGCTGAGTAAATTAAAAAACGAGGCTTATCATTTGAAAATTATTTTAGTGTATTTCTGCATACACAGATGTGTTTTATTTAAAATTTAAAACACACATGTGTACCTATTTAAAACACGGATGTGCTTTAAATATGTTTCAGTAAATTTCCAATTGATTTAGATAGCAAACATCTTGTGGTCATTAATATACATTTTCTATAGTAATTGTGTAATTTTTATAACATCAGTGCTTGGACAGACGTTTCTGCCTGACATGACGACAGATGTTTATGTACTTTTCAATTCTATTTGGAATATTGCTATCAGCCGCTGCTTATTGTGTTAAAGAAATAAGCGCTATAAAGAAGCTAGATTCGTGACTGAATTAGCCTTGAAACAGTGCCTCATTATCAGTTTTATGTTTACTTAAGCTGAAATAGGAACTTTTATTACTTGAATAACATAAGCTTAGGGACTAACAACATGCGGAAAAAATTTTGTGCTGCCCATGGAACTATTAAAAAAGAGGTGCTGACATAGCCTTAAAATAGCGAAGCTTCAACTATAACTACTTTCGCATGGGTTCATTACCGCAGGTACAAACTTTCACCAATAAATTTAAGTAAATATTTTGTCTTTATTTAAAAGCCATATTAAAAGAAAGTTTTAGTCAAAAATAATTGCAAAAGGTGATATTTATTTTTACAAGTGGAAGTTTGCTTTAGTGGCAGTAGCTCACATGGAAAATTCCCTGGAAGCGTATGAACGGCGTTATATTAAGATAACCACTATTGATTTCAAAAATTATTTTAAAATATTCATTAAAAATTAAATTTCATAATCATTAACTTTCTTTTAAATAGTTATTTCACATTTATGGAATTTTAATGAGTAGATGTTTTGTAATAAATTATGCGGTGCTCAGTCTCTTTCCCTATGTAAGTCTAAGTATCTGAAATGATAAAGTATCAACAACTACCGTAATTTCGCACGTAAACGCCGCACCTGGGACAACTCGATTTCCCACCAGAAAAAATTTTAATAAAAATGTTGCTTGCTTGTGCTTAGCATGCATTTGACTTCTCTTTTTCAATAAATTTTCTGGTTATTCCGTTAAAAATAAAAATCTAATTTTAGTTTTGTTCCAGGGTTTTTTTTTTTTCAATATTAATTTTAAAACAATTAAAAATATTTATTTAAAAAATGATAAAATTTTAAAAAATCATATTTTCAAAAGTATTTTTTTTTTCAAAACAAAACTAATGTAAAATAATAAAAAAAATGACATGTTTCATGCTTTTACACTTTTTTTTCTTCAACATTTCTAGACTTTTAATGATTTAAAGACGAGAACTAGTCGGGAAAAACTCATCATCCAAAAACGAATTTAATGTTTTAATTAAAATTTGGCTCCTAATAAAATGTTTAAAGCTTTTTAAAAAATTGAAAGTGTAAAGTAACTCCTTTCTGTAGCTGAAATTTCCGATCGAGTTTAACTTTTCTCATTTCCATCTCCTTTCTGTACTGTTTAAATATCCGTCAGTTTTTTAAAACAATGCTTTCTCTAAGACGCAGATGAAATCTTTTTTATAAATTTAGCTCTCGCCCTGGAGAGGCTATTTAAAAAATCTGTATTCTGGACCCAGGCGGGGAATA
Organism: Maratus speculifer; assembly: GCA_964019185.1. Taxonomy (NCBI): domain Eukaryota; kingdom Metazoa; phylum Arthropoda; class Arachnida; order Araneae; family Salticidae; genus Maratus; species Maratus speculifer. The sequence continues at coordinate 307,213,489 of OZ025293.1, read as the reverse complement.
ACGTATTTTTCATACCGAAGGGGACTGCCTCCTTCTTCCTAGATATGCACCGGACGAAATTTTCCATCCCGGTGTCGACACAATCTGTATTAAAATCACTGTTTCTGAGTGACCTAATAAGTGCATAAAATATTTAAAATTTGAATTAACCAAAATTTTTACGAAAAACACATGGATTTTGAAATCGCTTTTATTTTACAAAAAAAGAATAATCATGTTCAAAAGCAATTTAAATACAATAAAACCAGTAAAAAACTGTCTATGACGGAATCGTGTCTTAAACGGAAAATTTCTTGATCCATGCAAAATGAATATAATAATTCCTGAGAAAAAATAACTTCCATTTAGATACCTCTTAAGTAGGGCATTCGTCTATAACGTATTTTTTCTTTCCTATGTGATTCCGTCTTAAAGGGTTTTACTGTATAACATTTTTCAAAGTCTCCAACGCATCGAATATGGATTAATGATATTAAAATATAAGTGAAACATTAACATATAAATAGATTCATTGATAAAATAAATATATCACAGCCTTTGGCGCTTCTTTAATAATATAAAGTATAAATATGAAAAACGAAAAGCTATAATAAGAATTTTTCTCAGAAGTCCTCCACATGAAATAATTTTTAACCACACTGAAGTAAAAATCTATGAAGAAATTCACAGCTGAGCCGGGCTATGATTTAAACTTTTTTCCAGGCCGGATCGGGTTATGATTTTAATATTTTTCCAGGCCGGACCAAATTTTTCTCCTGTGGATCAGTTCGGGACCGGACCTATATATTTTGACCCAAACAGACCTCTAATGCAGATGTCACTAGCATATTTTCATACAAATTTAGCGCAAAATCTATACGCTGCTATGTTATGTCCAAAGAAAAAGCGCTATCTTAAATCGATTTTCATTAAAGTGCAATTTGTAAAAGTTTAAATACAATAAAACCAGTGAAAAAACTGTCTATCACGGAATCCTGTCTTAAACGGAAAATTTGGTGATCCATGCAAAATGAATATAATAATTCCTGAGAAAAAATAACTTCCATTTAGCTACCTCTTAAGTAGGGCATTTGTCTATGACGTATTTTCTCTTTCCTATGTGATTCCATCTTAAAGAGTTTTACTGTATAACATTTTTCAAAGTCTCCAACGCATGGAATATGGATTAATGATATTAAAATATAAGTGAAACATTAACATATAAATATAGAGATTCACTGATAAAATAAATATATCACAGCCTTTGGAGCTGCTTTAATAATATAAAGTATAAATATGAAAAACGAAAAGCTATAATAAGTATTTTTGGTCAAAACTCCTCCACATGAAACAATTTTTAACCACACCGAAGTAAAAATCTATGAAGAAATTCACAGCTGAGTCGGGCTATGATTGAAACTTTTTCCCAGGCCGGATCGGGTTATGATTTTACTATTTTTCTAGACCGGACCAAATTTTTCCTATGTGGATCAGTTCGGGACCGGACCTAGATATTTTGACCCAAGCAGATCTCTAGCGCAGATGTTACTAGCATATTTTCATACAAATTTAGCGCAAAATCTATACTCTGCTATGTTATGTCCAAAGAAAAAGAGCCATCTTAAATCGATTTTTATTAAAGTGCAATTTGTGAATGTTCCCTATCTAGTGTTGAGTCAAGAACGCAGCGTTTAGAGGCAGGGAAAAGTGGTGTAAGTCAGGAATTTTAGAGAATTTTGGATTTTAATATCTCTGGCAGGTTTTTAGTTATGGAGATTATTTCTTTTTTCTTTTTGTTTAATTTAGGAACGGATAAGGAATAATTTCCTATTTGGGAATTTTGCCCTACGGGGGCCGTATAAAAATTTAATTTTCGTATTTTTTCAAATAGATCCCCTATGGAGTTGCAACTTATCTGATCAAAAATTTCACCTTTTTTATGAATTTTTGCATATGAAAGTATGGGTCTATGGGCAATATTTAAAGAGATAGCTTATTGTTTCGTTAATTATGACTCACCCTGTATATAACTTAATACTTATGATCTTGAAATACAGTGGACTAGGTTTAGTGCGTACTATCGCGGGAAGCTTTTTTTACTTTTGTCCACTGTCTCTGTCTGTTTGAATCAGCATTAAACGATGTAAACATTCGAAATGTGTGACATAATCTCGTTTCGTTGAATAAATTAAATTCAGTTTTTGACAAAAATGAAGTGAGTTACCAACGCAATGCTAAAACAAACGACATTTTCCTCAATTTAGAGATTTAGTTGAAAAACAATTTAGTGGAAATTTGTGAATGCAAAAATATAAATTAATGAGGACAAACAAAATAGGCAAAGAAATTGCCGTATTTATAAAATTTAATTTTAATTAAAGTAATCTCTTATTTATCTTTGAATAACTAGGACAAATTGAGCTTTTTTTACTACAACTTTTTCCAACTTTACGACATATAGTCGAAAATTTGGTCTGTTGTATTTTGATTAGCAATATTGACGAATAGCCCTTTGCAATTTTTGAACCCAGTGTTGCCAGTGGGCTACTTTTCTTAAAATTCAGCTTTTTTTTCACCTTTTTTTTTTTTTTTATCTTTCATAAAATAATTGAATTTTGCTATTTCAAAAGACTGGTGGCAATCAAGGTATCTGAATTTTAAAAAAGTAGCCAATTGGAAATGCTGATCCGAGACAAAAAAGCAGTATATTATGTAAGTACCGTTAATTCAATACTTTTCTGCTAAAACTTTCCTGCTAAACCATATAAGAAATCTGCCGTATTATGAGTATTTTCAAGTCGTAATGAACTATTTATTAAGAACAGATTTGTAAAATTTTGCATATTGCTTTATAAAACTACTTTTACTCTGTTTTTTTTTTTTTTTTTTTTTTTTTTTTTACGAAGCGTATTAAAACTTTTCTTATGAAGAATAGCGTAGAACAATGATAAATTAACCAGATGTCCTAGTTTTTTCCATATCCCATTAATAGTTAATATTTGAAATTGGTTTCAAAACGCATCTTGTTCATTTATTTTGTGTTTTCATAGATTTTCTACAAATTTTAAGATTTACTCTTCAGTTTATTTTGCAAAAAATAAACTTTATTTTTAGGACAATTTTAATTCTAGGAGAAATGTTACTTGTAATAGCCGTTAATTTTTTTCAAAGGGAATGAAAATTTTTTTTGTTTTTACGCAATATGAAGCAATGACTGGAATTGTTTTGAAAGAGCACCCCCAAACAATTTTAGATGCAAGTAGTCTCTACTTGCTAAGATTTTAGTTTCACTTGTGATGCAATTCAGGTGATGACCGTGAATAAACCCAGTCAAATGAAGAAACTGTCAAAAACAAATTCCATAAACCCGGAACATTAACTTGGAAACTATGTTATTTTAGATAACGGAACTAGTCTGACTTGATCTCTGCGAATATATTAATACCTTCGGATGCGGGTATGAACTCTGCCATAGATTTTCGTCCTGGGGTGGGAGAAGCAGTTTAAAATTTCCTGTAATTTTCTAAAGATATATATCAGTTAATCATGATGAAAAAAGAAATGGAAAAGTAAGAATTTTCTTTTTATTAATTTTAACCCCTTGAGGGGCAAACCACTTATGTTCTTAAAATGTTCAAATGATTGATTGACACCGGGATTCACAAACAAATTTATATGATATAAAGTAAAAGCTGTTTTTCGCGTACATTGTAAAAAGCAAATCTTAATACTAAAATTCCGGTGCCAATGTGGCATAAAGGAATTAAAATTAAGTGGTATATATTATATACCGGTGCCCTTCAAGGGGTTAATCTCATTTTATTTCTTCATTCTAGATTCAGATTTTCTTATATTTCTGAATTTCTTTTAACTATAACTTTATAACTATTTACATGTATAACTGTCTACTTTCTGGTTTTTTTTTTTTTTTTTTTTTTTTTTTTTTTTTTTTTTTGTCAATTAAGCTGATTTTGAACAAGAAATTTTTAATGAATTAAATCAAAAGAATGCGTAGAAACAAACTTTAAATTGGTTAAATTGGTATCGGCGGTCTCATAGACCACAGCTTTATTTAGTTTCCATAGTTTAATTTGTAATTTCGAGTTTAACTCTAGATATCAGTGAAACTTTCTTTCATCTGGTGTTCTAGAGGGCTGTCTATAAATGATGTCACATTATTTTTCAAAAATTTTTACTCCTCCCTCTCCCTCCCCTTTGTGATAAAGTGCCACACTTCACTATACCTCGTCCCACCCTTGTCATATGTCATGATATATTACATACACATGTATTTGTAGTAAGAAACAAAGCGCTATGTTATAGATCATATTTCAAATTTTATTTTTTAAATTTAGCTGTGTGTTTTAACGACTTTTGTGAGAACAACGATAAAAATGATTTGTGTACTTATTTTTTTAAGTATTCATTTGTGGAAGAATAGCACGTTTATTCATGAAGATATTTCGATTTTTTCGGCATATTTTTTTTCTGTATCATGCAAAGTTTTGTTTTATTAAATTTCAAGCTCGTTTCAGAAAATTTGACAAAATGTAGTAGAGATAATATAATGAAGATAAGCTATGAATAACACGTATTGTACAATATTAACATATTCTTAAGGCATAGCATTAGATCATTTCGTGCATTTTATTTTACAGGGTGGTCCCAAATACTATTATTTTTCTTTTATTTTTTGCTGCCCTCCCCCTCCTAACTGCTCTTCTGGTGAAATCGACATTGATAAATATAAAGTCAAAGATATTCTTCATACTGCTGAAGTTCCAGAAAAATTCGACAATTTTATCTTTAAACATTCGACAAAATATTTAAAATTGAAAATTCTCAGTGTATGTAATGGCCATATAGAGTAGCTCTGTTATTTGCAATTAAACTTCTATTCCTATTGAGAAATAAGAATAAGAGAATGGTTAAATATTTTTTATAGATTAATATAACATTGAAAAATAGAATTTAATAATTATACCCATTAATAAAAAATAACTTTAAACGAAATTCCTTAAATAAAGGTGTCCATTACTGGCTCGTCTTCGTTAGTATATTCATCATCGGGATCGATTCCCTTTTCTTTTTGTCTTGTTTTTTATTATCGGAATATCAGAGTTCCGGCAGCTCAGGGAAGCTCCCAGAATTTTGTAAAGTAATAGTTACCTTATTTAATGAAAAAATTCTGTAATTATGTATGAAGACCATAACATTAGGCGAATTCTGCTGTTTAAACTCCTTAAATCTCCATAATCCACTGAGAGGTACGAACCTAGAATATAATTTGTTAATTGTGACTAATATCGTTTTGTCAATGAACTAATTTTATCCTGCCTTTTGAGTGGCACCGGGTAGCATATTTCAGATGTGTATATTGCTGGGACGATTACTGTTTCTAAACCAATAGGAGACCATCATTATCACGGTCAAGTACACGCCCACACAGTTTGATTGACAGGAACTCGTGGACAATTGATCGTGTGTGTTTATTATTTATTTGTACTCGGATTGTTTGAATTTGTACTCGGTAATTAAAAATTAAAGGTACGAAAGAATTTTTTCTTTTTTTCAAAATGACTGAATTTTATTTACTTCAATTAGAAATTATACTTCCTCTGATCCTGAAATAAATAAATAAATAAATAAATAAAAATTAAATTAAGAATTTTGCTTATACGGATATTTTCGCAGAATACTTTTTTCCCCATTTGTTTAATATATATATATAAATCATTTTGGAACGATATTTAGAATATTAAAAGGGTTTGAAATATTTTTTTTAAATGTCTTATTTATTAATAAAAAACAGCCTCCAATAATTAAAAAAAAAAAAAAAAAATCACCAACGGACTCTCGGCCCGCGATGGACTCGAATCCATATCTTCCGGTTTCAAGCTCGACGCTCTAACCATTCAGCCAGTCAGCTCACTTTCATCCGCAACAGATTATCGTTATAATTAGTACCGTCAATTGTCCACGAGTTCCTGTCAATCAAACTGTGTGGGCGTGTACTTGACCGTGATAATGACGCTCTCCTATTGGTTTAGAAACAGTAATCGTCCCAGCAATATATACATCTGAAATATGCCACCGGGTAAATAAACTAATGTAAATTTTAGAACACGTGATTTAAATTTCAATGGAAAATTTGCTACAAAAAAGTGAAAAAAAAAAGAAAAAGAAAAACTGAACATATTTCATTTTTGAAATGACATATTTAATTAACTATACTCTTTCTAAAAACGAAACATACACTGCTTAATTAAACTAATATTTTTAATACATATTTCTTTTTTAATAAAATAAAAAAAAATGTTAGTTTCATAAAATCTCAAAGCTTAAAATTGAAATGTAAATGTTGTTTTCAGATGGCTTACTAAAATCAATTTATTTTTTATTTTCAGTGGATTTTTAAAAGTATCAACAGTAGTAAAAAAAAAATTATGATTAAAATTTCATTCAAAAATTAATGAATGGAATCAAATTTAAAAAAAAAAACTAAGTGGCTGGTGACGTCAAATTAGTTTCAGCACTGAAAAACGTGAAGTAAAAAAATGTATACGATCCTCAAAAATCAATATCTAAATAATTTTAAAAATTATAAAAATATTTATGTTTAAAATTGTATGTTTATTTAACTTTAAAATATGCAGTAAATGAGTGAGTGATTCTTTTACTTTTATTACTTTACTGAGGTTTGTTAAAAATAGATACATATCCATAAATAGTGAATATAAACTATTAATTCGCTGCATTCAAGATTTTTTTTTCTTTTTTTCTTTGCGGGCGTTTGCTATTCTGCACGACTATAAATATACATAAGTACACAATATTAATACAAAATACGTATGATCCTTACTTTTAAACAGCGTTGTTTATAAAAAGCAATTTTCGCCTTATTTAATCGCAGGAGATTTTTTAATTTTCTGTGATTAAATAGAGCAAAAATTAATATTTTAAACTTGTGGAACTCAAACTTAAGTATCATTTGAGCACAATGTAATAAATACTGCGTCCGTTTAAATCGTGGTTTTTGAAAAATTCTCAGAATGGTTCGCCAATTAATAATGTAAACAAGAGCGAAAAAATCAAGCAAGAGTGTTAATATTATGTAAAACTTTCCAAAACTAAAAAGTTAAGTAATTATTAAGCCATTTAATTTTTTCATGCAATGAAATGAGATATCTAAGTCAGCAAATTAAATAAAATGCAAGCAAATGATATTTCCCCATAGGCCATACTGCAACGGAATTCGTTTGAATGTCCATGTGAACAAACTATAAATGCCACAAACTTTATTTAAATTGCTAACATAATTTAACGAATCTTGTCAACAGATAAAATTTACATGTCTAACCGAGTATCATGGAAGACGGTAGTATTACTGTGACGCAGCCTTAAATTTGAAGTCGTATCGTAGAATGAACGAATGGCGGAGATCATATATACAGCTAACTTGAGATCAAAGGAAATGTGAAAAGCCGCCTTTTAATAACTCAGCAAATATAGCAAAAATAAATAAATAAATAAATAACTGGAATTTTAAAACAAAGCTTTTAAAGCCGCATAAAGGCGTCACTTAAATTTCATATAACATAGTTTAAAACTCATATTTTGAATTTATAAGAGATGCATGTATGTGAAAAAGCATCAGTGAATGAAGTTTTATGCATCTTTTATGTTTAACCCGGGAGAACGCGCGCTTACCCAGTATATGAATGGTTTTAATTTTGTCACCAATAAAATCAAATGACTAATAGTCACTTTATTAGGACGGAGACAATTCTTATAAATTTTGCGATAAAATAAGTTGAAGATTGCTTTAACAAAATTAGTGGTTACTATTTTAAAAACCATACGCACTCCGGGTCTTTTAGACCATGCGCGTGTCTTCCCGGGTTAAGATAACATTTGCACATGCTATTATAAATAGAGCAAAAATTAAGTGATGAAATAAATAATACAAAAATGCATTTTTTAATTAATGGCATGGCGTCACTCAAAATTTGATATAATTATTTTTAAAATTCATATTTAAAATCCTTAAATCCATAAGATAAACAGCTGCGTCAAAACTTTTATCCCATTAAGGTTTTTTTTTTATTGATTAAATATTTACAATTAATTTCTTCATTCATTAGCTGCACGTAGTCATCATAACTTTGTGCGCTCTTCAAATGTTACATAGTCAGTAGCGGCTCGTCAGGGAGTGCTACATCCAATTTTTCACACCACTAAAATTTAACAGAATCTTTCATATTACTTATTCGACAAATTTTGTTGATTAAATAAAACTGTAATAACCATATAATTTTAGTGGTGTGAAAAAATTGATGCAGCACCCCCTGGCCAGCCGCTACTGTACATAGTGTATATGATTCGTTATTCTAATGCTACATTGCGTTCTCAAGCATTTAAAAAATTAATTATTCCACGTTACTGTTTAAAATTATTATAATATACATTAATAATTTATTTCATGTATTGATTTTAAATCTCAATTGCAGATTTTACTGGCGTCTTTTGCTTCTGTCAAGTTTAACGACTTTAACATGTAGTAAAAAGTAAGTATCCTTTTAAACTATATGTAATTTTATGCTTTATGACCAGGGTTCGCACAGTTCTACCACAAAATTTTAAGAATATTTTCGAAGTGTTCCACTGCAGACAAATATCGTAAAATCTATGAATGAAGGTGGGGATTGCAAATGTTCTGGTTTAAAAAGTAAATGTAAATTTTCTTATTTTTAATAGTGGTGACAGAGTCCTTGGAAATTCCAAGGCATGTGCGAACCTTGTTTATGACGCTTTTGAAACTCTGTATATTATTTTATGATTTTTTTTGTGTTGTTGTTGTTGAAGAGTTACCATTATAAAATTTAAAACTTGTTAAGGTAAAGTACCCAGTGTTTGATACCTTAAGTAGAATTTGTACTTCAGCAATTAATGATAACCTTGCCCTTCAACTTAGAAAAACAGGGATTGGTGAAATATATCCGTTAGATTGTTTTCTTTTCAAAATTGTACTTGTTAAAAAGAATAGAAATGTTTTTTGCAAAAAAAAAAAAAAAAAAAAAAAAAAAAAAGCATAATTTAAAATGTCATATTAATATACCCAATTTTTGATATGCTATACTGTATCCAATGATTGATAGGTATTTTAATATTTGTTAATCATAAAATATTTTCTTTCAAAATAGCCATTTAAAAAATAAATAACCGTTGTATTTAGGTTACACAGTTAAATGGAACTTAACACTAGAACCGCCGGTTATTTTACTCAAGTTTTATAGAATGTGTTTCACACCTGAATTTGTATTCAAAACTATTTAACTTACTTAATTTGCTTGTTTTTCTGCTGTTGATATTTAACATGTTCCAGGAAAAAATTTCTGGTTCCAAAATGACAGTGATCAATTTCAGGGGGGGGGGGGGTCAAAATGACCCCTAATGGCGGTTCTAGTGTTTAAAAAAAGATTTTTTTCAGAAATATTTCTATTTATTAACTATTCAAACAATTAATACACATAAGTCTGCATATACTGGTACAGTTGTCTATATTTACATGTTTTATAGTTGGTTTTTAACACTACACTGTAAAAAAAAATATTCGTGTGAGATTATGCAAAAAATGGTGGCAACTAAGTTGCGACCAAAAGCAGAGTAAGATAACACCACCAATAAATTGGTGTAATAAACCACCAACAATCAACTAATGTAAACAAACACCATTTTTGGTGTAGAGTAAGCAATCTGTTTAAAATGTACGTTATAATAAAGTGTCTCAATTAAAAGGAAGTTCAACAACCTATTTATTTTAAATTATGGCTGTATGCAAATTTAATATGTAATCTTTAAATTATTTTTTTATTCTGCTACCACTTATTAAAGTACATTAAATAAGTGGTAGTGTCAGTTGGTAAAAAAACGAAATTTTTTAATATTTAGATGACTTTAACAGCAAAATAAAAAATAATTTGAAGATTACATTTTGAATTTAACGCAGCTATAATTAAAAATAAATAGTTTCACGCAAAGAGACTGCTAAACTTCCTTTTAATTACGGCAGTTTATTATAAATTATAACGTACATTTTAAACATAATAGTTGGTAAACAATGAAATTTCCTATACTTGTATGCTTAAAAATATCTGTATCATAGTTCCCATAGTGTGTGTGGTGGGGTTGGGGGAGAGGAGGGATGGAGCTGAAGTACCTCTAAATTTTGGTATAGTCTCATTCATTATGCATGTTTAGCATTAAATTAAGCATGTTTTGGTGTCTCTGACCGAAAATTACTTACTGAACATACCCGCCCCACATGGAAATATTGATATTTTTTTAAAAGATAATCAAATGGGTGCCCACATCATTTTAAATATCTTTTGCAAATTTAATAAATAGAAAAATGAAATGAATGAAATTAAGCATTTGTTTTATCCTCCAGTTCAAGATTTTTTATATTTTAAGTAAACTTTACTGTTCAAAAATAAAGTTCATATGAAATATTCTGCCATTATATATTTCCATAATGCAGAACTCGTTTCCATAGCAACAAAATCTAATCGGCAATGCTCAAACTTGTTTTTGATCTTGAAACAATTTAAATCAATTAAAATTTTATTTTAATCGTAAAATATGTTAGTTAAATTTAATTATAAATACATAAAAATATATATCACAAAACTATAGTTAAAACAAACTAAAAATAACCAAAATAAAGTTCTTCAAAGTTTAAACAAATCAAATTCAGACAGTTTTTTCTTTAACAGTATAACGTCCATCAATTTTACTCAATCCTTACTAAAAAAATAATAAATCAAACTGAATACAATTGAAACTTGCAGAACTAAAGCAGAATCCTCAATATATATTATAAACTTAAAAGTTATATTCTTTATTGGGAAAATGTTGGCATATTGGGTTCATTTGCTTTTAGAAGGATGCTATTTAATGTATTTTGTATACTTATTAATAAAAATTTATCAACATTTGCCTTCCGGTATTTTTTAAATTAATTTTCTTAAACAATATAGTTTTTGTGAATCATTTCACTTAAATTTTGTTTTTCATTATTAAATAATTTCTTGTAATATAAATTTATACTATGCGATTTGATATTATTTTTTTTAAATGCAGACAGTTTTTAGCTAATTGCACTAAATATTTGTTTCCAGTTTCATATCAGTAATATTACATTTATTATATTTTAATTATATTAATCATTAACAATTTATTATATTAATTTAATAAATATTGTTAAATGTTAACAATTGTAAAATGTTCATACATTTTTCATTTATACTATAGAATTATTTTTATTTTTTTAATAAAAAATAATAAATATTTAGATTATATCCTAATTATAACTATAGTCATGCTATAAAATTAGCTTATTTTAAATAAATAATAATAAATGTTTATACTGAATGCTAAATTAATCTTAAAAATTCGGGATTTTCTGTAAATTGGTTTTTAAATTTGAAGTATTAATTACAAAATATATATACCAGGGATGAGATTTCCGCTTTTTTCCACACCAGTAAAATCTTAGAGAAAATGCTATATTATTAAATCGGAACATTTTCGTGATTTGAAATAACAACATTTTCTTTAAGATTTTACTGGTGTCCAAAAAAGCGGAAATCTCATCCCTAATATACACACAACCAACATTTTTTTTGTTTTTGCACTTATTATCGATAATGATTATTCAAAGTTCATAGCTTCTTAAATATATATATATATACTAATTGTATTGCTATACTTTATAATTATTAATTAATATTATACCAATATAAAGTATTTGTTTACAGAAAGCTATAATAGATTTTTCAATATAAATTATGCATAATTATACTAATATTATTATAGAGTAATTAATTAATAAATAATATTAATAATAATATGTAATAATTTATTAATAATAGTGTTAATTACATTACATATAATTAATTGCAGCTTGACAAACAAAATGCATGTAGCTTTAATTAAAAATGACATTTTTTAAAAAAATATAAATAATATAATTATTTTTATCATTATGTAAATATATTATAGAATAATTTATTATGTAATATATTTATATAATTAATTAAAAATTATATTAATCAGTAAACTTTGAAAAATATTTTTTGTAACTTAAATATTTAATAAACTAATTTTTTGAAACTAATAACTTGGACTAAAGAACACACATAATATGTTTTCATTTATTTATATGTATTTAATAAAATTTTACAAGTGTTATTTTTATTAAGTTTTATTGCATAAATATTTAATAAACCCATGACCTCCCCTTAGATCCGCCATTAACCCCTCCCCCTCCTGAATTCAGCATAACTCGGATTAAAGAACACACATAATAAATGTTTTTATTTATTTATATGTTTTTAAAAATTTTTAAGTTTTAATTTTATTAAATTTTATTGCATAAATATTTAAAAAACACATGACCTCCCCCTTAGATCCGCCATTAACTCCACCCCCCCTTCCCTACCTGAATTCATCATAACAATAATAACTCGGATTAAAGAACACACATAATAAGTATGTTTTTATTTATTTATATGTTTTTAATAATTTTTTTAAGTTCTAATGTAGAAATATTTTTTAAAAAACTTTTAAAATAACGACTGATTAGGGAAAAACCTTCTTTTGTTAATGCCTTCGATTTCAAACAAACAATAAACAAACATAAAATAATAATAATAATAATAAGTATTTTAAGAATGATGAACGTAGCCAACGAGAGGCTTTATTGCCAATTAAGCATAAGTCGAGATATTTCGCCAAAATGGCTCCAGTTATGTTTTAACCAATGAGCATCGCGCCGCGATCGAGAATTTAGTCGCTCGTCAGATAAGCACAAAACGCACAATCACGTGATCAAATTGCCCAGCAGTTTTTTTTTTTTTTTGGCGTCGCCCGCGATAGCTTTGACCAGGGTTGGTGGTCATATTTTAAACGCTGTTCGGGCTTAATTAGATGAAATAGGTCACGTGATACTTTTTTGGAATATTTTGGATTTTATTTGAGTGACCACAGGTATAGAGCAGTTCACATCACGTGACTTTTACTGGAGAACAATGAAGGAAGCTGTAGGACACACAAACAAATAAAGCATTGATAAAGGTAGCGATGCTTGTCCTACAGCCAGGGCCTGATTATCAACGGGGCACTCTCCTACCAGTAAAAAGAAATAGAATTTTTTCCCTTATTTATGACAGTAATTTCCAATGAAAAAGGAGTTTAAACAAGTTGAAACTTTCCATAAAATTTTACTGGTAGGAGAGTGCCCCGTTAGTAATTAGGCTCTGCCTACAGCAGCAGCAAAAACCTGTTCGTGACGTCACCTTGCACAGCTCTATGTATTTCTGTTATGAGAACCATGTTTTGGAAGGCTAAAGAGATATAGTATTTGTATTCACCAATTTTGAACTTTAAAAATAATGCAATAAATGAATAATTTTAAAATTCCTTTCTTCGATATTACCTACTCCATGCAGAATCTTCTTAGCACGCTGCTCGGGTGTTGTCTCCCGAACACGCACGTGGAAGTATTTGTTCACTCCATATTTTTTAATCTCCGTTGTGATCAGATCTTAAACATAGCAGCCATCGCTCACACAGCCAGCCAACCAACTTAATGAAAAAAAAAAAGCATGCATTGTTTATTTACATATTTCAATCAACATGGTAACGTAACTGTTGCTGATAAAAGATATTGAGGACATGGAGCTATGAAGATTATAAACTTAGATTATAAATTTATAATCTTCATAGCTCCATAATTGAGGACGGAGACAGGAATAATAATGAAGTAAAAAGTGTTCCAATCAGGAATTATATTGGTTCTTTTGGTAAGGAATTTTTAAAAATGATTTATATTTTGAATTGTCAAAGTAAATTTAATTACAACTTAAAGCGTGTATTTTGACTACACCTCATACTTTTATGCTTATAAAAAAAGAAGCAATGTAGTCTGACCTAAAGAGTAACGCTTATTTAATATTATTTCTAATTTGATTTAGAAAGTTAATTTCACATGTTTTGCATTTTTAAATTGCCAAAACTATCAAATGTATCATAATAATAAAAAATAAATAAATAAAAGTTAGTTATAAGCAGGGTTAACAATTATACCACAGTTAAAATTACCAACACCTGACAATTTTGTGTTCGTGATAGTTTAAAGTATTATTTGCAAAGATATATAGAATGTACACTGTTAGAAAATTGTTAACGATAATTGCTTATTTTATCCAAAATTTTCATTCAACATTAATAAAGTGTTCTAAAATAACCAAATCAAAATAATGACCCTTATGATATTAATCAGTAATAATGAGTTTGTTGTTCTACTAATTCCTGATAATTATTTTAAAATTACTGTTGTTGTAGGTAAATGTGTTAATAGAAAAATATTTAGCTGAATTTTTTCTAATATAAGATTTTAAAAAGTTAAATAAAATTATAGCATGTTTAATAAAAATGTTTGCTAATAGGGGTGAAACTGGCTTGCCTTTCATCCAGCGCAAAGATGGATTAACCATTTTTTGACACAGGTAGTGATGTCCATGATACAAAGCATCGTCTAGACATAATGGTATGCCTGGATTGGAAGAATGGAAATAGCCTAATTGGCTTTTTAAAAATAATTATTTGCTGTCTTGTTTTCTAATTCTAAACAAATCTTTTCAACTATTTATCAATAGAAACTTTCAATGTGGTATCAGTCGCATGCACGTAACCAGGAGGGGGGGGGGATGCCCGGACACCTCCCCTCCCCCGCAGACCCAAGCTTGAATATTTTAAAAATTTTAAATTTACAAAAGAAAAATGAAAGCCAAGTTAGTTCAATTAATTAATCTAAACGAACAGTATGTTTTGAAATGTGATAAAAAAGAGACCCACATTATTATTATTTTTTTATTTTTAAAAAAATTATTTTGTTCTTTTTAAAAACTAGAATCTGTATTAGTCACAATAAGTTAAAAAGTTGGTTTTATAATCCCAATTTGATGTCTTTTGTGTATGGATTTTTTTTTTTTTTTTTTTATGCCGTTCTTTCTTATGCATATTTTTGCAATTCCATAAGAAATTTGCGTAAATTCTCGAAAAGGATAGAAACTATTTATATCTTTGCTTTTGTAATCTAAAATCTAGATACAAGCAAAAAAAAAAAAGAAAGGAGATACAGATGTGAAACGATAATTCCACAGGCCCGTAACCAGACGGGGGGCAGGGGGGGCTGAGCCCCCTCTATCGTCCTCTTGAGCCCCCTCTAATGATTTCCTTACTTTCTTTTTTTTTTTTTTTTTTTAACAAAATGCATATTTTAACTTTCCTCAAAAAAAAAAAAGAAAAGAAAAAAGAAAAAAATACAGCAAGAATTTTTTTTTTAGATCTTTTAATTGCCTTGAATAAATTGGAATGCGCCAAAAATTTTCTATTCGAAATCGTATTGGATTAGTTCTTTTCTATTAACTTGCTAGCGGTATAATACAACTCTCTTAACGCATTTTAAAGGAACATTTCTTTCCCCTGAAAAAAATTAAGTCCAGATGTACTAAGTGGCCACCGCATATGTCTGTACATCGTTATATTTTCAAAGCAACTATCCACAGGATGAATGGAAATGGACTCATGTTGCTCAAGTTGACCGACAATTAGTCAAGCAATAGTCAAAGTCTTGACTAAAACATAGTCACTAAAAATCTATATTTCTAAATTTTAATGGTTTGCCTGTTGACAATACGTACTTGTCAGTGGATTTAGTTAATGGTGAAATATCAAATGGAAACTAGAATGTTTGAAAATAAGAAAGATAAAAAATGTCATTTTATACACGTGGAATAAAAAAAAATAAATGTTTGAAAGCCAGTAATTGTTTTGCGTTATAGGGCTTAACAGTAATATATTAGGAAAGTAGGAGAAGGGTATTTTTTTGTTTGGTTTTTTGAATTTTCGTTTAATTTTTTTCTTGTGTTCAATGAAAACATTTTTTTTTTATTTGTCATATAACTTTAAAAAAATTAAGTAATAAAACATGATTAAGGTTAAGTTTATTTATAAGATTACGACAAACATATCTTTGGTTATTTGGTGTATGGTGCATTAAATTCATTTTCAAGTGTAAATCTGTTACATTTTAACACATTTGCAGAATTTTTTTTTATTGATAAAGGCATAAAATTACCAGATATGGTTATTCTGTCTTAAAAAATAAAACTGTGTAATGTGTTTTATAAGCTTGTTTTTCAATCTAAAAAAGCTATTTTTTGACATATTTGTGAAATAATTTTAATTATAAAGATATTTGTAAGTATTTAGACTGTAAGAAATCAAACAACATTTTACGTTTTTCTGTAACATAAAAATAATTTGTCAAAATATGATGGCAGATTTGACGTTGGTTGATTTTCATGGCATTTATTTAATGACGAAATACTAGTCATCGAGTAGTAAATGACTAAAACTCATGATATATATCATTTATAAGAATACGGAAAACAATATTCAATTCTTAGGCGTCTGAATGTGAGAAAAATTCTCGTTATTGAGTGAAATAAAAATATTTTTAAAGATCAATTGAAATGGGAAAACACTTAATAATAAACAGTCATCTTACATTTAATGAAAGTTGTTCATGTGTTTCAAAAATAAAATGTTCGTGTTTTTTTTTTTTTTTTTTTTTCATATGACATTGGACTAATTTTAGGACACTAGACACTAAAAAGTCAAATTAAAGTACATAAAAATATATATAATAATATGCATGCTCTTAATTTAATTACTTATTAATTATTATCTAAAAATAACATTTTTTACTTTGCAATAGTTTTGGAAGAAGGTTTTATTTTGGATAAAAAAGAAATATATACATTCATTTTCTGATTATCATGAAGTATTTTGTATTTAATAATTTCCTTATAAAAAAAGTTCCGTTTTAGAGAGATTTCACTTTAGACGGGTTCCTCCATGAGCATGTCCATTTTAACAGTTTTTGCTATGTTTAGTTTGCTCAATATATAGATTGTTAAAAGATGTTAGCCCCCCAGAAAAATTTCAGAGCCCCCCCCCTGGCATGACTCGCTGGTTACGGCCCTGTAATTCCACCATGTGATTAGCAGCGCCTTGCGAAAGAGGAGGCAGTCGCTCCGGGTGCAGAAATTTAGGGGGCATCAAATTTATACTATCAGCGTAATTTTTTTAGGTTTAGCGTCAAGTTGGGGGAGGTGGGGGCAACAAACTCTCTAAAGGGTGCCATTATTTCACAACTGAAAACATGCGTCAATACTATCACACAGTAGTATTAGTACACATACATGCACGTCTTAAAATAATGCAAATGAATCTTGTAGACAAAAAGGCCATGCAATTCTGGAGTTACATATATTAAATTTTAAATTATACATTTTTCTATGATAGCTCTATCTCATATATTTGTAGGATAAAGTGTCAGAAACTTTAATCACACCTATGCTAACAATTACAAATAAATAAACATGGAATTGAGTGATATTGATAAGTTTCTTTTGGGATGTGAAAATGTACTTTGACTTATTTTCAAGATGGGAATTTAGTTTTATAAGAAAAACAAAGGCATGATAATGACCAATTCATATGAGTGATTTCAGAGAGAGAGAGGATAGTCTGAAAGTGTTTCGATGGTAATTATTTTGCACTGCACTACTCTTTCTTATTGATTTTTCTAAGCAAATTAAAAACAAACTTTTAAGATTTCAAAAGTCAAGAATGAAAAATTAACCCCTTTTATTCCTCATATAAAACAGCCAAAGTCCAGAAAAAAGAGCGTTCATGCACATGTATCTTCAAAGGGATGTGGAATGTGGGAAAGCTATTATTTTTCCAAATTTTAAAGTATGGTTCTGTTTTTTAATGTTTTTACACGTTTTGAAAATATTTCTGATGCAAAATATTAATAATTTTACAGAAAGTATTTTTTATAATTATATTTTACTTCTAAAAAGTCTTATAACAAGAAATCTTGGTGCCAAGAAAATCTTCAAAGGGCACCATGGTGCCTGCAGAACACCCTGACTTACAGCATGGAAAGATTTATACAGAAACCATTTAACCAGAAAAAAGTTGTCGAGAATATTTCCAATTGACTTATTTCAGAAAAATGAATCAGGTCTGTATGTCTATCTACCCATCCAAAAAAGCCCAATAAAACTCACATAAAAGTAGGTTTTATTGGGTTTTTTTTGGTTTCATGGGTTTCTTGCTGTACATTTTCCTGCACAGTGCCATTTATTTTTAATTACTACTTATTTGTTGTGATTTTGTTATACATGTAAGATAAAAAATTAATTAATTTACGTTTTCAGGAATCTTTGTATAAAAAAATAAAAATGATTTGAAAGAACTGCAAAACCCAAGCCTCACAAAATTAAAACTATCCAAATAACTTGTATTTTTAATTTTTTTAATTATAGGTAAAATGACTTACAAGTTATCATTCATTATATATATTACATATCATCCATTACAGTGCAAATAAATAGAAAAAAAATAGCAATGTTTTTGAAATTCTGTTTATTTGTATTTTAATATAAAATGAGTTTATGCTTAAAATTTCATCTTTTTTTCTTTATGTGTATTTTTTAAGTAATATTTTCATTTAAAGGAAATTGTAAATTATGTCAAAGTTATATTGCCTTCTTCCCCCTCTTTTAATTTTGTAAAGCTTTCTAAATCTATTCTTTGAATTTTTTTTTTTTTCTAGAAAATAACATGTTCTTATCTGTACTTTCTGGTGTATTAAGACCTCTGTGAAACAATGTGATTAAAACGTGCTCTTTAAATATCCCAGTCTCTTTCAGCTAGCATTTGAAAAGTGATGTTTAAATCTTAAACATTGTTTACTTCCACTTATGTTAATTTTATGAAATTAATACTACTGTATGATGTGATACATTTTTGTTTATTACTTTTGTTATTTTGAAGAAAGTTTAATATGACAGTCATCATCCATATTGCAGATTTTGAATGAAGAAGTACCATTAATTTGTGAAATAAATACTATTCATTTTGTTTTACACCCAAAAGCCCCCATTTTTACTATTAAAAAGTACAACTTAAGATACAGATCATAAAATTATAAAAAAGGCATTTGTCATTTGTATTTGTCTGAATAAGAAAACAATTTTCCTTCAATTTAGAGTTAGATACTCTGCATATAAGTAGAAATGAAATATTAAATACAGCTCAACTGAAAAAATACATTATGAACACATTTTTATGTACTATTTTTGAAAAAAAAAAAAAATTATAAACTGTACACTATAGTCATTTTTCCTATGTAGTAATAAAAAATTAAGTTCTGTGGATTATATTAATTTGGTGATGTCTGGGTCTTGCAGTTATTTCAATTCATTTTTAATTTTTATGCATAGATGTCTGAAAATCTGAGTTTCATTCAATTTTTATCTTACAAATATAATAAAATCATAACAAATAATTTATTAAACATAGTCGGCATTGTTCAAAGAAACATGCAGCAAAATACTCCCAAATACCCCGTAAACCCAATAAAACCCACAAGGAGTGGGTTTTTTTTTTCAGCCCTGAAATGAATTGTCTCTGTTTTTGAGCTTTATGTTGAACACATTTAGTAATTTTCTTTTTATCTCTTTTAGAATGGATTTTGAAATAAATAAAACTTGGGATAACAAACCAATAGGACATGACCCAATCAGAATTTATTTGTATCCCAAAGGTGACAAAATTGTAATGGAGATAAATGCACCATTTTTTAATGATCCTCCTGCACCAGAGGGAGAAGCTGGAAAACCTTTTAACAAGTTATGGGAATATGAAGGTACTATTTAATAAAATGAATTAATCTTATTCTTTTATGTTGAAATGGAAATGTCATAGTATGTTTTCTTTTTGATACTTATCTTTTTATGTATATTTCTATGTAATTTGAGAATTTTTGGGCATTTTTTTTTTTTTGTCTCCAAAGTGTATGGTGGGGGGGGGGGGGTAATTTTCTACATAAGATAAAAAAAAAAAAAAAAAATTAAAATTGATACTCTACAAAAGATGGTGAACATTTAAAAAAAAAATTAATTAAACTAATTTTAAATAAAAAATTTCTAAAAATACTTTACTATTCCATTTTTTTACAATAGAAAAAGTCACCCATCATCATTCATTACCCAAGTCATTATAAGAATTTTCAAGCAACACCTTAAAATAGCGTTCTTTTATTGGTACATCAGAAAGGGTAGTGTCTGTGTAGAATTTATCATTGACATCATCACCATTGTTTTCAGAAATGGTATCATCCTAGGTTTCGTTTCATCCATCACATTATTGATACTTTTTTTTGAATGACTAGATAATTTTTTGTGGTAATTTAAGCCAAGCCACTTTCACAAGTATAGATCGCAATGATAATTACTATCATTGTTCATAGCTGTATCCTCATGACATCATTTCAGTTCACTTTCAAAAGCAACTTGTATTTAAGGCTATTCTCAAATATAAAGGAAGAAAGATTTGGTCTTGTTGAACAGTGCAATGGCGAATCATCTTAAATGGCTTATTTAGACAATCGTTCAGAGGTTCAAAAATAGAAATTAGACCACCAGTGATCATAGCTATTGAAAATCTCATCTGACAGGAAGGCTGTTTTGCTTTTTTGTGCATTGCACTTTAAAAGCACCCCAAACAAGAAGAGGTAGCTTCTTAAAAATTACTCCTTTTCTTTTACCCTATACATTTTTAAGTCATTCTAAAATTCAATTTTCATGCATCGGACATTTCTGATGGAAATGTATGCCCTTAGGTAATGTTTACGTTTAAAAATATTATTAAAGATAAATGTGCTCCATCTACCATGCAATTTCAAACAGCTGTGAATCATGCTTTCTCATGACCATTTCTAATAAAAATGCCTGTACTTTTCTTCTCCTCTGTAGTATTTTTCGGCAAATCAGAACAGTTTTACAGAAGTTTCAACAGAGTTTTACATGTTTCAAGCGCACTTTTTGCTATTAGCTATGCACAAAAAAGTGCTAAGTTTTCGTTCACTGAATTTTCACCTATTTTAAACCAGCTTATATATGGGTTTCTGATTTTGGATGATTTTTTACTGAATTGTTGTATATCTGTCATATACATGAAAATATATGGTAATATCTGTATGAAACAGGGTTGGGTTTTTGACATGACAGTGATAAAAACCGTGTTTTTACCGGTTTATTCCATCAAAAACCTACCATTTTCAATTTTTCTCTAATTTATAGTGTAAGTGAAGCATATAATGCATTTCTAAATTGATTTTTCCTTGTTGTTATTATTATTCACAACTACATTTGTTAAATTTATTTAAAAGAAAAGTATTTCTTAAATATGAAAAATTTAAAAATATTGAGTAAATGGAAAAAACAGCATTTTGCATTATCTCCTTTATTATAGACTCTACTAACTGCAATGGCCATTAATATCAAATGATAATAACAGGTTTATTATAATTATTAAATAATACTCAATTTACATTTTTAATAAAATACATTAAATTCATTTTAGAGATGCAAGAATGCTGTTTTATGACAACAGATGCCAAACATGGACAGTAGGGTGGATCGAAAAAATTTTTTTCACTGTGTCAAAACCTACCTATGCGGAAAAGATGTTCTCTTGGATGGAGATTAAGGGAAAAATAATTAAAAAAATTAATTTTAAATTTTAATACTGCCACAATGAGGTTGAATTTCGAAAAAAAGTGAAAAAAGACCTAATTTTGGCTAGAATATTTTTTATTCAAAATAATAGTTTAAAAAGTTATCCAAAACAAACCTATGCGTAAAAGATGTTATATTATATGCTGAGTATGAGAAAAATAATTAAAAAAATTAATTTCAAAATTTAAATCTACCGCAATGTGGCTCAAATTTATGTATTTGAACGTTTTTACGGTAAAAAATCAACTTTTGTTTTGTAAAATAAAATATGAATTTTAGACATTTTTAACATTTATTACAATGGGAGGATATTTAATTGATTACAAGATAAAAACTTTAGTTTCTTATTTAACAGCTTCATTAGTATTAAATCAAGAAAAATCGTCAACATTGCAAATGGCGATAATGACGTTCGGTATTGAAAATCGACATGAGATTTTGTAATTCAATTTTTATAAAACTGTTACTTATGTATGGTCCATACACAGCAGAAATACTTCCGTGACTCTTTTGATTATTAGTTTTGTAGAATGAGAGTTGCGCGAATAGATATTATTGATAGTAGATGTTATTGCCACTGAAATGATTGCTGGATTTACATATTGCTTCTGAAATCATGTCGTTACTAAATCCGTCAATTAGTGGAGGTTCGACACATTTTTCCATTTAATTAAATCTATGAAATCCGTCGCAAAAGGTCAAAAAAGCTGGTAAATGAAAATATAGATAGTTTTTATGTAATGATTAGGATTACAGCAGACCATTTGATTTCACTCGCACATTTTTAGAATTCATATACTGACATAAATGAAAATACAAAAAGCTTCTAACATGCTGCGAATAATCTTTCTATTTCACCAGTGAAACATTTATGCCCAGTCGCGGTTCCATCCACGCTGCAAAAAGATGACATAGTGAAACTTCATTGGTGTGTAACTAGCACAAAAAACATTGTAGTGGACGCTTGAAGATCAGTCCCATATTTCGAATAACACATCCTTTAACATCTATATTAACAGATATTACGTCACAACCGATAGCAAACTTTGTTACATGTATATTATTGTTAACACATGAAAATATGTACGTCGTGTTTTCAAATTGTTTGGTACTCTCCCGGAATTTATATATATGTGGCCGATGTATTCGGAACCCAGTTCTTTTTTCAAGCTCAAGTCTGCTTCTATTATCATTTTTCTTCTGTTGTTTTCTAGTGATGCAGCCAGTCTTTACACCCATAAAAGTTTAAAGAAAATGGCCATGGTCATAATCTTTTACAAATGACTAAAGAGAATGACTAAAACGATGGAGTGGTCTTTGGTTTGTTTTGTCATGCCGATTTTTTTCTGTCAGTAGCATTCGATTCATAGTTTTGTGAGATAATGCCCACGTCTTGAAGTGTACCAGGCACGATGGCAGCACCTGCTTGGTCGGAAGTGCCCAAACTCTCCAATATTCTGATGATGTGACACCTAGCTTGGCAGCATTTTGGCTTTTCAATGATAGCTGATGATGTAGAAAAGTGAGTTTGCTCTCAATACGTCGGTTTAGTTTACACTCAACATTCATATTCATATTCAAATCTATTGAACTGAAAAAAATAGGCAGTATTTTCGGAAAGGTCCAAAAGACTGTAGTAGCTTTCAGTATCTTATTTTGTTTTACAGGAATTAAGAAGAGCGCAATATTTGTCGTTAAACAGTTTAATTTTTCTTAAAAGGCTGCTATTGTAAGTTATTGAGATTGAATCTCATTGACAGGTCACTAGTAACTTATTAGCAACTCCTTCTCACTGGCATGAAATAAATAGATGTTGACCGATTTCTTTCTTCGGTTATTCTTTAAATACCAATATGTAAATTTTATAACTTTTTGTATTAGGGAGCATATTTACTGACATATCAAAGCTAGACCTAAATAGGGTGTAATTCATATCTCTCTCTTTTTTTATTTTATTTTAACAACACCATGGTACAGTAATATTCAAGATACACTAAGCTACACAATACACAAGCAGACAAATTCTAATTGAAAAAACTGGAACTGCCAGTTTTTCGAAACTTTAAATTACTTGCAGGAGTATTAAATTTCGAAATTAGTTTTATTTATTTATTTATTTGTTTTTACTTAATATCCATGCAATATAATATTTCTTACGCAAAGGTAGGTTTTGATTGATATTAAAATGTTTATTTTGCGTCAAAATTAAATCTAACCAAATTTAGATCTTTTTCCGTTTTTTCAATATTTTATCGAATTTTCAACTTTTTTGTGGCAGTATTAAATTTTGAATTTATTACTTATTATTGTTTTTTACTTAACCTCCATACGATATAGCATCTTTTCCGAACTGTTGGATTAAAAAAAATATTAAAGTAATTAGTTTTTGACAAAAATAACCTAATCAAAATTCAGTCTTTTTTCAAATTTTTTCGAACTTTCAACCCTTTTGTGGCAGTATTAAATTTTAAAATTAATTTTTTTTATTATTTTTCCCTTAATCTCCATACAATAGAACATCTTTTCCGCATAGGTAGATTTTGATTAATGGTAATTTTTTTTTCGCCATAGACAATCAATCCACCCTAATGGACAGGTCATTGAATAAATTTGAATATTCTTAGATGTATTTTAAAAATGCCTATTGTATGCATATCATAAATGAAATGGCGATTTTCATTTTCACTTCCATAAGCAGAATCTTAAAATTTTTAAATTAATAAAATTTTAAACTGTAAGACCTGATATCAAGTGAAAGCTCTTAGACTTAAAATTTAACACAACAAAATAATATTTAAGAAAAATTGGAATAAAATAACAATTTATATATTTATATACCATAGTTTTTATTTGTTAACTGTAACTTATATGAATCTTGCAGACCATTCCAGTTCTTATATTTTTAGATGTAAATTTTTACTCGAATAATCATGATATATTTTTAAATCGAAATTTACTAAAGCTATTATAAAGTCAAACTATTTATGTCCTGTATACATTTTATTTAACATTATTTAGATAATAGTTAAACATTTAAAGTGAATTAAAAGAAATAACTTATGAATTTTGAAATTTCTTCAAAAAGTCTAATTTTTTTAGGCTATGCCAAATAGCTTAAGATTATTGTATAGATCTTATAACAGAGATAATTACATACTAGTATTCTAATGTATTTTTTTTTTTTTTTTAGATGGATAAATACCCATTAAAGTTTTTTTGAAAATTAATAATAATTATAATGTAAAAACAACAACAACAAAAAAAAAAAATGGGTTTTTGACAATTTTTGACAAAGAGGTTATTGACATGACCTTGTATTGACATGACGGTAAAAACCGTCATGCGTCAAAAACTTGCCAACCCTGGTATGAAATGTATATTGGGTATGTTAAACTAATTATTAAGGAAAATGCAATACATATTATATAAAATATAGTATACTTATTATGTACTATTAATTCATAATCAATTTAATTGAAGGTTTTGCAAATTATTACTTATTGTAGATCTTAAATACATGCTTACAGACAATTTAAATGATCCTTTTAACTGGTGTAAACATTACTATTTAACATTTTACCTTGAAAGTAGAGTATTTATTTGAATTGTGGAAATGATTGATTATGTTGTACTTTTAGATGAATAACATTTGTTGGAGTGAAGTACCTTATTTATTATTTAACTTTATTGCTTACATTTTGAAAATAGCAAATTTGTAACTTGTTTATGATAATTAAGAGCTCCATTTTATGTAAAAATAAAGTAGGTCATGTGTTTCTAAACATCATTAATACTGATTTATCATTGTTGTTGAAATCGATGAAAATTTCACTAGTGATACTGGTATATACATATTTTTTGGTACTAACAAGGGCTTTTCGAAAAGCAAAGGTACAATGTCGCATACACACTAAAATAATCTTATTTGATGAAATGCTTATTACAAATTATTTATAGCTATATACCATATTTTTGAACATTATTGTTGCCGTTATCTGAACATTTGGTTTAGTCTGGATACAAGCTTCTGTATCCCATAATCATAGAAGTTTGCAAGAATATTGTTGAAACCTTATTTCAACTTACACTTTGATCTCACAATCGTTGAAGTTTTACCCTGCAGTGTGCCTCTTCAGGTAAAGGAATAAGTGAAAGTCACAGAGTGGCAAGGTCTGGACTGTATGGCAGATGACTTAAGACTTCCTACTTTAATTTTTTGAGTAATGTATTGATTCAAAGCACCATATAAGGAAAAGCTCTGCCATGAAGTAAACAGATTTCACTTGTCAGCATACCCCTACATTTGTTCTAAGTTGCACATATAAGTCATGTCAAAGTCTTGTAATATGATTCAGAATTAAGTGTGCTACCTACCAGGAGGCATGACTTCAACCAGAAGAATGCTGTATCTGTTCCAGAGTACAGAAGTCATGATTTTTTTGGCTGAAATTAAAGTTTTGAATTTCTTGACTCTTGGGAAATTTGTATGGTGCCATTGCATAGACTGTTGCTCGGTTTATGGTGATAAACTCATGTCATATCGCCAAAAACAATGAGATTCAGAAATTCTTCACCTGCTTTTCCATAGCATATGAGGAAAGAGTCCCATTCTCTCCTTCACATTTGGCAGAATTTTTAATTGCTGCAGCTATTCTAAGCATTTTCTTCACAAATATTTAATATAATTATTCAATTAAAAGTACCTAACCATATTTGTTAGATTTTAAGTGCTTTAAAACTTTTTAAAATTCTAATTTTCCATTTATTGATAATATGCCTGATTTGAAATTTTGGCATGAAGTTTAGAAACTTTGTGTCTTAGATTTCTGCCACAAATTCCATTCGGAGTCAGCTGTTTGAATTATTCAGAAGAGATTTGAATAAATGGCAAAAATTACTAATTTCATTTTCATTAAAATACATTAAAATATTATTTATGATTTTATGGCTTTAAAAAACCATTATAAACTTAATGATTTTCTTACTGATAAATATTCAGAGTTTTCACATTCAAAAAGCACAGTATCTGTTTACAATATTGATGAAACTTTTATGAAAGATAAATGTAACCTCTTAGTTATATATAATTCTAGAATTTTTTTTTCTCTATCTCCAGAAAACAGTTGGAAATGAACCAGGGTTGGCAAGTTTTTGACATGCGACAGTTTTAACCATGGTTTAAACCGTCATGTCAAAAACCTATATTTTTTTTCAAACAGACATATTACTTTTCCGTGGAAACGCAGAATTCTGCTTTTCCGGCGATTAATTTTTATTATCCCTGGGATCGATGCAAATATATATTAAAATTTATTGCTACTTTTATGGGGGGGGGGGGGTGTAACGGATGAAATACAACAAAAATGTGTGTACAAACCACACCAAATTAAACAAATTTCTTCAAAAAATAAAAAAAACTGTAAATTCATCAAAAGATCGCGGAAAAAATAGTATTTTCTTCAGAGGATCGCGGAAGAAAAACGCGATTTCCGTCAAAGGATTGCGAAAAAACACGATTACCGTGAAAGAATTGCGGGAAAACGTGATTTTTATGAACAGGTTTTGGAAAAATACCTGGAATTTTATCGAAAGATTTTGGAAAATACTCGAATTTTGTTGAAAAATCGTTAAAATACGCAAATTTTGTCAAAAAGTCGCGGAAAGTAGGCGAATCTTATGGAAAGATCATGGAAAATATGCAAATTTTGTTAAAAGAGTGCTTAAAATATGTGACTTTTGTCGAAAGATCGGGTAAAATATGCTAATTTTGTCGAAATATTGTGGAAAATATGCTAATTTTATCGAAAGATCGTAAGAAAATCGTGAATTTTATTGAAAGACCGGGTAAAATACGCATATTTTCTCAAAAGATCGCGGAAAATAAGCAAATTTTGACAAAAGATCGAGGAAAATACGCGAATTTTCTCGGAAGAGCGGTTAATATATGCAATTTTCTCAACAAATCGTGGAAAATACGCGAATTTTATCGAAAAAGAGTGAAAAAACCCCCACAAATTTCGCTAAAGATTCATGGATAAATGCAAATTTCATTGAAAAGATGTGGGGAAAAGTGCAATTTTTGTCAAATATAATCACAAAAAAAAACGCTAATTCCGTTAAAAATTGCTGTAAAGACGCAAATTTCGTCAAAACGCTGTGTAAAAATGCAAATTTCGTCAAAAGTTCATTAGGCCGAGAAAGTTCAGCTTTTTTCTTGCTGAACCTGTACCATGACTGTTGAAATAAAAATTTTTATTTACACATACATAATCTACCTATATTTATATTTAATAAGTAACATTTATTTGCTTTTAATAAAGAAAATGTTTCTAAATATGTTGTAGAAGAAATAAGTTTAAATTTTTGAAGAAACATATTTTGAATATTAAACAAAACCTTAGATTTTGGAAAACTTATCTTTTGTAACATTATTTATTAAATTTTAATATGATATTCAAAATATGCAGGGATATTATATTATGAAGAAATTTAATTATAACCAAATTTAGTGTACAGTTTAAAATAATATTAAGATTAGACATATTCCGTAATCGATTAGGAAAACAAAAAGATTTTCAAAACTGGTTATGTGCTACATGGGGCAAATTAATTAGATTATTGAACTAAATTTCTATTTTGATAATTTTCATGATTGATTTCGATTATGTAATCAAATTAATTGGAGGTATTTAATGAATGTTTTATTTTTTTAAATTATGTATTTAATTAGATAATAAAAAAACTACATAATATTTTGTATTTTTAGAAGTATTTCAGAGATCAGTATAATATTTTGGGTTTTTGACAGGTTTTTGACGTGAAAAACCCAACCCTGAAATGAACTAATTAGAAATCTCAGAAAACTAGGTTTTCTGGGATAAAGGGCCCTTTTGTTACTTGTATATTTTAGAAATGATATCTATTTATATAGAAAGGGTTTTAAGAATTTTGAGATTTTTATACAGATTTCTCAAGATAAAGTTTCCAGTAATATGAATAACTATGAAGTGACATTAGATTTTCATAAATAATTATTTTATATAAGAAAATATTTTTTAAATTTTAAGTACACGCAAATGTTCTTGAGATTTTAAATAGACTGATTTAATATGTTTTAATGAATTTGAAATAGTTGCTATATAAACATTGTATATGGAGAGGAAATTAATATTTATAGCTTTTTCCAAAAGATCTGCTGGCAGATGATTAAGTATAAAACAAATGTTTCTTTTGGGAAACATTTAATAGATAATAATGGATTCTCTTAATATAAACAAGTAAAATAAATCAAATACTTAAGCTTAAAGCTACACTATGTATAAATTACTTAAAGATGACAAAAAAATATTTTAAAAGGTGTTAAATTACTTTTCAATAATTTAACACCTTTTAAAATATTTTTTGTCATCTAAGTAATTTATACATAGTGTAGTTTTAAGTTTACCATTTTAAAAGATGCATATTGCATTCTACTTATTTATTTCCAAACTAGAAGATAGCCCGTCAAAATGACGTGTTTGCATTTTTAAGGATGATAAAAAATTACAACTGTGGTCAATCATAGCCACTTTAGGCTGAAACAATTTTGATAAATACAGCGATTAAACTTGGAGAGGAAAAAATCTAAAAAAAAAAATTAACAGAAATTTCCATTTAAAACTATAGCATAACTATCTGGTAGATGGGGGTGGGGATTATAATGAAATTTAAAATGCACCTGCGGTTTGCTTAAATAAAAAGTTTTAATTAAATATTGTTTTTGAAATCGTGAAGAGATTTCAAAGCGAAGTGAAATGTAGTGACGTCATTTACAGCTCCCACTGTGAATATGACCAATGAGAACGCTCCATTACGACTATGGATCGGTTTCATTGGTCAGAAAATAGATTGCCTTTAAAATCGGAGGTAACTTTTCACAATGTTTTTTGTAGATTTGAAATTCTCAAGAGTCATTCACGGCTGTAAAGAAAAAAAAATTAAAGCAACCCGAATATAAAAATTTTAAAAATATTGCATTTAAAAGGCATCTTCGTTTTCCCTTTAATAAAAAGTTTTAATTAAATATACTTTTTGAAATCGTGGAAAGATTTCAAAGCGAAATAAAATGTAGTGACATCATTTACAGCTCCCATTGTAAATCTGACTAATGAGAACGCTCCATTACGACTATGAAATGTTTTCATTGGTGAATGAGTTTCTTTTTCTCGTGGATAGGTTGACCCCAGAATTGTTATACACGGAGGGGTTTTATATATATAATACTTAAATGCTAAGTTTTCCATTAAGGATAATATTATGGTCTTATCACTTATAGTACTTATTATATTCAATTTTATATTATAAAAGTGTTTATGTGCTTTTATATGTCATTTCATATGCTTCATTATACATATAATTATATTTGCTGTAATTTTGTTTTTTAATGATAAATTTTGAAGTTGAGATTGGTAAGTTTAAATGACTTACTAAATCAACTTGTCTATTGAGTGGATTTCTTCTACCTCTTCTGTAATGCAAGTTCTTTTTTGTAGTTTGGACATCTAAATCATTTAGCCATTTTAATTTCAAACAGAACAACAAAATTAATGAAACAAATTCTACATAAACAAAATGTTAATGTACAAATATTCCAACTGAAATGAAGACATATTCTCTCAAAGATGAAAAACCATGTTTCTCCATTGGCTTCCATTTTTAATTGATCTTCTTTTACTGTAATTTTTTTTAACTTTACCATACAAATTAGGGTTAACATTTTTGCCACGGCAGTAGCAAAAAAGGAAAAACTGGCAAATTCTAATTTGTCTTCAATGGGTAATAAAATTTGTAAGCTAATAAGGATAATAATGATATAAACAATTAAATTTAATAATATATTATTTAATATTTTAATTTTTATTGAATTTGCTAATTAATAAATATAATTAAATATTTTTACATACTTTAAATCTTTATAAAATATATGGGTGCCTGTAAGAGGTCAGTGGATGCAATATTCCTGGAAATTTAGGGTAGAGACACAGGAATGCAAACTCCTTGTTAGTCAAGAGGGCAGATACAGACCAATGTTGAAAAAGCCCTCTTTTCATCTCGTTTTTACTCCCAGTTCAGTTAATGAAGCAAATTTTAGCCATGGCATGCAGTAAATGTAAAACATTCTCCATTCAAGATAAAATGATCATAATAAGAAAAATTGAAAATGGATGCAATCAAGCCAATATCTGCAGGGATTATCAAAATCTACAGTTTATAACATGTGGAAATATAAACAATTAATAATGAATGTGCCTCTCATCAGATAAGCATTTTTTTTTATTTATTTTTTGTGTGTGTGCAAAACATAAATTAAAGAGTAATAAAAGTAAGTTAACATGTTTTATGTTATTATTTTTCAATCATTTTTTATTTCATTTTATTGGTCATTTATTTAAATATGTATTTCAAGGTGAGGAGTTTAGACCAATTTAGTTAAAATTTCTGGCAAAATGGATGTAGTGAGTGAACTCCCAGCTGTAGTGAACCAAAGTTTTGGTCCCTTGAGGCTTCACAATAGCTTGCCTATATATTTTACCCTACTGTAACTTTCTTAATTGATTACATCTATATGTATTAATTTCAATTTAATGAAATACTTTGAAACATTGGATATTCCATAACACTTGCTAACTTTTGTTTTAAACAAATATAAGCATGATCTAGAATTAATTATGACTAATACATACTGACTGCTAAGATAATGTTTTAGATGAATGGAAGTTAATTTAATCCAATAATTTGTGATCTTAAGATAAAAATAAATGACAATAGGGTTAATCTGTTTTTAAATATTTTTTCTGATAAAATATATTTATTTTAAGCAGATTTATACTATTTTTTAAAATGTGAAAACAGTATAAAAAATGCACATTAGAATTTAAATATTCTGCCTTTGAAATATCTTAAAAAATTTACATAAAATTTTAAATTTAACATATGAAAAGCTGTTTTGCAATAATTGTTGTTATATATATTTTTTTGTAGTTGTGGAAGCTTTCTTCCTTGGGAAAGAAGAAAAGTATTTAGAAGTTGAGTTTTCACCGTAAGTTTTATGTACATCTATTCTACTTCTAAAAATTTATCAATAACTTTTAAAAACCTACAATGAATCACTGCAAATTATTACGTGAGTTTAAATAATCTCGCAAATGTGTGGTTTTTGTAGTTTGAACTGACCAATTTCTAAGAAAGTCTTAATTATGAAGTTTGAACTGACCAATTTCTAAAAAAGTCTTAATTATGAACACCCAATACTGTAGGAAAAAAGGATTTCTTCTCCATTATAAGTTACAATCATGATCAGTTTTATATCAATATTATAGAATATGGATCGTCTTAGATGCATTTACCCAACATTCTCGTGTAGTAATATGGCCCTGCCTAAAAGAAAAATTTTAATAATAATCTTTACATAATGTTTACCAAAAAATATCATAAATATTTTGAAAAAAATAAATTCATAATTTAATATTCTAGCATCTACCTGAAATACATACTTGAGGGGAAAATTATTGAAATTAAAAAAATTGTCAAAACTATAAAACTTTTTTTAAATTAAAAATATTTTAGGCTATGTAGTGTATATTAAATATATTACCAAATAGTGCTACCAAACTTTCTCCATTAAAAACATATCTCTGTGTTGTTATTTTAAATCATAGTCCATACAATGTTTTCCAAGACCATTTAAAAATGAAATAATGATAGGTATTTGAAAACTACTTAGAATACTAGGTTGCAACATTATTAATATACCTTTAGAACATGGGATATTCATTATTTTAGTAGATGTAAATACCCAAATTTGAAAGGATATAATCTTCCATTTCAGATGCTGAGTTATGAAACTCATAATTTGTCTGCAATAATTTTCTGTAGACAACAAAACACTTAACCAATTTACTATTTTGTTTTTATTTTATGTTCCAAATAATTGCCTGCTTTTAAAAATAAACAACTGTTTAGTAAAAAATAAATCCAATAATTTTTCTATGAGTCTATCCCCTTTAACCGATATTTTCCATTCATAATGTTCAACAAAATTAGAAATGTAACAAATTCTTAGAAAAAAAATTATAACACTTAAAAAAAAATCTTCTGAAATAATAAACCATGGTACGACTGAAATGGAAGGAGATTTTGGAATCAAATTATTCTCTGAATCTTTCTTCTTCAAAAACAAATAATTTTATTAAAATCAATTTTTTAAAAATGATTTGAAATGCTACAACTTGTTAAAAGAATTAACACTTGCAAGAATCTTCTGGAGGCAACAAACCAATTAAAACAGAAATTTGTGAGTTGAGTGGCATCCCAAGGAATGTACCTGTTTTAATAATAAAGAACTGAAATTTAAAGAGAAATTTTTGAATAAAATATTTCTATAAATTCTTCTTTTGCAACAAATAATTTTTAGCACAATAAGAAATGTGACAATTTCTTAAAATAATTCATAAAACTTTGAAAGTATCTTCTGTCTACAACAAAACAATTAAAACAAAAAGAAAATTTTAAATCAAGTAATGTACCTGTTTTATAAATAAACAAATGTATGATTGAAATAAAAGAAAAATTTTGAATTCAATAATTTTTCTATGAACCCGACTCCTTCAACATCATATGTTTCCCATTTAACTTGTTTAACAGAATTAGAAATGCAACAAATTCTTTAGAAAATAAAATCTGATAAAATTTCCAAAGAATCTTCTGCAGACAAAAATTTTGATGTAACAAACATCAATAACAAGAATGAAACGGAAAATTTTCAAATTCACTTCGGTCAGAAGAAGCAATTGGAAATTCTATTCCCGAGAGAAAATCTACAGACATGAAATTAGAAGAATAGACTTTTTTGTAATATGTTTCACCAGAAAAACATTTTTCACTGATAGAATTCAAATTTTCATTTTTTAATAATATTAAATGAAGAATATGCACACAAAAAAAAAAAAAATACTACCAGATATTGGAAAACTACTTACAATACTGGGTTGTAATATTAATAATGTATCTTTAGAACATGAGATATTTATTGATTTAGTAGATAAAAATCTCCAAATTTGAAAGGGCATAATCTTCCATTTCAGATGCTAAATTATGACACACAGAGTTTGTCTGCAAAAATTTTCTGTATACAACAAAACAATTAAAAGAAAATTGTAAACTGGGTGATGTTCCAAGGAATTACCTGCTTTAAAAATAAACAGCTGTATGATAGAAATGGAAAAAGAAATTTCTAAGTCCAATAATTTTTCTATGAATTTCTCTTTTAACAACAGATGTTTCCCATTCATCCCATGTTTAACAAAATTAAAAATGCAACAAATTCTTAGAAAAAGAAAAAAATAT
Organism: Maratus speculifer; assembly: GCA_964019185.1. Classification (NCBI taxonomy): domain Eukaryota; kingdom Metazoa; phylum Arthropoda; class Arachnida; order Araneae; family Salticidae; genus Maratus; species Maratus speculifer. The sequence continues at coordinate 307,179,401 of OZ025293.1, read as the reverse complement.
ATGCTAAAACTTCCAAAGAATTAACTGTAGACATAAATTTTGATGAAATGTAAATAAGAAGAATAAAATGGAAACTTTGTAGAATTTGCTGAAGAAGCATTCAGAATTTCTTCTCTGGGAGTAAAATATAGACATGAAATTAGAGAAATGGCCTTCTCTGTAATTTGTTTCTTACAGAAAAAACTTTTTTGGGTGATTTAATTCCAAACTCCTTTTATAATAATACTTGATGAAAGAGTATGTACAATTGAAATGTTGCCAGATACTAGAAAACTGCACAGGGTTGCAACTTTGAAAATTTGTTAAATGGTTCAGATTTTGCTCAAACTTTAACATAATAGGCATTTCTAAAGTAGAACACAAAATTTTGCAATTTTATTTTACCACAACTTAGATTAAAAAAAAAAATACTAATAAGTAATTTAAGGATATTAAGTAATCATTATATAAGAAATTGTATTATAATCCAATATTTAATATATTCCTTTTTAGATTTCCTTACTGGTGCAAGATTTATTTTACTTTTTTATTCAAATTAAATTTGAAAACATTTTTTTTTTCTTTGCTAAACTTTACATTTTACTTTATTTTTTTGACAAAGATTAATCTTTATCTTTCTAAAAGCTGTTTGATTATCTGTATTACATAAAACTAAATTATGTTAAAATACATTATTATGATTGATTACAGCTTGAATTTATTTTAAAATAATTTAAAAAGAAAATTGATTTAAATCAATGATTTTTTTAATCAATTAATTTAAATCATGATTTTATTCATGATTAAAATCAGGGTGATTTAAATCAATGAACCCTGCAGACAATGAAGTGATTAAAACAGAAAATTGGTAATCGAATGATGTTCCAAGGAATGTACCTGCTTTAATAATGTACAATGGTTTGATTGAAAGGGAAATATAATTTTTTTAACCAAGTGATACTTCTATAAATCTCCTCCTTTTGACATCAAATAATGTATCCCATTCTTCCTGTCTAACACAATTAGAAATGTAGACTTGCCAAGTCTCCCGATTTTAGCGGGAGACTCCTGATCTCCCGCTTATCTACTAATTTCTCCCGATTTCTCGCTTTTTTGCAAATTTTTCCCGGTTTGAGTTTGAGTGAACAATGTTTTGAGGTCCATAGCTACAATGGCTGTTACCTCGAATGATCCAGAATGGACAGAAACAAATACAGAACACTTTATTATTACAGGAAATACAGTACATATGTTTTAATACACATCACAGGGACAACACAGACACCCATGCCGTTAACTGGACTCAAACCAGGGTCTAGCGGTGCGGGAGGAGCTGACGCTACCAACCACGCCACTGGGTCGGCATTTTTCTCGGTTTTCTATGATGTATGAAAATTTTGTCATCTTCGTTTCCCATTATTACATAAAATAGAACCAGCCAACCAATTCATCATAACGAAGAAAGCCAGAAAACCATTTCTCTTCAGTGATTGGTTAGTGGGTTTGACATCACATCGTGACGAGGTGTGGTTATGGCACAACTGCCCAATAAACGTGAAGTGTCGCGGGTTTCGATAGATAAATAGTATAAGCTATTGTTATGACTGTGTTAGCTGAATATTGTCGATCACTTGGAGCGAAATCGCGTTTAATTTTTTATTTCGTGATATGTTTTGAAATTTTTTTATGAATTCCTAAATATGGCATCAAAAAAGAAGTATGATACGACTTATCAGTCTTCGTTTACCAAAGAATTTGAACACATCATGCCGTCATGATCAGAAGGAAGTTTATACGCCAGATGCTCTGTGTGTTCTTTTGATTTTAAAATTTCGCATGGTGGTAGAGCTGATGTTTAAAGCATATTGGAACAAAAAGCATCTGGATAATGTAAAACGATCTAAATTGACTAAAAAACTTTCATTTTCTGTTGATGAAACAGATCACCATACTATTAAAGCGGAATGCTTTTTTACTTCATTTTTATTGGAGCACAATATACTGCTGAATGTTTCCGAGCACGCTTCATCACTTTTTTAAAAAATGTTCACGGACAGTGCTGTGGCAAAAAATATGCCCGTGCTAGGACAAAAACGACTTCAATTGTGAAGGAGATGACTAGTAATAGTAAAGATACTTAACTAATATACTTAACTTAGATAATTGACATCTTAAGATCAGTGTCATTTACAGTGTCAACAGATGGTAGCAATAATGCAGATACAAAGATGTAGAAATTGCATTTATATTCTTACTAGGTATTTTACCTAACTTTTTGTCTTGTTTTTGTCTTGGTGCAGCATGTCACTAATGAATTATTGCACCATAAAATCCCCATCAGCCACACTTTAAAATAATATAGTGACTAATTTGTGTGTATTAAATATGCAAATTTTTGAGTAGTGTTTTTCTTCTATCAATTACTTATTCTATTCCATTGTGTTTTAATGCGAGGTTGGTGGGGGAGGGGCTTAAAAGTAATAAAATAATCTCCTGATTTCTATGCAAAATCTTCTGCTTTTGACTTTTAGAGGTTGGCAAGTCTGGAAATGCAACAAGTATCAGAAAGAATTGATGAAACTTCTCAAAAATCTTCTACAGTCAGTGGAACAATTAAAAGATAAATATCGAGAATAAAAGCATTTTTTTTTTCTAATATTCATATGAAATGAAAATAAAAGCTTTTTATGTATAAATTAAAAAATTGTTTAATATTTTTTCTTAGAAAATGTAGCTTTTATTTTTGAAAAAGCAATTTTTTCAGAAAAGAAAAGTAAAAAAAAAAAAGTTTTATTCTATTACTTTCAAATTTTCTAGATATTTAACATAGCTAATTTTGTGGCATGTAGAAAATACTAATATTTTTTCTTTAGGTATGGTCAGCATCTCTTACTATTGCTCTCAGGAAGGAAGAATGCTATAAAGGTATGATGCTGTAATATGATTTATGCTTTTCATTTTGATTTGCTTGTCAAATTTGTGATACTCAAAGCTCAAATAGGTCTTTTGTAGTTTCATTTTCACTGTTCGGTTCCTGCATGTTGGATCTAAAAAATTGTCTTTGTTATTTAGAATCTAAATAAGACAAATATATGCAATTCAAGTTTATTAGTTTTGATTTGCTTGTTTTAGTAATGTACACTGCAGTATGCATTTGACACTACAACAATAATTTCTTAACAATTTTCACACAAAAACTTTTAAAACTATTGTACCAATGATAAAATGTGAAAAAATGTCAGTACTTGCCTTTTTAAAATTCATATTAAAAACAAAATTTATGCAAAATTGAAGTATCAGGATTAAAAAGGACATGGGAAAATCTGCAAAGTTATAAAAAGCATCAAGTTATTGCAACAAGTATTGATTAGATATCAACACCTCCATTGATTTCCCTAGCAAGCAATGAATATACCTGAAGAGTTTGCCTGCTTGAGAATGTATTTAAGGATTTTAGAGTAAAAATGTGGTGTCCTCTGGTGGGTGCATTACAAACGAGAATTTTAGGTCTTCTAGATAGAAAAGGTTTAAATGCATTTAGAATTATTGAATTTTCTTTTTTCAATGTAATTCCTTTTTTCCTTTGTATTTTTTGGATAAATATTAATAACTAGAAGATAACCCGTCAAAATGACGTGTTTGCATTTTTAAAGGATGATAAAAAATTACGACAACTGTGGTCAATCATAGCCACTTTAGGCTGAAACAATTTTGATGAATACAGCAATTAAACTTGGAAAAGAAAAGATCTAACAACAACAACAAAAAAAATTTCAATAGAAATTTGCATTTAAAACTATAGCAAAACTATCTGGTAGATGGGGGTGGGGATTATAATGAAATTTAAAACGCATCCACGGTTTGCTTAAATAAAAAGTTTTAATTAAATAGTGTTTTTAAATCATGAAAAGATTTCAAAGCGAAGTAAAATGTAGTGACGTCATTTACAGCTCCCACTGTAAATCTGACCATTGAGAACGCTCCATTACGACTATGGAACGGTTTCATTGCTCAGAAAATAGATTGCCTTTAAAATCAGAGGCAACTTTTCACAATGTTTTTTATAGATGTGAAATTTTCAAGAGTCATTCACAGCTGTGAAGAAAAAAAATTAAAGCAACCCGAATATAAAAATTTTAACAATATTTTATTTAAAATGCACCTTCGCTTTCCTTTAATAAAAAGTTTTAATTAAATATACACTGTAAGAAATTTGACTCATTTGCTACAGCGTCACTCCACCGCTTTTATAGAAAACGGTTACTTTACTGTGTTATGGAGCATTCTCATTGGTCATAAAAGAGATATTCTATAAAAGCTGTGGAGTGCCGCTGTAGCAAATGGGTCAAATTTTTAACAGTGTATTTTTTGAAATTGTGGAAAGATTTCAAAGCGAAGTAAAATGTAGTGACATCATTTACAGCTCCCACTGTAAATCTGACCAATGAGAACGCTCCATTACGACTATGAAACGTTTTTATTGGTGAATGAGTTTATTTTTCTCGTGGATAGGTTGACCCTGGAATTGTTATACACGGAGGGGTTTTATATATATAATTAGTCATGATGTTAAAATAAATAAATGAAATGTTAACAACAATACATAATTTGCAAAATCATTTGTTCCAAACTGTGTGGCTTTTACAGAGTACATTGTGCTAATACATTTAAAAAATTCCTAAAAACTTTTATTCATGAAAAAAATTAATTATCTTTTGTTTATTTGCTGAGCTATTGTTGTGAAAAAGATTAAGCTATTTCTTGAATGTATGGGAAGCTTTTTATTAAATAGTTTCTCTAAGTTCATAGTTTTTCTAAAGATTTGAGTATGTTACCCAACAGACAGATAATTTTAATGAATAAATTAAAAAAAAATTTTCAACTTTGAATTAAGAAAATGTGATAAGTAATTTTTTTTTTGTTTTGTTTACTGAGAAGTTATAAAAAAGATAAAATTATTTGTTGTGAGTGATTGGAAAGTTTTAAATATTTTTAAAATTACTTTTGTGAATTTTATAGATTTTCAAAAGATTTCAGTATGCTATAGGTTTTGGAAATTTGATAGATTTTCAAAGGATTTCAGTATGATATTGCTTTAAGACTCTAATCTATGTAGGTGATGCTAAATGATAAAGAAAGAACATTTTCTTCTTTTTGTGCTATTTAATATAGAGTCTGCACCCACATAATTGTGTGGATAATCCTTGGTCTCCTTGGCATAATCTGACATTGGCTCTGTTTTAAAATATTTTCTTTAATCAAATACGATCCTATCAATTAGAGGAAACACCAAAACTTTTCATATTTACCAAAAAGCTTCCAGTCTTAAAAGGCTATCTATCTAACAGATGATATTAATGAATAAATTCAAAATTTATTTTTTAATAAAATGGTATTGTTAATTTTTTTTCTGCTGAGCTATTATGATGGGAAAGATTAACTATTTGTTGAATCCATGGATAGCTTTCTAATATTTAAAAAATACCTCGGAGAATCTGATGGATTTTCAGAGAAACTTCAGATTCAGTTATAAGTTGACATAAGTTGTTGCTGACTAGATTTTGGTGTAAACCACCTAACCTGTGGTGCTGCTATGCTCCATTTTTCAGGAAGTATTAACATATATAAGATAGAAGAAAATTTTGGCTTTGCCACATCTGACTAGTTTTGAATTAGAAATATTAATAAAATAAAGATAATTCATTTATACAAATTTATATTTATAATTATCCTATTTCCTAATAAATAAACTTTATTTATTTAGCTTTTTTTAACAACAAAATTTGTTTAAAGGTATCGTAATACCCTTTTTTCAGAATTCTTGCATTCACGTAAAAACTTTAGTGTTAATTCATTTACAATTGATAGTAGCACTACAAAATACTTTTTTTATTGGCAATCGCGTAAGAAATGTTACATGGCATTCTTATAAGTAAAATTATCATGTATTGTAATCCTGTAAAAATAATTCTGAGACAGTGTATACCCCGCGGGTTATACATCAATGCAAGTCTGCTGCTTATACTCAAACTTTTCACAGTTTCTTGCACAGTTTAGAGGTGCGGACTATACACTCGAAAATATGGTAATTTTGTTTTGTCTTGTTATTATTTTTTTTTAACTTTGTACTAAATACTTTCTTTAGACTTTTTTATGATATTTTTGTTAGCTGTATGTCTTTTAAATTATAATAAAAAAATATTTTATTTTTATAATTTATAGATGTGCCTTCCAGTTGAATATACTGCTTCTATAAATGGTCAAAAATGGCATGGTATAGCCAGAATTCCCAAATCATACTTTCCTCCCAATGTTAACATGCTTAATGCCTATGCTATTCACGGATCAAATGAAAGTAGAACATATGAAGCATTATATCCTGTTCCAGAAGGGCATTTTGATTATCCAGATTTGTATGTAATTTTTTAAAGTACATTTATTTTAATATTGAAAAATCTCAAATATTAAGTAGTTTGGTTTAACATATATTGTACATTATGTAGTATATTTTATGCAGGATTTTTTAGAACTATGAAAGATGAAAAGAAACTAGTTTGTTGTATTCTAATACCATTTTTGTTTCTTTGTATTTATTCTGCCTTATTTAAACAGTTTTCGCCAAGTATATATTGTCCCTCAAGACAATGTGCTATAAAAAAAAAAAAAAAAAAAAATACTCTAATGCAGCAGTTCTCAAACTTTCTTGTTAGGTGACCTACCTTTCAGTGAAAAAAAATTTCGCGACCCATCTTTCAGCAAAAAAAGTGACCCACCCACGGTAAAGTTTTATATCAGCATAGCAATTTTCGTATGATCTCTATATGCTCGGTTGACCTATCCTATGAAAAATGCAAATTATCATACGGAAGGTACATTAGCAACAAAAACAAGAATTGTGTGTGTAATCTCAATGTATGGAAGTAAATAGTAATTAAAACAATGCACAAACTACAAAAATATTTAAAAATGCAATTAATTATTGTAAAAACATAACTTTATAATCAATGAAATTTCTGGTACTGGTGTTTACCAATGTGGGAACATATATTAACACACAGTTTGTCTCAGTACTTGTCTTTCAAAAACAGCAAAGTTGAATAGGCATGTTCTCATAAGCACAAAGTGTTGAATTTCATCAAGGACCTCAATGCTGATTTAAATTTTTCTGGAATTTTGTTTGTATATTAATTTAGACGGAAATTAAGGATTTTTCTTCAAAATATTATTTTCTGTTGAAATTGTCATATCTTTTTAAAACGATGAAGTAAAAAAAAATAGTTTGATGACAAACCTTGATTGTTTCCTGACCCACCAAAACAACTTCCGTGGCCCACCAGTGGGTCGTGACCCATAGATTGGGAACCGCTGGTCTAATACATAAAATACTGAAATTGGTCTAATATTGTGATTATTTTATTTACAAAGAAATTGAAATAAATTGTTCACCATATTTATCATTTCTTAATGATATTAATTAGACTACAAAAATAATTTCTAATAAATGTTTCGATGCAGATGGCTATTTTAAGAAATACACCAGAGTTGTTTATACTTATTAATTTTTATGTACCGTATTTTCGGGCGTATGCGCCGCACCCACCGTAAGCGCCGCAACTCCGAAAACGCATTAAAATAAAACAAATATTCATCAGAAGCGCCGCACTGCCGTATGCGCCGCACTTATTAAAATACATCAAAATGTTAAAAATTGCTTTATATTTAGTGTTTTTCGCGTTTTTTTTAACATTTGTAATATAAATCCAATTTTAAATTTAGTATATTTTTTATGATAAAATTAAATTTGAATTCGTGTTGCCTTTATTTCGCGATTTTTTAATACGTTTTTTATAGTTTGTAACGAGGTTTGCCGGGTTTTATCGCGATATTTGACAAAATTTGCAAGGTTTTATCGCGATATTTGAAGAAATTTGCAGGGTTCTATCGCGATATTTGACGAATTTTTTCGCGATACTTGAAAAAATTTGCGTTTTTTATAGGGATGAGCAAGGGATGAATCATGATGAATTGAATGTATTGTGAATATTTGAATGGAACAATATAAGTTTGTTCTGGATGGCCTAGTTGCATATCAACCATACGTCCAGTCTAGAGGTGGTTCGTCAATGTGAGGCATTAGGGATATTTGAATGACAAATGAATCATTAATTTTGATACTTGAAGCAATACTTGAAAAAATTGCGTAAAAAAAAAAAAGTAAATTCTGTCGAAAAAGCGCAGAAAAAATGAGAAATTTGTAAAAAAAAAAGCATAAAAACAATGAAATCTATTAAAAAAATCTCGAAAAAACACACATTTCATCAAAGATTCATGATCCATTCATTTCATCATGATTCACACCGTTCTCATTCGCCTTTGAGAACGGTATGAATCATGATGAAATGAATGAATCGTGAATCTTTGATGAAATGTTCGTTTTTTGAGATTTTTTAATAGATTTCATGCTTTTTTTTTTTCAAATTTCTCCTTTTTCTGCGTTTTTTCACCTGAATTTACGTTTCTTTTTGTTTTTTGCCGTTTATTTATAGATACGACATATTTGCGTTTTCTCTAACAATTTTTTTTACAATTCTTTTGTGCGTTCTTTTTGGCGAAACTTTGAGACATTCACGATTTTTCCTCGATCTTTTGACATAATTTGTGTTTTATTAGAGATTTTTTGACATATTTCGCGTTTTTACTGCAATCTTTTGTTGAAATGTGGGTTTTTTTAGCGATACTTCGGCGAAATTCACTCATTTCCCGTGAACCCTTGATAAAAGTCGTGTTTTTTTCTCCCGATTCTTTGATAAAATTCTTGCTTTTTCTGCGAATGATTGACAGAAATTAGGTTATCATTTGTCGAAATTTGCGATATTTTTTAATTTTTTTCAAAATTAATTTTTTAAAAATAATATAAACATTTTCTTTCTGATGATTGACTTTTCACAATTTTCAGAAAAATTCCAATCAGAATCACCTCTGTCATGAATATAGCTGCAAGGGGAAAAAAAATATATCGTATCCGCCGCCCCGGCAGAAGCGCCGCAGTAAGCATAATTTTAACTTTTAAACTCATATGCGCTGCGGCGCTTACGCCCGAAAATACGGTAATAAGAAATTATCATATTAATAATGATCATTTTATTGATGAATAATAATTGAAATAATGATATGAAATTTTCCCCCTGAATAAATTTTAATATAATTATTTCTGTACTGATTTTTTTTTTTTTAATGTCAAACTTGCAAGAGAGTGGGGAAAAAAATCAAATGTGATTGACAAATCATATAATGGTTCTTATTTATACATTGTTATTTTTAGTTGACACACATTTAAAATAGTAAAGATACATGCATTTAAAATGGTAAAAAAGAGTAATATACATGTGTTTTTAAATATAAGTTTGACTAAAATGAAAGGGTTCTTAAATTTCTAAAAAGTTCTTATATGTGACTCTCTGAATAAAAAAATTCTACTGTTCCGCATGGTTCCTCATGTTAAAATCGCTTACGTGTTGAAGGAAACTGTTAACTTAAAGTAGAATTTTTGTGAAAAATATTTTAGAAGAAAATAGAAAGAAATGAGTGAAAAAATTTAAAAGCTTTTTGCCCACATATCTGTAAAATTTAACTAATTTGTTATGCAATTAATTTAAATTTCTGTTTCTGAAATGAACTCATTCATCTAAAATGTTCAGCATTCTGATAAAACTTCAACTACAAATAGAGCATAAAATTTTAAGTATTTTAAGCTTTTGCAGTTACCATTATTTTTGTCATCACAACCACTATCATCATCAGTATCCAGGGTAAGAATTATGAATTTTTCATACATGAAATTTTCAGTAGAAACTTCTGAGGTTTTTCCTTGTGAGTTTCGAATATTTAATGTTTATCTTTATGCCTGGATACTACATAAAGATATTCTTATTACTGCTATTATTATCATTGCTAATATTTTATAATGATCATGATTTCCTCTGTTTAACAAAAAGATTATTTATAGTCATAGGTTAGAATTCTTTCGATACATTGACTTCTCAAAGTTTTTGCCAGACAGCCATCCTCTTTCAGAAGTTTGGATAGATGCACTAGAAAAATCAAGTAATAACAATTTACTGTTTTTTTTATTATTATTCATGTTAAATTATTGCAGCTTCTATTTTACTGATATTTTATGCTTTTAATTTTTTATATAGAAACAGCTTTTTAAAATTAGCCATTTCAGATTTACTAAAATCTTAGTTTGATGTAGAAATTTTGATGTTTAGTAAAATACATGCTTAAAATCAAAATGTTAGTTTTAACTGTATTTTTCTATTTAATTTTACAAAGGAAAAATCTGCCTGTTATTTTTTAAAAAAGAGATTAACTCTTTGAGGGACAGTGGGATATATTTTCTCCCACCTAATTTAAACGAGATTCTCACCAGAAACTTTATAAGAAATGTTATATTTTTAGCTTTGGCTGCACAATGTTGAAAAATTGCCTTTTACTATTTTAAAGAAAATTCTCTCGATTTTTCCTGCGAGAATTGAATATTTCAGAGACATTATTGCTTGCCCTCAAGGGATTAAGAAATAATTGCTAGCAAAGTTAAAAACTATTCTGTTTCCACATTAATAACCATGAATTGTTGTTTTTATTTAAGAACTCTGCAAATTATAAGCAAAAATCTTGGCAAAATTTGGGATTGTTTTTGTAAAAACTTTAATTTCTGTATGAGTATACATGCTATCGTCATAAAAAATGAACATAGTTTATTACAATAAGTCATTTAATCATAACCTGCAGTTTGAATGCTTTTGCTACTTCAGTTTTGACAGAGTTATCCAAAAAATCTTTGTTTTTTTTTTTCAATTTGTTGATGGTCCCCTGTGGGATTTCAAGATAAAATCTTCACGGAAATGTATGATCTGTTTACATGCATGCAGTTACAGAATAAATCCTCATGTATTTTTCTATACATTTAACAAAATGCCTAAAATCACAGGTGGCTGTCACCTTTGGCCATTTAGTGTATCAATGTATATTCAAAGTGGGTCCAACAAGAACCTGAAAATATTATTTACCATAATATTTTCAAACAATTATTTTTTGACCCAGAAAATTGTTGAAATAAAATGTAACATTTTAGATTGCAGTAAATATTTGGCTGCAATTACTAAATAAAAATTCTGGGTTGAAAAAGAATTGTTTGATCTGCGGATTATACGCCTGAAATTACGGTATTAACTTTTAATCAAATATGGTTCATCCAAAGTACTTACAAATATGATTTTAAAAGTAATTAATAAAGTTATAAAATTAAGTGTCCTCACAAATTGATTCTTTCTTTCATTAAAATAAAGTCGCAGAAATAAAGAGCTCTGATTTTCTGAAAAGCAATAATGACAAATTAAAAAAAATAACAATAACAAGAAAAAAAATCTGTTATTTTTTTCTCTTTTTAAAAGGAAAAAAATCACAAGTTGAGTGTAGATTCTGCCATTGCAGAATTCAGTTTCGCCTCCTATTAGAAAAAAAAAAAATCAATGGAGGTTTTTTAGAAGGGCAACCCCGTTTAGATTGCAATGAATTAACTTCATTTTTCTTGTGTTTATCAATATAATAGCAAACAGAACAGCGTGAAATACCCAATTGAATAGCATTTCTCTCTGAGACATTGGAATTGCGGAATAATAAAGAGATACAATTTGACGTGCTACTTCTTCAATGACTAGATTCATCAAAAGCAGATTTTTTCTTTAGTTTAAACGCTTTTTTATAGACTCTGAGAAAAAGGAAATGCATTTTAACAATAAAACGAGTGGAATCCCATTGAATTCGACGAATGAAATGTTTAACAGACCCAATCGATTTGGTTTTTAAAAAAAGCAAAAGTAATTACTTTATTGAATCAATATATAATAAATATATTTCCAACTTAATGTCAAGTTTGCTAGTTACAATTTTGCATTCAAATATTCGCACTTCTTCAGTTAAAATTGTAATCTGAGTGCCGGCGAAATCCAGAAATTTTATTTTACATACACTCACAGAAAAATAGTTTTATTTAAAAAAATAAAAAAAATAAAAAATCATTTTTTCTGTGTTATTATTTTTACTAACAGAAGTCATCTGAAAGTAAAATCTCAATCTCAGTGTCCATAATGAAAAGAAATGTTGAAATGTAATATTGGGTACTACCAGGTTATCCCATCGACCAAAAAAATATCGCCAAACTATCAGATTAAATGCCAATAATGGATGATCGTGAATGTCACATTCAATGACATTAAATACGATTCATGTGTTTAAAACGTCATTAAATGATTTTTATTTCGACTTTTTATTAATATTCTACTAATTATTTGTGTTTTCGTTATTTAAAATAAAAATTATGTCAATATGTGTAATTTGGCAAAATTGGTCGACGGGATAACAGAGTAAGTAGTACCTAATATCATTATGAGTAAAAATGCGATGTTTTAAATAGTGACGTCATTTTCTCTTCAAATGTTTTTAAAAAGTTACTGTTATTAGTAATATGAAAAAGGCATCCATAATAATATTGTAATTCTCATTTATCTGGTTGCTGAATGACATCATTTTCCTCATTTGAAATTTTTCTTATTTTGCTTTAGAGATTAATTTTTATCATAAATTATTTTCTGTTATTTTATTTACATTATTAATATTATTTCACAGTAAATATATTTTTTTTTTACCTCAATTAGTGCATAATTATATGCAATCATTTTGGAAAATAAATTTTTATTATCGAGAGAAAAGCTAAACTGAGTGCCACCATTTTGAAGAAATATCGTAAAAAGCATTTAAAATTAAAAATGAAATATAAAAATGGAAATAAATAAAAAAATAGCTAAAATGGGCACAACTACAAATAAACAGCTTTCATTTAAAAAAATAATTATCAAAATCGGTTGAGTAGAAAATTCATGGCTGATGACACGACATTTTTTAGCTTGTCAGAAAGAAATAGCATCAGAGGCTAATAACAAAACAAAAACAATTGGCCCAAAAAAATTCTAGTGTCAGAATTCCCCTCTCCCCTCCCATTCTCCATTAGTACATAGCAATATCTCTTAAATATCCAAATTCAAAGAGACCACCTCTTGTCAAATCTATTAACTATGTTACTCAAAGATGTCTTCTACCCTAATTCTACCAATTAAATTCACTTTCCCATCCCATCCTCATATCCTTTACATATTTTTACTTTCCATTCCAAAAATCTTTACCACATTAATAGGTTTCACGCAACTCTATCCATCTGTATAACAAATTGGAATATTTTAGTTACATTACTGTGAGTGTTAAAAGATTTTTTTCCCCTACTGAATGTGAGTAGTTACATTATTAAAATGAACAATAATGATTATTTACAATACAATAATTGTCATGTTATATAGGATGCTTCAGAACTGTATGTCTAAAATGTAAAGGCAGGTAGAGGGGACCTAAATAAGCAGACTTCATATCGGAATGTGGGTGCAGAAATGCAGCATTGAGGCAGTAGAAGACGCTATTAAGTTTAGTGGATGAAAGCATTTCACTTGTTTGCATTGTCATTACCTCACAGATTTCGAGCAACATGCATCATTTCACCAATGCAGAGTTTGCTGCATGCAATTTAAGTATAGGGCTAAGCAAGAAAATGGTTCACACTGAATGCATGTCCAACAACTTTTAAATTTGTCATAGGACTATCCTCTAATGAACATAATACTGCTTCTTCTTCCTTTGTAGGAATTCTGTGGCTTGGAAGCATAAAATGATTCACTCACGCACAACTCTTAATGAAGATGCTCAAATATTTGGGGATCTGGCTCAATCCTACCTGGAAATCATTCACTGTAAATCCTTGGAGCAGCCAATCCATTTCCTTTTGCAATCCCATACATGAGATACATATTCACAAGCTCTATTTTGGTGTAATAATCCATGTTGCTTGAAATTCATGTGGGAATGATGATTCAAGCCATCAAAGAGCATTCATCTGCCATATTCAACAGCATCCTCTACTGCCTCAACACTGAATTTCTGCACCCAGATTCCCTTATGAAATCTGCTTATTTAGGTCCCCTCTACCTGTCTTTACATTTTTGACCACCATCTGACCTGAGCCACCTTTTGTACAATTGTGATAAATTCTAACAGTGATTAAGAAATAAATAATCAGAGCAAAATTGTAAATACTCTGATTGGTTGCTTTTTCTGATATATTAGGACTGACCAAATGGTGTAATTAGTGGCATGTGTTAAATTATTTAAAGATAATGCTTTTCTATTATTCATAAATGTCTATTGTTTTGAAATTATTTTTTAAAGTTATTTCCTTAATTGTATTACACAAAAAAAAAAAAAAAAAAAAAAATGGTAAATCATTATTTTCCTTCATCCAATTAAGTTAAATTTCTTAGGTGCAGCAATTTATTAATAACTGTCTTTTTTCAAATGTCATGCTTCAGTTGTGTTCTTGTTCAAGTGTACAACTTTTTCATGTCAAATAATAATTTCATAATTGCACTGTCCTTTCTGCTCTAGGAATTTTGTGCACACTGTATTTTTTAAAGAAAATGTAGGTAAAAAACAAAGATTCACATAATTTCTGCATTAAGATTATGAAATAAGATAATAAAACTGCATCTTTCCCCATAATTTAAAATTTTTATATTCCAGTTTTGTTGCTTAGAATAAATTTACTCATGTTTTCCCCTAGTCTTTTTCCTTCAGCTGCAGCATAACTGTGTGCAGATGGTATTTACTATAACTAATAAAGCAATATCACCAGTATAAGTTATGTCAGAGTTAATTAGAAACACTTACATTGTATTATGTGTTTTAGTTACACACAATTTTAAGAATTATAATACATACATTAATGAGATTAAATCTTTCAGATAATCACTGATAATATAACTTTCTTTTATTTTTCATTAACATATGGAGATTTATTTGTTTTTTAAAAAGAACCATTTGAAAATTTTGTTTTTCTATGAATTATATGGAGGGTTGGCAGTTTTGCCAAGACAGTGACAAAACTAGAAAAAACCAGGACAAAAATGAAAAAAAGGGCAAAAATGAAAAATTCTTATTTGTATTTAATGCATAATAAAATCTACAAGCATAATAATGGTATAAACGATTTTAATATCACATTGTTTAATATTTTTTCTTAATTTGCTAGTAATTAAATATTTTTACACATTTTAAATCTTTGTAAAATAGGTGGGAAGTCAATCTAACACTTAGGAATCAAAGAACCAAATTAAAAATCAGATATCTATTTTTTTTTTCCCTTGAGTAAAGATTTTGTCAGCCTTTATATTCTTTTAATTATCGAAAAGTTTTATATAACTTTGCTACTTTTATGTAATAAGTCTTAAAAATATGTAAATATTTAAGTCTTTGGTACTAAATTATAATTATTTATCTGATGAAACTAGTCTGTTACAGATAAAAAATAAAATTGAAAATTTTACAATGAAAAAAAAACAACTAATATCTTGTTAGGAAACTTGTTACAAATTTTTGTTACAAAAGTTAGTATTCTTTCATAAAAAGCATAATTATACTTAAGTAACTTAAGAGTTCAAAAATAAATTTAAAATATTGATTTTTTAACTAAGTATTAAGTTTATTTTTTCTTTCATGAAATATATTTTTTTAAGGGACAGCCCATTTTTGCCATCTCTTTGATAAACACCTATCTTTTCCCAGAAAGTTTTAGCCAGGTTTTTTCCACTTTTTTTCCCATGTATGACAGAAACCTGTTAATTGTGGTTATATGCAGGATTTTAATTAAGTTATTTTCTTTTAAAATATTCAGGTAAAGGAGAAAAGCTTGTGTGTTCAGAAGAATGAATTTATTCTAGTAAGTTTTTTATATAACTTGCCTTAATTTTTAAAATTTTAATTAATTATTCTTTTAAAACATTTACTTAGTTTGTTTTCTTTGAGTCATGGATGAAAATATTGTGTCCTGTGATGGAATTTAATATTTTTCATATTTCAGAAGATAGAAAAGCAATTAATCTTTCGCTGAACATAGTTTGTATTTTTAGAAATATTACTTTAGATATTGCATATACGGATGCCTTTGAACTCATGTGCAGTAAGAGTTGGAAGATGTCACTGTAATACTCATTTATTGTGCAGGAATTTATGGACACAAGTGAGGTGTTGAGGAATAAACACAGGAAAGTGTCATGAAATGAATGTTTATTGCAGCATTGTTGACAAGTGCTATCTTTACAAGTGTTCAAATTACATTAAACAACAGTAATACACACTTGGCAGCATCAACGGACCAAATGGCATACTGATTAGAAGATGCCAGGTAAATTTGGAGCAGTAAGAGTTATTCAAATGATAAGATCATCAATGGATTCATCTAGAGTCCCATAAACAACTTTTCAGAAGGTGAGGGAGTGGATAGCCAAGGGACTTTTCCAGCAGGCCAAGGCAGACAGTAATATTTTTCTGGAAGAGGTTTTACCAGAACTGTTTCAAGATGTTCTAATTGCCATTCATAAGCGACTGTGGTTTTAGCATGTTGGAGATGCCAGTCCAACTCTGCACTGTTATGCAAGATTAATGGATGCCACTTCTGGACATGATGGATTGTGCATTTATGTGATTCCAGAAGAGAACCCTGTCTTTTGAATATCTGTTGGTGCTGCATGTGTGTGCGAAATACCTGACATCTTTGAATCATTATATCAATCACTCCATCAATGCTGTCAGGCATGTATTACGGTTAGTTGATGTAATTTTGAACATTTACTGTAAACATAACACTTGCCAATGATGCTGTCAATAAACATGTTCATGTTTCTTCCTTGTGTTTGCGCCTCAATGTCTCACTGGCATCCATTTATTCCTGTACAATATGTGATTATTACAGTGTCCTGTATCAATCTTTGCAGTTTGGCTTATGAGTTTAGGGACCTCTCTATATTAATAACTTCTTAGAAATTTATATTTTGAATATGTGTTAAATTATAATTTATCTGAGTTCTATAGAAACATTTTACCTAATTTTTAGTCCTGTGTAAATTTTGGATTTTCACTTGTGCTTTGAGTTTTTCCTATTCAATTTATTGATTATACTCTTCATTTAAAAATGAAAAAGAATTTGTTTTCATATAATAACAATGTGTTACATATTAAATAATGTTTAGTTCATAAACAGATTTGTTTTAAAACATGTAAAATTCAATGTGCAGTTTTCAATGTGCACTAAAAATCTTTCAGTTGAGAAGAAAACTATATCTTCTATTAAGGATAACAAAACACAGATAGCTGGTAGCTCAAAAGAGAATTCTAAAAATCATTTGAAGCGTAAAAGTGAATCTTCACACGTGTCTCAAAATGAAAAATTTGCAAAAGATGATTCTTATGAAATGTTGACATGTGTAGAACGTTTATGTTTTTATCTTCAGATCAGAACAAAGCATTCTGTTCTTTTCTATGTATGACTTTGCCTTTACTTGATATTCCAAATGTGACATTGCAGTCAAGAATTCCACAAATACATCTGCTACAGTCCATAATTTGGGACACTTTTAGATCCATTTTATCAAAGTTTGTGAAAGCCTTAATTATTCTGTCATCCAATTCAATTTTTGAAGTTAATTATAATAAGTATAAAAATCAAAATAGTGATGGAGACCTGGTAATTGGAGCTGCAACTACTAACATAGTGCTAGGACTTTCAGAAAAATATAAGAAAAGTTCTTTTTCACGTTAGAGAATATTTCTGCAGGATATGTGATTATATTAAGCACAAATTCCCCTTAAATGATGAAGTAATTGCTCATGCAAAAGTGGCTAATATTTCTGCTCTTTCAACTGCTTCTTTTTCTGATGTTAGATATTTATTAAAAAGGTCCCCAGTTATAGTGTCACTACAATTTAAAGATTCATATTTTGATGATGCAGTAGATATATTAGAAGCACAGTTTTGTTATTTGCAGTTAGAGAATTTAGATGAAATAAAAAAGTCAGAAAGAATTGACACACAGTGATATTTAATTGGAAATATTAAAGGACTTGATGGAAAACTGAAGTATAAAGAACTTGCAATGACTATGCTTGCTATTTTGACAATTCCACACAGCAATGCTGAGTGTGAAAGGATTTTCAGCATTGTTAATAAAACTAGAAATAAATTTAGATCAAATATGAGCGATGACACTCTGAAAAAAGTATTGATGGCTAAATTAAGCCTTCAAGGAAATTGTTATGAACAAAATTTTGAAAGTGCTTTTCTGAGAAGGCTAAATCTGCCACAACTAATAGAAATTTCACAACTTAAAATAAATATGCCTCTTATGACTTGAGCACAAAAAACAATACTGTGTTGAAAAAATTGTGCCTAAACAATTTAATTCTATTTAAATTCTCTGTTATTTTAAATTGTTTTCTATTCAACATCTTATACTTTGTTCGTTTTTAACAATTATTACTTTAACTTTTACAAACGATTTTAATTATAACCATTTTATGTCTTGACTATTGCCTTTTGATCTTTAAAATGATTTTACACACATATCTATCATTTACACTTCTATTTAATTAAATTGCATTTATATTTTTACTAGTTGTTTTGCCTAACTTTTTGTTTTGTCTTGGTGCAGCATGTCACTAATGAATTATTGCACCATGAAATCCCCATCAGCCACAGTTTAAAATAAAATAATATAGTGACTAATTTGTGTGTATTAAATATGCAAATTTTTGAGTAGTGTTTTCCTTCTATCAATTACTTATTATTCCATTGTGTTTTAATGCAAGGTGGGTGGGGGAAAGGCTTAAAAATAATAAAATAATCTCCTGGTGTCTATGCAAAAATTTCCTGATTTTTTACTTTTAGAGGTTGGCAAGTCTGAATAGTAAAAGAATTTATTATAAAGATCTTACTTCTCATTCATTATTTTTGGGTTACTCAAAATTAATGTCTTCAACAAGAGCATATGCATTGAATCACTCTCTTTTGATCTACCTAAGAATTTGCAAAGAGATGCTGCATAAGTTTAAAAATAAGATAGCATAAAATAAATCATATTTAGGAAGATCAGTTTTTATTAAAGCACCTGTTTTCGAGGTGCCTGGTATCTTATAATGTTTGTTTATCAAGTACATATTGCAAATTTCATGTACAAACAGTTTATTAATAGACCTTGAGAATGATGCCATTATTTTGTATGCACCGAACTAGTCAATTTTTTCGTAAAAGGTTTTAAGCGTTTAGGTTTACTGTAATTACTTTTAGCATGTATATTTTATTTCAACCTTCCTATTGATCTAGAATTTTAAAACAGCTTTCTGCTATATTGGTAGAGTCTTGGTATGTATGTCAAGTGTTACAGTTATATTTTTATGGTTCTGTACTTAAAAAGTAAAAACAGAACCATTTTATGAAAACTTCTGTCTATCTGTCACAACTATTTTAATCATAAACTATGAAACATGGAAAGTTCAAATTCTGGGTAGTAATAAAGAGTGTTAACCCACATATTATTAAACATTCAGATATATATTTAGGACAAATGTAGAGGGGCTAATTAAATTTCTGTAAAAATTGTATATCATGTGTGGTATTGTGGAAAGCTTTCGTAATGTGAATTTAAAAATACATTTTTTTAAAGTTTTTTTTTCAAAGATATCATTGATAATATAATGTGAAAATATGTCCCCCCCCCCGTCTATCTCTGAATTTACTGAAACTAAAATTATGAAAAAATACAAGGTAGTAACCGTTAATTTAAACATTGCAAAAAAACTAAAATGATTGCTCTAGGTCACACAGTTTTTGGGAAAAGTGCATTTTTCCATTGCACACAAATTTTAATTTGTGGGCATTCGTCAAAGGTGTTGAGTTGTGCTGGAGGTACCAGTCTTAGCAGAAATATAAAAGCATTGTTGATAATGATTTTTGAGAAGAATCTTTGGTAATTAGTCAAGATATTAGCCCTTAAAGACATGGGCAATTTGGGCATACATAATGACATACATAAAGGGGCAGCATACTGTATGTACAACTGGCTTTTAAAGCAACAACTTTTAATGATATATTTCTGTAATGTAGTGTCCAGCAACAGTACAGTATAAAAGCATTAAGTGTCATATTGTTCAAAACATACTAATTTAATTAGAAATAACCATATAAATACTATGGTTTTGGGGCTAGTTTGCATTGAGAGGATCTCTCAGTAGTTCTCCCATGTTTTTAAAAATTAATAAAAAATCTATCTGGAAAAATACAGCATGGACCATAGCGACATTGCAACTCTGCAATCTAATTTTTAAGTGTGCTTAACACAATGCCAAGTTTAAACTTTGAACAAGGATTTTGTTTGAACAATACAATAAAAAGATTATTACTATGCTGAATTAAGTTTTATGAAATGCCAAATGAAGTTTAAATCTGTGCTACTATTATAGTTAATAGTGAATTTAATTTATCAAAGAAAAAAAATAGGATAAATTTTTTAAAAACGGTTATACAAAATAACAGTGTTTGATATTTTTTAGGCTTCATATCTTTTTACACTTTTATAAATACCCATTCATATTTTTCTGGTATATGCAGTTATACCCAATCGTATATTATATAGTTTTTTTTATACAAAGTCTTATTCTTTTTAGCAACAATTTTTTAAGTAATACAGTTGATAATTCATATTTATTGTATGTAACCTTCTGAGCCAAGTAATATATGCACTTCATCATTTATTTCTATGTCTATAAGGTTTTCATTTAATGCAAAAGAAATGTTTTGTTTTCTTCAAATGAAAAATTTTATTAATGTCTTTAATTTTTAAATTACTCAACCTATTATTTTACTTTTTCTTTTACTGAACTAAAATACTGATATTGTATCAAAAGCTTGCTTTAGTAATATGAAAAACAGCATATTAAATTACTATATTATACATTTATACTATTATGTATTATCATTTTACATCCATAATTATTTTAACTATGTTTAGTTTAAACATAATTTTCATCATAGTCATGCAGTTAATATTTTTTTACATCTGAAAAAGTTTATTTTTATTTCAAGGCAAATATTAGCCAGTTTAGGTGTAATTACTAGTTGCCATTAGTTGCAGAATATGCATGCTCTAGTTGCATATGTTTAGAATTTCAACTTCATTTTAAGATTCTTAAGACCATTTTAAGATTTTTGTAAATGTTGTTAGTGGTAAGAGCATTTTGCAAATCATGTTAAAGATCAATCTTTCATTGTTTTGACTCTTTTAAATATTAACTTTAATTTACTTTTTAAAAAGAAAGAAACTGTATAATTCTTTACTGAATGATTTTAAGATATTAATTACACATAGCTAAAGAAAAATTCTGTAAATATTTTATTTTGAATTTATTATCATAATATGAATTTTCTAAAATTGTAGATTTTAATTCGTATTTATAATAGAAATTTTGTCTATAGTTCCTTAACACTAGAATGCCCGAAAATTTTACTGAAGTTTCATAATAATATTTCTCTCCAGAAATTTTATTCGAAATTATTTAATTCATTTATTTAACGTAAATCTGCGTGTTTGAAATGTAACTTATTTCAAGAAAAAATTTCTGGCTCTGAAAGATATTTAATTACATGGTTGGAGTCGAATCGACTCCTTTTGGGCGTTCTTGTGTTAAGTAGTACAAATTTAGATTAAAAAAATAAAAATAAAATTGAAAATGTTAAGGAAATGCACTGATGAGATTGTGAAAAGGTGCAGAATACTAAATTCATACCTAGACTAGTATGATGAATCTGATCATTCTAGTAATAGCTTTATTTAAAAAGTTAATTTGCTAATCAATATGAATTATATTTTTGATAGAATATGTTTGAACAAACACAGCAAATAAATTTTTACAAATAGCAACAGGAATCTATTTTGAAATAACAATAAATAATTATCTCCATCTCTTCTCAAATGTCTGCATCCTCTTCCACCCTCCTTTTAAAAATGTTTAAAAGGTTTTAAAAAGTTTAAATTAAGTTTTATCTGGTCTTTAGTGATTTGTGATAGAGTTGCTGAAGTGATTGGTGGCTCAGTACATGAATATTGTATAGTAATTTTTTGCAGTTTAAAGAAAACTTCATTCGGAAGTTTTAGTAATTATCATAAGTTATCATACAGATTTAAACCTATAATTTCTGAGAGAGCCAGGGGCTTTTAATCATTGTCATCTGTATTTAGAAAATGTAAGTTTTTTTGGGGGTGATACAATACATGTTTTACTTCCTGTGTATATAGTATAGAGTACTATTGAGTTTGACATTCTCTTAAATACTCCTGAAAAAGTCGAAGGATCTCTTTGATAATAAAAGTAAACTGAAGGCTAAAAAACATCATCATTGTAAATTTTAAAAGAAGAATATCATAATTTTTATAAAATTGACAAAATATATATAAAATGTTTATAAATTTGATGTTTGAAAATATATATATATAAAAAAAAGAATTATATATTCTGTGTAATAATTGTTTGCAATAAAGTTGTCTTATAACAACTGTGACTTTTGAATTACAGGTCTAAAGAAATTTATTGATCTTTGAGATGAAAACATTCCATCTGAAATTTTGGAACTTTACAATGGTTAATTTTATTTATTTATTTATTTATTTATGTTTAATATATTGTGATTCTATAATTTATGTAATGTAGTTTGAATAAATATAGATTTTAAAGTAATTTTTGTGTCTTGATTTTATTTATGAATTAGCTGACCCGCCCGGCGTTGCCCGGGTCCATCATAATAATCTTAAACAAACTTGAAATTTTTATGATTTTATCTTTAACTCGAAATATGTGTAAATACACTATTAAAAACTTGACCCTTTTGCTGCATTGTCACTCCACCGCTTGTATAGAAAATGATTACTTCAGCATATTATGGAGCATTCTCATAGGTCAAAAGAGTGATATTCTATAAAAGCGGGGGAGTGATGATACAGCAAAAGGGGAGAAAATTTACAGTGTACATTATATTAAATACATGCCCCCTGACTGTGTCAAAAATTGGTTTAAAAAAAAGTAATATTTAGCTGCAAAAGTACCCAAAATGATTGCAATGGGAAATGCAGGAGGGAATATGTGTCCAACGGTTGCGTGATTTTCGTGTTAAACTGTTGATATTTATCCTTTAAATTACTGTTAAGTGACTTAACTAAATAATTTTTTCACTTACATATCCCAAGTGAAATATTTTCAATTTCAAACTAATTATATCACTCTTAAATACGACTATACCGTGAATGAAATCGATTCTCGATGATTAGCTAAAAGGTTAGTATATAGTATTATAATTTCAGAGCCATTTTACAAAAATAGGTGCATATTTTTTATCAAACATGCGTAATGTTCATTCTGTGAACAAAATCCTAACCGTAACCTAATTGTATTGTAATCATAACTTGTCTGTAACCTATCTGTATCTTAAAAGTAACCTAACTGTAACTTAAATATACCATAAATGTAACCTGGTCGTCATCTTATCATAACCTACCCATAATCTAACCACAACTTAACCTTAACCTAACTGTAACTTAACCATGACCTAACTGTAGCCTAACCGGAAAATAAATATAACATAAGGCTCACTGGAACGTAATTGCAACCTAACTGTTACCTAACCGTAACCAAGTTCTAAATTAACACCAACTATAAACGAAATATCTTAACCATCTC
Source organism: Maratus speculifer (assembly GCA_964019185.1). Classification (NCBI taxonomy): domain Eukaryota; kingdom Metazoa; phylum Arthropoda; class Arachnida; order Araneae; family Salticidae; genus Maratus; species Maratus speculifer. The sequence goes on along the minus strand of OZ025293.1, from coordinate 307,155,701 downwards.
GCGCTAAGTACTTAGTTTCACTTTCCACCGCTACGGAGCACGTTATGTTTTGTAGAACATGCAAATTTTAGATTCGGATTGTATTCATGTTCATAGAAATTATTTTGTCTTTTTTGGATACGGTTATGGTTGTTTGGAATATTTTTGTTCAGTTTAGATTCGGTTCAATTCAGATTTCGTGGGGTTTTTTTTCCTTCAAATGAGATTTTTAAGTTCGGTTCGTGTTGTACTTCCATGGAAAATATTTTACCTAGTTCCAATGAGGTTATACTTCACTGAAATATTTTTGTTAGGTTCAGATTAGGTTTGGTTCAAATTTCGGAATTTATTTTTTTTTTACAAATTTTCTGGTTCGGATTGGGTTTATGCCCATGGAAATTATATTGTCTTGTTCGTATCTGGTTATAGTTATTTGGAATATTTTCGTCGGATTCAGATATGGTTCTATTGAGATTTCAGGTATTTTTTCAAATTGATTTTTAAGGTTCTGGTCGGATTCATATCCAGAGAAATTATTTTGTCTTGCTCGGGTCCGGTTTTGGTTCTTTGGAATATTTTTTCGGGTTCAGATGTCATTCAATTCAGATTTCAGTTTTTTTAATGGAATATTTAGGTTCAGGTTGGGTTACGCATCAATGGAAATTATTCTGCATTGTTTGAATAAGGATATATATGATTCTCTGGAATATTTTTTTCAGATGCAGATTTAGTTCAGTTTTTTAGGTTCGGATTGGGTTCATGTTCATGGAAATTTTTTGTCTTGTTCAGATCCGGGTATGGTTCTGTGGAATATTTTGGACAGGTTTATATTTGGTTTGATTCTAATTTCATGTATTTTTTTCAAACGGAATTTTAGGTTCGGATCGGGTTCATGTCCACGGAAATTATTTTCTCTTATTCCAATCTGGTTATGGTTCTTTTTTATATTTTTATCGGATTCAGATGTAGTTTGCATAAAATTTCAGGTTTTTTTTCAAATGGAATGTTTTAGGTTCGAATCAGGTTTATGTTCACGGAAATTATTTTGTCTTACTCTTATCTTTGGAGTATTTTTATCGATTTCAGGTTTCGTTCTGGTCATTTTTCGGGTTTTTTCAAAGAAAATTTTTAGGTTTGGATCGGATTGCTTATACACGAACATTATTTTTCCTTGATCGGATTGGGATAAGCTTCATTTGAATATTTTTGTGGGATTCAGATTTGATTCAAGTCAGATATCAAATTTATAGTTTTTTTTTCAAATGGAATTTTTAGGTTCGGGTCGGGTTTATGCTGATGGAATTTTTGTCTTGCTTGGATCGGAGTATGGTCTGTTTTTTTTTTCTGGTTGGGATTGGGTTATGTGTTAATATGCCTAAAAATTATGTTTTGCTACTATTCTTTTAGTGACTTTTTTTGATATATAATTTATTTTACTATTTGATAATTTATTACTGTGTATTTTTCTGCCAATTCGAACAATTGTACATCAAACAGCCATTTCATTTTTGTTTAAAAAACAAAGTCTTAATAAAATTTTAACTTAAATAAAATGCATTCAAATTTAATCAATGATTTTTAAAAACTGCTAAAAAAGCCTCATATATACATATACATATATTTACTGCATTATAGTTAACCACACATACATCCTAATGTACGAAGTACCAACGATCTGACATAACAGCTGTGTTCAAAAATCCTAAGTTAAACTGTCATTTTGCCAGTCTTTAAATTTTAAAGGTCTTTGGGGGAAAAAAGTCACTTTTGAAATGTCAAAATCTCAAATTGGTTTCTTTCATTGAGTAAAAAGAAATTAATAGAGTGGAAATATTATCTCTGGAGGTGATGCTAAAAATGTAACCCTACATTAAGTCCAATTAAGTACCAACAAAATTACGTGCTTTGACACGCCTATCAATTGAAACAGGTTTAAACCCGTATATTTTTCCTCTTGTTTCTTAAAAAGAACTAATCTATCGCTTCACCGGTAAAAATTTATTAATTATTTTATCATGTGTGTTTTAAATATTAATATAGAAAATTATTTTAACGTTTTGGTTGAAAATATAACATTCTTTTGTTAATACATTAAAATCGTCTGCAGTCAGAAATCTATATTTTAGATTAATATTTATTACTTAAATTTCCATACATGATTTTAAAAGAATTAATTTGATATTTAATTATTGCTAATTTTCCAATTTCCTTCATTTTAAAAGTGAACATTTATTTTAATAAATAATAATAGAACAAAGACCAATTTAAAAATTTGCCATTTCCTCTTAAAATATGCTTCAATTGTAATTCATTTCTTTCAATCCGTCTTATAATACAAAATCCCTTCCACGTCCTTTTGTTTGGCACATTAAAATTTGAGCGATAAATGATTTCATATTGCAAAACTTTTTTTTTTGAGGCTTACTTCACCTCCACTTATCTCATTCCTCTATGGGTTTCTTTAATTCTGTCTCAGCTTTCTTATTACTTCTGTGAAAATTTTTACGCAACCAACCAACCGTAAACAAACAAAAGAGAAAAAAAATTAGAAAAAGATGATTTTTTATGAGAGTGACCTCTTGATTTTAATTAATTACTCAGTTAATAATTGGAATTTCGAAATTCTGAAGCTCAGGTGCATCAGGAGAGATTTAGGGCTACTCTCAAAAAAATTTTGAGCTTCGTACATGCTGCAGATTTTGCTAGCCATCGCAGACACACAGACAGAGCGTTTTGTTCTTTTATTAGTATATAGATATTTTAACTGTTTCAGTGGCACAAATTCTTTATCTTTTAACTAGTATATGCCAAGGTTTATGCTTTAGTCATAAAATGTATGCCTTTGAACATACTTAAAAGCTTACATAGTCCTTTTTAATGCATTTTCTACTGCTTTGTTAGTTCTCTTTCTTTCCTCAGAAAAAATAATTTTCTGTCAAAGTTAATTTTTACTGTGTCATCTTTTTCAAAAAAAAAAAAAAAAAAAAAAAAAAAAGGGTAACACCTCCAGTAATTGGCATGCACCAGTGATTGGCACATTTTACAAACATGTCCTAAAAAAAGATTTATATCCAGTCTTTTAAAAATTCAAGACCATATATCAGTTATATGCTCATTTACGTTAAAGATTATAACTTTGATTTATTTTACAAGATGACAATAGAGCCTAGGAAAGAGAAACAAATCTGGCTTGTATCAAATTAGCCATTTTGTTGCAAATTCTTGTTCTTTGGCTTAAGGAAGGCATGCTTTTCAATTCATTATTATCTGATTTAAAATATATTTTAAATTTTAATTGACAACAGTTTTGTTTAGTTAAAAAGGGTTACTTTAATTGTGTAAAAGTATTTTCGACACAAATATTTGGATTTCTGAATTAATGGTAGTTGCCAATTAATGGTGCTTCAATTTTGCTAGTTCCGAGTAATTGGCACCTATTCCAATTACAAGGAATTCGCAAGGAATTTGAGATTAAACCATTTATTTTGGAAGTACTTTTAAAATTACAGACTAATTTTGTTTATCATTTGTTTTTATTTGAAAATATAAATTTTATCAGTAATTGGAATCCATTAAAGCTTCATAAGACAATTACTGAGGACAGCATGACAATTACTGGATATTAATGTAAGTATATTGTATTGTTTTAAAGTGTTCACATTTCAGATTAATATGCTGATTTCTTACTCTCAAAAACCTGAAATATGGCATCTTCATCTACAGTAAATTAATTTAAAGTGATTAAACCCAATGCAAAATGTAAATTTTTTTTAAAAATATAAACATATGCCAATTACTGGATCACAAGGTGTCATACATTGGTGCTCTAGGTGCCAATTACTGGTGATTTCAGCAACTTTTTATAAATATATTTTTATAAAAATACTTTTTCAAATTTTTTTTGCTTTTAGTGGGCAAAATAGATGCACAGATATGCATTCTTTGATTTAAAAATATTTCCAAGTAAATAGCTTATTTCTTTGTAATGAAAATTTAAGTAAGTTTAACGACAAATTCTTAATGTGCCAATTACTGGGGATGTTACCCTATAGATATATGTTTTTTCACCAATTGATTGATAAACAAGTTCTGCAATTCAGATAGGATCATTGTTTGATTCCAGTCAAAATTATAGCATTGATTGTTTCAAGAACTCATCTTTTTAACATTGTTATTTTAAATCCGTCATTATTTCCAGGTATATGTCATAAAAAAGGAACATGAATTTTGTCAATCAGTTAACATTGAACAGCCCAAGGGGGAAAAAAATGGGATTTTCACTGATTAGTAAAGAAAAAATATATAAAAACTTTGTTGATCAGTGGCAACAAATCATAATTTTTCTCAATTAGTGAAGGAAATATCATGATTTTTGTCAATCAGTAAAGAAAGGATTTCAATTATTGGTAAATTGGTCAAAAGTTACAGGAAGGGTTTTGATGTTCCTATCTTCCACTCTACATTTATGATATGAAACATACATTAATACATTATATTTATATTAAACATATAATATTAAAATCAAACACCTGAAAATGCTAAAATTCAACTATATTTGCTCAAATATTATGTATGCTAAAATTTGCATTAGATTACTTTTTATGCAAAGGTACAAATTTGATTATTTTTTTTTTACATGTAATTTTCTAATTTCTTTTTAATTTTCTTCACACATAGAGATAAAATGCAAAAAATGACATTCACACCTTGTTTTACACTTTTCAATTCTTATGAATTGGCGAGTATGTGATTAAAATAAAAAATGTTTCAGTTAAATTTATATGTTCTTAATAGTTAGTTTGCACTTTATGCATGATTACATGAAATGAGATAAAACATCTACTTCCTTAACCCATTGGGAATGAGCGACACATATACTTGAAGCTAAAAGGCTTAAGAATCCTTATTTATTTCCACCAACAAAATTTTGTTGTAAAATTTAACTTATTTAATTGAAGCATTTTCTTGATTTAACAAGGCACAAATTTCTGCTTTTAAAAACCAGTGACAAAACATTAAAATTTTTGTAAAAGGCTCCCGTTGTGAAGGGGTTAGTTGATTTTATGCATTCGCAGAAATAAATCATACAAATTTAAGAAACATTTAAAAAAAATTGTAAAGATGTAATATATATATTTTTTAAAGATAAACTGTGGTACAAAAGATATTGCTTGAAAATTAAGTTCTCAAAATTTTTTTGTCTGGTAAAAATTGAAAGTTCATGGCTATCTATCATGGCTATCATGCAATAGATTCTGGTTAATTGAGATGCCTAATTTCTGCATAATTTGTCCCAACAAAGTAGCTGTTTCAATTGTCAAAAGTATGTTTGATGATAGTTTTCTGTTTTGTTCTCTTATTTTATCCCAATTAACCCATTAACGCCCAGCGTCCTCGTTTGAGGACGCTTTAAAAAAAATTTATTCCCCGCCTTAAAATTAAAAATATTATTTTATTTACAAATTGGTCTTATAGATGGCAGCACTACACAATATCACACATGCGATTATTTTTAATTAAGTGAAAATACGCGGGAAAGATATGGTATAATTTCCCGGGTTTTTTTGTGATCACGTTATGTATTTTTGATACTACTGTATGGAACTGGATTAATGAGGTAAATTCTTTGAATTTAGTATAAATATAACCTAGATAGTCCATATTATGCCATTAGCATGTTTTTTAATTTTTATTGTTGTTAATATATCCGCAATAAACAGGAAAAGTTATCCGTCATCAATTGAGGACGCTGGGCGTTTGGGTATACTTTTTTTTCATATTCAGATTTCTTTCTCAAAAGTTTTAATTTTTTTATTGCAGATAAGCTATAAAAGAAAATTGAAACATGAGTCGAAAAAAAGTTTTTAAAAGCTTGGAAGAGGCAACTGCTTATCTTTTTTCTGAAGAAATAGAAGCAGATATTATATTAATGCCACCGGATGTGGATGATCTAACTGATGAAGAACAATTTGATGATGATAATTTGGATACACCGGTTGTATCAGATGTTGCAGGTACATTGGAAATTACTATACCAGATGACAAGGAAAACTCGATTATTTTGGATGAAAAAAAGGAAAAAAAATCTCACAAGCGTAAAAGAGAAGTACCAGTTGTATGGACAAATGAAAACCCCGCTTATAAAATTTGGGACTTTGGAGAATTCTTCAAAGAGAAATATGGATATACTAACTACGGAAACTAGTAATCTGAGTCCAGTTGAATTGTTTGAAGAATTTTTTACTGGAAGTGTCTATGATATGATCGTCGAAGAAACAAATCGATATACTCATGAAGTGAAAAATAAATTGAACTATAATGTTACTAAAGACGAAATAAAAACATTTATTGGATTTTTGATATTTTCAGGATATCATACTTTACCAAGTGAACGGGATTATTGGGCAGAAGGAGAAGATTTAGGAGTTACAATAGTGAAGAATGCTATGACTAGAAATTTTTACTTAGAGCTCAAGAGATTATTACACTTCCAAGATAATAAATTACACGAATGCAACAAACATGATAAATCGTTCAAAATACGTCCCTTGATAGAAATGCTTTCCAAAAATTTTCAGAAATGGGGCATTTTCCATGAAAATTTGTCTATCGATGAAATGATCGTTCGATATTATGGTCATCATACACTAAAACAGTTTATAAAATCTAAACCTATTAGATTTGGATATAAACTCTGGGCTTTGTGCGGCAGCGATGGTTATTGTTATAACTTTACACTGTATTGTGGAAAAGAATCAAATTCTTCTGAATCCGACAAACTACCTTTAGGTACAAAAGTGGTGTTAAATTTATTATCTACTGTTCAAGATCCAAACAGCCATTGTGTTTATTTTGATAACTTCTTTACCAGCCATATGTTACTAAAAAAACTGAAAGAAATGCAATTCAGAGCTAGTGGAACAATACGAGAAAATCATACTGAGAAATGTCCAATAATGGATGACAAGAAAATGAGTAAAAAAGAGAGAGGGTTTTTCGATAGTAAATTTGATAAAACAAATGAAATTCTTGTTGTTAAGTGGAAGGACAATAAGTGTGTTTCTTTAGCCACTAATTTTGATACAGTATTACCACTGACATCGGTACAAAGATGGAATGTAGAAAAAAAAGAAAAGGTGAAGGTGAATCAGCCTCATGCTATAAGTTCCTATACTTCATTCATGGGGGGCGTTGACCTGCATGACTGGCTACTTGAGAAACATTCTATAGCTATACGTGGAAAGAAATGGTATTTTTGCCTTGTCACTAGGATGATAGACATGGCTGTAGTTAATGGCTATGCCATTTATAAGAAGATTCATGGGTCGAAATCGATGACAATCAAAGATTTTAGGAGATATATTGCAGTAACCTATTTAAAAAAAGGTGCTGATTCAAGAGCAATTCCCGGAAGGTCAATACAAAGGCAAATAACATCCAGATCCAGTGTGCTTCCGGACGTAAAATTTGACAAAATACAGCATGTTATTGGCAAAAGGGAGAAACAAAGACGTTGCCAATACGATAAATGTTCTTCAAAGCCAAGAACTTATTGTATGAAATGCAATGTAACACTATGTATGGAATGTTTTCCACTTTTTCACACTAAGAGTCAATCTTAAAAATGTAAAAAAAAGAGTTTTCTTGCATATCTAAGAATAAATTTTGATTTGAAACAATATTTTCTCCATTAGTTTGCTTATATATTAAAAAAATGTCTTTTTATAAAAAAAAATCATTTTTTAAAATTTTAGATTTTTTTCATACAAACGCCCAGCGTCATCAAATGAGGACGGCTTGAAAAATAGGGTTGCATTTTTTTTTTCAAAATGCTTTCGAAATATCCTTAATTTATGCATTTTTACCCATATGTGTTAATTTCAAAGAAAATTTTCAAAAATTGATAATTTGGGCGTTAATGGGTTAAATGGATGTTCAATGAAATGGTGCTGAAAATAACCAGTTTTATATTTCAATTGTTTGCTTATTGAAGTTCTTAAAGTAAATGGCTAACGATCAGCGGTAGAAGGAACTTTGAAAAGTTTGCTAAAAGCAAAGTTATTGAAGCAGTAGACCATACTGGTATATTTTTAAAAGGCACTGTAAATAAGTTTAGATTCAATTTGTTGGATATTGTATGTCTGTTGTAGTTTATAAATAAGTGAAAAGATAAAAATCAATAAATCTTAGTTTAATGTTTGGGTTACAAAATTTTCTCTCATTTTTTAAATCATTACTGAAAAATTCTGTAAAATGGTGTTTTTGCTATTGTTCATACATCCAATTTTTAATTAAAAATAATCCACAGTGAATTGTAATAAATAACTTCAGCATTATCAATAAAAATACATTTACTGATACAGCTAAGTTACCTACTTACTAATTAATTTAAAATATACAAAACTTTTAAGGTACTTTCTTTAAAAAAAAAAAAAAAAAAAAAAAAAAAAAAAAAATGTGTACGAATAATAACTAAAAAGCAACTTCTATACAAACACAAAAAATCATACATGGTACAATGTACTTAACATTTTTCATATTATCTGATTTTCCTAGGTTGTTTTCCATGAATTTCATAAAATCATGCATAAAACAGTTTATTTCAAAATTGAATTAAAATTTCTAAGTTTTAATCAAAATTCCTTGCTTTTTTCTAGATTTCATTTGAAATTTCCTGGCTTTTCCAGGTTTCATTCACAACTCTCTGACTTTTTCAAGTGCTGATAAATTCTCTGATATTTTTAGGAACATTGGCTACCTTGCCATATAATTCTCAGATTTTCAAAGTTGCATAGGAGAATTTAAAAGTGTTAGTTAAATTGAATAGCTTGATTATCTGTATTATAAATGCCATACATATCTGTGCATAATGCATGCATCATTTTGGATGTCACAACACTTTGAAATTTGAAATGGAATTTCGGTTTTGCATTTTTTGCAACTACAAATTTTTAAACTTCAAATATCACTCATTTTCAAATTTTTCACCATCGTATACAGAAAAAAATGCACTTTTAAAATTCAGTTTGCCGGAAAACTGTATCTTAACTTGTTTTTTAAATATTAATTATTTGTAGTTTTTAGTACCATTTTTGTAATTGTGAAGCATACTATTTCTATTAAAAGTAAAGGGAAAAAAACAGAGTTTACTGTATCTTTTTGTTGCCATTTTCTCATAAAAAGTGAAAAATTTTGAAATTAAAATATGCACTGTGTTAAAAATATTGTCTGTTACAAAACCAGGTGAATTTTGATTTTATTTCGTTTTTATTTATCAATTAAATTATTTTTAGTTTAATTAAAAACTTTATACATGATACAACACTTTCTTTTTACAAAAATGTATTTTAAAAATAGTTTTGTGACTTATTTTTTTTTTTCGCGTTTACTTAATTCATATGAAGTAGCTGAAAAAATACAAATTTATTTATCTATGCATGAAATCATTTTCTGAATTTTGAAGAAATATTAATGAATGATTTCATACAAAACATGTAGCTATTATAAACAAACAATTGAAGGCATATGAATCATTAGGCACCCAATTTGCTTCTGGAATGACGACATTGCATTTTCCCAGGGTTTCTGCGATAAAGACATATGTACACTCTTCTATAAATGTTGTTTAAGAATGGATCATAATTCAAAAATGTTTAAGTGAATGCAAATGACGTCATTTTATTAAAAAAAAACTGCATGTATTTTAATTCTTAAAACTGGAATAGGTTTTCTAGAAGTGAGGCATTTTCACCCCAACTGCTTTGAAATACTTCACCTTTGAAAGTAACATAATCAAAATCACAGACTGATAAAACGCAATATTTTACAAAATTTTAGAATCTTTATAGAAGAGCAATGACAGATAACGGTGTAATTGGAAGTCTTTGTCCATAAATAGTGATTTATTTTACAGAACTTGATGATTCTTGATTGGATGAATTCACTTAGCTGAGTTAGACAAACACTCGAGTTCAAGACTTTTAAAATAGCCATTTTATCTTATGTGACATCACAGGAATATCGTTTATCATATTTATTGCATGAAGATTATTTCAGAAAATTTCATTTACACTTAAAATAATGTAAAGAGTATCTATTTCTAGCTAATAACAATCAACACTTCAAATTTTGAATTAAAATGATCAAATTAAAATGCCAATTTTTTTAAAAAAGGTGAATACACTATGAAAGCTGCATATGTAAATTTTGAGATAATGAAAATAATGTTTGGTTTAGATTCCATGGGGAAAAAAGTCTATGATTGAGTCAAAGGGGAATAAATTTTGCTGTTTTTCATTTTGGAATACCAAGCATACAGACCTTAATTGATAACTGTATCATACAGGTATGAAAGAGTTCCTCCTAAAGGAGAAATTCCACCTTTTTTGTAGCAATTTTTGACATTTTCATGATTGATGCAAAAATGCCAAGAAAATTTTTGAAGAATAAAGGGGAGGGGGTGCCTGGAAAATTTAGTAATCTGACATTTTGTCTACTCAAACCCCTACTTTTTACGTTTAAAAAAGAAATAGGAATCACATGTACAATTACATTTAATTTTATTGTATAAGTAACTGTTAAAATGACACTTAAATTATAAGAGTTTGATGTCACTCTAGAAATGGAATTTTTTTTAATGAGAACATCAAACTTGTTCTCATTGCCTCTTAAATCCTTTATCTACTGATGGTACTTATAAATACCATTAAAATTACTTATTATAAAATTCCTTTAATACGTCAATTAGTTGTAATACTGTTTAGAATGAATTACAGATACATTACTTTATCTTGTTCCAAAAGCATTATTGGTTACAGAAAACAAAACTTTTTTTTTTAAAGGCTGTTTTCTTTTTCCTTTGTATCTTTTCAGCTTTCTTGGCACTCAGGGAGAGGGATGGGGATTTTTCAATTCGGAAATATTTCTATATTTATATTGTAAGAACATTACATTTGTGCATTTTATAATTCTACAAAATACCAAGAAAACAATTTAAAATAAAAGATTTGAGTGGGGTTATAAATATTGCACAAAATCCCTGTAAATTCAAATTTAATAATCCTTCTAAATCCTCCAATCCTTCTAAAATCCTTCAAAAATTTATTAAATGATTATGTAAATCTTTTAATTTTGTTTAAACAATTTATGTAAAAGGCTTTAAAATATAAAATTTTCATGAATTTATAATTCTGTAGGTAAAGGTAAATAGTATTGTGATTATTATAAAGTAAATAAAATTTTCTGACTGTGTCATCACAGTTCGAGAGTTCTACTCTAGACTGGGCACAGTTCACTCAGCCTTTCATCCCTCCGGGATTGATAAAATGAGTATCAAGCTTTCTTGGGAACTAAATATTGAGGGTCTTAGAGGTCTAGTAAACAGAAATGGGTACTGTCGGCACTGATCCTTCATATATTGTAATGCCACAGAGTTTAGTTTTTACTATTTAAAGTATATTTTTATTTTCATTAAATTACTTAAATGTATTTGTTACTTATCTTTTCTGAATTTTTTTCAGCTTTTAAATTACTATAAGTAACTTACTTACTGTTTGTTTACTTTGAGTAAACTTTCTTAAATTTACTGATTTCCTGCATATAAAATTACCTATGTAATGTTTTCCACCTTTTTTCTCATTTCCCACTTTCATGCCTGATCAGAAAAACTGATCTTTATTATATTTTATTGCTTACATATATGATTAAAGTTTAATTATAATAATTTCTACAACTGAGTTTTATAGAAATAATATTTTGCTAATTTTAGTTAAATATCATTTGTTTAACAGTTAGACTTACCAATATAAGGTACATTTTTTATAGTAGCTAATTTTGTAGATTTATTATAAATCAATGAAACTGTTCCTACTTAAACATTTTCTTTCATCAAAATTTGAAGGTGTTCTACATTGTTATTTTAATATTCATTCTTTTTCTGTTGTTAATGCACATTTTAAAATTAAGTTATTCCTTTATTATGATTTTTGTGAAACTGGAGTTGGGATTAATTTCTAAGTGCTCAATCTTGATCACAAAATAAAAAATAAATATTGACGTTCAAAATATATATCATCAATAAAAGTAAAAATTTTTCTATATTTGTCATGAAAAGCTTCTTGAAAAATAAATATTGAATAAATTCTTTAGTTATTTTTTTTTTCACATAACTGAAATTTAAAGCCCATGAAAATCTGCTTAAAATGTAAGAATTTATGTAGCTGCCCACCATCCAGCATTTTTTAAAAATCAAATATATTTTGATCCTAAAATTTTACTTAATAAAACAAAAAATACCACTTAGAAACAAGACACAATTTGTTAAATAAATTTTCTGATATAAAGTATGTTATTTGATTTTGAAAAAAAAAAAAAAAAAAAAAAAAAGTGAAGTTACTAGTTTGGCAACTATGGAATAATTAATAACTACTTGATTCATAATTGTTCCAACTTGAGTTAAGAACATTGTTTGATTATACATGGTTTTCTCAATTAGGTATAAATGAGCTTTATTTATTTATTTTTTTATTAGAGCAATTTAGGCAGTGTAAATTACAATGAAAAAAAAGTGTAAAATAAAGTAGGGAACAAATTTATATAAAAAAAAAAGTCCCCTCATTAATTTTCAAAATATTACTCTTAATTTTTATATGACATCACTAAACAAAATTATATATATATATATATATATTGTTTTTTTTATTTGGGCTTGCATAAAATTATTATATAAAAGTATTAATGCAAACCTTTGTATCTTTAACTCAGTTATCATAAAGAAATAAAGCTAATTTATCCCACATTTTTTTACTTTCTAAAGTCTATTTTATCAGTAAAAATAGGGATCGTTCACGAATCGATAAGGGTGTTATCTATGTTTAAAATATGTTAACAAGTGTGAAATAAACTTATTACCTTGGAGTGTGAAATAACATACAGCACAAATGCATACAACTAAAGCATTGTGCAGACAGAGATTAATGACAACATGCTGAATCAAACACTGGCAATGATCATGTAAAAAGACAGAGGTACTATAAAATCTTATAAAGAAAAAAAAATGCTGAGTTTTCTCTCAGCTCCAATACATAATTGAGCTCTTCTAGTAATGTTTCTGTAAACATTTTAAAGCTCCTCAGCACTACTATCAAGAGAGGCTCAATTATCCTTTAAGGTCAACTGACAACAGTGTGCCCTACACAAATAAAGCCATCATGATTTTGTGCTGTAATTAGAGACGAAACAAAACCATGAGAACCAAACAAACATATTAAGAAAGACTATATAGAAATGCATATTTATAAGGAATATCTCATGCCCTGTCCCACTTGATCAGGAAAAAAAAAATGAATGTATAAAAAAAGAGGGGGCGGGGGGGGAAGTCCCATAAAAAAACTCACTACTGTTAATAGCAATTATATCCACCTGCTTACTAATGACTTGGAATATACGATGTGGCATACCATTTATCAATCCCTGGAAGACATTAGCATCAATATTATCCCAGGCTTTAATCATGGCAACCTTCAGTTTTGCCACAGACTTGAACTGTCTGCCATTGGCATTTAAAGTTTTACTGAGGATATTCTATGTATTTTCTTGGGGATTGATATGAAGGCACAGGGGGGCCATTCCATAACATGTCCCCAATTACCCAAAATCCATTCCTAGGAGGATTTTGCAAAGCTTATGGGGGCGTTTTCCTACTGAATAATCCAACTTAGCCTACCAATTCTCTCTTCAGTTAGCAATAAATGAGTTTCTAGCAATTCTTGGTAATTGGTAGCATACATGCCGTATGAGAGAAGAGCCAGGTTAAGTTTACCACCATAGTCGTAGCCTCCAAAAACTATTAATAAGCCTCCATCTGCCCATGTTGAATGCTATCCACAAGCAATGCAAAGTCAATGGGGCCAAATATCATCAAACCTGGAAGGACCAGTGGCATCTTATTATATTCCCAGATAAGAAAAAAATTAGTTTGGATGGCTCAGACTGTCTTGCTTTCTATTGGTATTATATGAGGAAAGAAGAGGAAATCTTCTCCAAAAGACAGCATGATGGATACATTGGTAAAGAATAAAATAACTTTGGCATCTGCACTAATTGCAGCCAGAAAGCTTCAGGTATCAGTGCTGATTTAGTTGTATTTTTCATTTTGATTTTTGGTGGTTTATTACTATCTTTAGCAGTTATATTTTTGTGATTTGTTTCTATTGCAGGATGTTGTCAGCAGCATAAGTAATTTTACACTATTTACTTAGTTTGAGGATTTTAAGGAATGAGCATCTATGCTATCAGTTCATCATATTTAAAATGCTATTATCACTTTGTTACATTTTAACAATTTAAGGTTTCTGAAACACAAGAAAAAGAGCAAATGAAAATGAAAGAAAAGTTGCAGTATGTCATTTTTTAAAATGATTCTTCTGTGAGTGTAAACAGATGTTTTTAAGATTTGGCAAATTTCCAGTAAGAAATTGCACATTAAAAAAAAAAAATGTAAAATTAATAAAAATAATTAATAAATTCGTTACGTGAGATTTTTTTATAACAGTTGGAGGTTCTTTAAAATAAATTTTTTGTATAAGAAGTGTGGAAAGGAATGAAAATTTCCTTCATTATATGCAGGGATTTCCCATAAGCTTGGCTGCAAGCTTTCTCAAAATGTCCCCCCCCCCATAAAAAAGAAATGCAAAATTTAATGAAGATTAGAAAAGCAATGATAAAATCTAAATAATAAATCTAACATTTTAGAGTTCAAGTCCTCATTATGTTAATAATAAATACAATGTCAGTAATTTGTTTTATTAAACCAGCATTCAAATTGTTTGAAAGAGATAAAATACAATGTGATAAAATTTGCTTTCAAACAACCAAAATATTATGTCTAGCTTACAAGATTTGGTATTTTTTTCAAAATTAGTACAGTAAACTCCCTTAAATCCGCAACCCTAAAATCTGCACATAATTTATGGATGTAAACAATGAAAAATTCAATTCAGATATAGGGACAAAATTTAAGACTTTTTTAGTTTTATATCAATTCCATATATATTTTAATTTGTAATTTTTGTTAAAATTACTGACTTCATGTTTCTTCATGAAGGAATATTAAATTTATTTCTGAAAAAAAAATAAATAAATAAAGATGTTGAGCATTAATCATTGATAAACGCAACCGTCTTACTAAATATATGTATTAATTAAGCTTTATTGGTGATTAAGTCTGGCTAAATCTGAAATAAAGCTTCTTTATTTTATGATTTTGATATGAATTAGAAATATACCTTTGAGACAAGTTTCATTGAATAATTTAGGAAAAATACATTTCATCTTTATAATGAAATAATATCAATTAATCATACATTATAGATTATTAAAAAATTATCTAAATTTTTATTATTTTAATTTATTACTTATTTTAATATTTTATTATATTGTAAGCATTCATTATAATTTTGATTGCATTATCAATTACATTCTAATTATTGTTTAAAAAATGTAAACAAAGCAATGACCAGAAATCTGCAGAATTCTAAAATCTGCACAACTTCTGGTCCCAAGCTGTGCAGATTTGAGGGAGTGTACAGTATTAACAGCTGAAATTCTTATTTTGACAATAGACTGGTATGCTGTAAATCATAATTATAAATTAATCATGGAAAACTATGTAAAAACTATTAACATTGAAAGAATATATTTTTAATAGCATAATTATCCTTTTGAAATAATGTATTCATTTGAAGTTTAAAAATACCTAGTGTTATAAATATTACAGATGTTTATTATTTTCTGTTTTTTAATAAAATATTCTAAGAATTGTTTTAAATAAAGTCTCAAAAAATCTGAGAAAACTTTATTTTTCTACCACTTCTAAAGTTTTCAGAAATTTTACATCTAATGCTTCAAAATTTAGGCTTCATTAAAAATGTATCTCACTTTTTCAGTACCTCGCTTTTTTGTATTATCTTACGTAATATTTTGTCAGGGTGATCTAACTGTTATTGTCATTGGGAACACTTAGTCTGTGAAATTAGAACTACAAATATTTTTAATTTTCATTTTAGTGAAACAAAATAATTTTGAAATGTTCCAACTCCAAGAAATTTTCTAATGCTGTTACTAACACCTACTTCTCCCAGTTTTAAAAAGTTTAACCCTCTCGAGCATAAATTACTTTACAATATTTTTCATTATTCACAAAAAATCTTCTTTTTTGATAAATGAGAAACCATAATAAAATAATTTTGTTATTGCACTGCATGTTAGATATTATCTGTCCAAAAATCAAATCTCCATAAATGAAGCCTCAAAAATTTTTTGCTTAATAATGCAATAATTATACGACCTCATATGAGGTCCGTAGCCCGAGAGGGTTAATCAATGTTTCCAGATTAAGAGTTTCAGCATGTTGCTTAAATCTAGAAATATCTTTTAAAAAAATATCACTGTATGCACTTTAGCTAGCATAAAAGATATGGTTATTTGATAGTGTAAAAATCTATCAATATTCACTTATTTACACATTACCTTTGAAATGCATTTGTCGTCTCTGCCCATTTTTAGGTGCATTCTTAATTATGTACAACTTATGGACACGTTGCACTTATAGTCACCGTTTAGTGTGTCTGCATATAACAACGCAAAAATACCCAGCTGAATCATTTAAAATTAAAAAAATATAATTATTACATAATTTTGTCTAGTCATTTCAAATTTTATGAAAATCAGATGCATAGTTCAATTATGGAAACAATAAAAAATATTCCATTACATTACGGTCAATGAGA
Organism: Maratus speculifer; assembly: GCA_964019185.1. Classification (NCBI taxonomy): domain Eukaryota; kingdom Metazoa; phylum Arthropoda; class Arachnida; order Araneae; family Salticidae; genus Maratus; species Maratus speculifer. Next base: position 307,138,935 of record OZ025293.1, on the reverse strand, counting down.
AAAAATAGTTTCAAGTTCATTTTAATGATGTTACACTCTTTCGAACATAAGAAAATTCATATGCATTTATGAAATATACACTAAACTATATATTCTGTACAATCTGTTGTGCAAAGAATAATTTTATTAATTTACAGGGCCACACAACAGTATTCTATTACATAAGGGGAACCCTTGTTTGGGATGTATTTGAATTACATTAAAATATTTCACATTTTATGGAATTGATATACATTGCTGAGATTTACTACAAGTTAATTCCTGTATAATAGAGAGCATATAATATTTACAGGGACACACAAAATATTTTTGATACTGTCCAGTATCTGAAGTACTGTATATTTTAAAAACTTCGTTATAGTACGAATACACCTGATTGGCTACGTTTGATGTGCAATGTCCTACTTGTTTTTTATATAATAGCTTGTTCATGCAGTAAATTATGGAAATTGCCGCTCTATATAAATGTGTTTCTGTGTGTGATGAAGGGAAAATGATATCTCTGTATAGATGACATTTCTATGTGATTTAGTCATCTGAGAGAAGATACCATTTCAATGCTCAAGTTATTTTGGTCTTTATCATAGATGTATTTAAGGGCACATGGAACATCTCGGAAAATAAAATGAAGTAGTTTTTGCAAAACATTTAATATTTATTTTACTTAAAAATTGAGATAGAAATGAATTTTTTTTTTTTTTTTTTTTTTTTTTTTTTTTTTTTTACAGTAAATATACATATTATAGATATAAATCAAAAGAAATTAATTTCTTGCATAAATAAGTTTGCAAGAACTAATTACCGTAATTTCGGGTGTATAAGCCGCGGATCAAACAATTCTTTTTCGACCCAGAATTTTTTACGAGACAAATGTAACTTCTTAGATCGACGTAAATATTTGTTTTCAATCACTAAATAAGATTTCTGGGTCCAAAAAGAATTGTTTGATCCGCGGCTTATACACCCGAAATTACGGTAACTTTTTACATATTTTTTGAACAATATGTCTGTTGGTACACTTTTCTAAAAAACTGTGGAATATATCATCTTAAAATTTGTTGTGGTGTCAGAAAACATACTGTTTGAGAATAATAAGAAGCAATTTTCCTTTTGGCTTAAAAGAAATAATATTAAAAATATTTAAAAAAAACTTAGAAAATTCTAAAAATTTTAAGAACATATTTTGCATTATCTAAAAAAAATTTTAAAAATGTTAGGCATATAATGTTAGATATTTTGAAAAAAAAAAAAATTAATTAATTACACAATTTTGGAAAGGTTTTACCTAAAATAAAATTTTAGAAAAGTGTACCAAAGTATAAAAAATACACATTGCGAAATGGCAATAAATAAATAAATAAATAATTTAACAAAAAGGAATAAATAAAAAAATTTATATATATATGTATGTACATACACCCACAGTGCATAAAATATATTATTTTAAAACCTTCCAGCATGGTGCTGGATAATCTTGTAGGTCCATAATCATTTAGCACTATAATCTCATATTTTTTAGATCGATTATTAAAAAGCTCAACAATTTGAACCATTTTATGTTCCACATGCTCTTATTGAATGATTTTGAACTTATGTGCTATGACATAATGCCTAACAAATGTTTAAAATAAAAAATATTTGAAACTCTTTTAGAAAAATAATTTAAACACTAGGATTTTAATACCCCGTTACCATAAAATATTATTACCAAACAAAAAAAAAAAAAAAAAAAAAAAAAAGGGGGGGGGGGGAGGGGATTAAATTTTGGATAATAGAAAATTCAATTACTTTTGTTTATTACAATATGCATAAGATTATTATTTTTTAGTAGAAAGGAGTATAATGGTTCTCACATTCCTAGTTAAGTTTTGTTGAATGTGCAATGCACATGGTTCCCAGTGTCATGGAAAGTCAGGGAATTTCAAAATAGTCAGGGAAATTTCAAAATATATAGGAAAAGTCTTGGTGAAAAAATGAAAAATGATGCAACATTCATAAAATAGTCTTAGGACAAAAATCCTAAAATTCATCAAACAATTGCCCTCCCCCCCCCTAAAAAAGGGAGACGTTTGAAGAGCGATTGCAGAAAAAATCATTAATTTTGACTAAGGATTATAAAAATAAGCAGTAGATTTCGTTGTATCAGAGATTGGTCACAGAATATTTTGAAATTCGGTCATGGAAAGTCAGAGAATTTTTTGAGATTTGGTCATGGAAAGTCAGGGAATTTGCCATCATGTTTTACAGGGAACTCTGGTTGGTTGGTTGGTTGATTTTTGACGTCCGATTATCTGCGCTAGGGATATAGGACCAAGGGGGAGTGCCCTTCGTGGGGGTCTTTCTAAGGGAACCTAACCCGTATTTACGCAAGGTTCGAAGAAAACCACGAAAACTCCGAACGGCTAGGCCGACAGCCGCGATTGGGTTCGAACCCAGCACCTGCCGTCTACCAGTTGAGAGGTCCCAACCTCTCGGCCACTGGTGGGGCACAGGGAACTCTGACTGATTACTTTCTTGGTAATTTCTATATAATAAGACGCTGTGTAACGCATAACGCGCCAAACCGGATTTCCCTCAAAAAACTGTCACTGTAATTGACGCTCCCACCGAGACCGATATGTCGTCTGTGTGCATCCGAAGCTAGACAGCAGAAACAGAAATTTTTCAACAAAGAAAAAAAATGACAATCTTTCTTTTTTTCGGGGTGGGGTGGGGGGGGGGTGAGTAAATGAAAAAAAAAAATGCAATTTCAAAGTGCTATAAAAATAGTAATAATTATTAATTATTTGTATTATTTCAATAGTTGCAACAGATTTTTTTAATTGTGCAGTTTTATTGCATTTTTTTTTAAAGATTTTGTTTTATTAAAAGATTTTTATTTTGTTATGGTATATAAGCCACACAATCTGGTTTACCCAGAAGTATTGTAAATCCTAAAAATTTGTTTATTAGAACATTAAACTAGCTGAACTTTTCTCATCTAAACACTTCCATGTTGTAATTTTTTTTTTTTTTTTTTTTTTTTTTTAATTTATGTCAAAAACATAATTTTTACTCACCATCTTAAGACAGGCATCTACATTAATCTACATCTATTCTATCTAATTTCTTGGAATAGTTTCAGAGTTTCTTTGTCTTTTAGAAATCTATTAAAAATAAAAAGTAAGCTAATGCCAAATAATTTAGAAATACTTTACATGTATGCCATGTAATTATTTCATTAAATAAAATATTTAGAAAAATTGATTTTTTTTATTAATTTATTCGTTAATTTTTCCTTTATTTTAAATTTGTTAAAAAAATTCTTTCGTTTGTTAATGACATCTCCCTCTTCTGTCCCCCCTTTTATTCCCAGAGCTCTAAACCAAAATTTTTATGTAAATAAAGCTCCGATTGCTACAATTTTTACTGACATCTTAGGCCTAAAATATTCAATTAAAATTTCCCTTGATTTATATTTTATTCCCCCTTTATTCAATTTAAAACCATCCTGTCCATAATTATTGCAAGAAAATATAATTTTTGTTCTTTTTTGTACTTGGAATCTATTTTCCTACATTGAACCTCCCGAGTAAGGAAGAAAAAGAATTGCTAATTATAAAAATAATGTAACAAATTTTACTTGTTTTGTCACAGAAGTCTTTGTTTTAAATATGTTTAACATAAACAATTGTAATATTTAGTGGTGGCAATCCATGATAGGAAAAGCAATTGAAGAGGAATAACATCAGTAAGGAAAGGTCTTAAGTAATAAAATGCGTCTGTAAATAATTTCCTTGTTCACATGCAAAATATTGCCATGTTTAACACTTATGCTTAGGCTAATGTTAAGCTGCTATCAGATTCACCAACTTTTCGAGCAATTTTTGAGCTAATACTGAAATTTTTTGTTGATTGATTGTTTCAACACACAGTGTGATAGCAAACAGCAATATCCCCAACATTTTATCCACCGCTCTAAAAAAGTCTGCGCTAGCCGCTACTTTTCTCTCCAACTTTCAACATTTCAACCAATTAGAGATAAGAAATTGATACGAATAGAGTATAAATATTAATAATATAAAAATTAACAACACTAGTAGTACTGGGTTTCCTCCGACTTTAGCAATGACAATTGTAACCTTTTTCTCTCTTTGAACGGGAAAAAGCTGAGATTGGCTGAAAAGTTTGTGAATCTGATCGCAGCTTTACACACATTTAATTTTAAAACATGTAAATAAAATATCAATAAATTTTAATTTTCACAGACCTATAAGCTGTTACAAAAAAATAATGTTAACAATAATACAAACAATAATATATTTTTCCAGTAACAACAAAAATTCCTTTATAAATTGTTATGAAATATAAAATTATCCCCTCACTCTATAAATATACAAAACTGTGGATTATAAAATGAAACAATCTCGTATAAAATAATTGTGTTTTATCAGTATCAATAAAACATCTTTTAAGATTTAAATATTTATCAACGAAAGTCTTTCCAATGTATTTCAACAAAGTGCTTTGATTTTTATTAGATAAATTAAAATTCTTCATGTAGACACACTTGTAGGTGGATAAATTAAAATTATTAAAAATCAGTTTGTAAATTTATAACTCCGTTCCCATGAATCTCTCATATCTTTGATGTGATATATTTCTCAAATTACCGTTACATAAAACAATTAGTATTGAGATTTAAAATTAATGTTATATGATTCATTGCTCTTCGTCTTTATATATATATATATATATATATATATATATATATATATATAAACTACTACTGTTTATGATTCTATTCTTTTACCACAAAGCGCATCTCTGTTTATTTTCAAATTTTCAGCAATTTAATAGTGTTTATAAAAAGATAGAAATATAATTTCTTTAGCAGATTGCACAGTGGAATTTGTAATTTATAAAATAAGTACGTCAATAAGTATCATATTTACAGTTTACAACAAACAAAAAGTAAAAACTTTCGGTTTTTATTTCATCCTTTCGAGTCCTTTTTTACTTTTTTCTACCTTTACAAGAAGGAAGTATTGGATTCGTGAAAATTTTCGAATTCCAGTTTCCGACGGATTTACCGTTTTAGGGGTCAGAGATTCCACGAAAAATGTTTTTACAAAATGCATGTCTATGAATCTGTCTTTCTATAACATACATTTTTTGGGCGCTCTATCTCAAGATCTAATGCACGGAACATCACAAAATTTTAGATTCAGTTAGACATTATTATAAGCTGGATTTGATTAGTTTATGGTGTATATCGCCCAGCAAGTAGCACTGCTATGCTGCTTTTTTCAGGATTTCCACAATAGCCATATCTGAAGAGCTAATGAACGGATTTACACAAAACTTCAGATTATGTTATGATATAATATGGTTCTGATTACGTTTTGGTGTAAATAGCTCAATAGGTGGCGCTGCTATGCGGCATTATTCGTGATTATCGCAATAGCTCTATCTCAGGAACTAACGCACGAATTTTCATGAAACTTATAATTCAATTACTCCCTGATATAAATTAGTATTCCTTAGTTTTTAGAGTAAATTGCTCAACAGGTTTTGCTCAGTGGTGTAGTCGAGGGGGGACGCTGGGGGACGGCGTCCCCCCATTTTTTTATTTTCTTTGAAGCGTCCCCCTACTTTTTTATCTCAAGGGGGACGCTAAGGGCGCGAGGGGACGCAAATCTTCCTGATTCATTAAATAATTAAAGTAAAAAAAAAAAAAAATAAAATAAATAAATAACAATTTTGTAAAGTATAGAATTGATATTTTAAACCATTTTAGTTTTCTTTAACAACATAACAACGGCACACAAAAAACAAATTACCAGCAATGAAATACCGCGCTAACATTAGTTCTTTCAAAGGCATACATTAGTTTTACTCGGATTCAGAAGTCTATTATCCCCTTCCTTTTTCCCAACAGAAAGATACACAAGCTCCCCAAAAAGACCTGGGGCACACCGCTGTCTCAGTTTAAAATACATGCAGATGTTCGAGCATTGAAAGCCAAGTCATTTTTTTACTCACACGACAATTAGCACCAGCATGTTTCCGTTAGCCAGTAAATAAGATATTTAAAGACATTCAGAGTTATTGTCATAGTTGCCACATACTGTCAGTTAGTAGGGGTCATCAATTGGCCAGTATATGGCGTCTGCATTTGAATACAGACTAAAGGCCCTAACAGATCTGACCACTTCTTGCCGTTTGGTGTCAGCTCGTTTGTTGTGACGATACGGTGTTTTTGATCTTTAATGAGTTTTGCAGGAAAGGGACTGTTGTCCAGCAAAAGAAAAATCTCCCTCAAGTAGGGCGGGATTGCTATCTCCCGATTCTTTTGTTCGCTCCTCTCTGTTCTATTATGAAGAAACCGCAAATAGTTCCTATACAAAAGTCTCTTCCAAGAATTCAGTTGAACTGAAAATATTGCAATCTTAATGCAGCCTTAGTCAATAAAAGGATATCAATGCAGAGCGATAACTTCTGATACTGTTCCGAAAAAAAATCCCCCAGAACGATTATTCCCTTTTCTCTCGTTTACATTGACAATTATTTCTTGATTAGATACAAGCTTTGTACTAGTTTAAAGTGGAGTGAGTATCTCTGAGTTGCCTCATTTTTTTCAAGCCATAAATATTTTATATCATAATTTTCAATTTCATTTTTGAAGAGAAAATAACAATGAAACGATATAGTCAGCCAAAACTGAAAAGTTTTGCAATTTCTTCCAAACGTTGCTGTACAAAAACAGATGCGAAGTCACAGAGCACAACTGCAGATAAAAAGTCAGATCCAACAGAATGGTAAGTATCTTTTGAGTTTTAATCAATAATATCTTAAATTATTTGCTATATTTCGAATTTTTGATAAGGGCCATTATTTGCCAAAAATTAATAGGTTTTTGCTGTAAAACTATGTTTTTTATTGAACGGGAATTAAAAGGGTGGAGGGAGGAAAAGGAACATGGGCGTCATCAATGGTGGTTGAGCAAAATTACCCCTCTAAATTTTCAAATTTAATCGACTGAATTTTCTTTCTCTCTCAAAATTTTCAAAAAATAATACTCCTTGTTTTTCTCAGAGGATTTAAAGTAACTGAACAATAAAATAAAAGATAATCAAGCATTATTCATTAAGGAGAAATATTATCCCACTGAAGCCTCCGTAAAAGACTATTTTTAATTCTGTTTCTCTTTTACATTTTTTTTTTTTTTTTTTTTTTTTTTTTTTTTTTTTTTTTTTTTGTAAACTTGATATTAAAATACATCAAGTGTTCCAGAAAAAGAAAAAAAAAACTGTTTCATTACTTTATTTTGCAAAAAAGTTGCTAGACATTTATTTTGGGTTTTTAATATACATCTTATTTGTTATATTTCTAAATAAAAATTTTATTGAAATACTACACTATTGTTTAAAAATGTCTGCAATTTCTATAAAGTTTGCAGCACCATAAAAAATACAAAATTAAAATACAGCGTTTTAAACTTAGATTGCCACACTGTCTATATATATTATTATGATATGCTATTTACTACAGCGATTCTTTAATGCAAATTAAGTACGTAGCACTTGTATTGTAGTTCGTTTACAGGTTACATAGAACTATTTCATTAAATTATGCCATACGGAAAGAAAACTCTTTACATTCTATTTTATAGGGGCTCAGGGGTTGAAAACTTTTCAAAAAATCGATTTTTTTATGATCTAGTTTGATTATTCAATTCTTAACTCAATGCAAAAACCGTATAAAAATATTTGCATTTTTAACGGAGTTATAAGCATTTATGTATCAACACTTTCATAATCGCACCCATATAATTTCAACTTTAAGTCGCATTTTCTCAAAACTTGATTTTTGACGACTAACACCAAGATTAAATAAAAACTATTTAATGGAATGGCTTTTTTTTTTTTTTTTTTTTTTTTTGCATGCGTATAACATCATTATATATAGAATGAATTAATATCGTTTAGATAGTTTAATATTTTGAGTATTTTTAATGAAAAAAAAGTTGTACTTTTTAGGAGTTTTTTCAATTTTCAAATTTGAGAGTTATTTTGATAATGTTGTTTTTGAGTTATAGTTATATCCTTTTCATTCTACAGAGTAAAGTTTCCGGATCATTTTAAAGCAAAAATTAGATTCTTATGTCAATTCAACGTTAAGATATCTTGGTGTTGGTGATATAACACATAATTTTTTTCCCGAAAATTGTGTTACATAAATTTTGCTATATTTCTTATTATACTACATTGAAGTACTTCATTTTATAATTTTATAAAACTACAAACATACCTTTAAAATATCAGAAAGTTTAAATTAATTATATTGAATACTTCTGTTTTTATATGGACTCGAAGCGAGAGCTCTGTTTACATGTTTTTCGTATCGATCAAACCCTGATCCCCCTTAATGACGTTACACGACTTCAGACATAATGAAATTTATATATATTACTGAAATGCATAACAATGCGCTTAATATAGAATAAGGATTGAGTAGCTCCTATCGTTCATTTATAGGTATATGCAAAGAAATTACATTGCATTTCTCTGGGTGTACAAAAATTGTTTGAAAAGCGCATTGTGAAATTGATTTTACGTTAATGAGGAGGGAGTTAACGTCACCCACTGAAAACATAAGGAATGTATCATATCAAATTTCTATAACCGTGTGTGAACAATATTGCAGAATGTGCATTTCCAATCTTAATTAATTTTTATTACATGGAATTAATTAGTATATGGAATGTATTCTATAAATCATATGCAGTGAAACAAGTCGAATTATTCAACTTTTGTGGGCGGGATTTGTGAAAAATGGGGTTTCAGGAATATTATCCTTTTTTTAGCATAAATAAGTTTACTGTGAAAATATGATACAAATAAATTCATATATAGGACTGCAATGAACGTTAATAACAAAAAAAAATTCTTAATTTTTTTACCCTTTTTTAATTTAATTAGACAGTTAGTTTTACTGTGTGGTATGTCAAAAATACAAATATTATATTCTAAAGAATTTGCGTATTAAGAGACTACTTAATTCACTCACGCGAAAACACCCGCTTTCTAAAGTTGGATTTTTTTTTTTTTTTTTTTTTTTTTTTAATATCTCGTTTGCATTTAAATGTTTTTAAACTATTTTTGCATTGATATTTGAGGCCTATTGCTGCAATGACCGTTTTTTACTTTTAGGTAGATTTTGTATGAAATACTATTTATTGCGGTCGATCCTATGTTGGAATTTCTGAAAAATTTTTGCAGATCTACGCCTATCATGACCTCTAGACCCCAAAACTACCATCGGTAAAAAAAGTAAATATGTATATTTTTTTTGGACACGATAACTTCTCTAATTCTGTTCCAATATCCTCCAAACTGATACATAAAATCAAGGAGTATAAAATCTCGGTCGAGTTCGTTAATGGGCAAAATCGGACCAAAGGGGTGGAAATAAGGAGGGTTTTTGTAAGACCCGAAAAAATGCCCTAAGTTTTTAATTAAAATAGATATCGAATGAGTTTAAAGTTTATATTACTTCTAAAAAATGGGCCAAAAGTTTATGCATGACAGATTTTTGATAAAGTTAAAAATGGGCTCAAGGAACACAGGTTAAATTATCTGAAAATTCTGTTCGTACAAGCTTTTGATAGAACCAACTTTTAGCGATGAAAAAAAATTAAAAACGAAAAGAAAAAGGGGGATGAAAAAAGAAACAAATCCATAACTTAGTCAATTCTTAAGCTATCAAACTAATTAAACTTATTTTACATCTTCTCAATAACATCTACAACTTTTATAATAACAAGTTTTTCATAGAACCAATTCTTATAGCAAAAATAAATTGAACAAAAATAGGAGTTGGAGAAAAAAAAACCTCAAATCCAAACTGCTTATATTCTGACTCATTTTTAAATTCATTTTTAATTTTAAACGCATCCAATTGGCAGGTCTTCTTATTTAGGAACTATATAATGTAACGTATTGGCCATTTTTTTTTAAATAAAGGCAGAATATATTTTAAAAAAGGCTGCCAAAATGGGTACTTTGAATAGAATTTCCTGAAGCGATCGTGATTGAAAAATGAGGACGTATTCAAATAACAAACTGGCTATCTTATAACTCATTTTTAAATTCAATTTTGCTCTCAAACGCATTCAAATGACAGTCTTTTGTTATTCAGGAACTATATAATGTACGTAATGGTCGATTTTTAAAATAAAGTCAGAATATATTTCAAAATATGTTGTCAAAATGGTCATTTGAGCCGAATTTCTCTTAAATGATTCTGATAAAACCAGTTCTTACAGAAAAATGAAATTAAAATTTTTTCAAAAGCGGCCAAATAAAGTTGTTAAACTGGGTTTATCGCTAATCATATTTTCTTTTTTGTTGTTGAAATGAGCACTTTTCAAAATCTACTTCCGCCTATAAGCCAAGCCGACAGGGATTTTTTCAATTATGGTTTGCACTTTTTATTTTGCATGGATTATTTCATTTTTGGAATCTGTTTCGAAAGTCAAAATATCCTCATTAAAAAAAGACTGAACAAAATCGAAAAAGTGAAAAACGGGCATTGTGGAAATCAACCTTTCAGGGTTGGTACAGGGAACTACAGATCTGCACGGGCCGGGTTCGGGCCGATTTCCATTAAGGGCATTCGGGCCGGGTCGGGCTCAGGCCTTACTTTTTTCTTGTTGTATCGCGCCAAGTCGGGCCTAACTTAAATTTTCTGTACGATAGAGGTCTGCACAGGCCCGGGCCGGGCCGGCGGAATCGTTTCGAATTTTCTAACGGGCCGGGCCGGCAGATTTAGAATAGTTTTTTCAACGGGCCGGGCCGATACAAAAAAATTTCGGGCCTGATGGCCCGTTCTGAAGATTTAAGCAGAAACGATGAAATATGAGCTATTTTCAACGAAAATGGTTTTAACGAGAATAAGTATAAATGTGGCCATACTAGTTTGACAACATCAATATAAAAATACACAGTGTATCGGCATCGGAGAATTACATTATGTGTAACCCGTTTTAATATTTTTTTAGCTGATTCATGCCGTTCCGAGATCACGCTTGCATTCTTTTTCTACATATAGACTGGCCGGACTGGTACTAGACTTAATTATTGGCAGAAAACATGATTTGTAAAATTATTAACAGCGATAAAGAACTTATGTTAGCTTAGTCTTCGGATATATACTTCTTGATGATTTTTAAATTAATTTCTCAATAATGCAAAAGTTTGACACACTTTCTGATTAATTTTACATTGTAAAAGTATAAAAGTGATAAGCCTAACTATTGAAGGGATTTGGAATCGAATAGCGTTTTTCATTTTTGGTAAATAAAATGCTTGTATAACCTTGTTGAGATATAATAGTTTCTCAAATGATTGCAGGTTTTTCTCCCTTCCCTTGCTAATGCTTCTGGAAATTCTATTCAAAACGCTAATTATGACAGTATTTTATTTGTTTGCAGCATTCTTAAATTGCTTGTATCAAAAAATGGATAACACCATTCGATTATATAATTTCTGAATAAAGATATCTGCTAATCTTATGCGTTTCTGAGAAAAAAAAAATGAATTTAGAAATGTATCAGAAAGGAGCTTTTTTGAATTTAAGAATGTATTTGGATTTGAAATCTATAATAAAATGATATAGAAATATATTTATAAATCTTTTATTAAACAGCTTCAAAATTAACGATGTTTTTAGCTTTCTTTCTTTTTTCTTTTATTCTAAGCCATATTAATTTTTTAATGAATCTTTATTCGAATGTTGAAAGCCTAAGTATCTAAGTAATCATTAATGTTGTTAATGTGTATTTGCTGTAAAATATACTGTAAAATCATTCCATAGATATGTATGCAGTATTCTTTAAAGGAATCTTAGTTATATGATAAAAATCTGAATTTTTTAGAAATCGTAGAAATTGTAACGGGCCAAAACGGGCCGGGCCTGTTTTCGCTGATTTTTGTACGGGTCGGGCCGAACTTTTGAGTTTTACAACGGGCCGGGCCGGGCCCGGGCCTGGAAATTCCGGCCCGTGCAGACCTCTACTGTACGAGGCCGGGACTGATTTCATTCTTCCTAATCTTCACGGACCAAAATAATCAATTCCAGTTGAATCGTCCCATATGAAAATCACTTTCTCGACGTGGCCAAGTCTGTTCATAAATCAGTAAAATTTGGCTTGATTTAAAATTTTTTACAAAAAAAGGCATATGCTTTTAAGTCGTCATTATTATACAATTAAACATTAGAATTTATTCTTTTTAAAGAATCGTAGATTTCTAGGCTTATTAAAATAGAGTTAAATGCATGAAAAAAACTGTCTATGACGAAATTTTCTTTTAAACTGAAAGCTGGAAATTTCTTTTAAACTTCTTTTGAACTGCTCATCCATGCAAAATGAATACAATAATACGCGAGAAAAAATATATTAAACATTTAGACCTGCTAAGAAGGGAACGCATTTTTTCTTTCCAATGCGATTCCGTCTTAGAAAATTTTACTTTTACCACATACCATTTTTTGAATTTTTATGTCTCCATTACATTGAATATGGATTAATAATACTAATGATAACTGAAACATTTACATATAAACAAAAATTCATTAAAAGCATAAATATCGCAGGCTACTGCACTTCTGCATAAATGGAGATTATAAATATGGAAAAAAAAGACTAAGATAAGTTCTTTTGATCAGAACTCTTCCGCAAGAGGAAAGATCAATATTCTGTAGAAATTCCCTCGGGTCGGGCCGAAATTTTAACTATTTTCCGGTTCAGGCTAAGGTCGGGCACTTGTCTTTAGCTATTAAAATGGACCGGGCCGGGCTTGGGTCGAAATTTTAACTAATTTTCCGGTACAGGCTAAGCCCGGGCCGAAATTTTAACTTTAATAATGGGCCGGGTCGGGCCAATTTTTTTCTATGGACCGGATAGGGCTCAAGCCTGGAAATTTCGACCCGTGCAGATCTCTACAGGGAATGCCCTCTACTGGTTGGTTCAGGTTGTGGACACTGTAACAATAATTTATTGCATAGGAATGTATGGGCGCAAGTGACGCGTTGGGGTACAAACACCAGGGGCTCAATTTGTCCCATTTTATTATTTCAAGTTTTCTCATTCACATCAGAAAATTCCTTTACTATTATTTTCTTTATTAAAGAAAAACATTTCACGATAAATTTCACGATACTTAAAGAAAAAATTCTTCTTTGAAAATTTCTGGTATGAAAATCAAAGTTTCTCATTTATAAGAACTCCATTTCTATTCTTTTCTTCTTTTTTTTTCTTTTTTTTCATGTATCTTCTGTGTTTGACAAATTTGTTAGCTTTTCTTTTCTTTTTTCTTCTTTTTTTTAAATCAAAATTTTCGATTTCATACCAGAAAATTTCAAAGAAATTCTTCTTGAATTTCAAAGAAAATTTTTCCAAGGAAATTTCAAACAATTTTTTTTCTTTTTGTAATCATGAAATGTCTATCTTAAATAAACAAAATAATAGTATATGAATTTTCTGGTATGAAGGAAAATTTTTGAAATAGAAAGGGGCCAAATTTGCTAAATAAAGTTTTTACCATAAATTTAGAATCACCCTGTATTTAAAAGTGTGTTTGAAGTAAAAAATTGTCAAAATTGTTGAAACATAAAATAAATTAGGTTGAATGAATTTCTTTTCCATTTTGAATAACTAAGTAGAAAATAAATAAATAAATAATTTATATAAACAACTTAAATTTAATTAAATTTTTTTAATGTTAATTAAATTTTAAATAAATTAAATTTTTTAAATTTTAATTAATTTTTAAAAGTAAATTTTATTTTATTTTAAATTTTTAATTAAATTAATTTTTTTAATTTTAATTAATTTTTTAAAGTAAATTTAATTTTATTTAAAATTTAAATTTATTTTAAAATAACTAGTATTTTTAATTTAAAATTTCATTTTTCAATTATTTATCCCTGGAATTCACAATCAAGTTAGCCGTATGGGTGATAGAGATCCTAATGTTCGAGACTAAGAGCGTCCCCCCACTTTTTTTTTCAGGACTACACCACTGGTTTTGCTATCCCTTTTTTTTTTCATGATTTCTGCTATAATTCTATCGCAAATGCACGGATTTTCATCAAATTTCAGATTCAGTTAGAACTTAAATTAAGTTGTTGCAGATTTGATTTTTGTATAAATTATCTAACCTGTGACACTGCTATGTTTCATTTTCTGGAAGTATTGAGAGAAAAGAAAGTTTTAGGGCTGCCACATACGACTAGTTTTAAATAGTTTTTAAGAAAAATTACTTATACCAATAAAAATCTAAACTTAGCTATCCAAATCACAAAATTCAAGTTTTACTGAAATCTAACCAGCATAGTTTTTTTTTAGTAATAATAAAAAAAGAAGACGTTTGGAACATGTCCTACAAATTGATTAAAAAGACATAAAAATATTCTTGTTTTCTTTTCTTTTTTTACCATAAATTATTCGTTTTGAAAAATAGATCCTATTTTAAATTTAAAAGTTGAAGCATATATCTTTACCAATAAAAGAGTTTGGTCTGTGTGTGTATGTGCGATGGCTAGCAAAACCTTCGGCGTGTACGAGGCTGAAAAGTTTTGTGAGGTCTCTCCGGAGGAACTTGAGACTCAGAATTTTAAAATTCTAATAATTAGTTGTGTTATTAATTAAAAGTCGCAAATAACTTCATTAAAAAGTCATCTCGGTCCTTGGGAGAGGGAATAAAAAGTGCTGGCGCATGCGCAGAAACCATGTTTACGCATAAGGAAAAAATGAAGGGATTTCTGGGGATATCTTGTCATAATTTGTTAACTTATATCGGCCAAACCGCTTAGTAAAGTTAAAAACGTAAGACACATTCTGAATCTTACCGCTCAAATGCCACAATCAATTTTAAAATTATGGAAACGTTCACTGTTACTCTTGTGACCATTCGAGAAAATTTTCAAAACTCCAATTATTTTGTTAAAAAATATAATTAAGATAAAAATTGATATAACCAGTTAAATACCAGTGTGGTCTACTCTACTCTTGTTAAAAATATATAATTTGTAACAAAATGTATTTTGCTTGTCTAGATAATAAATAAAAATAAATTACAAAATTTTGAATTAATATATAGACAAATAAAATGCATTTTGTTACGAAGTACATTTTATGCGAGTGAAACACTATGGTATTTAACGGGTTACATCCCATTTTATATTAATTATATGTTTTAATAAAATAATTGGGATTATTTATGAAAATTTGCTCGGATTGTCACAAAATTTCTGAGTGGACGTTCTCATATCGCAGTTAACCCTTTGAAAAATAGGGTCATTTTTCCGAAAAAGTTTTTTTCCCTTGTGGCAACGCCCCTCTAAGACGCACTTTGAGGTACCGACAAGCCAAAAATATGTTCTCAAAGCTGAAATCTTCTAATCAATAGTGCAATAAGTTAAAAAAAAAAGGAAATGTGATCCTTTCAAATACAATTGCAAATGCAGGTCACTTAGCGCTTTACGGAGATTTTCTCTACGCTTAAAATAACTAAACGTCTATATTTAACATAGTTTTTTAGAACATCTCAATAGACCAGATTTACATTCCATGCAAAAATTTTGAAACGTTCGGAAGGCTAGATTTTTTTAAACAAAACAAAATGTGTGAAATTTTTCACGAAATCAGTAAAAACTGAGTATTTTGTCACAGTTTCAATCGCTTTCGATAGGCATAGACTCCAAAAATCAAATACGCAGGAAGTAAAATAACAAATGGCATTAATTTCAATTCAATATTTTTCTGCGATTTTTTCATTTAACAATATTAAATCAGACAAAAAGGAAACGAAGATGTACTTTTTGTTTTATTACTAAATGCTGAAATGAGCAATAATAATAAATGTGTAGACATATGCTGTCATTAATATAAAATAACAACATAAATAGTTGTTTGTTAAGACAATGTAATGCTGAATGTAAACATACGTCTTATTAATAGGACGCCAGACCCGAGAGGTTTAATTAGAAAATATAAAAACAAGTGGGAATGAATCTAACAATATTTATCGCTTTAAAATGTAATTGTTAAAGGAGAACTAAGAAGGATACATAAATTTTCTACTAGAAATATTTAATAATTTGGTGATTTCTATTTAATAAAAATTTCATTCTACATTCCCCCCCCCCCCCCCCCCCCCCTAGGAATTACGATATTCATTAAAATAGACGTTTGCCTGTATTTTCTTCTAAGTACAATGTTATATTTTGTTTAAAAATTTTATGTGTAAAATATTTTCCAAAGTATGTTCTGTCGAATTAACTTTTGCCGTAGTTGGCAATCTACACTAGAACGAAAATTCAGATTAAAGTCAATCCGAAACTCAGTCAAAACCCGAAGGGTTGGTTGGTTGTGTTTATGACGACCAATTATTAACACGAGGGATGTAGGCTGTGGATGGGGTGGGGGTCTTTCTAAGGGAACCTAACCCCTTTTTAAGGAAGTAAATCCAAGGTTCGAAGAAAATCACGGAAAACTCCGAACGATTAGTATGACGGGCACGATTAGGTTCGAACCCACCAGTTACCATCGACCAATTTTGAGGGCAAAACCTCTCGGCCACAGGTGGGGCCAAAGCACGCCCGGAAAGAAGATTAATTGATATTTTAATATCATTTTGAAAAAAAAATTACATTTATATCTCTGATATCAATTTATATTTTTTGTATAAAAGTGAACATATATAAACTCATTAATAGTCAAAGATACGCTTTTTTTTTCTTTTTAATTGAAAAATAGTCAGATTCTTTTAAAAATCGGGTCTACTAGAACCTGATCCGAAATTATCAAAACTTGACACAAAACCGACCATAACTCAAAATAGCTGAAGTCACGAAACGAACCCGAACTTAACCCTCAACAAATAAATACTAACGTCAACCTGACCCGAACCGGTATTTGGGTAAAATAAGAGTATCCGACCATCTGCAGGACAATAATCTAAATCTAAATCTAAAATCTGGCTTCTTTTAAGTAAGTGATTTTCAATATGATATCGTCACCTGAGAATAATAAAGTTCTATCTGTGTTTTTGAGGCCCCACCAGTGGCCGAGAGGGTCTGACCTCTCAACTGGTAGACGGCAGGTGCTGGGTTCGAACCCAATCGCGGCCGTCGGCCTAACCGTTCGGAGTTTTCGTGGTTTTCTTCGAACCTTGCGTAAATACGGGTTAGGTTCCCTTAGAAAGACCCCCACGAAGGGCATCCCTCCCCCTGGGCCTATATCCCTAGCGCAGAAAATCGGCCGACACAAAATACAACAACTGTGTTTTTGAAAAAATTGACTTATCGATATAGATAGGTTCTGTTTGTATCTATGAAGGCATTTTTGCACCAAAACGATGTTATATATAATTTACATATGGCATTACAGTTATATTATGTGTGTATTTTAATCCAGAAATGCCTTCATAGATACAAATCTATATCGGTAAGTCAACATTGATAAGTCAATTTTTTTCAGAAACACAGATAGAACTTTATTATTCTCAGGTGACGATATCATATATATTTTCCTTATGATTGATAATCACTTTGATTGCGCATTTTGTTATTTTGTTTAAGTTTAGGTTTTCTGAATTTGTTTTGTGTTATTTAAGCAATTACATTACACTTTACAGTAATTTATCTGAAGTAAGCATAGTTTTAATTACAAATATTGATTAATCCTATAGAATGCATATTTAGATCTTTTTCTTTTTTAGTAAATAAAGGAGGTAAGAGGAGGGAAACCCTAATAATACCATAGTGTTTTAGGATTATTTATATTGTTTTTGTCTGAAATTTAAATTAAGAGAATTGAAAAGTACCTATTTTATACTGTAGATTATTTATTTATTGAAAAGTAGATTTTTAATACAATCAAACTATTTTCTGTTGAAACTTTAGCCTAATGTTTTCTAAAGTTTTTATAAAATTGGATTTCGCGGTATAAGTAATAAATGCAAATAAAACATGTCGGGGAACACGTAGCATTTATTAAAAAAAGGAATACACAATCGCTGATCTGCATTCCTCCAAGATTCTGTTATCTTTATTCAGAACAATTTGTCTTATTTAATGACAGTAATTTTGGTATGAAATAGAATATTGTGGTCTAAAGCGATTTTTAAGGAAAAATTTTGTGTAGCACCAATTTAAAATGTATTATATTCTGTTTAAAAAGTTTAAATTAACTCAATGAATCAGCAATAGATGGCAGCACTACAGGATTGTTTTATGTGTTGTAAGATTAAATATATTTGTGTGCGTACTTCCAAATATTAATGTATTTTTTCTAAAGTTTTTAAACTATAGACACAAAAGACCAAAAAAAAAAAAAAAAAAAAAAAAAAAAAATAATAAAAATAAAATAAAATAAAATAAAATAAATAAAAAAAGAATAAAAAAGAAAAAGAAAAACATTCAAGTATCAACTTTGAATAAATGTATACGGATGAGAGCTTATATAGTAAATTATTTCGTCAGGGGCAGAAATAAAATAAAATATAAGCAAATATAATATAATTAGTCGATTTCTATCATAACGATCATGTCATGCATGTAATTTATAACGATCATGAGAAGTGTATATGATATACAAATTAAGACAATATTTATGTAATAAAAATGAAAAGTAATGAAAAAATTTAGAAAATTATGAAGATTACCATTTTAAATATTAAAGTATAATTCAAATAAATAAATTTATATAGTTTATATTTAATTTCTAGGTAATAATTCTTTTGTATAATTCCAATAATTATACAAAAAAAAAAAAAAAAAAAACAGTTGGCAACATTGCTGTCAGCAGTTTTTTCCGTAAATTTAATGGAATTTTTTTTTCTTTTTTTTTTACAGTAACCCCAAAAAGAAAAAAAAAAAGGACAAAATTTGTTTTTGGAGATTTTTAATTATGAAGATTATAATGGGGGACTATAACAATTATTTAACACTATTAAAAAATAGTATTTCAGAACAGTTTAATAATAAAATAAAAGGTTGAATTTTATGTTTGAGCTTTCTCAAAGTATCATGCAAACTTAAAATAACAATGTATGAATTAATCTAATTTCTACACCGAATTAACTGAAAATTTTCTTTAAGTTAAATTTATTAAATTTGGTAACGATTTCGTATAAAAAGAATGAGGTTTTAAGTCGAGTATTTCATTCTTCTTTTCGAATAGTAATTTTTATTAACCACACATTTTCCACTTTCATTCAAAAGTGGATGAAAAATTATATCCCCCCCCCCCCTTTTCTGTTTGATTTTCTGAAATAGTATATATAGGTATATACTAAAATATTGATATTCTCCAGGACTTTGAAAAATTATTTAGAGACGACCATGACCACTTATTACAAAACAGACCATATATATTTTTGAAAGACCTTCCAGTGGCCAAGAGGTTCTGTTCTTGAAGCTAGAAGACGGGAGTTGCTGCACGCCCAATCGCGGCCGTCGGCCTTGGAGTTTTCAGCTGTTTTTTTTTTTTTTTTTTTTTTTTTTTTTTTTTTTTCAAACATTGGACTTTCTGTTAATGAGAAATAATCCCTTTTCCATTTAATGTCTTTTTCTTTTCTTTTTTTCTTCAGCTAGAAAAGATGTTGCATCCCAAGCACGGATTTCTCTTTTATGCATTGTGCATTCAACAATAAAATATTTATATTTGTAATATTCATAATAGTAAAGGCATCATCAAGAGATAATTGTGATAACTTCTTAATACATGTCTTATTAACTCTGATAACAAAAATATGTATAAAAAATAAATATTACAAATATAGTATTTTTCTCTGCTTGAATTCTAATAAATTGCGCTTACACATATACACATAAATGTATTAATCCTTACTTAAAATAAAGCATTTACTTGCAGGGCCCGACTAAGGTTATGGAGAACCCCGGGGCAAGCATCATTCTGCCCCCCCCCCCCGTTTCCTATTTATCTGTAGAATTTTGTTTTAGTGAATAATGTGTAACTGAGTAGAACTAAACTTCATACACATTGTATGTGTGTTCATAAATTTAACACTAGGTAAAGCTCATATCTGTATACAGGATATTCCAAAAAGTTGGTCACAACTTTAATGGAAAATACTAGTTTGATAATAGAAGAAAAAAATGATAGATTGGTTAACTCGAATATTTCTCTGCTTTGCTTATCTACGTTCATTATAAGATGTCTAAAATACAAGGCTCAAAATTGGTCATAATTAATGATTTTAACTTGTAACATTACGCGAAAACATTAATAAAGAATTTCTTTTGAAAACAATAAAATACTAAGTTGTTGTAATAAAATCTTAATCACTAGTTATCTAATGATATAGTTTGTTTTCTGCATGGGTGGAGGGAGTACTGAAATCAGTGAGGGAAATGAGGACCACACTTCCTTCCTAAATGTTTGAAAATGTGTCAGTTTCGGTCACTTTTGGCTAATTTGAAGCTCTGTAACACTTTAATGAAAATGTTGATTGCTTTCATGGGTTCCCCCTAAAAAAAGTGGGAGGGGGAAGCAATTACCCCGCATGCCCTTGTATCAGTTGGGCCCTATTTACTTGTATTAAATTTAATCTAAACCTGGATTGTCAAAAATGAATTAGCATTCAAATCGTATGTAAAGTGGACAGTTCAACCATTAATTTAAATTAGATATTTATTTATTTATTTTCTATGAGTTTCTGTCTGGCGCAGGTGTTCCCAAATTATCAGATTTCGAACTCCTGGGCTCAGATTATCCGTGAATTATACTGTCAATGAAGATAATTTTGATAATCTCAAGTCAATAAATGTTTAAATGCTCTTTTTGTATTATTTCAGAAATTCTGGGATTTCTTCTAGTCTTTTGAATGAAGAATATGATCCAGTTCTTGTTTTATGAGTAAAATCCTGCAATTTATAAGCCACATTAGCAGACAGAACGAAGCTAACAGCCGAAACTGTGGATTGAATTTCTCCAGTTATATTACCTGCTAGCTCCACCTGTTAGCTAAAACCGATATAAGTAATTCTTTTTGAAGAATAAACTCAGTTTAAAAAATAATTTCTGAATGATTTGCTTAGAGTTTTGTATAGGCGTCTTTAAGGATAACATTTGAGAATTCATCGAAAAGATAATGAGACGCATTTTTTTTTCATAAATTCGCATTATAATATGAAATGTGAATACGTTATTAAAATGCTATATGAATATCTCAGAATTAAAAAAAAATATATATAATTATTTTAAAGAAAGGAACACAGTTTTTGTGTGCTACTTGCATAGTATAGAATTACAGTAAAACACCGATAATTCGGATTAATTGGGACCAGACCCAATCCGGATTATCGAAAATCCGGATTATCCGGAGAATTAGAAAAAAATGAAATAAAATAAAACATTCTTACACAAAATCACCTTTATGTTAAACTCATGAAATATTTATAGACAATAAAAATATTTACTTTGTTTAATTCTTAAAAGATTTCAGAAAAACTTTTTTTTATTCAGAATACGACGATGAAACAAGTTAATGTTACGGAAATTAGCCAATCGCTTATCAAACTTAAAAAAAAAAAGAAATGACCAAACCGATCCGGATTAACGGGGTCCGAATTTGCTAGGTTCTACTGTATTAAACTAATTGATTCATCGTAACATTAAACAGCGCAGTGCTAGGGGGTGACCCTGCGTCCAGCTCGCTATAATTTACCGTATCCTCCCAAAGGTCAATAGCGGAGGAGATCTAGAGATATGGGGAAATATGCGTTTTCTCCTGTTACTTAAAACCACATTTTTTGGCGAAGGATGAACAATTTACGCCAACTTTCGCAACAAAACCGTAGAACAGAGTTTTAAATACTAATCCGATATAAAATTTTAAACGAAGCTGATAACCTATGAATAATTTTCAATGGATACGATTTTACAAAATTTTCTCAAGTCCAAAAGGGCAACTATCATTATAACACAAGTTTAAATTCATTTTTGTTCGGAAACATATGAAAATAAGCAGATGTTATTCAAAAATGTTTTTAACCCTTTATCTACGCATTATGAATTCAAGAAAATTTTACATTCAAAAGCATTTTATGCAAATTGTTTAAACTAAATTAAGAGATTTATATAATCATTTAATAAATATTTGAAGGATTTTAGGATTTAGAAGGATTAACTAAATTGGAATTTACAGGGATTTTGTGCATTTTTTATAACCCCACTCAAATCTTTATTTTTAATTATTTTCTTAGTATTTTGTAAAATTATAAAATGTACAAATATTATGTTCTTACAATATAAATATTGAAATATTTCCGCATTGAAAAATCCCCATCCACTCCCTCAGCGCCAAGAAAGCTGAAAAGATGCAAAGACAAAATAAATCATTATTTAAAATTATTTTTGTTTCGCGTAACCAATAATGCTTTTGTAACAAGATACAGTAATGTATATATAACTCATTCTAAATAGTATTACAACTAACTTACGTATTAAAAGAATTTTATAATAACTTACTTTAATGGTACTTATAAGTACCATCGGTAGATAAAGGGTTAATTGACAGAAGTTTTCCATTTTTTGGCAAACATAAATGATCTTTCAGAAAATACATTCAAAGTTGGCATTTTGAACCGAATTTCTGGACGCAAGAATATAAAACTACCCAGAGAGAGAAGAAAAATTTGTTGCTAGACGATCAAAATTGTTTATAAGTCAATAATATATATAAGTCGATTTATTTAATAAAAAATGGAAGACTCGTTTCGATCAGATATCGCTTCCATAGCCAGCTTTCACAATTTTCTTCCTTTAGATTCAAAACTGAGTTAATAAATGCGTCGGAAATTTTGCGTTTATTTAACAGTACACTTGAAAACCGATTTAAGTATAAATGTGCCTCAAGAGAAAAGGTTAATTTGACATCAATACAAAAAAAAAAAAAAAAAAAAAAAAAAAAAAAAAAAAAAAAAATCAATGGATGGATATAATAGATATTGGCATCGGTCGATTACATTGTGTTTTAGTCCAAGTTTAATTTTTTGCAGCAGACTCAGGCCGACTTGACTTACACTTTTTATTTTTTCCTGCATAATCGAGTCGGAGTTATTTTCATGATGGTTCAGAGAAACAATAGGCTTTGTAAAAATAGTAACAACCATAATGGAATCATTGGAATTATCTTACACTGATTTTCAAATTCCCTACATAACAATGGAAATTTTTCTGAAAATATTTCTAACGCATTTTTAATTGAAAGTACATTTATGTCATTGAAATTATTTAGAAACAAATAACATTTTCTTTTTTTTTAATAATTAAATTAATTTTTGAGTTATTAGCGGTTTTTGGCACGAGAAGATCATTTTTTTCTTTTTTCCTGTGCTATCGCATCGGAAAATTCGATTTAAAAGCCAATTTTAAATTGTATCTTCTTAAAGTTCTTATGCCTTTAAGAGCGAAAAAACACCGAATACACTAGCGATAATTAATAATTAAACAATAGGCTTTGTTAAAATCACCACAAAATAAAAAACAAAGCAGACACACTTCGAGCTAAAAAAAAAATACAACTTGTCATCAGCTGAGGTAGACATGTGTCCGCAAGGGCACAAGGTCAAAGATGAACTGGTTCATCTTGATTAAAGGAAATTATGAAATCACATATTATATTAAATTAAAATTAAATGTTTGAATAAAATGCTTTTTATGCCTTTACAAACTTGCTAATCTTAATGCTTTACGATTATCAGGAATTGTTAAAAATATTGTATTGTATATATATATATATATATATATATATATATATATTCCATTTAGTCATAAAGCAAAATATCTGTAAAAAAAATCCAAAATTAATCTTAGATTTTAATACTTTTATGTCATTACATACATTGTACGCATGTACTTACATTTTAAATATTTTTAAGTTTTTTGATTTTAATCAATGATTTTTTTTAAAAAAATCAACCGATTTAAATCAACTGATTATTCTGATAACTGATATAACTGACTATTCCATAAAGTGATATATTTATACAAATTGAAATATTGCACAATCAATAATACTACGACACGAACAAATATGTAACAAATTAAAGTAAAACAGCAACTGTTTTCATTCCAGTAAAAATTGGTCGCTCCGAGAGATGATCTCTTAATGAAGGTCATGTTTAAACCAGATTTTAGTTGTTGAAAAGGGCAACAATTAATGTTACTAAAATTTATTTTTCACATTATGAAAAATATGAAAGTTTAAAGTGAATATGAAAGTTTCTAAATTTTTATCACAGTTCCAAACGGCCTGCTTAATTTTTTTTGAAGGCCCGTCCCATTTGTTTTGTCAATCGGGTTGTCCTGACCAGTTTAAAAGGTTACCTCATGTAGTCGTATCGGGCCGGGAACGGGCCTCGGGTCGAGCATATCTCTACATGAGCCCATGACAGTAATCTAGGCCATTAACACACACACACACACACACACACACACACACACACAAAAAAAAAAAAAAAAAAAAAAAAAAAAGACCATTCTTCCCTTTTTTGAAAAATTGTTTTTCAGAAGTATTTATTTTTTGCACAAGACTGGATAAATTTAGTGGAAAGATGGTTTACTTATTTAATGTTACTTCTTTAATATCTGATTGAAATTAACTAAATTTTCGTCTTTATTTTAAAGCAAGATTCAATCAAAGTTTAATATTATTTGTAAAGCAAAATCTAACTTTATTAAAGGGTGTGTCCAATTTTTATTTAGAAAATCAGGATTTCTATTCATTTCTTATTAAATTCTTACACTAATAAAGAATGTGACATTATAAGATAAACTCTCATTTGTTTTCCATATTTTAAGTGTTTTTTATCGGAGCACTTTGATTTTTTAAAAAATAATGTAATTAGGCATCAAAATGGTAACAAGCAAATTCGTAACAAGCATAATACAAACTATCTCTCTTTAATCTTGCCTCACATGTTATTTAAACTGGTAAAATCCATTATAGCGATCCCTTGCAGTATAGCGAAATAAATATGCGTTATGTAAATCAGATGTTGACGTATTTTTCTCAAAAGTGTAAATAATTTTTAAAAAGTTTTTAAAATTATTTGTCTCATTTTTACACTCTTATCAATTGCAAATAAACATATGTATAATCAATAAATAATTAATAAATATTTTACTTGCTGCATATATTTGTATATCATGCAATTACAAGATTTAAACAAAAAAATTTACACGATTTCTCCTTTGGTGTTCAACTGAGACATCACTGAAAAACGCGTAAAAATACGCGTAGAAATATTCTTTATTAATAATAAATTCATTTAGCCATTCGAGCGATAAAAAGCCTAAATCAATCCCTGTATGTGTACTCACAGAAGCAGTAACCCCAAAGCGAGAGAAATTTAGAAGGGGGCTTCCATTGTCCAAAGACCCTGCCAATTAACCCGCGCTAGCTGCAGTTATCCTGTGCTAGGGGGGGGGGGGGAGGGGGCGAAGGGAGCGGCTGCCCCGGGCGCAGAAATTTAGGGGGCCCAAATTTATACTACAAACGTCATTTTTGGCCTGTTACAAGAAAAAGTAGAGTGGGGGGGGGGGGGGGTGCGCCAAATTGGAACTTTGCCCCGGGCTCGGTTTTCTCTTCGCACGCTCCTGACATTAAATCTTGTTTTTCTGAACTCGGCTCCGAACTTTCAATGCACCCCCTCAATCTTTCGATAAATTTTTAAATGGGTCGCTCTCTTTACTGTTATGCATATAAGATTCATCACATTTAAATTAGGTTTAAAGTTTTTATTCAAAAGAAAGAGACGCTATGTAACAATTTTAATTGTTGGTTATCATGAATGCATACATTTTTTGATACAGAAATAATAAAATAAATGAAAAATAGCTTTTGTGTTTATCGATGGATTTGTTGAGTTATTGAGTCAGAATTAATATAGAATTAATAAAACTAATAAATCATCTTAATCATAATCCTTTCGGGTCAATATTTTTTTTTCCGTTTTGAGAACAAAATTACCTTTACTTTAATAATGCTAAACGTAGCTATCCAAATAGACTTAGTGGAGTTTAAAGATAATCTCACTATCTGAAATCTAATGAATTTATTTATTTTATGTACTATTCAATTCAAATTTATATGATAATAAGATAAGAAAGAGTTTTTGGAGACATTTAGAAAATACCGTATTACAACAGAGTTTAACAGAGATTATAAAATTCCAATGTTTTTTGTTTTATGAGGTAAGATTCGTTCCGAAAAGGATTCTATATTTTGAATTCAAAAAATGAAACATATTTATAAAATAAAGAAATTGTCAACGGTGCAAATTGAATTGAACAAACTTTTATTATTATTGTTATTACTAAATGTCAAAACATAAATGAAGTCATAATCAGAAAAGCATAGCTTTATAATGTCATTTCTATATGCAGAAAACAACCAAGTGGTGGTTAAGACAAAATAATACTAGATGAAATGACATGTACTTTTAATAGTACATCAGACCCGAAAGGTCAAAAAGAAGGGAATATAATTTATTTGTGACGAAGTCGAAATCCAGCTCAGCGCTACTCCGAACGGTCAACCCACTGTCATTATACTATTCATTATATTTACCAGGTGTCCCAAAAATGACTGATGGATTTTAAAATTCAATAACTTGCAAAAGGTGACAGCTATTATAAATTTTTTTGCAGGAGGGCTATGTATAATGTCATGAGTTTTTTTTTTTATCGTAATTCTTGATTTTAGTTCGAATTTCAAACAACAGATGGCGCTGATGGCGGTTGGCGACCAGTCGACGCCGAAACTTACTTCATTCAGCTTTGATGCAAAAGAAGGAGATTAAGGCTATGGAGTACGTCTCACTCGACAGAACAGTCTTGCTCTCAGGACCCGATTCTGAACTCATTCGATATGATTTCAATGGAATGCGTTGTTGCCATGGAAAGAACATATTGTTCGATAGTGGAATACAGCATTCAGAAGTGGGCTTAAATTTCGCAAGCAGTATTTGTGTTTGCAGATGATTTTTGTTTAGGAAGTTTTATTTTCCCGGATTAAATTACTTTTTTATGGCACGATTTAAAGAATATTTTATACATCATATTTTAAAAGTAGATAAAGAGATTTTTTCAATTTGATGATTTTTGTTATATTTTTAAGAAATTTTAGATCTTTTAAGAAAATTCGTCAGTAGATTTTTATGAATGTTCAAAAAATAATCATGAAAACTGTTGATAGTACACTGATAAAAATCTGCTGCATTTTGCTGCAACGCACTCCCCTGCCTGTATAGAAAACGGTAACTTGGCCGTGAAATGGAGCTATCTCATTGGTTGGAATAGAGATATTACATACAAGCGGTGGAGTGCGTTGCAGCAAAATGCAGCAGATTTTTATCAGTGTAAATTATTGTGTAAAACTACCAAAAACAAATATTATAAGTTGCCTTGTTTAGCACTTTTCAATAAGATTAGTCTGTCGTTGCATTAAAAAAAATGTGAGTTAATTAAAATTTATTTTCCCGGATTAAATTACTTTTTATGGCATGATTTAAAGAATATTTTAGGCACCGTATTTTAAAACTACACTGTTAAAAATTTGAAACCTTTACTGCATCGTCACTCCTCCACTTTTATAGAAAGAGATTACTTCACTGTATTATGGAGCATTCTCATTGGTCAAAATAGAGATATTCTATAATAGCAGTTTAGGACTTTTTAGTGGATCCAAATATTTACCGGAACGGTCAAACAAAATTTTAATTAACTCACATTTAATTTTTTTTAATTCAACGATAGACTAATCCTATTGAAAAGGGTTAAACAAGGCAACTTCTAATATTTGGTTTTAGGTAGTAATTTATACAATAATGTACTATCAACAGTTTTCATGATTATTTTTGAACATTCATAAAAATCTACTGACGAATTTTCTTAAAAGATCTAAAATTTCTTAGAATATAACAAAAATTATCAAATTAAAGAAATCTCTTTATCTAGTTTTAAAATATGATGCATAAAATATTCTCTAAATCGTGCCATAAAAAGTAATTTAATCCGGGAAAATAAAACTTCCTAAACGAAAATCTTCTGCAAACTCGAATACTGCTTGCGAAATTTATGCCCACTTCTTAACGCTGTATTCCACTATCGAACAATCTGTTTTTTCCAAGGCAACAACGCATTCCATTGAAATAATATCGAATGAGTTCAGAATCGGGTCCCACGGTGTTAAAAATCTGCTGCATTTTGCTTCATACGCACTCCGCCGCTTGTATATAATATCTCTTTTCCGACCAATAACAATGCTTCATAATACAATCAAGTAATCGTTTCTATGCAAGCGGAGCGCGTATACAACAAAATGCAGCAGATTTTTATAGTGTAAGAGCAAGATTGTAACAAGATATCTTCACCTACACTGTTAAAAATTGGAAACTTTTGCTGCATCGTCACTCCACTGCTATTATAGAATATCTCTATTTTGACCAATGAGAATGCTCCATAATACAGTGAAGTAATCTCTTTCTATAAAAGTGGAGGAGTGACAATGCAGCAAAGGTTTCAATTTTTTTACAGTGTAGTTTTAAAATACGGTGCCTAAAATATTCCTTAAATCATGCCATAAACAGTAATTTAATCCGGGAAAATAAATTTTAATTAACTCACATTTTTTTTATACAACGATAGACTAATCCTATTGAAAAGGGCTAAACAAGGCAACTTACAATATTTGTTTTTGGTAGTTGTTTTACACACTAATGTACTAGACTGATAAAAATCTGCTGCAATTTGCTGCAACGCACTCCACCGCTTGTATATAATATCTCTATTCCAACCAATGAGAAAGCTCCATTTCACGGCCAAGTAACCGTTTTCTATACAAGCAGGGGAGTGCGTTGCAGCAAAATGCAGCAGATTTTTATCAGTGTATCAACAGTTTTCATGATTATTTTTTGAACATTCATAAAAATCTACTGACGAATTTTCTTAAAAGATCTAAAAATTCTTAAGAATATAACAAAAATCATCAAATTGAAAAAATCTCTTTATCTAGTTTTAAAATATGATGTATAAAATATTCTTTAAATCGTGCCATAAAAAAGTAATTTAATCCGGGAAAATAAAACTTCCTAAACGAAAATCTTCTGCAAACTCAAATACTGCTTGCGAAATTTATGCCCACTTCTAAACGCTGCATTCCGCTATCGAACAATCTGTTATTTCCATGGCAACAACGCATTCCATTGAAATCATATCGAATGGATTCAGAATCGGGGCCTTAGAGCAAGACTGTTCTGTCGAATGAGACGTACTCGATAGCCTTAATCTCCTTCTTTTGCATCAAAGCTGAATGAAGTAAGTTTCAGCGTCGACTGGCCGCCAACCGCCATCAGCGCCATTTGTTGTTTGAAATTCGAACTAAAATCAAGAATTACGGTATAAAAACTCCTGACATTATACATAGCCCTCTTGCAAAATTTTTTTTAATAGCCGTCACCGTTTGGAAGTTATTGAATTTTAAAATCCATCAGTCATTTTTGGGACATCCGGTAATTCCTTGAAGAGCAATATGCAGCTATGAAATCATACAATTTTAACCCCTTTTTGCCACACAGGCACCAGAATTTTTCAATGAAAATTTCACTTTTATCATTTATTAGAAAATTTACTTTTATTTTTTTACAAATAAATTTTCATGTGAATACTGGGTATCAGTAAATTATTAAAACATTTTACGAATAGAAATATCTTGCCCCGGAAAGTTTTAAAAGAAGTTTGTAGCCTTCATTACATGTGAGGGTATCGAGCAGTTTTATCGATCGGATATCAGTTACCGGTATAAGAACGGTTAAATTTAATATATATAATTTAATATCCACTAAATACGGATTGTAGAGAGAATATTTTTTACAAGAGATGAATTTACATATTTATGATTTAATTTATGAAAATATACATATGAAAAATAATGAATTACTTTTTGAAGTTGGTTCCAAACTATCTAAAATATAATAAGAATTGTGATTATATTGTGCCTATGCCATAACTAAAATAATTATGGTCATTATCTATTGTGATTGTTTGGCATCGACTTCACAAAGTAATTCATTACTTATTATATGTATATATTCATAAATTAAATCATAAATATGCAAATTCCTCTCTTGTAAAAAATATTATCTCAAAAATCCATGTTTGGTGGATATTAAATTTAATCGTTTTTTATGCCGGTACCTGATATTCGATGTGTGATTTTTGGATAACGTTTTGTCATTAAAGAAGTTTAAGGAATTATTTAATTCTTTTAAGCGCTTTTTTTTTTTTTTTGAGGTCGGTTGATATTTTTCTTAAAAGTTTATTTTATTGTATAAAATTTGACGGCAGACGAAAAAATAATTGTTCTTTAAGAACTCAAATCGGGGAAACGGGTATGGGTAGCAGAGATCTGCACCGGCCGGGCTCGGGCCTTAATTTTCCTGGAGTATCGGGCCGGGCCGGGCTGGACTTAACTTATTTGTTCCGTACGAAGCCGAAATTGATTTCATTCTTCCTAGTCTTCACGGACCAAAAAATCAGTTCCGGTTGAATCATCTCGTCCTGCTAGGTGGGGCTTGTTGTGTTTAAGCCATTTGGTAGGCCTCCCCACCAAGCTGAAACTGAAACTGAATCATCTGGCCAAGTCTATTCAAAAATCAGTAAAATTTGGCTTGGTCTAAAAATTTTGCAAAAAAGGCATATACTTTTAAGTCTTCATTGTTCTATAATTAAACATTAGAATTTATTCTTTTTAAAGAATTGTGGATTTCTAGCCTTATTAAGAAAGAGTTAAACGCATGAAAAAAATCACCTGCTTCTGACGGAATTTTCTTTTATACTGAAAATTTTAAATTTCTTATAAACTCCTTTCAAACTGTTCATCCTTGCAAAATGAATACCATAATACGTGAGAAAAAAAAATAAATTAAACATTTACACCTGCTAAGAAGGGACCATATATTTTTCTTTCCAATGCGATTCCGTCTTAGAAGGATTTACTTTTACCATATATCATTTTTTAGATTTTTATGTCTCCATTACATTGAATATGGATTAATAATGCTAATGATAATTGAAGCATTTATATGTAGCAAACAAAAATTCATTAAAAGCATAAATATCGCTGGCTACGGCACTTCTGCATAAATAAAGATTATAAACATGAAAAAAAAAAAAAAAAAAAAAAAAAAAAAGACTAAGATAAGTTTTTTTGGTCAGAACTTTATTGTAAGAATAAATATCGGTGTTCTGTAGAAATTCACTCGGATCGGGGCTCATTTTCAGAAAGAATCACGTTTTGAGCACCGGCCTTGGCGAGTTGGCGAAAGCGAGAACGTTCAGCTAGCTGCATCGCCAAACACAAAATAAACTAAGTTCAAATCTGTCATAAAACATATTAATAGAATTATATTTATTACAAGATAATCTTTACTACTGTTTTTAATTAACTTCTCAATTTCTTCGAACATAGCGAATTAAAGAAATAATATTTTTGAAAAAAAAAAAAAAAATCTATGTTTAGATGTTTTGTGAAATTTAAAGCATTTTAATCTGAAAAACCTCTTTGTTTTAAACTATGTTTTAATCTTAAACAACGGTGAATAACATTTACGGAAAAACAAATGAGCAATAAGCGCGATCTCTTTGCAGAAGGAAGGGTTGCTATTCGCTAGGCGTTTGATGTCACAAACAAGAAAGGATGCGTAGCATTGACTTCATCTCCGCGCCAATCGTTGTTCTGGCGATAAGGTGCTCAAAACGTGATTCTTTCTGAAAATGCGACCGGGCCAGGTTCGGGCCGAAATTTTAACTTTTTTTTCGGGTCGGGGCGAGCTCGGGCTTTGATTTTAGCTATTATATCGGGCCGGGTCGTAATTATCTCTACGGGCCGGGCCGGAATTATAACTTTAATAATAGCCGGGCCGGGCCAATATTTTTTTCGTTCGCAGAGTTCATACGGGTCCTGGAATTTAATGGACAAGAAATTCTTCAGTACCAGTATTTTCTTACAGAAAACCTCTGACTAAATAAAACAAAATTTCGTACTTTTGAACTATATATATTTTTCTATAAAGAAATGCTGGTATTTCACCTGGAAAATAATGGTATCCGTACGAACCATGGCTCGGGCCGGGCCAGGCTCGAGCCTGGAAATTTCAGCCCGTGCAGATCTCTAATGAGTAAACCCTGGTCAGGCTATCACATCCATGCAAATGGTGAACATTCAGGGCAAAAGCATGCTGTTGCAAGTGTTTAGTGAGCACAATAGCTGCCATATTTTAAGAGCTTTAGAAACCAGGTAAGATCATACATGCTAGGCTCTAGGGTGAACAAAAGCAGAAGGCGAGCACCAAGCTACGCAAACTATGCTTACACACTGGTCATAAGAGACGAAATCCCATCATCTAGCACGACAGCGGCCGACTGAATGATGCAGTGACCATGAAAAACGATACTTAAGGCTGCTGGTCACTCACTTTCCGAATTCCCCTCTGTAATGTTAAGTCTATGCATGTTTGATGCATTCTTATATTTAAAATATCTCCTCAGGAAATTAATGTTTTTAACTTCTTCTTTCGGTGTTCTCTTCTTAATAGAAGTCACTTTTTTTCTTAGTTTTCAAAATATTTTTAAAATCTATGCTTAATTTTATATGATGTGTTAAAAATTTACTTCCTGTTCTTCAGTTTTTAACACATAAATATCCAATTAAGCATAGATTTTAGAAATATTTTGCAAACTAAGAAAAAAAGTGACATCTGTTAAGAAGAGAACACCGAAAGAAGAAGTTAAAGTATTAATTTCCTGAGGAGATATTTTAAATATAAGAATGCATCAAACGCCCATAGAGTACATTACGGAGGGGAATTCGGAAAGTGAGTGACCAGCAGCCTTAAGAACGTCGGTGGGATGCTTTATCCCATCACTCCTATTCGCTAGACCTGGATCCCACTGATTCCCACTTCTTTCGATCCCTCCAACATATTCTCGCTTGTCAACTCGTCCCCACAACGGCCAAGTACGATCTTGTATTGATTCGTTTACAGTAAACAGACATGCATTTTTCAAAGAAGGAGTAGACATGTTACCTGACAAATATCAAGAAACCATAGATTTTAATGGTCAAAGCTTTGACAAAAAACTTCTTTGACTTTTCTGCTTCAATGTAAGGCCAGAAAATTATACATCACGCTAATAAAACGAAATTATATCAATCCTTTGCACTCGAGAGGTGATTCACACTGATCACTAGAGTTCCGTGTATGTGGGTGCTCGAAATGCTCTGGACGCCAGTATTTTAAACTAATTTTCTTCGCCTTATCTTACAGCCGAATAATCTGTGATAAAAAATAGCGAAATAAACTGTAAAATATTAGTGATGCCCAAAGCATTTGAAGTCCCGATTTACTAGAGACACCTGACAACACTATTGGTGAATGAGAGTCACCTATCGAGTGCAAAGGGTTAATAGTGGCGAGTGGTAAATAAAAACTCAGTCAATATAGATGATAAATACCAGTATTTTGTTAAAGATAAATTCAGTTTATATAATCTCTTTTTATTATTTGAAGTATTTTCTGCAAGAAAATACAGGTATATTACTCTTTTCTTGACTGTGTTTTACCCGGTTTTCCCTGACCACTCGCCACCCTGTAATTGTATGACATTATCACTAGAACAGCCGGGAATTTAACCCAAGATTTTTAAAAGTATTATATGCCAGATTTTTCATTTACGAAATTTTTGCTTATTTATTAAACTTATAGCAATGAGATACGTGTGGTATTTATTTTAGAAAGACTTTACTGGTTTGAATCGAAATATTTTTATTTGGTAGCGGTCAAAATGACAGCTACAGAAATTCTAGTATTAACCCCTTGGGGACGAGCGACACGTATACGTGCCGCAAAAAGGCTTAAGAATCCTTGATAATTCTCATCGGTAAAATTACACTGTAAAAATTGCTTTATTCAATCGAAGCATATTCTCTATTCAATAAGAAACAAATTTCTGTTTTTTAAAACGGTGACAAAGCATTAAAAATTTCGTAAAAGGCTTCCGTCGCGAAGGAGTTAAAGAGTGAAAGCAAACATTCACGCACATACAATACATGTCTTTATAAGGTAGTTCATAAATTTTGGATACGGATCTTTTCAAAATATGTCAAAAATTTCTGAACAGATGTCGTTTCGATATCTGAAACAAGTACAAAATACATAAAAATGTTAAACTAAGTACAAAAGTTCAAACACTAGGTTGAGACAGCGCAGAGAAATTCACTAAAATTCAAGCGATTTTAAAGTTACTAGTCATTAAGGGTACAGTGGATTCTCAAAACTATTTTTTTTTAAATTTCAATGAATTTTTTTAAACATTTCTGGAAATAGTCATAGTATATATATCTCTTATTTCACATTTTTTTTAAAAACTATATTCAAAAGTTTTTGAGATACAGATTTTTCTTTTTTAAAATTAACGAAAAATGACAATATTTCAAAATGCTCCATGCGAAATTCTTTATACCCAATTTTTCTGATTTTTTGTTTAAAATGCTCTCTATGTATGTGTTAACAAATGTTACTAAGCATTTTTAGCATATTACTTGTAAAACATAAAAAAAAACTGATTTTAACTTAATTCTTTTGTATTTTTCGCTAAAAAATCGTTAAAAATCCTATATAACTGAAATTTAAACAGTCCTTCCGGCAGTGCCGGGAGGGAGAGGTAGCTTTCATATACTTATATATTTATTTATTCAAAAATACTAAGCTCAAATTAGTAGAACCTGATTATGAGCTTGGTCGAAATCTTAATTCAAGTGCACATGCACACTCATATTGAAATCGATTAATATATATATATGCGATAACTCAGCCATTTTTTAAGATACAAACGAAACAAAAAATGCTCTGGAATCTTTGTATCAGGGTCAAATGCATAAAAGAAAAATCTTTTTCAATTTCTCACTTTCTTGAACCTAATTTTAAATTTTAAAATTTATAAAATTTTTTAAATGGCCGCCATTTTGAAATAAAATGGCGGATGGAAATGAGTATCGAACTCGATTCAGGCCTCAGTATATACTATGTACACACCAAGTTACATCCAAATCGATTCATAAATACGCGTGTTGTCACGTGACAAAAATCAGATCGTTTCAAAATGTCAGGCATAAGAAAAATTCAAAGTGCTATAGCTCAATCATTTTTTAAGATATAGACAAAATAAAAAGTGTTCTGGAATCGCTGTTTTAGGTTCTAACACGTAAAAGAAAAATGTTTTTCAACTTTTAATTTTTTCGCATTTAATTTTACATTTAAAATTTTTTAAAATTTTTAAATGGCCGCCATTTTGAAACAAAATGGCGGATGATGCTGGTCAACGAACTCGGTTGAGAAATTTGTATGTACTATGTACATACCAAGTTTCATTCAAGTCCGTTCATAAATACGCGTGTTATCACGTGACAAAAATCAGATCGTTTCAAAATGTCAGCCATAAGAAAAATTCAAAGTGCTATAACTCAATCATTTTTTAAGGTATAGACAAAATCAAAAGTATTCTGGAATTGTTGTTTTAAGTTCTAACACATATAAGAAAAATAGTTTTCAACTTTTAATTTTTTCGCATTTAATTTCGCATTTAACAAGATGGCGGATGATGCTGGCCAACGAACTCGGTCGAGACATTTGTATGTACTATGTACATACCAAGTTTCATTCAAATCGGTTTATAAATACGTTAGTTATCGCATGACAAAAATCAGATATATATATATATATATATATATATATAATATGTCAACATTTGAACGGAGGGTGGTTTTGGGGTCTGGGGGTCATGATCGGTGAAAATATACCAAAATTTTCCGGAAGTGCTTTCCTCCGGACGGCTGCAATAGGTAGCTTTTTACTTTTTGTAATGAAAGCTACCTAAAAATTTAAATGCGTGTAAAAAAGTTTATTTGGTAAATTCACATAAAATGTGTGGCTTGGACAGTAATTCATGCAAAAGACGTGAAGTATCTGAATTAAAAAAAAATCTTCTCAAAAATAACTTTTTGTATTTTCTAATGAATTTTTTTTTCTAGAAATATTCATGGTATACCTCTTATTGTACAAATTTTTGTTAAATATATTAAATATACATATATATATATATATATATACACTGGTGTCCAAAAGTTAAGCATAATTGGTAATTAAGTAAGTAATGAAAGAAATATAAATCGAAATGTGGTGAAACTCCAGGTGTGTAAACAAAATAGTACGCGTCATATATTATCGCGAAGAGTTTTACCCCAATTCGAACAGGGTACCGTCAACAAATTGAAAAAGAACGAAGATCTTTTGGATAACCCTGTCAAAACTAATGTAGCAAAAGCGTTCAAACTGTACATTATGATTAAGTGGCTCATTGTAATGTACTGCGTTTATTTTTTATAAGGATAGCATGTATACGCGTAGAGAAATTAAGGTTTTTATAAAAACAGTCCTGCATTTTTCCAAGTTTTTTGCTTATAATTTGCAGAGTTCTTAATATAAAATAATGTTATTTTCTGAAAATATGGCAAACATCATTGTACACAATACCCTGTCATCAGAATTAAAAAATAATAAAAATTTTATGACAAATGAGCAGGTTTACTAAATAATTTTTTACTGCGCATGCGTGAACGCTATTAAAATTTTATTTGCATATTATGTTAGTTAAATGTATAGAGCAACTTTCGTTAAAGTCTCAAAAACATAGCTTAAAAACTCTGAAAATTATCGTTGATAGAATGAGATCGAAATCCTTTATTCCCTAAATGAAGCAAAGAGATGAGGGGCTGTATCCATATTCCATTGTTTAGTGACTACACAATATTGCACGTACAACTATATTTGGATAAAACCCCTGATTTTTTCGCTTCCTTTTAGGAATAACGGATTTTGAGTTGATTCTATAAACGATCATTTTCAGAATTTTCAAGCTATGTTCTTGAAACTTTTACAGAAGCTGCTCTATACATTTAGCTAACACAATATGCAAATAAAATTTTGATATCGTTCACGCATGCGCAATGAAAAATTATTTACTAAGCCTACTCATTTTTCATACAATTTTTATTATTTTTAAGTTCTGATGACAGGATAGTGTGTACAATGATGTTTGTTATATTTTCAGAAAAGAACATTATTTTATATTAAGAACTCTGCAAATTATAAGCAAAAATCTTGGAAAAATTTAGGACTGTTTTTATAAAAA
Source organism: Maratus speculifer (assembly GCA_964019185.1). NCBI lineage: Eukaryota > Metazoa > Arthropoda > Arachnida > Araneae > Salticidae > Maratus > Maratus speculifer. The sequence goes on along the minus strand of OZ025293.1, from coordinate 307,101,608 downwards.
TCTTAATTTCTCTACGAGTATACATGCTATCCTTATAAAAATAAACACAGTATCTTACAATAAGCCACTTAATCATAATGTTCAGTTTGAACGCTTTTGCTACATTAGTTTTGACAGGGTTATCCAAAAGATCTTCGTTCTTTTTCAATTTGTTGACGGTTCCCTGTTCGATTTCGGTTAAACTCTTCGCGAAAATATATGACGCGTGCTATTTTGTTTACACACCTGGAGTTTCACCACATTTCGATTTATATTTGTTTCATTACTTACTTAATTACCAATTATGCTTAACTTTTGGACACCAATGTATATATATATATATATATTACGCTAAAAAGATTGGGGACAAAAAGCAATTCCTCTAAATACATTGTAAACAAACGCTAAGAGAAACAGTTAAAAGTTACAGTTAAAGTATTGTTTTGCGAAATCACAAAATTAATAAGTATTCAGTGCAAAATAATAACTTTATGTAAGGTAAAACTAAAAACTACGCTAAATTTTACAGATGCGAATGGGCATAGTCGAAATTGAAAAATTATTTTTGTGTTCAATAGCAGGAGTTCATATAATTTTATTATGCTAAAAGTGAAAATTCGACAATATGATGATTTTTTGCGATTTTGAAAGTCCACTGTACCCTTATAGTCAAAAGCTACTTTATACAAATTCCATTTATTTAACAATAGAAAGACGGGAATTTTCACACAACTTTTATAAAAAATTATTTAAAACTGGAATTCTTTTTTAAAACTGTTTAGGTTATTTAATTAGCCATTTCTCTCTTTCTTTCTTTTAAACATATTTTAGAAAGAAATTTATGGTTTGAACCGAAATAAATTCCCTTAGTAGGGCCCTCGCCGTCTTTCTAGTGTTAATTTGTATTACAATAACTAAAGAATTATTGTTCTTTAAAGTCCAGGTGTCTTTTTGGTACACCTTTTATTAAGTAATTGGGGGAAAATTGGGCGCTAGTGTTTTTTTTTCTTTTAGGAAAAATAGAAACACGTATAGGAATAGGTACGTTCATTTTCCAGATTTTTATCCGAAGAGTAAAAAACACCTTCTCAAACAAACAAACAAGCAAAAACGCTGCTCCCAATTACCCGTAACACGTTATTCTTCGCTCCCATGTGTAAGAAAGCTTCATTGAAATGGCAAATTTTTACATTTAATTTTATATTTTACAAATTCTTTTTTTTTATTCTTAAAGCTATTACACTACCTGAACAATAATAACAATAAAAGGAAAAAAAAATCAAGCATAGATTATAAAACACTTTCAAACATATTCAGAAAAATGCAACAAAACTGCATCGTTTAATAAGTTAAAACGTTATGGCTAATTCAAACATATGGAAACGCATAACATATTTGAAAACCCGATTTCAGCTGTCCCCATCTACAAAAGATCAAAACGCTAGGTCGGAAAATTATCTACATTTTTTCAGTACCTTTTTATATGATATATAGATTTGTAATTATTAACTATATTCCTGCCAAAATTCAGTTTACTTTAGAAACTCATATACCTTAATTGAAAATTCCCCTTCAGTAACTGCTTCTAATGAGGAGAATGGTACGCGAATACTTTAGTGCAGCCCTGTATATGAGGTATAGAATTTATATATAATGATCAACATGCAAAAATTTAGTTAAATTTAAAAGCGCATACCGAATTTTAAAACGCTTACATTTGCAATTATTACTTAAACACAGTATTTTAACATATTCATTTTGTTTGTTCCTGTAAATAAATAAAAAGTGCTATGAATGCCTTGTTTAATGTAATCGTAGTGAAATTCAGAGATTTATATCAGTTTCAATACATTTGAAATAGTGTAATCTCATTAAAATACTCTGCAAACGATTTATACCCATACACAATAATGTAATGAAATTCTTTTGAACACGACTTGTAAATAAATCATTATTCCTACATACTTCATATACAATACCAAACCTGCTTTGGTGACCCTAAACAAATCATTTGCACGAAAATCCGAGTATGTTTATGAGAGTTAGAGCGTGGCCAGACGGCCAGACGAACTGACAAACCGAATTCATAAACACTTTTCAACTTTGTTGGAAAGTGTTATAGAATGACCTATTGAAGTTATTGGCTATGAAACAAATAAAACATTTTTGGTAAGACTAACTCTCTATTTGAAATATAAATGACATTTTTCTGTAAATTTACCTTTGACTATCACAAAAAGTTAATCATTTGCACTTATTTGTCGGGTGATAACTGATAAAAATTTGTTGCTATTTTCATTTCGGAATTCAGATTTGGCTATCAGTATTTCAATCCAACATCTTTGCAGTATATATTTCAAGAATATTTGTGACGGCAGTAGGGTCTGGTGGAGTAATTATGATCAGCCCTATAATGGAGAAAATTGTGTATAGTAAAATTTTCTTTCACGCTTAGATATTAACCTCATAATGTATTTTTCATTTTTAACATTCTTTATCGCTACTTTGAAGTATTTTTGAGATCCAAATAGCAATTTGAAACAAAGGCTATCAAAATGTTTCATAAACGGATTTGTCAATTTGGAGTTCTAATGGTCTTAATTACCCCAAATAAATGCGTATAGACAAATATAAAGATGAAATATAGTGGTCATAATTTCTCCACTAATGGTCTTAATTGTCCCAAAATTTTGTGATTTTGAGTTTTTGATGGGTTAATTATAACCATCCTTTTAACTTAAAAAGACAAACTTTTACCCCCTTGATCTCTGCTGGTAGAATTTTCTACCACATAATTTTAATTCCGAAATGTCACACTGGCACCAGAAAATTCGACCAAATTTATTTGAAAAAGGTTTGCTGAATTTTTTTCGTGTTTATGGTATATATTTTCGTTTTTTTCTTTGCAAAATATTGGTGCCAATGTGACATTTGGAATTTTGAAGAAATTTATACCCCAGAGCTCAAAGGGTTAAGAAGTGTTTTTAAACGGTCAAAGTTACTTCCTATGTACTAAAAACACAACTTTTTCAAATAGGTGCAAGTAAGAAAAAATAAAAATGCTGAAAATATAAAAAGTGGTCATAATTAACTCTCCCGACCCTGTATAACTAATACATTTAACCCTTTCGGGTCTGGTGTACTATTATTAGTACATGTCTTTTAATAGAATAATATTTTGTTTTAAGAAATATTTTTGCTATTGTTGACATGCAGTAATTTTATTATATGTCTATGCATTTACTATATGACTTCATTTATATTGAGGCATTTAGTAATAATAAAAAATATTATTATTCTCTTGATTCTCTTTGCGCCGTTTGAGATTCTTTTAATTTGAATAGATAGTTTACTCTTTAAATTTAAAATAAAAGTTACTTTCCTGAAAGAATCATGGGTAATGAAGCACAAAAAGACTTTAGAAAATTGTAATACAAGTTAAATCTTATTGTAATGTAATATTTACTAAACATCTCCAAAAATTCTTCCTTAGCCTATTGTCATATGAATATTAATTTAATAGTATGCAAAACAACAACATTCGATATCTTTCAGATAAAGAAATACTCGTTAAACTTTAATTAATCTATATGGATAGCTAGTGTTAATGTTATTAACGTAAAAGTAATTTTTTCTAAAAACTGAAAAAAAATTTCGGACCCGAAAGGGTTTAAAAAAAATGGTAGGTAAAAAAGTGATCTCTGTTGTTAAAGAAAAATTTAAAAGACTGCAAAGGGTTAATAATAAAGAATTAATAAAAAAGATAATGTTAATAAATGCTAATTTTCATATAAATAGGGATAGAAAACAATGATTATGAATATAGAGCATGAAGCAGTGTTTTGTATAATTATGGTAGGTATGTTTAAGGATTTGTGCTTACATGCACGCGTAAAATACATGGATTAATTAAAGGCTCTCACGCCATTTAGTTATTACACAACATGCATCTTCACTCTGCAGAAGTTATGTGGCTTAGATGAAATTATAAGGCGTGCTAGGTGTAATTATATTGTTCAAGGATTTTCACCGTTAAGGAGTTATTAATTTATTAAATGTTCTTAAAAGTAGTTTAAAGTAAACTTTTAAAAATAGTTAACGTATATGATTTCATATTTAAAATTATGCACTTATGCATCTTATACAAATATTTGGAATTAATTGTTGCGTTTGGAATTGTGAGTTCTATTACATTTTCATGGATTTTTTCGGTGCGTTTGTAATTATGTAAATATGTAGCACCTATAGTCGTCGTTCAGTCTGTCCGTCCGTATATAACAACGCAAAAACTACAAAATCGAAACGTTTGAAATTTAAAATATATGATTATAACATAATTTTGTCGAGTTCTTTCAAATTTATGAAAATCGGACGTATAGTTCAATTACAGGGATAATCAAAAGTATTCCGTTACATTGCTGTCAATGGGAAAAAACAGTTTCAAGTGCCTTTTAATGATGTTACACTCTTTCGAACATAATACAATTCGTATTAATCTATGAAATATATACTAAAATATACATTCTGTACAAAGTGTATGGTGCAAACAATATTTTTTATTAATATACAGGGCCACACAAATATGTTCTATTACATAATGATATAGAGGGAAACATTGTTTGGAGTGTGTTTTAATTACATTAAACTACATTAATTATAAATAGAAGTTTTCATATACGTCCATTAACATTTCAAAAATATGCATTAAAATATTTAATTGCTATAAAAGACGTTAAATACTAATAAAAACACTAAAAGATCTTAATAATTTTTACATGTTTCGATTGAATTTACTCAATCATCATCAGAAAAAGAAAATACAAATAAACACAAAGATGGAAAATGACAAAAAACTATTACAAATGAAATTTAAAAATTTTTAAAATTTTAAAAATAAAAAATCACGCGCGTTATATTTTAATTATGTATCACGTTGCTTAATTTTAAAATTATTTAACAATTCAATCCAAATATTTGGGATTTGAAATGATAAGGAATCATTGCAGACTTTCATTAAACAAAATATATTTTGTTTAATGAAAGTAAATTAATTTATAGGTCAGATTTTTATTTGCAACTTTTTATTAGAGAGAGTATTGAAATTTACGTCAGAAGCTCAAGGGTCTGCAATGATTCCTTATCATTTCAAATCCCAAATATTTGGATTGAATTGTTAAATAATTTTAAAATTAAGCAACGTGATACATAATTAAAATATAACGCGCGTGATTTTTTATTTTTTAAATTTTTAAATTTCATTTGTAATAGTTTTTTGTCATTTTCCATCTTTGTGTTTATTTGTATTTTCTTTTTCTGATGATAATTGAGTAAATTCAATCGAAACATGTAAAAATTATTAAGATCTTTTAATGTTTTTATTAGTATTTAACGTCTTTTATAGAAATTAAATATTTTAATGCATATTTTTGATACATTAAACTATTTCACATTTTATGAAATTGATATACGTTACTGAGGTTTACTACAAGTTAATTCTTGTATAATAGAAAGCATTTAGTATTTACAGGGACACTCAAAAGATTTCGGATATTGTATTGTATCCGAAGTACTGTATATTTTAAAAACTTCGTTATAGTACAAACGCATCTCATTTGCTACGCCTGACGTGTAATTTCCGACTTTTTTTTTATGTCATGAATGTACAGTAGACCCTAACTAACTAGCTAATAAAATAAATAATAAACTCCAAATAGTCGCAGGAAAAAACGAAAATAGGCATTCAACTGGAAATTATTTCTTCTTTGAATTTATGTTATAAAAATGAGCCTTGGGAATCGTCTTCAGAGAGAAATTGTATCAAATTGCGAAATTATCAATATGAATACCTAATTTTCCCAATATATTGTGATTTTTTAGTACATTTTTCCTTTGTATTCCAAACAGAGACATTCGCTGAAGTAGGCGAGGAAATTTGAAGGTTTAAATTTTGACATTTTAAATGTTGAAGTCATTTGTAGTTATTGCAAAACAGATGACAATGCAGTTGTTGTCTTAATTATATTGTTATTATACTGTTAATTTTTGGAATTTCTTGTGACAAACAAATTTCAGAAAAAATATTTAAACCCACAAAAAAAAAGCTTCAAAACTTTATGTATCGTATGCTTACATGCAGAGTTATCAGCATGTGAAGGGCTGGGATGAGATGCCCGCTTTTTTTTCCACGCCAGTAAAATCTTAGGGAAAATGTTACATTATTTAATTGGAACATTTTTGCGATTTAACAGAAAAACATTTTTTCTAAGATTATACTGGTGTGCAAAAAAGCGAAACTCTCATCCGTGAAAGGTAAAACGTTAAACTGCCAGTTTTTGATAAAAAAAAAAAAAAAATAGATATTCATAAAAATGTGGTAGAAATAATGATAAAAGGCAAAATACTGACTGAATAGTTAAAAAATATGCGTTAAAATTTAAACTTGTTTAGAAATTTATTTCTTTTTATAAATATGACTTTGTAGTTATCTAATTGTCACTCAGTATGTGTATTTTATGTGAGCAAAAAATTGCCGTTGCATACGAAACAAATCAGAACACAAAAAACAAACCCTTGTTTTATAAAGATGCAATGAACCGTGATTTCCGGACTATAATATGCGGATTAAAGAATCATATTTCAGCCCAGAAATTTTACCTAATAATTAAAGTTAAATATTTACTGCAATTTAATATCTTACATTTTGTATCAGGTAACCAAGAAAGTTTGTGCGGTTTTCTTTAGACATAAAAAACGACCCACAAAAATCTCAAACACTTATTTTATTCTTTGAAATAATCAGCATTGGCTTCAATTACGTGCTCCCAACGAGACACAAGCTTATAAATACCGTTTTTGAAAAAATCTTTCGGTTTAGAGTCCAAGAACTGGGTTATAGTTTTTGTGACATCATCTTAGTTTTGGAACTGCTGTTCCCGCAGGGGATTATCCATGGCCAAAAACAAGTAATAGTCCGATGGGCAGGGCCTGATTATCAACGGGGCACTCTCTCACCAGAAAAAATAAATAGAAATTTTTTCCTTATTCGTGATAGTAATTTTGATTGAAAAGGGCGTTTAAACAAGGCGAAAATTTCTATGTAATTTTACTGGGGAGAGAGTGCCCCGTTAGTAATCAGGCTCTGCCGATGGGGCGATATCCGGGGAGTAAGGTGGATGAGGCAAAACTTCCCAGCCCAATGTTTTTATCACGTCCCTTGTCGCTTTGGCCGTATGAGGTCTGGCGTTATCGTGGAAGAGAAGAACGCCTCTCCTGTTGACCAACGCTGACTGCTTTTCGAGCAAAGCAGCTGAAACTCTTTTCAACTGTGACGAGTAGACTTCGGCTGTGATTGTTTTCCCGCTTTCTAAGAATTCATAGTGAACTATACCAGCGCGAGTCCACCAAATACACAGCATTATCTTTTTTTGATGGATGTCCGGTTTAGCAACCAATGAGACGGAACCAGAAGTCGACCAATGATGTTTTCTCTTTCAGTTATCATATATTACCCATTTCACGTCACATGTCAATATCTGATACAGGAAAGAGGCTTTGTTGTGGCGCGACAGCAATGACAAGCAGATGTTCAATCGTTGGAGCTTGTTTTCCTCGGACCCACGCCGAGGAGAATAGCAACAAAAGTAGCTATTCTCAAAAACCGCACGAACTTTCTTGGTTACCTGAAAGAATAAAATATCTGGGTTCCAACATAATTCTTTGACCCACAGATCATGCACTGGAAATTACGGTATATTTTATGTATACCGTAATTTCGGGTGTATAAGCCGCAGATCAAACAATTCTTTTCCGACCCAGAAATTTTTAATAAAGAAATATAACTAGCTATATCGCCGTAAATGTTTGTCTTCAATCACTAAATAAGATTTCTGAATCCAAAAAGAATTGTTTGATCCGCGGCTTACACACCCAAAATTACGGTATATGCTTATTTATTTTATTTATTATGCCAAATTTTACGATTTTCTGTACCACTATTTCTAAACAAAATAATTTTCCTTATTTAATCCCATATTTTCCGATTATTAAACGACACATTTTTTTTCTGCTTAAAAATAGTGGTTAAAGAAGCGTAACAATTGTCAGCATTATGTTTTATACCTTTTTGTGTTTTAGCTATTTTCAATTTTTCAAACGATTGTAGGTATATAAATATACTTAAGATTAACTTGTTTATGTTAACTATTTATTAAATTTGATAAAACTCCATGAACATACACTCTAAAAAATAAATGTGTAAATTGGCTGGTTTTACCCATGGATATGTGTAAATTTCTCAAATTACACACCTGTAGTAAAATTTACACATTTTTTCTCTGAAATTTACCTATTTTTATGTGTATTTATCTTGTGAAAGTAAGTGTGTAATTTGTTATCACTTGAAAAACTCAGACAAGTGTGTAAATGTTGAAAAATGCCATTATTTACACGAATTTGTGAGTTATTCCAAATTTAACATAATTATAGATACACAGATAAGTGTGTAATTTTTTAAAAATGCATACTTGTCATAAAATTTACACATTTTGAACAAGAATTTACCTATTTTTATGTGCATCTAACTTGTGAAATCGAATGTGCAATTTGTTATCTCTTTATAAACTCAAACAAATGTGTAAATGTGGAAAAATGACTGGAACTACGCGTTTTACCTATGATTACAAGTAGAGAACGTTCTAAAATTCGGTTTTGTTTTCATTTTCGGCCCAAAATTGAAGTTTCGCCTAAAATTCGGTTTTATTTTCGTTTTCGTTTTCGGCCCAAAATTTGAGTTTCGCCGAAAATTCGTTATCGGCGAAAATGCTGTTAAAAATTCGGCCGAAACTATCTGAATTCCAGAAATCTTCTTTCTTCCATTGGAAATTTTTTACTTGACTTGTTTATTTGAGCTGTTTCCGCAAAGATGAGAAAACACTTTATTTAATGCTATGAATGAACTTTATTGTTTACAATTATCGACCATGGCTGATTCATGACGTGAAGTCAAATTAAAAAAACATGCTCGCACTTAAGACGCTTTTCACCTGCTTATTAAAAGGTGCAAGCTTAACAGTAACCGCAGGTGTTTCGAATGCTATTTTTCAAAAGTTCTAAGATCCTATGTGGTTCATGAATTAATTACAAATACTTACATTATCTACTTTATTAATTTACAGGGCCACACAAAAATATTCTATTACATAATATTAAAGGGGGAAATACTGTTTGGGGCGCGTTTAAATACTATTAAACTATTTCGCATTTTATGAAATTGATATACGTTGTTGATGTTTATTACAAGTTATTTCCTGTATAATAGAAAGCAGATGGTATTTACAGGGACACACGGAAGATTTTGGCCACTATATTGTATCCGAAATACTATATATAGTACACCAAAATCTGAATATTTTTAATAGCACGAACGCATCTCATTTGCTACGCTTGACGTGCAATTTCCAGCTTGTTATAAAATAATTATTGACATGCAGAATCATATTTCTAACACACAAATAGACATACATATATATGCACCTGTATGTATAAAGTTCAAATAAAATCAAAATGTACTCTCCCCACCTTCCCCAACACTCTCCCTTCCAAATCCCAAAGAAGGTTTGAAAATTTCATCTTCCGTGCCCGATTCGCTCTCTGTACCTCTAAGAAAAAAAATATTTTGATGTAAATAAAATGTAATTAATTCATGCACAAAACAGAATGATTTTCTATTATATGAATTTCATATAATTAAACAAGTCGGATGTGGCAATTTCAAAATTTTCTTGTGTTTCATGCATGTTAATACTTAAAATTCTCTACCACAGTGCCAAAATTAAATAACAATCTATGATCCTTTTGAGGATTCGAAAGGTATGCAATTCCGTGCATTAGTTCTTAAACTAGGACTATTGTGAATATCAGAAAAATTGCACCATAAAAGCGCCACTTTTTGAACAATTTATACCAAAACATAAACAGCAATAATCAAGCTATAACTGAATCTGAAGTTTGATGAAATAATTCGTGTAATAGTTTTTGAGATAGAGCTATTGCAGGGATAGGGAAAAAATCAGTATAGAAGCGTCACCTGTTGAGCGATCGACACCAAAATTTAAACAGAACTAGTTTATATCATGATTTATTGAATCTTAAGTTTGATCAAAATCCATGCATTAATTCTTGCTATTGTGGATATCGTTAAAAATGCAGCATATAAGTGCCATCTGTTGAGCGATTTACAGCAAAATGTAAAGAACATCAATTCATGTCAAGGATTAACTGAATCTGAAGTTTCACAGAAATCTCTGCAGCGCCACCTATTGAGCGATTTACTCCAAAAACTAATCAGTATCAATCTGTATCATGGACCACCTGAATATAAATTTTTATTAAATTCCGTGCATTAGCTCTTGAGATAGAACTATTGCAAAGATCGTGAAAAATGCAGAATAGCAACCCCACTTGATGAGTGATTTGCTCCAAAATGTAAACAGCATCAATTCATGTCTAGGAATAACTGAATCTGATTTTTGATAGAAATCCGTGCGTTAGTTATTGAGATATATAGCTGTTGCGTTATACGTAAAAAATGCAGCATAGCAGCTTCGCTTGTTGAGTGATTTCCAGCAAAAACTAATCAGTATCAATTTATATCAGATGCTATCTGAATATTTTTTTAAAAATCAAATTCCATGCATTAGTTCTTGAGATAGAGCGCCCACAAAATTTATATCACATAGAGACAGACAGACAGAGTCACAGACTTGCAAACATACATTTTGTAAAAACATGTTTATTTTTTTATTTTTATTTTTATTTATTTTTTTTTATTATTATTTTTTGTATTTTTGACCTCATAAAACGTGTAAAATCCTTTAAAAACAGGAATTCGAATATTTTCACGAATTTAGTATTTTCGTCTTGTAAAAATAGAAGAGTCTAAAAATGTTTCAGGTATACATATGCCAATTTATGTTTACTGTGATTTTTTGTTAACGATCAGCTGTCTTTAACAAAACGTACTTCTGCGACAATTACATCTGCGGTTTCAAAAGAAAAAAAAATCTTAAGCCTGCTGGTTTGATTTTGCAGGTGATAAACTTTCAAAGTTTAGTAATATATGCATTATTTGCTTTATAATTTTACTTGCACTTATGCCATGCGCAATAGGGAAAAATCGCAGACGATTTTTAAATTAAAGACAGTTTAGTTTATTTGTTGATCTTTGGAATACACAGAGAACGAGAACATTTTCTTTGTAAAAATAGCCGTTTATGTACGTATAGTCCGCCAAAGTTTAAAAACTTAAGCAAAAAATATTACAAGAGTATCGCAATATTCTGTGTTTTATACAAAATACGTTCAAGAAAGTTTACAAATGCTTTTGGTATGTGTAAAAAATTCATGCCACTGCTTTTGTAATTAATTCTGGAGTATTTGTTTTCTATAAATAATTCTATGGATTACCATAAAAAATGAAGAAATATGTAGATGGAAAACAAGATGAAAAAATACTTTTTCTGTTTGCTTTTCTTTAAATTTCAATCATTTTGTTGAAATAAAAAATCTATGAATAATTCATATAATTGAAAGAATGAGGCTAAAATGTCATGATTCTATTGTCTATTTTTTTTTTTTTAGAAGTTTTATTATTTTACTAGCTGACCCGCCCGGCGTTGCCCGGGTCCGTATTAACAATATTAAACGAACTTGAAATTTGTATCATTAACTCGTTACATGCAGAAATGCATTGTCTGAAATACGTAACCACTGACTGTGTGAAAAATCGGTTTTAAAAACAATAACTAATATTAAGCTCTAAAAATACTCAAAATGAGCAATGAAAAACGCGGGAGGGAATATGTATCCAACGATTGTGTGATTTTCGTGTTAAAAAGTTGATATTTACCCGTAAAAATCACTATTAAGTCACGTAACTAATTATTATTTTCACATACAAATCCCAAGTGAAATATTTTGAATTTCAAACTAACTATATCACTCTTAAATCCGACTATACCATGAATGAAATCGATACACGATGGTAGCTAAAAGATTGGTATATAGTATTATAGTTTCAGAGCTATTTAACAAAAGTAAGTGTTATTTTTAATCAAATCTTGCGTAATGTTACCTCTGTGTATAAATTCCTAACCTTAAACTTTTGTACCGTAACCAGAACCTGTCTGTAACCTAACAGCGACTTAACAGTACCCTACCGTAAATTAAATATAACAGAAATGTAACCTAGTCTTCACTTTATTGTAACATAGCCTTATTCTAACCATAACACGAATGCAATTTAACTTTAACCTAACTTTAACCTAAATAATATAATAGAAAAAAACCATTTTAAAAAATTACTATTTCTTCGTAAAATATGCTTCAGCTGTAATTCATTTTTTTCAATTCGTTTTATTAATACAAAATTCCTTCCTCGTGCTTTTGTTTAAGACATTAAAATTTCAGCGATAAATGGTTTAATATTGCAAACCTTTTTTTCGATTTACTTCGCCTCCACCTATCTTTTTCTCCATGGTGTACAGCTGCTGTGATTTAAAAAAAAAATCCTCATTTAAACTGACAGTTTGCCAGTCTATGAATTTTAAAGGTCTTTTTTAATTATTTCTGCGAAAATTTTATGCAACCAATCAACCATAAGAAAATGAAAGGGAAAAAAGCGAAAAAAAGGCGATTTTTTTTTTATGAGAGTGAGCTTTGGAATTTAAATAATTACTCAGTTAATAAATAGAATTTTGAAATTCTGAGCTTCAGGTGCATCAGGAAAGACATTGGGCTACTCTCAAAAAAATTTTGAGCTTCGTACGTGCTGTAGATTTTGCTAGCCATCGCAGACACACAGACACACACACAGACACACACACAGATACACACACAGACAGATAGAGCGTTTTGTTCTTTTATTAGTATAGATTTTGTGAATGATTTTAATGAGAGGAATTTCAAAATATCTATATGATATACACTATCAGAAAATAATATGATTAACCCAACGAAAAAGAAAAGAAAAGAAAAGGTAAACAGTATAAAAAAATTACAATAATGCATATAACCACAGGTAAAATTCATTAGTTTTTATTCAATATATTTTTTTAGTTTTTCGAGATTTTTTTGAATTTAGGTCTAATAAAACAAGTTTACAAACCAATTTCTTAATTTTATCATATTCATTTGGATTTTACTTAGGGTGTCAATTATTTTAACTAGTTGATTTAAGTTAGCGATTAAATCGTGATTTTAATTAACAATTAAAAAATCATTAATTTAATTAAAAATTGATTTAAATCTAAGTTTTTTAAACGACATAAACGTATTAATCTATGATTAATGTAATTTGGAAAGGTTCTACGTGTATTTTTCCTTATAAAGAAAAAAAAGCTTTAAATAATTGTTGCTAAGCTTAATTCCTGAGTCCTGCAAAACATTAAATAAAATAAGTTTTTAAAGGCATAAAAACCTTTTCATTTAAGAAATATATTTAAATCTAAATCTAATATAATTTGTGATGTCATAATTTCCTTTAAGTAATTACATTATTCATTCTTTTATATGAAATAAGCATTTCAAGTATGATAAAAGAATAAAGAAGCAGAATATTATTTTCCATTCTACTTTTGCAATTATGAGCTTATACCAAATACTAGAGCTAAAGAAGAATGGAATAATAACAACTGTTCAACAAATGTTGTAAAGAAAATGTGTAACAGAAAAAGAACTAATTGGTATAAAAAGGCTAAACATAGCTTAATTAATATAGTAAACACAGTTATTTAAGCACAGCAATGTATCAATAGTGTAATACTGTTGCTAAATATTATAAGGATTTCAGATATAACTCGATATTCATATATTTATTCTGTATGTGTGTATAAATCGTTGTAACTCTTTTTCACACACACACATACATACATATATCTATTAGCATGCACATACATTGTGTAAGTTATGATTTATGCAATTGACAGTAATTTTTCTTACTACAAATGCAAAACGAGCTGCCAATAATATTTGTTAGTTATGTTGTTTAAGCCACTAATGAAATTATTTACTTGCAGTTTTTATTAATTCTGTTGATTACTGTTTCATTTTGGCTATTTGTTAAGGTTGCCACACTTGCCCCGTATGAAATTAACAAAGTGCACCCTACCTTTTAAAATATAGTGAAATTTACGTGTAATTGTTGCCAGAATTATTTTTTTGTAATGAATCTCTCCATACCGCAGTACTTCTAAATATGTGTACCCAAGACTTTACAAAAATGACAGAACTTTGTTTCTTGAGAAAAATCAGGATATTATTAAAACATGTTATTTAAATGTATTTTTCAATTCGTGATTTATAGAAGTATTGAAAATTAATGATTTTTCTATTTATCATACTAAAAAATTATGTACTTATTTTTATTGCTACTAAGCACATTAGTAATATATTTTCTTATGTAATAGTGCCTTTTTTTTTAGAACAAGCAACTGCCCTTTTTCTTTTTAGAATAAATAGTAAATACTGAATTATCGTTTACTAATTTAAGCATTAGAATATGCATTATATACCTAATTAAAGATTGTAATCAATTTAAAATTAAATGCAGCTACTGATAATTTTAATAAATGTAAAATCTTTTTTTTAACATAGTTTTACATAATTATTGCAAAATATTAATGTATATAACTTTATAGTATTATATTAATTAATGAAATTACTAATTTACAGTTTTTATAATTTTTGTAGTTACTAACTAATAATTAAATTTTATTAATTAAAGTGTAAAAACATAGATTATGTTAGTAAATAAAAGTCTAATTTTTTAGAAACCTAGAATCTATTAATCTTAGAAACCTATAGGCTAAACCGACATCTATTCAATATTTCAATGCTGGAGAAAAAAATCCGATTTAAATAAAAAGAAATATGATTTAAATACAAAAATTCGATTTTTTTTATTATTGCTTTATAACCCCTTGAGAGGCGGTGGTATATATTATATACCACCTACGACTGATGAAGATTCACACCAGAAAAATGTTATTAAATTTCACTTTTCTAACTTTGGTGGAAAACAGTCGTGAAATTGCATTTCCTCTTTTTGATATAACTTTTTTACAAATTTCCGGTGGAAGTTCAGAATTACTCGAACGCAATTGCTTGCCCCTCAAAGGGTTAAATCATGATTTTTTTACACCCTATTTTTACGGAATTTTAAACTAATTTTTGTTGGCCGATCCGACGGGGGAACTATCTGGTAGGCGGAGTTAGAGGTCTGCACGGGCCGATTTCCAATAATGGCATTCGGGCCGGGCCGGGCTCGGGCCTTACTTCTGAAGACTCGGGCCGGGCCGGGCCTAGTCACTAATCTTTTCGGGCCGGGCTGGGCTCGGGCCTTAATTTTTTTGCTGGAGTATCGGGCCGGGCCTAATTTTTTTTCCATACGAAGCCGAGACTAATTCCATTCTTCCTAGTTTTCATGGACCAAAATAATCAGTTCCTATTGAATCTTCCCATATGAAAATCCTTTTCTCAACTTTTTATAAATCAGTAATATTTGGCTTTGTCCAAAAATTTCTGCAAAAAACGCAACTTTTAAGCCGTCATTATTCTACAATTAAACATTTGAATTTATTCCTTTTAAAGAATCGTAGATTACTAGGCGTTTTAAAATAGAATAAACACACACACACACACACACACACAAAAAAACAAAAAAAAAAAAAAAAAAAAAAAAAACATTATGGCGGACTTTTTTTTTTTTAAACTGAAAACTGAAAGTTTCTTTTAAAATGTTCATCCATGCAAAATGAATACAACAATACGGGAGAAAAAAATATATTAAACATTTACATCTGTTAAGAAGGGAATGCATTTTTTTTTCGTTCCAAAGCAATTTCGTCTTTGGAAATTTTACCATATACCGCTATTTCGATTTTTTGTCTCCATTACAGGGAATATGGATTAATAATACTAGTGATAACTGAAATATTTACATACAACAAACAAAGATTCATTTAAAAGCATAAATATCGCAGCCTATGGCACCTATGCATAAATGGAGATTATAAACATGGAAAAAAAAAGACTAATATAATTTTTTTTGGTCAGAACTCTTCCATAAGATTAAAGATCAATGTTCTGTAGAAATTCACTCGAGTCGGGCCGGGTTCGGGTCGAATTTTAAACTTTTTTCAGGACCGGGCCGAGCTCGGGCCGAAATTTTAACTTTCGGGCCGGGCCGGGTCGGGCCATTATTTTTTTCGTTCGGGCCGGGCCGGGCCGGGCTCGGGCCGAAATTTTAACTTTCGGGCCGGGCCGGGCCCGGGCTGAAATGTTAACTTTCGGGCCGGGCCCGGGCCTGGAAATTTTGGCCCGTGCAGACCTCTAGGTGGAGTGTTAAAATAAGTTTTGTTATTTATAACTATCCATCTTGTAAATAAAATATTAATGATAATATACCAAAGTGTGATTTTATTTTATGTATGGTCCGCAATTTTATACTTCATTCACATAAAAAAAAGTGATTAACTGTGTATTCCTACTTTGTTTTTAGCTGTGTCTGGTAAAAATAAGTACAGTTATATGGATTTCTAACAGACAATTATATGGAAATTTTTTTATCACATTTCATTTAAAGCCACTATAGTAAATTCTTATAAATCCGCTTGTATTATTTTATGACGATATCAGAGTGATATTGGCCCTGGCAACATAGATTCTTGGAAAATTGTGCAAAAACTTTCATATAAGACCTGAAAAATGACCTTTGTTTTAAAAAATAATAATCATAGATAGCAAGAGTTATTTTTAAATGTACAATTTTATAAATAAAAATGTAATTTTCGCAATGAATTATTAAAATTATTTTTTAATAACTAAATTCTTTTAAGTATGAATTTTGCTTCAGTCAAATCATAATGTAAAGTGAATTACACCTTTGTAACTCCGTGTTACATAACTGCGATATACACTAAAATCAAAATGACCAGTGAGCATTAAGGGTGCATTCGAAAAATTTTTTTTCACTTTCAACAGTTCGAAATTTTCTGATACAATTTCAGACTCACTTTTAGGAGTGAAAACACGAAACTTGCTGATGTGACTTTTAAAGAGATCTATAAGATGTCGTGTGATTTTACTTTTTGTTAAATTCATTAGAATTAGATTTAAAAATATTATTTCCTCAGTATGACCCATTTTTTTGTTCCCAGATCTCCCGCTTCGGAAAATTCGGTTCAAAACGTTGACTTTAACACCATTTTTTTGCAATATTTTCTGCATTTATCAAAAAATTGACAAGCACGGGACCTAATATACTTTCTAAATAAGAGAATTTGCCAGTTTGATGCGCTTGAGAGCAAAAACGAATTTAAAAATAAATCAGAAAAAAGGCACTTTGTATTGAATTACACCCTTAATCAGGAGTCTTATTTCTTACTGCTATCATCCACCATAGCATTTTTGCCTCATAGGTTCTTAGAATTCTCAACATACGACGATACTGAGTTTGATCAGTTGAGCAGTTTTAGATCATTATTGCTAAAATGAATTTTGTAAAATTAAAACGGCTAGAGATAGCCCAGAACAATTTTTTTTTTCAAAGGTAAGTTCACTTATTTTACAATTTAACACTTGAAAATTATAATATGGATGAGAAGTGTGTTATTTTCTTCTTATTACAAATTTGGAAAAAATAATTTATTATTTTTGTGTTTTAAATCATTTCTTCATGTTTAAAACCACATATTCTAACATTAGAGTAAATATTTGCAGTTTTAACATTATATAGCATTTAAAATAATTATTCGGTTTAAATATTATCTATTTCAGCGTGTTTATAATATATTTTGCTTTAAAACTTCGAGTTTTCATTATTTTACATGCTATACATTTCTTATTTCCTTTTCTACCCATAACAAAAGACAGCTTTTCATAGATTTCAATTCAGGGTTTATCGTTTGTGATTTTTAAATTGAAGACTTTTTATAAGCGTATTGCATTCAAAAACTACAAGAAAAATAAATAAAAACTCTAAAAAAATGTCATTTGATATCAGAAGAAATAGTTTTTTTTTTTTAACCTAGTCCGAAAAATTCAAATGTTTACACCAAATCCAATTACAGACACATAAGCAATTATAACTTTTTCAGATTGAACGTACAGTGATTTTTGATCTTGTTTTCGATTACTTAGACTACAAATCTGTTAAAAGGAAAGAACACAACAAACATACACGTTTGTCCTTCATGCATATTTTTCTTTTTTTTTTTCGGTAATGAAAACACTTAATTCACATTTTACACACCAAAGTATAGGATAAAACTATGTACACAAAAATCTGTGTATTTTAAATACTGCACAAAATTATGTATTTTGCTTGTTACGCAGACATACGTGTAAGAACAGAATATTACACACAAATCTGTGTATTTTGTATGTTACACAACATTATGTGTATTTCCCTAATACACAGAAATATGTGCAAAAACTGAATATTACACAGATATATGTGTAAAATATCACACAGAAATATGTGCAAAAACTGAATATTACACAGAAATATGTGTATTTCCCAGCAATTTACTCATTGAAGCGTGTATTTCAGGAGTTATCAGATAATTTTTTCACATTTAGACTTATCATCAAATTACACATTAAAATGTGTATTTTGAAATTTACACATTTGACGTATTTTACACACCAAATTACCGTAATTTCGGGTATATAAGCCGCGGATCAAACAATTCTTTTTGGACCCAGAAATCTTATTTAGTGATTGAAGACAAATATTTACGTCGATCTAAGTAGTTACATTTGTTTCTTAAAATTTTCTGGGTCGAAAAAGAATTGTTTGATCCGCGGCTTATACACCCGAAATTACGGTACACACATAGACATGTCGTTTTTGTATCATCGATTTACACATTTTTGAGTGTAAATTTACACATTTTTTTTTAGAGTGTACAATTAAAAAAAAACTTTCTTAAAACATCACCGGCTTAAAAAAAATCACTTTTTGAATTTTACTTTTTATATCGTGGCGTGTTTTTTGAAAAACTTACTACCCGCCCCCAAAACTGTTAAATTATGGATTTGATATCGACATGCTTGTGCTTTTATTATATGTAAGCACGACATTTCAGAATATTTATCCATTCCCCTGAGTTTGCCAAGTTAAAATGAATATGTAGACTTTATTACTCACGCAGGCTATTTCGAATAAAAGTGAAAGAGATGAGGATGTAATATATGTTAATGTGCCAAATAAAATTTTTAGTTATATTTAAATTTTTCAAAACGATTTTGCCAGATAAGCATGTTATAATAATGATAATCGTTGTTTATTTAAATCTTATTAATAGTATAAATTGCTTTTTTGTTATTAATAAATTATTGGGGATTGATTTTTAGTGCCTTTTCTGAATAAGTGTAACTTTTTACCGAATTCACCATTTGATTAAATTTTATATGAATTGTATATGAATATGACTCTGTTAGCGTCTGTAATATAAAATTCAAGATGAAAGCATATCGTTTCCTTAGAGTGACAAGGTTCTAACTGAAAAAATAACTTATCGTATTCTACAAACCGTTTTCAGTCTTGACTGTTGAGTTCACTAATAGTACGTCAGCTGCAGAATAAAAGAACAAACACAATAGGTGTTAAGGATATTCCAACAGTGCTTCATGACCTCCAAAATTATACCAATAAGTACTTTTATCGAATGTTATATATCTGCAAAGGCCTGGCTGCTGTCATTATTAGTATACGTCAATTATTTGAGTTGCCATATAATTCATTCTAAAGATTGTTTGAAATAATATTGAAGCGACAGAGGAGAGGAGGGGGAAGTATTTTACCATGGGATAGAGATGTAAGATGTGAGAACATCACCTTTTCTTTCTTTCTAACCGATGACCAGGCCTCTACCTGCCGAGTTACTTCAGCTTAACGGGTTAGATACCTGGTATCAGGACGGATAACCGCCTAATTGCCGCTACGCGGCAATAAACCTGATTTCTTCGCTTCGCATGCCATCATTTCTGCAGTACTTGTTACTCGTTTGAGCATACTGGTGAGCACCTGTTCACCTGATTAGCAACGGGTAAAACTTCCATCAATAAAAAAAGTGTAGAAATTTCTTCGTATTGATGACAAAAATTTTGCATGAATTAGGCGTTTAAATAAGACGAAATTTTTTATTAAAATTTACTAGCGGAAGTTTGGCCGTTGGTAATTAGGCCCTGGTAATGCAGAAGCCTACTTCCTCCGTGCAGGGTTTTTATAAGCGATGCATGTCAGCGAACATCAGTCCATCGTATTCGGGGAAAGTAGAAATGACATTTGAAGAATAATGCGCTGATATCATTGAATGGGGGGAAATCATGGACAAAACATTGTACATAGAAGTATATATAACTGTGAGCTGCAATGGTATTTGCAAAGGAAGTCGTTTCAAGAATGCATCTAATGTTGATGAATTTGGAGCAGAGGCAATGTAAACGGTCACGCATAAAGGAATCCAGGATTGTTTTTCGCAACTCACGCTGGCGAAAGTGGGAACTGTAGCAGTGGAGTACTTTGAAGGTGGTTGTGTGTAACGCAAGGTATCAATAAGTCATAACTGCTAGGAAACTCAGTTTCTGAACTTTTTCATTCAGTAGTATCATGGAATTATGAATAAAGAGGAATTAATCACTTAACTGATTCTTTTTTTACTTACAATATATTGAAAACATTGGATGAACACCATTTTCTTTAAGCTAAAATATTCGTAAGATTTAGTTTAAAAATTTCTGAAATTAATATCTATGAAATTGTATTTAAAAAATTTAGTGCTGTCAAGAGGCCTTAAGTGGTGGTCAATGCAAACTCATTGCCCGTACGTCGTACGGACAAATAAGTTAAGTGGTTAATACTTCTTCAAATGGCGAAAATTTCAAATCTAACTGTTTTTGTAGGTGTTGATTTCCGCTACTGTGAACTTCTGCCAGTCAATTTGAATAGATATTTTCGCGTTATTTTCAGCCATCAACGTGGTAAAAAATTATATTCATTTTTACTGGGGAAAGTTTACTTCGGCTGTAGTCAGGCCCCGTATTACTGTCCTAATGTGGCAAACTAAAAACCTCGTATCAATATCAGTGAAAAAGTTTGGTTTTTGGACCGAATGATCATCTTTTGCAAACGAGGGTTAAATAGACAGAAATCATTATTGAAAGTGAAAACCAACTAACTACGAGAATCGAAGCCTGAACCTCTGTTTGAACCAGAAACCTGATTATATTTTTATGCCAATATTATATAGAACACTGATTGTGAAGATTGAATTTTTTATGAAATTATTGTTAATACAAATTTTAATTATGCTGTTTACAAACCCTGCATTGTACAATCAGTATAAAATAAGATATGCTTCATGAAATTCAATCATCAAATTGTTGAAAAGAAAAACAAAAATGCCATTTGATTTGGTATTATGGCTTGTCTTAATTTATGTTTTAACCCATTAACGCTCTGCGGCATATTTAAGATCGCAAGACTTACAACCAAGAAACCGCTTTTGACACCAGTAAATATGAAAGTAAATATATATTTCATTTCACGGGAAAAATTTCTTGATAAAATACGATAAAAATTATTCTTCTTTTAAAAGTGGTGTGAAATCAAAAGTTTATATTTTAACGAAGAAAATAATCCAGGCGTTAATGGATGAAAATAAGGTTTATATAGGAGATCACCTTCAAAGAGGAATTGTATTAAACTTTGAAATTTTTAATACGAAGAGTCATATATGAATTTTACAGAATATTTTGCATTAGATATCAAACTGGAAGTGATTAGGTGATTTAGTTTAGGAATCAGGACGATTTAAAGCTTGGAACATGTAATATTATTTTTTTTAATCGTTGAAATAGAGATTGCAATACTCTTAGTTTTTAAAGTTTAACTCAAAAACTGCTTGTCGAAATAATCTGTAGTTTTGGATTTCCACATTTGAAGTTTTTAGAAATCGATTTCTGCTTTAAAAAAATTATGTTACAATTTATAACGTTTACGAAAAATGCTTTTAAAATATGTAAATTTCTGAAATTAATTAAAAAAAAAATACACTGACGGAAAAAAAATCCCAACACCAAGAAAGACTTGTGTTAGCTAGACGAAATTTTGTAGGCGTGTTTATACATCTGAAAGATGACATTGATTTAAATTTCACGCCTCGCACATAAGTGTGGCGCTAGTAGCGCCACTCACAACTTTAAAATCAGGTTTGCTTTAAATGTGTGCTGTAAAGTTCGTGAGCATTATTTATCTTCAAAATTGGACGAATTGAGTTGAGGTTGATCATGAATGCCATTAAGAAGACGAAGAAGCCATTATCATCAGCTCCCGAGTTGGAAAGAGGTCGTAAAGTAGGGCTACAAGAAAGTGGATTTTCTTTCCGCGATTTTGCAGAAAGACTTGGACGGAATGTATCCACTGTGCATGATTGTTGGGAGTAGTGGTCAAGGAATGGTACTGCCACAAGAAGATCAGGTTCCGGTTGAACACGTGACACTACTGAGAGAGAAAACTATCGTATTCGGCGTACGGCTGTGACGCATCGTACTGCGTCTGCGACAGAAATTCGAGCTGCAGTTGGTACCACAGTGACACAACGATCTGTTAGAAATCGGTTACTTCAAGGAAAGCTCGGTGCAAGGCATGCATTCCACTGACTCAAAGTCATCGCCGTTTGCGACGTCAATGGTGTCAAGCCAGAGCTCAATGGAGAATGGAGTAGAGATTTGTTGTGTTTTCTGATGAAAGCAGGTTCTGCCTTGGTGCCAATGACGGCCATGTACTGGTCAGAAGGAGGCCAGGGGAACGTCTGCAACCAAACTGTCTGCGGCCTAAACACACTGGACCTACAGTCTGAGGTCATGGTCTAGGGAGCAATTTCCTATGACAGTAGAAGCACTCTCGTGGTTCTCCCAGGCACACTGACTGCAAATGTGTACGTCAGTCTGGTAATTCAGCCTGTAGTGATGCCATTCAAGAAAAGCATCCAAGAGGGGTTTTCAGCAGGATAACGCTCGTCCTCATGCCGCTGTTGTAACGCAACACGCACTACAGAGTGCCAACATGTTATCTTGGCCAGCGAGATCACCAGATGTGTTTCCCATCGAGTGCGTATGGGATATCATTAGATGAGAACTCCAGTGTCATCCCCAGCCAGCATGAAACATCACTTATTGACACAGCTTGTACAACAAGCATGGAACTCCATACCAAAAGGGACATTCGGCACCTGTATGATACAATGCATGCACGTGTGCAAGGTTGCATTCGAAATTCTGGAGGTTGTAGCTACTATTAATGTAACGGCATTTCACCTTTGAGATGCAGTTTATTGACCTTAAATTAACCTGTGATCTCGAAAATCTAATCAATTAAACATGTTAACTAGACAAATGCACTGTCCAAATTTCATTACTCTACAATAAGTTTTTCATGGTGTTGGGATTTTTTTTTCCGTCAGTGTATGAATGAATTACGAATTGCAGTTTAGCAGGATAAATTTCTTCAAAATGACAAATGTCACGTTGGCACCAGTATTTTGCAAAGAAAATATTCATTTTGCGATAGACAGGAAAAAATGCATACCTTTTCAAATAAATTTTGTCGAATATTCCGGTACCATTGTGTCATTTCGGAAGTAAAATTAAGTGGTAGATAATTCCATTGGCAACTATGAAAAAGACATAACTTAGAATCAAAAGACTATTTTTGATTTTCTCTGCTAAAATTTAATGATTGAAGTTTATGGGCAGGGGAGCAAAATTATGCGACTGAGGGTACTCTATCACCGCTAAAATTTTAAAGTTTTCTTCCGTGAAATTTTAACATCATTCTAACACGAATGTTACGCGAAATATTAGATGAAAAAAACCCGAAAAAAATTTAGTGGTGAGAGACTGCCTACTGGCGCCTGTATTATTGCACCCCAGTTTATGAGGTAGCTCTTTTTTAACCTTCCTACCCTGAATGGGTCTAATCGACCCATGGCTATAATTTGTTTTATACGATTCGCACCAGAACTTTTTTCATAAAGAAAGTTAAATAACAGATTCAAAGAAATAAGCCAATTAAATATATTAAAATGTTTTAAATAACAATTCTGGCGTGAAATGTTTTTATCAAGATTGAGTGAAATTTGAACAGGGTAGGAAGGTTAAACCCTTTCAGGGGCAATATACATTTAATTCACAAAATGTAGAAGTGCGTGACTGACAGAAGAATTTAAAAACAAATTTACTTGAAAATAAACGAAGGCTTTTGTTCACATATTTAATCAAGGGAAAATTTTCATTCCATTATTCAGGTGTGTATGTGGCATTTAGGAATAAAAATTAGATGGTCCAGAAAAGAACCACTGCCTTTAACCCTTTGCGGCGCAGGACAAATTTATTCCTTAAGTGTTGAAATTAATGACTGACACCGGAATCTGAAAAAACTTTATTTTTAAATAAGAAAACGCTATATTTCACAAATCCAATAAACCGTAATTTTTTAAAACAAAATTCCGGTGCCAATGTGGCGTTTTAGAATTAAAATTAAGTGGTATATCTCTTAAACCACCGCACCGCAAGGCGTTAAAGGGGTTAATACTAACTGTACATAGTAGTGTGGCAGTTGTAATTTCAGAGAATTAATTTCTTTCTTTAAGAATAAAAAATAATAGTCCGATATAAATAATTTCATGGACTTTATTAGTCTTTTCAACCAGTAGTTTTCCTTTAAATTAAACTTTTTATGCGATATTTTACAATTTTAGGGGCTTTGTTCATTTTTCCTGTAGTATTTATTTTATTTTTAATGTTTTTTTAAATAAACATTCAATTCTTCAGTGCTGACCCTCGGAAAAATCAGAAAGAATTTTGTAAACAATGATTTAAATAAAACTTTATTTTTTCAACAATATTGATACATTCTGAATTATTTAAAGTTAGAGAAAAACAAATCTATAATTTAAAAATTTACATGATTAATGACTGAAAAAAATAATATGAACAGATAATGAATTTATTCAGTAAATATAATTCTTTTATATGATATTTCTAGAATTATATTTCATCAAAGAGGAATTATACAAAATAATGTATATAAAACTGTGCCATTTATGGGTATAAATTAATTTCACTTATCTTTTATTTAATGCAAAACACATTATATGATAACAGCGAATTGGAAAATATTAATAACATTGTAAAAAATCAGTTCTTTGTATGATTTACCAAACTTTCATAATAATAAATGAGAACTATAATGATTTTTTTTAAGCTGACGTCATTTTAACTGGGAATTTTTTTTTCAGAACTACCAAAATGAACTGTGCTTTCATTCTTAAAATAAAAAGGAAATACTGTGATTATGCCAAAATGGCACAATTTTAAATTAATTTTTCGTTCAGTTAGGAATGACATTCTGGCATTGAAACTATATTTCTATGAGCTGCAGTCTATAATGGATTTCCTATACTTAGAAATGACGTTTTAATTTTTTCCTATTAATTCAGAGTTTGCATGCTTCAAGAATTTTCAAGCACCTATTATCAGTAGTTTTGTAAAGTAATGTTTCCCTAATGTATGGAAAAAAAAATATCTTGACGTTTAGAGACCAGTGTATTTTACGAAATTTCTGGGACTAAAACACCCAAAATTTCATCTCCGGAATTGCTTCATGCGTACGAACCCTGTAATTCTTGCTTATTTATCGATGGCTATAATCTGAGTATTTACGAATACTTGACACTTGTAAAATGACAGAAGAAATCATGTGTTTTATTTTCATATAGAATGCCAATTTTCTTTTCTCTATGATTTTATGAACTAACTTCGCAATACGGAAAGCTGCTTTTTCTAATATGCTAGATGTCCTAGAGTTAAATTCTAAACATACAGAAACTATAAATAAATGTAAATTGCACTACATAAGATTTCTGTTTTACCCTTCGAACTCTGGTTGATACATTTCTTCAAAATTCTAAATGTTACATTGGCACCAATATTTTGCAAAGGAAAATTTCGGTTTAGAATATATACGAAAAAATGCTTTTAACTGTTTTCAAATAAATTTGGTCGAATATTTCGGTGCCATTTTAACATTTAGGAATTAACATTAGGAGGTAGAAAATTAAACCATCAGAGCTCAAAGGGTTGATAAAATATTTTTAAACCATTACTTCTTTCCAGTAGCGTAGCTATGTTTTTTGGCTCCCGGGGCCAGCAAGAAATTTTGCACCCCCACCCCAATATAGATATATAACAATTTCTCTCAATTTGGCGCCCCTAGGCCTCGGCGCCCGGGGCGGACGCCCCCCTTGCCCCCCCTTAGCTACGCCACTGCTTCTTTCTGGGTGTGTCATTTGATTCGTGCTAATCTCATTTAAGCATAATAAACCCATCTCTTTCAGAATAAAGAGTGCTACATTTATTCACATTTACTACAGCATTAATTATAATCGCATCTATTGATGTTATCGTTATATTGGATAAGCAGCGTGACAAGGTTTGTGACTGAAGGTTTCGGCCCCACAATAGTCACTGAAAAAGACCCGGCTGATAATATAAAGTCTATGGGAGCGTTCTTATCAAATATATCGGTCAAATTTTAATATTTTTACACAATTTTTTTTTGCATAGGATATTTGAGGATGATCTACAACTGGCCTAGTTTTTACTTTTTCGATTTTGCTTGTATATTTTTGATATTATGATAGTTCCAATTTCAGAACCGGTTTAAACCGGTTTTGAAATTTAAAGTAATTAAAAAAAATCTGAAACCAAAATTGAAAAAGTAAAAACTAGGCCGGTTGTGGATCGTCCTCAGCTAATTTATGCAAAAAAATCATGTAAAAATATAAAAAATTGAGTGAGATATTTGAAAAGAACGTTCCCATAGACTTTACATTATTATCCGGGTCTTTTTCTGTTACTACTGTTGCACCTTAAGAGCCCACAATAGTCACAGAAAAATTACGCAAAAAGACCCGGATGACCATGTAAAGTCTATGGGAGCGTTCTTTTCTAATATCTTGCTCAAATTTTAATATTTTTGCATGATTTTTTTGCACAAGATGGCTGAGGACGATCCACAACCGGGCTAGTTTTTACTTTTTCGATTTTGGTTATATATTTTTTATATTACGATAGTTTCAGTTTCAGAACCGGTTTAAACCGGTTTCGAAAGTTAAAGTAATTTTTTAAAGAAAATCTGAAACAAAAATTGAAAAAGTAAAAACTAGCCCGGTTGTGGATTGCTCTCAGCTATCTTGTGCAAAAAAATCATGCAAAAATATTAAAATTTGAGCGAGATATTAGAAAAGAACGCTCCCATAGACTTTACATGGTCATCCGGGTCTTTTTGAGTAATTTTTCTGTGACTATTGTGGGCTCTTAATTCTGCATTTAACTCTTTCGGTCATGGTGGATAAAATTCAGTCCCACTTAATTTTAACCCTTTCCGGCAAATATTCTGTTCGTAAAATAAGAAACATCCGCATGGTTTAGGTTCCACGAATGTCAATACCGTGGTCACAAAACTGCTATTTATACATTCTGTTCGCACCACAATTTAAAAAAATACATCGTGTATTAGACTTATCTTGCAAATGTTCTCATCGAGTATGTAAATTTTTTTCTTCTTAAAAACTCGTGCGAATGTTGAAATTTTCAGCATTTTCTATTTCAAATCTCGCGAATGTTAACCACTTAACCACTCAATATTAAAAAAAACCTTTCAAATAATGTCTATTTTTTTGAGTGTATTTTACAGAATTTTTAATCTTTTATCACCAGTTTTTCAAAACAAAAATTTTTGCCTAATGGAATCAGAAAAATGTTTGGATTAAATAATACAAAATTTACAATAAAATTTTACTGGTGGGAATATTAAAATACGATTGGAGTATGGTTGCCCGTACGTGGATCGGGCAAATTAAGATTGGCAAAAACACATTGCCCGACGTAGACACGACGTGCATATGACAACACACGACGTGCAAATGACGACACACGAAGTAGGGAAGTGATTAAAACCGCGGATGTTAAGGAATTACTGTACTACTTAAAAAAAAAAAATGTGTAGACAAATGATTGTTTGATTAGCGGATTATACGCCAGATATTACGGTAATTTATATCTTTCTTCAAATCTTATAAATAATATCATCACAAAGCATAAAACGAAAAAAAACCCCACAATAATACTATATATTAATTTTAATGTTAAATAAGAGCATTAAATTATTAATAAGTCATTCCTAATCCACTCATTGTTTAAGTGTCATTTGCATTTATTACATTCCCGACGATATTTCAAGAGCATCTATGAATTGCAGACATGTTTTCGAAAACAGGCTGACAAATGACAAAGTTATTCGGAAACTTTTAATTACTAGCTATTAATTTTAGCTAAATCAAATACCGAGCAAGATCTAATTTATCAACTTCAGTAAAAATTAAGCTACATGTCCAATATAACTCAGTTTTAGACAGAAAGTCAATATTTTATGATATGTGGGGAGAAATTTTCTAGAAGAATAATTGGATTATTCTTGTCTAATTAAAACGTACGACAAAATGATGGATTTTAATTGTGTAAATGAATGGATTTAAAAATGTCTACATCATAATAAGCTGAAGATTACATCATTACTGAAGTGTTCGCTAATTTTCTTTTGGTTGTTAATCCATTTTGATTTTGATTTGAACTATTGAAAATTGAAACAAATTTTTGAACCTCATAAGCAATTTTTAAGAGGAAAAAAAAAAGATAAAACCAATGTGACGTAAAGGGATTGTTACTTACCTCCATTTCTAGGGGCAGTTCATGAATTTTATTCGAATCTGAGTGCAGCATGGGTTACCCTCTCT
The DNA here is from genome assembly GCA_964019185.1 of Maratus speculifer. Classification (NCBI taxonomy): domain Eukaryota; kingdom Metazoa; phylum Arthropoda; class Arachnida; order Araneae; family Salticidae; genus Maratus; species Maratus speculifer. The sequence continues at coordinate 307,072,710 of OZ025293.1, read as the reverse complement.
TATCTTATATATGATTTTGTCATATAAGATATACAGGGTGCAAAAAAGTTTTTATTGAGTACATTTGATACGAACAGCAATGTTCGCTTTATTTAATCCTAGAACATGGTTCATACGGGTGCCATTATTTTCCATGTGAATTGCCAGCATTGTTTTATAGAAAAAAAATCTAATTCAAACGAGCAAAATTTTACCTTATTTAATGAAGGATTTTCTGTAAGAAAGTACTGGTGTCAAAAAATTTCCTGGTCCTGAAATTCCAGGACCCTGTAGAATTCTGCCTTTTACTTCATAGAGAATTATTTCTACTTTAAATTAACAGAATGATTGGTGATTTATGTAAAATAATTTCTTAATTATTTGACTACTATTATTTATTTACTATATTAATTACTGTGAATTATTATTTTTGTGATATAACAGTTAAATACAGTTAGTGGTATAGTAAAAAATATAAAGAAATAAGCCGAAGTAAACTATTACGTGAATTTGAAACTATTCTGGCACATCATTGTGTGCTAAAATACTTAGAAATTCACGAATGATTAAATAAATAATCACTAGCAATCTAACCAAATAGCAACAAAGAAAAAAAATTATAATTTTTACAGAATTTTTAAAAAAATAGTTTTTTTTCCGTAAAAAGAAAAAAAAAATAATTTTTGCAGGAAAAATCTATATTTTTTATCCCCTCCCCAGAAAAAAAAACTGTTTAGATGAAAAATTAAAGATATTTTCTGTAAATTAAACGCTTTTCCACTGGAGTCAAAGAAAGTTTTTTCTGTCAATTCAAGAGATCTTTTTTACTGTGAAGTCACATAGACAGACTTATCTTTTACTTGTAATAATTTTGTAATAAGTCTGTTTCATCAAAAGTTAAGAAACATTATTTCAATAGCAAATGTTTACGATTCGTTGAAAATAAAACTTTATATTACTATCTAGTGAAAATAAGTAAAAATTTCAGGCATTTTTATTCAAATTAAATCAAAACTCCTGTTTAATAAAAGTTATAAGTGTAGTAAATCGAATTTTCCAATATCACTCAACTAAGTAATATATATAACAAGTTTAATTTTTTAAAACTTCTGTTACATGCTGAGATTAGATTAAATTGTTCATTGCATACAATTTATATGAGTACACTTTATGAATATTTGAACCAGTGGCGTAGCCAGTGAAGTGTGTGTGTGGATGGGGTGGGGAGGTCCAGATGTACTAGACACCACTATTTTTTAATGCTTTCCTCTCCTTATCTAATCAGAGAAATTCCTGCTGTTAATGATGATGAAAAAATTTAAATTTTTCTTAAATTTTAGTGGTAAGAAAAACATTTGGCACTCCTTCCTTTAGCTACGCCACTGAACAAATAGATAATAAAGTTTATTTTTTGTCGATTTTAAAATTTTGTTTCGCCTCTCTCTGGAGCAATTTCCTAAATATGCCTAGAAATTGTATATATTTTGTAATGTGCATTTACATTTATATACAAACATTTAAATTTAAATATATATTTAATTTTATATAATAGACAAGTGGAACTTCTACCCCCCCCTACCTCTGGTCGATTATATCAAATGAACCTGGTAAAGAAATAGGGCAGAGTGCACCCAAGCGGTCTACACCTGCTGCTGTCTCGAATAATAATAATAATAATAATGAGAATAATAATATTATAATAATAATAAGCACTCGCAAAATTACGACTTTTTATTGTCAGACCCAGTTATCTTTCCCAAGCGAATCCGAGATTGGATGTTGCATTGCCTTCGGCAGCATAGACCTATCCGATCCGATTTGTTTTCTAATCAAATTCTGAATTTGTATAGTTTTATACGGATCGAAATTTAGGCTGGGGGATCCTACGCCGTTTTAACCACTTATAATCACAAAAAAGCTAAGGTTCACTAGTACAGTGATTGCCGTGTTAACCCTTTCCGGCACACTGTGCCCGGTCTGGGATACCTAATTTTAATTCCAAACTTGCAAACGGCACCAGTAATATTTTATTAAAATTTTGTTTTTAGAATAAAAGCTGAAATTAAGGAATTTAAAAAATCTAAAAAATTCGTTTGTGAATTCCGGTGTCAGTCGATAATTTTTCATTTTGCTATGAGATTTTGCCCGTGCCGGAAAGGGTTAAATCTTTCGAGTTCGGCGTCTACATAAATATTATTCGGTTGCGCCACTTTTTCTAAAAACGTTACCTTCAGTTACATTATTTTGAGAATGATCCAATTGTATAAAGCAAATATTACTTTTCTTTATTACTTGTACGAGAAACAAATTTTCAAAAGAAAAATGATGTGGAGTCAGACTTGTCGTTGGACCGCAAAGTTTAATCACTAAATTTATGACTTGTCGATACATGTCGGTTGCAATTTAATTTTTGACCAGTAGTTGCTGAGGAGAACTTAAAAATCGTAATTCTGCTAGTATCTACTTTCTACTGCTAGTATTACGTCTCTTGAATCTTTTTGCCTATCTTTAAATAAATAAATCAATAAATAAATTAATAATAAAAAGGAGTAACCACAGCCATCGATATAGATTACCGTTAGCCTAATCGACCAAAGTTTTCCATGGTTTTCTTCAAATATTGGATATCCTTGGGTAAATATGGGTTAGGCTGAATTAGAAAGAAAACACCAATGCAGGGTACTTCCCTCTCGGGCCTATATCTCTCGAATAGATAGTCGGCCGTCATCTAAAACACCAACAACAAAATCGGTTAATTAGTTCCCGAGTTAACAAATTTTGATATTTTTAAGCAATATAGAATCATTAAAATTTTTTATCTTTAAAATTCCGACGATACATTCGCCCAATATTAAATGTAATCAATAAACTAATTTCTAGGCTAATTTATTTTTAAAATTTAATCAATAAAATGTAATCAATAAATTAATTTCTAGGCTAATTTATTTTTAAAATTTAATCAATAAAATGTAATCAATAAACTAATTTCTAGGCTAATTTGTATGTAAGATTACATCAATCACTAAATAATTTATAAACAGTAAATGTGTAATAATCAAGTTTTATTTTTTTTGCGTATTTGTAATTGTATTTGCATCTTGTGTCTATAAAAATGTAATAGCAAAATTGTGCAATTTTTCTATAGTTATCACAATAGTATACGGTTCATTAGAGATGTCAGTAGGTAATGTTCAAACGCCTTGAAATATGTATGTAATAATAATAATGAAGAAAATTGTAAAGGAACTGTTGAACTCTTCTCGGAATTATTTTAGGTTTGGGGAAAATTATCCCCTAAATGGCATATTTTCCGCTAAGGTGTGTGTGTGTGTAGGGGGGGTGTCAGGTTTGGATAAGCGATTATTATCTAAATCTATTCTTATGTGATAGCATTCTTTCATTTGCTAATGTATTCTGTGTATTGTAAGCTCTAAAATAACATTCCTTCCTTATCTGTAGTCTTAAACCAAATAGCTGAGTGGCATGATTCTGGTTGAATGAATGTAGCATATAATAGATGACCTGTCGCTTGTCAGTCAAAGTTCATAGGTAAGACAGACAAAGAGGGTATGAAGAGAAAGATATGTCTTGAAAGAGTGACCTTTCTTTTAGAAGACGGAATCCGTGGGGGAAAAGAAATGAACACTGTTTGCTGATGGCTTGACGGGGAGTGAGAGCGGAGATTTGAGTATTGACTATGCGAGTAAAGAGTTCCAGCGAAAAGCTCCAGTCCAAAAAAGCGTGCTTTGAGCGAGACTCTAAGATGACTGAGCTGGGTGTGTGGAGAGATTAAGAGTGATTTCTGAATTAATTAACGTGAATAAAAGATGTATATAGTAGCTTAACAGTGCACAGAATACCGTAATTTCGGATGTATAAGCCGCGGGTCAAAGAATTCTTTTTCGACCCAGATTTTTTTAAGAAATAAGTGTAACTACTTAGATCGCCATAAATATTTGTCTTCAATCACTTAATAAGATTTCTGGGTCCAAAAAGAATTGTTTGATCCGCGGCTTATACACCCGAAATTACGGTACTTGTTCTGTATTTAATTTAATGTTGAACCGGATCACCTTTATCCGAGTTCGTAATTGTAAATATTGACTTATTATTTGTAAATATTGTGTAAATAAATTGTTCATTAAGTTTAATAGAAAGAGTTAGTCTTCTTCACTACGTACCTCTCATAAGTGTCCAATATCACGTAATTATATCAGTGGTGGCAGCATACTAATTTAAAGAATTAGTCTTCAAAGTTTTGTGAACTTAGAGGGGAATCCGACACTTATGTTCTTAATTAAGGGTTAGGCATTTTGAAAAGATTTTGGGATTTTCTGTTAACCCTTTCCGGCACGGGCAAATTCTGTTAGTAAAATGAGAAATTATCGACTGTCACCGGTATTTACAAACGACTTTTTTAAGAATTAAGAATTCCTTAATTTAAGCTTTTGTTGTAAAGGCAAAGTTTTGTTAAAATATTATTTATGCCATTTGCAAATTTGGATTTAAAATTAGGTATCCCGGACTGGGCACAGTGTGGCGGAAAGCGTTAACCCCTTCGCGACGGGAGCCTTTTACGAAATTTTTAATGTTTTGTCACCGGATTTTAACAACAGTGATTTTTGCTCTATTAAATCGAGAAAATGCTCTATTAAATAAGGCAAATTTTACAGTAAAATTTTACTGGTGGGGATAAACAAGGATTCTTAAGCCTTTTTGCGGCACGTATACGTATCGCTCGTCCCCAAGGGGTTAAGGTAATTTTTTTTTCACAACGTCAATCAGTCTACGGTAATCATTTTGAGAGTATAAAAAATAGGAGCCAAGAAATAGACTAGGGATGAGGACATCATGCACCTTTCAACTAAAAATAATCTTGTCTTTATTCAAACGAGCTATTATTCTAAATAATCTGCAATTAAATAAGGAATGATGTCTCTTCAGAAAAAGGGATAGGAAAAACACTTTTGGAAGCTGGGTATCTTACAAGGAAGGTCTCCACACTGGGCATACTCAGAATTTTTTGAAAAAATTACGAATTAAACTTTTCACGTAGGTAATAAAGGATAAGTCAAATTTAACGGCGAAATTACAATAGGAAATATATAAAAAAAATAAAATACTTTGGAATAATTGGCGTGAAAAGCTGAAAGCGACGCGCGATTTGGCGAGCAGCGCATTTCCTCGCCAAAAGCAGACAATTTTATCGAATCTGAAAATTGATTTTAATTGAGTTGTAGTATGTGCAATATTTAATGAATTTAAACTTAAACCGTACAAGACTTTATTGTTATTTTTGTTATTATTTTGTATTATACATGTTGCTAGTTGCTATAGCTATCTAATTTTATTTTTGAAAAAAATATTTGTGTGTATTATGATTTGCAAATATCTATTTTAAGTTATAGGCAGCCTGAAATTTCTTTTCAATTACTCAATTTATTTCTTTTATATTTTGAAAGTTAAATAAATTTACTTTCCCTTTCAGTTAACTTTTACGATTTTGTTTTAGTATCGGGAATATAAAATCATTTTCTGTTTTTGTTTAAAATAATGGTTTTGAGAATGAACACATATAATGTTGTTTTGATGCTATTTAAAGAATATATGGAAAGGAATATAAGGCTGACAAATTTTACAAAAGAGGAAATTCACTTAAAAAATTGCATAGTCTAAATTTTAAAAGAATATGAATGTGAAAGACATATTAATATAGTTCAGTAAATTATTGTTAAGGCATATCTGTCATCGAACGCAGTATTGCAAAATTCTGATGAAAGTGAACTCTATGGCGTATTATCTTGTGTATCAAAACATACAAATATAAAACCTGTATCGTTGGATTTAAAAAATGAAGCCATAAATTTCTGGCGTAATGAGTATTCGGGAAAATTAAATCGCAGTTTCAAAAGTATACAAACGATGTTTAAATATGTAAAAAGCTTTCGTGAATTATACAAATGGGAAAAGCTAATTAAAAATTAACTAGTTGTAAGAAAAATGGGAAAGAAATAAAAAAATATGTATTTCAAAACATTTCCAATATGGAAAAGAGGTTTCCATAACAACGATGTCTAATCGTCTGTGTCATATTTTTCAGTTTGAATCAATTTTAAACAATTTAAATTGTGTTTTAAATCGTAAAATATAATAGTTAAATTTTATTATAAGTAAGTATAAATGTATCTCACAAAACTATACGCAAAGCAAACTAACTATTATTTCAACTAAACGAATTTAAACAAATTGAACGTAGAAAGTATTTTCCTTAACCTTCCTACCCTCTTCAAATTTTACTCAATCTTGATAAAAACATTTCACACGAGAATTATTTAAAATATTTTAATATATTTAACTGACTTATATATCTGAATTTATTATTTAACTTTTTTTTGAAAAAAGTTCTGGTTCGAATCGTATAAAACAAATTATAGTTATGGGTCGATTCGACCCATTTAGGGTAGGAAGGTTAAAAGTATTCGCAGCGTAAAAGCGTATTTTTTCAAAATTTCGTTTTTTCACCAACCGGAGATAAATCGCCAAATAAACGAAATTTTCATTATTTTTTTACGGACGTTGTATGGAGGTTCCTCCGAAACTTTTTCATAAACATATATACCCATATGAGAAAAACATTCTGTAATTTTTTGACATTTTTCCGAGTATGCCCGTACGGAGACCTTCCTTGTTAGTGTTCAGCGCGTTGCGTAGTACGCGACACGTCTTTAACCGCTTCCCTGATTTCTCCGTATGTCATACGGGCGACGTGTTTTGTACATACCAGGTACGGGCATCCATGTTCCAAACATGATTTATTATTCTCACCAGTAAATTGTTATTGTAAATTTTATATTGTTTAATCCGAACCTTTTTCTGATTCTATTAGGCAAAAATTTGTTTTGAAAAACCGATTTTAAAATATTAAAAATTCTGTAAAAGATATACAAAACAGGCATTATTAGAAGGTGTTTTAAAAAAAAATATTGATCAGTTAAGTGCTTAATATGAGTCTGATAGCGGGCTGGGCAAAGTTAACTCAACCCTTTGTCCTTTCCTAGTCGATAAAATGAGTACCAAACTTGCTTGAGAGCTAAACAGTGAAGATCCACCGTTAGACTGATCACCTGACCGGGATACATAAAGTATAGCTCCCAGGGTCCATAGTAAAAAAAAAAAGGCTAGGAACTGTAGTAGATTATCTTTAGTTGGCTGTGGCGCAGTAGGCTTAATTTATTCAGGCTTGATTTCTCTCTGGCGACGTCATTGGTACAGAATTTTGCTGAAGTTGAAATCTGACTGCATCTTTTTCTTAACCTTCCTACCCTGAATGGGTCTAATCGACCCATAACTATAATTTGTTTTATACGATTCGAACCAGAACTCTTTTCCTAAAGAAAGTTAAATAAAGGGTTCAGATAAATAAGTCAATTAAGTATATTAAAATGTTTTAAATAACACTTCTGGTGAGAAATGTTTTTATCAAGATTGAGTAAAATTTTAACAGGGTAGGAAGGTTAAAAAGGGTGTTACCGCAGGTTATAAAGGATGTTACAAAGTGAGATATAATTTTCTTTCAATAGAAGTCTTTACCTTATTTAATCATAGGATTTCTAATATAGAGAAAGCTGAGTATTACTTTTCGCAAAAAGTGGTGTAAGAGTGCTTTTCGCAAAAGACAGTGAGTACCACTGCTTTAAAATGAGAATTTAAAACATTTCTGCGTGTTATAGCTAAAAGATTTATGAATGTAACTACAGTAGAGCGCCGATTATCCGAACAACTTTGGACCGATCTAGTTTATATAAGCGAAAATTCGGATAACTGGATAGACAATTTATGGGATGTTCCTGACTATACTAAAACCTTAAAACTTTATCCAGGCTTAGGAATGGCAACACCTGTTGGTGCTGTAGTGTTTAAAAATTGTTTTAATATTTTTATCACTTTTTTACAATTTTCAGAATTTTAAAGATTATAATTTAAACAAAAAAGTTTTGATTGTTGCTTGCTTCAAATAATACATTTTTTTCAAAGCTGCTATACCTCGAATTCTTTTTAAATACGTTAGTTGAATACTACCAGCATTCTTTTGCCATTCGAGCTATTTCATACGCGTTCCCAAACATTCAAAAGCTCCGTTATGTGATGGATCTGGGTCATTTTCAAAGCATTCATCATCATTTTCTTTTTCATTTTAAATCTCATCATCAATCTCATCATCATTTAACATCTGGTATCCAGGATAATGTATGTCACATTACAATTATTTGTTAAAATCACTTCTTTCATAGCTTAGGATTCTTTCTATCTCCTCTATTGTTTTACTTTCCTCATTTTGGTCTCTTCCAAATCGGAAGTAAAAAAAAAAAAAAAAAAAAAAAAAATAGAAAATTTGGGTTTGGATAATTGGAAGTACGGTTAATTAGAGTTTTGATAATCGGTGCTCTACTGTATTCGAAAACGTAACTTTTGAAAACTGAACTTTTTTAATAAAATATTTTCCATTATTTTAGTAGAGACTATAGTTCGAACATTTATATTACAATATCTATAACTGAATATTTTCCATATTAAGAATTTCTGTATTTTTAGTGATAATGGGTGGCGAGTGGTAAGGGAAAAATACAGTAAAAAGGTGTTAAATACCAGTATTTTCATAAAGAGGAATTCACCTTCTTTAATCCATTTATTTTTTTCCTACCACTAAAATTTCATAGAAGATTTTATTCACGTTATTAAGCCAAATGTATAATTTATACAAGACAAAATTTTCTGTTAAATTTTAGTGGTAACTATAAAACGTAAAAATTGGCAACTATGCCATTTACTGGTGGTTTGCGTTGACGCAACGGTAAATATAACTGCGAATTTAAATTAATTGTATTCCCAAATGATTCCCGTACAGAATACCAATATTTTTAACAGAAAATTTGATGATAGGCTTCCGCAATATTAGCTCAAAAATTCACCTTCAAAGGTAGTTTATGAATGATAAAAACCATTCAGAACCCACCTTTGAAGATTAATTTGCTAGTGGTGTTGCGTTGGAGAGAAAATTCTAAAAAGGAACTTTTGTAAGAAGATATTGGTATTTAGTTCACCGACCATTTGGGAGCTTAGTATTAACTGTCCAGCTATCACAATTTTTGAATTGAAAAATTTGCGTTACTTACAAGGAAGGTCTCCATACGGGCATACTTCGAAATATCTGAAAAAAATACAGAATGTTCTTCTCATGAGGATATATACGTTTATAAAAAAAATTTTCGGTGGAACCTCCGTACCCTGTCCGTAAAAAGAAAAAAAAAAGTGAAAATTTCGTTATTTAGCGATTTATTATAGGTTGGCGATGTAAAGCAATTTCAAAAAATATTTTTTAAAAAGTCAAATACATTTTAAAGGAAAAAAAAGTTTCATGTTCAACGTCTTTGGATAAATTAAATATCTTTAGTTTTGTAAGTTTTAGTTTGTTTTAAGTATAATTTCGTTATATTGATAATTATACGTATTTACTATATTAAAATTTAACTACCAAAATTTGAGAGTTAAAACGAAATTCAAATTTAAATTAACTAAAATTGATTCAAGTTCAAAGTCCAGTTGAGCATTGCCAATTCGATTTTGTTGCTATGGAAACAGCTGTCTTTTATTTCTGAATTTATTTTTGAAAATAATTTTACTGAATAAGAATTTTTCATATTTGAAAATATTTCTTCCAGAGGTAAATTAAATAACTACAATAACAAATAACACACACACACACACACACACATATATATATATGTATATAATATATATAATATATTAAACTCTCTCATTGTTTATTTTTAAATTAATTAAATACCATTGAAACGGATTCTAAAAATCCAAAAGTTTTCAGTTTCATTAAAATCGTTTGCTTTTGGCGGGGAAAAGTGCTGCTCGCCTAATCGTGTGACACTTTCGTCTTTTCACGCCAAATATTAGAAAGTATTTCATTTTTTACATGTTTTCTATTGCAATTCCGCCGCTAATTTTCACTGATCCCTTATTACAAACATAAGTAGTTTAATTAGTATTTAAAAAAAAATCTGACAAGGGCACCACTAAACATGGTGTGCACAGATTTTGATGATTTCCAAGTATGTTGTAGGGGTCATACCACTAATTATTCTGGTGAAAAGGTTTCTTCAAATGGGGCTTGGTTTTTGAGAAATTGGGGGGGGGGGTCAAAGTTAAGCGTATATTTTAAATACTTATTAGTACCAGCTCCGCATGTGAATCCGTGGCACCGTGGTAGCACGTGTGCTTGCGAGTCGAAAGTTTGCTGCTTCAAATCCGTCCGGCCTTTATTTGTTTATTTATTTATTTTTGTATTTTTACACTTTACAAATTTTAAGTATTGTTACTACAAAGTTGCTACAGATTTTGATACTTTCTTAATAAATTACATTTACATTTTTAATTTTTTTCATGAAAATTTATTTTTTCTGCAATTTTTAAACTAATATTTCTATTGACAAAACTGCAAAACTAATTTATGCCTAGAAATTTTTTTTATTAATTATTATTTCCGTTTTTTATTTTAAGCACAATCCTGAAATAATGATTTTTCTTTTTCCTATCGCTTTTTTATTTTATAGCATGTTAGATGAAAACTTTCCCTTTTTGTGTAAATAATTTTCGGGTATTAAATATTTAATATTTACAAAATAATTTTCGGGTGCAATTTTTTAAACGTCTTTAGGATTAGATTATTCAAGCAATGCGTATCTTCGAAGAAATAATAAAATATTAATGCAGTAATGTTAAAATGCAAGCTGTTACCAGTTATCCAAATTTTCAATTTCCCAATTTTCTGTAAATACATTTATCTCCAAAGTTCAACCTCAACATAAGTTATCGTTTGCACATATAAGAAATGACAGATTACATTTATTTTTATTACAAATCAAAACACTCTTTCCGTGATTCAACTGAAGTGCAAAAATCGTCTGTTAAAAATACTTTTTTTAATCGTCTGCTTTCCTCCGTAATATCAGAATACATGAAGATTTCTTTTTATTGATCTTATATTTGCACTTGTATAAATGATGATTAAACCTTTTTTTAAACTTTTAATATATTTTTAAACATATTTATCACGAATTAATTATTTAAGTAATATAAATTATATTAAATGCAGTATTAAATTATCTAAAAATCCATGCACAATATTGTACAATACACATTTGAAAAGAAAAAAGTGACTGATTAATCTAAAAATATTAATATTTAAATTAGTGGAGATTTTAAAATATTGAAGTTTTCTTACACGTTTTCAAAATTTTAATTAAATACGAATTTTTATTTATTTATTTGTTGCAAAATGTACTTTTAGTTGAACCCTGAAGTGCAGTCAATTCACCATATTTAAAAAATAATAATAATAATAAAAATGTTGACAAAGTAAACTGTCCTCTTCAGAAAATATCAAAAGGCTCAAAGCTGTAGAATTTTCAATTCTGCTTATAATTTGTAAAGTGTAAAAAATATAAAAATAAGTCAAAAGCCGATGACTGATTCGAACCATCAACCTTTCGACTTGCAAGCTCGCGTGCTACCACGCCGCCACGGATTCACATGCAGCGGTTATACTAATAAGTATTTGAAATATACGCTGAACTTTGACCACCAATTTCTCAAAAACCAAGGCCCGTTTGAAGAAGCCTTTTCACCAGAATAATTAGTGGTATGACCCTTACAACATACTTGGAAATCATCAAAATCTGTGTGCACCATGTTTGGTGCTCCCCTTGTGAGTAAGCCCAGTATGGAGACCTTCCTTGTTAGTAACAGAAACTCTCACCGTTAAATAAAGAGAACATCATCTTTTAAAATTTATGGTGACAAAAGTTTTTCTGGCATAGAAGTTGAAGATTCCATTCTTATAGTTTCTGTTATTAATGGATAATAATTTTAATGAAATTATAAGCGAAAACAAGGGGAATTTTACCATATCAGAAAAGTGGTGTCAATCAGGAATTGTGAAATTAAAAAAAGTAGCCTTGTTCGTACTAGATAGTTTGACATGATACCGATAATATAACTACCTATAGAAAAATTTGCCTTGAAAAATTCAAGAGAAATTAAGAAATAATCAGGGTGTTTTTAGATAGCGGCTCTAGAGTAGTAGCCTCTGTTACTGGAGGTATTAATATAAGGAAAGATTGAAAAGTCTAGCATTTTTTATTAACTCTTCCTTCACTAGCGTTGCGTACACGTGACGTATGAAGTTTTCAGAGCCTTTGTTATTACTCACCAGTAATTTTAAATAGTAAATTTGATCTTTTTAAAATCAGAGTATCGCCAAGTAAATCACGCAAAATTTTCTGCTTGCAATTACCGTTTGTAAAAGTTAAAAAATAATTTTAAAGTAAGCTTCTCGGGAAGGGGTTAATTCTTGTGACTTATGTGAGAAACTTCACAAATTTTATTCATGAGTGGTTTTTATTTTAATTTAATTTAACAAAAGTAGAAGTTGCAGCTTTCTTCTCTTTAGCTTCGTAAATTAAAAACTATCAGCCGACTCAGATAATTCGTTGGGCTTACTTCTTTTTGATTGCAAGTTTTTATGTAAATGGCAAATCTAATTGCCTTGGAAATAAGTGTTTAAGAAAAATATAGAAAATTTTGAAGTAATTATGATTAAAATTATATTATTTTTAATTGAAGAATCTATGTATATATACATTGAAATAGGGCTTTTCGAAATATGGCCTGCAAGCCACCAAGCTACCACTATTTTAATAAAAAAGAAGTGATTTATGTAATGAATGAAACTTTTCGACTGCATAAGGTGACGATTATCTTTCTGAAATTAAAGTTGTTATTGACTTTCGAGCCAAAAGATTGAAGACAGAATTAAAAAGATTGAATTCAATAAAAGATCAAATCATATTTAGTAACGGAAGGTTGATAGATTTCTAAGTATAAAATTGAAATCTTAAAATTCTATTGCCAAATCTAATACTCCGTGCAATATGGCGAACATTATGTTGATGAGATTTACAAGCTAAAATTTTTGAAATTTAGTTAATGCAATGATTTTGACACTGCAGTAAACTTAGAAAAAATTTCGACGTTATTTACATAAGCATAAAGAATAATATCAAGTTACGATGACCTTCAAACACTTAAATTTTGATCCGAATTATTAAGTTATTATTTTACTTTCCTTTTCACAAGTAATCATAGTTGCCCATAAAGGAATAGACAAGGCATCCACTAAAGTTTTGTCCGGTATATGCTGTCGAAGATAGCAAGGCGAAGTTCTAGGTTCGTTTGGATAGATTTTCATTTAAAAATATAAAATCACATAAAGTCGATGGTATACGCTTCCGAAGGCAGTTGCGGATTCTAACATTAAATTCATCTGGAAAGATTTTTTTAAGTCATCCACACTGATTTTAAGTATATTTAAAGTTTTTATCGCGGGGCCGGTCAACTACGGCATTTCATTTAGACTTTTAATAAAAGAAAACCATTTAAGTTAAGTAGGGGAAGATGGGGATACTTGAGCCATTTTTTAAATTTTAATTTTTTTAAATTTTTTAGAATTTCTTAGAACAAAATAAAATATTGAAAATGAAAATTTGATATTTTTTCTTCATTTGAAAACCACTTTAAATTAATTTTGAACTATTTTTCTATGTCTAATAAATTTTTACTTTTTCTTTTACATTGTGGCTCAAGTATCCCCATGGAGGGGATACTTGAGCCAGATGTCACATTCGCACCAGTATTTTGCAAAGAAAAAAACCGATTTACAATATACGCGAAAAAATGCATTAAACCTTTTTCAAATAAATCTGGTCGAAATTTCTGGTGTCGTTGTGACATTTCAGAATTAAAATTATGTGGTAGAAAATTCTACCAGCAGAGATCAAAGGGTTAATCACCATATTTTCAAAATAGTACCAAGGTATGTGATTTCTTTTTTACATGTTCAGAACTATAAATATGTTACTATTTTGCCAGTTTTAGAAAGAAAAATTGACCAACTGTAGAGATAAAGGGGGTGGCTCAAGTATCCCCTATGCTCAAGTATCCCCACTCTCCCCTACTGTTTATTTTAATTAGAAATTCAAATTAAGCTATGTATTCCCTTCATATCCAGCAATGCACAATTCATTAGGCACTTGTTTTCTATGGTGCTTACATTGAGTATACTTAACTTGATTTTCTTATTATATTAAGTTGTACCCTGGCCACATGTGTTACTTAACCTGTACGCCTGCCTTTTAATGCCATTCATCTGCATCCAAACAATGGTGTATTTAAGCTGATAACTGAAGACAGCACCCAAAGTTTTTTTATAATTTTCTGTATATATACGAGGAGTAATCTTTCGTGCTTCTGCAAAAATTTTCTAGTATATACCGTAATTTCGGGTGTATAAGCCGCGGACCAAACAATTCTTTTTGGACCCAGAAATCTTATTTAGTGATTGAAGACAAATATTTACGGCGATCTAAGTAGTTACACTTATTCCTTAAAAAATTCTGGGTCGAAAAAGAATTGTTTGACCCGCGGCTTATACACCCGAAATTACGGTACTTGTGGATATCTTTCTTGTGAGGCCGTACTTTTTCTCAAAACTTACCACCAGAAATTTTCCTCTGCGCTACAGTAACGTATACAGCAATTTTAATTCGCAGAAAGTTTACATCAGACTTGCTTTGCAAGCCTACAAATGTTGCAGAGCCTGCTGTATTTTTTGTAGGTCAGTCTTGTCATACCCATCTACATCGGTATGACAAGACTGAAAGTTTATAACAAGGCTACAGCAATATAACACAAGCGTCGAAGTCACCACACTTTGAACTTGCAGCAACTTGTCATGCAAGTTAATCACTTGATGTATCAAATTTAATGCAAATTAACGACAAACAACTTGAAATTTAGTTCTGATATGACTAAAGTACTCTATATTCTTTGCAAAAGCTAGTAAAAAAATTTAGCTTTGTCTTGTCAAAAATACTGCAAAAGTATCAAAAGAAATAAGCTTGTTATATCTTACTATCTATTTACAAGTGTCAGTCCATAAGTTTAGCTCCGTCATAGAGCGCACAAACCCTTGCTATCATACATAGCAAAAGACGGTGATATTCTCACGCTGAACTTAGAATTTGTTTTGGTATTTGAAAAGCACAGCGTTAGCGGTGCCAATCAAATAAGATTTGTGTAAGGGATGGAGTCCCGAAAATTGTCTGTTCTCTCAACAAGGAACTTTTTGCTTTTGTCAATACCATGAATTAAAGACAGTCTTGCAATTTCACAACAAACTACTCACGCAAGTGGGGTGATGGTCTACCTTGCGGGAGATTCGCTGCGATTTGTCAAATCAAATTTGTTCTGGCAAGATAATATAAGAAAAAAAAATAAACTTGTTGTTAATGTGCATGTTATCTGGGAAAATACTAGTTCCCATCTCTTCCTACCTGAGTTGCAGATATCAACACAGTCTCTCGATTTTTTAAAATTCTAGTAATATTGCAGAGCTGCCAACTACTACGCCTGTTTAAATGATATAAACATGTTTGGAACCACAATTTTTTTTAGCAAAATGTATTCCAATTATATTCAATGTTATGTTTTACAACATATAGTGTCAATTATTTACAACAATTTCTGGTTAAAATATATTTATTTGACTTTAAATAGGCGTAGAAGTTGGCAGTCATGATATTGTCTTCGGTTGTGTATTTAATTGGTAAAGTAACACTATAGCTGATCATCGCGTAAGCTTCACACTGCGTAAAATTTTAACAGCGAACTTTAATGCCTTTCATTTCTTATGCATTTGGAATTAATCTATATCAGAATATGTAAGGTTTTATATCAGAGATCTCTATCATTACTAGAATGCAATAGTTCTGTTAATACAGAAGTGTATCAATTTAATCTCATTACATTTCATTCAATTAATTTTAATTAGTACTCTTATCAAGTCTAATTTTAATATTCTTTAGTGATTTGTTTACTTAATGAACATTGTTCCGAATTTAATATAAGCTGCTTGTATCAGTCATAATACTCCATTGTGGATCATATTAGAGATGAATGTCAGTTTGTTGTATTATATAATGATTACATATATTTTTTAGTTGTTCTAGTTTTTTTGCCATTTATTTTGCTATTTTTCACTTTCAAATAATTTATTACGTTTCTCCTTTCCATTTTTAATAGCATTCAAGTATAGCAACTGTTTTCCAGTTTTAATTCTTTCTATTTCAAAACAAGAAGGCATTTAAAAAAATTTCTTTGGACTTTTGAATAATTCTTCTAGAGCAATGCAGAACTCAAATACAGCAATTTGATTCATCCAGTCAATAAGTTCAAAGTCTTTGCATTGGTTCAACGAATTTTCAATATTGTGCTTTTGTGCAATGCCATCAAAAAAGCGATCACTGGTCCGGAGGCTACATTTTTCATGTCCTTTTCATTTTAAAAAACCCGAACAACGTCAGCAAATGTATTTTTTCTGTAATTTAGCTTTATGTAATTCGCCTTATGAAACTATGATATGTTACAGAAATTTACTAATTTTATTTTTTCTACTTAATATATGCGTAAGAGCTCTTTGCCTGTTATTTGTAATAGAAAATTCTAATACCAAACTATGTTAATAGATTAGTGAAGTGTTCTCTATCAATTATAACAAAGACTTGATAAATAAATTTCTGTGCTATATCTATGACAATTATTTTAAAAGGGAATACACCTTCGGGATATTATATTCGTATTACAGTGTTCGTACGGATTACGGAATTTCCCAGAAGTGTTACCAGCATTTTTTTTTATCGAAAAAGAAATCTAAGTTAAATGTATGGAATTTCACATTCTTTTAAAGAAAGATCCTCTATAAAAAATATTGGTGCCAAAGAATTTCCTATGTGCAAAATTCCAGGAGCCGTATAAACCCTGTATTATCTTGGAGACTTAGACTGCACTTAAAAAAAATCTTTACCTCTATGTATGTTGCTTATAACCACTTTTTCTCATGAGATCGCTGCAAATAATAATTTTACGACCATATCACCTGTTCACACTTTCCAGCTTAGTTTGACTATAAACATGAACAATATTTTAACCAGGAATTAAACAGAACTCCGACAAGTCAGTATATATTACAGGGATGAAATTTCCGCTTTTTTGCACACCAGTAAAATGTTAGAGAAAATGCTATATTATTAAATCGGAACATTTTCGCGATTTCAAATAACAACATTTTCTTTAAGATTTTACTGGTGTCCAAAAAAGCGGAAATCTCATCCCTAATATTACTTTATATATCGTAACAAATATTTATTCAAAATGTAATACTATCCTTAAAATGTTTATTACTAATTATTTTAATTCTTAAATGTAAATTTTTTTATAAATATAATCATTTAAAGGCCATGATAGATACAATTTTTTAACTAAAACTATTTGTGGCATCATAAATGTTCATAAAAAGCTTTTCCACAAATTTCAAAATATGTCTTAGATAAGACAGTTAAGAATATCAAACTTATTACAAGAAAAAGCCGATTTAAGAAAATAACTTATGAAACAGACATGTCATAGACGACACTAATAATTTCCGCTATGAGAAAGAAAATACTTTTCACCGGTGATATGTTATTTCTTAGATATGAAATACAGTTTTTGAACTTTCAGCAGAAAACTAGATAGTCAATACCAAGTTTAGACAATATATAAATTGACTTAAACTTTTATTTATAAATATTTGCAGAAAACGTGTTTATTTATAAAATTACAATAATTTTCACACTGGTATCCTCACTATAAATTGAAAGTCTGAAATGAATGGGTCAATTTTAAGATGTTATAAAATGTTTTATTTTTTTTTCAGATACATCTGAGGATGAATTTCTTTTATTTTAGAAGCTTGAAACGCCTGAATTGCTGACATTTTTAAACGCTTATTTTTCGGTAACAGAGAGCTATTTTTGACTAATAAAAGACAAAATAATCTTTATACAGCATTTAAAAAATTGAATCCTCCTGATAAATGGGAAAATATTTGACAATAAAGCAGGGTTGGATTTTGTACAAAAGCAAAATTTTATCAAAACATGGGCAAACAGGAGAGTAGACCTGACCCTCCTGATATTTGGAGAACTCAAATTTTGATAAAACTGATATTTTGAATTTCTTTTGACATAATACTGATTATAATCTATACTTTGAATTTTCAGAGTAAGGAAAGATTAAAAACAAACAAGAAGTATTCATCTTAATACAGTAATCTTCTTAATAGCAGACACCTTGGTCTGCTAAAAATGGTAAAATTCCCCTTATTAAATAACGTATTAATTATAGCGAAAATAAGGGGAAATTTACAATTACAAAAAAACTGGTACTAATCAAGAAATTTGAATTAAAAAAAGTAGCTTACTGGGAATACTGGTACAAAGAAGCACAGAAAAAGCAACACATTAATGGGACAGAAAACATCTTATTGAAAGATTGTACAACAGAAGGTGGTCGAAATTACGACCAGAAGTCGTCAAGCATGTTTGACAGCGATGCCGCATAGAAGTTCTGGAAGATTCTTCGTGTGTCATGTATCCTCCAAGCAGCTACAGATATTCGACTGACGAGGTATTCATCAGAAGGAAAAGCGGGTCACTGTCAAACCCGTCAGACAACTTTTAGTCGTAAATTTTGACCACTTTCTCAAGTAGTGTATTCTTTCAATAAAATATTTTCTATCCCATTAATGTATTGCTGTTTCTGTTCTTTTCAACACTTCTTTATACCTATAACCCTTTAACCCCATAACCCTTTCCGGCACACTGTGCCCGATCCGGGATACCCTAATTTTAGTTCCAAACTTGCAAGCTGCACCAATAATATTTTAGTTAAATTTTGCCTTTACAATAAAAGCTTAAATTAAGGAATTCAAAATATCTAACAAATTCTTTTGTGAATTCCGGTGGCAGTCGATAATTTCTCATTTTACTACAGGTTTTGCCCGTGCCGGAAAGGGTTAATGGTCGCATTAAATTACGGTTTAAAAATTAAAATTCATTATTTCCACCATTTTTTAAATAAAAATATTCATCTTATTTAATGCCAAGTAAAATGATACCAGAATGCAACCAATTACAGTATTTTATAACACTGGCGGGAATAAAACAATTCTAAATAAAAGCCGTGAAGCTTGCAGCCCGTGAATGTCTCGGGCGCGACGATTAAGTGGTTAACACTAAAACAGCCGGGTGCTTTAATAAAAAATTTTAAAAGGTGTTTCGCACCAGAATTTTAATTTTAAACTGTTTAATATATTTAATGAGTCAATTTTTGTGCTGCATACATTTAACATATCTTACGAAGGAAATTCTCGTTCGAATTGACTATTATCATTCTGGCAGGGGTCATTTTGACACCTAATGGCGGTTTTAGAGTTAACGTTCATTGATTTCTCTACGAAAGCACAAAATTTTAATTCCCATATGTATCATCGACACCGAAATTTTAATTTTAAAAATCCATTTCACTATATATGTGAAATGTCACTTTTTTATTTATAAATATATTTGTTCGCAATTACCGTAGTCATTCATTTATTTCAACATCTGCTCAATGAAACTGCATTGTCCGTTAACGGACAATTGACACCGGTAATTGCGAACAAATATATTTCTAAATAAGAATAAGTGATTTTTCACATACATAATAAAATGGATTTTTTAAATTTAAAATTCCGGTGTCGATGATGCATATGGGAATTAAAATTTTGGTTTCGTAGAGAAACCAATGAACGCTAAAGGGTTACATGTATAAAGGAGCGTTGAAAAGTGACAGCAACAGCAACACATGCGGTTTGCATTAACCCTTTCCGGCGCGGACAAATTCTGTTCGTAAAATGAGATATTGTTGACAGACACCGGAATTTGCAAAAGACTTTTTTAGAAATTAAGAACTCCCTGGTTTACGCTGTTACTGTAAAAGTAAAATTTTACCAAAATATTATTGGTGCCGTTTATAAGTTTGGAATTAAAATTAGGTATTGCCGGAATGGTAACACTGCGCCGGAAAAGGTTAATGGGATGGAAAGCATTTTATTGAAAGGATGTACCACTAGAAAGAGTGGTCAAAATTTACGACTAGAAGTTGTCAGACGGATGAATTTTTTCTTTTGAAAATACTGATGCCAATGTGACATTTGGAATATTGAAGGAATTTATCCACCAGAGCTCAAAGGGTTAAAGGTTAATGCCAGTTTGGTCATTATTTTTCTTTTTAAATTCCGATTGGATTTCATTGGGTTCAAAAACTCATTGACAAGCGCATTAAATAAAATCATAAAGCGCATTTATTCAAATCATAAATTTCATCAAAATTAACCAAATATATAAACACGAAAATAATAAGTCGTATATGTAAGTTAAATGAGCAAGTTAAATAGTTTTTAATAAAAAATTCTGGTGTGGAATATTTTTATAAAACTCGAGTAAAGTTTCCGTTAGTTCTAGGGCTAATGACGGAAACTTTCCTTTCAAATAAGTCGAAGATTACAATTAAAATATTCTGATAGCAAATGACTTTCAAGCAAAGGGTTTGTGCAATAATAATCTAAATACCGCAAAGATTCTGAATAATAGATTCTTCGGAAATGCGAAAATTTTCTGCCTTTCGGAGACATAAAAAATTCAGAGCTAAACTATTCAAATGTATATACTATATATATATTAAAAGTAAAATTCATGGGGCATTTACAATATCAATTGTCAGTGTGGTCTTTCTTACATTGGTCAAACCAAACGCAGTCTAAAATTTCGTATTAAAGAACATAAGCAATATATTGAAAAACAAGAAATCAAGAAATCCTCAATCGCAAAACATTGCTGGGAGACGAGTCATGCTTTTGACTTCAATTCGGTTAAGATACTAACTAAACCTACTTCTATACAAGAACTCAACTTCCTTGAAGCTTTCCATATCCATAAAAATCTTCCTAATCTTGTTAATTGTGATTTTGCTATTCCACCATTATCAGACTGTTGGAAATATTACATTAAAACTAATTTTTCTTAATCTTTTAATGCAATTCTCGCAATATCTTTTCCATTTTCCACCCAATTTTCCTATTAACTGTTCCCTGTTTTCCTATTGGCTGTTGCCTAGGATCCTCTGTTTTCCTATTGGTCAAGAAACTTATCACTTGAATCCCCATCCTCCCTATATATATATGAGCAAATCTCCACTATCTTTAGCACTGAGGAAGGTATGCTATATGCTACCGAAACCGGTATGCTTGGAATTCGAATATTCTGGTGTTCTAACGTTGTAAATAATTTTAACTTTACCATATTACACCAGGCAACAACCTATTATTATTATTACTATATATATATATACATAAGTTGGTGATTGAAGAATTACGGCTAAATAGAGGTGTCCGCAATTCGGGAATATCCATTATGGCGAGTTTAATATATTGAAAAAATTAAATTGATCTTCTTCTAAATCTAGGACAACACGCCGATAAAATTTATTACCTCATATATTTTTTCTCAAGACATACACAACACGAAATATTCTTCTAAAAACTTGTTAAGAATATTTGATTGTATTCTGCTGATTTATGTACTACTAAAGAAAAGAAAAAGGAGAGCAAGTATTAAATATTTACTCAAGAACAAGGGAAGAACTTTTGGAACGTATTCAAGTCGAAAGTTTACATAAGAAGAATAAAAATGAAAAGGAAAAAAATAACAGTTTTTCCTTATTTTAAAGATATTCCTTTTAAAATTGGCATTTTGTAGAATTCTGTCTTCTGAGATAAATGGCTAGCTTACAGATAGACGAAGAGAATAAAAAGCTAATTTTCCTTGTTCCCCTGCTCCTGAAATATGTATATTGCGATTAAAGTGAATAGTTGAATAAAAATCTGTTACGTATAAAATTATTTAAAAGTTTTGAGACGATAATAAGAACTTCTTTTAATGCCTGAAACAAATTATCTTTCAATTATAAAAATTTATATCTTTTAGAAGGATTATTGAAATAAAAAAAAGTATTTTTAACTTGCTTTTTTTGAAAATGGTAAAATAATTTACATTGGTTGTAAGGATTGCAAATTTTATATACTACTATTTCCAAATCTTTGCTTTATTTAATCGTTAATTTTATAAGGTAATTCAAAGCAACAAGGAAGATTTAATAAGGCTATTTAATCGAAATAAACAAATATTAACGCATTTGTTTCATTAGCGCATATATGCCGTGCCTATCAGAAATTTATTTTTTATTCAGGCTGTAACAAAATTTCTGTGAAGTAGCACTTTTCATTGGTAAGGAAATTCCTGCTTTTGAGAGAGAACAAAATTGTCTGTTACCACTCTGAAGAAGATAATTCATGGAATGTCCGAGGGGGAAAAGGAGTTTGGTCAAGACCCCGCTAGAGTGAAATGTAAAGAGGGGAAAGATGTCAGAGTTTGAAACAGCTAAGTGAATGTCGCTCTCTGAAGAACTCCGTACTGAACAGAATTAGTCTTTCTTGTCGTAAGTACTTGTAAATTCCATGATATCATCGGTGCCATGTCAAACTATCCACTATAAAAGCAGTGTTGTTAGTGGGTTCTTTTTTAAAACTCAGTTTTCTTGATTGGCACCACTTTTGTGAAAGGTTAAAATTCACCTGTTTTCGCCTTAACCAAATTTTCTTACGCTTTATCGAATACTTTACTAGTTAGAGGTCAGTAAACTTCTCATGCTTATTTTATTGTCACCAAGTAATTCAATATCAGTTTTTTCTGACTGGACATACATTATCAATCTTTTTTTCGAAGGCATGGAGTTTGGTGTAATCATTTATACTGGGTGCGTAGAGATGTTTATTTCTAAGTACCATTATCTTCGAATAGTAGTCTCTGCTTTATTTAATCGCAGAATTCTGTGATTTTAAACAAAGTAGTGATTCCTAATACGCAATTGTAGAACTGAAAAACAATCATTTATACGTATCCTTTATTATAGTGCATAATCCGCAAGAAAGTTTACAAATTGTTCTTTTCTAATCTTTTATAAAACATGCAAAGTGGATACAATTGCCGTTCTAATTTTAAATAAACGGTAGAGTGCGAGTGCTATTCGCGCTCAGAGTGTTCCGTACAATAAATGTATGAATTATTAACTGAATATCACAAACACCATCGCTGCCTAAAAAAAAGACTTCGTATAATAGTATACAACAAAGGGTTTGGTATAGCTATAGCTGTATACACTGAATGGATATGCCATAAATGTTCAAAGATATATGAAGCATAAATAATATCAGATAATGCTACTCTGTATAACTCTTTTATTAATCTTAATCTAATATGTTTATGATAAATTTAATTCGATACTGACAATAAAAGTAGAGCATATTTAAACTTCATTTGATATTTCGTAAAACTAAATTCAACGTAGAAATAATCTTTGCTTTTTTACGGAAAACACTGTAACACTGCTTTTTTAATTAAAACAAAACCCTTGCTCAAAGTTGAAACTTGGTATTGTGCTAAGCGCGTTTCGAAAGGAGGTCTTAAAGTTGCAAAGCCGCCTTGTTTCGTGCCGCGTATTTCCAGAAACGAGTTTAATTAATTTTTAAAGACATTGGAGGCGTATTGAGATATGCACTCAATGCAAACTAGTCACGAATCCCATAGCATTCATATAATTTATTCTAACTAAATTACCGATATTTCGTGTGTATCTGCAGAGCCTCAGACAACCCGATTTCCTACCAGAATTTATTAAAAAAAAAAAAAAAAACTAATTACTTGCTTCTGCGTAGCACTTAATTGAATTCTTTTTTTCAATAAAAATTCCAGTCCGGTAATCTGTTTTTAGCAATTTTAGGTCCATTGCTTTTATAATGCTACTGGGTCATTCCATGATGTTTTGTAAAATCAGCCACGAAGATTATAACTGCGAAATTGTTGTCCACCGTTATTTTTGTCCTACTTGGCTTTATTCAAGTAATGAGGTATCCCGGATGAAAAAACATTTTGAAAATAACGGTGGACAACAATTTCGCAGTTATCTTCGTGACTGATCTTACAAAACATCATGGAATCACCCTACTGGGCTTTGCATTACGCAAATACATAATAAAAAGCTCTGATCTAGGCTTTAAAATCTGATGATGCATAGAGGATGCTTCTGTCATTATGTATGTCCAAACCGTTCGTGTCTTTAAGGGTTTGTATCTCCGCTAATTACCGACGATTTTTTTCGATAACCATTATGAACAATGCTTTTATAATTCTGTTACTATAGGTACATCCAGTGATCCCCATTACCTTTGCTGAATGCCCGCAAATTGAAATCTTTGCATAACGTAAAAATGCGCATTTCTCAAAAACTATGTGCCTTAAGGTAATCGCTATATTTTTTGCAAGGTTTTAATTAACGTCAACTACCTCTATTTTTTTCATAATTTTAGTTTCAGTAGATTCGGAAATAGAATGGGGGAGGGGGCATATTTTTGTACTTCATTTTCAACGATATCTCTGAATATGTAATACCTAAATTAAAAGAAATGCATTTTTGAGTTCAGCGTTACGATAGCTTTCCCACGCTACAGCAAGCGTTATGCAAAAAATATTTTATTTCTCAAGTAACTTAATTTGCCCTTCTACATTCTTCCTAAATATATTTCTGAATGTTTAATAATCTGTAAATATGCGGGTCAACAGCTTTTATTACTTCCTCCCAATTTGAACTTTTCACGTTCCATAATTTATGAGTAAAATGACTGTGGCAGACAGACGCAGGAGTGATTTTATAATGTTCCATTTTAGCTTTTTAAGTATGGAATCTTAAAAAAGAGCAATGCTAGTGCAAGCTTTAAAGCGTAGAATATGCCAATTTCAAAAATTGTATTCATACTCTGAAAGGAAACATTAACAATCTAATTATATCTGTGTTGAGGTTTTATTGTGACCGATTTGCAACTGAGGCGGTTTTGAAAATAATTGCTCTACAGAGCGAAACTTTCTGAAACATTTTGTGACTAATTTGAAACGTAAAAGCATAAAATCGGCAGGTCTCACTGAAGCGATTTGGAACGATTTGAAACCGAATGATTTTTTTTTAAATAAATTCCTTATGAATTATAAACGGTTGATGGCATGGAACAACTGTTTTTTCTCCTTTCGCTAGCTTTTGATCAATGAAATTTGGTTCAATACACATGTTTTGAAGATATTTTTTGAAAGATCTGTTTTTACAAAAAATAGAAAACACCATATGATGACATGCATTTTGAATAAAAAACCTGACAATTTCAAGAATTTCTGAACGAAAATAGAGCCAGAAAACTATCATAAAGAAATTTATCTGTATTTTTGAACTGCTTTAACCCTTTCCGACACGGGCAAAATTTGTTAGTAAAGTGAGTAATTATCGACTGCCACTGGAATTTACAAACGACATTTTTAGATATTATGAACTTCTTATTTTAAACTTTCATTATAAAGCCAAAATTTTCCTAAAATATTATTGGTGCAATTTGCAAGTTTGGATTTGAAATTAGTTGTGCCCGGACTCGACACTGTGTGCCAAAAAGGGTTTTAACCCTTTATCTACCGAATTTTGAATTCATGAAAATTTTACGTTCTTAAGCATTTTACGTAAATTGGTTAAAGTAAATTAAAAGATTTATATAATCATTTAACCAGTTAATTGTCGCGCCCGAGACATTCACGGGCTGCAAGTTTCACGGCTTTTATTCAGAATCGTTTGATTTCCACCAGTTTTATAAAACAGCGTAATTGGTTTTATTCTGGTATCGTTTTACTTGTCATTAAATAAGAAGAATATTTTTTTTTTCAAAAAAGTGGTGGAAATAATGAATTTAAATTTTTAAACTGTAATTTAATACGATCATTCAGTGGTTAACAAATTTTTTGAAGGATTTTAGAAGGATTGAAGGATTTAGAAGGATTAATTACATTTGAATTTACAGGGATTTTGTGCAATATTTAAAACCCCACTCAAATCTTTTATTTTAAATTGTTTTCTTAGTATTTTGTAGAAATGCAAAAGGTACAAATATGATGTTATTGCAATGTAAATATAGGAATATTTCCGAATTGAAAAATCCTTATCCCCCTCCCTCAGCACCAAGAAAGCTGAAAAGATACAAATGCAAAAGAAATCCCCTTTTAAAAATATTTTTGTTTTGTATAACCAATAATGCTTTTGGAACAAAATAAAATAATGTATGTGCAACTCATTCTAGACAGTATTACAACTAATTGACGTATTAAAAGAATTTTAGAATAAGTAATTTTAATTGTATTTATAAGTACCGTCGGTAGATAAAGGGTTAAAGGCTGCTTTAAGGTGTTTTCATTACTGATTGTGACTACCATAATTTCCCGTAGATAATTCGTAGCTCAAATAATTCTGTTTCGATCCAGAAAAATTCAGAAATAAAATGTATTATTTTATATCGCGGCATATAATTATCTCGATTACTGAATGAATTTTCTGGGTCAAAAAAAATTATTTGAGCTGCGGTTTATCTACGGGAAATTGCGGTATATAATTTCAACATGTGCTTACCTCAATTTTCCTCTGTCCTCAATCACTTTTTTTTTTCTGGAAGTATAAATTGTAAAAAAAAATAAATGAATTAATTAAATATAGTTAATATTGTAATATTTATCAGAAATGCAAAGAAAAATATATCGACAAAAACTAAGAACCTTTCTTAAATGTTGCTGTTCTTAATTTATGAAAATATAACTGTCGATTTTTCTAAATGTTACGCCTAATTAAATACAGATTTTCTCTCAAGCGCTATGGGAAAAATGATTTAATGCTATTATTTTGTGAAAATTACTCCAATGTTATAAGAAATGATTTTATAAAAGACTATTTAAATCTTTCTTTATTTGATTTGAGTGAGTTATTCGGAAATGGATTTTTAATAATTATATTTACGCTTAGGTTGTTTGTTTGAACAAGATTAAGCTATACAGAAATAAATGGATGCCAAACATTTAAAGAATACTTATCTTTCGCTTCGAATAATCCTCTGCGGAGAAGAATGTGATTTTGAACACTTTGAATTTAAAACATAAAAAGTAATGTAAAATGTATTTTCTATTTATGCGACTGTATTAAGGTGGATGGTTGTTGCTCTAAAATGCTTTTGATGAGTCATTTCTGTAGTAACATGCATTATAGGTCCTTATTTTTGAGTACCAATACTTTCACAGAGAAATCTCTTTATTTAATTTTAGAAAATCTTTAAAAATCAGGATTTAAATAAGTAGGAAGAATATCTGTTTCGAAAATACAACTATTTGTAAAGGCTAGTCAATTAATAATTTTTATTTAATTTTTATTTGTGATTCTACTTTAATGACTGAAATTCGATTCATTATTTATACATAAATGCCCTACACAATTTTATTACTTTTCAACATATATTGAGGAGATTTCATGTTTTTAATTTTTATTTGACTTGTACTATGACTAAATGCAGTATAAATTCCATGCTATGATTTTTGACTACCATTATTTAAGAACAGAAAAATGAGACTTATTTTATTAGAGATTACCATTTGCCATTTCCGTCACAGAAACATTCAGTTCGTAGAATGATGAAATGATTGTCTAAAACCAGAATCTATAAACGGCATTTTTAGAAATTAAAAACATGTTACTTGAAACTTACATAGTAAAAACTGAATTTTATTAAAATATTCTTGGTATCGTTTATAACTGTTTAATAATAATTAGGTGGTGTCGACATGGGACCATATGGTTAATTGATTAACCCTTTGCGGCGCGGTGGTTTCATAGATATACCACTTAAATTTAATTCCCAAACGCCACATTGGTACCGGAATTTTGTTTAAAAATATCCCGGTTTATAGAATGTGTGAAATATAGCGTTTTCTTATTTAAGAATAAAGTTGTTTACAAAATCCGGTGTCAGTCATTAATTTCAACACTCAAGCAAGGAATTTGCCCTGCTCCGCAAAGGGTTAAAGCGACGCAAACTTTTCTATCATCTATGTGACTTTCTCTACAAAAATCCATGGAACTAGCCATTTACCTGACCTGTAAGATTTGAATTGCGTAAAAATATACACATTACAACATATAAGTTACAATTTCTACTTATTAAAAAAGTTTATTTCAAACATACATATATTTTTTTAATTAATGAAAATACGCTGAAATAAATAGTGACTCCATGATATACATATATATTCCTCCATGCTGAGCCCCAGGAATTCAGGTATAACCTCTTTGTTAAAATGTACATGGCTATTTCCATGAGTACTTGTAGTGTAAGTCACATGCTACGATATTTTTGACTACGAGTATTTTAGAAAGGGAAAAATGTGACTTATTTATCGGAGATATTTCATTAATTGAATAAGGCCAAGCAAGCTTTTTGAAAAGAACGTTGGACAATAAGCATAGCAGTTATTAGACATGTGACTTACACTTCAAAAATTGATGGAATTAACTACATGTACTAGATAAATATGTACTACAGTAAACACTTAGTATTCATGAGGGTTAGGTGCACGGAAATCTCCGCGAATGTCAAAATCGTAACCGCAAAGTTGTCATGGCCAAGTTGAAAAAATATTCATTTTGTATTATACTTTCGTTGCAAATGTTGCCAACGCGGATGTAAAAATTTTTATATTTAAAAAGTGGTTCAAAGCATTTCCAAATTTTGAAATGTTCTATTTCTCGAATAATTAAAACTCTTGAATGTTAAATCAGCGAATGTTAAGGGAATACTGTATATCAGAGAGTTGTTTACAGTTAGTTCAGAATCGTACCTTCTTTTTAATAAAATATATTCGGATTGAACGTAAATTCATTATATTTGTTTATTAGTTTATATGTCATATTCAGTATTAAATATAAAATAAAAATGGCTTCCGCTAAAATTTATAGAAGCATAAATTTACTAAAGTTCTTTCTCTAATATTTGCATATTTTCTTTATAATCGTGTTTCATGTATATGCATAAAAATATATTTTTTTTGTTAAATTCAAATCCTTTGTATTTTTATTTTTATATAATTTATTTAGTCAATTTTGCATCTAGATTTAGAGGTATATTATTTTCTAATATCCCTCGTCTATCTGCTGGTATTAGACTGTTTTTAAATTTAACTTCCGTAGGCATTTATAATTTTAAAATCTAGTTCAATCTTTATCCAGAACGTTGAGTGTCCAAATAAAAGTACACAATATAAATGTCAATAATTTATTCGGTATATTTTTATACATATATAGTTAAGTTTAATTGCTTATTCTTCTCAAATAGGATTTGATATGTGAACCAAGGTAATAATGATGGATTTACTTTTTTCTCTACTGTTTATGTTAGAATGGTTCATTTAGGTAGTAACCAAGTTATTATTCCATAACTTGCATAGAACTTCCCAGAAAATGACATTCTGAAATTTTTGCATTCAAATTTAAAATAAAAGTACCGTAATTTCGGGTGTATAAGCCGCGGATCAAACAATTCTTTTTCGACCCAGAAATCTTATTTAGTGATTGAAGACAAATAGTTACGGCGATCTAAGTAGTAACATTTCTTTCTTAAAAAATTCTGGGTTGAAAAAGAATTGTTTGATCTGTGGCTTATACACCCGAAATTACGGTAAATTGCGACTAACCTATAGTAAATAAGAAATAATTTCTATTTCAAAATTATAAAAACTATACTTGCCAATTTAGGGATAATTTGCGTAAAATTGTTTCAGCAACACTTAGGTGAAAAAGCCGAATTTCATACGGGAAAAATGTATAATAAGTAAATTTATTTAAGGAACACAATGAAACAGGACACAATTTAAAAAATAATTTTTCTGGTTTCAAGCGAAGCTATTGCAGGTGATATCGGCACAGTTTTATGGAAATTATCAGTAAGTTGGCAAGTATGTAAAAACTGATTAATATGTCTGTTTCGAAATTCTTAAAATATGTATTATTATGTTTCGTGGAATTAAAACTAAAATTTTACAAAGAAAATGTGTTAGAACTCTTTCGTTAAATAGGTCATTTAATTATATAACTCATAAATGCCGATTCACCGATCATTTCCGAAAAACTGTTTCAGCGTGACCTAGGTCAGATAAGCGAATTGCACACCAGAAAAAATATGCAATGAATAAATTTATATAAGGAACAAAATAAAACATGACACATATTAACCCTTTGCTTACTGGGTTGGGATATATGTTGCCCAGAGACTATTTCTTTATTGTTTTCGCACCAATTTTTGAAAACTAGTCCCTATCATAAACTAATACTAGTGTAATTTCACAAGATAGCTAATACGAAGAATTTTTCTTCTAAATTGTGGTACGAATGAATATAAAAATAGTTGCCAGTTCTACTCCGTAATCTAAAGGTTAATAAATAATTTTTCTGATTTGACAAGTGTTTATTTATTGGAGAAGATATCGGTAGTTTTATGGAAATTATCCATAAAACTGCAAAGTCGGCAAGTATGTGTAACCTGTAACCCTTTAAGGCGGAGAGCAATCAGTATTGCCAGTGGGCTACTTTTTTAAAATTCGGATTTGTTGATTGGCACCACTTTTTTTAAAACTGTAAATTACTTTTTGTTTTCGCCTTAATTATCCTGTCAATAAATAAGGCACATTTTATCATTTGTAAAATGTGGTGCCAATCAAGAAGCTGAATTTTAAAAAAGTAGCCCATCTGGCAACACTGAGAGCAATTCCATTGCGGAAGTACTGAAATGATTGTGTGACACTGAAATTTAAGAACAAATTTATTTCAAAATGAGGAACAGCTATTTTTCCTATACATAATAAACGGAAAATATTTATACCAGTATTCTGGTGTCAACGTGACATTTGGGAATCAAGTTGAGAATTACACGTAGTGGAACACTGAAGCACAAAGATTTAACATATTATTAATATATTTGAAATCGTTATTTACATCCTTTGTTTCTATCTCATGTATAGTTGTTATATTCCTGATAGTATCGTAAGAATTCATACGAAATTCAAGCCGGATTTTCGCAAACAAACTGACAAACGACAGTCATTTGGGGATTATAAATTAGTAGCTATTAATTTCAGTTAAATCAAATACCGAGAAAGATTTAATTTGTCAACTTCACTAAAAATTAAGCTACGTGTCCAATATAACACAGTTTTAGACAGATAGTCATTATTTCGTGACATACGAAGCGGAATTTGCTGGAAAAGTAATTATTCTTATCTAATTAAAACGAACAATGGAATAAAAGCTTTATAGAAGGATTTTAAAGCTATTAATATTCGTAAATAACAAATTATATTTCATTACAGAAATGTTTATATTCAGTACGTGCGCTAACAAATGAAAATTGGAGCATTTATAAATGAGATTATCCCGATATACATACTTTGAACCATAAATTAAAAAAATAAATAAATCGAATTACAATAGAAAAAAGACCCTATTTTTTAATATAAAAGATTTACTTGTATAGTTTTACTAAGAATAGTTTTATTCCAAATTTTAAAAAAATAAGTAATGGTTATCTCTTTATTAATTTGGCTTCATTTTATTAGAATTTTTTTTTATATAATTAATATATAAAAATTTAAGTAAATATCCTTGGTAGATTCTGTGAAAAGGTACATTAATTTAAAATGGTAGGTATAGCAGAGCTGCCAAATTTTCCGTTATTTTCTTACCACTAAAATTCAATAGAAATTCTTCCGGTATTTAAATTGCAGATTTCGATGCTTTATTAAGGGAAAATTTTCCATTAAATTTTTGTGGTAGATAAAAAGTATAAATGTTGGCAGCTATGGTATAGGGCCTTCCAACTTTATTTAAATGGTTTATTTAGGTATCCTATTGCATTTAAAAACAAATGAAATTTCTAAATACAGGGTCCGTAAGCTACACGAATTTTACCGCAATTTTTGTAAAGTAATATTTATCTTATTTAATGTTAAAAAAGGCAATCCATTTTCAGATCAAGAAACGATTATTTAAAAAAATTTCTGGTATTAAAACACCTGAAATCCCCTGGATATTCTAATGCACACGAACCCTATAACATTATAATATAAATGTTGGTCAATATTTATAATTTATGCTTTAACCCCTTGAGGGGCAAAGCACTTATGTTCATAAAATGTTCAAATGATTGATTGACACCGGAATTCACAATCAGATTTATATGATAGAAAATAAAAGATGTTTTTAACGTACATTGTAAAAATCAAATGTTAATACTAAAATTCCGGTGCCAATGTGGCATAAGGGAATTAAAATTAAGTGGTATATATAATATACCGGTGCCCTTCAAGGGGTTAAGCATATAGATTTTTTTCTTTTAACTCAGATTGCTTGATTGCCAGAGCACTTTTTAAAAAGTAACCCTTTTCGGCATGATGGGATGAATTATGCCCTATTTAATTTTAATCCCCAAATGTCAAAAAGGCACCAGTATTTTGAAATGAATTTTTACCGTTTATACTGTACGCGAGGAAAAGTTTTTATTTATTTTCCAATAAAGTTGTTTGCATGTCCCGGCGTGACTTACTTATTTCAACATTTAACCATCAGCAGTACTTTGATCCGGAAAGGGTTAATTTGCCTTACTTTTTCTTTATTCAGAGCTCCAAGTGATCAATTTTTTGAAAAACAGTAATTTTTAAGGAAAAAAAAATCATGTAGATTTCTGCGACAATTACAAGAGAAAAGCATTTCCAGGTAAGTTTCTACGAAAGATATAAAGAAGATTTTTTCTTGAAAAACAATAATATTAAAAAACAAGTTGGAAATTGCACGTGAAGCGTAGCAAATGAGGCGCGTTCGTACGATAACGTAGTTTTAAAAATATCACTCTTATATATCAATCTCATAAAACTGTAAATAACTACAATTAAAATGCGCAACAAACAATGTGATCCCTAAACCATTATGCAATGGAATACTTTTGTGTGGCCTTGTAAATCAATAACAAATGTTCTTTGCACCACAGATTATGCAAAATGTATATTATAATATCTACTTTATAGATGCATATCAATTTTATTACGTTCGAATGAGTGTAACACCATTAAAATACATTTGAAACATTTTTTCCTATTAATCGTAATGTAACGGAATACTTTTGGTTGTTTCTGTAATTGAACTATGCATCCGATTTTGATAAAATTTGAAATAACTCGACAAAATTATGTAATAATTATGTATTAAAAATTTCAAACAATTAAAATGCATTTGAAACTTTCCCCCCATTAATTGTAATGTAACGGAATCCTTTTGATTGTCCCTGTAATTGATGTATGCATAAGATTTTCTTAAAATTTGAAATAACTCGACAAAATTATGTAATAATTATGTATTAAAAATTTCAAACGATTAAAATGCATTTCAAACTTTTTTCCCCATTTACCGTAATGTAGCGGAATCCTTTTGATTGTCCCTGTAATTGATCTATGCATCCGATTTTCTTAAAATTTGAAATGACTCGACAAAATTATGTAATAATAATATATTTTAAATTTCAAACGATTCGGTTCGGTAGTTTTTGCGTTGTTATATGCGGACGGACAGACAGACGGACGGACTGAACGACAACAATAGGTGCTACGTATTTACATAATTACGAACGCACCTAAAAACGGACCGACTGCTTGCCCTACTTAATTTAATTGGCCATTAAATTAAACTATAACTACCAAATTTTACGCTTTTTTCTTACCGCTACAATTTAAATTTTTTTTTTTGACTTATTGAGTTTGCCCATTAAGTATCGAAAATCTTATCATTAAATTTTAATAGTAAGAAAAAAGTGTAAAAATTGACAGTTATACAAGACATATATCACTGTAACCTCCCCTCCTAAATAAATAAATAAAAAATTGTGGCAAATATGAAATTTTGGTTTTTATAAATTAGCGGGTTGTAAATTTTGCATAGAGGTTTTACAAAAGCATACATTTTATTTTGTCTTTATTATGGTTGCCATTCGAAATTAATAAGAATTGAATTTCATAAAAATATTTTAATTTTTTAATGCACTGCAAAATATCTTACAGTCATATCAATATAAATTTGTCCGAAAAAGAACTAAAATTGCTTGATATATACATGAATACATAATAAAACTGCAAAATTGTAATAATAATTTATGTAATTCTTTGGTTTTATTTTATCTCCCATGATATATTCTTCTGATATATAGGAAATCATATTACTTCTCTGCATATTATATATTTTATGTATGCAGCAGAAAAAACGATTTGATTTATTTCATTTCCTTTATTGGATTTCATTTTAGAATTTATATTCTATTGTATACAGTTGAAAACTGCTTATGCCATATATAAAAAATATCCAATTTTAATAATATATAATTTTTGAAACAGCCATCAATCTTTATTTTTGTACGTTGAAACTATCATCTGAGTTTATCAGATCATATTTGATATAAATTACAGCTTATGCTTTACTAAATTTTATATTAATATTAATATTTACTAAATCTTATCTTTCACTGTTTATCTAATTACCCATATCAAGGCGACTGTAGTACCTATAAAAAGGACATTTGAATATTGAATTATAGTCTTCGGTTTATTTAATCTCATAAAAATAAAGTTAACTAGGCGCTTTACTGGAAAAAGATACTCAAATTGAAGTGACCAAACAAACACTTAAAAAAAAAAAATATTTACAACTGCCGCCATTTTTAAGTATGTGCGTGGTATCATAGGTACCAACATTTCTTAACCCTTTCCAACACGGGCAATTTCTGTTAGTAAAATGAGACCTTTATCGACTAACACCGGAATTTAGAAACAAATTTTTGAGACATTAAGTATCCCTTAAACTTTAAGTGCAAAAGCAGAATTTTATTAATATATTATTGATACCGTTTCCAAGTTTGGAATTAAGATTAAGTATCACAGGTATTAGCACAGTGTGCCGGAAAGGGTTAATTATTTCGGAGTCATACAAGACAAACTTATTTAAAATCGTAAGAAACATATAAGGAAATGTGGTTACATTCTATAAAGTACTTCTTAGATTTCACTTTAACCCATTCGTGCCCACCACCTTTTGCGCAAATTTTATTCGATTGGCACCACTATTTTTAAAAGAATTAAGTTTAGTTGATTAATTACGAAAATGTTTCAATTAAATAAAATAAAGATTGCTGTTCTTTTTTACCGGTATCAAAAACAATGCTACATGCACCTTTTGACACCGGTAAAAAAGAAAAGCAATAATTATTTTATTTAAATGATGCATTTTCGTGATTAATGAACTAAACTTAAATCGTCTAAAAATTGTGGTGCCAACCAAATAAAATTTACGCAAAAGATGCTGGGCACGAATGGGTTAAAATTTTCAATTAACCCCTTCGCGACGGGAGCCTTTTACGAAATTTTAAATGCTTTGTCACCGGTTTTAAAAAACAGAAATTTGTGTATTATTAAATTGAGAAAATGCTATGATTAAACAAGACAAATTTTACAGTATAATTTTACTAGTGGGAATAAACAAGGATTCTTAAGCCTTTTTGCGGCACGTATACTTGTCGCTCTTCCCCAAGGAGTTAAATGAAATTTCCGGTTAAAAATATGTTTGTCTTGAATGGGACACCGAAATAGTTAACCCTTTGAGCTCAGGGGTGTAAATTTCCTCAAAATTCCAAATGTCCCATTGGCACCAATATTTTGCAGAGAAAAAAACGGTTAAACGATAAACACGAAAAAATGCATTAAACTTTTTTCAAGTAGATTTGGTCAAATTTTCTGGTGTCAATGTGACATTTCGGAATTAAAATTATGTGGTAGAAAATTCTACCACCAGAACTCAAAGGGTTAACCCTTTGCACTCGAGAGGTAATTCTCACTGACCACTAGAGTCCCGCGTAAATGGGGGCTCTAAATGCTTTTGAACATCAGTATTTTAAACTAATTTTCTTCGCCTTATCTAATATCCGAATAATATGTGATAAAAGATGGCGATATGAAATGTAAGATATTAGTGGTGTCCGAAGCATTTGGTGTCCCGATTTACGATGGACACCTGACAACACTTGTGGTGAGTGAGTCACCTCTCAAGTGCATACGGGTAACAAATTTTGGCATCTATGATATACAAGTAATCATGGAGTTGTCAAACAAACTCTATATATATAACAAAACTCCTTATTTCAATTTAATTCTATTTTATATTCAAGTTTATTTAGAGTTTATTGTTTTTAAAGTGCAAGTACTGTAAAAGGGTTTGTATGCCTCTCTCAATTTTCCAGGACAAATATTGGTATTTCACTTTATGGAAAAGTAACACGCCTCAACTTTTGAGACAGCACAAGTGCTTAAGAAGCAGTTGTAGGAACCCTGTAAATATAATGAATCTCATTCTTTCAATTTATTCCAATTTTATATTCATGTTTATTTAGAGCTAATGCTTCAAAATGCAACATTTACAATAAAAAAATCATTATAAATAATAACGAGCACTTTAGAAAGAAACGTAAGATTATTCTTTGTTTATTAATAATTAATACACAACTTTACATGTTCTTCCATTCTTTCGGAAAAAGCTTGTTTAAATGTTTATATTTTTATTTCCCTTGACACTATAAAAGCGGAAGATAAACCCTGATATGAATTCATAGCAATTTATATGATAACTTCAACAGGATTTCATTTAAACTAAAAACTTCTCTCACAATAAAATCCCAGCTTCATTTTGAGCTTTTAAGAATAATAGTCACAAAGAACTCCATTTGGATATAATTACTCTCTCGGTGTATTTATTTTATTTATATTTATTGCTAATGCAGCCTATAAATTTGGATGTTTACTCGATTTCAGAATAAGTATTTTGTCTTCTAATGAAAACATTCTTACTTTATACCTTTAAGCAATTTTTCCATTTTAAATTCTAAGTAACCTTTCGAGCTTTTTGATAACTTCTAGGAGTATAATTATCAGAGCATTTATCAAAATTTGTTCAGCGATTATATCCTGATTTATAGTTTACTTTATTCAAGGAAGTATTTAAAGCAATTTGTTTCCCGTTTGAAATATCATTAATGCATCTTTCGTACTATTTATGGGATTCTTTTTATTTATTTCTTTATTATAGCCATATATCTTCTTTTATAAAATGTCTTATTTAAAATAAAATGTACTTTTAAATTTAAGTATTTGTGTAAAATGATAAATGCTAATTTGATATTTTTAAATTTCTGAAAAAAATTGAAAGAAATTTATCTGTAGGGACTCATTTCATCCAGAGTAGCGAAATAAAATGTTCGTAAATTGAACAAGCTCTAAACTTTATTATCTGTATCATAAAATTTCATAATGATAAAACATGTAAATATTAGGCAGCAATTACCGTATACAGAGTGATTCAAAATAACACGGCTAAAATAAAAGGACAAAGCAGACTCACAAAGATTACATAGGAACATGGAGTCGCAAGCGCCATCTGCGGCCACTAGAGGGAGTTGAAAATTATATGTAATATAAGACTAATAACCAAAAATCATTCAACATCATTTTATTTGTACAATATTTCCACACATTATGCACATTTACGACAGATACTACATCACAGTGGCGTAGCTATGTTTTTTGGCGCCCGGGGCCAGCAAGAAATTTTGCGCCCCCACCCTAATATAGATATATAACAATTTCTCTCAATTTGGCGCCCCTAGGCCTCGGCGCCCGGGGCGGACGCCCCCCTTGCCCCCCCTTAGCTACGCCACTGCTACATCAAGAGATACTCAAAGTTTTTCCAAACAATGGAGACACGCATAGCATTTCCGTTCAATAACGTAACCAGGGTGCGTGCCCAAGTTCTCTGAATACTGGTAATTTTTTTAAATTCTTTTCGCCTTATCTAACCAGAAAAATTTCTACCAATAATCAAAGAGAAGAAAACCTTATAATATTATTTTTGGGCACTCACCCTGGTTACGCCACTGACGTTGCACGATCTGGAGCACCTTCTCCAGTGCCGTGACCAGGGTGGTTGCACAAAGCCGGTGTTATTGTAAGATTTTCTTCTCCTTGATTCATATCAGGAAATTTTCTGGTTTGAATTTTATATTAATGGGTATGCTTTATCGTAGCTTAGTCGATATGTCGTTCGCACATTATCCAGCGCGGCCGTGTTCGATACTAGGATGCGCTGTATTTTTTTTCTCAATATCGTATTTTAACTACAGTGTTAACATATTTAAACATCAATTTAGCATGTTTGATGTTAAACCACTATTTTCCATCATTTAAGTAGATTTTTCTTTAAATTTCCATCTGTTATTAAATAATAGAAATTCCAAACTCGTTACAAAATCTCGCGCTATCTATTTGTACAAGGTTCGCACACTCCTTATATTTTTTAAAGACTCTGACACCACTATTAAAATTAAGAAAATTTACATTTAATTTTTAAACAACAACATTGGCAGTCCTCACCTTTATTCACAGATTTTACAATTTTTTTTTTGCTGTGAAATACTTAGAAAATATTCTTAAAATTTACTGGTATAACTGTGCGAACCCTGTTGTAAACAAAAGGCAAAAAACAGATTGTAATTTAATTCTTATGCTAATTTTTAGTATAATTACGTTTATCACTTTAAAAACAAATTGTTTTTATCATCGTATTGACTTCTCTTGTTAAAACAATAATAAATGATGTTTCATTAAAATCATGAATTGAATAAGATAATGTATGAAATGTATTTTAAAAATGATTTAAAAGAATAATAACAGTTTTGGATCTATGCATGATGCTTTGTAGAACAATTTAGTTACAAAAAATAAATTGTTTAAAATTGGAATTGATGCATAATATTATAATTTTTAATTGACAATGAAGTTATTAAATTATAATGACAAGTATATTTACGAAACAAAAAATGAGTAAAGCAAAAGTAGCACGTCCCAGTATCGAACCTGGGCCCACTTGACAATGCTACACTGAATGGGCTACGATCAAACATTCCCATTCTTTTCAGAGTAGGTATTTAAGCTGTCTTGTAATATTGAACCCTTCCCTCCTCCTATTCACCAAGAAGTAAAGTGCGTTATATAAAATCCATTGAGCCTGAGGCTAAGGGGTTTCTGCCCTACAACATATATTTAAATGATCAAAATTTGTAATTATCAATGTTAGCTCTCTCCTTGTGAGCCAAAAAGGGTTAATTAAGGAAAATGAGACATAAGAAAAGTGATCATATTAATAATTCAATACCACTTTTAATAGAGGGGTATTTTATTAAATATTGTTGTATGTAATGTGTATGTGTACAATATACTTGTTCTTGCATGTTCTTGGAATAACTCGGGAAAAGCGCAATGGCAAATGTCTTGGGTTAAAAAGTTGTGAATGATTCAGATTTGTTTATTTAGCCCTTTTCGGCGCGAACAAATTCTTTTAGTAAAATAAGAAATTATCGACTGACACCGGAATTTACAAACGACTTTTTAAGAAATGACGAACTCCTTATTTAAGCTTTTATTCTAAAAGTAAGATTTTATTAAAATATTATTGGTGCCAAATGCAAGTTTGGAATTAAAATTAAGTGTGTCTAGACCGGACGCTAATATCCGATCACTCAAAGCTTGGCGAAAGTCATGGTGTGCCAAATGCTTTGACTAGCATCTACGCATTTTCTCGCGCATCGCGGCTGTTTCTAACGTTTTACTTACAAGTTTTGTCGTATACGAGGCACTTGGAAGCTATTGTAAAGTATCAGAGGCATAGTGAGGTGGTTAAAGCAGAATGCTTGTAATGATAAGATTGTGAGTTGTGTCCTTGCTCTTGTAGAATTTTGTTTCGATTTTTATTTTAAGTAATCAATAAAGAATGTTATAAAAATCAGTTACTTTGTATTAGTTTTATTGTCAATTAGGCATTTTCAATTTTAATTACAATTAAGTTGTAAAATTTAATTTAAAACTTTATTACATAAAGTTTAATTTTAAATAAATGTAAATAATTAATATAAGGTTTTAAATTCTTCTTTTTAATAATTGAATAACTATAATTTAAAATACAATAATTAAATTAAATTGCTACCGCCGTGTTGTAAGAGATGAATATCAAATTAATAAAACCAATTTATTAAAGTTCTTACGTTTTAAAATGAGGTATCGTTTTTACACACACACACACAAAAATCTGTATTATTTATTAGTATTTATTTTAATAATTACTGTTTCATTTATAATTGTAAAATAGTGAAACATAAAAATATTAATTATAAATTTTCAAATTTTAATACTTCTATGTAGTTAATTAATGATAATAATTTAAGAAAAAAAAGGGAAAATCTTTAATCTTCCACAAACATAATTTAAGATTAAAAAAATATTATCAATATTTAAATATATGTAACTAATATTAACTATTTATTAATTAATATTAATATATATATAATTATAAAATTATATTAAGTATTATCATTTAAACAGATAATTAATGTTTTTAATGTTTTCGTTTAGGGATTTGTTATTAATTCCCTTCAATTTTCAGTATCTAGTGAGATATTAAATATGAAAAAAAATAAACCATCTATATTAGATAAAAACTTTTAGTATGTTTTTTTTTTTTTTTTTTTTTTTTTAAATAAAACGTGATCTTTGTTTTGACATTTGGACTTTGTACAAATTCAATCAGTATATGCATATATATTTAGTTTAGACTTATCAATTTATGAATAGGAAGGGTGCATTAAATCACGGTGTCACAAAAGTTGATGTAAATTCCCAAACATATTTTATTTCAAATGAAAAATTTCCAAGTATAAAAAAATATTTTAATTTTAACACAATTTATTATTAACTGAAACATATACTTTTTAGATGAGTCTTAGAATCTGGAAACTATACTTTTTTTTTTTTTTTAAATATGTTATCAACATTAGTGATATATTTGTAAGACATTAAAATCTGAATAGATTAGAAGAGATGATATCGAAATTATGTACATTTTCCAACTATATAATTAAATGACCTAACTATATAACAGCTATATAATATACACATACATAATATTTAAGCAGACATGTATGAATGTATAAGTTCATACATACAATGTACATATTCTGATATTTATGAATATATTCATATATATTTTTAACATTAAGAAGTTTTAATTTATCAATCTTAGTGTATTGCTATACTTGGTGATTTATATCACATTAGTAAAATAAATAAATAAATAAAAATTTGATACAGCAGATCTCAGTATTTTCTTATAAAGTTCTTGAATTGATACTTACCAAGAAAATAAATTGAACTAAATAAAATTTATTTTTAGCTATTATCATGTAATTTATCCGAATACAATAACAGCTCACTTTCGTTCTTTTTTTTATTTTTTCATTGTTATATTATTCATTATAAACTGAAATACTATAAGAAATGTAAAGAAATATAAATTAAAATTTACAAATTAAATTAACAAAACAAGTTACTCGTATATATTTAATTAATATTTGGTGGTATAT
Source organism: Maratus speculifer (assembly GCA_964019185.1). Lineage (NCBI taxonomy): Eukaryota > Metazoa > Arthropoda > Arachnida > Araneae > Salticidae > Maratus > Maratus speculifer. The sequence continues at coordinate 307,031,180 of OZ025293.1, read as the reverse complement.
AAAAAGAAAATTCCATTAAATTTATCATCGTTTTTTTTCAAATAAATTATTTGTATAATACATTTTTTCACTAGATGGCGACACTATACGATGCTATCGAGGAATCTTGGAAGAGGAGTGAATGATGGGTGGAATAGCTCTTTTTCCTCCAAATCATTTGGTACGCTTTGACTCTCGCCAAGCGCTGTATCCTAGAGTGATTGGAAATTAGCAGACCACACTGCGCCGGTTAAGATGCGAATAAAATGGTTTAAACCAGGGTTGATAGTTTGACCACCATTTTTATTTCAAAAATGTCATTCATCCCGGAAATTTTGAAACAAGAATCTGTATTTAGTGTAATCACAAAACTTATGTCATTGAACAAAGCAAAAAATACTATTTTTAAATTCTGGCACGAACTCGTTTTTTTTTTAATGAAAATGAAAGCCACACTAGCAATCCTCATTTAATATCTTTAGGTTGACATTATTGTTGAAAATATATCAAAAAACGTGCCTTATAGCGCTTTACGCCACATAAGGATTTTTGTTTAATATCGTTTTATCAAATTTAATTCATCATATTATATATCTTTCAATAATAATAAGAAGGCAAGATAATCTTACCTTTCATTCTTCTGGTTCTTCAAAATATTCCATTCTTCATGGCCTCCATTCTTTTGGAATCTTCGATTTAACGTCAGCTTTTTATTACTTATTAATTACTTTAACCATTGCTGAAATTGTGAATAGTTAATTAATATGTGTTCTTAATGAACAATGGGGTCGAGGCAAATTTTGAATTGAATAATAATATTGTATTAAACACGAATTACATAGCTGCTTTTAGCAGCGAAGAAATAGACGTTTACATCATTTACATCCACACAGAGAACTAAACAAACACTGAAAATATTAGAATGTCAAAAAAAAAAGAGTTCGAAATGTTCTTTTTCGTTTATTTTGTTTTTGGACGTTGTCACGTGACTTCACTGCAGTAGAAAAGGAATAAGCGTCCTTGAATGAAACAGTTTATTTCGTTGTTGAATTGTTTCGAAATAGGGAAAAAATAATTTCTTTTCTTTTTTTTTTATGATATGCTAAAAATGAAATCTTTGTGAATAGATCTAACTTGATTTTATTCAGCTGAAATAGTGATTAGTTTATTTCAACACCCTTCCTTAATCACTTCAGATGAATAACACTGTAGGTTCATAGTTTCTCGATGTTTTACTAATTGAGGCTTTGGCAGGGGTTTTGTAAGTGCGTCGGCTATCATATCTTCAGATGGGCAATATTCTAAATTTATTATTTTGTCTTCTTTGAGTTGTTTAATGGCGTGGAATTTTATATCAATATGCTTCGTATATTTCGAAAACTTTGCATTCTCTACCATTTTTATCGCACTCTGATTATCTTCGAAAATCGTAATAGGTTCGTGTTGTTTCAAATCTAAGTCATTCAATAATTTCTCTAGCCAAATAATTTCTTGGGCTGCTGCGGCTGCTGAGATAAATTCAGCTTCTGCCGAAGAATACGCTATACAGTTCTGTTTCTTCGTGTGCCAATTAATAGGTGTTTTTCCTAGAAAGAAAACATTTCCTGTTGTTGACTTCCTTGTTCTGGTGTCGCCTCTCCAATTGGAGTCTGCATAAGCTACCAGTACTGGTTGGTCGTCTGTGCTGATTGTTAACCTTAATTCTCTTGTGCAGTTAAGATAGTTGACCACTCGTTTTGCTGCTTTCCAGTCCATCTCACGGGGCGTTTCGCATCTTCTGCTGAGGATATTAACTGCAGCTGATATATCTGGACATGTGTTAGTGGCTATGTATAACAAAGATCCAATAATTTTTCTAAAATTTGTGTTGTTAGGCAGCAAATTTTGTTCGTCTTCTATTTTATAAAAGCCGGGGTCCATCGGAGTTCCTACGGGTTTAGCTTCTTTTAATCCTAGTTTATTTGCCAGTTCTTCAATTTTTGATTTTTGGCTTAGAGTATATCCATTTTCTGTTTTCTTTATTTCAGTACCGAGGAAATATGCTATATGACCGTGATCTTTAAGCTCGTATTCTTCTTTAAGTAGTTTTACTATAATGTCAACGGTTTTTTCGTTACCGGATAGTAATATGTCGTCAACATATATAATTATGTAAGTGTAATTTTCATTTTCTTTTCTGGTGAACAAGCAGGGATCAGCTATACTTTGATTAAAATTCAGTTTTTTAAGGACTGTTCGATTCTTTTGTGCCAAGTTCTGGCTGCCTGTTTTAGGCCATATATTGATTTTTTCAGTCTGCAGACTTTGTTTTCAGAATTCTTTTCTATGTAGCCTTCCGACTGTTTCATATACACTTCTTCCTCAAGCTCACCATACAGAAAGGCGGTGTCAATATCTATGTGTCTAACGTTTTGTTTGTGATATGCGGCTGCTGCTAAAAATGCGCGAACTGTTGTTTGTGAGACGACAGGGGCAAATGTCTCATCATAATTTTCACCGTATTTTTGACTATAGCCCTTCGCTACTAGGCGTGCTTTATATTTTTGAACATTTCCGTAACTATCTAATTTTTTTTTAAATGTCCATTTTGATCCTATAATTTTTTTGTTTGGTGGAGGATCCACTAATTCCCATGTGTTATGTTTTTTTAGCGAATTGATTTCCGCTTGTGTGGCTTTGAGCCAATTTTTTTTTTCACAGGGATTATCAATTTCCTGTATGTCATTCCAGCTAGTGGGTTCATTCATTTGGTTATTGTTTACATAACAGACATATCTGTCTGGTGGTACCCCCCTGTTTGATCTTTGCGATCTTCTAAGTTCAGTGGTGGGTTGTTTGGACGAGGTTGGTTCCTCGATTGTGTTGTTTATTTCTGCTTCGATGTAATTTTTATCATCATATGAATTTCCTGCATCTTTACTTTCTTTTAAGTTAATTTTGTTATTCTCTAGGAATTTTACGGTTCTTGCTATTACTATTTTGTTATCTTTAGTGTATACACGGTATCCTTTTGAATTGTTATCATACCCTACGAATGTCCCTTCCTGAGCTCTATCGTCTAATTTTCCTTGATGTTGTTTGTTTACATATACGTATGCTTTGCAGCCGAATGTACGTAAATAGTGCAAATTTGGTTTGCGTTTAAACCAAAGCTCGTATGGGGTTTTATTCGTTGATCTTGTTGGTAAGCGATTTTGTAAATGATTTGCGGTATTAATTGCTTCTCCCCAAAATTTTGCGGTAAATTGGCTTCGCGTAATAGACTTCTAGTCATGTCTAATAGTGATCTATTTTTCCTCTCAGCCACGCCGTTCTGGCTCGGACAATATGGCACAGATAATTGGTGTTTTATACCTCTTTTTCTTAGGTAGTTATTTGTTTCTCCACTCATGTCTTCTCCGCCATTATCGGATCTTATTGCTTTCGGATATGAACCGAATTGGTTTCGTACCATAGCTATATAGTCGATTAATTTATCGTGCACTTCGTCTTTATGACTTAATAAGTATATTACTGTAAACCTAGAGTAATCATCTATGAAGGTTACAAACATTGTTTTTCCGCCAATTGTGGGGATCCTATGGATGTGCATACGTCTGTGTGCACTAGATCGAGTACTCTGCCTGTTTTGTTTTTATATGTTGTTTTTGGATAAGGTGCATCGCTTATTTTTGTTTGTATGCATGTTTCGCATATTGTTTCATGACTACAATTATTTAGTTCTATTCCATAGGTTAAATTTTCTTTAATCATTTCCTTTATGGAATTGTAGTTTCTGTGACCTAGGCGTTTGTGCCACAATTCTATGCAATTTTTATTTTTGCATTCATGCGCAATGTTTACTGTGTTAGATTCTATATTCTCTAACAATTCAACCTCATATAGATTGTTTTTCATTTTTGCTTCCAAGTATATTTTCCCATTTCGGGATAGCGTACATTTATCTTTATCAAAAACTAGTTTATAACCGTTCTTTGTTGCCTTACTTACTGAAATTAAGTTAGATTTTCTAAATCAGGTACGTATAATACTTCCTTTAATGTAATTTTGTTTACACCTCCGTCGGATGTTTTTGTCATAAATGTGGTTTCTCCCACACCATGCGAATTTAACGATTTTCCGTTTGCAATAATAACGGTAGTTTTTTCGGTGTCGTTTAATTTAGTAAACAAGTCTTTATCGTTTAAAATATGTGTGGAAGAACCAGAATCAATAATCCACGTTTGTTTTCCAGTTTTCTCAATTAGAAAGGCTGCGTCGCTGCTTCGATCTGTTTCTAGTTGTGTTTTATAATTTGGCTTATATTCTTGTTTACGATCATTAAATTCATTTTGGCTATACGATTGCTGATAACAGATAGACGTTGTATTGTTTTTGTTTTTGTATGTTTGTTGTTTTTGTGTATTTGGGTGAGTTTGTCTATTTTTCAAGTGCCAACATTCCCTGTAAGTATGACTTTTCAATTTACAGTACGTACAATATTTTTCCCTTTTGCTATTATCATTTGGGAACCTTTTTTGTGTTTTAAACGCTTTGGTAGAATTGTCGCCCTGATCCGCGTTTTCAACCCTTCTGTTATATTCATCAGTTAATTTATTTATAATAAATTCTGGTGTTAAATCAGTTTCATCGCGAGCCTCAAGTGCTACAATCAATGTATTATAGCTTGGGGGTAATGAGCACAGCAATAATGCTGAAAGGTGCGAATCGTTAATAGTTTCCCCAATCGCTAATAATTTATCTTTTAATTCTAAAATGTACGTTATGTGTTTATTTAAGTTACCATTTTCTGGCAGCCTTGCCCCATATAATTTTCTCAATAAATGCAATTTACTAGACAAATTCCCCCTTTCATGTATGGCTTTGAGAGCGTCCCAGGTCTGTCGGGCAGTATTTAGCCCTTTTACATGCACTATCTGCGAATCTTCAATTGCAAGGTTTATAATTGCTCTTGCTTTATTATCCTTCTTTTGCCAAACTGTGGTAATCGGATTTCGTGTTGTATCTGTTATTACCTCGAAAATTTCTTCTCTTATTAATAACATTTCTATCTTAAATTTCCATGTTGAGTAATTGTTTTGATTTAATTTTTCTATTAACTGAAATTCTTTCGATGCGGCCATAACGGATCTTACTTATCAACTTATAAATATTTAATATCGTAATTCGATGAGAAATTGTTTTTATTTTTCTTTATATTATATAAGAGATTTTCTCCATTTATTTTTATTCATTCAAATATAACGAATATATCACTTGTTATGTTTACTCATTTAGTTTCAACTCATATATATCATATATTTCCAATAACGCTGAGAAACGAAGAACAAATATATTTTTTCACAATAATTATATGCATTAGTAATAATACGATTTATTTTTATAAGGCCATTTTCATTTATTTATATCATATTATATTATAACCTTATGTGGCTAATTCCATGAAAACTTGTCATGTCTGTCACATACAACGATTTTTGGGTACCAGTATTTTAGAACGGAAAAATGTGACTTTTTTATCGGAAATATCTCATCAGTTGAATAGCTTGAAGGAAACTTTTCGAAAATAACGGTGGCGAACAAGAATAGTGATTTTTAGTTGTGTGACAGACATGACAAGTTTTCATGGAATCAACCATGTGTTAATTTCAGTCTCATAATCGATTTGTTGAAAATATATCAAAAAACGTGCCTTATAGCGCTTTACGCCACATAAGGATTTTTGTTTAATATCGTTTTATCAAATTTAATTCATCATATTATATATCTTTCAATAATAATAAGAAGGCAAGATAATTTTACCTTTCATTCTTCTGGTTCTTCAAAATATTCCATTCTTCATGGCCTCCATTCTTTTGGAATCTTCGATTTAACGTCAGCTTTTTATTACTTATTAATTACTTTAACCATTGCTGAAATTGTGAATAGTTAATATGTGTTCTTAATGAACAATGGGGTCGAGGCAAATTTTGAATTTAATAATAATATTGTATTAAACACGAATTACATAGCTGCTTTTAGCAGCGAAGAAATAGACGTTTACATCATTTACATCCACACAGAGAACTAAATAAACACTGAAAATATTAGAATGTCAAAAAAAGGAGTTCGAAATGTTCTTTTTCGTTTATTTTGTTTTTGGACGTTGTCACGTGACTTCACTGCAGTAGAAAAGGAATAACCGGGCAAGTCTTCATCAACCTTCAACCCGCTGTTCAACTCGCAGTTGAGAAACCTTTGGTTAGCAAATCTAACCGTTGGTTAATATTTGAAATTCATCGTTAACTTCAGAACCGAGATCAGTCAAACTCGGGTTAGTGAACTTCAGGTTGAAATAAACATACCTGATTGGCCAAACGAATCACATGACGTACGTATCGCGTTCATGAATTCTGTACTCACGTATCACCAGTTTTTAATTACGAAGCAAAAACAAGATTTGAAATGCATACTTGTACTTAATCTTTAGATAGATAAATTTCGAATTACCGTTGAGATTTTGTGGTTTTATTCGTTCACAAAATTAGATTCAAAGATTAGAAACACCGATACAGTTATAAGATTAAGATTTTTACAATTTACAGTAAAATTCTTTTATAAAATTTACTTGATTAAAAAAATATTTTTTTTCTCTAATCATTAAATTTAAAAATCGATTTTCTGACCAGGCTAGCAATAGTAATTTGAATAAAAGAAAAAAAAAACGAGCTAGTTTATTTATTTTTCAACGAATATTAAAATATTAAAAATACATCTATTTTCTCAAACATTCATTCTAATGTTTTTCTAACGTTAATGTAATGTTTTAATTTAACTAAAATAGTTGATGCGTAAATTTTTAAATGTGAAAATTTTCAAGAGACATCTTCTGAAAAATGGTTCTAAACAAAAGTAATTATTTAAAACAAGTAAGATAATTTATTATTATAGTGCATTATAGTTCAACGGCTTATTATTTTGCGATCACAAAATTCTTGCTTTTACGATTGCATGCTTTAAACAAATATAAAAAAACTGAAACTGAAATGTAGGAAAAAAACGGCTTTTCTTTTTTATTATTAAAAAAAAAAAATCTAAATTATGTAACCAAAATGTTTCATATCAGAACTTTGTTTCTATTCGCATTCAATAGATGGCGCTACCTGATATCAAAATTGCTAGGCAAACTGAAGCCTACGAAGCCTGGAGACTCATCACAAATTAATATAATTTTCGTTTATATAGGTAAAATGTTGAAAAAAACCCTCAAAAATTTAAAGCAACACATTCTTTCATAACAACATCTTTTATAATTAACATTTCGTTTACTTAATAAATTACAAACAGCTCTCTTGGAAAAAAAATCCACCAATGTTCAATTCAAAACAGCCGCCATCTTTGCTTCAACTGCACATGCGCGGTCGAATAACCTCTCTCCCATATTAAGGTTGAGCAACTGAACTTTTGTTTTGGTTTCTTCTCCGAATTCGGCAGGTTGAGTTAACGGTAAATCAGGATTCACATTCAACTGAGAGTTAAGCGCTGAACTCGCGGTTCAGGTTGATGGAGACTTACCGGGTAAGCGTCCTTGAATGAAACAGTTTATTTCGTTGTTGAATTGTTCCGAAATAGGGAAAAAATAATTCCTTTTCTTTTTTTTTATGATATGCTAAAAATGAAATGTTTGTGAATAGATCTAACTTGATTTTATTCAGCTGAAATAGTGATTAGTTTATTTCAACAGTTATAGCATCTTTTCATATTCAGAATCTTTTAATTCATTCTTGAAATTTGGAATGAAAAGATTTATTTTTGGTAATAACGAAATGTCTTTAATTAAACAAAGCGAAATTGAATATTCGGAATGTCTAAATAACAATTTGAGGCCAAACTGGCAATCATTAAACCGTTTGTATAAATTAAAGTGTTTATGATGTCTTGAAGTTGATTATAACTATTTCCGAATAGTAATTTTAACCGATATTCTTGCGATTAAATCATTTCACGCTTTTGTCAAAATAACAGTAGGGCACCTGCAAAGGGACAATTCCTGATTCAGTTGCGCAGTAATGATTGGAATAAAAAGGATCTGATATAACTATTTATCCGGTGTAAAATATCAGCGCTATCTTGTGACAATCTTTTCAGTTACTTCGCTGTTAACGGATAAAGTATACAGCATGGATCTCTCCTCTTTATTCATAACTCCATTCTATTCTATAAATATATCCCAACATTTCAGAAGTGTTTTAGAAAACAAGAACCAGCCATTTAGGGTCATTCATGGCTACAAAGGGCATAGCCGGATAAGCATTGGAAACATGCCTTTCAATCAAATTTCTTGGTTTTTTTCCTAGATGTACCTGTATATCTGACAATGTATTTCCCTTATTAACACCTTATAAATTTTGATATTTTATGAGATAAAAATATTTTTTCATTTTTTTTAAATATCTCATTTTCTCAAAAACTACTGCACCGAATTACATGTGATTTACTGAGTTTATATAGACATTAAAGATGCATAACTAGTAATTTTTGTATAATTTTCTAATTATAAAAAGCGATTAAAATTTTTTGAAAAATAAAATTGATATCTTATAATTGTTGGAAAATTGCTATTTTCTAGTAAAAAATTCCTCATATGTGACCGCATATTATATATAAATGCCGAAAGTTTGAGTTGGGCACTACATATACATATTTACAAAAATATGTATAACATTTAAAAAAAAATTAAAGCCGTTATTTTGGCGCAGCTACGCAACTTCGAAATCCGAATAATCTTCGGAACAAAGTCAGCAGACAGTGTGTCAGCTGATACATCTTAGATTTCAATAAGAGTATAGGTCATAATTTTCAACTCTGTCGATATTATTTCGATATCGAAAACATGGCTTGTATCGAAGAGAATAGAGAAAAATATTTTCAATTGGAAAACAACAATATTCTTCGATATCTAAATGCAACGACAGTTACTATAATAATTTTTATTCGAACATTCTCACAACTTTTAATAAAGGGCAATATGAGTATGTAGTTCAGTTATTAGCATTAACATGTTTGCTGTCTTTTTTATTTCATCGAAAATCAAATATGAATATTATGTATCTAGAATTGGAACCTAATACTCTCTTTTAATTCTGAGATATCATCAGGGTTGGGTAGTAATAGACAATTTTTTATTCAAGATATAAGCTAATCATAACTTTTGTTTTGTTTTTTTCTAATAGCAAATTTTTGAGGTTGTTTAATACGAAGATAAATATTAGCAAAATGAGTTAAAAGAAAAAAAAAAGCTGACAGCATAGCACTGGATGATATTTTGTATTGAAAAATATATTTCTATAATTTTGAACCGTTTAATGTTTGATGTGATAAAAATATTTTTTTAAATGTAGTCCAAAAAAGCAGTGGAAAAATTATCAAGAGATTAAAATATTGTAAAGAAATAGCTGTTTTTTTGCTGATATATTATAATCTTATATGCAAATACATAGTCGGGTTCAGTGCTTCAGGTCTCACTTTCAAGAACAATGACTTTTATGGGAAAAAAACAGCTGACACTTAATAATGTATTTACATTATTTTATACATAAAAATAAAAACTTATTTTTTTTTCTGTAACCACAAGTTTTTTCAAAAAACTTCTATAACAATCAAATTTCGGATTATTTTTCTTAGATGACATAGAAATCATTCATTACATTAAATCTGTTTCTGATCGCAGTGGTTAACTATTATTTAGACATAAACATTTAACATGATGGTAAACAAGGCACATCGCTTGGCTGAAAAGCTTGAAACTACAAACTATAATTACCCTTTAAAAAAGCTGATGATGATGAAAACAATTTTCATTTAAATTGACTGTGATCACTGTTGTTACATTTCGATATCAAAGAATGTAGTTTGTTTCTATGGCAAAATAATCTTCCCTGTTGTTGTATGCGACACACACAAGAAATTTTGTTATCGAAACAGTGGTGAGAATGGTGCCCATATGTTCAAATTTAAAATACTGCAATTCTGTAAGTGTATATTCCAAATATTCTTCAGATGTCGAAGATGTATAGCTCCGCTCCCAAAAACGCCTTTAAATGAATTTAAATAATTTTTCTACATATTTTTGTAAATATTTATATGTAGTACCCAACGAAAACTTTCGGCATTTATACATAGTATGCGGGCACATATGAGGAATTTTTTACAAGCAAATGGTAATTTTCCGACAACTAATAAGATATGATTTTAAATTTTCTAAAAATATTAATCGTTTTTTCACACGCTTTTTATTATCAGAAAATTTTACAAAAATTATCAGTTATGCATCTTTGATGTCTACATAAACTCAATAAATCACGCGCAATTCGGTATAGTAGTTTTTGAGAAAATGAGGTTTAAAAAAAAATGGAATAAACATTTTTATCTCATGAAATATTAGTATTTATGATGTGATAATAGGGGAAATGCATTGTCAAATAGGTAGACACTCTTGGGAAAAATATCCAGAAATTTGATTGAAAGGCATGTTTCCAATGCTTATCCGGTTATGCCCTTTGCTTATCATATTTTCAATCGATTTTTCCTCTAAAGAAAACAATATTTCCTTTAAAGAAAACAATATTTCCAGCCAGATATTGTATTAATATGCAGGGCTTCCACAGGTGACAATTTTTTTTTTTTTTCTAACTGGCACCATTTTCTGAAAACATAAATCTTTCAGAAACACTTTGACATTTGTAAGAGAACTCTACTTCAAAATTTATATTAGAAAAACACTAGTGCGAACACATACAAAAATAGTTGCCGGTGTCAGCTCCGTCTATAATGTCAAATACGTACCACAAAGATTTCCTTACATTTTACAGTTAAATTTCCCTGTTTGAACATGTTCAATTGATGTGAACATTGAATGCGGTGGAATATTTTTTATAGTGTTTAATTTTAATCTTTAAATGATACAGTAGCATCGGAATTTCGTAAGAAAATTTTATTGTTATAAAATGCATGAGAAAAGCCCCCCCCTCCTCTTTTTCGAATTGATTTTGCTCGTAAATTTTGATGACACTTAATGCTTTCAATATTATTGCAAAACATGGAGGGTTTTTCGACTGCCAAAATCAGTGTGTTAAACTATGTAAAAAAAGGTGTAGAAATCAAGCAATCTTGATACAAAAAGATTGTAGACTGGAAAGAATAGTTTTGTACCTCCTGGACAGGTTTCCTTTAACGACAGTTAAATTATTAGTTAAATTATTAATAACAGTGATTTCCTATGCTTTTTTTGTCGCTTTATAAAAAATTAAATTAATTAAAAACTAAGCCTTATGTAAAAGACTAAAACTTAAAAACTTTTTATTTTTCTGCCATCCCTGAAGGGGCTAAGTGACTACCTACGCTAAGCCTTGTCTTTATTTCAATCATTTATTTTCAATATCTCATGCTTTTGAACTCCTTTTAATATCGATTACGTCTGAAAACATTTATTCAAGAATGCTTTATAGTATATCATTCGAAAAAAAAAATCAATGACTTTTTAAATGATTTTTTTCTGAAAGATAAATTTGTCAAATAAAAAAAAGGTTATCTTTGATATAAATCTGCAAAAAAAATTAATTTGTGAAAAGATCATAATGATGCAATTTTTATAAATGGTTTTCAGATACAATCTATATTACCAAGTTTGAAAAAAGTTATGATATGGATGATTAGTAAATTTCCACATTAGTGACTCGATTTGCATCGTAAAACCATTTTAAAGGTCAAATTGAAAATACTTTATAATTTTTATTTCTATGTGACAAATCGAATAACTGTTAATGATTCATAATAATAGTAATGGTAATGATGAACAATTCACGTTTTTCTTATGCAAATTGTGAGTTGTTCTATAAAAATTTAGCAACAATGACATATTTTAATTTTTTTCAAGATTTTTATTCATTTTTATAAAAGTGTCTTACGTTATCGTTATTATTTTTCACATTTTAATTTTTCGGAATTTATGTGACTAGTAAATGACTTTTTTAAATAAATTTAATATATTTAACCCTTTCTAAGGCAAATGAATTTTGTTGCTAGAATGTTGAAATAATTGAGTGCCTTTAGAGTTTAACCCTCTCGAGCATAAATTATATTTCAATATTTTTCATTATTCACAAAAAATCTTCTTTTTTGATAAATGAGAAACCATAATAAAATAATTTTGTTATTGTACAGGGCTCCCAAATGGTCCGCCAACTGAACATCAGAATTTTTTTAGAAAAAATTTCGTTTTATATATATATATATTTTTTTTGCAAATTGCCGAAACACCAGCTTTGGAGGTTAAATTTTGCATAAATTCTGTAGAAACAAATGATAAAATTTTCTGTTTAAAAATATTGATGTTCAGTTTGCGGACCATTTGGGAGCCCTGTATTGTACTGCATGTTAGATATTATCTGTCTCAAATCAGTGTTGCCAGTGGGCTACTTTTTTAAAATTCGGATTTCTTGATTGGCACCACTTTTTTAAAACTGTAAATTACCTTTTGTTTTCGCCTTAATTATCATGTCAATGAATAAGGCACATTTTATCATTTGTAAAATGTGGTGCCAATTAAGAATCTGAATTTTAAAAAAGTAGCCCATCTGGCAACACTGCCCAAAATCAAATCTCCATAAATGAGTCCGCAAAATTTTTTTGCTTAATAATGCAATAATTATACGACCTCATATGAGGTCCGTATGCAGGAGAGGGTTAAGAACAAATTGATTTGGAAACAAAAAAAGTATTTTTATTTACGTATGTTATAAATGCAATTTTCTTTTTCAGTAATTGTGCCACAAACTTGGTATTTGGAGATTTAAATAGAACTGCCAGTTTTTTTTAACTTCATAAAATTAGAAGTTATAATAGAAAAGATGCATAGCAGTGGGTCAAATTCCACCCTAAATTTTAATGGCATTCTTCTTGTTATTTAATGACAGAATATCTGAGATTTAATAAAGCGAAGAATGCTATTGAAATTTAGTAGTGGAAATTGACCTATTGCTGCATTTCTTTTCCAAAATTGTTTTAGCAGTATTAGCAGTGTTTTGCAAAAGTAATTAGTTATTAGTAAAAGTAGTTTTAATTCTACGGAGCTATCAACCCTTTGCTGTTGTTGAATATCTGTATTATCCAGCAAAAAGTTCCGTTTTGTTTAATCACCAAATATCTGCGTTAAATAAAGAAATAGGTTTCTTATAAAATATGCCTGTTCAAAATTTTGGACCATTGATAGCTCTGATTCTATATAAAATTCGATTTTTTACCTTAAGGGTATAAGGAATGAATTTTAGGTACTTTTTGAAGTGCCGTAATTTTTTTTTTATTACCGTAATTTCGGGTGTATAAGCCGCGGATCAAACAATTCTTTTTGGACCCAGAAATCTTATTCAGTGATTGAACACAAATATTTACGGCGATCTAAGCAGTAACATTCATTTTTTAAAAAATTCTGGGTCGAAAAAGAATTGTTTGATCCGCGGCTTATACACCCGAAATTACTGTATGAATTTTTATCAGATATTTATTAATATTTCAAGAATACAGGAAAAAGTGAAAAAATTGAAAACGCAAAAAGTTATCGGCCGATGAGCTGTCGAGCAGGGGGGGGGGGGGGGGTTAAAAAAGGACTTGCGGCTATGACCACGATTCTAACTCTCCTAGCAATCTAAAAAAAGATTAATAATCTGGAGTAATGCTGTTATGGTACTAATTAAGAAAGAGTTAAAAAATACTTTTTTGCACAAAATGGCAGCTGCCTGAAAAAAAAATGTACTACCTTTTTGAGTTTTCCGAATTTTTTAAAAATAATAAAAATTCAAATTCGGGGCTGAGGATAGTTAGTACGAAAGATAAGTGTATAAAGAAGATCCACGGCAAATTTCAGGTAAATCGGTTGAGTAGAACTTGAGAAATCGTGGGTACCATTTAAAAAAAATAGTTTCGAGAAAAAGGGGTTAAAGTTCCGCGTAGTCTAAGCCATAAAGAGATATTTTATACTTACATTTATTCAATCTGGAATTCCTGCTGCATACATGAAACTTTCTTCGATTTAGAAAAAAAGCATTTTCCGCGTTTCTCTCTTCCAATCGAGCAGTTCTGGCCTCTTTTGATGCGTTAGATGTTCGAATCTCTGAGCGCTCAATCCGGGCTTTGAGGCAAATGAGTAAGTTTCCGGACCAATTTTGATTCCCATAAGTGTCATCATTATTAAAATGGGAATGAAGTCTTCATTGAATAGGCAAACAGCAATAAAGTAGCAATTTCAATTACTTTAGCTTTGGAATGAATATGTTTAGGTGCGACAGTCCAAATCAAAAAGTTTAGAGACTCATTATTATTTTGGATTTCTGAACCTAAACATCGAGTTAGTAACTCCTCCTAAAGGATTTACGAGGAAACAATCGCAGGTAGACGGATAGTCCAAAATGTGTTTTTTATCCGATTCGTTCCAGCCGAGTAGGTTTGGATGCCGGGCCACTAAAACAGCTATATTCCCGAAAATAAATCGAATTAAAAAAAATCCTCTTAACCCTTTGAGCTCTGGTGGGTAAATTTCTTCAAAATTCCAAATGTCACATTGGCACCAGTATTTTGCAAGGAAAAAACGGTTAACGATAAACACGAAAAAGTGCATTAAACCTTTTTGAAGTAAATTTGGTAAAATTTAGAAAAAAAATAAGTTTACGGTATTCACGAAAAAAAAAATAATAATAAAAAAAAAACATTAAATTTTTTTAAAATAAATCTGGTTATCTGTTTTAATATTCCGGTGCCAGTGTGATATTTCGGAATTAAAACTAAGTGGTAGAAAATTCTACCATCAGAGCTCAAAGGGTTAATGACACATTCTTAAAGGATTAAGCTTTGAAAATATGGAAAAATCGATTTTTTCAAATTTCTAGACCAGAATATCCTCTTAAGGGGGCACAGTGCTTTGAAATTGATCAAATTATCGATTTTCTTTTTTTTTCAATATTAACTAAAAATATCTTTAATAGTAAATATTTTGATACTTCATTTTTACGTTTATGACAATGATATCGCGAGATAGTATAACATTTTTAAATAGACTTTGTTGAATTCCCTTCATTTTTTTCAATACACGAAAGAAAAAAAAATGTATTAAATGTAAAATACCATACATCTAAAAATCCATGCACAGTTTTATGTAATATAATCTACTAAATGTGGAAAAAAAATCTAAGCAAAAATATTCATATTTATAAAAGTACAAAGGATTTTTAAAAAAGTTACTATTGTTTAAATGTTTTATTTTTTAAAAGTTTCAAAGGTACCGCATCCTCTTAAATCTTTTCAAAGGAAAATTAATTGTATTCGTAAACTGTCCAAAGGAATGATTGACCGTCACAAGAGTTTAAAACAAATTTATTTAAAAATAATTAAATGCTTTTCATTCTGTATACTATAAAAGAAAAATTCTTTTAAACTAGGAAGTTGACGTATCACAATAAACTTATATAAATAATGTATCACCACATCAAGAGTTTGGTATATAAAAGGGCGGTGGTTCATTTCTAAATATTTAATTTAATATCTAACATCAACATTAGCACCAGAATTTTGGAATGAAAATTTTCTTTTTATTAAGTACATGAAGAAAAGCTCTTACTTATTTTCAAATAAATTTGTCCTCAAATTTTGATGGCATTCAATCATTTCGACATACTTGCCCCTATAAGGATTAAGACAGTTAATCCTTTTAACGTTAGAGAGACACTTTTCGTGTGTACAAAATTGTGGAAAAAGTTTACCGTAATTCCCGTTTTAGTTATACTTTTTATCATCTTTTAGCAAATTTTCAACACCAAAAACTTGCCAGTATATCGGGTGAATTCAATATTTTATCCTTGCAGCTTTTAAAATATTTTAGAAGATATTTATGTAACAGTATGTATCATTTTGATTAATATTATTTTTTATTTCAATATTCTTTTTCATTTTTTTAAATAACACTTCATATTCAAAGTTTATTTCATAACGGCAGACATTTTGGCATTGATCACTAATATGACCTCTTTTTGTTGACCATTTTATTATTAGAGCACATTATTGCGGTCAATTTACCCTCTACGAGCAGGTGAAAATATTTACATCAGTGACTCACCCAGAATTTGAACACGGTCCCACCACCACCACCGCCATTGCCAGGTGCTTGGATAAACGAAAGTAAATTATTAACTTCAAAACAACGTCTACTGCAAGAACTATTGTTAAAAACCATGAAAAGATTAATAAAGAGCAATTGGCATAGCCCACCGCCCCCTGAATAGTAGGTCAGAGCCCTGACACAAAAATGCCGGCTACCGAAATCGACTACCGTAATTTCGGGTGTATAAGCCGCGGATCAAACAATTCTTTTTGGACCCAGAAATCTTATTTAGTGATTGAAGACAAATATTTACGGCGATCTAACTAGTTATATTTGTTTCTTAAAAAATTCTGGGTCGAAAAAGAATTGTTTGATCTGCGGCTTATACACCCGAAATTACGGTATTTTTCAGAATGTGAACAGTCCCTTAAATTTTGGTACCAATAACTTTTGAAAGTTTCTCCAGCTTTTATTTTATCAAAATAAACAAGCACAAAGAAATCTTCTATAAATTACAGGTGTAAAATTTAAGGGTATTTTACATTCGTTAAAAAAATCCGTCATCGGCAGCGGTCGTTTTTATGTGTGCTCTCAGGCCTTGTATTCAGGGGGGGGGGAGTGAATAGCCTAAAATAGCAAAACTTCGATTGAATCCAGTTTCGCAGTACCTCCTTAAAGACGGGGCAAACTACCACCAGTAATTTTGAAAAAAAAATTCTCTTTATATAAACGTCTCATTAATGCAGGATTTCAGATATACTTATGGCTCTGCGTTTCGGACATATTGCGACAACTAAACAATCGCCTATCAGTGTCAACGAAAGATATTATAATACCCGGGTCAACTTACACCAGTCAAAACGTACAGAATTTTTTAACATAAAAGCGAGATAAATTTTGAATGAATAAGCCGCTAAAATAAGAGAACGTTTTCATTGCGAGGTTACTGGAGGAAGATCGCCTCGGAATTAATAAGAAACTATTGATTCAAAGTAAAAAATCAATCGCCATCTTGTGACAACCGTCACAATTACTTATTTCGGCAACTGGTAGAATCTTCATTATATGTCTCTTTTTTATTCACAACTCCATTCTAAGAACAGCTTACTACTAGTTTTTTCTGAAAGCCAATTGTCAACATATAAAAGTCGTTGATTTATTTACTGGAAAATTCCAGAACCGCAGGTTACATACTCCTGGGTTAGTTTGTCTTATAAATTCCGTTTAATTTATAGTTTTTCCTATACATAACTTTAAAGTTAATAGCTTAACGTAACTTAAAAGGGTTCTCAGAATGCTCCCAATAATTTTTAACAGTTTTTTAAATCTTATTTAACAGTTGTAAAATATTTGAAGCCTTGCGAATGAACGTGGCTATTGACTGTAAACATATGTCTTAAAAATTAAATAAAGAATTTCTTTTAATTAATAACGGTGTGAGATTTCTTGTAAATATCAAAGGTGTGCAAACGTACTCTATTATCAAATGGAAAACTTTATTAAAATAATGAATTTGTATTTTTATGTTTAATAAACGCATTAAAAATACCAATATATTTCTAATCCTCTCTTTGTTTCGGCATAATAAGCAACTGTCACATCCCCCACTGATGCTAAATTAAGAAGCTCCACGAAATAATGTTGCATATTTTCGCAAACAGTTTGACAAATGTTATTGGATAACTTTTAATTACAAGCAATTAAGTTCAGTTATATCAAATATCGAGGAAGGTCTAATTTTTCAACTTCAGTAAAAATTAAGTTTTGTCCAATATAAATGAGTTTTAGACAGAAAGTGAGTATTTCATGGCATGCGGAACGAAATTTACATTAAGACTAGATTATTCTAATACAATTTAAATGTACAGCAGATCGAACGCTTGTAAGAGTGAAAGTGAATTGCATTTAAAATATTATCATACAGAAACAGAAATTACTTTGATAATACATAGCTTAACTCCTTGAAAGACTGTGGGATATATTTTATCCCACGTAATTTAAATTAGAATCTCACAAGAAACTTTTAATGAAATTTTATATTTTTAAGTTTGGCGACAAAATGGCTGAAGAATTGCCTTTTCCAATTTTAAAATAAAATTTTTCGATTTTTCCGGTGAGAATTTAATATTACAGACACATTATTGCTTGTCCCTTATGGGGTTAAGTTCTTAACTGGTTCTTTTATTTAACAAATGTATTCTTAAAGAAAAAATTATTTTAGTCATCATAAATTGAATAAAGACATACACACAATATGGCCATTAACACTAGAACGCCCGGAAATTTTATTTAAGTTTGATAATAATATTTATAACCCGAATTTTTATTCAAAATTATTTAATTGATTTATTTAAAGTAAATCTGTGTGGTTTAGATTTAACCACCTAATGGTCGCATTAAAATAGGTTTAACCCTTTAACGTTCATTGGTTTCGCCACGAAACCACAAAATTTTAATTCTGATTCGCAACACTGACACCGGTATTTTCATCTAAAAATATCCCTTTTATTTTGTATGTGAAAAATCTCGTTTTCTTATTTAGAAATATATTTGTTCTTAATTACCGGTGTCACTCATTTATTTCGACATCTTAGCAATGAAAATGCTATGATCGTTAAAGGGTTAAAAATTCAAACTCATTATTGCCACCACTTTTTTGAAAAAAGTATTCATCTTATTTAATGACAAGTAAAATGATAACAGAATAAAACAAATTACACTATTTTATAAAACTGGTGGAAATCAAACAATTCTGAATAAAACATGTGAAGCTTGCAGTCTGTGACTGTCTCGGTCTCGACGATTAAGTGGTTAAATTATCTCAAGAAAAAATTTCTGTCTTGAAATTTAATCACACGGTCGGAGTCGAATTGACTCCTTCGAAACGTTCTAGTGTTAATGACCAGACACTTTCAATTTTAGACATTTTGTCGAACATTTAAAAGTTTATTTGTCGATTTCTTCTGGAACTTCAGGATTATAAAGATTGCATTTGTCCTCATCAATGTCCATTTGATAAGGAGGTTAATCAGGGGGCCGACAAAAAACCAAAGAAAAATTATAATATTTGAGATCATCCGTTACATTAACCCTTTCAAGCGCACTACTCTTTAAAGTTAGAATTTAAAGAAAAGAAAAATTAGGCAATCTATTTAGGTCTAGAGGAGTTCACAGGTATTGTTTTGTAAAGATTGCACTAACCATTTTAATTATACAGCTGTTGCCGAAGAGGTAACCTCCCATAAGTAAAGCATTGATAAGCGCAGTGAGAAGAGCATTGCTGTGAAGCGCGTATTACAGTAAAACATTTTACCTATTATTAAAAATCAGTAGAGTTTGATCTCTGTGGTGCTGCCATCTAGAACTCATAAGAAAGATTTAAAGTAGCCATTAGAGTAGTTTTTGAAATATTCACGGAGTTTTTGTGTCTCTAAACAGGAAAAACTTTAGATGTTGCCGACCCGGCAACACTGCGCGTTAAGGGGTTAAAGTGCAGGAAAGGATTTATCGCTGCAGAGTACAAATATGTGGTTGTTCTACAACATCCGAGTGATTTGTGTAAGAATGACCCACGTATTCATGGAGATATAGCGACCTTTTTTGAAAAGTTCAAAAAGTTCTAACATATTATATCATGCAGCGTTTACAGCCAAATTTAACCCCAGTTTAAAAAAATAGCAAAATGTAGTAGAAACAATATAGTATAATTGGAATATAAATATATTAAATATTTTAAGAAATATGAGTATTTGTATAAAAAAAAATTATATGGGCATGCTCGTACGAGAACAAGGATCTGTTTACATAATTTAATAGTCAACTCTATGGGGCAACTCACAAAAAAATCTAATAAAAAATCGTGAAAATTCAGAAAGATATCAGCGATAGGAGTGAGTTGATTTTTAATTCACTCTTCGCGGAAATGGCGAAAATTAGCATTCTAAACAGTAATGGCGTTCGTTTCTTGTAGAAAGAATCTGATTGTTTGTGGAAAAACAATTCGTTGAATTTAATAGTTATTTATTAAATAGCATTTTTAATACAATCAAACTGATTGGTAAAGTTATCATACGAATTAAATTTAATTCGTATGAGATATTTATTAAATCGTTATTTTGATAAAAAGGCTAAATTATTGAAAGCCGTCAATCCAGGTTCTAGACCAGAAATCTTTAATTTCAGGCTAAAAAGTTTTCTTTTTTAACCATTTAAGTTCTGGTGGGTGAATTTCTTCAAAATACACAAGTGTTACATTGGTACCAGAATTGCACAAAAAGGAAATTCTGTTTCTTATGTACACGAAAAAGTGCATTAATTTATATTCAAATAAATTTAATTAAAGATACAGGTGCCATTGTATATTTGAAGATTAAAACTAAGTGGGATGTTGTATGTTGTATGCATGTCGGCCGATTATCTGCACTATGGGATATAGGCCCTAAGGGGTGGGATGCCCTCCGTGGGGGTCTTTCTAAGGGAACCTAACCCGTATTTACGCAAGGTTCGAAGAAAACCACGGAAAACTCCGAACGGTTAGGCCGACGGTCGCGATTGGGTTCGAACCCAGCACCTACCGTCTACCAGTTTGAGGTCAGAACCTCTCGGCCACTGGTGGGGCAAACTAAGTGGGAAGAAATTAGCTTATCAAAGCTCAAAGGGTTTAAAAAATATTGTGATTAATCAAGATTACTTTTCTTAAATTGCGATGGCAAACGGCTTTCAGGTTAAAATGGAGCCCATTTATATGATTTGCGGGAATTTGATAATTTTTTTCTTCATTAAACAATTCCAAATATATATCGTGAATTCCGAATGAAAAATTACTGCTTTAAATAATCACGAAACAACTGTCGTTAAACAGAAGGAAAAGTTTCTTCAAAATTTTCCTTAATGCGGAAAAAAACAACAACAGAGTAATCATGGTAAGGTAAACACTACACGGCGGGGCGTACAACATCGAAGAAGCAAATCCAGAAAGCGCAGTTTGAATAACAACTAACAAAATATTGTTTTGAAAGTTCAAATGATACATTTATTTGTGTAAAAAAACTACCCATTTCTACATCGTTCTTAGACATCAAAACACATTCATGAAATGTATTTATTCATAAAAACTTATACTTCAATCACATTTTAAGAGCATATACTGTAGTAACGCGAAGATACTATCAAGCTAATGTTAAACCAATAGCAGTGTTTTTTAAAAAAACTTTCGCTTGCATTTCAATATTTTAAGATCTATTTTACAGACATGAGAGCGCTCCGAAACAAACAGTTTATTTTCGCCACTAATTTTTAATTGTATATTTCACTTTATTACAATCAGAAAATTTGTCATTAAATTTGGGTCTAAGCGATATCATCTCTGAATATATAATTAGATTTATTTATTCAATTTGTTTCGCATTTAGGGTTGCCATTTTGGCCCTCCAATTTTAATTCGAAAACTCAAATTCACACCGAAAATATTGAAAAATTAATTTATTAGTTTACGTGATCGCGAAATGTCTCTTATTAAATAAATCATAATACACTATTCTTTATTTATAGTATGAACACTAAATTTGTGAATAAATGGAGGCTAAAGTGGCAACCTTGGTATCATCAGATACCTGATGCCTACGTCTAGCCTTCTATGTATAACTATGTCTAACTTTCTTATTTTTTCCAATTTTAGTTGAAAATGTTTTCTACTGTTTTTGAGAACGCTTTCCATTCAAGGAGCGGTTTCGAAAGTAAAAAATTCACCAGAAAAAAAAGCGAGCGTGCTAAAAATTACTAAAAGTAAGAAAGTATCTAGTTATACATAGATCTCTGATATCTTATGTGAAAAAAAAATACATTTAAAAATGTTGAAATGCAAACAAGAAATCTGAAAAATGAAAATGTGTCTCTTGATTTAATATTAGTCTACAATTATCTTCACCTTCTAGTGTAGATTCCTAATACTTCAGCTGACGAATAATCTCTGGCGATAATATGTGATCAAGGCCGAACATATTTTAAATCATACATGGTATTTAACCCTCGGATGGCCAGGTGGAAATCTGAACCAAGAAAAGCCATCATTCAGTGACCCCATAGTTAAAAAACATACAGTTATTTACCATATCAAAAAAATTCCAAAACGCAGCCTCAAAAATTAATTTAATAATGCATATAACAGTTGCAGCCCAAGGAAGAAATAGAAAATGAACAAAGGATTTGAAAAATAAAAAAGATCATTAATTCAAATTAGGATTAAACTTGCGCTGGAGTCGGAAAATTAACTCTCTTGGTCATCCGAGGGTCAATATGAAGCAAGAATATACCGTAATTTCGTGTGTATAAGCCGCGGATCAAACAATTCTTTTTGGACCCTGAAATCTTATTTAGTGATTGAACACAAATATTTACGGCGATCTAAGTAGTAACATTCATTTTTTTTTTAAATTCTGGGTCGAAGAAAAATTGTTTGATCCGCGGCTTATACACCCGAAATTACGGTAAGTAACGCCAGGATTTTATTTTTGTAAGAAACATTTATGATTAAAAACATATTTGTTTGGTCTTGTTTACAACAAGTTATCACAGATCCGTAAAACAGAATACATTAATTCCGAATAGAAAATTTCTGTTTATTTAACTGAAGAATATGTGACATTAAATTAGGAGAGTATTACTAGTCGGAAATACCTGCATTGAAATTAATTTCCGCCTGAAATTGGAATCTTTGGTACATTATCCTCTTTTCTTTTAAATAGAAATTTTTTCTTAAATTAAATCCAAAAATTCTTTTACAAAAATTAAAATTAAAATTTACTGGTTAAATATATACCGGGTGTCCCAAAAATGACTGATGGATTTTAAAATTCAATAACTTGCAATCAGTGACAGCTATTTAAAAAAATTTTGCAGGAGGGTATGTATAATGTCAGGAGTTTTTTTTACCGTAATTTTTTATTTTAGTTCGAATTTCAAACAATAGGTGGCGCTGACGGCGATTTGAGGCCAGGTCGACGCTTCACTCAGCACGGGTCACCTGGCCTTCAATCGCCGTCAGCGTCACCTATTGTTTGAAATTCGAACTAAAATAAAAAATTACGGTAAAAAAACTCCTGACATTATACATAACCCTCCTGCAAAAAAATTTTATATAGCTGTCACCGTTTGCAAGTTATTGGATTTTAAAATCCATCAGTCATTTTTGGGACACCCGGTATATACACATTCAGGAAATCTCATGTCAAAAAAAGTAGCTGTTGGCTGCTATAGATTATTAATGCATTTGATGAAGAGAACTTGTTTATGTCTATTTCGACTGCATTATCCATATTATTGACGAACAGTCAGATTAATTGGAGAGGAAATATCCGCAGAAAATATAAATAGACATTAATATTTTCACCCAGAAATTTTATTTAATGACATCAAATAAACAACACGTAGAGGAACATAATTTTATTGAATTATTTCATTAACAAAATCATCTGGTTCCTCATTTTTTTTTAAACAGAAGGTTTTTGAGATATTGTATTGTCTGAATACAACTCGCTAGCTATCGTATGACGTATTTATTCATGAATACATAAGACGACAACCTATCGCATGTTAGTAATGTGTTAAATAATACAACATGTATCTACATCATGTATGTAACTTTTATGGGCGAGGTTGCTGATGAAAAGACGAAAAGTTGCCGTTTATTATTGCATTAAATCTTTTTTTTCCCTTTGAATTTTTTCGAAAATAGTGATGTGTTTTTAATATTAAGGTGACATAATTAATTGCCTCTGAAATAGTTGAATAAACATTAAAAGATCCAAAGAATTGCCTGTGACATAGATAAACTGGGCATGCCAACAAATCTAAAAAAAAAAAAATTTTGATGTAAATGCTGAAATTAAATCCCAACAGAATTGCTGCCACTGGTGAGAATTTATATATTTTATTAGTACCACATTTTAAAAAGTGTATATATACCTTGTCTCTGTTTTAGAAGCGTATGAAAAGATTACTGTTTTTGGAAAATGGTGTGCGAATGGAACAAAGTAGTAGTTGCCAATGTCAGCTCAGGATAGTTTGCCAACTTAGCCTCATCTATTTAAATGAATAAAAATTCTCCTAATTTCCTATAAGAATATCAGTATTTTTAAAAGTTTCATGACAGATATTCCGATTAAGTATCACAGAATTAATAATGCTTATGATAATATGCACCTTATGAGAATAAGGTTCAAAGCTAGCCCCCAATTAGTTATCGTAACACTTAAGATAACTTAGCGCATTTGTCATTAATCACTGTTAGAACTGTTAGCGGATGTATGTCACTAGCCACCAGTGTTGCTGCACCAGGCAGATTTTTTTTACCGTAATTTCCGGCGTATAATCCGCGGATCAAACAATTCTTTTTCGACACAGAAATTTTATTTAGTAACTGAAACCAAACATTTACCGCGATCTAGGAACTTAAATTTTACTTTAAAAAAATTCTGAGTCGAAAAGTGATTGTCTGATCCGCGGATTATACACCGGAAATTACGGTAATTTTATTTTTAATTTTTTTTAGAAAATTTTAAATTTACACCACCAAAATTTAATTGGAAATTTCCTTTTACTTTATTTGTAGGAAAATCGTTGGCCGTGCACTTAAAAATAAGCGATAAAGCGCTCGGGAGAGAATTCGTAATGTTTAACCCTTTCCGGCGCAGACAAATTCTGTTCGTAAAATGAGAAACTGTTGACTGACACCGGAATTTACAAAAGACTTTTTTAGAAATTAAAAATTCCTTGATTTAAGCTGCCATTGTAAAAGTAAAATTTCACTAAAATATTATTGGTGCCATTTGTAAGTTTGGAATTAAAATTAGGTGTTGCCGGAGTGGTAACACTGCGCCGGAAAGGGTTAATCGAAAAATAACCATGAGTCATCACGTACACCAAAGAGTTTAAGTACAGATTTTCACTTCCAAACTTTGCATAAGCAAAATTTTCTACGAGTAACATCTACTGGAAATGGAACGTTGATGCTGCTATCACATCCTAAACAATTACCTTATATATGGTCTAACCATTCTTTTTTTAATGGTGGGAACTTCATAGAAACATTTTATGAAAGTAATTTCAAGAATGTGTTATAAAACATGGCCGTCGAATTTTACATCTTTTAACTCTTTCAGGAGCAAGAAATCTTTTTCTGTAATGTTTATTTCACACAGGAATTTTATATATATAAAAAAATCAAAATGAGAAATAGCAGTATTTTTTTTTACTATTCATTTATTTTTTTAAGTTCTTTCACAAATTTAAAAACCTGAATATTAATTAAAACTTTATCGTGCAGATATTGATTAAAATTAGGTTTTATGTAATATATAAGGAATTAATATTTCAGATGCAATGATAAGTTTATGAAACCACTTAATTTTTATTCCCAAATTTTAAGTTACACCAGAATTTTGGCAAAAAATTTTCGGTTTATTAAGCGTGTGAAATTTTTTTTTTCTTATTTGCAAATAAATTAGCTCATAAATGTTGGTGTAAACTATTAATTTCAACTTATTAGCAATGAAAATGTTTTGCCCCTGAAAGGGTTAGTATCAAATCAACAAATTTCATAAAGTTTAATAAATTTAGAAAAATATTTGTTTGAAACAGGGGAGGAAGTATCCATATTTCCAAAATAATTGCTATCATAAATTCCAAACTATCGTTTGCGTTTCAGATTTTATTAATATATGCAACAGAAAGCTGCTACCAAGATTAAATTTTGTAAATAGTAGTTGTGATTATACAAAATTATTGGTTGCTGTGACCCCTTGTTTAATGAAAATATGTGTTTCTAGGTAAGTGCCAACACAGTGAACATTTTTTATCAACCTATCTACTACTTTTTGAAGCGTATCATCAAACAGTTTAAAATTTGAAGAGCATTTTTAACTTTACCTTATTTAACAGACAAAAATTTGTGATCATACAAAGTCAAGATTACCAGTCAGAAAAAGTAATAGAAATTTTGAATAAGAAATTAATGACGACATGAATAAAGACATAATTGGCAAGTATTCAGTTATTTCTTACCACTATAGTTCAGTAGTAAACACTGCCTTATTTAATTGTGGTTATTTAATTGTGGAAAGGGTTAATGCAAACCGCATACAAATTTCCTATAATTTACGCTAGTTGTGATTAAAAATAGGTGAAGTACCGTAATTTCCCGCGTATACGCCGCGGCTTAGTGAAATTTTTTTCACTCACAGGAAGTTTTATTTAAAAAATGAAGTGAAATAAATGCTAAGCAACAGAAAGTCACATTTTATTTAAAACAAATTCTGGTCGGAAATTGAGTTATCTGAGCTGCGGCGTATACGTGGGAAATTACGGTGCTTTCTGTAAACAATGAGTGAAAGACATTGGTACGACAGCCTGTGGCTCACAGACCACAGAAACCTAGATTAGACATTTCTTAATGTCTGATTCCTTGAACGTGTCTATATAAAAGCAATATTTTCTCCCCTTTTAAACGCAAATCACATAAAATTCTACAGTTATACCGGTTACAGTGATGTAAAAATTTAGGCACCAGCGGGCAAACTCTCACCACAAAATTTTATTAGTTTAGTTCGCTTAAATTTTATTAGCATTCCCACACACACACACACACACACACACACAAAAAAAAAAGTTTAAAATTTAGTGGCGAGAGACTGCCTGCTGGCGCCTATATTTTTACTCTTCTGGCTAGTAATCATTAAAAATATATGAAATACTCTCTATAAACAATAAGTAAAGACATTGGTACACCAGGTCTATAGACTCGCATCTCTCATAGATCTCACATCATACATTTTAATCCTCTCGCTGCGTAGTTGTTTTATCAAAATAGGTTAAAAAATTGCAAAGGAAATTTTTGTCTAATTTAATCGGAGAAATGCCCTGATTAAATATTATAATGTTGACAACAAAAAATAACTGGTAGGAATAACATAGAAGAGTTATTTAGAGAGAAAAATGCATCGCCATTGAGATATCGGGCTGAGCATTTTTTACTACATTTGTTTTACCAGTAGAAAAATAGGCATACTCAGCGAGAGGTTTAATAAGGAAGAGAGAAATTTGTTTCTCCGATAATAATTCTTTACACTATTTATGGCCTGACTATCACCGGGGCAAACTTCCACAAGTAAAAACGAATAAACTATTTTGCCCTATTTATGACAGGATTCGCGCATGGAAATTTAAATAAAGCGAATATTTCTATTCAAGTTTACTGGTAGGCTTTTTCTCGTTAGTAATGAGGTCCTGACGGGATTATTTACTCTCTTTTATGCAAACGTTATGGACAAAAACGTGATTTAAATCTTTAGCTCTACCTATTTTCTTGCATTTCTTAGAATTGCTTTCTTAGCACTACCTACTTTCTTATATTAAACGCTAGCAAGTGTCTTACAGAAAACATAGATGTATTTACCGTAATCTCGGGTGTATAAGCCGCGGCTTAAACAATTCTTTTTGGACCCAGAAATCTTATTTAGTGATTGAACACAACTATTTACGGCGATCTAAGTAGTAACATTCATTTTTTAAAAATTCTGGGTCGAAAAAGAATTGTTTGATCCGCGGCTTATACACCCGAAATTACGGTATGTATTTTATATGACTACATATTATTTGACTTGTAGATAATTTTGTATTAACCCTTTCAGCTCTCGTGGGTGAATTTTTTTGCACTTAATTTTAATCTCCAAATGTCGCATTTGTACTGGAATATTCGATCAAATTTAATTGAAAATAAATTATTGCACTGTTTTTATATGCAATAAATCAAAGCAACATAGTGTAAACAACTATTTTTATATTCTGTTCGCACCAGTATTTCTCTAATATACATTTTTAAATAAATTTATCTTGCAAAAGTTGTCAAAGGTAATGTTAAGGATTTCTGTTTTAAGAAAGTGGTGCGAGTTAGAATTAAAAAATAATCGGCTGTGGCAGCATAGTAAATCGAACTTTTTGTTGCCAATATCACATTTGGGAATTTTGTGGCTCTAAGCCGCCACAGCTTAGAGGCTTAAATTCACATATTGGAACCTTTTTATTGTTGCGTGAACTTGGAAAATTTATCTAAGTTCATTATGTTAAAAAAAGAGGTCGCAGCTTGTTTTGCTTTCACAGACATTACCTTCAGCAAGGCCGAATTACCAAAGCACAGTGTCGCAGCTAGGGAGGGGGGGGGGAGTCCAAATGCTCTGAAAATCTATAATATTTTAAAGTTTTTTTCGTTTTAGAAAAAAAAAAGGAGAAAATTTTCGAATTAGATAAGGCGAACAAAGCTTTACAAAATTAGTGGTATCCAAAGCGTTTGGACCTCCCTCCCCACGTCGTCTACGCCACTGCCAACGGAGAGTACTTTCGTCGGTAAAAAAGGATTAGAAATTTTTACTTTATCCCCCGGAAGAACGGTAGTATACCATTTATACCTCTAAATTTTAATTCCCAAAAGTCACATGGTTACAGAATTTTTAAATTATATTTAGCTCTTTATTATGTACACAAAGGAAAGTTTTTATTTACTTTCATATAAATTTTTTCGTGAATCCATGTTTAACTAAATAAATGTAACATTTAGCAACCGAAGCACTTTGCCCCTGAAAGAGTTATTTAAGCAGAAATTATGATGATTAAATAAGACTAAAAGTTCTGTTTATATTTACTAGTGAAAGTTCGCCCCTGCTGTAACCAGGCCCTGGCGTCAATGGATTAAGGGTAATTTTATTCTCATATACTTAATTTCGCTTCGTTTAATCATTGAATACACACAAGTGCACAAATCTTTTAATGCATTTTTGAATAGTACAATCACCGGTGATATTTTGTGTGTTATGAAATTCTGGTGATATTCATTCATTTCAGAAATCGAGCAGTATTTTTGTTTCTATAATAAAAGTTAAATGCGATGAAATACGGGTTTGAAATAGAAAAATTCGAACTTATTTAATCTTATTTAATGGCATATTAATTAAATCGAAAACAAGAGGAATTTTACCTTTATAAAAAAGTGGTACCATTGGAGAAATCTGAATTTAAGAAAAAGTAGCCCTCTAGCATCACTGTGCCCAGTATGAAGATTACACGCGCAATATATGATTTTAGCAAAATCTTAACTTTTTTAACAAAACATATTTTGTAATGACATACTGAACCATTCTAAAGGTGCTACTGTTCTATCATAGTTTTAGAATAGGATTTTCCGCTTTATTAACTCGCGTAAAATTTTTATAAAATTTTAGAATAATCTCAAGAATGTTGCATAGGGGTGATTCTCCGATAAGTGGGTAATTTCTATCCCTTAGGGTTACGTGCTGTTTTTTGTCATTCATATAGTTGTTTTTTAGCATAAAATGTATTTTGTAATGTATTTCTACAATTTCAAAAAAATATTTTCGAGAAAATAACTGTAAATTTTACTGCAGTATTATTTTAAACATTCAAATTATCACTTCTGTCCCTTGTCTCTCACCTCATATACTGATTTTCTGGATCAATTTTAAGAGTAATGACAGGCTATTTTAAACAATTTTACCACCAAAAATAAAAATCTATACTCCAAAGTACATAATAAAGTATTTTTATTGTAAATTAAAAATAGTTTTACATTTGTTCTGAGTCAGAGAAACGCTGTCACCTAGTTTTAATGTCACTACTGTCCTTTTGTATAAAACATCGAAAATGACCACCAGGTCGCCAGATAAAATTTGGTGAACAGGTGCATTTAGTAGAAGGAGCCATGTTAATTGTCCAGAAAAACACATGGCACAATTCTAAGGACTTCAACAATAGTTACAAGCTACAAAATGGATAGAAAGAAAAGAATATGTTTATTACTTGTCACTACTGTCCGCTACTTAAACTGTCCTTGTTATTGTTTTTATTTATTTATTATTTTGTCATGATATAACATACTTTTGCATAGTACAAAATAACAAATTGCAGTCTTACTAAGTCTAATTTACTATGTACACAGAAGCAATTTTCTTAATTTTGTCACTACTGTCCCTGTCACTTCTGTTCCCTTTCAAATTATTTATTTGAGGAATATTCAATCTCCGAAGCAGATATTAATGCTATATATGACTTGAAGGCAAAGGATACACTTATACCATCTATTCCAAATCTATTAATCTAAATTTTACCAAAATCCTGGTTTATAAAGTAAACAACTATCTTGGGGACAGCATAGTGACATTGATTACCAAATTATTGAGTCGTTCGGAAAATCCTTTCCGTTTGGGAAAATCAATTCGCACCGGAAAATTTTGTTCATTAATATCTAAGTATTAAATATCGGAAACAATATCTAATAATTAAATATCAAAATTTTCCGGTGCGAATTGAATTTCCCAAACGGAAAGGATTTCCTTACAATCCAATAACTTATAAAATAATTTTTACAAAACAATATAAAGCTTAAAGTTTATGCCGGAGTGTTGTTTATTACTCAGTAGCATATGCTGTATCTAATTATTAAAAAATATTGCTTAAAATTTGATTTTTATTTTCACCAAATCAATGAGTGAAACTACCCACTTATTGGAGAATCACCCATAGCTGAAAAATGGGTTAACATAATTTTTTATTTTCAAAGAGTGGTGTCACAGATCATGAAAATTCTATGGAGTGTATACTCCTTTCATCTTGTAATTTATATACAATTTTCAACAATTTTTATTGAAAGAAAAACAGAGACATACAAGGTGACCGTTTAACCCTTTCCAGCACGGGTAAATTCTGTTAGTAAAATGGGAAATTATCGACTGTAACCGGAATTTACAAAAAGCTTTTTTAGAAATTAAGAAATCCTTAATTTAAGTTTTCATTGTAAAAGCCAAATTTTATTAAAATGTTATTGGTGCCGTTTGAGAGTTTTGAATTAAAACTAGGTATCTCGTACTGGGCACAGTGTGCCGGAAATGGTTAAATAGTTAAACACCACTCTTAAGACAGTGATACTATGTCAATTATTATCACTGACAGTAATGAGTGCTTAATTCATACTGGTATTTGCGGCTGTCTCAAGTAAAACGCAATGACAAGTCTTACGTTGAAAATACCTGCTTGTATGTTTTAGTTAGTGTGAGGTGTGTTTCATATGGTTTAACCTTAGAGCGGGCAAGACATTTTCATTGCTAAGATGTTGAAATGAATAATTGACTCCGGTAATTGCAAATAAAAATATTTGTAAAAAAGGTAGCGATTTTTCACATACATAATAAAATGGATTTTTTAAAATTCAAATTCCGGTGTCGCCGTTGCATATTGGAATTAAATTTTGTGGTTTCTTAAAGAAACCAATGAACTTTAAAGGTTTAACCTCTTTAGTATCTAGGT
Organism: Maratus speculifer; assembly: GCA_964019185.1. NCBI lineage: Eukaryota > Metazoa > Arthropoda > Arachnida > Araneae > Salticidae > Maratus > Maratus speculifer. The sequence continues at coordinate 306,999,709 of OZ025293.1, read as the reverse complement.
AAGGTTCAGGGCTGTCTATTTACTCTTAATTTTTCCTTTGAAATTTTAAATCACGAAATGTTTGGCATTAAATAAAGCAAGATTTGCTATTTGGAAATCCTGTATGACAATTGATGCAACCGGCAATCTTTAAACAGCTTGTAAATGTTAAAAAACGTAGAAGATCTAAGAGCTGAGTAGAAATCTTTCTGAGTAATAAGTTTGGCCTTTTAATCGCAGATTTTTGCGATTTAACTACTTAACACTTTTTATAGAACATACTCGGTCTCGTGCAACGGGACAATATTTGGTTCACTTTCGTAATCATTGAGGAGATATTGAGAATCTGATATCACTATTGTAAAGAAAAATTCTTCGCCATAATCCCTTGAAGTGTGATAGGATATAATGCAGGGTGATTCTAAATTTATGGTACAAACTTTAAGCGATGAAATATAATGCAGGGTGATTCTAAATTCATGGTACAAACTTTAAGGACACTGCCAAAATAATTTATTGTATAGCAATGTATGGTCGTAAGCAGCGGTGCAAAACCTAGGAGTCAGCAGCCAGATTTTCACCAGCAATTTTTTTTTTGTTTAATAATGTTCAGGGTGCGTAGTCTGGAAGCACCTTGTAAGGATCTTTTACCAGAATTTTTATAATGTAATATTTGTTTTATTTAACGAAAAAGAAATCCTTTTTTCAGATGTAATAACCAGTACTTTAAAGAATTTCTGATACTAAAAGAATTAAAATCCTCTGAGTTTCTTGATAACTACGCACCCTGATGTTTCATTTAAAATTCTTGAAAGCATGCTATTAAATTTTCAGCGAAGAACACTTTTAAATTTTAGGGGTGATAAACTACCCGCCGGTGCCTAGATTTTTTCACGTTTTACTTACTACGTTTTATAGATATTCATCATATGTACTAATAAAGTAATTTGAGATTAAATTAGGCGAATGTTTTTTTCCAAAAATTGGTAGCAATCAAAGAATATGAATTTAACAAAATTGAGCACAATTAGATGAAAGTTTTTTTTACTTCCAATTAAACACTGAGAAAAAAAAATATGGTTCTGGCATATAGAATCTAAGTAATGGCTCTAGAAAAAATAGTTCCATGTCATTCTTATAAATTTTAGTTCCATTTCTTAGAGTAGCGATGCACAACCTTTTTGCCAAAAAATCGTTTTACACCAGAATATTTGAAAAGTAACGTTTGTTATCTTTCATAGCAAACTTTCTGTCATTATTATAAGGAAAATTATTCCGCATAAAATTTCTGGTATCAGTTTGGCCCGCGGGCCACAGGTTGTGCATCCCTATCTTAGAGAGTTCCAGAGTCTCTTACTAGAATTAAAGTACGATTTCCGATATTTTTGTTGTCAAATTTATCTAAAAATCTCTTCAAATAGATGCGAACTTAAGAGATTTGATTTAGTAACTATAATTATAGCTTAAGAAATCATTCCTAAAATCAAGCGATAATTTCTCGCTACTGAAACGGTTCAATGTCGTTTCGTCTCCTAGAAAAGAAGAGACTAGAAATGTCAAGTCACATCGCCTATTCAGCTTAGTTGTTTACCCTGCTCGTATACTTTGGACATCTATATTTCTAGTTTAGGTATTTAGAAAGTGACTAACTATTCGTTCTAGTTGAACGCGGCATATTTTTTTCTCAGTGAAATGTTTTAGAAATTCAAATATTGCATAAAATATAAGGCAGTCACTTAAATTTTGTTTTAGTGTCTATGACTATTTTATTTCTCAAAATCAGCCTGGAATATATTGTAAAATACTTCTTGTCCTTTATCTCGAGTGAACAAAACGAAACATATGGTTCAGAGTAATAAGATAACATATTATTTATTAATGTGTCGGGAAATGGCAGAACAGATAATCGCCTCATCGAGTTCATGGCTGAAATACCAGAATTAGTTAAAACTCGATTCCCATATGAAAACGCAGTCGGTACGCAAATTTATATCTTGGTGGAAAATACCTAAAAACTCGATTTTAGCAGTTGACTTGTGAGTTTACCATTGTGTTTTCCTGCAGCTAAAGGTATGACAACTTCGAGGACTTGGAGCAGGGATACAACAATGGTAAATCCTGGAGTTAACCGCTAAAATGAGGTTTTCTTGTGTTTAGCAACAAGATATGACTTAGCAGACCGATTGCTTTTTAATATGCGAATCGAGTTTTAACTAATTCTAGTATTTCAGCCATAAATTCGATTATGTCAATTTTGTCTGTGCTGCCGCCTCCCAGTGTATAATGAATTATTGAAAATTGATTAGCCATAATACTTGTTTCCTTACATCGTTTTAAAAATTTGCATATTAATAAATCATTCTAACTGAAATTATTTTTTAAATATAACGAAGTTTTTACTAAAAAATCTGATAATATTAACAACAACAACAATATATATATATATATACATAAAATAGATGTACAATGCAAATTTTCCTCAATTTAAATTTAATTGAAGAATATTACTTAATTGAAGAATAAACAGACAAACAATATTTATAAATAAGAATTAAAAATAAACAAATGTCGATGTCAAAATAACTTACATGAAACAATCTAATATTTACAATCACATATAATTAAGAGATAAAATAAGAAAATATTTAACTAAACTAATACTGCTAATTAACACTAATACATATAATTTAAATCGTTTAAAGAAATTTATTAAATTAGAACTAGCTACTAACACAAAGTTAAATCCCATTGAAAGTGAAATCCAGTTTTTATATTTAACTCTTTCCGGCACACTGTGCCCAGTCCGGTATTCCTGATTTTAATTCCAAACTTGCAAACGGCACCAATAATATTTTAAGAAAATTTCGCTTTTACAGTGAAAACTTAAATTAAGGGATTCTTAATTTCTCAAAAATTTCTATCTAAATTCCGGTGTCAGTGGATAATTTCTCATTTTACTAACAGAACTTGCCCGTGCCGGAAAGAGTTAAAAGACATTGACATAAAATTTTAGAATAGGAATTAATTTTATTTTCTACTTTTTTCCAACTATAAAACGTTTTAACCCCTGGAGACGAGCGACACGTATACGTGCTGCAAAAACGGCTTAAGAATACTTGTTTATTCCCACCAGTAAAATTTTACTGTAAAATTATCTTTACTTAATCGGAGCATTTTCTCGATTTAATAAGGCACAATTTTCAGTTTTTAAAAACCGGTGATAAAACATTAAAGATGCCGTAAAAGGCTCCCGTCACGAAGGAGTTAATAAGTATTAAGAATTTCAAAACTATTTTTTGTCATATAAATAAATGATCTTTATTTATTTAAATCATTTTATACACTGTCTTACAAAAAAAAAAAAAAATCAACAAAAATAAAATAAAATAAAAAAGCCAAAAAGAAACGATGACAACAACACTTTAAAAATCTGAAAAAAAACCTGTAATTTTGCTAATTCTGGTTTTTACATAAATTTTGTAGTAGCATTTGAGCAGTGAAATTCTTTCAGTTGACCTCTAGATCTAAAGTAATAGTATTTTTGTGTAGTAGTTTTTGAAATATTCTTATAATGACTTTAACTCTTTTAGCTCGGTTGAGTGAATTTCTTCAAAATACCCAAATGTCACATTCACACCCAGTATTTTGCAAACAAAAAATTTGGTTTATTATATACATGAAAAAATGTATTAATTTATGTGTCATTGTGACATTTGGAGATTAAAATTAAGTGTTAAGAAATTTGCTCACCAGAGACCAAATAGTAGAGAGTATACAATTCATTGTAAAACAAGAGTTACCGAATTGGCCTCAACTTTTATTTTAAAAATCCAAATTCCTGCCAGAATTTAAAAACAATATTTTAAATTTTATTTAATGAGAAAAATTTTGAGAATGCATAAAGTATAGCTTCTTCTTTCAAAATTTCCGGCATGAATGGGAAATTTCGAAAAAAAAATATAGGCCAGACTGACAAACCTGTATAAAACTATAAAATTAATTAAATACAATGTATTAAAAAAAAGCTACCAATTTCGGTCGAATTCTCTAATAATACACACAATAATAAATCTATCGTTATACTTCGTTTAACTGTGCAAATAAGATAAGCTGAGAAATGTCATTAATAAAAAGACGTTTTTTATCTAATACATTTAAGTTTGAAGAATAATTAATCATATGTTAATTTCTCTTTATATTGAATGAAAAATTATCGATATTTTCACATGTATTACATTGAAACAAAATTAATTATCGAAATTAAATTATGAAATCAATTTATTTTTAGGTGAAATGAAAACAAATAATAAACTACAGAACGCAATAATCTTAATGTCAAATTAGAGGTTATTTTTTCTGTAATATTTATATATAGATAATTATATGTACTAAGATGGTCTTAGTTATATACAGGCTAATTTTAAATTCGTGGTACAAACTTTAAAGACTGTAACAGGGTGTTGTAACAACCATTTTTTGTATAAGAATGTATGAGCGCAAGTGATGAGATGAAGTAAATGCACCACGGGGCAAAATTGACCCCTTTTTTATTTCAAAATTTCTCATTCGTACCAGAAAAATCCTATAGAATTCTTTTCTTTATTTGCGAACATTTCCTGATTACAAAAAGAAAAAAAAAGTATTTGATAATTTCCAGTATAGTTAGTAAGAAACGAAAATTCACGTATTTCCTATGTTTTATAAATTTGCCAGATTTACATTTATTTAAATTCAAAAATTTCGATTTCACTCCAGACATAAAAAAAGGAATTTTTTGTTTATGTAATCATGAATAGTTTTTTTCTAAATAAAGAAAAAAATCTTATGGGATTTATTCTGGTACGAACGAGAAATTTGTAAATTAAAAAAGGACAAAATCGGCCCTCTTGTGTTTGTGTTTCAATGCGTCCCTTGCACCTATATATTCTTCTGCAATAAATGATTGATACAGCGTCTTCTACCAAACCTTAACGTTTATACCTCGAATTTAGAGTCACTCTGTATATATAAAATACATATAGCGTCTGGTTTTATTAAACTTTCAATTATGGATCAGTGTTGCCCAATATGTTAATTTTATTCAATACAAAATGCATGACTGCCACATTTAAAAAAAAATATTTAATTCACCTTATTTGATTTGTCATTAAATAATGCGAATATCACTACTTCAAAATAATTGCTGGCAACAGAAAAAGTATATACAGAAGAAGAGACATATAGTGTCAAGTCTACCAGTCGGTCGGAATGTCTTACAGTACATGCAAATTTTATATTATCTTTTAACATTTCCTGAAATTATCTGTATATTTAAACATACTTTTTGGCGAAAGCTTCACCAGATGTGATCAAACAATGCACATTTCATTGACATAATATATGTAATGTATTATGAATACATTCGATTAAAAATTAAATGTACTAAGAACGCATCTTTGTTTTTAGTTTCGGAAAATACTAAAAACTCATAAATTTCAACGTGTCATTATTCATTAACCCTTTCCGGCACGGCCGAAATCTGTTAGTAAAATGAGAAATTATCGACTGACGTCGGAATTTACAAACGAATTTTCTAGACATTTTGAATCCCTTAATTTAAAGTTCTTTTGTAAATGCAAAATTTTACTAAAATATTACTGGTGCCATATGAATGTTTGAAATTAAAATTAGTTATCCCGGACTGGGCACAGTGTGCCGGAAAGGGTTAACTTGCAGTTCTTTCAGAATAGAAACTTTTCTTGCTTTTCTTAGGCATGGGGATACAATTTACGGAATATAATCATACTAAAAGCTGACCACATAAAATATAATTTTGGATTTTGATGCGTAAACCACTTTTTGAAAAACAAATGTTTAATTTAAAATTTGTACTTGATTCCTATACTTTTTATGAATGGAATTTTGTTTGCATCCCATTATCAGTTTAACTCAAAAATCCTCGCATATCCTACGACGTACCCTGTCTGCGTACGTTTTTTACATTTATCACTACTGAGTTGAAAATCAAATATTCGACTTATTTTATAGCACAGTTTAAAATAACTGTTTGCATTTAAAAAAGAAGTAAGAAAATACAAGGTTCGCACACTCCTTATATTTTTTAAGGACTCTGGCACCACTATTGATGATAAGAAAATTTCTATTTAGTTTTTAAGAAACAGATTTTCGAACCACCACCTTTAGTTTCAAATTTCGCAATATTTTTCTGCAGTGAAATACTTTGAAAATACTGTTAAAATTAAGTGGTAAAAGTGTACGAACCCTGAAATATTGTATAAATATCGGTTACAAAGTGAAATCTGTACGCAACCTTAGTAATTGGCAGTATTTTTGAGCTCTCCCTTTCACGGACAAATCACTTATGTTACTAAAATGCTGAAATAAATGAATTAAGCCGGAAATTAAAAACAAATTTATTTGAAAATAAGAAAAATTGTTTTTCATACACATAATAAATGGAAAACTTCATATTAAAATTCTGGAGTCACTGTTTATTTCGTAATTAAAAATTTGTGGTTTCATAGAGAAACCATTATTCGTGAAAGTTTAGATTAAAGAGCTTACATGCGGGAAATTACATAACGAGGCTGCGTACGTCTTTTTCGCCATCAATTCCGAAAGAAGAAATTTTAGTAAATGTAATCCCAGAAAGTCTGTTATTAAATGAAATAAAAATTACTATCAAGAATTTCTGACGAGAATTTTCAATTTTGGTATAACCCCCCCCCCCTTCAGAAATGCGCGCTAATGATGCAAGTTTATTTAATAAAATCTATATTATCTCCATTTTGAATCGCATAGTATACATGTTTTAAATTTTCGTTATCAACAAAACACCAAATTGTTTGTAATACTCGAACATACAGAAAAGCTTACATCATCATAAGAAAATATGTTTTGCTTTAACATAACTTAAATGTACGACATAAAATTTATATTCGTAAAAACTTATGTTTGATTTCAATTGTAAATAAAATTCACCTAGACCTCAAATATTCACGAAGTAAATCCATCAAAAATGAAGTTTTAAACTGAAAGCGACGAACATTATGACAGATTTGAAATATCGTAGTCTAAATAATATATCAGATTTCTTTAACAAAAGTCTGCAGGGAATTTTTATAGAGAATTAAGATTTTGGCTCCAACAAAAAGCTGTTCTATAAATGGCACGGGAGTGATAAACGCACAAAACGGTAGTATGTATTTGTATAAAGTTTCGTGCAGTGGTTATTGTTGCATTTTGTTGCTCCCGCGCTGGCGATAAAATGTGAAATAAAGAATAAAATCTTAAAGATTTCTCCTGAATATAAAATTTGGTCCTTTCTATTATGCACCTAAAATGGCTTAAAATATAAACATGCAATTCTATACATATTTTATCTTAAGTGTTATTACTCTTTACTTACAAAAATATAGAGGAGAATATATATGTTAAAATTTTTAATGACAGCCCTAAAACGGTAATTGAAATTAATAGTTATTTAATAGTTTAAGTCTTACAACACTGACTGACAGAAAATATTTAAATATTTAACCCTAATGATACGCATGATTGCAAAGAATAATTAATAAACCTGGAATGTCTTACAGTATTTGCGGAGATACCTTTACCCTTTTCTAAATTATTAAAGTGTTTAAATACACTACTTGGCTAAAAATTTATCAACTTTCAACAAATAGTGCAGACTTCATTAACCCTCTGCATCCCAAACCGCCCGAGACCGCCCGAGATATTTTAATTCGTATATTTCAGTTCCCACCAGAAAATTAAAACCACAATATTTGATTTAATCAATAACAGAACATTCCGTATTTAAATAAAACGAAATTAGCCATTGAATTTATCTGGTGTGAAATGAACTACATAATTTCTAGAACGTGTTCTAGAATGGGAATTAAAGGGTTAAAATAATGTACCGTAATTTCCGGCGTACAATCCGGCAAAAAATTCTTTTTCGACCCAGAAATTTTTTTTAAAAACGAATGTAACTTATTAGATCGCCGCAAATATTTGCTAGTAATTAGGAAATAAGATTTCTGGGTCAAAACATAATCTTTGATCCGCGGATTATACGCAGGAAATTACGGAATATAATGCATAACTGCCAACTTTAAATTTTTTCCTACCACTTTTTTTAAGCAGAAACAATTTCTTTATTTAATCCACAGTTTTAAATATTAAAATAAACTATTTTTTTCTGTTTAAGTATAGTGGTAGGAAAAAGGCTTTAAAGTTGACAGCTATGATGCAATGTATTATGAATACAGGGTTTTTCCAAATTCATGGTACAAACTTTAAGGGGTGATAGTACACATCAAGACAAACACTATTAAAAAGGAAACTAAGGGTCCCAAACGTCTTCCGAAGGAGATAGGCGCCATTAAAGTTTAGGGTCCAAAAATTCAAATGATTATAAAAAGCAGAAAAAGTTGGTCGATTCGTTTGCGGTTTTCACTAAAATTATTCTTTATGTCAGTATTGTCTTGAAAATAAATCATAAAGATAAATTTAAAAAATTGTCGATAGAGGGCGCTTTAGACTTTGGAGTAACGAACAACTATTTTTTACCGTTATTTTTTGCATCTCATTAATTTTTTTAGAAGCTTAGACATAAACTTGAATTTTGAGCTCAAAATCTAAATCTCTGGGAGTGGTTAAACAGCGCAAACTGAACTGTAGGGAGAGGTTCAAATTTCAAATGATTATAAAAAACGGAAAAATTGGTCAATTGATTTGTAATTTTCACCAAAAGTATTCTTTATGTCAGTATTATTGTGAAAATAAATTATAAAGATAAAATTCAAAAAATGCCGATAGAGGGCGCTTTAGACTTTGGAGTAACGTACAACTATTTTTTTACAATTATTTTTTGCATCTCATAATTTTTTTAGAAGCTTAGACATAAACTTAAATTTTGAGATGAAAATCTGAATCGTTGGGAGTGGTTAAGTAGCGCAAACTGAACTGTGTTCAATGGGGGTGGGAAGGTTCAAATTTCAAATGATTTTAAAAAACGGAAAAATTGGTCGATTCGTTTGTGGTTTTCACTAAAACTATTATTTATGTCAATATTTCCTTGAAAATAAATTTTAAAGATTAATTTCAAAAAATACCGTTAGAGGGCGCCTTAAAATTTAGAGTAACCAACAACTATTTTTAACCGTTATTTTTTGTATCTAATTAAATGCTTGCAAATGCTTAGATTTAAATTTTGAGTTCAACTTAGTTCTTACAAAGACATTACAAAAGACAATTTTACTTGCCCCTCAAGGGGTTAATGTTAAAGAAATTTGCGAAGTTGACAAAATTTCTATGCAGTTGTTTATGAAAATTTAAAACAAATGATCAGAAAAAGACAATTCACTGAAAAAAAAAAAAAAAAAAAAAAAAAAAAAAAAAAAAAAAAACGGACGATTTTACGGAAGTATTACTGGTAATCTGGACGCCAGTACTATTTACTGTTTTTTAACGGAAAAAATTCCGTTTTTTAGTTTTCCCTGGAATTTACGGACATTTTTCCGTTAAAAAACAGTAAATAGTACTGGCGTCTAGATTACCAGTAATACTTCCGTAAAATCGTCCATTTTTTTACAGTGTTGTATAGAAACGGTGCACAACTAGAAGTAGTATGCGAGGTCTCCTGTTTTAACCCTTTAACGTTCATTGGTTTCTCTACGAAACCACAAAATTTTACTTCCTATATACAACAACGACACCGGAATTTTAATTTAAAAATAATCCATTTTATTATGTTTGTGTAAAATCACTTTTTCTTATTTACAAATATATTTGTTCGCAATTACCGGTGCCAATCATTTATTTCAACAATGAAAATGCTTTGCCCTTAAAGGGTTAACCCAGGAGCGTTATAATCAAAGTGCCAGCAGGCAGTGTCTCACCACAAAAATTATTTCGTTATTTTTCGTCTAATACTTCGTGCAAAAATCTTAAAAGAATTCTATTAAATTTTAACCGAAGGAAACTTTTAAATTTTAGTGGGGAGAAACTACCAACTAGCACCTTGATTTTTGCTATAAACCTTTCAGCACAGAAACATTTTGTTGTAAAATAATGAAATCATTGGCTGATATCGGGACTTGCAAAAAATATTTTTATAAATTAACCCCTTGAGGGGCACCGGTATATATTATATACCACCTACGACTGATGAAGATTCACACCAGAAAAATATTATTAAATTTCACTTTTCTAACTTTGGTGGAAAACAGGCGTGAAATTGCTTTTCCTCTTTTTCATATAACTTTTATACAAATTTCCGGTGGGAGTTCAGAATTACTCGAACGCAGTTGCTTGCCCTTCAAAGGGTTAAAAGGCATGTTACTTTAAACGCTCATTGTAAAAGCAAAAGAAAATTTTAATATATTCTTGGTGCCGTTTGTCAGTTTAAAATTAGGATTAGGTGGTCCCAGTGTGGGACTACTGCGTTGGAAAGGGTTAATGTTATTTGCATAAAAGCGAATTAAGTTTTTGACAGCAGTTTTTGCATATTTGAGTATTGTTCATTTTATCAGTTTTCCAAAAAAATAGTAGTATAATATAAT